>OV816030.1:81853905-84253905 GCA_929113105.1 Agrypnus murinus
TACTAATTAGACAAATTTCTGATAAAGATTATGTAGTTTTAGAATTAAAATTCAAAAATATAAGATTTTACGCAGTGAGCTTGTATCTGGATATACAAAATAAAATAGAAGATGACTTAATAAAAATAGAAAACATTATCAGTTTTACACAAGGGACTGGATTAATTATGGGATTAGATAGTAACTGTAGGTCAACGCTATGGTTTGACCAAGTAGTAAATCAAAGGGGAAAAGCCCTAGAGGAATTTATCACAGGAAAAGATTTGCATATAGTAAATGAGAACATAAATAAACCAACATTCGAGACTATTAATGGGAAAAGTAATGTAGACTTAACACTGGCCAACAATGAATTAATAACATGGGTAAATGGCTGGAATTGTGACACCGTAGAAAGCTGTTCGGATCACAAAATTATTACTTACACAATTGAAAACATCATTGCATACAATGTACAGGAATTTCAAATGATTAAATATGTCACGAAAAATAGTAATTTTGAAGAATTTGACAAACAATTAATCAGACAACTTATTAAAAACTTTAATTTAAAAGGTAACATTTCAAATACAAAAGATTTAGATGTAGAATTAAGTTCACACACCAAACATACCATTAATCTCGAAAGAACAATCGATCTATATCAAGAGTCTCTAACAATAGCTTGTAAAAGATCATTTAAAGTATTAACACCAAGGAAAATAAGTATAAAACATAAAAGAGTACCATGGTGGACAGCAGAATTGACAATTCTAAGAAAAAAAGTCAATGCTTTAAGAAGAAGATATCAGCGAACAACAGATCAGAATTTAAGACAAGAGAGAAAGCTAGTATATACTGAAGAAAAGAATAAATATCAGTTGAAAATTAATAAAGAAAAATTTAACTCGTGGAAACAATACTGCAACATGACAAATGGAATGAATCCCTGGAATCTTGTTTACAAATTCGCAAGCGGAAAAATAAGAAGAAAGCTGAATTTTACAACATTGCAAAGAGAGAATGGTACATATACTATAGATTTAGAAGACACCTTGAAATGTATGATGGATTATTTTACGCCAACGGATAATCTCGAAAACGAAACAAACTATCACAAGGATATTCGTCAGAGATTACAGGAACCTATAAACACAATCGATGATGTAGAATTCACGGATGAAGAAATAAAAGCAGTTATAAGTAAATTTAATCCTAAAAAGACTCCAGGAGAAGATGGTATAACCAGCGATATATTATTAAAGGTATTTGATAAATTTCCCTTATTTATAACAACTATTTATAATGAATGCCTTAAACGAAGATATTTTCCAAAGTATTGGAAGAAATCTGTTATAATACCTATAGTTAAACCTCAACAACATAACAGTAATAAAGTCAACAAGTTTAGACCTATTAGCCTGCTAAATGTAGGAGGAAAAGTTTTAGAAAAATTAATAATAAACAGAATAATGCACTACATTTACTCTAAAAACTTATTAAACCAAAATCAATTTGGATTTAGACCTCAAACAAGTACAGTAGATGCTGTACTGGAAGTTAAGAAATTTGTAGAACAGGGATTGAAAGAAAAGAAATCAGTACTAATAGTAAGTCTGGATATTAGAGGGGCATTTGATGCTGCTTGGTGGCCAAGTATATTACTATCTTTAAAAGAGTTTGGTTGTCCAAAAAATTTATATTATATCACTCAAAGTTATTTTAGCGAAAGAATGACTTGTTTAACAACAAATTCATGTAAAATTGAAAAAGAAGTAACAAAAGGTTGCCCACAAGGGTCATGTAGTGCACCTGGATACTGGATTATTCAATATAATTCCTTGTTAAACTTGAGATTTTCTGAACATAGTAAAATACTAGCTTTTGCAGATGATCTGATAATTCTAGTGAAAGGAACTTCAAAATTACAATTAGAAAATTATACTAATATAGAACTACATAAAATTCAGGAATGGTCACATAAAAACAAAGCGCAATTTAATGAAGAAAAATCCAAATTCATGTTAGTAACAAACAAAAGAGACTTACTAAGAGTTAATCTTAACATCTATCTAAATTTTAAAATACTACAACAAGTACAAGAATTAAAATATTTAGGAATACTATTAGACAGAAAATTTAATTTTGACAAACATATAAAACATACAAGTGAAAAGTGTCTTCTACTAATAAACGCTTTATCAAGATCTGCTTATTTATCATGGGGACTACGACATGAAGCACTAAAAACCATATATAAAGGAGCAATCTTACCGGTATTAAGTTATGGTTTTCCTGTATGGATTAGTGCTATGAAAAAACAGAAAAATCAAAATCTGTACAAGAGAGTTCAAAGACTTATTAACATTAAAATTGCCAAAGCTTTTAGAACAATTTCATATGAAGCGTCGTGTGTAGTAGCCGGAACATTACCAATATTGATTAAAATACAAGAATTAAACTACATTTATCAAGTTACAAAAGGAAATATTAGAGAAGGAAATTTACAAAGCAAATATTTTGATACCCATTTGGAATGTAGAAAATGGCCACATCCTGCAAAAATTGTAATGATTAATACAAATAATATAGAAGATACTACATTTACGATATATACCGATGGAAGCAAGAGTAACGATAAAGTAGGATCTGGGATAGTGATTTACAATAATGGGAGATTATTATATAAATTGAAATATAAATTGCATGAAAATTGTTCTAACAATCAAGCAGAGCAAGTTGCGATACTGAAAGCACTTGAAAAAATGAGCACATTTCGACATTTACCTAACAATCAAAAATCTATAGTAATATATACTGATAGCCAAGTAAGTCTAGACTCACTAAGAAATACCAGTTTACATAGTTATTTAATAACAGAAATTCGGAAAGTGCTTAAGATTTTAGAGTTACAAAATTGGAAGATCAACTTTACTTGGACGAAAGCCCATGTGGGTACAGTAGGAAATGAATTGGCTGATGAGCTAGCCAAGGAGGCAGGCGAAAGTGCAGAAGTGATTGTGTACAAAAAATTTCCTAAAAGCACATTAATATCAGAAGCTAGTAAAATTAGTATGGATGATTGGCAGAGAGAATGGCTGACAACAGAAAATGGCTCAATAACTAAAGAATTTTTTCCATCTGTAGTTAAAAAACTCAAAGCAAAAATACCAACATTTCCAGAATTAACTGTATTCCTAACAGGTCATGGTAAAATCAAAAACTATTTACATCGGTTCAAAATTATAGACGACCCATCGTGCTCATGCGGCAATGAACGTCAAACTATTGATCATTTAATATATCAATGTAACAAATTAAGAAGACAAAGAAGAAATTTAATAAACTCTATTATTTTAAATGGTGGCAACTGGCCTGTCACGAAAGAGGAATTGATAACTAAATATCTAAAGCCATTTATAAATTTTGTTAAAAAGATTAACTTTGATTTATTGTAAATATAATTATGGACGCAAAAATTTAATTTAAAAAAAATATATTGGGATATAAAATTTTAATACAATTTAATTAAGTAGTTTACTTAGTTTATGAAATTATTTAATCTGTTATGTTAACTTATTTATGTTAAAATGTTATTATTAATGTTATTATGTTATTAGTGTTAAAATGTTATTGTTATTATTGATGTTAAAATGTTAAAAACCTATTTATAAATTATGTAAATTTAAAAATGCATGTAGTATTGCAATATTGCAATGGAGCATGCAGAATAAATGTATTAAATAATAAAAAAATACATACATACATACATACATACATACATACATACATACATACATACATACATACATACATACATACATACATACATACATACATACATACATACATACATACATACATACATACATACATACATACATACATACATACATACATACATACATACATACATACATACATACATACATACATACATACATACATACATACATACATACATACATACATACATACATACATACATACATACATACATACATACATACATACATACATACATACATACATACATACATACATACATACATACATACATACATACATACATACATACATACATACATACATACATACATACATACATACATACATACATACATACATACATACATACATACATACATACATACATACATACATACATACATACATAAATATATATATATATATATATATATATATATATATATATATATATATATATATATATATTGATAAAGGGTACCTTGTCACCTCCAAAGTAGATACCCAGCGTACGTTGTCACTTCATATATAACGTTGTGACCTCCGTTTTCGGAGGTGACAACGTTTTGCCCTTTTTTCGACTGTATAAGCATATAGATGGTGTTAGAAGCCTAAATTCAAATTTTTGTCTGGAGGTGATAACGTCATACTTATACTCAGAAATTTAATTTTTAGTTCAGCTGTAGATCGCTGGCGTTGCCGTCGCTCTTAGTTGTATAATTGCCAATACGATGTCACCTCCGCCTGTATATGTAGTTTTTTGTATCACGTACGGTACGTTACAGGCTCCACAGTTTGGCAACGTCGTGTACTAGACCTTAAGCATTCAGGTATATAGAATTCCATCGAAACTCATACATCTGGCGTGGTTTGGACCATTTCACGCTACCTAAATTTACACGTACTTTTTTAGGATTAGTAGCTGCATTTAAACTAGTATTTTTACAGTACTCAGGAAATTTAAGGGATCGCTTGAATTGTACATCATTCTCAAATAGTTGTATGTTCGAAAAACGTGATCGGATAAAAGGAGCAAATATATAAGAAAAGACATTGATTATGGTTTAAAAAAATAAACTAATAATTTCTATTCCATGTAAAAGGTTTTGAATTTAAACGAACTCCTTTGAGATATGAAGAGATTAATATAGGAAATATTTTGTAGTCGTAATTATGTAAAACCACATCCGATTAATGAAGTTTTAATTTACATTATAAGTATGTAGTATGTATATAACTGACGAAGGAAAGAATAAAAGCGAAATGATCATTTTGTAAAAAAATATTAACTCTTTTTATATTTACATAATTACGATTAAAACATATTTCCTATTAAATCTCCATTTCTTTTCCATATTGTACCGGAAAATAAAACTACGTCATAAGCCTGACAGAAACTTTACCGTACTGAAAGGCTTCAACAATCGCAAATTCGACATAAGGTGTCGCATTTTTTATTACAAAATGACTAAATTATTTGTTTATTATTAAGCAGGGGATGATTAAACTTCTGAAACCATGATTTAAACTTGCCACAGAGTTTCTTTTTAAGAAATCATGTTGGTAAAAAGTTTGTTAGCGAAAGAAATAGATATGAGCTCCAGATCTATGTCGCGACTGATCAGGGAAGACCTTGGTATGAGGGCTTGCCGTAGAAGTAGTGGACACTTATTAACAGCTCGACTTAAAGAAATAAGAAAATCGGAACCAAGTCTCATTTGCAGAAGTACGCGAAAAATCTTCATCGCTGTATCTTGTTTACGGATGAGATAATTTTTACCATTAAAGAAAAATCTAATCGTCAAAAGGACAAATGTATGCTAAAAGCTCTAAAGAAGCTACTGCTGCAGTTGGCAATGTTCTGCGTGGTCATCATTCAGCAAGGTTGATGGTTTGGTGGGGAGTAAGTTGGCATGGTGTGATAAAAAACTTTATTTTTGCAACCAAGGTGTTAAAACCACTGTCAAAGTGAATCGAACAGAAACTCTTGAGAAGGTGGTTTTGCCGCTTAGATCAGACTTTCATTTTAAAACCAACACTGGATTCTCCAGCAAGACGCAGCCTACACAACAGGAAGTTCACAATTGTGGCTTGCAGAGAATGTGCCTAAGTTTATTAAGAATGAAGATTGGCCTCCTGAAAGGCTAAATTTAAATCCTTTGGATTATAAACTTTGGGTTGAATTAAAGGCAATGGTTTGCAGAAAACGACATGCATCAATGGAATCCTTGCAACGCAGTTTGTCCAAAGCGGTTTAGAACTTTCCTATAGAAAAAGTACGTGCTGCTATAGATTAATGTCCAGATAGATTTTGGATTGTAAATTTTATGATTTATAGTAATAACTTCTTCTCCTGTAGCCATCCATATCTTGTGCTTTAAAAAATTCTAAATTGTCTAGTAACAGTGTTCATTGACACGTTTACTAATCATTTATTCTATATCGACAATTTATGGATGGTAATGGAACAATCTACAGAGTACAACGTAAGGACTGTATCGAAAAGAAAGTTGACACCTTCAGACTCATATACCTTTTATAATTATATAATACTTTTAACAATTTTATAATAAAACAACGCTTTAATGTCTAGAAAATTTAATAATTTACAGAAACATAAAAAATTATTATTATTTTGCCCGTTTTCCCACTTTCTTTTTTAGGTTAGGTATTAAGTTTTGGATGACTTTGTTCGCTTTGGTGGTCTTATTCAATTTTTTTAAATCTTCTAAGCTAGTTGCAGCGTCAACGTTTTTCTGAAGATGTCGTTTAATAATAGTCCAATATCTTCAATAGAACGTGCTTCAGGGTAGTTTGGAGGATTAGGCTCTTTCTCGTTAAAATTGATATTATGCTGTTTATACCATTCCCTAGTGGCCGCTGCATAGTGGCATGCAGCTAGATCCGGCCAAAATAAAGTTGGCGCTGTATGCTTTTCAATCATTGGCGCCAGTCTTTCTGGAAACATACTTTTCGATATAAATTTACATTCAAATTTTCTTGAGTAAATAAGGGGCTAGATTTCATGCCGCATTTGCATATAGCTTGCCATACTAAGACCTTTCTACCATATTTTCCCACAAAAATCGAATTGTTCTTTTTGCTCACATAATAGTCGGGGAGCAGGCATCTCAAAAAGCGCTTATTTAAAGAGGTGGTCCGGACTCGATGACACACGCTTTTTGAAAACTGATTTGTATGTAAATTCTCCCGCTGAATCCGAATCCAAAGGGCGGCCGTCGCGTCGATTTGAAATAAGCTTGACCCTTTAAAAGTCATTTTTACGTAAAATTTTGAAAAATCAAAAACGCGCTTTTTTTCTGGTTGCAACGTCATAACTTCATCCTGGATAGAGCTAGAAAGTGAATTTTTATTTTGAAAAATTCTCCCAGAGTTGTAGACTGAAACTCTGGTTGAGATACTAATGACGCGACGTTGTAATACTTAGCCGCTATTGTTCCATCTGCATTCCTAACCTATCCAAATTCTAGTATTTCGGAGAGAATCGCACGACGATGACGAGAACCAATAGAAAAATTCAAATTTGAATTGTATCCATGACGATCACACAATTTTCCGGAAATTTATACAGTAAAGCCTCGCTAATTCGGACTAATTAAAACAGGGCCAATCCGAATCATCGCCGTTTTCGGATTACAGCGTCTGTAGAGTTACAATGTTTTATTTGTAAGTAAATGGAATTAAAACATTCTGCAAAAACATTTATTTAAAAATAAATAAAACTACAAAAATATTTAACGCAAAACAGTTTTAAACACGCAAAAATAATGTTCCGCATTTATATGTAGTTAATCAAAAACGGCGGCGATTTTGTTTGTTTCGTGTTTTTTAAACTTAATACCTTACACTGAGAAAAGCGTTTAGTTTGAGGAATTAAATTTATTCAATTCAACTAAATAGATAGTTAAAATCTGTTAAATCAAATTAAATTTAGTTTATTTAACTAAATATTTAGTTGAATTAAATACATTTAATTGGTCCTACTAAATGCTTTTCTCAGTGTAGAAACGATTTTCTTTTGAATCTTCCAGCATCACAATTGTTTCAATTTTTCTACCGCCCATTGCAAAGCCACGCTAATCGCTTTGCAACTGTTTTTAATGAACCTTGCTGCTTGCGAATCATTGAATAGCTTTTTCCCGAGATTTTTAACAGACATAAATTGTATCTTTTTAAAATTAGTATCCAATCTTTACTTGCCCTGAAATCAGCCTTTTTGAAAACTTCTTTGATAAAGTTACAGCAGCATGCGGTGCATACGAAACAATGCAGTTGCGATTCGACGTATGCGCTATCGGACTCGTACATATTGCGTGCGAGCGTGACAGCGCATACGTCGCATCGCGATTGCTTCACTGTTTCCTATGCACCACTGCACACTTCTTGATAAAGATGCTTTGCCTTTTCGGTCAAAATTTCGGAAGTTCGGATTATCAAAACCTTTAAATCCGGATTACAATAGAATCAATGTAAATAAATTGCTGATCCGGATTGTCGTGGTATTCGGATTAACGTAGATTCGGATCAACGAGCTTCACTGTATATATATGCTACCAAGGAGTAATTTTTTGGAAATTATACTTGTAACATATATAGCTACATAAAACCAATTAATCATAATGCATTTATTTCTGTGCGTCGTGCGATTCTCTTACCGAATATGCATTTCTGCAACGTAATTGCACTCCACTTCGTGTCGTGCAATTATGACGTTGCAGAAATGTCACTCAAAAAATTTCCGACAATAATCAATGCACTTGGTATATTTATAAGTGAAAATAACATTAACCGAGTTATGTAGATTCTAACAGTTTTGAGAAAAGAAATCTGAGAATATTACAATTTCGTTATACTATGTCATATTTTCAGGTTGCATGTCAGATTAAGAACATTATAAAAACTAAAATAAATCTTTTAAAAGATTTACACTTGGCAAGAAGCAAATGTGTAGCAGCCATTGAAAATGCCAAAATAAACAAATTAGATAAAATTTTACCAGTAAAACTACAATTTTTTGGCAACAAATGAAACTGCAAACAAATTAACTCCGTTCCATTGACGCAAAGGCTCTTGAGAGATGAAACAAGAGAGATGGATGAACAAACTAAAATCCGGGCCTTTTCTTATGCATGGACCGATTATCCATCATCACTTTTTGAATCGAATCCATTAACACCTGGGGGATATATAATGAGAAAAGGAAATAAATGTTATTTTTTTCAGTGCGATAAATAAAGAAATATATTTTAATATCTCAGAATGCAACACTTTTCCGCGGGATAATTTCAATACTATCTACGTCATTGATATGATGTGTTTTATACAACGGTTTCAAAACTATGGTTGTATCACATTCAGTGAATTATTTAAGAAATATTTTAACTGGATTTTTCAAATGAAGCCATCTAATTGCACCTATGTTATTCTTGTGGGGGACAGGTACTATTTTCCTGAAAGTGCTAAGGGTGCGGAACGGACACGATGATCCAAGATTTACTGAAAATATTTACGAGGTCAGTGATACCGTAACAATACCACAATGGAAATCATTTATTGATAAATAATCAACTTAAGAAGAGTAGCTTGCTTAATTTCATAGTTTGCAAAATACAAGAGATATAAAAATAGTTCTCTCTGGCATGCATGTAGAAGATAAAGCAATGGTATGCACAAATAATGAAGTGGATATTTTGAAAAATCAGCGTTTTACAGAACATGAGGAAGCAGACACCAGAATGTTTGCATTGCTTCAGTTTTTTTAAAGAGAAAAGAGAATGGTTCTGATTTATTCCAATGATACTGATGTTTTCCTACTATCAAGGTATTATTCAGTAGCTTTGTTAATTCCCATAGGGTTACATCGCAAAGAAGTTTTTGTTCCGTGTCAGCCCCACATTGAAGAACTGGCAGGCAAGATTCGGGACGATCCAAAAGATCTTGCTTGCATTCTTTTAGCGGCTTACTGCCTCTCTGGCAATGACTGTCAGCTATCCTTTTCGAAAAGGAAAAAGAACTGCCCTGAAAGTTATAATGAAAAATATGGTAAAACTGGCTTGGAGAACCTATTAGTGGAAAATACCGGGTGATTTTTTAAATTTCTGATCTAGAAAGCCATGACATAATTTTAAAACAAAAGATGCGGAAAACGTAGGGCGTAGTTTGAATCGTTCGATTTGTCACAACTGTCAGATTTCAAAAATGTTGACATAAACATATCCTACTCCAGTGTTGTTCTCGCTTTTGCCGTCTTTTGTGCTTCACTGTTTCCTCGTGTTTTGAATTCCGTTTCGCCAGTTATTATCTCGGTTATTATCAAAAATCAGTCTTTTTCAAGACTAACCTTTCGTTTGTGATTGAACGCTTAGTTTTCAACGTTATTTTGGAGTGTTTTTCATCACAACAAAATGGTGTTCACACAGGAACAAAAAACATTTATGATCGAAGCTTACTTTCGTAATGGTCATCAAGTTAATGGTCAATGGGTGTATGAAGCCGGAGCATGTCTTCGGGAGTTTCAAGAAAAATTTCCAGATCTTGCGGTGATAGAGGCAAATTTTCTCATGACTCTGTCTTATGTGGTGAATCTATTCCGAGAAACTGGCAGTGTTCAGCGAAAAACTGGAAGTGGCACTTTGGTAAAAGCATGTTTCGCAAATGATCACTGTTTAAATATTTATCAATTTGTTTAATAAATGTAAAAGTAAGTAGTCAATTTGTCACATAAATGACATTTGGAATAGCAGTGTGATCAACGCTACGCCCTACGTTTCGGTGACCTTCGATACGGCGTAAAAATCACGACTTACTAGATCAGAAATTTAAAAAATCACCCGGTACTGTTTGGAAGATGGGGACGAAATGTTTTCGACATGTCGGCTATTCTTTAAGGCTTTATACAGAAGTTTAGAGTTCACTGGTTCACTAGATGAAGTCCGTGGTCATTTGTTCCCGACTTGTAAAACCGACATTCGGTAAGAATGTTGATCTACGTTTTTATAAACATCATAACATTCATAACCAATTTTACTTATATTTACCGTTATGTGCCTCCAACAGAAGATGCTCTTTTATACCACATTCAAAGGGCATATTATCAAACATCTATAAGACTGCTGTGAATGTTAATGCTAACTTCCCGGAAATATTAGAATTTGGATGGGCTATGGATGCAGGTGGAACAATAGCACCTATTACGTCTTTAGTATCTCAACCAGATTTTCTTAAAATGCAGACATTTTGCAAATGCAAATCAAGTATATGAACAAGAGCATGCAGATGTTTTTAGAAAGATTTACAGTGTAGAATATCTTGTCTATGCGAAGACTAATGTCATACGATCAAATAAGATTTATATATCACTAGTCGCCCGCGTACAAGATATTGTAATTGCAATAGTTTCGTCTGTATTACAGACAGCGATGTAATTTTTTCACCAAAAACCTTTTTGGGCTTTTTTTTTAATTATAGTCTCGATATATAGGCCTCTATCTCTTGTAATAAAAAAGTTTTTCGATTGGTGAAAATTTTAATGCACAAATATGACATAGTATAACAAAATACTAATTTTCTCAGATTCTTTTTTCTCAAAACTGAATTTTAAGTACGTTGCAATCTACAACTCTGGGAGAATTTTTCGAAATAAAAATTAACCTTCTAGTTCCATCCAGGACGAAGTTATGACGATGCAAACAATAAGAAGCGCATTTTTGATTTTTCAAAATTTTACGTAAAATTGACATTTTAAGGGTCAAGGCCATTCCAAATCAACGCGCGCCCTCCGGATTCGGATTCAGCAGGGAAATCTACATACAAATCAGTTTTTAAAACGCGTATGTCATCGAGTCCGGACTCAGTAGTGTCACTCATTTTCTCAGTAGTGTAAATTCGAGCATTGGCAAAGTTTTATAATCAAATTTGCAGTAAGTCTTATCGTCCATTATAACGCACTGGTTTTTCCTTGTTAAAATGTTGTACAGTTTTCTTGTCTGTTTTCTTACAGCTACAGATTGTTTTTCGTTCCTTTTAGGTTTTTGAATCATTCCTATTGATGTTTCTGATTTTTTTGCAGTATCGCGTACTGACAACATTGATTTACTTTTAAAAATCTTCAACACTTTACCTTCTAATCCAGGATTAGAGAGTGGATTATGATGGCAATTAAGGTAATTGAAAAACATAGTCGATTTGAAAAACGCGTTTGCACATCGCTGCTAAGAAAATCCAACTCTCCTAAAGTCATTCTAGATTGCTTATAGGAATCGGGCCCTATTAGGTAAAATATTTGTACTTGCCCTATACCGGAGTTGTTCACACGATAAAATGACAGATTATTAAGCTGGCGGAATTATTTATCGCTCGTAGTAGAGTGTAGTAACCGTAAGCAACCGCAGAAATTGCGAGACAAACAAAGCCACTTTAAATCCGAAAAAATACATACTATTTTTTTCTACTAGGTCTAAAAGTACCTCTCAATTAGTAGGATTAGAAGTTTTGCCTAGCAATACGTACAATTTTCTGTTATAAGAAAAACGTTAACTTTAATGACAAATGGTAATGTTAAAACAAAGATCTTTAAATAAGCCCCAGCGTGGCTGAATACTGGACAGTCGTTTTCTCACGACATTGATCCAAGTCTAGTCTTTCAAATATCGAATCTTGGTTCTCTAATTTCTACTCAAGCGTAAATTGACGTTTACTTCAGCCTTTGTAGTGTAATGTCTGGTATGCCGGACTTTCACCCAAGCTGCCGATCGACTCCCGGCGCCGGCAGATCTGGTTAAGGTTTTCTGCAGTTTTCTTGAGCTGCGACAACACAAATGTGGGATTTGCGCTGTTCCATCTGTAAGTCGGCTGCAGCCGCACGTAGGGCCTACGTAATAATCCTAATCGCCCCCTCCCTCCCGCACAAGCTTATAGCTTCTGGGGCCTGGTTTCCAGATTATGGGTTGTAGCAATTATTATTATTATTACTTACCAGTACTCGGTTCTCTCATTCCACGTAAGTTTCAAGCAATTTTTATTTCTCGAGTCTTGGCTGTTTGATTATTGTCGCTTAAGGGTTAGCCAACACCCTGGTATTAATTCTCGGCTCACTAAACTTTGTCCAAGTCCGAGCCAATGTTTAGAAACCTAATCTAAGTTCCTTACGATTTGCTTTCACGAAAGTAACCATTAGACTTGAAAGATTTTTAGTATTATTTTCGTGAAAAGTTATCACATTTGGTCCTCCATAATTCAAAAAATACTAATTTTAAATACCACATATTGCTGAACTTAACTGAAAAAAATATGCTTTTCATTTCAAGAAATAAGGGTTCCATTTAAAAAACGTCGATGACGTTATAGGCCCCATAGTAGTAAACTAAAAAATTAAAATTGACGACCATAACATCCACAAGAAACAAATAAAATTGATGTGTCCGAGCTTTTATTCCAAACAGTGGTAATACAAAAAATATAAATTTTATTCATTACTTTATTTACACACTGTATTTGCACAAGGAAAACCGTAATAAAACCATAAAAGTGTTAAGTTCGTATAGTCGCAATATGTGTTGAGAGTCTATGAGAGTAATTATTTATACAAATTAGAAGCATTCGATTCCTTCATATTTTATGTATGACAATTTAATACCCACATAAAGACAAATCTTAACTAAACGAACTGCAAACAGTTCGTAAGTGTGACTTCGGCATTATTTCATTTGTCTATATTACACTCCTATCGTGAGTTTAGTAAAAATCAAAAGAATATCTAACTTTTTCAATTGAAAGAGAAACTGGAAAAAGCATATTCAAATTAAACTCTTATTTCCAAGATTAAAAGAAACTTTATAAGATTCTAAGAAACTCAATATCATATTTATACAAATATTACGTTATACGTAACTACTGGACGTCTAATAAAACTAAATTTCAAGATATGTACTATACTATCGTAACTATACACAACATTGGTACGTTGCTTTGTTATTTACCTTTAATGACATTACCAAATAAATCTTTACAGATTTAAATATTAGTTTTACAGGTTTCGCAAAAAGTTTTTGCTTCAGCCGGAATTGTAAATACTTTTATATTAATCCCGTTATATTTAAAAAATAATTTAGTAAGAGATGACACAAGTACAGTTTAATGTTACTGGATAATCGAAACAAAATGTGATATACTGGGCATTATCCCGGTTTTGAATTATTTTTAATTAATAGCACTTACAGGAATTGATAATTAGTTCTTCAACAATATTATATTTAAAGGATTTAATAAGTTCCCTTTGTTCTTGGTTTTGTTATAGTTTCAATTCATTATAGAAAGAAACTTCTTTCTAATATCACAGATATAAGTATTTCTAATCAGACTACTACAGTTTTCATTTAAAAAATACAATTTTATTATGTAAACGAGAAATCAATGATTATAATTAGAAAAGCCATATTCAATGTTGCAACGGCTTAATAATAAGTCTTTAATAATAATTTATAAGAAAATCATTTCTTAAGTAAGAAATACAAAAACGCCAATTTACTATAACTCAAAAAATAAAAAGTAGGTAAACCGAGAACGCTCGCTTGTTTTCTTTTGTTATTTTGCCACTAAAATGCCCCCGGCGAGCAATTTGAACCACATGATTTCAACATCTGGAGACCCAAAGCGACCCTTTTTTATGAAATGTACATCTATGGAATGTGGATATATAACTGTGCATAACGCTAGTATGTTCTGACTTCCGACGACTTGGCAGCGCTGCTGGAGGTAACAGCGGACTATAAGTATCTTCTTATATATACATTTTGGAGGTCGGTTCGTATCTTCTGTAAACTCTATATATGACAAAATAAAACAAGGAAAATAATTTCCCCTTTCTTGAGATTCGGATTCTAGAGGTTCCCCTCATCACAAATATAACAAATTTTTAGCAATATATTCACGGGAATACCCGGAAGTCAGGTCGTCTCCTCTGTATGACGGAGGTGACAGCTTAACAGGCATCAATATATATATATATATATATATATATATATATATATATATATATATATATATATATATATATATATATATATATATATATATATATATATATATATATATATATATATATATATATATATATATATATATATATATATATATATATATATATATATATATATATATATATATATATATATATATATATATATATATATATATATATATATATATATATATATATATATATATATATATATATATATATATATATATATATATATATATATATATATATATATATATATATATATATATATATATATATATATATATATATATATATATATATATATATATATATATATATATATATATATATATATATATATATATATATATATATATATATATATATATATATATATATATATATATATATATATTGATAAAGGGTACCTTGTCACCTCCAAAGTAGATACCCAGCATACGTTGTCACCTCATATATAACGTTGTGACCTCCGTTTTCGGAGGTCACAACGTTTTGCCCTGTTTTCGACTGTATAAGCATATAGATGGTGTTAGAAGCCTAAATTCAAATTTTTGTCTGGAGGTGATAACGTCATACTTATACTCACAAAATTAATTTTTAGTTCAGCTGTAGATCGCTGGCGTTGCCGTCGCTGTTAGTTGTATAATTGCCAATACGATGTCACCTCCGCCTGTATATGTTGTTTTTTGTATCATGTACGGTACGTTGCAGGCTCCACACATTGGCAACGTTGTGTACAAGACCTAAACCACTCAGGTATATAGATTTCCATCGAAACCAGTACCCCTGGCGTAGTTTCGGCCATTTTACGCTACCTGAATTTTTACAGACACTTTTTGGGTATAGTAGCAGCATTTAAATAAATATTTGTAAACTACTCAGGAAATTTAAGGGATCTCTTGAATTGTACGTCATTTTTAAATAGTTAATGATACTTAAGAACAATAAAATAATAATTTCTATTTCATTTAAAAAGTTTTGAATTGAAAACGACTTTCTTTGAGATATGAAAAAAATTAAATAGGAAATACGTTTTAGTCGTAATTATGTATAAATAAAAAATTCATCTTTTTACAAAATGATCATTTCGGATTTACTGGATTATTATTATTTGATTATTATTTTAGGAATTGTCATATGACATATGATATATTCATTCTCGCATCCACAAAGAAAGATTTAAAATCTTTAAAATCTTCAATATTTTTAGTATTACAATTAATATAATAATTAATATAATTTTCAAAGAAAAATAATTTTACTAAGCAAAATAATGTAACATTTGGTATGTAGTTTGCAAGTTTCACCAAATTACCCGGTTAATAAAGTTTTCATTGACATTCTAACTATGTTTACATTTGATGAAGGAAAGAATAAGTCTGAAATACTCATTTTGTAATATATATTATGTAATTAGAAGATCAAGCGATATTTTAAATCCAAAAAGATGTTTAACGCCGAGGCGCCAGCCGAGGCGTTATAACATCTTTGAGGATTTAAAGAAGCTTCATCTCCGTATTGCATAAGTTGTTTTATTTTATTTCGTATTTCAATCCTAATTTCTCCCTTTTAAAATCCATCCGAATTTATTGCATAAAGAAGCAAGTTGCCTTGTCTGTGTCATCATACGCGTAACTAAGGAGATAAAAAGCAGCATGCATGCATGTGGCTATAATGCAACATCAAATTATTTACGTTGCCAACAACAACGGAGATCAAGAACGTCTTGAACTCCGGTATCATTGACAACGGAGATCAAGATATACTTTATATTACTAATTGTGGTATATAAAGAATTGTTTGAAATACGAAATGAAATAAAAAATATTAACTGTTTATATTTTTACATAATTACGATTAAAACATATTTTCTATTAAATTCCATATTGTAGCGGAAAATAAAACCTTACGTCATAATCTTGACATGAAGCTTTACGTACTGAAAGGCTTAAACAAACGTCAGTTTAACATAAAGTGTCGTATTTTTATTATTAGTATAGTCAATTTTTGCATTAAGTTCTTATTTTTTACTATCTAAAGATAGAGACTTGAAATCTTTTCTAATGCCTTTAGTACTGGAGCAATATAAAATGTAATATGTTTAATATGGGGGCACGCCCCCCTGGTGGTTGAGACCCCCATTTTGTACCCCTGATTTAATAACGCAACCAAATTGAGCAAAGTTGTGTTGGGAGTGTTCTTGGGGTCGCTGATTATGAATCCAATAAGAAAATTAAAAAATTCAAATAGCAGACCCAAAATGGCGGCTCTAAAATAACTGCCTTTGATATTGAGAATGCGATTTACGCCATTTCTATTGATTCTAGAGAGAAATTCAAAGAATCAAAAAGTGTTTATAATGTGATTTTGCAAAGGACTACGCTATTTTGGTTACCTTATTATGTAACCCCTTCGCTCTGCCCTAGTAGTAGAGTCAATTTCTGCATTAAGTTCTTATTTTTTACTATCTAAAGATAGAGACTTGAAATCTTTTGTAATGCCTTCAGTACTAGACCAATATCAAATGTAATATGTTTAAGATAGGGACACGCCCCCTCGGGGGTTGAAATCCCCATTTTAAACTCCCAATTTAACAACTCGGGAAGTTTTCAACCAAGTTGAGCAAAAACTATGTTGGAGGGAGCTGTGAGGTCGTTGATTATGAATCAAATAAGAAAATCACAAAATTCAAAATGGCGGACACAAAATGGCGGTATTTTAGATTGAAAATGCGATTTACGCCGGTCCTATTGATTTTAGAGAAAAATGAGAAAAGCCAGAAAGTGTTTAGAATGTGATTCTGCGTAGGAATACATAATTCCGGTTACCTTATTATGTAACCCCTTCACTCTCCCCTACTGAGAAGCCCACTTGAAGGGGATTACATAATAAGGTAACCAAAATAGTGTATTCCTATGCAAGATTACATTCTAAACACTTTTTGACTCTTTGGATTTTTCTCTAAAATCAATAGAAACGGGCGTAAATCGCATTTTCAATCTCAAATACCGCCATTTTGAGTTCGCCATTTTGTATTTCTTAATTTTCTCATTGGACTCATAATCAGGAACACCAAAACCCCCCCAACATGAATTTCACTCAAGTTAATGGAAAACTTCCCGAGTTATTAAATTGGGAGTGTAAAATGGGGTTCTCAACCCCCCGAGGGGTAAAACCGCCATTTTAAACATATTACATTTTATATTGGTTCAGTACTGAAGGCATTAGAAAAGATCTCAAGTCTCTATCTTTAGATAGTAAAAAATAGGAACTTATGCAAAAATTGACTTTACTACTAGGGCAGAGCAAAGGGGTTACATAATAAGGTAATCGAAATAGTGTATTCCTTTGCAAAATCACATGAATTTTTCTCTAAAATCAATAGAAACGGCGTAAATCGCATTCTGAATTTCAAAGGCCGTTATTTTAGGACCGCCATTTTGAGTTTTTCAATTTTCTCATTGGATTCATAATCAGTGACTCCAAGAACCCTTCCAACATAAATTTCGCTCAATTTGTTTGCGTCATTAAATTAAGGGTACAAAATGGGGTCTCAACCACTAGGGGGGGCGTGCCCCCATTTTAAACATAGTACATTTTATACTGGTCCAGTACTGAAGGCATTACAGAAGATTTCAAGTCTCTATCTTTAGATAGTAAAAAATAAGAACTTAGGCATGTTTTTTGCAAAAATTTACTCTACTATATAGAATGACTAGATTATTATAAAGCAGGGGATGAATAAACTTTCGTTCAAAGAGAAAAAATTGCAACACATGAAAAAAAACGTTATAGGTCCTGTAAATGATTCTCCTTAGTTATCGTTTCAAGATTTCAGGCGCGACTTCTGTCTTCCTTCAGAGATCAAACTCGTTCTGTAAAGTTTCATTGCCGGATTTATAACATAAATAACTATAAATCAAAAATGTTTCTTTTTATAACATTCTATTCGTAAAAAAAATCCTATACTAACATCCTATCCTATTCGTTTGTTAGCGAAGGAAATGGACATGAGCTCCAGATCTATGTCGCCACTGATCAAGGAAGACCTTAGTATGAGGACTGGACACTTGTTAACAGCTCGACATAATGAAATAAGAAGAGTTGGAGACAAGTCTCATTTGCAGAGATAGGTGAAAAATTTTCATCGCCCAATCTTGTTTCCCTGCATTTTATATTTGGATTTAGGATTGATGCATTATGATTACAATTAAAGTAATTGTCAAACAATCCACATGGTTGATTTGGAAAATCCGTTTGCACATCGCAGCTAGGATGCGTGAACTCTCCTAAAGTCATTCTATTTAGATTCCTTATAGGAATCGAGCCCAATTAAGTAAAATACTTGTATTTACCCTATAGCGGAGTTGTTCACATGATAAGATTATTATTTATTTATTATTTAGGCGGAGTTATTTATCGCTCGTAAATAGCAACAAACAAAGTCACTTTAAATCCAAATAAAACATACTATTTTTTTCCACTAGGGTAAAAGTGCCTCCTCTCTATGATTAGAAGTTTAGTCTAGCAATACCAACAATTTTTTATTAGAAGAAAATAAATTAAACCAAAGGTCTTTTAATAAACCTCAGCGTGGCTGAATACTGGACAGTCAAATGTCGTTTTCTCGACATTGATCCAAGTGTAGGCGAATTTTCAGATATCGAATCTTGGTTCTCTAACTCATGTTTAATATGTATTTATTTTTAAGCGTTTTATATGTATAAAATGATGATGTACTTCAAACAATATTATTGCTTGGGTGATTGTTAAATCTAAGACGGCTGTGAAAACTGCTGCAGCGCTATATTTCCAGCCACGTTTTCACCCACGTTTCAAGCAATTTTCAGATTCTGAGTCTCGGTTGTTTAATTGTCACTCGAGGGTTAATCAACAACCTGATACTAATTTTCGGTTCACTAAACGTTGTACAAGTCGGAGCCAATGTTCAGAAACCGAATCAGGGTTCCTTACAACTTGCCCAAGCTTCAGCCAATTTTCACCCGTTAGGTCAATGCCAGTTACCCATAGAATATACTTAAGTCAAATATCAGATACTATTTCGCTAATTTGCTTTAGCTAGTCTAAAGCTAAGTACTCACAGCAGCGGATCCGCAGGCGGATGTCATACGATTGGTCGGATTGAGTCGATTTGACTCAAACCGACCAATAGTATGACATCCGCCTGCGGATCCGCTGATGTGAGTACTTACCTTTAGTCAATCTCTACATATCAAGTGCCGGTTACATACTTATCACCCAAAACCTTAGCCAACTTTGAATCTTAGGTTCGCTAAACTAACTCCAGTTTTAGCAATCTTCAAAATTCAAAATCTTGGTTTCTTACCCTTCTGCTAAGGTTGGGTCAATATTCATATTATATTTTGCAAAATTTCTGTAAATGTGGTTTATTGTAAAGATGGATTAGTGGTTGCTAACCTACTGAATTTTTATGAACTTAAACTTACACTGGCAAGACTAAAGTTAAACTATATTGACTTACCGACTGTACATATGTATTTGCACAAGAAGACGTACACTATGAAAGTGTTAGGTTTGTACTGTCTCAATATGTGTTGAGAGTCTAAGACATTAATCATTTATACGAATTTTCGATTTCTTCGTATTTATTTTGTTAATGAACATTTTATATCCAACACAAAAATCGACTTTGAATTCAGTTACGGCGAAACAGTAATGGTAGACTTCGTTGCTTGTTTGCACTAGCATTCATTAAAGGAAAAGGATTGTGTAATAGTTGCTTTGTTTCTCAATTACCAGCCTTGGTACTACATTAACATTCAAGATCGGTCCAAGACTAACTTTAGTTTTATTGCGATATCGGTGTCATTTATTGTCCAAAACATTGCATAACGTATTGGTTTTAGCCAATAACAACCAATATTGGGTAACTCTGATCTTTCCATGTCTGAGACCAAGCTTGGTATCAAATTATCATCCCTACTTTAGTCTAGCAGTGGGCCATTTTCGGATATTAAGGTTGTGCCAAGGTTGATAAACATTGTTTCAAACAAAATTTTATAGTGGTATTTTGTTTTAAATGGAGAGCCGCGATTGCTAACATAATTAAGCGTCAAATAAACTGCCACTTTTAATTCTGATAACGCAATATACCTACTATTTATCTATGGTTTATACAATGTTATCAAAAAAGACTACATTAAGTTAAACCTGTCTTTAATGTGGACTTAAAGTACACGTTCCATAAAACGTACATGTTTTGTCGTTAGTAAGTGCTTTATTTAAAACATAAGTTAAAACATAAATTTACAAGAGGTAGGTACATGTATAACAGTGTAACATACGTATTCTGTATTTCGTTAGATCAACAAATGCTGGAAAAAATGTCTTAAGCAAAAATTCTATAAAAATGTTGATTAATTTGTTGTTTCGATTTGTTTTAATCTTAATAAAGTTGGTAACTCTTTTTGTTAATCAAATCACGGGAAATTCAATGGTCCTACATGATACGTGCGTGACTTCGGAAACAACAAGCATTTGTTGTAAAAAACACAATATTTAATTTGTTTATATTAAACTCTTATCGAGTTTAGTAAAAATTAAAAGAGTATCTGCCTTTATTTCAATCGAAATGGAATCTGGATAAAAGCATATTCAATTTAACCGTTATTCCCGAGATTAAAAGAAACTTTGTAGAATATCATATTTATACAAATACTACGTTACATAACTGATTTATGTCTAATACATCTAAATTTCAAAAATGTGCTATACTAATTATACGCAATATTGGTACTGGTTGCGTTCTTATTGACTTTTATTGACAATAACAAAAGAATTCCCTTTTTCTGGTTTTGTTATATTTTCAATTCATTATAGAAAGAAATTTCTTTCTAATATATAACCGATCTAAGTATTTCTAATCAAATTACTAAAGTTTTCATTTAAAAAATACAACTTTATGAAGTAAACCAGAAATCAATGATTATAATTAGAAAAGCCTTATTCAACTAGTCAGTGTTACTCATAAAGACGCTTTAATAGTGTCGAAACGGCTTTTTAATATCTTTAATAACAATTCATAAGAAATACAAAAACGACAATTTCCTATAACTCAAAAAATAAAAAATAAGTAAATCGAGAATGCTCGCTTGTTTTCTTTTGTTATCTGGCCACTAAAATGCCCTCGGCGAGCAATTTAAACCACCCGATTTCAACATCTGGAGACCCACAAGAGAACCTTTTTATGAAATGTGCATCTATGGAATGTGGAGTCAACGCTCTGTATATATAACTGCACATAACGGTGGTATCTTCTGACCTCCGAACACTTGGCAGCGCTGCTGGAGGTAACAGCGAACTATAAGTATCTTCTTATATATAAATTTTGGAGGTCGGTTCGTATCTTCTGTATACTCTATATATGACAAAATAAAACAAGGGAAATAATTTCCCCTTTCTTGAGATTCGGATTCTAGAGGTTCCCCTCATCACAAATATAACAAATTTTTAGCAATATATCCACGGGAATACCCGGAAGTCAGGCCGTCTCCTCTGTATGACAGAGGTGACAGCTTAACAGGCATCAATATATATATATATATATATATATATATATATATATATATATATATATAACGGGTGTTCATTTAAATTCGTAATCTAGCAACCTTTGGATTATTGCCTGTCTCTATCTGCGACGTATTATATCTGTCGCTCTGTCTTCTTTCATTAAAATTCCAAAGGTTGCTAGATTACGAATTTAAATGAACATGCGTTATATATATATATATAGATTAAGAGAATAAGGAAAATCTCTATGATACATACAAAAAATTCGACCCCCAAAACCCCCCCATGGGTTCGCCACTGATTTTTGATTAAATGCAAGTGAAAATCCAAACATGTAATAGAATTTAAATTTTAAATGCTTTAACGATTTAATTGATGTAGTGAATGTTTTTGTAGATCAAATACATATTTTTAAAAGGAAGGAAGTTTTACTTTTTGCTCATATTATACTTATAGACCAAGAGCCAGCAACGTATTTCGAGTTGTCATTTCAACAGTCTTGAAAATTTGGGTACTAAATCTTATATACCTGCTGAACACTAAAAGTCAATTCTGGCAGCCCCATGCGGCCGGGTTATACCACCCCAACATTACTAAGAGGGTGAAAAATAAGATTCTCACTTATAATATACCAAGTGCATTGATTATTGCCGGAAATTTTTTGAGTGACATTTCTGCAACGTCATAATTGCACGACACGAAGTGGAGTGCAATTAGTTGCAGAAATGCACGAAAGTAAAATTTCCAGGCATAATCAATGCACGAGGATATATTCGGAAAGAAAATCGTGACGACACAAACCATTTCTACCTATTTTAAATTTTGATTATCACTGTCAAGTTGTAACATAACATAGTTAGCCGTGGTATCCAAAATTAAAATTGACAGGAAACGTTTATTACAATAGTTGTGTATTTAATTTCAATTGATTTGTTCTAGTTTTTTGTAATTTGTTCAGTTGTCTAGTTTAAATAAATTTGACATTTTTGACAGAAAAATTTCCACTTATTAATTTCAGTTAGGTTGGTCTACCTACAAAAAATTTTTTAGTTGCCATGGTAACGGCTCCTGAGCTAGTTTTTTTATTGGTCACTACTGAGTGTCGTACGATTTTCTCTCTAACCCGCAGGCCGCTATATAACTGTCTCACTCGCACTAACATGTGAACCTACATATACCTACTTTATTTATTGTGTCAAAATTCAAGACTTTTAAAATAACACAAATGTCATTATAACAATTATATATAATTACCCTTTTAAATAACCCGTTTTAATTTAAATAAAATTACCCTTTTTTAAATCAACATTTACAGCGTTTGGCAACATTTAGAAGGGGAGGAAATGTTCTGGCAATATTTTTTATAAATAAAGAATACTATCAAAAGTAACCTCTTGAAATTTCATGACTGTTACTTTAAATAAATTGAATCTTATTTCTCACCTTCTTAGTAATTTTGGGGTAATATCCCGGCCGCAGGGGGGTGCCAGAATCGACTTTTAGTGTTCAGCAGGTACATAAGATTTAGTACCCAAATTTTCACGACTGTTGAAATGACAACTCGAAATACGTTGCTGGCTCTCCGTCTATTAAACTTGATGATTTAAAAACAACTGTTCAATTTGTTCTGTTTCTATTTTCAAAATTGAATAAAGCATCTTTAAAGTTTTCAGAATGTTATTCACTCTCTGGCATTTACGACATGGATACTCTTCAGAAGAGGCATATTGTCAGTAACATCACATGTTTTTTTCATAATTAATTTGTCTGTTTGATACTGAGCGTTTTTATGTATTTTAAAATAGTCCACACATTCGATTCTCGATCATCAGAGAATATTTTGTAGTGTGTAGGTAGTCATGATTAAACATCAGCGGTGTATTAGATGTCACCAGCAGATTCCATACAAAACTGTTATCTATTAGTATTTTAAAATGGAGCATTTTAAAGTTTTACTTGAATTTGTAATTGTATTTTTTCATATTGATTTTGATTACATTAACCAGAATAGTGTACAATAAAAAAAAGTAACAACTGCAAAAAATCTTCATTGCCTTTAGCCAGCTGTAGCAGAGCGCTATCATAAAAAACACATTCTGTTTTTATTATTTGATTAGTTTATATGCAGTTTTGTCAGTTATTTTAGTATTTATGGTTTATAATTAGTTTATTACCCAATAGACGAGGATCTTTCATTTCCTTCTTTTTAAAAATATGTATTTGATCTACAAAAACATTCACTACAATAATTTTATTAAATCCTTAAAGCTTTTAAAATTTTAAATTCTACTACATTTTTGGATTTTCAGTTGCATTTAATCAAAAATTATATCATAAAAAGGTTAAATATTTCTAATGATGAGGAACTTAAGCTTGATCATACTTTAATGAAAAAAATGATCATAAAAAATTCAAAAAGCAAAGTTGGAAATTGGGCTTTTACACACTCAAAGTAGATGATGTTTTGCACCTCCTGTAAAAAAATTAGAAAATTCTTTAATGGCGTTTTTGAGAAAAAGATATTTATTGTAATAAAATATTTTTCCTCGCTGACACGTTGTTTTTTACACATCATTATCTAATATGATTCATATGAAAGAAAATATGTGCTCTTTCAGACAAAAAAAACTGTATTCAAATATCTGTAGTAGTTCTCAAGATATTCCTATTTAAGTGTGAGAAAATGTTCGACTTCGGAAAAAAATTGGCAGTGTCAGAAAAACTTTGGCCCCTCATAAGTCAGAAATGAAATTGTTCCAGAAAAAAAAGAAAAAATATGGGGTCTTTAGTTTATTACAGTCTATAACATACTGAAATTCTATTAAATTCTGAGAGATGAGTTTGTCAGATTTCTATTTGCCTGTCCGAGTTGATATGGAATTACCCACATGATGTTAAATCAGCCATTGGAACTTATTAATTTGCAAAGCTACCACAGCAATAGTAAAAAACAAGTAATCGTATTACCTTATTTTGGTCTGTTTCTAAGAACATAATTTGATTCAAATTTTCTCTCTCACCGAATATTACTCGTAGTACGATTAATAATCCACGATTCTACTTGTGAAACTGGAGCACCATATTTAACTCACCCTACAGGCTCCTTGAACTGCAGTTTGGTTTCACACGTACATATCATTGATAATAATCTTACCACTTGTTATATTACGGCTGACAATTCTCTCAGACAAAAAAATGAACAATAATGAACATAATATTCGAAATTATGTAGACATCAGAAAAAAAACAGATTCAGAAAAAAACAGACATGCTTTTTTTTGAAAAAAAAAACGGTTTTTTTTAAACCTTTTGTTTTTTTTTTTCATTTACATCACTAGTTAGAACTAAAATTATTTTGAATACCAACCTGGAAAAGCAGAACCATTTTCAGGTTCGGTGCGTTGACCAGCAGGCCGAGGTGGCACTTTTTCTCTAGGATCCTCTTGTTTCGTACTTCCACGTCCATATAATGGTACAACTTTATCTTTACTAATCGCTGCTTTACAGACAGGACAAACTTGTCTACTTGGTCTAGTCTCTAACCATTGGTGCAAACATGGCCAGCTACATTGGTTTTCATTAATTTTATTCTTTCTTGAATAAAGTGTTATTGGGTGATTTCGTATCAAATCAAACAAAAATACAGATAAAAAACACTTTTATTATTACTCAGGTATTATTACTATTGTTAAAGATCTAGGTTGTTCTGAATGAAAATGTGAAAAAAGTTGTGATTTGTCCTTAATTACATTCAATGTTCTTTGTGTCTAATAGGACCTATGAGGTAAGCGCCAAAATTCTCGGCCCGGCAGGCTTCTACAGGTGCCAACATGTTCAAACTCGGTTGCGTCATAGTTCAACATGTAAGAGGCCTACACTATATACAGGGTGGTCCAAACCACCTGTACACCTCTTTTAAAATGCGGGAAATTAAAAATCTTTAACAAGACGATAGGTGATTTTACTAATGTCGATGTGCTCTTTTGAATGATGCCGAAATGGAACCCCCCTGATTCCCCCTTGTAGGGGGTAAGGGGGGCAACTTTGAAAATTAAAATGGGAACTCCTAAATTTTTGCATTATTGCATATTT
Organism: Agrypnus murinus; assembly: GCA_929113105.1. Classification (NCBI taxonomy): domain Eukaryota; kingdom Metazoa; phylum Arthropoda; class Insecta; order Coleoptera; family Elateridae; genus Agrypnus; species Agrypnus murinus. The sequence goes on from OV816030.1 coordinate 81,880,343, forward strand.
AGATTCTACTCGTCAAAATAATATGAATAATTTATTTTATGTCCGATTGCATTATAAAGTACTGTTTATTGTATTGTTTTGCGGCAGTGAACTGGTTTATTATTGTACTCGTAAAATAAAGTGGTAGTAGTAAAATAAAGTATATAGTAGTAAAATAAAGTATGACAACTGTATCTTACATGTCAAATTTTCTTCTGTCAAGAATAGATGTCAAATTTATAAACTGATTTTTTTTATAATTAGCCAATTTTAGGAATCGAACATAAAGCTTTGTATGCAACTCTTACATAATCGGACCTTATAGACTCGCCCTTTTTATCGGCCTTGCTCGCTTAGCTCGCTTGGCCATAAACTGGGCTTGTCTATAATGTCCTACATTATGTACTTGTTACATAAATAGCTATTATAACATTTTTTTATCTTCGCAACAGTGGCGCTGTAATCGCAAAAAACGATTTTTTTGCATTTTCCGCCGTCTCACCTTGGCATATTTGCAGGTGCAAATAACAGTTTTTCATATTTTTTACTAAATCATGAAAAATCTTTGCTAATGTGTACTATCATGAGAGAAAAATTTACGTTACAATGAAAAACGCAAATTCTCTACCTAAGTTGTTTTCGAAAAATGGATTTTTTTCTAACGTTGTACGTGATAACAATTTTTTTTTGCCTTAAATGTTGTTAGAATTTGTGTTCCATTCTGACAACATTTTCCAAGATTCTACTGGGGAAGATGGTTTTACTTCAAAACATGTCAATGAATTTTTAATGCTTATTAACAGTCTTCACACAAACATCACGTTTATACTAGAAACAGAACAAAATAGAGCTATTAATTTTTTGGATTTAACTATTACAATTAATACAGACAATGAATTTGATTTTTCCATATACAGAAAACCCACAAGCACAGACGTCACTATTCCTAACGATTCATGTCATCATAAAATGCATAAACTAGCGGCTTATAGATCTTTAGTACACCGAGCTTTAACTACCCAAGCAGCATTTAAGTAGCAGTAACTGAGATCGGAACTTTGATTGAGTAGTTGTTACGTAACTGCAACTAAATTTATGACTTTATAGGTTTAATTTCTTCAATTCGGAATATTTTAGTAATTGTGTAGTTGTTTCTACTATTTATGGGAACTATGTAGTTTCATTACTTCTGAGTAACTATTAAAGTATGTGGAACGGTATTGCCACTTAGTATACTTACTTTAAAGTCGTTGCAACTTCAAAGTCGTATTATGATTGTAGCAGTAACTTGCCCGAAGCTACTTTAAAGTTTTTAAAACCTTACAGTAGTATTGAATGTAACACTTACGTTTTTGCTACCCAGGAGAATCACATTAAAGTAATTTTTTGTAAACTACTCCATCTCCATATTTACTTGTAAAATGTTGGATTAATCAATAATCATTAATCAATTTGCAATTTGTTATGATTGTTAATAGATGTTTTACTATATAACCTTCAATAAAAATAACAAATTGGTGCCAAATTGTGCCTTAGGGATTGTTATGTATGTAGCTTGAAGTTGGCAACATTTATTTGTAGTGATGTAACTAACCAATCCTGGCCCGTTCCGTGGGCGAGCGTCAGTAACACTCGAGCCGGCTTGGAGGATAGACGTCTTCTACAGTCTATGCATTGTGTATGTAATTCGCCCTGCTCACTCAATATTAATAAAGTTAATTAATGACAGTAATTGAGTATCTTTTATTTAAACACATAAAAGAACATAACAGGAATAATATAAAAATGGTTTCTATCATGTGTTTCAACTTATAAGTATTTCGTGTATATTTATCATGTTTTATTAAAGACATGTTTTTACTAAAAAATATATTTAAAGAAGGAGCGTTGTTATTTTTCGATCTATCATCATCATATTTAACAGAAAAGTTGCAATGGTTTATAATTTTGGTGTACTGAAATGACAAAATAATCAAACATTTCATCGCTCTTTGTATTAAGTACGTATTACAAATAAACTGGTAATTCATTTTGTGACACGATCCAGCATTATATAGTATAGAAAATGATAGAATATTTGTTAAGTTGCAAGAGCAAGAGAGAGCAACCATGCGACATTATGTGTCAAAGAGGAAAGAAGTTCCATGAAAGTAGCAATTACTACGCCGCCACGTACCTGCTACCCAAAAATTGTTCCCCATTTTGGTTCCAGGCACGTAACAAAACCGTAGCAATTACGTGCTTGTGACTAAAACTTAATAGTTCCACCGGTAGTTGCTGGTACGTAGCGACGACTAAAAATGCTGCTTGGGTACTCCAATGAAACAATCACATTTTGATAAAGAAATTTCAATCATCAAACAATTAGCACATGCAAACCATTATAACCATAACATGATTGACACTTTAATTCAACAAAAAGATTATAGGTTAGCTATCAAAAGAATATTTCCAATTGACACTCAAATACAAGACACAAACTACATATCAATACCATACTTTGGCAAGATATCAGAACAAATTGCAACTATAATAAGAAAAACCACCAGTTACAAAATAACCTATAAAACTAACACCAACACCTTTTCATTTTTATTCAATGCTAAAGACAAAACACAAGATATCATGAAATCCGGCATTTACTGTTTGAATTGTTCTTTTTGTAACTCGGTTTACATTGGCCAAACACTTAGAAATTTCGACATAAGATACAAAGAACATGTACGCTCTTATAGACTTAAACATCCAGAGAAATCGAATTATGCCAAACACATTTTGGAACAGAATCACCCAATGACACCTCAAAACAACATTAAATTCTTACATTTTTGCAACAACAAACACAAATTAGACATTTTAGAAGCTTTTGAAATATACAGACATAAACGCACAGTACCTTTAATGAATGAACAAACTGAGCTTAGTAATTCTCCTTTATTAGAAGTGCTAGATATTTAGTTTTTGTTATGTATTGTATCTAGTTACCTATTTTCTGTATGTATTTATCCTTAGCAACGTGTTTGTTTATCAATCTTATCTACCTTTGATAATGACACAAAGTGTCGTAACAATATTGTCAGGTTAAGATATTAATAAAACTTGTGAAACTTTAACTAATCTTTGTATTTATATTATATTTCATGATTATGGAGTTCCACAAAGTAAGGCTGGAGACAGTAAACGCCAATAACATGGTCATAATGAAATTTCTATCAACACTGAACCAGTGGAGGTTGCTCCATAAACGCTGCGGAGCTGCAGCACCCACAAAAATAAAAAAATTAGTATGCATTTTATTCCCTTTAAAATAAAATTTAAATACATTCTATATTTATAATTTAATAAGTATCATAGAATATTATGACAATTCCCAAACAATTTGCTGTGTGCGGCGATTAATTATGCAGTAATAAAATTCTCAACCGTCTACATGGGCTATGCATTCTTATTAATCGCTGCCAGTGTCGGCAGTGGTCTGTGTCTGCTGCAGTATAATTTGGCACAAAGAAAAATACCTCCCGTACAAAGTCTGCCTGGTACAAGAATTAAATGAGGATGATTTTGACCGAATACTGCAATTCTGCGAAATCATGCAACCAATTTGTAATCAAGATGAAAACTTATCCGCAAATAATTTATTCTCAGACGAAGCAACTTTTTACCTCAACGGTACTATAAACAGGCAAAATTGTCAATATTGGTCCAAAGAAAATCCACATTGGATTCAAGAAGATCATTGTCAATCACCTCAGAAACTTAATGTATGGGCCGGCATATTGAGAAATAGAGTGTTAGGACCATTTTTCTTTGAAGAAAATCTTACTGGTGAAGCCTACTTGAATTTCTTGCAGTTTGAATTTTTGCCAGCTTTAGTCATCTTTATCCTGACCACAATAATCCCGAATTGCTCAGTCCAGAAATTTGGCTGCAATAAGATGGAGCCCCGCCCCACTATGCAAGAGAAGTTCGGGAATATCTCGATCTGATATTTCCAAGAAAATGGATTGGCCAATGGGGTCCAATTGAATGGACAGCCAGGTCACCTGATATGACCCCTTTGGACTTCTTTTTGTGGGGTTATTTGAAATCCAAAGTTTTTTTAAATAGACCAATAGATATTGATGATCTAAAGTGCCGGATAAGAACGGAAATACGAAGAATTTCACCAGAAATGATACGAAATGTTCAAGAAGAATTTGTTTCTAGACTTGGGCACTGTCAAGTTGTCAACGGTCGTCACTTTCAGCATTTACTGAAATAAGTTTTTTCTATTATGTGTTTTATTCTCAACACATCATTCTTATTTTATTATTATTTTTAAGATTATTTGATTGTTCTTTGTTGTGTTCTTGTTTTGCTTTATTTAATTATTACGCGTTGTTCTAGTTTGATTGATAATAAAACCATGTTCAATAGTTTGCTTTTTTTCTGATAAAACAAGAAAGAGTTTTTTACTGCAAATTAATTTAAGATAATTTTCACAATTCAACAGTCGCCATTTTGAAATGGCTCGACAGAATCGCACAAAAATCTAGGAACATACTGAGTGAAACAAGAGCTTTCAAATGATGTATCACATGCCATATATTGTCGTTTAAAAAAAATGCCGATAACGTCATATTTTTGACAGATGTCAATAAAAAAACAAATGAATTCTATCAGAATGTGGGAAACTGAAAATCTAAATTGACGTATTCGAGCGTTTTCCATAAAACCTGAAGACTACCAAATTATTAGGGGCAGTCCATACTTTTTCCACACTGTATATAATGTAACATAAACTTGAAGGAAATTATATTAACTTTTTAGAATTTTCTAAAAATTAAAGCTAGAGTATTTATCAACATGTTTCACATTTACCCCAAATTTTCGGTGTTTCATATTTACATTAAATTATATTTTGAATGCAAATTCATATAGAAAAATGTATCGCCCCGACCAGTAATCAAACCCAGGACCCTCGACTATCTACATAGGTGGTATCTCTACCAACTAAGCTACCGGAAGACAACTATCAGCATAGCGACAATTTTCCGTATGAATTAGATATTTTAGCAAACATACAAGTAACTGGATATTTTTTGAATATTTGTCGCTATACTGATAGCGAGTGGTCAACCACTCTTCCAAAAAATGTACATGTATTGCCAAAAATTCAAGATTTCCTCGCAATCTCTATGATTCCCGAGGATTGCCTTCGCAATCTCGGATTTCCAAGGATTGCGTTCACAATCTCTACGATTTTCAAGCATTGCTTTTGCAATGCCTATGATTTCCAAGGATTGAGGGATGATTTCTAAAATGCGATTACTTCTTCATTGACGTGCTAATGTTTGAAAAATGATTTTCAATGTGATTGCTAAAGATTAGAACAAAATCAATAGTATTTGTACTCGTTGTTTTTTACAAGAACAGTACTATTAATCAAAATCTGTTTGTTAGGTAAATTTATTTATAAAGATATTACGAAGGACATTACCTGAACTTCACAAATAAAATGCTTCATTTAGGAACTATATACGATTATTAATTTTAACGTTACATAAGTATAAAAAGATTTTTAGAGTTTTAACTAGTTTTGACTTCTGTACGTTTTTCGAATAAAATAATAACAAATTATTTAAATTGTTATTAAATTAAAGATTAATGACAAATAAAATTTAAAAAAAGTTATGCTTGTAACGGGGTTCGATCTTGCATTCCACCAGCCCGTGCAGTTTAACAAGCCACCGTTGGCATTGAACCACGGATGCTTCACGTCAACTTTTCAGATTTCGGCTTTTAAATTAATGTTTTGCAAATAATTCATGAATTTATAATTTTAACTAAAAAAATCTACAACAAAATAGTTTTATATGTACGTCTTTTCAATGATTGTTGGCCAGTTCAACAAATCTGCCTTTAATTTCTTTGTAAGAATGATCAAGCAACTTCGAATTACATTCTAATAAGAGCGATACTGTTCGACACGAAGTGTCGCGACACTTCAAGTGTCACGACCATGAACAGTATCACGACACTCGACACCCAAGTTCCCATCACTACTTGACAGATAATCGAGTCCTACTGTAATTCGATAGGCCCATAAAAGAAAAATATATTTTTACAATCTCCACATCCTCTTCTTTTGGCCAAATATTAATACCTAGTTTAGATTTTAAAGATTTTATTTTAAATGTTTGATCATCGAGGCAATCACCTATGCTTCCAAAAATACTTGCAATAAGCCATGTCAAAGTTGAGAGGTAACATTTCTATATTTAATCAATTTCTAATAATCTCGAAACACATGGCACACGTTTTAAACAATCGTTTATTTAAACATTTTAATCATGGTACAATAGTATATTATTATACGAATTGTATAAGACAGTCTATTGTAGCACGAGTTGTTTGGGACACGACGAGAGAAAACAGAAGTGTTCCAAAGGAATGAGTGCTACAATATGTCTATAAAACAAGTATAATATACTTTTTTTTTATACTTTGCGTCATTAGTTTGATAGAAATTGCATTGCATTACAATCTAGTGATTTTTGCGTTTAACATGTGGTAAAGCTATAACATGACTTTTCATGTTTTGTGAGGTTAGAATGTGTCAAAATTAAATGTGTTTGTATGTAATATAAAACAAAGACCCCAGAAACGATGTTATAATAGCCTTTATTATAAAATCGTTTTTGGTGATACAATAAGCCCATTGTGAAAGCAAAGTACAAAAATAAAGATTTTGGGGTTACAAATTTTGGCAAAAGTACTGATAATAAGTATGAATAACTTTTGAATTTCCCGCAAATTAATGATGGCACCACCTCTACTATATTCGATTTCGACGACTGCGATGATGATGGCGGGATTGCGAAAGATTTCGCTGATTGCCAGTAAAGACTACAAGATTTCCGATGATTTCCTTGTAATTGCTAAGGATTGCGTGCGATTGCCGCCAAAATGTACATGTATTGCGGCGAGTGGTTGACCCCTCGGCTGATAGTTGTCCTCCGGTAGCTCAGTTAGTAGAGATACCACCTAGATAGTGGAGAGTCTTGGATTCGATTCCCAGCCGATACATGTTTCTATATGAATTTGCATTCAAAATTTAATTTAATGTAAATCATTAATTAAAAATTTCATATTTCCCTCGGTTGAGCCTACATTGTTTTTACCTTTCGATATCGGTTTGTGCTTATTAATTCTATCCATTCTAATGAGTGTAAAATATTTATAAGGTTTTGATAATTGAGTATTTGTTTCTTGTCTAGACGACATTTCTATGCAGAGAAATTTCAAACAACAAGGTTATGCCAACATCAAAAAAAGTTGTGCATGTGTGTGTTTGTGGAATGTTTGAAAAGGACCATTACCAATTTGATTGTAACTAATCCTGCCTTTTTTCAGAGTTGTAGATTGCAGCTATTGGAATGTCTAATTTCTTTTATTATTATGCAGTTACATAATTCCTGTAAATTTATTTTACGAGGAGAAACATTCATACCACTTCATACTTAGATATTGACTACAATACGTTAACATTAATAGCAAACATCTCTTTTCAGTTTTCACTATTTTTCAGTATTAATGATACAAATCACATTTCACAGTTTCAGAGGTGATCTCCAATGTGAAAGGGTGTCAATCTAATTAAATGAAGAGGAGATTTTTAATTAAGATGTTGATTTATTAAAAGCACAAAAACTTAGAACTTTGAAAACAAAAGTAAAAACAAACTCTGGTTCATTTGATACGTAATCACCCTGCTTAATTACTCACCAAAACAAGTGTCCGCACATGCTAACGACAGCATCTCGTGCTGTATCTAAACAAATGTTACATTCAAATGTGCGGTCCTCCTTCTTCTCCTCGCCATCTGTTGCACCAGAACCATTGTTTCCACTTGATCCATTTGGCTCGTTTAATTTCTTTGAACTGCTTGGTGCACTTGTACTAGACGACATTGCATATTACACTTTGCAAGTTTGCTCGTAGAACTATATCTTGTAAACAATACACACTGATAATTTATTTAAAAATCAGTTTTATTTTAATGTAATTATGTCAACGCTTAAAAAATAAAAATGCAAAAATGTCAATTCTTCATACTAAAAAAATATTTTAAAACTACTGACGTGTACCTACTACAATTGGATAATTTTTAATTGATTTTGTACTTACATTCGACCTAATATACACACGTCACAATTACATTTGCAAATTTAAATACCCACGATTAAATAACAATAATACCAGATACTGAAAATAGGAGAAATAATAAGTAGGGCTAATATCTTATTTTTTTTGCAAATACGTGATGTACTGTCACTGTCAGTAATGTCATTGGTGTAACCAACATATAAAATGCAAAAGAACTAGCTCGATTTGTTGTGAATAAAATATTTATAGAACTTTACTTTTTTATCTTTAATAAAAATACCAATCTTATTAGAAGTTTCAATCAGTATTAAAAAGGCAATGACTTCTTTTAACTTTCATTGTTCATTTACGTTAGTCATACAGTATTGGTAAAAATTCGCTTTGGGTTTGAATATTCCTGAGTGCACAAAGGAAAAATAGCGAATAGCAATACATTTGAGAAAGATATATATTGTGGCATAGTTGCCAAGTCTTAAAATATAGTAATTTATTTGTAAAGTTGCTAGCTTTGTAAGCTAGGTAAGAAAATTAAAAATAATTGAGTATTTGGGATGCGCCAATAAATATAGATGACGTTGTACAACCAGTGTTGGGCAAAATTCAATCTAACTAATGATTGAAATTCAATCATTCGTCATTCATCAAAGCGATTACCAACTATTAGTTTCTCGGCTTCAGATCTTCAATCTTCAACAAGTGTACCAATCTTCAACAGGTGAAGAATCGTGTGCACAAGAATGGAGAAAGTATTCAGGAGTTTGAAGCCGGTTTTGCGCGGCTAGTCCGATTGGCGCACCCGATTTATTTTTGGGACAACTCGCTGTGCAGACCTTCATTGATGGACTAAGAGACGGGGAAACACAGAAATCATTGAGGCTGGCACGACCAAGAACGACTGATGATGTGCTTGCCTACGCCTTAGAATTTGAAGCTGCAAAACAAGCATCCCGAGACCATGGGCAAGTTCGAATCGTTGAGAGGAAAAGGTTCGCAAAAGAGGAAGGTTCGAAAGATCGCCTAGAGGAGTTAGTACTGAGAGTTCTTTAGCAGGAAGAAAGTCGTAAGAAGAATATTCAAGAAGTTCGAGGACCCCGTTGCTGGAACTGCGACGAACAAGGGCACATACGACGCTGTTGCCCTAAACCAAAGCAAGTTTAACTGCTGGAAAACTAAAGGGGTGACGAGAGGGGGCGATGGTTGATCTAGAATGGAGATGCCCCGGAGATCACCATCCATGTCGTAACGTCGAAGAACACCGGCAGTTTGTTTGTAGATGGGAAAATCGCTAACTGAACTGTCCCATTGATACGAGGGCGACAAAATCCATCATATGCCCTGACGTTCTACGAACAAGTATGAAGCTATTACATTATATACTATATTATCACCGATGACTTCACCTTAGGAATGAACTGAGAACATTTGGTTTTACGTTGGACTTGAAGGAAAGTGTTTTGAAGGTCGGTAACGAAGAACTTCCTTTGCACCCACGAAAAGAACCTGCTGTGAGGGTCTTGCTGACAGAAGACGTGATGTTGCCGGGTCGGAGCGAGAAAATTGTCGAGGCAGGTTTGGATGGAGATCTTCGGGGAGAGTATGTACGAATGATGGAACCTGTCTAGAATAAGAAGATCCATAGTGGCATACTGGTGGGATAAGCGCTGATCAAGGTTGGAAAGACAGCACCGGTGAGGCTTATGAACGTTAATGTGGAGCCGGTGACATTAAAGAAGAGCACCCTTGTGGGACCGTGTGTGCCAGTATTCCGAGTAGCCAGGTGTATGGCTGATGTTCCAAAACCATTGTAACCAAGAAAGACAGTTATCTCTTACCACGCATCGATGACACGTTAGATACACTGCTGGTTCACGATTGTTTTCGACTATAGATTTAAAGAATGGTTATTGGCAAGTTGAGGTAGAACCTGGCGCCAATTTGAAATTAAGCCCGAAAAAGTGGAGTGGCAGCCGACCCCAATAAAATCCATGCAGTCCGAGAATGGCCAAACACCGAGAAATAAACACCAAGTTCATAGTTTTCTTGGGTTATGTACCTACTACAAGCGTTTCGTTCCTGGGTTTGCCAATATAGCGAAGCCGCTGACAAGGTTAGTAGGGGTAGATGGCGGGTTCTGGAACCTCACCTCCTCACCTCTAGCAGGCAACCACATATACACGCTAACATATAAGCTAATATACAGCTATCGTTCTCATACAGGGGCGTACAAGAGAGAAATATGAAAGAGGTCTTGAATTAAATGGTATAAATCAGACCGGGGGTTAAATATATCTTAATACTCACCCTGCTTCTACGCCGATGTGCGATTATTGTATGTGTGTAGGTTAGATAAGCCATAAGATAAGCGGTGTACTATTGTTTATTCAGGTATACAGGTAATCCGTACGTGTAGGTTAGATAAGCCATAAGATAAGCGGTGTGCTATTGTTTATTCAGGTATACAGGTAATCCGTACATGTAGGTTAGATAAAGCTTAGGTCAGCAGGTCAGATAAGCGCTGCTGTGTGTATTTATTCAGGTATACAGGTAAGCCGTGTGTGTAGGTTAGATAAAGCCTAGGTCAGTAGGTCAGATAAGCCATAAGTAAGATAAGCGGTATGCTATTGTTATGTGTATATGTTCAGGTATACAGCTAATCCGTGTGTAGGTTAGATAAAGCTTAGGTCAGCAGGTCAGATAAGCGGTGCTATTGTTGTGTATTTATTCAGGTATACAGGTAAGCCGTGCGTGTAGGTTAGATTAGTCATAAGATAAACGGTGTGCTATTGTTTATTCAGGTATACAGGTAAGCCGGGTACGTAGGTTAGATAAGCCATAAGATAAGCGGTGTGCTATTGTTGTATATTTTGTTCAGGTATACAGGTAATCCATACGTAAATAGAATAATTACATAGGTATAGGGTTTATATACAGACTTATATAATACAAGTTATACATGTAAACTTAACTAGATTCTAAATTATCATCGTTAGAAATCCTGTAATTTCCCCAAGCTAAGGTATTTATACATATTACATATACAATTTATTATAGGTTAATTACTTTCAAAGAACAATTACATAGGTAAAGGGTTTATATACAGACTTATACAATACAAGTTATACATAAGCACTTAACTAGTTTCTAAATTATCATAGTTAAAAATACAATAAACGGTTCTAGGGAAAAGAAATTCTAATCAATAGTTAGAAATCCTATAATTTCCCCAAGCTAAGGTATTGTAATGAGCGCGGTCATTCCTTTGAACTCCGCCGGCGAAAGTTCGAGAATGCGTAACCCAACAACATCTGCCCGCGTGGTTCGGCGGCGCCGGTATGTGTGATTTATCAGTGTGAGTCATAGACGGCGCTAGAAATCAATAGACCTTCTAGAAGAATCTGGGCATGTTCAGAAAGATGGTACGGTATATAAACCCCGGCTGCCGCGGAAGGGAATCAATTAGTGAACCGCGAGCAATTAGACGTGTTATTAGTCGCAAGTGGTAACAGATAAATAACTGAGTAGAATATAAATGTATGTGAAATAAATATTGTAGTTAAAAGTAAATAATAGTTAATAGTTAGTTTATAATTGTGTCTTGTAAATTAATTAGTGTTTGAATTTTGTGTATGTAAATGAATATTTCTATTTATTAATAGACGATTTAAACAGCACTTGTGTTATTAATTAAAAATAACGTTGCAGTGGTGTCAGGTGTGGGGTTTTAAAATAAATAAAATCGCGTAATAAACAAAGTGCTGTGAGAATAAACTGTTGTTTTGAAAAAAACAATTACAACTAATAATTAAAATGGCGATGAAATTGTTGAAAGATCTGAAGGTAATAGATTTAAAACGCGAACTGGAAGAACGGGACTTGGAAACAACGGGCCTTAAAAGCGTGTTAATAAATCGGCTAAGAGAATGGCTTTTGGAACAGAAGGAAGACCCCGAAAATTATCTCTTCGAAATACCTGGACCCGCAATTGATACTAACGTGTTGTTAAGTAAAATGGAAGAGAATTCTAGAAAGTCCGAAGAGAATTCTAGAATGTTAAAAGAAGAACTACTGGAAAAGTCCGAAGAGAATTCTAGAATGTTAAAAGAAGAACTGGAAAAGTCCGAAGCGAATTCTAGAATATTAAAAGAAGAACTACTACAAAAGTCCGAAGAGAATTCTAGAAAGTTAATGGAAAATACTAAAGTGCTAGAAGAAAAAGTTTTTGAAAATTCTAGAATTCTTAAAGAAGAATTACTAGAAAAGGCCGAAGAAACTGTTAGAATGCTAAAGGAAGAAATACTGGAGAATTCCAGAAAATCTGAAGAAAGTTCTAGAAGGCTTAAAGAAGAATTACTAGAAAAGTCCGAAGAAAGTTCTAGAAGGCTTAAAGGAGAATTGTTGGAAAATGTCAAAGCGTTGAAAGAAAAAGTTTTCGAAGAATTTTTTGAGAATGCCAGTGCGTTAGGACTGTTGGAAGGTAGATTGGCAGAACAAGATAGGGTAATAAAGATGGTAGAAGAGAAAATAGCCCAAATCCAATTACCACCAACAACTAAGAAAGACGATATAACCGAAATGCTGGAAGATAGAATGAGGCAACTACGGTTTCCCTCGACTTCTGAGTGGCCGTGTAATGAAGTAAAGAAACAAGTTAAAGAAGAAAAGGATCCTGCCGTAGGGATAAAAGTAAAACCACCCACGTTCGATGGAAAGATACCTTGGTCTACCTACTACAAACAATTTGAGGCGGCCGCTGTGGCCAATGGATGGACATGCAAGGAAAAGGCCGTTTCTCTAACTGTGGCTTTGCGTGGAGACGCGTTGAACGTCCTGCAAACAATCCCAGCGGGACAGGAAAATGATTATCAATTGTTAGTGTCTAGATTGGAGATGAGATATGGAGACGCGCATCTTCAACAAGTGTATCACGCGCAAGTGAAGAATCGTATCCAGAAGAATGGAGAAAGCCTGCAGGAGTTTGAAGCCGATGTTGCGCGGCTTGTCCGATTGGCGTACCCTACAGCATCCGATTCATTTCTGGGACAACTCGCTGTGCAGACTTTCATTGATGGGTTAAGAGACGCGGAAACACAACAATCATTGAGACTGGCACGACCAAGAACAACTGATGATGCGCTTGCTCACGCCTTAGAATTTGAAGCTGCAAAACAAGCGTCCCGAGGTCACGGGCGTGTTCGGGCCGTTGTGGAAGAAGAAGAAGAAGGTTCTAAAGATCACCTAGAGGAGGTAGTACTGAGAGTTCTTCGGAAGGAAGAAAGCCCTAAGAAGAATCTTCAAGAAGTTCGAGGGCCCCGTTGTTGGAATTGCGGCGAACAAGGGCACATACGACGCCGTTGCCCTAAACCAAAACAAACCCAGCCGTCGGAAAACTAAAGAAGGTCGACGAGAGGGGGCGAACGTTGACCTTGAGTGAAGATGCCCCGGAGATCACCATCCATGCCGTAACATCAAAGAATAGTACCAGCAGTTTGTTCATAGATGGGAAAATTGCTAATCGAACTGTTCCATTGCTCATTGATACGGGGGCGACAAAGTCCATCATAGGCACGAATGTCCTACGAACAAGTATGAAGCTGTTACAGACAACTACTCAACTCCGTACAGCGGCAGGTGAAGTAATTCCAACACGCGGAGTGGTGAAGATGAAGATTGGCATTGGAAGTGAAGAACGTGATCATGAGGTGCTGGTAGCCGACATCACTGACGATTTCATCTTGGGAATGGACCTCCTGAGAAAATTTGGTTTTACATTGGACTTGAAGGAGGGTGTTTTGAAGGTTGGTAACGAAGAACTCCCTTTGCACCCACGAGAAGACCCTGTCGTAAGGGTGTTGCTGACAGAAGATGTGATATTACCAGGTCGGAGCGAGATAATTGTTGAGGCAGGTTTGGATGGAGATCTTCGGGTAGGATGTGTGCGAATGATGGAGCCTGCCTGTGATAAGAAGATCCATAGTGGCATACTGGTGGGAAAAGCGCTGATCAAGGTTGGAAATACAGTACCGGTGAGGATTATGAATGTTAATGTGGATCCGGTGACATTAAAGAAGAGCACCCTTGTGGGACAGTGTGTGCCAGTATTCCGAGTAGCCAGGTATATGGCTGATGTTCCAAAACCAGTGCCCAAAGACCATGGTGGAAAACTAGTGGGTATGATTACTAGTTCATGCGAAGACCTTAACAAAATGGAAGTGAAAGAGGTACAGGGTTTGATTCACCGATATCAAGATATCTTCGCTCTTGATGATACCCAGAAGGGACGAACCAATATTGTGCGACATAAAATCAATACAGGGAACTCTAGGCCAGTCCGACAACAACCGAGACGTCTACCTCTAGCAAGGCGAGCAGAAGCCGAGAAAATCATTACTGATATGGAAGAACAAGGGGTCATCGAGCCATCCAGTAGTCCATGGGCATCACCGGTGGTCCTGGTCAGTAAGAAGGACGGATCAACGAGATTTTGTGTGGACTATCGGCAGCTCAATAACGTGACCAAGAAAGACAGCTATCCCTTACCACGCATTGACGACACGTTAGATACCCTGTCTGGTTCACGATGGTTTTCGACTTTGGACTTAAAGAGTGGTTATTGGCAAGTTGAAATGGAACCTGAAGACCAGGAGAAGACCGCGTTCACTATTGGTTCCGGACTATGGCAGTTCCCAGACTCGGGTGTGGGCGGGACCAGTTGGACTGGAGGATCGTTAGAAACATGTTGGAAGTTATCTTTAGAGGTACGAACGTCAAAATCTTGGTCTGCAGTTTTGACCCACAGCCCGCATCAAGGCCAACGAAGAGTGTAGACTGTTACTTCTACCGTAATGGAACGTGTAGTCTAGGTGAAGACTGCCGATATCGTCACGACCCTTTCTACAGGAACCGGAGAGTGGTGCCTGTTCTGGGACAGAACAGACTTGAAGAGGGGGGCAGTGTAATGAGCGCAGTCATTCCTTTGAACTCCGCCGGTGAAAGTTCGAGAATGCGTAACCCAACAACATCTGCCCGCGTGGTTCGGCGGCGCCGGTATGTGTGATTTATCAGTGTGAGTCATAGACGGCGCGAGAAATCAATAGACCTTCTAGAAGAATCTGGGCATGTTCGAGAAGATGGTACGGTATATAAACCCCGGCTGCCGCGGAAGGGAATCAATTAGTGAACCGCGAGCAATTAGACGTGTTATTAGTCGCAAGTGGTAACAGATAAATAACTGAGTAGAATATAAATGTATGTGAAATAAATATTGTAGTTAAAAGTAAATAATAGTTAATAGTTAGTTTATAATTGTGTCTTGTAAATTAATTAGTGTTTGAATTTTGTGTATGTAAATGAATATGTCTATTTATTAATAGACGATTTAAACAGCACTTGTGTTATTAATTAAAAAGAACGTTGCAGTATTTATACATATCACATATGCAATTTATAGATTAAATAAAATAATTACATAGGTAAAGGGTTTATATACAGACTTATATAATACAAGTTATACATGAGCACTTAACTAGTTTCTAAATTATTATCGTTAGAAATCCTATAATTTCCCCAAGCTAAGGTATCACCGTTCCCACCAGCGATAATATATCGTTTATCATCTTTCCATGATAACGCTATTTTATTTTTTAATTCTATATAAAGTTGGTGGTTATATGAACGGAAAGATTGAACATGTTTATAAATATCTATATTGCGTAATACCACATTTCTATAATCCTCCAAACCCAGTTCTTTCTTGATAACTTCCTTCTGGACACCTTTAGCTGTTTTGGTGAGCAGGCCCTCGACATCTACAGCATAAGCTTTTGCCCCCGTTCCCAGAAATTCCCAGAGAATTATGGATGCATTCTGCGGAATTCCAAATTGATTATCGACCTTAAAGTTTGATGTGTCATACTTGTACAAATATTTCTTCATGTCTTCATAAAAATCGTCTGTATACGTCAGTAGAATTAATGAATCGGTGTCTGTGTACAGCAGCTGGACCTTGCTCCCGTATATTTTTTTAATATGATTATAATAAAAGTCATACATAATCTGTTTAGCCAGATCTAGCACGCAAAAACCAATATATATCGGCTTATCGTAGTGAACTTGTAGTTTCTCCATGTGAATAGCTACCAGATTCTCTGTAAAGATAGCGCACTCTTTAAATTGCGGTTTTGAGATCAACTTTTCAGCTCCTAGTCTTCTTCCATTATTTTCCCAGTGATACCTTCAATTATAACAAGTGACAGCCAGGCAATTCATCACATCAGATCTACCCTTCGTTAAATGTCGAGATTCAAGATGGTTGGCAGAAGAACGCAGGTGTAGCTAAAGATAACATAAAATTAAAACAAAGAAAAGAACATAACTACTGAAAATACCTTAACTTATAACAAATGTCAGCAATGGTAGGCTATATATGCAGATAAAATGTCCTCCTCATGAATGCACCAGCGGGTTTACAGCTAGGAATTATAACAGATTAACTGTAACAAAACATGCAATTTTAAATAAATTTAAATTAACTTATAAGATTTAAAAAGAACAGAAATATTATAGCGCCGCCCACAATTCAGGTTTGAAACCCTCGTTGCAAGAATAAAAGAAAAGTAATTCGTAGAAACAATATTAAAAGAAACGCAATGCAAGAAATCCTAATTAGCCGATTTGATTCTGTACTATTTTATGATGGTTGACTGATGTAGATATAGAAAATTATAATAGGACATAAAAAGACAAAAAAGGTATAAAACGGTACAAAATAATACAAAAAGCATATAACTAGGTACAAGAAGTCATAAAAGACACAAAAAAGGTACAAAAAGGTACAAAATAATACAAAAAGCATATAAATAGGTACAAGAAGTCATAAAAGACTCAAAAAGGTACAAAAACGGTACAAAAAAGGTATAAAATAGGTGCAAAAAAGGTAAAAAAAGACAAAATGATAGAAAAAAGGCATAAAAAGACTCAAAAATGCATTAAAAAGACGCAAAAAGGTACAAAATAATACAGAAAGAATATAAATAGGTACAAGAAGTCATAAAAGACGCAAAAAAGGTACAAAGAAGGCATAAAAAGACGCAAAAAGGTACCAAAAAGGTAAAAAAGACACAAAAAGACGCAAAAAAGGTACCAAAAAAGACCCAGAAAAGGTATAAAAAGACACAAAAAGACAGAAAGACGCAAAAAGGTACCAAGAAAGGTACAAAAAGACAAAAAGACGTAATAACTATCCTTAATGTGACCTAAACATAATTTAAAAGGTAACAAACCATATTTATTATCATGAGTACTTCGTCTCTTCGAATCTTGATCCCATCATTATGAGCTTTTACCTCAACTGATATGGGATTACCTGAGCAGTATGATCTGCAATGTCAAAAATATAGGGTTTAAATTTATATTCTACATTGTTTCGGTATTGTTTAAGGATCTTTTGATGTGACGATCATACCTAATTGTGGCTTTAAATTGTGAATAAAATGTTTTAGAGCTAATCTCATATAAAACCGATATGCGTTTGCATTAGATTTTTTATAATTAATTTTTCTAATAAACTGGAATATTCTGTGTAATGTTCAAGAGCACTTTTATTGTTCTGTTTTAGATTAATTATGTGAAAAAATTTCAATTAAACTACATCAAAAGCGTTTTAAATTTATAAAATGCACTTTACCGAACAGGTAAATCAGGTTCATGAATATTTCCGTTTTACTCTAATTCGATTTTAATCCCCTAGAAGTACAATTCTTTTACTATATACTTCGCTTATTACGTAACTAGCTAGTATTAGGGTTTCATATATTCAAAAATGAAAACCATTTTTTAGACCGAAAATCAATCAGAGTTTTCTCGGAAATACAATATCATTAAACACATTTCAACAATTTCTAAGAACATAATTATTCCGAATAAAAAACATTTTAAGCTACTTATATTATATGTGTATATTACAATATTTTTCAAAGTACGCAAAATAGATATTTTTTAAAATTTAATATCTTTAGAAATAATATTCATAAACTTACGATTTAAGGCAACGAAATTCGAGTTCTGTAAACGTTTAAAAATGTGCATTTAACTATAAAAATGTACAAAAAGGATAGCAACCCATATAGTTTTAATTTCAAATATCTCCTAAAGGGTTGAGAATTTCGAAAAATAACTTTAAAAACACCCCAACACCCCTTATCGATTTATGAAAAGGCCGATATATCGTTTAAGGTTGCAACCCTCTACACATCCTTTTAACAACCCCTATAGTGTATGTAGGAGAGCACGTATTACGCTTGAAAACTGTAATTTGCTGATTGTAGCATAAGTGTAAGTAGAAAATGCCCTATGTTATTCAAGCATAATTGATGTATGCATTAACAAACTCGTTTTCTTGAAATAACCTATATCTTTTAAACTTTTTATTAAGCGATAATATAATAATTGTAAAAAATGTTTCACCTTACTTACTTGAATATTGATCCTAAATCACCGAAAAATCGATCTTATGGTAAATATATAACCATTTTTCCAATATTGTATTTAAATTGCGAGTAATATCTCTTTTTATTCTTTTCAGCAAACAAAACACAAAGCATAACGATAAAGCTGATAATGAATGTCCAAAATCAGTTAGCACCAAATGTATGTAAAAACAAGCGATATCAAGCGCGTTTTCCGAGATGTCAACAGCCTGAAGACGGGATTTTAATACTGTGAACCAACAACTTTATCAGCTCATGACGTGCGCCGCGACCCATTTGATAACGTATTAATAAGAGAAGAATCAAAAATAATATCCTTCGTACTCATTTATTATAAAAACGTAATTAAAAGAGGTGCGTAATTTATTAACCTTACAAAGTTCTTGTTTATAATTATTTTTAAAATCAATAATAATAATAATCATAATACTATTTTAGTTAATGACCTCAGGTGACCTAAAGCCGGCGTTATCTACTATAACAGATGATAACATAGCTCATGTTAACATCGAATCACCATAAAATATTTTAAACGAACAACTTTGAATGTGGTATCGCCTCCAAATTATACGTTTGTCTTATTTATTTTAGCAATTCTTGAAATTTAATTTTGAAAGGTAAATTTTGCTGTATATGCGTTTCCAATATCATTTTTGAGCTGGTTCGATATCCATACCAGCGCCTTCACTTGTTGCTCGTAGGCTCGTACTGGTAGATAAGCCTTGTGTTTTAGAGCTAATCTCATAAAATCGATGAAGTTTTATAAAAGAATGCATCAATTGTTAATTTAGCTCGGTGACATGCGAAAAGAGGTGATAATTCTATAATAGCTTTGAACTCGAGCCCTCTTTTAATGATAATTTTTTAAAATAAGTCACGCATCTCGTTAATAAATTTCTAACCACTTATTTTAATGAGGCATTTCGAAAAAAAGGAATTTGTATGGTCTGTGATAAAAAGGAGGCATCATTTTATCGCAGATTAATTGATCCAGGAAGTTTTATAAAAAAACACATCAGTTGTGAAATTAAGTCACGCAACTGCCTCGGTGATGTTCTTTATATATTGTCTCGATTACCCATAATGCACTGCAATTCCTGAGATTCAGAATAGCGTTCGGTTGGGGCGCGCTGAAAATCATATACATAATAATAATAAGTACAGAAGGTAAAATATGTTCAGAGACATCCAAATACCTTCAATTATAACAAGTGACAGCCAGCCAATTCATCACATCAGATCTACCCTTCGTTAAATGTCGAGATTCAAGATGGTTGGCAGAAGAACGCAGGTGTAGCTAAAGATAACATAAAATTAAAACAGAAAAGAACATAACCACTGAAAATACCTTAACTTATAACAAATGTCAACAATGAGTAGGCTATATATGCAGATAAAATATCCTCCTCACGAATGCACTAGCGGGTTTACAGTTAGGAATTATATCAGATTATCTGTAACAAAACATGCAATTTTAAATAAATTTAAATTAACTTATAAGATTTAAAAAGAACAGAAATATTATAGCGCCGCCCTCAATTCAGGTTTGAAATAATCGTTGCAAGAATAAAAGAAAAGTAATTCGTAGAAACAATATTAAAAGAAACGCAATGCGAGAAATCCTAATTAGCCGATTTCATTCTGTACTATTTTATGATGGTTGACTGATGTAGATATAGAAAATTTTAATAGGACATAAAAAGACAAAAAAGGTATAAAACGGTACAAAATAATACAAAAAGCATATAACTAGGTACAAGAAGTCATAAAAGACACAAAAAAGGTACAAAAAGGTACAAAATAATACAAAAAGCATATAAATAGGTACAAGAAGTCATAAAAGACTCAAAAAGGTATAAAACGGTACAAAATAATACAAAAAGCGTATAAATAGGTGCAAAAAAGGTAAAAGAAGACACAAAAAGATAAAAAAAATGCATAAAATGACTCAAAAAGGTACAAAAACGGTACAAAAAAGGTAAAAAATACACAAAAAGATAGAAAAAAGGCATAAAAAGACGCAAAAAAGTACAAAATAATACAAAAAGCATATAAATAGGTACAAGAAGTCATAAAACACGCAAAAAGGTACAAAGAAGGCATAAAAAGACTCAAAAATGCATTAACAAGACTCAAAAAGGTACAAAATAATACAAAAAGCATATAAATAGGTACAAAAAAGGTAAAAAAAGACACAAAAAGATAGAAAAAAGGCATAAAAAGACTCAAAAATGCATTAAAAAGACGCAAAAAGGTACAAAATAATACAAAAACCATATAAATAGGTACAAGAAGTCATAAAAGACGCAAAAAAGGTACAAAGAAGTCATAAAAAAACTCAAAAATGCATAAAAAGGCACAAAAAGACAGAAAGACGAAGAAAGGTACCAAAAAAGGTACAAAAAAGACATAAAAAGGAGTAATAACTATCTTTAATGTGACCTGAACATAATTTAAAAGGTAATTTTAGAGCTAATCTCATATAAAATCGATATGCATTTGTATTAGATTTATAATTAATTTTCTAATAAAGTGAAATATTCTGCATAATGTCCAAGAACACTTTTATTGCTTTGTTTTAGATTAATTATGTGAAAAATTTTAATTAAACTACACCAAAAGCGTTTTAAATTTATAAAATGCACTTTACCAAACAGGTAAATCAGGGTCATGTATATTTTCGTTTTACTCTAATTCGATTTTAATCCCCTAGAAGTACAATTCTTTTACTATATACTCCACTTATTACGTAAATAGCTAGTATTAAGGTTTCATATATTCAAAAATAAAAACCATTTTCTAAGACTGAAAATCAATCAGAGTTTTCTCGGAAATACAATATCATTAAACACATTTCAACAATTTCTAAGAACATAATTATTCCGAATAAAAACATTTTAAGTTATTATATATATTTACCCCCCGGTCTGATTTATACCATTTAATTCAAGACCTCTTTCATATTTCTCTCTTGTACGCCCCTGTATGAGAACGATAGCTGTATATTAGCTTATATGTTAGCGTGTATATGTGGTTGCCTGCTAGAGGTGAGGAGGTGAGGTTTCAGAACCCGCCATCTACCCCTACTAAGGTTAACGGAAGATGGGCGCGATTATGTTTGGCGCGGGGAGTGCGAAACAGCTTTCCAACAGTTGAAGCGTGCCCGGACAACAGCACCAATATTGAGCTATCCACTGACGGAAGGGAAATTCATACTTGACACAGACACAAGTAATCTGGCCATTGGGGGTGTAGTTTCGCAGGTACAGGATAGATAAGAGAAGGTCATCGGCAGGGTCGGTTTATGGTAAAATTTTTACCCGGGCTAAGATAATTTGCCCCCCCCCCCCTTAAAACCAAAAATCACCACAATGGAAAATAGATTAGAAAAAATAACAATAACATTTTATTATAACATACATTATTACCAAAAACAACAAACAATAAACAAAAAAATATCGAAAAATTGTTATCTACAAAATAGATTTGCGAGCTTTTTTATCGGTAAAATCTCTGGGTAATTTAAAGAAAAGTAATTAGCAAAAAATAGGGATGATAAAAACAATTTTAGTTATGCTATCTTTCTCAGTTAATGGTGGTAGTCGCATTTGGTCTATTTTATCCTCTACCATTTTGAGTATCCTATCTTGTTCTGCCAATTTACCCTCCAACAGTCTTAACGCGCTGGCATTTTCCAAAAATTTTTCGAAAACTTTTTCTTCCAACGCTTTGACGTTTTCCAACAATTCTCCTTTAAGCCTTCTAGAACTTTCTTGGGATTTTTCTAATAATTCTTGCTTGAGCAATCTAGAGTTTTCCAGTAAATCTTTTTTAAGCATTCTAGAATTTTCAAAAACTTTTCTTCTAGTGCTTTAATATTTTCCATTAGCTTTCTAGAATTATCTTCGGACTTTCTAGAAGTTTCTAGTAATCCTTCTTTTAGCATTCTAGAATTTTCTTCCATTTTACTTAACAACAAATTAGTGTCGATTGCGACTCCAGGTGTTTCAAAGCGGAAAGTTTCGGAGTCCTTGTTATGTTTTAGAAACCATTCTTTTAGCCGATTAATTAACACGCTTTTGTTTCCAGTAATCTCCAAGTCTCGTTCATCCAGTTCCCTTCTTAGGTCTGCTACTTTGAGTTCGTTTAACAATTTCGTCGCTATTATAATTATTCGTTGGGAATTGTTTTTTACCACTATTTTCACAGCACTTTATTTATTATGTAATTTTATTTATTTTAAACCCCACGCCTGACCTCACAGTAACGTTCTTTTTAAAATAAATACTAAAAGTGCTGTTTAATCATCTGTTAACAAAAGAAAATATTTACACTTAACACTGATTACAAACACAATTGTAAACTATTATCAAACTTTAAACTAGGTTATTTAAAGGCTATTTATTTAACTATTTATATTACAAAGATATTTATTTATTATAACTTGAGTGCGTCTAATTACTCGTTGTTGACTGACTGAGCCCCTGCTCTGCTCGGTGGTGATTTATATACCGTATACACGATTTGCTGGAACGCACTAGAATTTTCGTCGATGCGTCATATGTGCAGCTGTCGATGAGTCATGTCGATGAATCACGTCGATGAGTCATATATGCAGTTTTTAATGAGTCATACATTCTGCCGCTAGGATAGAATGTTCGATGACGGCGTATAGGGGTTAATCCCAGTCATTACAATATTTGGTCAGTACAAGGGAAGACACTGTATTCGCAGACAAGGTACTACTACTGCAACTGTTAAAAATGAAGTAATTTCTTAAATACAGAGTGTGTCTCATAGCTACTGTACCAGACTTTACCAGCGCATTTCTGATGGCATTTGGAACAAAAAATCTTAATAAAGTTTTTTGAATAGAGAAAGTTCAAATTTTTAATAATTTTTACCGACGTTTTCAGAAAAGTACGTATAATTGATGTAGGTCAGGTGTTAAGTCGAATAGGTAACCACAAAACAAAAATACCGTTTTTGAAACATAATATCAAACACGAGTACGTTTCTTATTTATTTATCTGTTCTTATTCCACAAAACACTTGGCCAAAATAAAGGCAGGTTATTGCTTTATTATGATAGCTTGCACATTCTCGAAAACAAGTAAGTAGTATTGTTTGTCACCTTGAACTTTAAAATATGTGTCATGTGCATTCATACTATTAAATTTGAAAACATTAGGCTGAACTTTGATGCCGTTTTTCTCCAAAAGTATAGAAGTACGAGAAAAATGGTATATAGGAATTTTCTTTTTTTAATGGTTATCTAACCACTGGCAAAGTCTGACTACGCCTTAATGGGACACCCTGTATAAGTAAAAGTGATTTCTTGTTTTATAGTACTTGGTAGTTCTGCAAAATTAGAGAACGTACAGTACCTACCCAGCCAACACAGCAACATATTATTTACGTAACTGAGAGTAACAATGCCTACATTATTATGTAGCAGCTAAGTAAAATTCAAGTCATCTGGAGAGCGTTATGTCCGCCTCATTATCTGTTTATCTCTCATCTGTTATTTACATACATTATATGTCACTGTTAATACATATGAGATATGTAAAATACAATCTGTATTACAAACATACACAAAGCGCCGTATATTTTACGTGTATTTAATTATGAGCATGTTCTATCATATATAAAATAGCTTTACGTACGACTTTACCTGTAACTACCCTGTAATTTAATATTTACATTCAACATGCACATAAAACAAACAATGGGCGACCACAATAACACACGTCTGCACGATCAGGTGGTACACGCGCTACTCACGTTTTCTCCCACACTTTGCAAACAAATTAGTGGTTAAATAGTTATATATTTAACTAGTAAAAAGTGTGACGTAAAATACAAGTCACATTATTAATGTCGCATATATGTAAATCTGAAGACACCAGATTTGTATTAAGCAATTCATATCGGAAATATATAACAAATGTTATATCACCAAATTTACATGTGGGGTATGTAAATGTGTTTATGTTCGGCCGGGCGATTATAACGTATTTAGTGGCTTGTTTTTAGAACGTAAGTTGCTAAATTACAGCTCAGGGGCTCTAATAGTTATTTATGATTAAGGGCATAAAGAAGCTTTTATGGCCAGAAGCGTTATTTCTAGCCCGAGGCGTCAGCCGAGGGCTAGGAAAAGGCTGTAGGGCCATAAAAGCAAGTTATGCCCGAAATGCATACACTATTTTATGCACAGATTGTTTTTATCTCAAATCTATTATTGTGTAAAAAATATAATTAAATGAGTACGTAGGTTACATCAAGCCGCTGTACGTATACTTATGTGCTTATATACGAAGTACGTTACTATTGTTACTATCTAAAATACTTTATGCACAGATGCATTATAATTAGACTATTATTGATAGATCTATCTAAACATAACTGTCTCTTTATGCCCCAAGGGCCTCTTTATGATCCGACGGGCAATAATGAAACGTCAATTAAATGTCAGAGCTGTATTTGTAGAACTTGATTGGTTCTTAATATAATTTGTAAACTTATCACCAATGAAAATAAGCTGAAATTAAGTATTTTAGATAGTAACTATAGTAACGTACTTCGTATATATGCACATAAGTATACGTACAGCGGCTTGATGTAACCTACGTACTCATTTAATTATATTTTTTACACAATAATAGATTTGAGATAAAAACAATCTGTGCATAAAATAGTGTATGCATTTCGGGCATAACTTGCTTTTATGGCCCTACAGCCTTTTCCTAGCCCTCGGCTGACGCCTCGGGCTAGAAATAACGCTTCTGGCCATAAAAGCTTCTTTATGCCCTTAATACATAAATAACTATAATTTCAGCTTATTTTCATTGGTGATAAGTTTACAAATTATATTAAGAACCAATCAAGTTCTACAAATACAGCTCTGACATTTAATTGACGTTTCATTATTGCCCGTCGGATCATAAAGAGGCCCTTGGGGCATAAAGAGACAGTTATGTTTAGATAGATCTATCAATAATAGTCTAATTATAATGCATCTGTGCATAAAAGTTTTTAGAGCCCGCTAGAAAAATTATAACCCTTGTTTACGTCTCCATAGTAACAACAGGAATTATATACCATTGCACCGACCTACTTGAAGTTAAATTAAATATTAATTTAAACTTAGGCCGGACATAAACTATCGTATGCATTTCGGGCTTAATTAGTGTTTTAGATCCCTTTATCGTCTCAGCGCTAACTGACTCTGCGGGCTCTAACACACTCAATTAAGCCCTTAATACATAATATACTATTTTCTTCAAACGTAAAATAATTAGGTCATAATTTGACTGAGGTGGCTGCGGAAAAATGCAACTTCTCCGCCGGCGACATTTTTACTTTTCCTTTTCCCTCCATGGAGGGAAAAGTGTACAATTTGTCAAAACGTTTTTTTGTATAACAATCGAAACTACTCGCATTTATTAATCGCCTACTACATTTCTAGTATTGTATGCATAAATCAAACCCAGAGCTGAGTATCAAAAACACAAAAACATGGCAGCTTTATAATACATATTTTAAAGCGTTTGAAGAAAAAATAGCATATTTAATTTGGAGGAGAAGTGACTTTTCATAGCTTGCCTTCTATTACCCGCCTCACTACGTTCGGCGGATAAACTCAGGCGCGCCATGGAAAGTCATACTTCTCCTCCGCATAAAATAATATACTATTATATAACTCATTTTAACTTGATTCTTATATAGCACACAAGTAAATGTCACAGTTTTGTTTACTGGGTATTAGGCATTCGGAAAAATTTAATTCTTAGTTTCCTTCTGAAAATGTTTTAAAACTTTCCAAAACAACAAGTATCAATATTAAAATCTAAAAGAAGACTACAAACGTTCAACACTCTTTATAACTAACCTCAAAAAATCACCTGTTTTGACATTTCCGTAAACATCAATTATTTTTTTTAATCTTATACCACTCAAAGAACATCGATGACCAGGGCTCATCTTTAGCTGGACGGATCATAATTTACAATTACACAGTTTAGTTATGTTAGGCTAAGTTAGGTTGAGAAAAATTAGAATTTGGTTTTGCATAGTATTTTGTTTAGGTTGGTAGCAACCAACTTTGGAAGCTTAGGGGCATTTGCCCCAAAAAATGCTGATTTTGAATATGTAAATCATTTTTGGGGCACACGTCCCAAATTTAGTAATAAAAGTAAAAAAATGCAATTTTGGAGGCATAGCGGCGTTTGCCCTAAAAATGAATTTACATATTCGGAAATTAGCATAAAATTCCCACTAAATTGACACCAATTTGACCAAAAAATGCTTGGTAGGAGAATTCTTTAATTGTTCTAAATTTAATTATTATCAAGTCAAATTATTTTTTAAGAGTCTAAAAGGACCAGTGCTTTTTACATCTTTTTGAAGCACGAGTGTGCGAACACACGTTACATTCTTAATTGTTACATTCTCAAAATGTCATTTTAAAAGTGGTAATCATCAAGATTTACGTAGGTTGAATGGTAGAAGTTTGCTTTGCTAGTTGTTAAGTGACACGGAAACATGGGTGTTACTACGGCAGCAGAGAAAGCGCGTGTATTTGTAACACGGTGCCTTATAAAGCGCGGAGCCGTTTAAAACGCGGGGCCGGGATCCTTGGAACACGTTGAACCCGCCTCGTGCCGGCCCTGGTGCCAGAAACTTGTCTAAAGCAGCGCCACCTGACATGAATTAAACAAATTGCATTTCTTGTTTTACAATCCATAAACTTATAAAAAATTATATGTTACTTTATATTACTCGATTTGCCGCTCTTTAATGCTTGGAGCGCCCTTGCAGCCGCCCTTTGACACGGCTGCTTGATTCGCTGGCACCTAACACCGATCAAATAGTCCGAATGTAATATACAGGGTGAATCTTAAATAATGTACGCTGGTTTAAGGGCGAAACATGAAGGTGGATAAACTACAGAAATGCAAAAAGAAATTTATCTCAAAAAGATTTTTGCATCAAAAATGTTAAGAGCCTTTCAGTAATTCACCGAACTTGAGCCAGTCCTAGCAGTCTGGTTGCTACTATTAAATAATACACGCTAAATAATAGCAGACGTTTGTAACAATGCAGCACTGCAAAAGTAAAACAAATGTTGACACTTTAAAAATACTGTAATAAAATACGAGTGTTTATTGAAGGTCATCACTTTGTAAGTACTAAGTATGAATGAAATAAAGGCATTTAAATTATGTTATAAAACATCTGTTTAAGAAGAGATTCATTATCATTAATGTACTTTTATTGATGACGTTATATGTGTTAATACGAGATACACAAAAGTTAACAAGTTACAAAATGCCGAGCATGCATATTTACATTTTACAACAGATATGGGCGGTTTCACAAAGATTGATTGAATAAATTATATTACTAAATAAATAAGTACTCGTACTTATTGAGTATAGCAGTAAATTGTAAAATATCGTTAATTAATAGTGGATTAATAATAATGCAAAACGATTGATACAAATGTTATTTAAATAAAACTTAATAAAATAACGTAATAAGAACTAACAATTTATTATAGGGTCTGTAGGATTGTGTCAAACAAAGAATGATAAGCCATTTGGCGATATTCCTGGAACAATAATAACGGTTACTATACTATTTTTTAAACTATAGGTACTATTTTATAATAACAATGTACTATACGTATGCATGCATACAATTAAAATTAGGAATTAGGAAATTAGTAAATTATTAATTAATTAATGACTTTCAAGCATACTTTCATTTCAATTCCAATAAGATCGTACTGTTAATATTTAAATTCTTTAAGACAAATATAGTGGTTAAATAACAGATTCTGATAGCCCGTTATAAAATTGTGACCGTTAATTCGACAAAAGTACAAACACATAAATTTTCTTGTAGTGTCACTCAACTATAAATTAATAAATAATAAACACTTGAATGGGGGGGTCCCTTTTATTTTGTAAAAAAGCAATATGCGTCAGAAATGAGATCGTGCAGATTCATTGTCAGATCTAACGTAGACGTGGTAAAAGAATACATCTGACCTTACAGAATATTGCACAATTTGTTCATTATTATTAGTTTTGAATCTATTTTACCCGTTAATAAAATTTAATTAAGTTTAAAAACGTATTAAGTCTATCTATCCATCATGATGTATTTTATTATGTAATTATTGGCCATCCCGCTATTCTAATAATATCATCGCAATCGTAAATTACTTGTTAGATGTTAATTACTTTATAACTGACTTTATTTTAAACAGTATTTGTAGTAAGGTACTTCCGTTTCAATAA
This sequence comes from Agrypnus murinus, assembly GCA_929113105.1. NCBI lineage: Eukaryota > Metazoa > Arthropoda > Insecta > Coleoptera > Elateridae > Agrypnus > Agrypnus murinus. Next base: position 81,909,264 of record OV816030.1, read on the forward strand.
CAACAGATTTGCTAATATTCAAATTTTTTAAAACAATATAAAAATAGCAATTAATTATAAAATTAATTGCTATTAACGGAATATTAAGAATTAATATTCCGTTATAAAATTGTGACCGTGAACTCAAAGAACAAAAAGTACAAACACATAAATTTGCTTGTAGTGTTATTCAACCTTAACATAACAATAACAAACTCCGATAACTAGGGTCTTCCGTAACTAGGGCAGTTACGAATGTCAGGACCGGATCCAAAGTTCAATGAAACTTTAAAATTTATTTTCTAGAAAACTATTCGTTTTGACCTATACTTGTTAAGGTAAATTAGTTCTGCTGCCTTCCTTCTACCTACCATTTAAAGGATATTACGTATTTTTGAATCACCCTGTATACCATACACAGTTTGTTTTTGTAAACGATAATATAGGAAATCCAATGCAATTTTATCATTTTCCTCTTAAATTTGTACGGACAATGTCACTTGTAGAATATTCATTCAGCGCGTGCTTATCGTTTATCTTCGGCAGATGGTGAGAGAAAGACATGCTATTTATACACAATATATGACAAGCGCAATCAAAACTGATGTCTTGATGTATGTATTTATTTTACTCCAAATTGTTCTTGTTTCGATACAAAATATGTGATACACTAGGTCACTAGGAACGTAGACAGTGTTATATGTCGATGACCTTAGCGATAAGAGCAGAATATTAAACCAGTTAAAAGTTTAAATATGTTGTATAAAGGAAATATTATAGAAGATGTAAAAGTAGTGACATAATTTATTGACTGTTTCGCTTGTTATAATAGCACCCAAAATTTCCTTAAATCTAATTCCACCCTTTAGGAGAAAAATGATAAAATTCCATTGGATTTCCTATATTATCGTTTAGAAAAAAACAGACTGTATATACTACTTATCGTACACTTCATAGGTTAAATGTACACTCACAATATGGTGTACGTAAGTGTATAGAGTCGGTAAACTTCAATCAATTTATTGATCAAACTATGAAGGGGACATATAACACGGCACTTCATCATGTTTAATGAACAATAAAACATCGCATACGTTTATTTCTACAGATTTTACATATCCATGACATATACACATGACAAATCTAATTGAAAGTGATAAATGTCTAATTACTATTTCATCCAAAAATGAGTTCAGCTGCTAGTTCATATTCCCAACAAACATACAATAGTCCTAATAGACTACGTAAGTTTGCTGCACCGAAGCCGATTCTTACGAATAAACAAACAGGAGCATTTAAAATACACAAAGATGGCCAAGACGTTACACCTGAGCCATTAAATCCTCAGCGGCCCGAAATTGCGGTAGGAAAAGAGGGAGGAAGAGTAAGCCGAATAAGCGTATTTTCTCTCTCTGGTGAACGTAACAAGTCGACCCAGTCAGTTACGGATATTAAAGTCTTTCAGACGCAATCGATTTCTCGCTTCCAAACAGAATTATATAAACAAACTATCGAAGCGCAAAGCCGCTACCAGCAAAGCTATATTAGTTCTGAATATATTGACGATGTGATAATAGAACCTGAGAGAAAAGATTCGATATCCGGAAGTTTAGTGGTTGTAGAAGATGACGAGCAATTGGGTATAGTTCCTGGCGAAGAAATACATCCTAAAGCAATGCCTACGCATATAAGTCTTATTTTGACCGAAACCCCAACATTCTTTCTTTTGGATTTGCCTAGTAAATCGGTAGAGAAGAATACTCCTGAGGGTGAGAAGTGTTTTAAAACTTCATAAATTAGTATAAACACAAACTTCATATATTATAGCTGCTGCAGTGGAAGATGACAATGCAAGGTATGAATATCTAACACGTGGTAAGGGCCGTAATCGCAAAATGGTGAACGCAGAAGTACAAACTACTCAGATTTTAAAGAAAACAAGATTTACAGAAGCTGAGAGAGCTAAACGTAGACATAATCACACATTTGCATCTAACTGGGAAATGTTTGATACGTATAACATACAGAAACAAGAGAAACTTGGAACATTTAAAAAAGAGTTTCTAGATGAAGAGGTTGTAGACGAGGACATATTGCCTCAAAAAAAAACTCAGAAGATACCATTTACAGAATTACAAATGAATAGACTAATGAAAAATGAAAAGTTTCTTCAAGCCGTCTGTGTTATCGAACGACTTTTAGCTAATAATAACTATAATGAACAACAAAAAAGATTTAGAGGCTTGTCTGATCCAGATCCTTTTAGAGAAAATATCCAGTATGAATATCGCTTAGATCTTTTATGGACTTTTGCTAATAAAGAAACAGCTGGTGAATCTAAACGTTTGCCCATTTATACTTCAACCATAAATACATGAAATGAGTCATTTTCGTAATCACACGGAATAAACAAATACGACCCGAGGTGAGATAAGATAAGAGTGCAAATTTCACGTTGCTAAGAATTCAGTGACGTACTCTAGAACCAACAGATTTTCATTGCTTCGTTCACATTTATTTTTAATCAAAAAGGGGTTTGTTCCGCTAATGAATCTTTCTAGCTCATTTATTGTTTATTTTATCATTCAGATTACAGCGTGGCCTTCGGGTAATTCTAGATGCATTTTACATTTTCGTCCACGTGTTTGTGATGACTCATTTCTTGTCACTTTGGTTGAACTATAGTTAAACAGTAGCCTTATGTCTTTGTTTTAGATCGCTGTGTAAGTGCAATGTGTTGGAACCCAATAAATCCAGACGTTCTGGCAGTCGGGTATGGGAAATTTTATTACACCGACGTTGCAAAAGGCTTGATTTTAATTTGGAACATAAAAAACCCAGTTCAACCTGAACGTACATATCGGTTTGAAGAACCGGTTACATCTATGAATTTTTCTATACAGAATCCAAATGTATTAGGTGTTGGATTTTATAATGGGATTGTAAGGTTGTTAGATGTAAGTGCAAGAGAGCCTCGAATCGTTGGAAAAAGCTTTGTAGATTCTCCTATGTTTGAGCCTATATGGCAAATAGTATTCTACAAAGGAAGTGATTATTTTAAAGATGAAGAGCATATTATTACAGTATGTCAAGATGGAAGAATTAGTTACTTTCGCCAGCAAGATACACTCGAGTTAAACTATTCACAAATTATGCGTGTTACACGTCCAGAAGGTAAATTGAAAGGTCTTTCTACCCTTCGTAGATGTCATGTGCCTGGAATACCTATTACTAGATATGCAGCCGCTCTTGCAATACAACAACATCCGGCTGATCCAAATATCTACTATGTTGGAACAAACGAAGGAACCATTCATAAATGTTCTCGAAATTACTATCATCAGCATTTAGATTTATTTTTAGCACATGATGGTCCAATATATTTAATGAAATTTTCTCCATTTTGTAATAAATTGTTTTTGACTTGTGGCGATGATTGGCATGTAAGAATCTGGGCAGACGGTATGTGATTGGGAAATAAAATACTTTTATTAATAATCTCGTTTCTATTCCAGGTATTGCAGAACCACTTTTTGAATTGTCAAGAGGTGCAATGCTATCAGTTCAAAGTGCAGATTGGAGTCCAACACATTCAACCATGTTAGCAAGTATTTCTGGTGGTGATATAAGCTTATGGGATTTGCAGCGAAAAACGTATAAACCTCAGTCTGTTACAACTTCGCCAACGAATTCTAGAAATACTATTGTGCAGTTTACACAAAGCGGAAGATGTTTAGCTGTCGGTGATATTGATGGCAATGTTCATGTATTTGCTTTGGAAGATATGCCTTTTCCAGCATTTTTTCAGGATGATTTGCTTTCTACTGCCATTATTAGAGGTTTAATCACAAGACCTGACTTAGTACGACAGTTAAAAAAGTTGGGAAGTTTGAACTTTGATAAGAAAAAGTTTGAAAAGTATTTTTCTTAATGGAAAATAATTCTGAAGCACTACCTTATGATCTCAAAAAGTATAAGGACAATAAAACCTACATATACAGTGTGGGATTAAAGTATGGAATATTAAAAAAAAGCGAAATCAACCGGTTTTTTTTAAAACGCTGAAACACGTCGATTTTGTTTTTTAAAAATACACATTAATATGTGCGATTCACCTTCCTACTTTCATTTGTTTCTAAGTTATGACGTCATCACGAAAAGATTTAAATGACAATATAGATTTTTAATAGTGGAATCCGATAGTGATCTTTCTTTCCTTTATGATCATGCAAATAAATCATAAGATTGCATAACAAAAATTCTGAGAAAAATCAAGCTGAACTTTGTAAATGTTTATTAGTTATGACGTCATCACAAAAAATTTAAACGACAATATAGATTTTTAATAGTGGAATCCGATAGTGATTTTTCTTCCCTTTATGGCCATGCAAATAAATCATAAGGTTGCATAACAAACATTTTGATATATTAAACATTAAATGTTCAACTCGATTTTTCTCAGAATTTTTGTTATGCAACCTTATGATTTATTTGCTTGATCATAAAGGGAAGAAAAATCACTATCGGATTCCACTATTTAAAATCTATATTGTCATTTAAATTTTTTCTGATGACGTCATAAATATCAAACATTTACAAAGTACAGTTCAATTTTTCTCAGAATTTTTGTTATGCAACCTTATGATTTGTTTGCATCAACATAAAGGGAAGAAAAATCACTATCGGATTCCACTATTAAAAATCTATATTGTCATTTAAGTTTTTTCTTGATGACGTCATAACTTAGAAACAAATGAAAGTCGGAAGGTAAATCGCACATATTAATGTGTATTTTTAAAAAACAAAATCGACGTGTTTCAGCGTTTTTTAAAAAAACCGGTTGATTTCGCTTTTTTTTAATATTCCATACTTTAATCCTATCCTGTATTTTATGTAGTATAGAGAGTATTTTGACGCACCTGCTATCTAGACAATTTTATTCTCTTGACAGATTTTAAATGTCAATATTTTATATTCATATAAAGTTTCATTGAAATTACTGTGCTATTTTTACAATTACACTCTGTATTTATAAAAAATAAATATATTACTTATATTGTAAGTATGTAGCAGTCAGTAGTCATTTTCTGAGAATAAAGAAGAACAAACTGTTTCAACAATTAGTTTGTTTCGCTAATTCAAACAATTTCCACATTAATTGGCTTTTGTCAGGTCAAGTTGCCAATCATCCTGGTTTAGTACGAACAATTTCTTCTTTTAGCCAGTCCTTTTCTATACCTTTTCAAGTTCAAATTGGCGCTAATCAGAATCAAAATGACATTAGTCAAAATCAAATTGACAATATCAATTTCAAATTGGTATTAATGGAAAGTAAATTAACAATAATCAAAATTATATTGACGTTAGTCTATTTCAAACCGACAATATTGGCGCTAGTCAAAATCATATTGGCAATAAACAAAATTAAGTTGGGACCAAGCAATATCTAATGACATAAAACATAATCAAGTTGCTGTGAAACAATTGAATTGTTTATGCCTCAGCCAAGATATATATAACATATGGTATGTTAACTCGCCGTCATTTCGTCAACCAATTTTAACGCGAGCTAAATTTCTGATAGATGGCGCGACGTGCGCAAGCATGATTGTCATTCTACAGCAACATAGCCTGTGATAATGAATATTTGCTTTTGGCGTATTTTTCGTAATACAAATTAAATAAACTTTTTCATGATGATAGAAGTACAAGATTCTTTGGCACTATTAAAATGCTAAATTGTGACTCTTCTTTGTTTAAAACATCTTTGGTAATAAAACTAAATTGAAATTTTATTTTTTACAGCAAACTAAGGTAACATTTCATTTAACTTAAATAATAAGAATACAAATTGACCTATGCAAACATTTCTTTTGAGAATTGTAATCAAATTCATCAATTATTTTGCAATATTTTACGGAAAGCAGATAAACTGCAAGCGTGGATTGATGCAACAAGAGTTTTATTAACAAGTAAAGACCTTGTGTGCCACTATAAAAAAATCTATATGCGAAATTCAAACCTATTAGACGCGCTAAAGATTTCAAGTATTAAAAAAGAGTAGGTATAAGTCGAATTATATATACTTAATGCTTAAACATGTTTTTAATAATATGCATTAAGCAGGTTAAGTAAAACTGTTACTGGTAATTAATAGCAATAAAGCACACATTTCAGCATAATTTTTATAGCAACAAGAAGCTAAATAGCAATATAAACATGGTCCACATGTGAAAGGGACAAAAATATTAAATACAACAGCAGAACAACAGACTTTTGTACTGAAAAGCAATAGTTTTTTGACTTAATATAATAATATAATAACAATTATATTATTGTGCATCTAACTCTGTAACAAACAAGATCAATTATAGCAAAACTATCCATGAAATATTTATATTTTAAAAATTTAATTACAAACATTTATAAAATAACAAGGCCATCGATGATAACAACGAAGTCAATGATATACCAGACCAATTGTGGTCTGGCAAGGAAAGTGAAGTCGACATCGATCACTATTACAATAAAATCTAAACATAAATGTAATGTACGTAAAGATTGGTTTGACCCTGTAGTACAGACATATTCATATTTTGGAAACAAAATTCTCTCTGGTAACCAAATTTTGAAGTTATTTTAAGAACCTCAGTCACTTCCATGAGAATCCATACAAGACCTTCCATGCAATGTCCCTGAAAATATAAGAGGTTTAGATTAAAGCGATTTCATTTTATGATAAATTTAAAAATTACATTTTGACAACTGATTTTCTAAATACCTTATATTGTGATTGAGAAATACGTAACGGCCCTCACTCCATTACCATTAGCCACATACAGAAAGGTGGAATTCCTAAAAAGAGCAATTTTAATAGAACAATTAAACATCAAACTATTTACTGGTAAAATTTATCATATGATACGTATGGCGTTTTGCTATCGAAAACAAACCAGAAAAATTAGTTTAGAAATAAGTGTTCATTTATACTTACCTTTATATTTGAGAACGCGCTATTTTTTATTAATTCTGGCTTGTTAATTATAATACACAAACTGCATAAGAAACATTAATTAAATTGTCGAATGACAATAATAAAATTATAAATTTTATTATTATTAAAAAAGCTTAATAAATTTTGAAGGTTAACAGATGTGGTTTGGTTTGACACTCACGTTTCACTGTTGCGGCATCTAGCAGCGACTTTCGAACTAATGATCTCTTTTCAATTTTGGGTGAAAAATTTATCATGGCAAGCATAGGGGAGTTGGCCTACCAGTGTTTTATATATCTTGGCCTCAGCCATTGTCAAATTTGTGTTAAGTTATTGTGAGTTCTCGATTTATTATGATACATTTATTATATTCATACAAGATGCCTTATATAAAAAAGAATGCTGCTGCAAATCTGAAGAGGCAGATTGTATAATGCAACGAGGAGATAGACGTGGAGTAAAAATAACTTGACAAACACCATCAATTCGTAGAACGTTTAGTCGAAGAAAATCCTAAAATTACTGTTAAAGAACTGACCGAAAAAATATGCGAATTTTTTGGAGTCAATGTTTCCAAGGAATGCGCTCGACAGCATCTGGATGGATTTATGTTTACTCTAAAGGCCGTTTTTAGAGAACCTGGAAACGCAAACATTGAAGGGAAAACAAGGAGACGTAATTATGCTGGAAATTTATTGGATATTCAAGTACAAAATACACAAGCACAAATCATATTCATATACATAGACGAGACGAACTTTAATTTGTTCATATTGTCACAAACGGAATTATTTCAAATTGAATACTTTTATAATTTCTTAACTTACGTTCCGATTAGTGCATGGTTACATTCATCTGAACAGCAGCTGCCTACGCTATCAGACCATATGCAGCGGCTACCTACGCGCATGCACGCGTATGCATCTCATTAGAAGTAATTTATACAGTCTGCATATCCTTGGTAATAATTTATTCATTCATATAATATGCATTTATATTTGCATCTTATTATGCCTTTATATATTCATCTCATTATCTGTAATTTATTCATTTATACAGTAAGGCATTCGCAATATTCATGAGCACTGGGGTATTGATTACCTGATCCTCTACTGCTTAGTTCTGCTTAGTTATTAGGGGGTTGTGCCAGGCTCCCTATGCTTAGTTGTAGTATTCTAGGAACCCAGATTACCGGGTTTTCTACGCTTAGTTTGTAGACCTAGTTCTAGTACAGGGTGGTTCCGATCGCCCTCATGTTAATCTTAGAATTAGGAGGACTTGCCTGTTCTCATACTTAATTATTTGTAATCCAATGTACTCATTGTATCCTACTATTTTATTATTTAGTATATAGATGTTTTATGACCTGTGTTTACTGTCTAACCCCACCTCTGACTACGTCCTACGTCCCCACGTGACAATATCGGGGACCCAGGGACGTTCAAAAAAAGTCGCTGCACAAGTATATCTGCAGGTTGCAGAGGGGGGAATGTTTACCTAATAGTCCAGTTACTTTAGACATAAATATTACTTCTGTTCCAAAAAGTTGGAACATTTTTTTGTTTTAATCGCTGTCAGTTTAAACAATATATTAAAAATAAGGGTGATGCCGATGTAAAGGAATATAGAAATTATCAAAATTTATATTGTGTTTTTGAAAGATTAAAATATTTAGGTAATAAAGTTCAATTAATTCAATTGCGTAAAGCTCATCAAATTCCTTTTAGCAATAACTAGGTTAAGTAAAAATGCAATGCTTGTATAATTGTTGTAACAGTTTAATGACTTAAATTACTAAAGGAGACGACGACAGAGTTTCGAAGAGTAAACATGTAATAACGTATCAAATTTCTATTTTATAAGAATAAGAAATAAAACCAATTTATTATGGGATACAAATTTGTGTATTATTCAAACTAACATAAATCAATCATAATCAATAAAACCAATAAAACCGATAAACAAGGGGTTTATCACATGGCGACCCTGCCAATTAAGAACTTTAACAATTGGGAAGCGAATTAAGAAGAAAGAAAACGAAAGTGGAAAGATTGGTAAAAATGATTAATGGTTGCAAACCAGAATAAAATTACAAACGGAATAGAAAAATAAAAATGGGATCAAGCCAATTAAACGAAGAAGTTGTGTGCTATTACAACTTCAACAAGCCGTAAACAATGGTGCAAATGTATCGAAAGAGAGCTATTCTGTTTCAGAAATACTAGGCGTGGTTTCTTTTGGTATGATGGTTATTGCATTATTTATATTTTTAGTGTGTCTTGTACAAAAAAGATTGGAACGAAAAATAAAGAAGGAATTACGGCGTAGTCAAGATATTATATAAGAAATAAAACACTAGTGTAAGTAAATACTTGTTAGAATTTAAATAATTGTAGGTATCATTTTTAGTATTATTTCAAGTTTATATTTTATGTAATCGTATAGAATTTATGTAACTGTAGCATTTATTTGATTAACATGTTTTTAAGTTTACATTAATGAAGGCGATAGAACCACTTAGGTTTGTGTATGAAGAATTAAAGGTATTTTTCAGGAACATAAATAAAGATAGCCGAGAGCGTCGCTCAAATGTGGATTTAGTTAAGAAAAAGCTAGATAAGTTACATAGAATAGAAACCGAATTTACCACAGCTAGACAACAATTCAACGAACTCGGTAATACTGACACTGTTATTATAGCGGAAGCGAAAAAATATGTTGATGTAACAGAAAAATTCATAAAAGAGGTTAGTAATACTTTGTTGGATAGGTTAGGGCAGGCTGTAAAGATAGTTCACCTGAGATAGTTACTAATATTATAAAGACAATGGATAAATTTGATTTAAAAACAGCAACAAGTTTGTTGCCAGTTATGGACGATTCAGAAAATAATACTAAACAACTTATTGATGTAATCCAATTGTACGATACGATGTTAAACGCTGATAGTAAGAAATTACTAACAGAGTTTATTTTAAAAACTAGACTATTGCAGAGCGCAAAGATAAGATTAGAGAAAGCATATGCGTGTAATAATGATATAATTAACGATATGAAAATTTATTTACTTACTAAAAAGTCAGCTGCAAGTCTCTCTTTATCTTTGCACACTGTAAAACAAAATCAAAAATCGATTGATAATTTTGGAAAAAATATCGAGGAACTTATGCAAAAATTAACTTTGGCGCAAGCGGGAAGTAACGAGGAGTCAATAAAAATCTTAGCTCAAACTAACGAAAAGCTTGCTATAGCTTCATTTGCCAATGGATTACGGGATCCTAATCTTAGAACTATTATCAAGGCAAGAAATTATTCTAAATTAAATGAGGCAATTACCGGAGAAAAGGACGAAGAAAATTTAGTATAAGGTTCACAAAATCAAAATATTTTCTTTGCAAAAGGTCGAGGACAGGTGGTACGTAAGCAGCAACATTTTAGGCATAATTTCAGATCTAACAATAGTTACGGTAATAATGAAAGACGTTCATTTAATCAACAGCCACAGGTAGTCAATAAAAACCAAAATCATGCTTTTTCTAAACGAGGTCAGTGTGGTCCTACAAGAGTTTGGAAAAATAGAAATAATCATTCTCAAAGAAGCTATTTTGTTGAAAACACAGGTAGTAATAATAACAATGAATCAAGTAGAAATACAGAAGGTTATACCACTAGGAATGATAGGTTTTTTCGAGGTTTCTCACAATGACAATACAGTAGATAACAGTTTAAATTTAGGAATGAATGGGATAAATTATGTAAGAGTAAAATATGGCAAGAAGGAGTTAGATTTTTTGATAGATACTGGAGCATCTGTGAGTGTTATTTTTTCTTCTGAATTATCTCAGACACAACATGTAAATAATAAAGAAAGAATAAAACTATCCGGAATTGTTGGATCAGTATTTTCATTAGGAAGTACCAAGTTAGAATTTAAGTTAGGTCATACCCAACTTGACCATAAGTTTGTAGTAGTAAACAAGTTCAGTAAAGAATTTCATGGGATTATAGGGTCTGATTTCTTCGAAAAATTTTCGGCCATCATAGACTATGAGAAATGTTGTTTTTCTTTCTGGAATATCGGAGAAAACATTGTAGTACCTCTTCAATCAAAAGGTGACTGCTACACCACAATTCCACCCAGGTGTGAAATAATTCGATATTTTTCTGTTGATATAAAGGAAGAATGTGTTGTTTTGCCCGAAGAAGTTTGCGAAGGAGTCTTTACTGCTAGTATAGTAGTTAAGCCTAACAGTAATTCTATACCTCTTAGGATACTAAATGTTAATGATAAGGAAGTTAGTATTAGGTATTATAGACCGAAAACAGAAAAACTTTAAAATTTTTGTTCATATAAATTAGACAATATACCACCATCCGTGGAACGAGTTGACAAGGTTTTAAATCTAGTTAATTTGCAATCTTTAAATAGGGAAGAGAGGAATTCCATAGAAAAAATATGTGCAAAATTTTCGGACGTATTTTATTTAGAAAATGACCCCTTAACTGTAACTAACGTTTACCAGCAAAAAATTTATTTGCGAAAAGTCATATCTCCGGCATACATCAAGCCGTATCGATTACCGCATTCTCAAAAGGTTGAGGTAAATAAGCAGATTGATAAGATGCTTGCCGATGGTATAATTGAGCCCTCACGTTCTGAATGGTCAGCACCTCTTTTAATAGTACCGAAACAAGATGATAGTAAAGGAAATAAGAAATGGAGGTTAGTTGTAGATTACAGGCACTTAAATCAACGTATCGACAATGACAAATTTCCTCTCCCATGTATCGACGAAATTTTAGACGCTTTATCTGGTGCAATCTATTTCAGTCATTTAGACCTCTACCAAGGCTATTTTCAGCTAGATCTTGATCCAAGTTCTAGGCCATGCACAGCTTTCACCACAGATAAAGGACAATTTCAGATGACGAGGTTACCAATGGGGCTTAAAGTTAGTCCTAATGCATTTTCGAGAGCAATGACGATTGCCCTCTCTGGATTAAATTATGACGGATGTTTTGTTTATTTGGTCGACTTAATTATCTTTGGTAATAATCTGACTAACCGTAATCAAAATCTTATACGCATTCTAAGTAGATTAAGAAAGGTAAATTTAAAATTAAATCCGATTAATTGTGAATTTTTAAAAAAGCAATTATTGTATCTCGGTCATGTCATTTCCGCAGAAGGTATATCACCTGATCCGGAAAAGCTGAAAGTGATGAAGGAATATCCAATACCAAAAGATGGCAAAGAAACAAAACGGTTTGTCGCTTTTGGAAATTATTATCGCAAATTTATTCCAAATTTTTCAGAAATAACCACACCATTAAATCACTTAACTAAAAAAAGAGTAATTTTTCAATGGACTGACAGTTGCCAGTCAGCGTTTGAAAAATTAAAAGCAGCATTAGTTAGCCCACCCATTCTACAATATCCTGACTTTTCGGAGAATCATCAGTTTATTTTAAAAACCGATGCCTCAGGATTTGCCGTGGGTGCAGTTTTATCAAATGCAAATGATAAACCTGTCTTCTATGCAAGTCGAAGTCTTAATAACGCAGAGAAAAATTACTGCACAATTGAAAAAGAGCTACTAGCTATTGTCTGGGCAGTTAAAAAATTTAGGCCGTATTTGTTCGGAAGAAAATTCACTATTTTCACCGACCATAGACCTTTAGTGTACTTATTTAGTGTAAAAAACCCGTCCAGTAGGTTAACTAAGTTTAGATTAATACTAGAAGAATATAGTTTTGAGATTCAGTACGTTCCTGGGAAGGAGAACGTAGCCGCCGATGCTTTATCGCGTATTTCGATACTTTCAGATGATCTGAAAACCATGAGTGAAAACACGGTTTGTGTTCTAACTAGAGCTCAAACAAAACGTAAGAAGGATCACCCTATGGGAGATTTTGGGAAATCACAAGATAGCGGGACTGATCACCCTGGTATCATGGAGCTACTAAAACCTCCTCTAGAGTGCATTGAACTACGAAATCTAAGTAAAACCGAACTGAATTATCAACCACAAGTCGCGACTCTAATTTCTATAAATTAGGAAATATATGGTTTGATAGAAATATAAATATAATTTATTTAGTACAGGATACTCGATCAGCGTCAGCCTTCGGAGCGTCGTTGAGAGACCTGAAAAGTATATGTGAAAAGTTCAAAATTCCGGAATTATTAGTAATGAAAAACAAAGGTAATTCACAATTACTAGAAGAATTACGTAGGGCCCACAATCGAATCAAAAGTACCGGTATAAGAATATGTATTGTTAAAGATACACAACGTATAACCGATAGAGAAACGCAGCAATTAATACTAAACGATTTCCACATGTTACCGACAGGAGGACATGCTGGTATTAACCGTATGTACAATAATATTAAACGTTATTATTTTTGGTCAAGGTTACGTAAAGACATTGAACACTTTGTTAAACAATGTACAGAGTGTCAAACGTGTAAATATTCACCAAGTGTAAAACAACCTTTGGAAATCACAACAACAGCTACATCAGCATTTCAAAAGGTTTATCTCGATTTAGTCGGACCTTTAGAATTAGATCAAAGCAATAATCGTTACATCTTAACGTTACAATGTGCATTGAGTAAATTTGTAGAGTGTTACCCCATTCCTAATAAAGAAGCGGTCTCTGTTGCAAGATCATTTGTCGAAAATTTCATACTCCGATATGGAATCCCGAACGAAGTAGTTTCAGATCATGGAACAGAATTTTTAGCTTCTACTTTTCAAGAAACTTGCAAACTTTTGCAAATTAATCACTTACATTCTACTGCATATCATCACGAGACTCTCGGGCCACTTGAAAATTCTCACAAGAATTTAGGCGCTTACCTGAGAATTTATGCATCAAAACGTCCCGACAGTTGGAGCTCTTGGGTTCCTTACTGGTCGTTTGCTTACAATAATACGGTGCATACCGAAACTCACTACACTCCTTATGAGTTAGTGTTTGGAAAACTAAGTAGTTTACCAACTAATATATGCAAAACCGTAGAACCTTTGTTTACTTTCGATAGCTATCCGCACGAGCTAAGGTATCGACTACAAGTTGCTTGTAATGAAGCGAGAAACAATTTGATCGCATCAAAAGTTAAAAGAAAGCAAAGATATGATATCAATAGTAATTATGTTAATTTTAAAGTAGGTGATAAAGTATTGTTAAGAAACACTTCTAATGATAAAAGGGAAGTAATCTTTAAAGGTCCATATGATGTTATAGAAGACCAACATCCTAATGTACTCATAAGTATCAATAATAAATTAGTTATAGTACATAAAAATAGAGTTAAGTTATATTATACGTAGAAAATATTATAAGATTATTTTAAAATTTTAGAAAAAAAAACAATTCCATAAAAAATATTCTTTTTTTTTTCTTTTGCGCTGGGAAGGTGTAAAGGAATATAGAAATTATCAAAATTTATATTATGTGTTTTTGAAAGATTAAAATATTTAGGTAATAAAGTTCAATAAACTCAATTGCGTAAAGCTCATCAAATTCCTTTTAGCAATAACTAGGTTAAGTAAAAATGCAATGCTTGTATAATTGTTGTAACAGTTTAATGACTTAAATTACTAAAGGAGACGACGATAGAGTTTCGAAGAGTAAACATGTAATAACGTATCAAATTTCTATTTTATAAGAATAAGAAATAAAACCAATTTATTATGGGATACAAATTTGTGTATTATTCAAACTAACATCCATAATCAATAAAACCAATAAAACCGATAAACAAGGGGTTTATCACAGTCGGCGTTAAAAGATATTAAAGGTCAAAGGTAAAGAAATTTGTTGTTTTGCAATTATCTCATTTCTTATAGCTCGGAGGTCAAATAAGGTTCCTATAAAAATGAAAGATAATTAAATTTCCGACAAAAAATTACGTGTCGACTTCGTCTTTGTCAACTTCACGTATTTGGATTTCGTCGTTGTTCTCTTTGAGTTCTTAATCTTCACCATATTTATATTTCTTTATATGGAGCACAAAAGCCAAAATTAATGAAAGCCGTTTTGATCCATGTCTACGATGTAAAAAGACAGAAATACCAATCAAAAAAAGGGCAGCATGCAATTCTATAGTTATTCAAGCTTGTACAAATATCCTCATTGTATGTAACATATTGTAACAAATGGGGAAAACCCCCTATTCGCCGCCGTCGAATATTCGAGACTGCATGACTCATCGACACGACTCATCGACGTGACTCATCAACAGCTGCATGTATGGTTCATCAACACCTGCATGTATGATTCATCGGTGTAAGTCATCCACGGCTGCACATAACAATACACCAACTAGTCTAATCTAGTAAGTTCCAGAACTTTATATGGGATATATAAATTGAGTCGCGGGTAGAAGCAGGACAGTTAATGTTTAACCGGCGTATTGAAATGTGCTCTGTGTAAATTAGTAATCGAATGTTAGTGAATAAATAAATGTTAATAATTGTTGTAATAATACATAAATAGTTCTTATATAAATAGCCTGCTTTAAGTTTGTAAATATCTAGCATTTAAATAGTTCATTAAATAGTTTATAATTATAGTATTTTATATTAAGTCTATGTAAATAATATCTCTCTTGTGAATAGACGATTAAACAGCATTTTTTGTTATTATTTTAAAAAGAACGTTACAATATTTTATTTCTTCACTGTATAACCGGATGCGATACCACTTCTGCTCTATTTAATATAGAAAAACTTAATACTATAACGAACGGAGAAATCACGCGACCGTTTTCGCCCTATCGACAGCTTTCTACAGCATTCTAGAACTCGTGGCAGAATGTCTGAAACATAATGCACATAATTCTAGCGCGTTTCAGCAGTCCTGTATACGGTATATAAAGCACCTGCATGGTCCTGCATGGAGAGCAGGGATTAGTCAACCCGTGAATTAAATAAGCGCATCGTTAATTAGTAGCATATAAATGTGTATATAAAATAGTACAAGATAAATGTTAAAAATAAAGATTAATAAAAAGTTTCACAGTATTTATTAATTTATAACCTGACAATATTGTTTATTGTCATATCATGAAATCATGAATTCTTTTTGTAGTTCCATATATATTGGGCAAACACTTCGAAATTTTGACATAAGATATAAAGAACACGTACGTTGTTTACTGTCTCCAGCCTTACTTTGTGGAAATCCATAATCATGAAATATAATATAAATACAAAGATTAATTAAAGTTTCACTAGTTTTATTAATATCTTAACCTGACAATATTGTTTCGACACTTTGTAATGACACAAAGTGTCGAAACAGTATTGTCAGGTTAAGATATTAATAAAACTTGTGAAACTTTAATTAATCTTTGTATTTATATTATATTTCACGTACGATGTTACAGAAATAAACATCCTGATCTAATTATACCAAACACCTTTTAGAACAAAATCATACAATGACTCCTCAAAATAATATTAAATTCCTTCATTTTTGTAATAACAAACGCAAATTAGACATTTTAGAAGTTTTTGAGATATACAAAGACAAACTCAGGGTACCTTTAATGAATGAACAGATTCAGTAATTCTCCGTTACTGGAAGTGTCAGATATTTAATTCTAATTAATTTTATCTTTTTATCTAGTTACCTATTGTTTGTGCTTACCTTAGCGACGTGTTTGTTTATATTTATATTACCTTTGATAATGACAGCTTAGCTGTCGAAACAATATCGTCAGGTTAAAATTAATAAATACTGTGAAACTTTTTATTAATATTTATTTATTTCATGATTATGGAGTTCCACAAAGGCTGGAAACAAAAATAAATCTAGTTTAAGTGCTTGTAATTAGCGTTGGTATAAATATTTTCCTTTGTTAATAGACGATTAAAACAACACCTTTAGTATTGTTTAAAAAAAGAACTTTACAATACTATGAAAATATTTGAAAATCGTCCTGATTTACATATATCGCGTATATATTACCAGGTCCAAACCTGGCTGGGAAAAGATATAAACCCACAACAGTATGGGTGGATCTTAAATAACGATTTCTTGCAGCCGGTTACGACACTATTACCACCTGCGCCGGACAGTATTCTTAATACAATTCCTTGTAATTGTACAAAAGGTTGTGGTGGAAACTGCGGATGCAGAAAAATCGGATTATCTTACTCTATTATTTGCGGCAATGGTCATGGAGAATCATATCTTAATAACTGATGATTTTGACATGTCTGATTGATTTTTATTCTGATCGTTGATTGAAAGACGAAACGTAGTTTTTTAACACTAAATATGGATTAGGCCAACTGGCGAAACCATGTAAAAAACAGGTCATGTAAAAAAATAAAAAATTCTACCTCGAAGGCAGATACGTTTTTTTTGTAGATTTAATTATCTTTCATTTTTATAAGAACCTTAATTAACCTCCAACCCATAGAAAGTGAGGTATTCGCAAAACAACGAATTTCTTGACCTTTGACCTTTAATATCTTCTAACGCCTAATCGTTTAAAACGATAAAATCAAGCAATTAAAACAAAAAAAAATTAGTTCCGATTTTTTAGAATAATAAATCTAAAGTAAATGGACAATAATAAGATGCATTGGAAACATGGAGCTAATTCATTCCGAACTTAGAAGGGGTTCTTTCAAGAAGTTCAAGAAGAAGCGAACGAATTTGTCAGGTAGTATAATAATAATAATATTATAATAATAACTACTACAATCCATAACCTAAACCAAGGCCCCAGAAGCTATAAGCTAGTGCTTAACGCAAAACACTTACCAAACTGGAGTTGCATTAGTCGTTGATAATGCTCCATACCACTCCACCATTGAAGGGGTTTTTGCAGAGGACGAATTTGATTTTCACACACTTCTACGACTAAGTCCGTATAGTCATTATGTTAACAAGAAAGGTCTGTAGTAAAGGCAGGAGTAAAAGCAGACATAGCTGAAACACTAAACAATAACTAAATAACATAATATCTTGGCTGGTGCTGACCGGGATTGTCTGATCCAGACATAATATCGTATGCAGAGATTAAAGAACACCGTTTGTGACAATACTGGCAAAATTACTGCTGCTATAATTGTGCTTGGTTCATTGCACATATCCAAAGAGTAGGTATTGGGGCCATTGGGCCGACCCCTTCCCTTTTTATGCAAATGACCGGCGATCTAATTAATATTCAAATGAGGCGTGGTCTAATTAAATGCGCGAATTAAATTAATTGATCTAATTTAATTAAATTAAATTAACTCACGGTATCATTTGCATATCTCATCTCTCATTTTCATATCTCATCTCTCATTTGCCTAGCTCATTTCTCATTAGTCATCTCTCACATACATACGCGAATTAAATTAATTCACGGTATCATTTGCATATCTCATCTCTCATTTACATATCTCATATCTCATTTGTCATCTCACCTCTCTCCTCTCTCATTTGTCATCTCTTATTTCTCATTAGTCATCTCTCATCTCTCATTTACATGTATGATCTCTCACATACATACGCGAATTAATTTAATTCACGGTATCATTCGCATATCTCATCTCTCATTTGCCTAGCTCATTTTTTATATGCATGCGCGAATTAATTTAATTCACGGTATCATTTGCATATCTCATCTCTTATCTCCCTCTCTCATAAATTTGTTTTAAAATAAATCTTATGCTTTTCAACTGCTGTCATTCTTAAAGTTTTATTTAAATATAAATCTAAACGTCATAGGGCTAACATTTAAATACATCCGAGTAACATAATTAACACGTAGAAACTTGAAATGTATGTTAACTCTATCGCTATACATAGTAAACGTAGTTAAATAATATTTAACAGGAATCATCAGGATTTTACAAGATAAACATTCTTTCCCTCTTATGTAATAGGTGTTAACCCGTAAAAGCAATTATCAAGTTGAAATATTTGTAGGTGCATTAATCATCTTCGTCTTTTTAAAACGACATCTTTACAAGAATAATAAATTATTGTTTTAAATAAGTATTGACAATAACCAACCCTATGTGTTAATCACTAGTTATTCATGAAGAAACTTCGCGGAATTTCAATGCAGATGTAAAGGTTAAATGCTTACACGTATATTTTAAATCCCTTTTATTTATTTAAAAATAAAAGCTTAAAGAACACTCCTAACAAAAGGAATAGCTTCTCGAAGATAACACACTATTGAATGACAAATTTTGAAATGTATTGTTGTTAAAACATATATTTAAAACATTATATTTTAAAACTGCCTGATATGTAAAGGTTTTACGATTGCTTACAGTAAGAAATGGAATTTTTAAACGAATTGAACCAATCAACCGGAACAACAAAACCCGTCAATTGTCTATACGGGGCGTGAAGATAGAGTAGAATGTTTTTATTGCCGAGTGAACATTTTCAAATGGGAACCGTCGGATAGTCCAATCGTAGAACACCTGAAATGGTCACTACATTGCGTGTTTGCAAACGTGTTAGCACCCATAAACGTTGAAAGCGGTAGAGACGTTTGCGGTTAAAAGAAGATACAACATAGAATATAACACTAAGGAAGATGTTACCAATCAAGGCGGTAATATTATTAGCAACCTTGTACGAGGGTGTAGTGTACGTTGCAAAACTTCCAGACACAACAGCAGCTTTTATTTCATACAACTTCAATACGAGTGTGTGGTATGGAATGCAACCGGTGACGTTGCAACACATGGGAATGTTTAAACACGAGGTAGGCAATAGAACGCAAGAAGTACGATTCAGGGTCAAATTCGTGTACCCAACATATACCATGGATAGTGAGTGGCAAACCCTCGGGAATAGTCCGGTAGAACAATGTAAAGTCAGCAGCGAAACGTGTTACGCTTCAGTGGCGACCTTGGGCACCCTGTTAATCGCAGTAGTTGGTGTAAGCATGGGAACATATTGTATCGCTCGTTATCGTTACCACTAAAGACTATGACCTTGGCTCCCACCCGCCAACTGAAACCATGACCTTGGATACCACCCCTCGACTCAGACCATGACCTTGAATCCCACCCGTCAACTCAGTGTATATAAACGCATACGCAAGAACACTTCAGTAGTACAGCATCTATACAAGAACAATTCAGCAGTACAGCATCATGAACGTGGTAGAGGCAACCGTTTTAGTAACATTCGATTTCGAGGACGACGAGGATGAAATGCGAGACGAAGAATTATATGGTGGGAATGTCGAGAAAACTTTAGACCACCACAAAGAGGCATTCATTAAACGCGTCAAAGAGAAGAGTGTTCTTGAAGCTGGTTATCTGGTGTTTGCGCTAGTGACGTTTGCATATTCCATGGACTTAAATGGGGAAAGGATATGGTTTGACGGAAAAAGTGGGACAGCGCCGAAACAATTGGAAGAACCGTTAGACGAATGGTACGATACAAATATAAAAATTCCCATCATGAGACGTATAGAGGAGTATAATTCGGATAAGTTGCGAACGGAACATTTGTGTCGTTTTACCATACTAATAGCGGAGAGTTAAAGTGCTGTTTATAGACTAGTATAAGCCGGATAAGTTTCGAACGGAACATTGGCGTCGTTTCACCATCTTAATAGCGGAGAGTTAAAGTGTTGTGTTGTTTATGTAAAGTCACAGAAACAGCCAGCGCATTATTTAGTGAAAAGTACGCCGAGGCTTAACTAATGTATTATTGAAATAATTGTACTCTGTAAACAAATACAAGGTTGTAAATTGTAAAAGATAAATGTACTCTGTAAACAAATACAAGGTGAAATATTGCATATGTATTTAGTTAAATAAACCACGTATTTATCTCATTATATCGTTTCATTTAAGACCGATCTCCGTCTCTTCTAGAGATTAATTTAACGATTAAATCAAAAGTGAAACTAAGATTTAAAAATGTCATACCATTTTAATTTCAATTAGATTCTTACTTAACTATGAAAGTATGCAGAGGAAAGATCAACACAACCTCAAGGTAAGAACGACACCAGACAGTCAGGAATGTGCAGACGAGAACAAAGAAATTCCACAGACATTGTTGAGAACAGACGAAACAAGGTCAAGGAGATTGTATTTACACAGAAAGGAGTGGCCAGACAGTTAGGAATGTGCAGACGAGAACAAAGAAATTCCGCAGTCGTTGTTGAGAACAGTCGAAACAAGGCAAGGCCAACGAGATTGTATTTACACAGAACGGAGTGGGGGCACAGATATATCTATACCTTCCAAGCTGCACCACTCAGTTACAGTTACAACAGTGAAAATGAATAACGAGTCAAGTGCAGCTGCAGCAGAAAGTTCGTCACCGGAGGTTGACCAACCGGCTTCGAGCAACTCGTCAATATGGAGCGAGGATACGGAGATCCTCGTTGTGAACGACGTTGCGCAGGTAGAGGACCTGGAGGAGACGGAGGAGATAGAGGAGATGGAGGAGATGGAGGATGAGGCACACCAGGAGGAACACCAGGAGGTAGACATGCCCCAGTACCAAGAGCTGGTACGTAACTAAATAATTTAACAAAATTACTTTTAACAAAATTACTTTTAACAAAACGATGGAAGTGCTGGTAACTAACTAAATAATTTAACAAAATTACTTTTAAATAAAATGATGGAAGTGCTGGTAACTAACTAAATAATTTAACAAAATTACTTTTAAATAAAATGATGGAAGTGCTGGTAACTAACTAAATAATTTAACAAAATTACTTTTAAATAAAATGATGGAAGTGCTGGTAACTAACTAAATAATTTAACAAAATTACTTTTAAATAAAATGATGGAAGTGCTGGTAACTAACTAAATAATTTAACAAAATTACTTTTAACTAAAACGATGGAAGTGCTGGTAACTAACTAAATAATTTAACAAAATTACTTTTGAATAAAACACAGATATGAACCATATATATTTTTATTTTAATGTTTATAGCCACACATTATCCTCTTTGCGAGGTCTCGGCCCGTTTTGGCACGGGGGAGATTTAGCACGGAGGTGCTATGTTGTGAGTGCCTCGCGCGGTACATCACAGTCCCTCGGGACTATGACGCAGTGCGGCACGCAGCCACACACCAAAAGTGTGAGGCATGCACATAAGTGAGTTAGAATTAGTTTATTGTAATAAAAATACTTTTTAATTTACCCCGTGTTTTGCAGGTGCAGCGCGAGTGTATAAAATCCCCAAAAAATCCCCCAAAAAAATTCCCAAACAAAATTCCCCCCAAAAAAAACGGGGGTGGGGTGTGGGGCCGGGGGGGGGACGAAAATTGAAAAATCAGCGCTCTAGCTCTCAAGGTTAACGAAGGGCAAGAATTTGATTGCTCGATTTGCTAGGTAGAGATAAATGAAGGTCGTCACGGGTATGCTGTTGACCACAATTGAATGGTCATAGAGTATTTCCGGGTTACTACAAACTTTTGGATTTTGGTTTTTTTGGATTCTTTTTTTCTTTTTTTTTGGGGATATTTTTCAGAGAGTATTGTCTGGTTGCTACAAACTGTTGAATTAAAACAACATAGTGAGTAATGGGTCAGACGGTTTTAGTGACTTTTTGTTTACGGTTATAATATCTACAATTTCTCTTATTGTATACAATCAAATCATCAATTGTAAACGAAAAAGAATTATTTCATGCTATTTTTATTTAAAATGTGCTGGTCCTAACTAAATAATATTAACAAAATTACTAACTATAATGTCTATAATGTCTACAATTACACATCACTGCTGATCCATCTCCATCTCCAACCGTGCATTCAATATTTGAAACAGTGGGCTTCCGTGACAATTATCATCGCAGGTACACTCATCCGCATCGTTGCCTCCAAATTGGGATACTGGACCGAGGATATGCAACCGTTCGGAACACGCAATTGGGTCGAAGGTGTTGTAAAGCATCCGTTTCATCCATCCATCACACCAATGGGATGGTACGTGGTATATTGATCTCGACACCCTGGTGTGGTATGCCTGCGGTAGGGTGGCCGTACTACACACACTGCTTATGCAGCCCTTGCATAGACGGTTCTCTTTCCACGTGTAGTATGACCACCACAGACAGTACGGGACATCTGCCACGGTAAACCATCCCTGCAATACCGTAGCCACCTGTTGAAACCGTAGTGTTCGGTTTGCACAAGCAACGTCCCCCATGTCACCGAAACGGTCTTCGAAACTAGGGTTCGAACACTCCACAGTTCGAACACTAGGCGTTCAATTCCTATACCTATGGATGATTGTGGATTCATCATCTCTCGATGGTGGCGGGCGATGCCTACATGTGTACCCAACGAGGCAGCGATGCAGCCTAACGATTGAGCCCGTAGGCTGAGCCAGCGATCCCATTGCTGCGCATCTGGCGCGGTATCTCCTTCAGCAGAATGTGGTATGCGAGGAGCGATGATGGACATTGTGATGTGTTACCTGGTGTGGAAAACACTCCCTATTATATCGAAGTAGCAACACCTACGGAGGGAGTGGGGGGCCGAAGACCTTGAGGTACCTATACACCGACCTATACACCAATGCCCTTGAGGAAATGCAAGGTTTCTGTCTAGAAACCGACCTATACACCAATGACCGTGAGAAAATGCAAGGTTTCTGTCTATACACCAATGACCGTGAGGAAATGTAAGTATTTGCGCGAATGCAAGGTAAAGTGGTGGGGGTGATGGAGGGGTTCAAGGTGAAGGAGTGGAGGTGAAAGTGGGGTTCAAGGTTAGGGAGTGGGGGGTGGTTCGACAAAACCGGAGGGCGACGCAGCGGAGCGTCAGTCTGTCTTCGTTCATCATGGATACATCATCTAGTAGTGTTACCAGTGTTGGTGAAGTGAATAAGTGTCGTTGTGTGACATTGTCCTTCTGGTCAAAATTATCGATGAAGAAAGCGTGCCCGGTACATGTGCCGCGTACACCATCTCCAGTTGCTGCGTGCCCGGTACTTGTGCCAACTATCGAGCGTGCACCATCTCCAGTTGCAGCGTGCTCGGTACATGTGCCGCGTACACCATCTCCAGTTGCTGCGTGCCCGGTACTTGTGCCAACTATCGAGCGTACACCATCTTCAGTTGCTGCCGCAAAGAAGATCATAGTACTACAAAATGTGGTAGTAAAGGCGGCAGCCGTTAATGTGGAGAAGCCGAAGTACGACATGCTTTCCGGGCGTTCACAACCTTTACTGCGAGAGCTATTGACTTCGACAAATGTGTTTTAAGCTGCTGGAAGTTTGCACATGAGAGGAATCCCCATCGTGACGGTCCAGGAAGCACCTGCGGCATCACCATGTTCGGGTGAGTGGGACTCCCAATTGTTGAATAGCCCACCGGGCAGCGAGTATGATATCTCAATTCGGGGGTCCCTTTTGGGGGATGCATCACCATCTGCAACCGATGATGAAGTGAACCTGCCCATGGAGATTGCCGCAAGTGCAAATGTAATTGTTGATGAAACGGAGTCGGACTGTTCCACATCAATTGCAAGCGCTCCTGACGATGACGATGAGGAGTTAATCATTCCGGGTACCCCCTGTGATGACGGGGTGCATGACCATTTGGACATAGACACAGCGACACTTATGGAGGTTTCTGATGACACAGCGTCTATACAGTTGTCCGGCAGCATCAGAGACTTCACAACTTCAGCGATGGTCTTCATAGATGGTGTACCATGCGAGAAGCAGTCTTTACCGCTTGCTGTCGTGGATGACGCACCGCAGACAAGGATTACACGACGGTTAAGAGAAGTGGAGTCCGGTTTGCGAGGGTGTGAGAGTGAACGCATCGCTCTCCTTCAACGCAAAGCGGAACTCTTAGCTGCTGTGGAAAGATATGAGATCAAAATCAAGAGTATCAAGACGCAGCAGCTACGACAAGTGATGGAGGAGTTGGGGTCCTGTGAGAGCGAACGCCTCGTACTTTTAACCGAAGCGGAAAACTTGTCTGCTTTGCGTCATCAACGACGTTAACGGTTGGTATAACTGTGACCTCCCACTAACAATAACCCAGTCCTCTTCCTATCCCGGTCGGGTTTGCATAACACGTCCTTGTCGTCCCGACTGGAAATCAGTATCGCGAACGTTAGTGGTAAAAGTTGACGTAAAAGCTTTATCGTTTGCCAGTGCGTTCCCGTTTACTGATTACTAAGAATATGCATATGTGTAGCTGCGGTGCGTCCTTCACCCGACGGGATGCCTTAGCCCGTCACCGAAGAGAAAGCTGTCGTGGAACGCTGGACTACCCATCCACGAGCGGTAAGTAACCATTCCTGTGAGGTTGTATGATGGCGTGGCTACGCTGGACATCTACGAAGCAACCGCTACAATCATCGTAATGCCGCGTCAGTGCAGTCGGAGGAAGTGGTGGTCCTGGAGACGGCGTTCAAGTCTCGTATAGCCAGTTATCGAGTCTCGGTGAGAAATCATCACATAAATCTCAGAGAATTTACTGATGAGACCCGCGAAAATGTGTTAACACTATTAGAAAGAAACGTTCAGCGCTTTCGTAGTGTGAAAGTCAACCTAGAAGTATTCGGAATGTACTTTTTGGAAAGTCAAAATTTGCACCAAATTAAATCGTTTAATACGCAAAATGAGATTGTGACCGGGATTTCGAATCTGACCGATTTGTATGATGATTTCGTTGAGGTGCTGGATACGAAGATGTCGGACTTTAATGATCGGAACTCAGGTAATGAATAGTTACGGGTTACGATTCGATTGCTAATTGTAGGGTCCTTACAGGTTGGGTACTGGAGCAGCTGTTATTTATAGAAGTCAACGTCAATAAATACAACCCGCTCCGTGCTTCCTTCTATGTTCCACTTCCGCCGTCGATACAACATAAAAAGGCTGTAATCAACGTGCAAAATAACGATCAGTGCTGTTTCGGTTGGGCCTTGGCGTCCGCTTTGTATCCGCCGAGGGGGGGCCTTCCAACAGGACGACGTCATATCCAAATTTTGCGCAACTGTTTGATTTTGAAGGTATCACCTTTCCTGTCAAACTGGATGCTATTTCGAAATTTGAAGCGCGTAATCCACGCTTATCTATTAACGTGTATGGTTTGGAAGCTGTATTTAAAGACGGAGAAATGAAACAAGAAGTTGTAGGGCCTCTGCATTGTTCTAAGCAAAAGAAAAAAGTACATGTTAATTTATTATTAATTTCCGATATGGAGGGTAATAGTCATTACTGTTGGATAAAAAACTTTTCGCGTTTGGTGTCGTCATAGTTGTCGGCTCACAATGGAGAAAAACACTTTTGTGACGGCTGCTTGCAGTATTTTAAAAGTGAAAGTAGATTAGAACAACATACCCGTTTTGATTGCAATCATGTTTACACCAAGTTACCAACTATCGAACCCGTATGCGATAAATTGGGGCACGACCGGCCGGGTAATCTATTGAAGTTTGAAAATTTTCAAAAGCAACTTACAGTACCTTTTGTCGTTTACGCGGATTTTGAAAGTGTGTTGAAACCTTTGGACACGGTTGAGCCGGATCCTAGTGGAAAATTTACCATGACATCGTATGAACACGAACCACATTCGTTTGCGTATTACATTAAGTGTTCATACGATGACGCGTTATCTAAATTTGAATTGTACCGTGGTCCGAATGCAGCAAGTGAGTTTATGACGCGCTTAGAAGGGGATGTTAGAAGGTTGTATAAGGACCATTTAAAACATGTTCAAGACATGCGACTTTTATCGTGTCGACAAACTTAACTATGACAATGCAACCGTGTGTCATATTTGTGACAAACCCTTTGGTGAAAACGACGTTAAGGTGAAAGATCACTGTCACCTCAGCGGCGAGTACCGCGGTGCGGCTCACTCCGTGTGCAATCTAATGTACCAAATTCCCGACTTCGTACCGATTTTTTTCCATAATTTGACGGGATACGATTCACATCTATTCATAAAGCAATTGGCATTAGAAAAAGAAGCAATCGAAGTGATTGCGCTCAATAAAGAGAAATACGTTTCGTTTTCAAAACGGCTTTTGGTAGATGAAATTAGGAACGGGTCCCAACGGATACAGGTATGTCTTAAAATGCGCTTTCTGGACAGTTTACAATTTCTAAATTCTAGTTTGGTTAAGTTGTCTCAAAATCTAACTTCCGACCAGTGTTTGACTATTAAAAAGTATTTTGGAGATGGGGTTAGCTTCGACTTACTGCGACAGAAAGGTGTGTTTCCCTATTCGTACGTCGACAGCTTCTCCAAACTCGAACAGGACACGTTGCCGACGTATGAGGAATTTTTCGATCGTTTGACAGGGGAACACGTCTCTCGATCGCGGTATGCTCGCGCTGTGGAGGTGTGGAATACGTTTGGATGCACGACTTTGGGCGAGTATTCGGATCTCTATTTGAAAACCAATGTCTTACTTTTGGTTGATGTCTTTGAAAACTTTAGACGTGTATGTCTTGAAAATTACAAGTTAGATCCGGCGCAGTATTTTACTGCACCGGGTTTAAGTTGGGATGCTATGTTGAAACGCACGTCTGTAGAACTGGAGCTGCTCACGGATCTGGACATGCTCCATTTCTTTAAGAAAGGCATTCGGGGAGGTGTCAGTACCTGTGTTGGCAGGAAGTGTTTCGCGAATAATACGTTTCTTCCAAATTATGACGCGTCCAAGCCCCATTCTTTTATTATGTATCTCGATGCTACCAATCTCTACGGTTACAGTATGCGACAGTATCTGCCGCAGCGCGACTTTGAATGGCTTAGTCCGTACGAAATTGAACAGTTCGATCTAAATTCCGTGGCGGAAGACGCCGATATGAGTTACGTGCTGGAAGTAGATCTACACTACCCAATGCGGTTGCACGATTTACATAATGACTTTCCTTTCTGCCCCGAACCTCTGGTGCCGCCTACGGGAAACGCACGTCACCCAAAATTAATTCCAAACTGAAATTTACAACAGTGTCTTAAGCATGGTTTAGAATTAACCGAAATTCATCGCGTGTTAAAATTTCATCAGGCACCCTGGTTGCGTTTCTATATTGATTTGAATACCACGTTACGTAATCAGGCAACTAACGAAGCGGACAGGGACTTCTTTAAATTAATGGTTAACAGTTTATTTGGCAAGACAATGGAAAATGTCGATAAAAGGGTGGACGTTCGTTTGGTTAGTCATTGGGAACGTCATGGTAAAAGGCATGGGGCTGAGACGTTAGTAGCAAAGCCTCAATTCAAAAGCGTTGCTGTCTTCTCGGAAAATTTGGTCGCTATAGAGTTACAAAAAGTGTCGGTTACATACAATAAACCGGTGTACGTGGGTTTTACTATTTTGGATCTTTCTAAAACGATAATGTATGAATTTTTTTATGATTTTCTGAAACCTTTATATGGTGATAACGTGCGCTTGCTGTACACAGATACTGACTCTTTCATTATAGAAATTCGTACTGAAAATCTTTATGCTGATATGAAGCAACACTTAGATAAATTTGACACCTCAAAATTCCCACCTGACAACATTCACGGTATACCGCGCACGGCCTCGGTGGTTGGTAAAATGAAAGATGAATATTGTGGAGTGCCCCTCTGCAGTTTCTACGGTGCAGGTGATAAAACGTATTGTGTAAACGTGCTTGACCGCGACGGTGAAATGGCGATTAAAAAGGCGAAAGGGGTAAAAAGGGCGGTAATTAAGCGCGATCTCACCGTTGAAGACTACCGTCAGGTTGTGGAGGATGGTGTTGTGCTCTTCCGAAAAATGTTTATATTCAAATCACATTTACATGCTATGTACACAGAACTTCGGAATAAAGTAGCGTTATCACCAGCCGATAACAAACGTTACATTATTCCCGGGTCGCACAACACTTTAGCATGGGGACACCGCGATATTCATCCGGGGTGTGCTAGTTATCAGAATTTGGATCGTCTGTTAGAATTACTGCAAGCCGAAATGTAATTTTGGAACTCGTTTGTTGGTAGAACCGACGGTACTGATTAGTATTATCGCAGAGGCCCCCGGCTACGTTGACAACAGCCTTTTCTTTGTTATGAATTATTGTAAATAGTATTTATGCTTTGTAGTTTATAACCGTATATATTTCATGTATTTATTATGATATTGATTAATGTGAATAAATTATATACATCATACTCTGTGTTTCTGTAAAGGTAGAAGAAATAAAACACACTATTGATATCAAAAGTGATTTATTATTGTTTACTGCTTACATAAAATGATAGTTATATATTAACATTACAACACACTGCATGCACTATACTACTTAATGCACTATATCACGTGCTGCTATATACGAGTTGCGGGTATTATCAAAGCCCAACCACTTGACTAAAACTTGATCTCCCTTTTTTTTAACACCTTCTCTACTAAAAATACTTCAGGATGTTTAACCATCTGTAATTCCTCCGTGTAGAAGCCTCCACGAATCTCTTCCCCGTTCGTGTCTTCCAAGATATACGTTATGGGATTGGTTCGATTAACCTTTTTAATTTGAAAGATTTCGGTACTCCATGTGGGAGTATAACCTTTCGCAAACGCTTCCCGATGCTTGCTGATTCTCACGTGATCACCGACTGTGAATTTAGCACTTCGCAGGTCGGTGGTTTTCTGGAAATCGTAAACTGTTTGTAAAAGAATCTTCGCGTTGCTGTGGTTCACTTCGATGGGTTTGTAGCCGGTGGTGCGGTGTACGGTATCGTTGTATTGGTTAACAACCTTTGGTAATAACTGCAACCACTTATATGACCCTTGCATGGAAAATTCCTTCCACATCTTGTTTTTAAGAGTTCGGTTTACACGTTCTACCGGACTTGCTTTCATACTAGAAAAGGTGCTGTAATGGTTGATGTTGAAAGTTTGCATTAGCTTACGAAAATGCTGGTTGTAAAATTCCTTCCCCATATCCGTTTGTAAATTGTCGGGAGTACCTCCTGTTGATGTTAATAATTTTTTCATTGCTTTCGTGACGTCTTCACCGGTTTTTCGTTTAAGTGGACACGCCCAAACACGCTTGCTAAACATATTCAACAATACTAAAATATATCGAAAACCTTTATTTATTTTAGCATAGGGAATCATTTCCACAAGATCGGCCATGTACAAATCGTTCAAGCCTTTTACGATTACGCGTCTTCTTCGAAATCGTTTACGAGCAGGTTTATGCAATTCTTCAATTATTTGACATTTGATACTCATTTAGAAAATGCTGGAACACTAATAACAGCTTCAAAAATAAATATGTCCGTTGTTCCAGGTCTCTTCGCCTTAATCTTATCCCCTTTCTTCAATGACACTCCGATGAGTGATTCGGCATCGTATAACGTATCGTTTAAAAAGATTTGCGCATCTGTGGGATATTATTTGATTTGTTTAATGATACCTTTTGTTAGAGGAACGACATACTCAAAGTTGGTGGAGTTCAAAAGTGCATAACCGTTTTCATGATTGTATATTCCCATCATATACAACATTGTCTCGTAGTGCACATTAGACACGTCTTCTAAAAGGAATACTTTTGCACGAGCGTCGAGTTTAACTCGGACAGGAGTTTTGTGAAGATGTTTACCGAACTTATCCAGATTCATCGTCTTGAGGTAATGACGATATATGGTGATATGGATGACTAATAACAGCTTCGAAGTAAAATGGGACGGCTGTAGACGGATATAGCAAACGTTTCGCATTAATCGTATCACCTTTTCTCAATCATTTCCACAAGGTCCACCATGTACAAATCATTCAAGCCTTTTACGATTACGCGTCTTCTTCGAAATCGTTTACGAGCAGGTTTATGCAATTCTTCAATTATTTGACGTTTGATACTCATTTAGATAATGGTGGAACACTAATAACAGCTTCAAAAGTAAATATATCCTTTGATCCAGGCTTCTTCACCTTAAACTTATCACCTTTCTTCAATGACACTCCGATGAGTGATTCGGCATCGTATAACGTATCGTTTAAAAAGATTTGCACATCTGTGGGATAGTATTTGATTTGTTTAATGATACCTTTTGTTAGAGGAACGACATACTCGAAGTTGGTGAAGTTCAAAAGTGCATAACCGTTTTCATGATTGTATATTCCCATCATATACAACATTGTCTCGTAGTGCACATTAGACACGTCTTCTAAAAGGAATACTTTTGCACGAGCGTCGAGTTTAACTCGGACAGGAGTTTTGTGAAGATGTTTACCGAACTTATCCAGATTCATCGTCTTGAGGTAATGACGATATATGGTAATATGGATGACTAATAACAGCTTCGAAGTAAAATGGGACGGCTGTAGACGGATACAGCAAACGTTTCGCATTAATCGTATCACCTTTTCTCAATCATTTCCACAAGGTCCACCATGTACAAATCATTCAAGCCTTTTACGATTACGCGTCTTCTTCGAAATCGTTTACGAGCAGGTTTATGCAATTCTTCAATTATTTGACGTTTGATACTCATTTAGATAATGGTGGAACACTAATAACAGCTTCAAAAGTAAATATATCCTTTGATCCAGGCTTCTTCACCTTAAACTTATCACCTTTCTTCAATGACACTCCGATGAGTGATTCGGCATCGTATAACGTATCGTTTAAAAAGATTTGCACATCTGTGGGATAGTATTTGATTTGTTTAATGATACCTTTTGTTAGAGGAACGACATACTCGAAGTTGGTGGAGTTCAAAAGTGCATAACCGCCTTCATAGTTGTTTACTCCCATCATATACAACATTGTCTCGTAGTGCAAACTAGACACGTCTTCTAAAAGGAATACCTTTGCACGAGCGTCTAGTTTAACTCGGACAGGAATTTTGTGAAGATGTTTACCGAACTTATCTAGAGTCATCGTCTTGAGGTAATGATGATATATGATGATATGAATGACTAATAAGAGCTTCGAACTAAAATGGGGCGGCTGTTGACGGATATAGCGACGTACCTCTCACCCTGATCTTATCGCCTTTTCTCAATAGTCTCCCAATTAAGTTGGCAGCACCACCAATACTAATGCCGTTTACAAACATCTAGCATGGTGGTGAGCTGCACACGTCTTGTACAGTCCCTTCTGTAAACGGTATTGTGTATTCCCGTTTACTGTTGCTACCTTTCAAATTGTAATAGTTCGGTAGGTCGGAAATGTTAGGTTCATTCGACGCTGGCTCGGTGTCCGCCCACATATACATCATTGTTGTGTACCTTACATTTTGTATATCTTCTAATAAGTACACTCTCGAACGAGTGTCGAGTTTCACTCGGACAGGGGTTTTGTGAAGATGTTTACCGAATTTATCGAGCGTCATGATTGCACTAACGTTAGCAATATTATGAAACGGATTGATACGCGTGTGATAATTTATTCGATAATTTTAGCAGCTCTTAATTCATCGATAATATATATGATTTCATTAGTGTGACCGGTGTGACCAGCCTATTTTGAACTTAAAAGGAGTCTCAATCTGTCCACTAATTTATTAGGATCTTTCCAAGGTATAAATTCCACCTGTTTATTATTATAGTTGAGAACGCGCATATCACCACCGCCACCTTTTGGTAATGTGCGAGTTTTCGATCGCGTGACCGGTGTAGTAGGTGTAGACTCGCTTCGAAATCTTGCTCCAGGAGTAGTTAGAAGGGGTCTAATTATATTTGAATATTTCTTTCCGGTTCCGTGTAGCTGTGCACCCTCAATGTAACCTCTTCTGGTAGCATTGGTACGTGTAAGAAGGTCCTTATACTTCTGCAAGTCTGATTGAGTGTATTCAATAGGTGCTTTTTTAAATACTAATTCGTACAAACCAAGAGTTCCTGTATATTTAAAAATTGTACCTGAGGGTTTTTTAATAATAAAGTCGTTCTCGTCAAAAGTGAGTACGGCGTCTCCAATTAGGTACTGTTGAGATTCCGGATGGAATCGTACTCCATAATGATGATCGAACTCGTTTTTAGTATCCTTGAACATGTTTTCCATATAAATTTTTGCTCTACCAGAAAAGGTCTCATCTATGTAAGTTTGGAATTCCGGACTGAATCCAACAGCAGCAAGTTGTTCTTTCAATTGATCCAATGTTGGGATCCCAGATTCTTCCAGGACTTCTGTTTCAAAAACTGAGATATCAGGTGAGGGAACGCTAGTAGTGCGCATTCTTTGGGCGATAGGTGATGGTTCGTGAGGTATTCGTCTTGCGGGTGGAAGTCGTTTATAAAAATTTTTTGGAGTCGAGGTAGGTATGGGAGAAGACACTTCCGTTTTTAAGGGTTCTTCTTTCGGAGTTAATAATTCCGTTTTAACTCCGGTTATAAACTCACGCAATGGTTGAGTGATAGGTTGATAGCGGCGTTGTAGTTCCACTTCTGACCGTGCAATTTCAGACTTGAGACTTTTGTATTTCTGTTTAACATGACGTCGTGCTTTAACCAAGTCTTCTGCTACACGCTTCTCCATGTTTACTAAAACGTTTAGTTCGTCTCTTCGGTATTTATGGTGAAGTAACAGTCGAAACCTTTTCGATAAGGTCCCCCATTATTAAGTGGATAATCTTTATCGATTACTAAAAAGCCATATTTCTCCTTCCAACAGTGTAAACACAAGTGTTTAAACGCTTCGAAAGTCATATCCCCGCTAACATGATCGTTAAATATGTGTTTTAAGTTAGTATTATCCTGCTTAAACACGACAATGAGATTTGAATTATCTCTTACGAGTTGTTTAGGTATCGCAGAATATGTCTGACATAAATAAAAACTATCGATGTGTTTATGTCTCCCGAAGCAGAAGTAATCACGTATGGTGCTTTGACTATCGCAAACTACATCATCGAAGATAATAACCGAGTTTTGGTTTGCATCCTTAGGTGGTAATATAGTTTCAGAAGAATCGTATTCGAAATAACCGATGGGTAATGATCGAAACAGGTCGCGCAGATATGCGTATTTCGGTTGATAAAGAGATTTACTATAAACATATACGTTTTCGAAGCGTAAACCGTTTGGATGTTCTAGTAAACTTATCATTAGGTTGGTTTTACCACATCCGGAACTGCCTACTATTATACCGCGTTTGCATCCTGCACCCAACAATACTCTATGTTTAAACACTTGTGGCGTCGGTGAACAATTATCCCGATTTACAACCGGTAATCTGTGTCTCTGATGCACCAACTTTAGCTGCTCCATGTAGGACACGTTGTGAGGGAAGAGCACACGTGTGTGATATATATAAATATATGTAGACGGGTCACTTACAGTCACTCTTCACCTGTGATAGGAGGAGTAATGTGTTATGAAACGTACTCTGCGAAAAGCGGATAATCGTCAATCAACTCGTAAGGGGAAGGGAGTGATCAACACTCTCATTAATAAGTTACCGTTAGAATTACATTTACCAGTGTATAACTACTGCGGACCTGGCACCCGTTTACATCAAAGGCTTGCTCGTGGAGACAAAGGAATAAACCCGTTGGATGAAGCTTGTAAAGAGCACGACATAGTCTATTCAAAAACTAACGATCTTGGTGAACGTCATAAAGCCGATAGTATATTAGGACTTAAGGCGTGGACTAGGTTTCGTTCTAAGGACGCTCGTTTTGGAGAGAGAGCGGCTGCACTTCCTGTAGCCGGCATTATGTCTGGAAAAAGAAAATTGGGTATGGGTGTTCGACGACGACGACGACGATCTAAGGTGAAAAGAAGGGGTACTTTAACGTTCAACAACGCCATCAAATTAGCTAGAAAACGTATTGGTGGTAAAGTAAAAAAGTTATCTTTAAAACGATCTGCTCGTCTTGCCCTAGCGGCCTTGAAACGTAAACGTATCATTGCTCCCAAAGGTCGGATTACACCTATTCCCAAGCAAGGTGGTTTCCTACCGCTGATTCCTTTATTTGCCGCTCTCGGAGCTATAGGCTCGTTAGGAACTGGAGCAGCTGCGGTTGCCAAAGCAGTGAATGAAGCAAAAGCAGCGAAATCAGCGCTCGAAGAAACGAAACGACACAATATAGCGATGGAGCAAGCGCCTGTAGGAAAAGGATTATATTTGAAACCGTACAAAAAAGGATTAGGATTGTATTTACGACCTCCAAAAAACTACCCTTAAAGCTACCACACCGACCACTGACCAATATCGATCTGTCAAAGTACGTAAACGAGTTAAAAATTCCATACTTCAGAGGTATTTTTATGCGAAACGGGTTACCGAAACGTATCCGTAAAAACGAATGTGGAATTGTGAATTTGGATGATACAGATGGGGAAGGTACGCATTGGACATCGTATGTTAAACGTGGTCGACATATATTATACTTTGATAGTATTGGACAGTTAAAACCCCCACTAGAACTCGTTCATTACTTTAAAAGTGATGGTAGCTTAAACGTTATTAGTTACAACTATGATGCTTTTCAGAAGCTAAATTCGTACAATTGTGGACATTTAGCGCTGAACTTTTTATATGAAAACACTCCTTAACATTTCCTCAGTCTTACTGGGAATGTTGAGATGTCTCAAACATTCATCTTCTCCGCTACAACGTCTGTTTTAACTTCTCCTTTTAACCCTCCCATATATTTGGATCCTACAAAACAATGGGTTATGCGTTTGACAAATTTCGAAACGTTCAATACTATTCCGAACGTAACGGATAAAAACAACGTGTTTAAAATGGGAGAAAGAATAATAAAGATACCTACTGGATCATATGAGCTTACTGATATAGCTCAATACATTAATTCTCAAGTAAACGGTGAGTCTGTTAACATCGATCCGAATCATAATACCCTAAGATCGATTATAAAAGCCGATCACGACATTGACTTTACAGTTGAACACTCTATCGGAACATTGTTAGGGTTTAAGAATAGAATCTTAAAAGCTAAAAACGTCACATATCTGATTTTCCAGTTAAAATTATCAAGGTTAACTCGCTAATGATAGAATGTAATATAATAACAGGAAATTATATTAATGGTACACCTGCCCATGTGATACATCAGTTCTTCCCCAGTGTTCCTGCTGGATTCAAAATAATAGAAGCACCTGAGACTGCACCCTATTTACCAATTAATGTCAATACTATTTCAAACATTACCCTTAAAATATTGGATCAAGACGGGGATTTGGTTAATTTCCAAGGGAAAACCGTGACGATAGGCAGTGGCGGATTTACCTTGTGCGGGGCCCTAGGCGCAATTAGCTAAGGGGGCCCCTATTCTTTTAGGAAATATTGAAAATAGGTGTAATTTAATAAACACTTTTATAAAATAGATTTTATTTCCAGTCTACACATTTAAAACATTAATCATGACAACAAAAATATATAAAATTAAAAATTAAAATTAATATCTAACAAAATAGGAATTAAAGATTCTTTTCAAATATGAATGAGATTAAAAACTAAATAAAATAAAACTAAACTCTACCTATGCAAACGAAATAAGTAAAAATATAATAAACGAGCCCAGGCCCATAATAGTTCGGACATTATATAATAGTACGGCCAGAACATTTATTACGAATTTTTGTTGAGGTCCACGATAATGCCGTTTCTTGTTGTTAAAATACTGCCCCATGCCAAGTTTCATGAAATTCTATTAGCGTATTCCCTCGCACTACGCTTTTGAACTTTTTGGGAACCCTCTGTTAATTTCCGAACGCGATAAGAAGCGGTGTGAGCTGAGGGAACCTGCTAATAAAATTTAATGAAATATTTAAACAAAACCTTTTCTCGATTTTATTTCATGTGGATTTGGTTCTGGGAATATTTCCTTAGCCAAAACAATAAAATTATATTCTCACAAGATTTCAGAAGCGTCCCTAAGGTCGGTCAGCCGGTCGTATGCACGGGGTCCCGGGAGCTAGTGGGGCCCCGCAACGAGCTACCTTATTTTAATCAACACTTGTTTATTTACTGGAGGCCCCACTCGATATTTGTGTCCGGGGTCTCAAAATCTAAAAGACGGCGCTGCAAAATTTAAAAATTAAATGAATGAATTACTCTTGTTAAAAAGGTAGAAGTTTATTAAACATACTTTTAAACAGCCACTTTTTGTTTAATAACTATAAATTTGTATTCGTAGCCTTCTGGCATCTATCTTTCCATGCATGCAGCTGTATTTAAATACTTTAAAGGAAAAATATGAATTTTTGTGTAACGTTTCGGGGCCCCGCTCGATGCGGGGCCCTAGGCGCGCGCCTAGTGCGCCTATGGGTAAATCCGCCACTGACGATAGGACTTCATTTGAAGAGCGTGGATGATGGTGTTCAAATATAACACTCCTCGATGTTGCACTGATCGCTCTGGCTATAAAAGATC
Source organism: Agrypnus murinus (assembly GCA_929113105.1). NCBI lineage: Eukaryota > Metazoa > Arthropoda > Insecta > Coleoptera > Elateridae > Agrypnus > Agrypnus murinus. The sequence continues at coordinate 81,946,547 of OV816030.1, forward strand.
GTGTTGGAAGCGGAAAATGGTTAGTCAGGCATCGGTCGCTACTCAATTGACCAGGGGTAACCGCTTATTCTTGCAAACCTTAGGCTTTGTTATCCCAAAATGAATGTGCTAAATGTAAACGAAAAAGTGCTCGTCGATAACTCGATTGTTGGAGCTGAATTTCACACTCACCAACCTTATACCACTCGTTTTGAGAATAATGATGAAATTCGAATACCTATTCAAGAGGATATGTCCACTTTGCCTTCGCGTAGTTATCTATATGTAGAAGGTACTGTACTAAAAGAAGATGGTAAACCATCAGCGAGTGGTAAATTTATAAACAATGGTATTGCATATCTTTTTAGTGAGATTCGGTACGAAATGGATGGAGTTGTGGTAGATTCGGTAACAAAAGTTGGTCTAACAACCACCATGAAAGCTTACCTTTCCCACAATTCGAATGAAAGCGTTAAGTTACAAAACGCTGGTTGGTTTCCGGATGGTACCAGCACCTTGCTAGATAGTAAAGGTAATTTTTGCGCCTGCATTCCTTTATCAACACTGTTGGGAATTTTTGAAGACTATGGAAAGATTATTATGAATATTCGTCAAGAATTGGTATTAATTAGAAGCAATTCCGATGTCGATGCCCTAATATCCACCGATGCTAATGAAAAGCTTAAGGTTAACTTGCAAAAAATATATTGGAAAGTTCCACATATTCAACCGGGATTGGCGGAAGAATTATCATTAACAAAATATATTGGGAAAAATATTGACACTCAAGTGGCATTTAGAAGCTGGGAAACACATATTTATCCCGCTGTACCGCAAACGGATAAGCACAGTTGGTCTATTAAAACATCGACCACTCTAGAAACTCCCCGTTACGTTATCATAGGGTTTCAAACCGATCGTGATGGTCAGTTGCAGAAAGATATGAGCACATTCGACGCCTGTGATATTCAAAACGTGACGGTATTTTTAAATACGGAAAGATATCCTTACGATCAATTAAATATTAATTATGGTGAAAATCGATATGCTACTTTATACGAAATGTATGCTAACTTTCAACGATCCTACTATGATAAACCCAACGAACCTCTACTGGCTCCTGATAGATTTAAGGCACTTACACCTCTAATCGTCATCGACTGTTCGCGACAGAAAGATTCCTTGCTAGGGAAAGCTGTCGTTCTTCGAGTTACTTTTGAAACTCACAAAAGCATTCCAGCGAACACTACTGCTTACTGTCTCATTTTGCACGATCGTGTATTTACGTATAATGCATTGACGAAGCAAGTACGTCAACTGTAAAGGAAATCGTTATATACGTCCAAGGACCTGTTACCTTTATTAGTATAGTCGCACGCTTCGATCATGCTAGTTATCGATGTGCAAGGTTTCAAGACTTCAGAAAAAGACTTTGCACCCAAGGAATTAGCCGTGTTTGATGGACATCGTGTGTCTCACTACGTTTTCAAACCTCCATTCGCCTTTCGCAACTTACCACCCACGTTTAGTCAACAAGCTACTTGGTTAATGCATAATCATCATTGTCTGGATTGGAATGAAGGATTCACTCCTCCCTTTATGCTTCCTGTAATTCTGCAACGCTTGACTCCTGACAACTTTCAAGATAATATTCCACAAATTGATCAGACTATGGTATTATTTCATACGAATCAACTGGAACTAATGAAAGTCATCAGGAGCCTGAAAACAAATAAATCACCAGGGCTGGATCAAATAAGAGCAGAAACTCTTAAAGAGGTTGCAAATCTTATTTCAATACCCTTAACAAAAATAATAAATGAATGCTTTGATAACGGTTATTTTCCCAAATCCTTAAAAATCGGACTTATCAAGTCACTATATAAATCTGGAAATAAATTGCAACTGGGCAATTATCGGCCAATATCCTTAATATCCACTTTTGCTAAAATAATGGAGAAAATAATAAAAGACCGAATCCTTAAATTCCTGAATAAACATAGCATAATTTCAGATCGTCAGTTTGGTTTTAGAGAGGGTAAATCGACAGAAGATGCTATATGCTTTTTGACTACTTTAATCTGTGATGCTATTGATAAAACTATGCCAGCTTTAAGCATCTTTGTTGACCTCTCTAAAGCTTTTGACACTGTATGCCATAAGACCCTTTTGCAAAAAATAGAAAGATGTGGGATTAGAGGAAGACCTTATGAATTACTAAAAAGCTATTTAGCAGACCGTCAGCAGCAGGTTTCCATAAATGGCACCATCAGTGAAACAATGACAGTCACGTTTGGTGTACCTCAAGGAACAGTCCTTGGTCCACTACTGTTTTTAGTGTATATAAACAGCCTTCTAGATTTAAACATAAAGGGAACAATACTCAGTTTCGCTGATGATACCACAATATTTTATAGGTCAGATAGTTGGGAAAGTCTAAAACAAATAGCAGAATCTGATTTTCAAATTATAAAAAAATGGTTTGAATTTAATAAGCTCACATTAAATATACAGAAAACTAATTACTTACCATTTACATCTTATTCTAATAATTTAGCAAAGTTGGGAAACTTGAGAATCAATAAAAACACTGAAATGCCTGAAGCTGAGTCTGTTAAATATCTTGGTATCATTATAGATAGACACCTAAGATGGGACTTACAAACAAATAGTATCGCAAAAAAGTTAAGGGGATTAATAGGAAGATTTAGATATTTAACACAATTTTTAGATATATTTCATCTAAAAACAGTTTATTATTCCCTTGTCCAATCTCAATTGTCCTACGGCATACTGGGCTGGGGAGGAGTGTACGACTGCTATCTGGAAAAAATCAATATTTTACAAAAGTGGATTTTAAAAATAATATATGAAAAAAATATTACCTTTCCTAGCGATAATTTATACCAACTGAGTAAAATATTTGATACTAGGCAACTTTTCTGCCAAAAACTTCTTATTGCCATCCAAACAAATAAAATATCATTGCAACCTATTTCTCACTCATATCTTACCCGACACAAAGAGTTTTTAGCTAAAATCCCCAAATGTGACAAAACCATCGGACAGAGAAGTTTCACCTACCTGGGACCAAAATATTATAACATAGTACCAACTGAAATAAAAACTATAAATAAATTAACTTCATTTAAACAAAAATTAAAGTTATGGATACAAGAAACCGATAGACAAGTATTCCACGATATTATTACAAATGTGATATAATCCCAAAAACCTGCCCAAAATGCATTAATTCTATATAATTAATTTATCCTGGAGTAGATATTATACATACCGATTTAGACACTACATTCCTGGCTGCAACACTCCCACATTAATATTGAATCAATACCTGCCATGACAGAAATTTTGCACGTTTATAATGTCTGTATTTTATATTTTATATATACACATACTTTTAAAATGTTACAAAATTTTCTTTTATGTAATGTATTCCGTGTTTTATATTTTATATTATATCTATGTAAGAATTACACCACGTACAAGCTGTTAAATAACAGCTTCTGTGGTCACCTATGTTTATTTACATGTTCAGAGATTTGTCATTACTTAAATATTTGTGGATTTTTAGTAAATAAACATTATTATTATTATTATTATTATTATTATTATTATTATTATTATTATTATTATTATTATTATTATTATTATTATTATTATGTATCAGAAAGTGGGTTGACCGACTCAAGCTCTAATCTCTAAATTCATGAATACCTTATACACACGATATAACTACGATGTAAGATTACGAGAGGGTACATGAAGAAAAGGATATGTTGTAAGTCGGTTCTGAATTTCTTAAAACATTACTCGAATATCAAAAATTCGTAACGGCGATGCATAGGTTTAATACTATCAACAGCTCATATAAAGGAAATGTTAGATTGTTAACAGTTTATGAGCATTAATCAAAGACTATTCTATAATGATGTATTATTTATTTATAAATTTACATAGTATAGTAGCTAAATACATGACTGACTGAAAAAGTTTATTTTATTAATGATGACTATTGAATTCGATCTGTCACTAGCTTAACCTTTTAATTTCCACTTTTGACCAAATTATAGTTAATCTGATCAAATATTGCTTACAAATCGGAGCTCTAATCTAATGTCTACAGTAGAATCCTTAAAACTCTCTATGAAGTTTTAGAATTGTCGATTACTAACACACCCGTTTCTTCTACCTTCTTTAGTAAATTCATAATGTTAGCTTCTACTTTATCAACTGTTACTAAAGTGCTGTTCTTTAGATCCTTTACCTCGCTCTATGTATCTGTAGTCATTACAATGAAAGTTTGTACTGTTGTGTCGAATTGACGATTTCATTTGAAAATTTAATAATGTAATTTATCGTTTAAACTAATCCTTGTTTACTTCTATATATGTTTAATTAACATGTAATTAGTACATCAAAATATGTTCTTAATATGTTTTTCAATTTCCTTATAAAATATAACTATATATCATTGAAATAAAACATTATTAAAATATTAAAAAATAATTTTATTTTATCACATCCTAAATTTTTACACGACTGATCACCTTTCTTTTCAAACAATTGCAGTCGTTTATCATAAACCTAATGGTGAGCTTGTATTATTCGTATTGCGATATGGATATATTATTCAATTTTCATGTCTTTTGCTAACCCTACATAACCTAAGCTTTACATAGATTTAGACATGTTTTATATTTCGTATTTAGACACATAGCACGACATATCTGAATGATATATTAAATAAAAATAAATTGCTACTAAACGTGAGCTAGACTTGAATGATATCGATCGATATGCTATAATATGTATAGCTTAAATGCTAGATTAGTGAAGGAACATGCTGCTGAAGTCTATCGATTAGTTTGTTAGCCTTATTCCAATATACGTTTTCATATTTATAATTGTTCAGCTTTTAAAATTTGATGGTCTAATACCTATATTCCTGTCTTGTTTAAGTTATTAACGTTTGAGTAGCAGCAAACGCTTCACGTATAACCTATATTTTATCAATGAGTTTCTTCTAACTTCTTTAGTAAATTCATATTGTTAGCTTCTAATTTTGTCAACTTTTACTAAAATGTTGTTCTTTAGATCATTTACACCCTTAACCCTTCACCCTTCTCCATTCACCCTTAACCCTTCATGCTTCAACCTTAACCCTTAACCTTAACCCTTAACCCTTCGGTCAGGGATTGTTAATCTCTCGCACTAACCTTATATTAGGATATGAACCCTCTAGAGGCCGAATACAGGTGTATATATTCTGTATATTACCTTTTAGTTAACATAGTATTTTATAAAATAATTAGATGTAGTTATATTTACTATCTATTCTTTTAAACTGCTGTTATACTTACCATGTTTACTTTATAGTCGGGTATGTAGTACCATTATTAGTGTATACGAAATGTACTATTTTAATAGATATTATATATAAGTTATGTATTATGTTTTAAGTAGTGTCGAAACTACTCGTATCAATAAACGTTCTTGTATGAAAGTACGTTGTTTTGTACTTACTCTGCTCCCTACGTTCTGTCCTAAAAATGTATTACAACTAAAGCATACTGCTTAGTTTTACATGATTCGTTGATAGAATACAATGCGTTTGCTGAAACTGTGACTAGACATACAGTGTGTTTTTTGTAAACGATAATATAGGAAATCCAATGGAATTTTATCATTTTCCTCGTAAGTTTGTACCCTTGCAAATGTAATTAGAAATCTAGGTATCAATCGAAAGAAGAATTCATTTTACGTCAAAAAAATATTAAACTTTATGAAGAAAACCAAAATCGATTTAGAAAAAGACTTAAAAAGCTTATGGATTTATTGCTTGTTGTAATAAGCTATTAAAAAAAGCTGGAAGCTAAACGCCGATTGGTGTAGCGGTTAACGCTTCAGATTCCTAATCAAAAATCGCGAGTTCAAACCCCGTCATCGAATACTTTTTTTTAATTGTATTGCTTACTAATTATTATTTTTAGAACTTTATTACAAGGATTATTAGTTTTATGCCTTTTTTACATTTGCCTTTCTGATAAGTAGTTAAAATTGTACAAAAAGTAACGGTAAACCCCCGTAGCAAAAATATCTAACAATAAAAAAATTAATAATCGTAATAAAGTTCTAAAAATAATAATTAGTAAGCAATACAATTTAAAAAAAGTATACGATGACGGGGTTTGAACTCGCGATTTTTGATTAGGAATCTGAAGCGTTAACCGCTACACCAATCGGCGTTCAGCTTCCAGCTTTTTTTTTAATAACTTATTACCAAAAGCATTAAATCAATAAGCTTTTTAAGTCTTTTTCTAAATCGATTTTGGTTTTCTTCATAAAGTTTAATATTTTTTTGACGTAAAATGAATTCTTCTTTCGATTGATACCAAGATTTCTAATTACATTTGCAAGGGTACAAACTTACGAGGAAAATGATAAAATTCCATTGGATTTCCTATATTATCGTTTACAAAAAACACACTGTATACACATACCATAATGAAAATTATTAAGCAAAAGAAGTCGCTAAATATATTTAACTTAGACGATCATATTTCTCGATAATATTCCAATGGTGATAGAAAGCATGGTAAGCTTTTACCTGTTTCCTCTTGAGCAATTTTGAGTGTACCTTCTTCTTGTGGTAAAACTAGTGCCTTGTTAGGTCTACTAATTAATGAAAACGGATTAAAATTTGAAAATATCTACCTATACGCCAAGTCTTTATTTCAACCTAAATATGGCGAAAACGATGATGTAATCACCCCTAATGATGTGAAACCTAATTCAGTATTCATTTTGATGATATAATTTCTGATAAACAAGAAAAAAAATAGACAATAGTTTAGCGTGAGTAGACATAAAAGGGTGTTGATTCATTTTATTTAGGTCAAACATATACGAAAATCCCCAAACATCTGATTAGGGACAACGCTAACTTACTTATTCTCTTTAAGCAAGATGAATTGAATTTCAAACATGTGTATAACGCTCATATTTTAGGAGATGCAAGCTATGATGAACTTAAACATTTAAACGCATAGTATAATTATTTCTCAACGCTGGATATAATATATCGATATTTTTCTAGTTTGATTAAATCCTATAAGTTATATTCATATAGCCCTTTTTATTCTGTTAAGATGTTTATAATAATCATGGTGAACTTAGTATGAACATAATCCGATTGTACCTATTCTTTTCTCTCCGTCTGTATAATATAAAATATATATTCCGCGTCAGACTGATTAGTATCGTCATATGTACCGATTGTTATATTTCCGTGAATATTTGAGTTTTCACCAATACACAGGATAAATTTTTATCTCTAATTTTATATATGGCGTTTTATATAGAGCAGGAGTCTCACGATAATTTATACATATATTGTCTTTGAATATTCTAAAACAGATAAAGAACCCTGAACCCTTGTTAGGAATTTTAAAAATAATGAAATTTTTATTGAATCAGCTAAATAGATAGTGTACTTATAAGTGAATCTCTAAAATAGAATGCGTTAACAGAATTCCTGCATTAATATACATAACGTTTCATCGTGTTTTTTCAAAACCTGTTAACTTTTATGTACTTTATTTTGCTATTCAACTTGACCCTAATTATGATTAAATGAGAAAACATGTTATCAATCTGTTCAAAATTCGAATGTCTAGAAAAAATAGGTAGCTCTTACTGAATATACGAAGAATACGTTTTAGGTATGTATTGAGATACATAACATTTCTCTCATATATGAATTTGTATATATCGAGTTAAAGTTAATGAATGAATACAGCATAAATCATTACTCTACGTGTTCCGTGACTAAGACTTCAATAATCGAACCAGTTATTCGTACAATTAAGCAAAAGCTGTATATGATTTAGTTGATAGCTCTGTATGACATTCGGAGTTAGATGTTGACTCTATCAAGTTTTTAATTTGCTGATCTGAAGCTGCTGAAGACCTTCACTTCTGAGGGGTAGGAGCATTCTAGATCTTGCTACCGTATATGTTTAACATAAAAATAAATGAAAAACTATAAACTTCTTTTATCGTTTTTATTTATAAAATTTTAATAATAATATTAAATGTATACATTGTACGACATATTGATAGGGTAGGTGAATTGCAGGCATTTAGCAGGCCCGTGTTTCTAACTGCGGATCCATAGGCTAGAAGAAGAATCAGAAAAAAAAGTATTAGGCAATGTTCATTGAATAGACTACCTGTTACATTTCATACCTTATTCGTTTCGATAAACATACAGTCAGCATACGGTTGATATCTTTCTGTCTTTACTTTAGGGGAGAGCGGGGAGGGTTTGGACACAGGGAGACAGTGGACAGCTTCATATTTGGCGCCCTTTTGCTTCTTTGTGTTTCAAATTCACATGCTAGAGGGCTTTAGCTTAGTTTTACATGGCTTCCTTGTAGACAAAGTGGTGCGTCGTCATAAAATTGATTTTATTTTGTTTTTTCATATTTTCATCATCATGATGTAACTTTTCAAATGGTTAGGGTAAGTGCTAACTGGTAGATTTAATTGCTTGTTTCTTGTTCTATCGATGCTACATGTAAATTAAAGATTTCCCTTCGAGATTATAATAATATTTTCGCCTTCTTTTCTTTTATTTTGTTTTTAAGACCACATTTAAAATGGCTGTGCTAACGGGGAGACTTTGGACAATGTCCGGAGTCTCCCGCTATTGCCCATAGTCTCCCTCCAAGTGTACAATATTAAACAAATTAATTCATTTCAGGGGCTTTAGGTATTAGTATCAACATCAACATGCCGAGAGTGTACGCAAAATTGACTGACCGCGACTTTTCCCCTCAAGCAATGAAACAAGCTGTTCAAGATGTGATTGACAAGAACATGAGCCTCCGCAAAAGTGCAAAACAAAATGGTGTAAAAAAATCTGCGCTAGCAAATTATGTAAAAAAAGCTAAAGAACAAGGCATTAATGATACTAGCTTTATTCCCAGTTTTAACAAGAGTCAAGTATTTGCATCTGAATTGGAAGAGACTCTAGCTCGATACCTTGTCAAATGTGCGGCGATGTTTTATGGTCCCACTCCAAAACAGACAAAGCAACTTGCCTACGAATTCGCCATAAAAAATGGTTTACGAGTTCCAGATACCTGGATCAGAAATAAGAAAGCAGGCAAAGATTGGTTTACGGGCTTTATGTCGCGAAATAAAAGCGTGTCTATTAGAAAACCAGAGGCAACTAGCGTTTCCCGGATGGCAAGCTTCAATCCCGTGAACCTGAAAACTTTTCAAGATAAGTTAGAAAATCTGATTGGTCGGCATGCTTTAACGCCAGCCCAGATATTCAATTTAGACGAGACGGGTGTTACGACAGTCCAGAGAGTTCCCAAAATTATTGGAAAAAAAGGTGAACATCAAGTCGGCCAGGTGGTGTCTAGAGAGAGGGGTGAGCTTGTGACCCAAGTGGGAATTATTTGCGCTGCAGGTTCATCTTTGCCGCCTGTTTGGGTTTTTCCCCGGCATAGATACGACCAACGAAAAATGATGAATGGCCTTGAAGAAAGCGGTCAACTAGGATTAGTTCATCCTAGCGGCTGGATGACATCTGATAATTTTCTAGAATTTTTAAAGCATGTTGTTACGCACACTCGGTGTAATAAAGACAACAAGATTTTGGTAATCATGGATAACCATGAGTCCCACCTATCTCTACCTGATATTGAATATTGCCGTGATAATGGAATTATCGTATTAACCTTGCCCCCTCATACTTCAAATAAATTACAACCGTTAGATAGATCGGTTTTTGGACCTTTCAAGACGTTTTTCAATGATGGTGCCAACGCTTGGATGTTAAATCATCCAGGCCAAACTTTGACGATCTATGACTTGCCGGCCATATGCATGAAAGCTTGGGATAGCGCTGCCACCCCAACAAACATCAAATCGGGTTTTAGGTGCACTGGAATAGTACCCTTCAATAAAAATGTGTTCAAAGAAGAAGATTTTTTACCAGCGTATGTGACGGACCGACCAGCTGTTGCTCCTTTAGAAAATAAAACACCGCCACACGTGACAGATGAAGAACAAGCATCAACATCCTCTGCCTTTCCAGAAAGAAACAGCTCACTAGCAAATCAAAAGTGTTCCACCAAGTTTGTGTCCCCTGAAGTTTTGCGTCCATTCCCAAAAGCACCAGCGAGGAAGCAGAACAATAGAGGCCGAAAGAAAGGACGATGCATGGTAGCCACAGACACACCTGAAAAGAATGAGATCGAAAAAGAAAATTGTAAAACAACAGGCAACAGTGAAAAGAAAAATATGCCAAATTGACTCAAGCGATGAAGATGAGGATATGGAGGTAACTTACGAGAATTCATCTGACGAATTAACCTTTGAGGACCAAGATAAGGATGATGAAGGCAGTCCTATTGTAGAAGGTGATTATGTTGTTACTAAAGTTTTTGATGGGGACAAAAAAAATTCACAAAATTACGCCGCACACATCGAAAAAGTAATGAAGAAAGGGTTCCAAGTAAGGTTTTTAAAACGACATGTTCAGTCGAACAGATTTAGTGTGACTAATGAAGCGCCTGCCTATCTGTCTGCTGAAGATATCATATTAAAGTTGCCAAAACCTTTGGAAGATACCAGAGCAAGGTTTAAAGATATGCTCTATTTTAACAGAGATTTATCACAATTGTGCTTACATTGACATATTCAAGTGCCATGGGTTTTTTATTTCTAATTATTATATTACAAGTTTGCAGAATGAAGTTTATTTGCAAAATATTATCTATTATTATTAGTGTTAGGTACTCGTTTAGAGATAGTCGTTTATATTTATTTTTGTAATACCTATAAATACATTATTTTCAATATATGCAGCGTATTGCTTTAAAGAATACCTTGTCCAATGTGTCCCTACCTAGTGTCCATTGTCTCCGTCAAATGTGGGAGACCATGGACAAAATCATTTACATATTTAGGTGTATTATATAAAATAACTAAAAACAACAAGATTTCCACATGAATGGTAAAATGTTCCCAAGTCATGTACCTGATATCTCAGTATCATTTTTGTCAAGTTGATTTGTCTACTTCTGAAATATAACATAAAATATGAAAATTGTCCAGACCCTCCCCGCCCTCCCCTACCTAGGTAAACCAATCCTAGAGACAGAGTTTTATTCGCTATCTTCTGGTTGAGATCGACCACTTTATCTTCAGTAAGTTTGTCGGCGAATCTTTTGGGTAGATATGTTATATGTTTTTCAGCGACAATGAACACCGCTCTGCGTCCATCCCTGCAGGTGATAATTTTGACCTCTGATATCTCTGCTACCTCCTTCACGTTGTATTCATGCAATTTATTGACGGGTTTTGCTGTTCCGGTTAATTGGTTCAATTCGTTTAAAAATTCCATTTCTTACTGTAAGCAATCGTAAAACCTTTACATATCAGGCAGTTTTAAAATATAAGCAACTGAAGATAAAACATACCTGCTTGATATATTTCAAATAAATTTGCAGGATACAGAATTATCAAACGTTGATAATTTCGCGTCTTCGACTTCCTTGATACAGTAACCTGTTGAAATAAAAACCGTGTGGATTTCACGCAGCTAGAAACTGCAGTCAGTCTATAACACATTTCAAAATAAGTTTACACAACATCGTTAAAAATAAAAGCAACTTACTTGATGAATTTCAAATAAGGAAAATTAATATTTCTTATTGATGAATTATATTTCTCGGGAACTGTAGACTATCTAAATGGAAGTCGATCTAAAACATTTGTAAATCATTTACATATAGTTTTTAAAATATAAGCAAAAATAAAACATACTTGATTTTAATTAAATATTGCACTTACTTGATGAATTTCAAATAAAGAAAATTAATATTTCTTATTGATAAATTATATTTATTAGGAACTGTAGACGATCTAAAAATTGAAACGATCAGTTTGCATAACATAGTTAAATTAAAACACTTACATGATGAATTTCAATAAGGAAAATTAATATTTCTTATTGATAAATTATATTTCTTAGGTACTGTAGACGATCTAAAAAATTCAGAATGATTAGTTTGCATAACATAGTTAAAAATTAACGCACTTACATGATTGATTTCAAATAAGGAAAATATATTTCTTAAAAATACGAAATTGTAGATGATTTAAATGGAAGTCGATCTAAAACATTCGTAAATCATTTACATATAGTTTTTAAAATATAAGCAAAAATAAAACATACCTGATTTTAATATTCACTTGCTGTAACTATCTTGATGATTCGAGAACACTTTTCGGAATGATTGGGAAACAGAAATTTCGGGGTTTTTATACTAGTTTTAGGCGTTTGCGTAATTAGTACGTCATGAACATTATTATTTTTAAAGGAACGACTCTTTTTGAAAGCTGTTAGTTATTATAGAAAGAACGGTCTTAATCTTAAGTAACAATAATAATAAACATGTTTCTCGGTTAAAAAAGTTAATAAAGCGTACATCAAATCTGTATGATTCAGTTGAAAGCAGAAATACTAAACAACTATACTGTTGACTATATTGAGATTCCTTGAAGTTTCTTTATGACTAGCTCATACAGAATAACAAAAAGGATGAGTAATTGTCATTACTTTTTAAAACAATAATTTATTGTTTTGTAGAGTTGTGGTTTTAAGATGTTAATGATTGACTATAATATTCTTTTATAATAATAATAATAATAATTGCTACAACCCATAACCTGGAAACCAGGCCCCAGAAGCTATAAGCTTGTGCGGGAGGGAGGGGGCGTTTATTATTATTACGTAGGCCCTATGTGCGGCTGCAGCCGACTGACAGATGGAACAGCGCAAATCCCAGATTTGTGTCACAGCTAAGGAAAACTGCAGAAAACCTTAACCAGATCTGCCGACACCGGGAATCGACCCCGGGCCTCCTGGGTGAAAGTCCGGCACGCTAGACATTACACTACCAAGGCTGTGTTTTCCTGTAAGATAATACTAATGGGAGTTTTTACTTAAAACATTTATAATATTTACAAGATTTCAAATAAGTTTTTTGAATTTAAAAAGGCATTGCACAATATTCCTTTTCTAAGTTTTATGTTTTAACAACAATACATTTCAAAATTTGTCATTCAATGGTGTGTTATCTTCGAGAAGCTATTCCTTTTGTTAGGAGTGTTCTTTAAGCTTTTAATTTTTAAATAAATAGAAGGGATTTAAAATATACGTGTAAGCATTTAACCTTTACATCTGTATTAAAATTCCGCGAAGTTTCTTCATGAATAACTAGTGATTAACACAGAGGGTTGGTTATTGTCAATACTTATTTAAAACAATAATTTATTATTCTTGTAAAGATGTCGTTTTAAAAAGACGAAGATGATTAATGCACCTACAAATATTTCAACTTGATAATATTTCCTTTCCTTACTTTTATTACTTGGCAATATTATTTCTTTTTATTTATTTTAAGCAGACGACATAACTCTGGTATAAGTATATCTATAGGATTCATCTATTCCTTTTTATAGCAAAAATTATGAATACTGCGGAATGCACTATTTGTGTTATATTAAATTATACGATTATATCTTCTATATCGTTTTCAAATTATTAAAATTAGGGAGATAATTTTATTTTATTTTATTTCCTTGTGCTTGCCGTTGAATATTACTTTTATATTATTAGTTATTAGTATCAACACTGTTGCATTATATATGGTATCACTCACGGCGGGATTTACATTACTTTAAGTTAAACCACTAACTAGAAGTAGTTATTAGTCACAACAAATCTATTGTTTTTTTTTCTTTGATTTTTCTTACTTACATTTGAATAGATCTACATTAAATATCAATTATCAACTTTCTCCATTTCTTTTTTTGTATTTCATTTCACTTAAAAATATATTGTATTGGGTACTTGCTTACTTGAATTGTCGAGGCGAAACTTATATTAATTGTTATTAACTATCTTTTTGCTTACATTTAATCATTATACAAATTTATTATTTAAAATATAAATATATAATCTATATATCTATTAATGAAATGAAAATTAACTTAATATAATTAAATTACATGAAAAATAAAACACTACAAATCTGTTATCAAAACGTACGGGGGTTGCGTACAAAAACGAATGTCTTTCACAATAATCTTGCTAACACTAATTATGACGTAATAGTTTTGACAGAAAGCTGGTTGGACTCAGATATATACAATAACGAATTATTTGATCCTCGTTATATTGTGTACAGATGCGATCGTAATCAAGTATTCAATCGTGTGGGTCGTAAACGGGGCGGTGGGGTCTTAATTGCAGTTCACAAAAAATACAAATCCGATAACATTAACTTAAATTTGACGTTAGAAGCCTTGTTTATTAATATTCATGTAAACGGAAGAGATATTATAATTACCGGTGTCTATTCTCCACCTCAATCAAATTATGGAAATTACGAAGAATATTTTAATATTATTGAAAATTCAGAATTCTTTTTAACAAAGGAAATCATTATTTTGGGCGATTTTAATTTATCTTGTATTAGTAGCTCGAAATATAATCTTGCAAATGGTAACATGATATCAAGAAGATTATTACAATTTATTAATATTTTGAATTTAAAAATGTATAACACTATACAAAACCATCAAGAACGAACACTTGACTTAATAATTAGTAATGTATTGGTAGACGTTGATAAAAATGATGATCCAATGGTGCCTGTTGACGTATATCATCCAACTTTATCAGTTACGTATAATTATTTGAATCCGGGGAGATATACATCTAGAGTAACGCCAGAAAGTTATAATTTCAAAAAAGCTAATTTCATTCTTCTGTACGATTTGCTTAGAGCAACTGATTGGAATGAACTGCAAAATTTTAGAAATGTGAACGAGGCTGTACATCAATTTTATAAGCTATTTTATCGTGCTTTAGATGAATCAGTTCCAAAGCTGCGACAAAAATTATATTTTCGACACCCAATCTGGTTCACTAAAGAGATTATTGCCGATATCAGAAAGAAAAAATATCACCATAAAAAAAGAAATACATCTGACTACCATTTGCAAGAATTCCGTCGGTTACGGGATAAAGTTAAAAAGGATACACAGCGTGCATACGAAAACTATGTTGCATCTATTGAAAACGAAATAATATATGATACAAACAATTTTTGGAACTATATTAATAGGAAACGAAGTAATAATTCACACTTTGGAAAATATCAATTTAACGAAAAGACAACCGACAATGAATCTGAAATTTCTGAATTATTCGCCGAATATTTTAAGTCCGTGTACAAAAGCGTCTCAGAATATAACATTAATCAAATAGTATCGGAGACCAACCAGAATGCTACTAGCGTTTCTGATTGTGTAACATTGCAGAAAGTGAATGTGCAAGAAGTCGAAGCTGTTATGCGGAAACTTAAACCCAAAAAATCTGTAGGACCGGATCTAATACCTCCATATATATTCAAGGCATGTCACGAGATACTAAGTTATCCTTTATCACTACTGTATAATCTAGCGTTAAAAACGAACACCATTCCAGATTTTTGGGAACTAACTAAAGTTATACCAATACATAAATCCGGTGACAAATCAAAAGTAATAAATTATCGTCCCATATCAATATTATCAGCACCGGCAAAGATATTCGAACAAATAGTTTATAACAAAATCTATACAACTTTAAAAAATGATATAACAGAATGTCAGCATGGCTTTATAAACAGAAGATCTATCGAAACGAATTTAATAACTTTTACAGATTACGTTAGTAATATTCTCGATAAAGCGGGTCAAGTAGATGTAATTTACACCGATTTTTCAAAAGCATTTGACACCGTTAATCATGACATATTATTGCGTAAGTTACACGCACACGGGTTTTCTCTAGATTTATTACTGTTTTTCAAATCCTATCTACAAAATCGATTTCAGTTTGTACAACTAAACGGAACAAAATCGCAAAAATTCTCTATAAGATCAGGTGTGCCACAGGGCAGCAACTTGGGACCTTTGCTTTTTCTGTTATTTATCAATGATCTCCCAATTTGTATTCGGGGTTGCGAATGTCTTATATTTGCCGACGATGTTAAGATCTATAAACAAATTATTAATACAAATGATTATCAAATATTACAAGATGATATAAACTCTTTACTACGTTGGATTAATACCAACAAGTTAGATCTCAATATCAATAAATGTAAATCTATGACATTCACAACAAAGAAATATCCTTACCTTCATCAATATACGATGAACAATAACGAATTGGAGCGACTGTCTAACATGCAGGATTTAGGAGTTCATTTTAAGTCTGACTTAAAATGGGACGATCACATTGATAAGATAGTAAACGCATCATTAAAGAATCTTGGTTTCATCATTAGATCTACAAAAGATTTTAGCAACACTAAGACAATACAATTATTATACAATTCGTTAGTTAGATCAAAATTAGAATTTGCGTCGGTAGTCTGGAACCCAGGATTAGTTACTCTAAAACATAAGATTGAAACGGTTCAAAACAAATTTTTAAAATATTTGCATTACAAAAAGCATGGACAGTATCCCGATTATGACGAATATCAAGATATTAGGTCGGAATTTAACATTGCTAAACTGTATATAAGAAGGGAAGTGGGGGACATCTGCTTTGTACATAAGCTCATAAATAACAGAATAGATTGTCCCAAGTTGTTGCCTTTGGTGCGTTTGTACGTACCAGCTCATCGATCACGGCCACGAGGTATCTTGTACGTTCCACATCATCGAACTAATTTAAGACTACACTCTTCACTAATAAGAATGGCGACATCTTTTAATGCTGTTAGCTATGAAATAGATATTGATTTGTTTGATTCTTCCCCCGTAGCGTTTAAACGATCACTGTTTAGATTATTATTCTTCTGACTAAATGCACTTGGATAGGTAATAACTGTAGGTTTCGTCTTAATATACTGAAACAGTATGTTATTGCTTTGTTGTTTATAATTATTATTTAAGCTTTAGATGTTTTTTTTTTCTCTTATGTTTGAACTATGTAATTGGGCATTGCCCGTTTTGTTTGGGTGATATTAAATAAATAATTGCTTTTACGGGTTAACACCTATTACATAAGAGGGAAAGAATGTTTATCTTGTAAAATCCTGATGATTCCTGTTAAATATTATTTAACTACGTTTACTATGTATAGCGATAGAGTTAACATACATTTCAAGTTTCTACGTGTTAATTATGTTACTCGGATGTATTTAAATGTTGGCCCTATGACGTTTAAATTTATATTTAAATAAAACTTTAAGAACGACAGCAGTTGAAAAGCATAAGATTTATTTTAAAATAAATTTATGAGAGAGAGAGATGAGATATGCAAATGATACCGTGAATTAAATTAATTCGCGCATGCATATAAAAAATGAGCTAGGCAAATGAGTAGTGAAGGCAAAGCCGGTACGAGGACAGTGATGAGAGACGAAGTGCGGTGAAGAGAGGGTGATGACCTGTGACGAGGAGATTCTGAGGTAAGACGGAGGTAAGAGTTGACAGTGGGCGTTGCCGCACCGCCCATGAGTGTGGGTTATGAATATTAATGAGTCCATATGTGCTATCTGACCGCCCATATTTGCTCGTCATTTTATTCTAAATATTAATGAGGCCATATGTGACTGCACGCCCATATTTGATATTCCATATTTGATTACCGCCGCCGCTAGAGAGAGATAGAAGGTATTTTGAAGGAAAAGTACGTCAGCGGTTTGAATATGTAATGAGGCGCAAAGGATTATGCCATGAATGTAAATGAGGATTTAAATAATAACACAAAAAAAAGTTCCTTAAAGCTATTTATTGACTAATAATATACATATTTAAAAATAAGTAGTTATTTATAATTAATTAATAGTATATGCTAATTCTAGTGTACATTATATTTATTAATAACTTAATTATACATTTTTATTTCTAGTATACATTTATAATACTAATACAATTATAATCTTATAAACTAAACTATATCAGCTGAATTGATCCAGCTTTTTTCATTTATTCCAAGCCATTTGACATAAATTTGCCCTCCAGGCTTCTTCTTAAGAACACGTTCAATTAAGTATACGTTATTATGTTTAGTTTTCTGTAATTCAAGTTCATAAAAACCTCCTTTAATCGGATTTCCATGCATATCTTCTAAGAGGAATGTTACGGGATCAGTGATTTGACGTTTAATAATACGAAACAGTTCTGTGCTCCAATTAGGTGTAAAGCCCTTTGAGAACACAGTCTTATATTTAGTGATGCGAACAACATCACCCACTTTAAGTTTACTTTTTCCAGCAATTTTAAGATTATTATAAACTGGTAAAGTTGTTTTTTCTGTAACATTAGCAGGAGGCATACCAATTGTCGAATGTTTTTGTTTATTATATTCTCGGATAACATTTTGAAGGATATTATACCATTTGTAATTTCCTTGTAAACTAAACTGTTTATAAAGTTTATTTTTTATTGTTCTAATTACGCGTTCAACCATTGACGCTTTTATAATACTAAAGGTTGAATAGTGATTAATATTATACTTATTCATTAATAGTTTAAAATGTTTATTGTAAAATTCCTTTCCATTGTCAGATTGAAGATTGTTTGGAATAACACCATCCTTACTATTTAAAATATTTTGCATTTGCCTCGTTACTTCTTTTCCATTTTTAGTTTTCAATGGACGCGCATATAAATATTTAGAATAACAATTTATCATTAATAAAATATAACGATATCCCTTATTTATTTTAGCGTAAGGAATAAATTCTGCAATATCAATTTGGAACAGGTCATTATAATTTAAAACGGTCGTTTTACGTCGTTTAAAATTCTTTCTCGCATTACGATGTAATTCGTTAACAACGTCTCTTTTTTTATCACTCATTATGAAGTTGACGGATTGATTTGTGTATCGATAGGTTTTATAATGTTGTATAGAGAAACTAGTTTACTTATGTCGTAGGATTCAGATTCAGAAGTACTCAGTCCAAAATGACGTTGTAGATCATTATAAAGTTTAATAAGAAATCTTGTTGTTTCGGTTAATTCAAGAAAACAGGCTTTTATAAGTTTTGTTTCTTCTTTCATATCTTTAATAGTCACGCGAAAAGCATCGATAACATCAGATTTTTGAAATAGTTTGTCAACATATGCTTTATTTACTCCGTCAGTTGCATTTAAAGGGTTAGCTACATTAGTAATTTGTTTATTTTTAGCATCAAATCCTTCTAATGTTAATTCTTCAATTTTCCAATCTACATATGATTTTGTCGCTCCGTCATGCAAATCTATAGGATAACCAACAGATAATATTCGTTTTTGTTCTGCACTAAAATGACGTTGTGCATTTAACGTTATAGCTCTAGTTTCAAAATATCGTTTGGTTACTGCATCGTTCGCATTTATCGCTTCCCCCACGTTAGAAATTCTTTTACTTTTAGCAGTATAAGCATCTTTTACATCTGCTAGTCCTAAACACTTAGATAAGATATCTTTTTTAGTTTTAAGTGTGTGCTGTTCAATGAATTTTTTATTGCATCCATCGTAATCATCAATCGGGTCGTTAACTTGAATTAATCGTTTTTTCTTAACATCTACCGTATTATTATCATCAGATATCATTAAAACAGATTTTTTAATAACGAGATCATTATCATCGAGAGGACAAGCAGCATTAGTAATGCGTTTATTCTCTACATCAAAATTCCCCTCATTAGTTAATTTAAAACCTATACCAGGCGGTCCTTTCATTTTAAGACCGCCAAGTAAAGGTCTACCAAAGAGATCAACAGTTTCCATTCCGGGGAGAGAACTAAACTAATATTTATTAAGACAAACTAACTATTTTATTTTATTAAACCTTCCTCTTTCAATTCTGAAATAATAGAATGAATTTCATTTCTGTTTTGTTCGCTGTTGTTCCCAGCTTGTTTAGCAGCATATAATATACGAAGACGTTTAATTAATTCTGAAGGTGTGTTCCAATATACGAACTCTATAGGTTTCCGGTTTAACTTTTTAAATGTTAATTTTCGTCGCGTATTATTTATTCCTGCACCCGTGTTTGTTTTAATTTTTGTAAAGAATGGTTTTAAAATGTCCTGATATTTCGAATGATTAGCAGGTACTATTTTTCCTCGAATAGAATATTCTTTTCGATGTGCGTTTGTAAGAACAATTAATTCTCTATATTTTATAATATCAATCCTTTTCGGATCAATAACCTCTTTAAAAGTAAGCAAATCGAATAAACCAGGCGTACCTGTAAATCGTTTATTTTTAACTACAATATCTTTCCCTTTAATTAGAATAGTTGATTTTCCCAACGTCCACTTATTTTTGTTAATATCATAACGAATTCCATATCTAGTTCTGTCGATATTTTGTTTTTCTTTTTGTAGTAATAGTCTAGCATAATGTTGTGGTAAGTCATGATAATTTTCTAATTGTAATTCAATATCATCAGATAGTTTATTTTGCTTTGCATCTTCTAATTGAGTTTTCTCCTCTTCCTGTTCGTTTTCCACTTTTTCCTTTTTAATATTAAGTTCGTTTTCCACTTTTTCCTTTTTAATATTAACAGGTTGAATTACTTTTTGCTGCTGTTTATCTAAGGATGATACAATATCTTGTAAAGGGTCAATAATCTGATGGTGCGTAGTATGGTAAATTCGTTCAGCTTGCGCTTTATCTTGTTTAAAATATGCAAATTTTTTTCTCATAGCCTTTCTAACTTCTACAAGTTTTCGTTTAAGGTTATCTGACGTTGTAGTCATTATGTTATTTTTAGACGAATGATGTAATCTAGTAATGTTTTATAAGTTTATATACGAATCAAATCCTTTTCGGTAACGTCCAGCATCTAAGGAACATTCTTTATTAATTACTAAAAACCCGTATTTATCTTTACTCCAACACATTAAACAGATGTCTTTAAATCGATTAAAATTCATATCGGATGAAACGTGATCATCGAAAACATGTTTCAAATTCAAATCGTCTTGTTTAAAAAGAATAATTAAATTAACATTATCTCTAATCAAGTGTTTTGGTATTTTTGCATAAGTCTGACATAAGTAGAATGAATCGATTTGCTTGTGTCGTCCCATGCTGAAGTATTGTTTAATCTTATGCTGGTTATGGCAAGCTATGTCATCAAATATGAAAACGGAATCTCCTTTTGCCTCACTAGGACAAATAACGTTTTCATTATCATTGAACTCGTAATATCCCATACCTTTAATTGATATAATGACTTGTTTTAAAAACTGGTATTTCGGTTGAAATAACGATTTCGAGTAAATATATAAATTTTTAAATCGTAAACCATTAGAATGAATTAACAGAGATATTACAACATTAGTCTTGCCACATCCTGATGTACCTGCTACTATAACTCTACATGTAGACGGTAATAAATCACCATGTCTTTTTTTATCGATTATAATGCCAATGTCATCATCTAAATTTAGAATGGATAATGTTTGTTTTTGTTTAACAATTTTCATTGTTCACACACTACACATGCACATATCTAGTTACAGTTTCTTGAAAGGGATTATATTCCATCAAAGTGTCGTGTAAAATTAAACAATAAGCTTTAGTTGTCGCAGTAAATTGACGAGAAG
Source organism: Agrypnus murinus (assembly GCA_929113105.1). Classification (NCBI taxonomy): domain Eukaryota; kingdom Metazoa; phylum Arthropoda; class Insecta; order Coleoptera; family Elateridae; genus Agrypnus; species Agrypnus murinus. The sequence continues at coordinate 81,968,245 of OV816030.1, forward strand.
ATTCAAATTCGAGTCTTATATCCACAGCAGCATCTTTTACAGTTTCCTGCTGTCTCGTACAATCAATCACGAATACTGGATAATCCTTAAAATCACTATAATTAAGTAAACACTTATCGATAGAATCTTTTCTTTCCATTCCGTAGTAACCTTCTCGGAAATGTTTATAATTTAGATAGGCTTGTATATATTCATTATTTTCAAAATCTAAATTCATTCGTTGATAGGGAAAAGCTTGTGAATTCAAGTATACCTTTAAATCTGTTATATCTGAGTGCATAAATTCACAAGCATCACCACTTCTTTTCCCTTGAACATTCCCCTGCAGTACAACTAGTATCCAGCGAGGTTTTTCTAATTCATTCGAGTTCTTTATACGCCACACTTGTGTTTTAGCAGTACCAAATACAGGCAACTCATGTAATTCCCATTGTCTAAATGGTATTACTATATAAGGATTCAATCGTAAATTATCCATTAAATGTAATTTCGCTTCGTCACCCAGTCGAATATGAGGAACTTCCCAAGATATTTTGTTTATTTTGAAATCAATATCAGTACCTGTTTCACCAACAGCACTATTATAACAATTGTAATCATTTTTAGATCGAATCAAAACTAATTCACAACGCATATTAACTATAACTTTTCTATAATCATCAGCAAATCCGAAGATCTTATTCAGTGGAATACAGCATGAAAAGCGAAAATTCGAAGTAACATTTTCATCTTCTTCAATTAATATTTTCCATCCTGTACATCCTAATCCTCGATCTTCTCTAGTATGTGATGCAAGACCCAGTATCGTGCTTACTATACCAGGTTGTTTACAAATATCAACGATTTGATTACTACCTAATATTAATTGAATTTCTTCAAACAAAAAATGAGTGAAATTATTAGTAATTTGATATATTTTTCCAGCCTGTTTCAACGCAAAAGCCCCCTTAATATGTATGTAGCTGTCATAAAGTGCTATAATGCTGTCTGAACTTTGAATTTCTATGCGAATACTGTCGGAGTGATTAAAATTCTGAGTAAATGGGAGGTAGGTATAAAAATCTTCTTTCGTTATAGATTCATTGAAATAAGGTGTTTTAAACACATCCAATTTATTAGGGAGATTAGAAACTAACTTTTTAGAATATTGTACTCCGTTGTTATCTGCATTGACTTTTTTATACCTTTTAGGTGCCATGACGTAGTCGTTGTCGTAAAACTTTATATCCTAGAGATTCAAGGAACCTTATATCACTTATTGACAGAGGAATGACTGCTCGCATTCGTTTACGGCGACTGATAGAAGATTGTGCTACTAACGATGTACTTTTATACCCATCTTCATTCAGATTTAATAGCATCTTCTCGTTTAAATGCTACAGTTATGCTAGTATATGTGTCTTCAGAAATATTTGCTAGATTTCCTTTATAATCAACTAAACGTACTGTTAAATTATCAAATTCGTTTACGATTAAAGGATAATAAGTCGTATCTATTTGATTAATGTTAATTACGTATCCTGGCGGGACAGATAAACCAAACTCGTAGATGTAATGACACGGTTGATTATTTCTGTATGCACCACCACTGATGTTTGTATCAATAAATATATTTGGTGTAGAAAGAATATTCACATTTCTATCAGACACGTATTTCTTATTAGCTTCCAATACACGATTATTATCAAAACCTAATAAAGAACCTATATTATCAGGTTTGGTGAAATCTATTTTTTGAGTTGATTCGATTTCACAGTTTCCAGTATTAATGTTAGGTTTGATTTTTAACAATAAATCTCCCTTTTCTGAATCACTACTAATTTGATTTTTTATATAATTGTAGATTTCTTCTATTTCGTAACTTCCAGACTCAATGGTTATTTCCTTATCTCCAAAATAGAATTTATTATTTCCAGGATATATATTTCGTACTGAATTACATGTAAATAAACTGATTAAACCTACTGAATAATGATAATTACTATCGAATTTAATTTTCGGAAAAATAGGACCAGTTGAAAAAACGTTTCCGAAACCGCACACCGATAACGATCGTGTCATGATTGATTAATTTTGAATTGAAATGTCTTTTTTATACAGAAATTGTAAACATAAATGACCACAAATGTATGTATTAAAATCTTGCTCCTGTTCGTAATTATAGTAGATGTTGCAATTACTAAAATACTTTACTAATTCTCTAGGCGGTCTTAAATCACCAAATGGATCGTAATACAAGACAGTTTTGTTATTTTTTCTATATGCTACCCAATGCGTACCGGGTCCATTTACATCATCTAAATTTACGATGCCTCGCTCCATTCTATGAGGAGGACTCGTCGGTAATGAGTTTCTCATAAATACACCGCGAAAGTAAGGAATATTTTTTGCGTATTTTCTTAAATCAAGATCATTAAGCGGTCTCCGAGGCAAGTTATTTAGTTTTTTGAGTTTTTTCTATAGGGTTTTAGGAATAGAGCACTTCCTCCTTTTCTATATGGTTTCAAATACAAAGCATTTCCTCCTGCTCGCTGTTTACCTATAGCTATAGCTTCCATTGATTTATTATGACGTATACCTTCCTCTAATTGTTTCTTTGCATCTTTAGCTTGATTAACTGCTTTAGCAATTCCTGAGGCTCCTCCCGCAATCGCTCTATAATAAAGTTTTATAATATTATATTATAATATTATAATATAATTATACTTACCCCGCTGCTGAAAGTGCAGCGAGGATAGGGAGAAGAGGTAGAATACCACCTTCTTTTGGCACAGGAATTATTCTGGGTACTTTTATCTTTTTTCTTCCTCCAGCACCCTTAATTATCTTCTTAGCAGCGTTTACAGCATACTTTACTAACTCTTTTCCTCCGCTACTGTTGCTTGCATGTAAAACACTTTTTGCTAATTTCTTTAACACCCCTCCCTTAAATGAAATTTTTTTGTTCCTTGTTCTTCTTTTTACACACCCCATTCCTAATTTCTGTTTTCCTTTCATCATATTAGTTACTACCCAAGCAGAAGTTTTCTCCGATAGTGATGCGTCTTTAGCCTTAACACGTCTCCAAGCTGCTTCTTCTAATTCCTTATCAGCTTTATGTCTGCTAATCAAATCGTTGTATTTAGCATATGCAATATCGTGGTCTCGACAAGCTCTATCCAAAGAATTAATTCCCTTATCACCACGTAACAATCGTTTTTGAAGTTTCGTTCCTGGACCACAGAACTGATAGGTAGGAATATGAACCTCAAAAGGCAGCTTATTTATAAGCTTATTAACGAAACCTTCTCCACCATAAATTAACATTTACTGAGCTACTTCCCCTGTGTAGATTTATTTATACTTTTACTTATAGAAATAAAAAAAAACAATTCATGTTAAATATAAATTTATTGAATCAATATAAATGCATCTTATTAACTAATCATTACATCAAAAATAAGATAATTGACACATATTTTATTTTTCAACTATAATTCATCTTATCATCTATTGTTAAATAAGATAATTGTTTACATATTTTATTTTTCATATCATACATACTTAAATCATATTTTAAGAGTTCTAACTTTGAAAGAAAGTCTTTTAAACGATTAAACAAACACTTCCTTTGAATAAATTTCTTTCTCTCCGTCTTCTTGATGATGTTGATCGGATGATGATGAGAAGGTACCTTGAAAGTGTATTATTTCTCTTTGAACATCTTCAACCATTCTAGTAGGGTAAAATGATGTAATTTCTAATAACATTTGATAGAATAAACCATGAGGAGTGTATTGATTTAACATGGAATGTATACATAACATTTGTGCATTAAATAAAATTGTATCTTTATTAATTGGTACACGATTATAATTTCTTTCAATTTTTAATGCTTCTGCTATCGAATTAATACAACTGTAGTAAAATTGGGAAAAAGCTGTATATGTTAAACTGCGACGAATATGATTAATTAGCGGAACAAGATTCAATAAATGAGAGAATTCATCAGCTTTCATACAGATAAATGACTGTTTATATCGAATTGTTACATAATTAGCACATTTATTATAGTAATCTTTTCTAAATTCTAATCTTAAGGTTTCGAAACAAGTTTTTACTGTCATCCTCTTTCCTGCAGTATCCTCCATTTCTTCATCTTCCTCTTGTGAGCGTTTATTATCGAAAAAACGTCTAAATTTATTCTCCAATCGTATATCATATATCTCATCCCATAAATTACATTTAAGTAAAATTTCATTATTCTTACATATGTTACTTACACATTCAAGTTTTATAAATGTTTCAAAGTCCGAATCGAAGGGATGTATTCCAACATGTGCTGAATGAATATGATCACTCCATATATCATCTTTTGAAATAGTATGTAATGGGTAACACGTATTAACGAGTAATTGAACTTTTTCTGTATCATTTTTTTCTATTCTAACTACTTCAGGAACCGTTGATGTTGATGCATAATTAGTAGGCGGAGGAGGAAGTTGAGATAAATAACCATTTATCTCTTCTAAGAAAGAAATAATTATATTAGATTATTTATTTTCATTAATATATATATATTTTTTTTACCTTGTTCTGGAGTAAACATTTCCCAGTCTTGATAATTATAACTATCGTTTCTCTTGAAATCCATTTTTAACTACTAACTAAGGAGTACTAAACTAAAATATTTATAGTTTTCTAATATATATATATATAACTTTAAAATATGTAATACGCATGAGCGTTACTTAATAATCTATTTGATATTTGAATTGACGGTATATAATGTAAGAACTTACTACAGTTATTTCTACTAATATAATTGAAACTAAATACAATAATAGAATTGAGTTTATCATTACATCGTTAACTGTTAAGTCTGATAAGTGAGTTACTTCATGATTTTTAAAATCCCATAACAAACGATGCCATCCACTTTCAAAGTATGCATTAAATGATTTATTACTTTTAGCATAATAATACCTAATTCTAAAATAAAGCAAAGACTTATTATTGCCTTTATATTTTGTAAGATTATTTGCAAATGTAAAAGCACTATTTTGATTGATGCTTGTTAACTTCATATTAGTCCATTCATGAGGCCATTCACAACTTTTATTCACACTTGTATAATTATTAGAAAAGTCAATGCACATATAACATTCACGTATTACAGATATTGGATTATATACGTACAATGTATTATTTTGCACTAACGCTAAGATTAGATAAGGCAGAACAGTTGCTTCTAGAGACATGATGAATGAGTGGAGCAACAACGATTGCAATTTATCTTAAATGGTGGAGGTCCATCCACTACGTCCCCTGTCGTTCTTTGCACACATTGACAATATTGATAATCGCGAAGCTCTTTCTGCATCCATTCCGGTAAATGATTAAAATTACGAGCAATATCAGATTTAAAATTTTTTTTTAATATAGCAACAGGTATCTCAACGATTTCCTTTAATGTTAACATATTTACTTCTATAATGATTGACCGCAGAAACGTCTACATGAGATTAAAGAAACTTTTGTCGAATTTAATGTTTTTTGCAAATTTTCTACTTCAGATTTACTTTGTTCAAGTTGTAATAGAGTAAAATCATGATTAACACGCATCGTTTTTAAATCATTTTCCATCACAGCGTATTTATCCATCAGATCGTCATACTCATTCCATTCCTGTTTACAGTCGTTTTTATTAGTTTCAACTTCACTTAATTTTTTATGAGAAGATTTAGTACTAGTTTCTCTATTATTAATAGGATATGAGCTATAATCATCACTCAGCGACTGAGTTGTTAATGATTGTAAGTTCTGTTGCTTTCGATTAAAATGACGTCGATTAAATGCATTTGAATAATTAAATATCGGAACTGATTCATGTTCAGGTTCATTATAATGTACACGTATATTACTATTCTCTCGAGATCTTTCGAGGGATGTTGTTCCGTTTAGGAAATGTTGTGAGTTAAAAGATGAATCGAAATCATCTCCTTGAATTGGTTTCGATGTTACAGTACTTACAATAACCATCAATCTTAAGAAACAGTTAGGAGCAATTATTGTTTTTGAAGTATACATAATGAACTCATGAATTTACTTTTGATTGTGATAGAATAATAAGTTTATTCTTAATTTATTATTATCACCCCACCTCACCTCAATGTCAATGACCTAATATATTTGTTTTCATCATATTTACAGATAAATAATTTATAGCTGTTAAAGTAGTACCACTACCTGACTGTTCAAATTCTGACATTTGATTTGTTATTTCATCTAATACAGCTTTATACATTTCTTTAATATTACTATTTTTAACAAGCTGATAATTTTTAGTATTAAAAAATTTTTTATAAGTTGTACCTTCAATCTCTTCCATATTACTATTTACCTTTGAATAATCACCGCAAAATGTAAAATTGACTTTCAAAATATCAAATTTTCTAATAGCATTTTTAATTCGTTTATAAATTAATGAGAAAGCATCCTCAAAAAATGATTGAATATCATTATGATTTTGATTGATCACAGCCCCAGTTCGAATGCGTTTCTTAAAAGCACTTTCTATATCTTTCCAGTGAATACGTTTATTATTTACTGACGATATATTATTATTAATATTTAAATTAGACCCCAATTTAACATTTTTTATTTGAGCTTGTTCTCTTCGTAAATTTACTAATTTTGTTTCTAAATGTCTCTTTGCCCCCACAGTAACACTTTTATTATCCTTACTTTTTCTTAATAATTTTAAGGTTAATCTAATATTTCGTCGATTTATTTTAATTACTTCTTCACTCATAATTAGTACTACTCTTGCAAACGTTTCTGAATATTATGATTAGAAAAAAGAAAGAACAATCATTTAAAATATTTATTAAGCATTTATATTAATTCAAAAAGAAATACATTTATTTTTAATACAAAATTATATTTTCATTTTTATTTCTAAAATTAAAACTGTTACATTTCAGATAAAAAATTATTTATTTCAATACAAAATTATGTTTTCATTTTTATTCTAAAATTAGAAACAATGTTACATTTCACTCAAAAAAAAAGAAATACATTTATTTCATTTTTATTCTAAAATTTAAAACTATGTTACATTTCACTCAAAAAAAAAAGAAATACATTTATTTCAATACAAAATTATGTTTTCATTTTTAGTAAATCGGAAAGAATTAATTTTTATTCTAAAATTAAAAACTATATTACATTTTCTATTCTAAAATTATAAACTATGTTACATTTTTATTATTTTTTTAACTTATAATGTCCCCATGGTAACGTATTTATGTTATCTTTCAAGATGAATCGTTTATCATCTAAATTATTTAATGCAAGCTTTAATTGTGATGTAGTATATACCTTATGTTTGACTGATTGAATTGAATTTTGTTTACAATTTATAGAATTCCCTCTTTTTAAAACAGAATAAAAACTATCAAAATTTAATTTCTTTTTAATAGCACTCTTAACAATTCCTTTGACTTTATTAATTTTATCTAGGTCATTTACCTTTACACTATACATCTTAGCTTTTAAGCCTATATAATGAGTCATAATTTCTCCGCACATTTCATCTTTCATTAAACCGATTTGTTTTTTGTTAGCTAAAGGTATAGAAAACATATTATCTTTTTTATAATCACTTGTATCAAATTTATGAATATCTTCTTTTATTGCAAAATAAATATTATCATTTATAATTTCATAAATAAAAGAGTCAGTGTCGCTATATAAAAGTCTGAAATTTTTAAATTTTTTTTTCATATAATTATAGTGAAAATCATACATATAAGTTTTGGAAATATCTAATATTGACATACCTACGTAAATAGGTTTATTTAAAATTACTTCAGTTTTATTCATTTCAATAGATACTAATTTTTTTGAAATTATTGTACGACTATGAAAATTTGGTTTTGATAAATAATACTCAGCTCCATATCTACCCTCCCATTTGCTTATCAATTTAATTATACGTCGTTTCCTAACGTTTTCAATAGTTTTCCCAAACACAGACAGGTTCATCAGTTTATGAAAATATACTTTAAATGCATTATCAGCTTTTGTTCGTAAATCCGTATTTAAATCAATATAATCTTTTAGCCAAGGTTTCTGTTTAAATTTTAAAACACGATGAATCTTTGTAATAATAAGACCAAGTGAAAGACATTGTTTTAAATTTCGATAATGAATAATATATTTTTCTTTATTATAAAGAGTTAACATCAACTTGTTATATTTAGAGTTAGGTGGTATTCTATTTTCGGGGCATAGGGGAAAATCTGAGTGAAAATCGTGTAATGATTCCGGATAATTTATGTCAATTTCGTATATATAACCATTTTCACTATCATCAGGAATATTTAAAATATCTAAATTAGCTATTTCATCCTGAGCAAGCCATTGAAAATCTCCGTAAGGTAAAGATTCACGCATAGCAGCTCCATATAAATTATTTACATCTAAGTAAATCAAGTAAACTGATGGTTTCGAAGGATCATATTTTGTCATATATTGATTATTAGCTTCACTATATCTTTTAGATACCTGACAAATTCCTCCTCTAATACCCTTTTCAATGAATAAAGCTATATCTACGTCTGTAATTAGTTCTAAACGTATTTTTGTTTTCTTTAACGCAGCATCCCAAGCAAATCCTGGAATTGTATAATAATGCATGACATCTAATTCAAAAATATCCTTACACGTTTTTCTAAAATTTTCAAATACATCTGCTAAAAGTAAAATATCAGTTTTCAAATATAAATCACTGTATTCACCTAATGTTTTAATTTTGAAATTTGACCAAACATCTTGAGCATGATTGTAATCATCTTGACTAATATTAGTACATGTTAACGAACTATAAAATTTATTAATGTCCGGAAGTGATGTTTCATTTAATTTTTCTAAACTATCAACAAATTCATAGGGGAAAACACCTTTTCGCATTAAAAATTTTAATTGCTCATCATTCAAATCAGGATTCATTTGTTTAAGAATGATAAAATCACTAGGTTTTAGAAAAGAAGATAATTTATCTAAAGATGAATTCATAAATCTAAATGAATCGATAAAACGAAGTTTAATTCTTGTATCTTTATACGTTTTTATAACTGAGATATATTTTTCATTATTCAACGGAATTAAATCAACTTTACCTTCAAATCCTAACGCAATCTCTTTTATTATAAAATGACAATCATAATTACTGAAATTATGAAACAGTATTGGAATTATGGGTTGTAATCTAAAATGCAAATTACAATCTGAATGGCTATACCCTCTGAAATTTGATAAAAGATGATCATGATCCCTACATATTCTATCAGTCGCTGTAAACGGTTTTTCACATATATGACAAATAACAGCAGGATCATTTAGCGGTATCGTATCTATATTTATTGGCTCATTCTTCTTGAAATAAATAGCACAAAATTCAGAAATACTTTCAAGTTCTCCTATAAACCAAGTAGCACAATCATGACCTCTATACTGTTTAAAATATGATAAACTGTTATCAAAAATACAATGAAAATAATATCCTATACTAAAAGGTTTATGTTTTTGATATTTTGTAGTTTTACATTTTGTTTTGTTAATTGAAACAGGTTTTAAATAACATTCTATGTCGGCATATACTACAAATGGAACGTTTAATTTATTTTTATAGTTTTCAAATTCTATCCATCTTTTACTTTTATTAGGTAAAACAGTTTTACATGAATTTAATTCTCTACAATATTCTGAATGTTTTTCTAATGCATCTTTTTTATAGAAATATTGCAAACATCTATTACATATCATTAATTTCTTCTGATGATTATTAACCTGTGAGCTAATTAATCTCGATAAACTTTTAATATAACAAAAATGAGCTTTAGGTTCTATATTTACATCATTATCAGATATTTTTTTATTTAGTAATTCTACTGAATTAACGTCAATTTCATCAATTTCGTCAATTTCGTCTACATAATTATCTTCTAGCATTAATAAATTTACATGTTGATTTAATACATGATTTGTCAAATAACATGGAACCACAGTGTATTTACCTCGTTTAAGCTTTAACATATAAACGTTAATAGAAATCTCATTTAATTTCTCGAATTTTGAAATTTGATTTAAAGATATAGGAACTTTTAAGCCATCAGTTTTTAAAATTGATTTGTAATTCGGATAAGATGATAATCGATTAGGTTTACCATTTGGTTTGCAAATACTACTAACAACAGCATTAAAAAAACAATCATGATTGTTACTAGGCAAGTTTATAATAGCTTGTTTATTTTTTATTTGAATTGGAGGTTCAATGAAACCTCCTGACCCGGCAATAAATGCTGTATTGCATGAATTAAAATTTACACAAAGATGAATTATTTCTTTTAAAGTCCAACCGGAACCATTTATAGAAAATTCACTAACTTGATTTAATAGAGAATCTGAAATATTTGAATGAAACCATTCAGATGTTACTGTTAAATCTGAATCAACTATATAAACATTTTTAGTATTGAAATATTTCATTTCTGTAATATAGCTGACACTAGAATCTTTTGAATTTATAACCATTTTCTCAAATTCACAGCAAAGGGAAGTGTTCATTTTAAAGCAACGTTTAAGTTTTCTAAATACATTTTTTATTCTAATTTTTAATAGAAAATATGCATCTTGAAGAAAAAAATTTAAATCTAATTCATCCGGTTGTAAATTATGAATAACTGATGAGGATATTCTACTTTTAAATGCTGATTTATAATTTTCCCATTTAACACGTTGACTTCTATTATTATTGTTATTATTTCTATTAAAGTTGATAGATAATCTTTTAAAATCTAACTTAAGTTTCTTCAAATGACAAAGAAATGTTTCTAACTGCTTGCGTTTACCAACTGAATTAAAGTTTCGAATTTGTTTTCGTAAAAGTTGTTCTTGATTTTTGCATAATTTAAGCCATGATTCAATATTAGTTATTCCCCTTTTAGTTTTAAAAATATGATAAACCTCTCTTAATTTTTTTATTATACTATTTGTTAATTCAGACATTATAAGATAAAAAACTAAATATATAATATAAAATTTATTATACGATAAAAAAACTAATATAGAAATTTATAAAAATAAAATTACTACTTGTTAATTCAGACATTATAAGATAAAAACTAAAATATATAATATGAAATTTATTATACGATAAAAAACTAACATAGAAATTTATAAAATAAAATAACTTACTAATTTCTTCGCATACGCTTGTTAGAATTTTGCTGATTGCTCTTACGTTTTTGAGATGGAATCAAATCAAAAATTTCTTGAACATCAATTTTTGATAAATCTTGGGCGCATTGGTATTGGTTCTGAAGACATTCAATATCATCATCTGTATCGCTATCCGAATTAATATTTTCAGATTTAGAAATAAACCTTAAAATAGGCGTTTCATGTTGGGTTCCTATATTTTCTTGACCTTTAACAAAAAGAAAAAAAATAAAATTAAAATAATATTAACATTTTCACATTCTTTCTACATTACCTTTATATAAAATAACTAAGTCTTCTTTCTTACGCAATTCTTCAAGACTCTTTTCATCTAAGGCCTTCACCAAACGTTTTGGAAAAAATAAAATTCCAAGTTCTATTTCTGCAAAAATATATCTAAATCCTGAACTGGATACTCCACTTTTTAATTTCAACACTTTATGTTTTGAGCCAATAGGTAGTTTACTTGTACAGACCTTTTCTTTAATGGTTTTAAGAGCACCAATCTGATTTAATTTTTTCAAAAATGACATTTTATACTTCTTTTAAAACAAAGTAATTCACTTTAAATACAAGCGACTGCTTGATATTATATTATCAACCTGTGAATATTTCATCTACTTATATAGGAGAGAGACTCATTTCTTATTGGTCGAGAACTTTGACGTCTGTTGCTATTCCTGTTTCTTTTCAAAGCATATAATTATAAGTTGCTTTTTACCTATTCAATAAATAAGTTTTTTATTAATAAAAGATTAACAATTTGTTCTTAGAATAATTATCTTTTTACTAGATTTAAAAGGTTTCTTGTATTTTAGATGTCTATTAATCGATTTAAAACAAAAGCAAAAATATTTTTTGCATTCGTAGCAATAAAGTGTCCCTTCAGGTATCTAAAAATATATATATATATATGAGCTATTAAATTGTTATAATTATTTTTTTTTTACTCACTCTAAATAATTTTGATGTGTTTGGCATAACCTCATAACAATATAAATCATCCATCTATAAAACCTTAGTAAGCTCTATTTTAACTTATTTTAATCACTAGTTAAATTTTTCACGATAATTTATAGTTAAAGTCATCTCATTTAAAAATCTTTCAAAACTTGCATCAAGAAAATTTAAATGCTTAAACTACAACTGATCGGTGTTATTTTATCACTCTGCAAATGTTTGCAACGTCTTATATAGAGAGAGAGGCTATCATTTCTTATTGGTTAAGAACTTTTAGTTGCTAATATCAAAGAAAAATAAAACAGGACACATTTTTAAAAAAATATTTAATTATAAATCTATCACATTAACACAAACAATTACAAACTTAAAACTATCTACATAAACTTAAAAACTAAAACTAATTATTTACACTTCACTTACGTACTATAAAAATTAATTGATGTTATATACACCCCCACTCTGTTTTTAAAATTATTGATTATTTTAAAAAATTTCTCGAAGATGAAATCTTCGTTGCCTTCGATGGGGGTTGTAACGTAATTTCGTGAATCGTTTAATACGCCACCCCCTGGCAACTCAAGCTCCTCTTCATATGATATCACACAGTAGTACTTACTGCCACTACTATTTTTCACAAAATTGCGGAATTTCTCCCGCAATTCACTATCACTGTGTACATCATCACTGTTGTTGAAAATCATCTCTTCTTCGTCGCTGCTATAATCTTCGGAATACATTATTTTATTTTTTTTTTTGATAAATAAATAATACTTATATACTTATTACAACTGATAACTGATAAATAAATAGAAAAATGACTGTTCTTATATACTGAGTCTCCTCCCTTTTAAAAAATAGCTACATCCTGTTTAACATAATAAATATGCGTAAAAGACACGCAATTTATTTTTCAACTATAAATTATTCAATCTGCTTAGCAAAACCTGACAGTAAAAAAATTTAGCTATCATTTTATAAAAATTTAATTAATAAAATATAACATGTTTTTTAGATAATTTTCAAACTAGTGCTGACCTTTAGGAAACATAATTTATTCCTAAACTTGTTTTCTTAAAATCTAAAGTGCGTCATTGCGTCAACGTGATTTTCTAACAAAATGAATAAATTTATTCAAATCAAGTTTTAAAAATTACAACTTTTACATATGCAAATGAGTATATACTAATTAAGGAAAAATATCTTATTTCAATTAAATTAGTTTTTTTTTTCCTTCAAAATAGTTTTTATCGTATAAATCCATTTTTGTATATATTATAGAAAAAACTAATTTAATCGAAATAAGATATTTTTTCCTTCAAATTAGTTTTAAATTTTTTATTCATTATAACAAAGAAACTTCTTTGTTATATTATAAGGTAATTTATTTTCGTGGCTATTTCTTCATCTTAACTCATTGCGGATGTTTGTTTCAATAATATGCAAATATCTTTTTTTTATCTACGAAGGAATTCTCCTTTTTGATATTTGAATTTTAATAGCTTAAAACAGGATACGACGCAAACACCAATGAACCTTCATGAACTTGCGTAGCATTGAGTGGGATCTTTATAAGAGTTCTCATTTTTAATCTACACTTTAGTTTGAAAAGTTCAAATATGAATTTGTTACCAATAAGTCTTTTTTCTGAAGAAACGTTTGATGAAAATCTTAAAAAAGTGGCATCTCTCAAAGATATTTGCATTTACTATGTTTGCGCTTTCGCCAGTAATTATGCAGACTTGGAAAACGGGGTGAAGTGTGATTGTTTATTACCTGTTACATTATTAGCAGATATAAAAATAAATTTTAATTTTATTAAAGAGTACATCTTCGGCAACAAATTAAGTGTATACCAAGAAAATAATATAATTAAGAGTAAAATAGGCTACTACGCATGGCTAAATTTGTGGGAAAATACATTAGAGCGTTTCATCCCTTTAGACGGTAAATTAAAATTAATGAACATACCTAATTACTTCGACGGTCTAAAGGATATAAGAATCTGCATTTATACAGAATATTATGAACATGGTAAAGATATATATAGCATGAAAAAAGTATGCTACAATTGTCGATTAAAGTTCGAAAAAATGGGGTATAAAGCAAAAATCAAATTATTCAAAGATCACGAGCATAATATGACTTTTTACGAACTTTCCCATTTCTTCGACATCATTATTTGTTGGTGTGATTCGTGTTTCTATACCCCATTAAATTGTATAAGGCAAATGTGTGTATAAAATCTTTATTGTGAAAACCTCTCACCTATGAAATGACTTTTTACTTTATTTTATATGTGTGTGTTCATTTTTATATAATCTTTTGTGAATCTCACCTATGTAATGAAAATTAAATGGGTTTATGTAAATAAAATGATTTTTTTACTTTATTTTTGTGTGTGTGTGTGTGTCTGTACATTTTTTATATAATCTTTTGTGAATCTCACCTATGTAATGATAATTAAATGGGTTATGTAAATAAAATGATTTTTTTTACTTTATTTTTGTGTGTGTACATTTTTTAATTTATGTTTACCTGTAACCAGGATGTCAATAGTTGAATACATAATTTGCTGGATGGGTATATAAACTTGTGCAACACGTTTTTCATATCTTTATTTTCATTATGGAAGTAAAGTCTATTTATAACCTGAGTCCGAAAAGTTTATTTTACATTTGTTCATTGAAAGTTTGTAAAAATATTAAAAATTGGATAAATTTTGAAACATGTGTACGTAAAAATGGGTTGCTTCCATTATCTATAATGGAATATATAAGACCGAAATATAATAAAATTCAATGGGAATCGCTCATAGTGAAGTATAAAAAAATTAAGGGAAATACACAGTCACACCTTAATTATAAAATGTGGTTAAAGAGTATTAGTCCAGAATCCTATGGAATTAAATCAGATATAGAAATATTTCAAATGTATATACTTCCGTCAGATTATAATAATGAAATGTTATGTTTCAATCATATTTATTGGGAAATAAAAACATCGTCTGCATACGGATTAACGAATATGAAGGTTTGTGAAGACTGTTATCTTAAATTTACTGATTTAGACTATACATTAATCGATGTTCAAAAACAACATCATGAAATTACATCTGAAATAATGGAAACCTACATACAAATGGAATTACTATTTTGTGAATCTTGTCATAAAATACCACTCTCCTATGTAATGAAAACAAATTATTGTAAATGTAACATATTTTCTAAATAAATGTAACATAGTTTTGTATTGAAATAAATGTATTTCTTTTTTTTTAAGTGAAATGTAACATAGTTTTTAATTTTAGAATAAAAATGAAAACATAATTTTGTATTGAAATAAATATTTTTTTTATCTGAAATGTAACAGTTTTAATTTTAGAATAAAAATGAAAATATAATTTTGTATTAAAATAAATGTATTTCTTTTTAAATGAATATCAATGCTTAATAGTATCTTAATAAATATTTTAAATGAATGTTCTTTCTTTTTCTAATCATAATATCCAGAAACGTTTGTTGCATAGTGAAGAAGTAATTAAAATAATTTGGTGTTATTATTTTTTATCTGAAATGAATTAAATTAATTTCTTCTGATTGAAATGTAGCAGTAAGATGGGTTGCATACACTTCTCATACTAGTGACTCTAGCGGCGGCGGTAATCAAATATGGAATATCAAATATGGCCTCATTAATATTTAGAATAAAATGGCGAGCAAATATGGGCGGTCAGATAGCACATATGGACTCATTAATATTCATAACCCACACTCATGGGCGGTGCGGCAACGCCCACTGTCAACTCTTACCTCCGTCTTACCTCAGAATCTCCTCGTCACAGGTCATCACCCTCTCTTCACCGCACTTCGTCTCTCATCACTGTCCTCGTACCGGCTTTGCCTTCACTACTCAAATGAGAGATGAGATATGCGAATGATACCGTGAATTAAATTAATTCGCGTATGTATGTGAGAAATGATACATGTAAATGAGAGATGAGAGATGACTAATGAGAAATGAGAGATGACAAATGAGAGAGGAGAGAGGTGAGATGACAAATGAGATATAAGATATGTAAATGAAAGATGAGATATGCAAATGATACCGTAAATTAATTTAATTCGCGTATGTATGTCAGAGATGATACATGTAAATGAGAGATGACTAATGAGAAATGAGCTACGCAAATGAGAGATGAGATATGCAAATGAGAGATGAGATATGCAAATGATACCGTGAATTAATTTAATTCGCGCATGCTTGTGAGAAATGATATATGTAAATGAGAGATGAGATGTGCAAATGATACCGTGAATTAATTTAATTTAATTAAATTAGATCAATTAATTTTAATTCGCGCATTTAATTAGACCACGCCTCATTTGAATATTAATTAGATCGCGGGTCATTTGCATAAAAAGGGAAGTGGTCGGCCGAATGGCCCCAATACCTACTACAAAGATTTATTACTTTTGCATTGGACATGCAAGACATTAATTTTTAAGAAAATTTTGTTTAAAACAACGTCACTTGTCTCAATTAATTATTATTATAATGTTCTTTATTGTGAGTAAATAAAATGTTTTCGTCAATTGCATTTTATTTAATGCCAATGTGATTTTGTTTAATGTCAACTCTAAATTGACTAGTGCCAATTAATTGGTTATGTTTATTGCCATTTTGAAATTGATATTGCCAATATGATATTGACTAATGCCAATTTAATTTTGTTTATTGTCAGTTTGAAATTGACTAACGTCAATAGGATTTTGATTATTTTCAATTTGCTTTCCATTAATGCCAGTTTGAAATTGATATTGTCAATTTGATTTTGACTAATGTCATTTTGATTCTGATTAGCGTCAATTTGAACTTGAAAAGGTATAAATGTAAATCGAGACGTCAGAATGTTCCAATTCCACTACCAATCTTAAGTGGATAAGTTCTTACTTTGTGTGTAATTTTCCGATTTCTATTGGGACGCGTGAAAGATTGACCTGCATTATAGCGGAATTTTATTAAATCCATTTATGCGGTAGGATAATTGTCAAACTGGAAGGTTTGAAGGATATGTTACAACTAATGCATGCGTTTCATTGGTTGCATACATGATCACCTACCGCATATCGATGTAATTTTGTTTAACTTGGTTGCTGTACAACGCCATCTATATTTATTGGCGCATCTAAATCTCCTATCGTAGAATTCTTTCTAATTTATTCCTTAAGTCGGTTTGATACTCTTTTTGTTACTACAGGAACAAAATTGCGTTCGAAACCGAAATACTTTTTAAGAAAGAAAACCCATTTTCAAACACAAAAGTAGCATTTCGCATTCGAAATACAAAATTATGTAACTGTCAACTAAAGAATAGAGAGAATAAGAATGGAAGGTTAACGACCTTAAAAATAGTAACGCCATCTAGAGTGTTGGATGTTAACTGATGAGAAGATGATTATATCGTGTGAGGTGTTAACTATTACTGTAAAATAAGGTCGGACTTTTGCATATAGTTTTTATGGAACCTTCCATTCTTTTTCTCTCTATTCTTTGATTCTAAGGATTCACTCATGATAAATCTAGACTTTTGAAAACGACAAAATTTTTAAAGACGATAGTAATAATACGTTTACAATCTGTATAATTTCAATAAAAATACTATTTAGTACTTATAGCTAAACAATCATACTCGTATGTACTCATTTTCAAAAGTAATTTTTTATAAATAATGTAACCAAGAGGCCGAAGATGAAAGCAAATATTTCGTCTTTGGAGTCTTCAAATTATATATTATATAAGATAGATCACAAAAATAATTTAGATATTATTAAGTAAAAATCTAAAATTTAAAATTAGTAAATAGAAAATAAATTGATTTAGGAGGATTGTTTAGATATATGTACGTTATTTAGTGTAAGTTTACGTTCACGTCATTACTAATTTATGACGTCAGACTATGCTCTGTTGCCATATGGAATTGGATATTCCTTGTTTGATCCAACACCCTTGCTGCATATTTTCAGTGTACGTTTTTAAAAGAATTATTCTCTTATGAACAATATGACTTTGTTCATCCCCATCCATTCCCCCATCATCCCTTGGCTTGGATAGTCATTCTTATAGTATACGAATCCAATTTGTCGGAAGGCAATGGATAAATAACTTCTACTTCCTTCATACATGAACTTGGATTTCAATTTTTTTGGCAAAATATTAAGTGATACATGTTCTTCTGTATCCAAATGTGGTATATCAATTGAAGAGCGCAGCCACACACATAACGTCAGGTACTTACTGTTCTTATATATGTATTTCATAAATTTCATTGCTAATATTTGTCTCTACAGAGGATCAATCTTTGTAGTTTGTTTTCGATTTCGTTTTCTCTTTGGACTGGAAACTTCTTCCACAGATGAAATGTTGGAAACAGTCTTAAGATATATTCTCAGTGCTTGAGAAACTCTTTAAAATTCTATTCAGTTAATGCAATTGTAAATACAAAATAGGTAACAAACTATTGTAAACCGAACTTAGAAAACACAAGAAATAAATTTGACAACACAGCGTGTCGCTTACACAGGTGTACCAACCTGTTTTTCTGTTGAAATAAATGTGTATTTTCTCATTAAATTAAAAAATTACGTTTTGGTTTAAAAACCTATTTGTATTTATTCTATAAATAAATGTATTACTAAATATATGAAAATTAAATTTTGTTATTTTCGATAAAGCAAATAATCTTTCTTCATAAAATTCAATTTTGAAAGTTATTATTTGTACAGTTGGTTGTAGTCTTACGTCACTACTTTTATATCAAGGTCCATTCATGTGTATGTATAGCTAGTACACATACATAGGTCATCTCATCAAAGTTGAGACGGCCATATTTGAGCCCAAGTTCGATGTCAGTTTCTGACATAAGTAAAACGCCGAAGTCTATTCCGCAAAAACATGACTGGTTGTAGTGCACCAAACTGTTCTAGCAATTCCCGGAATGGTGCACGTTTGTTTCTTTTTCCAAAAGATAGGAAAATAAGACAAATTTGTTATAGATATGCGTAGAAGTCAGAATTGGGAATTGCTGAATACTCAAGATTATGTAAAGTAAGCAAGTTTGAGTCTTAATAAAATTACATGTAGAAACAATATACATTATTTAAGCATAGAGAAAGGATAGTATTTAGATTACACACTTTTTTATTACCGTTTTACATTTCACCTAGTTCCATTTTGAAGAAACGCAATTTGAAACAAGAAAAAAAGATGAATGGTAAATATTGAAATGAAACGCAGTTCCTACGTTATTTAACGTTTCTAATATAGTTACAGTTAATAAGAAACGTAAAAGATTAAACGAAGAGATAAATGTAGTTGCAATTAATAAAAAAATTAAAACTTTTAAAGGCAATAATGGAAACATGCCATCTAATTGCCAAACATAATCATCAAATAATACTGGATATGTTAAAAAAAAGCCTAAAATAATTGAAGAGTGTGGAAGGATTGAAAGAGAGAGCCTCGATATACTTTAAAAGATAATACTACAGCACATTCTCATGCAGATACTACTAGGAACAGAGACACTATTCACTTTAGGTTTTAAAAATACCGATGTGGCCGCTGGAAATCTTGAAAATGGCAGTATAAATACGATTTGCAGGATAATTTTCAATTACCTACTTAATATATTTTTAATTCTTAGCTGGTTGGAAAGGTTACAAAAGCTTAAAAAATAGTTGTAGCATCCACTTGCATCATACTCCATTCTGTACAGACATTTATAGAAGTTAGATTTCCGTCCACGGCTTTTATATGGCTTTTTGTCATATTTGGATAACAAAAAAGAGAAACTCAAATACTGTTTGAGGGGGATACCATTAATAAATTAGTTGTATCACAGTTAAAATATTCGCTTTAGTTAATTTTAGTTTAGTTATTGTTGTTTTGTTCATATAACTAATAAATCTTCGCCATTTTAGACCATCATTTTTAATGTATTAATGTTTTCTTGGTTTTATTCAGTAGTACTAATTAATATTACTCAATAACAGAAGATAATTCGAATGCCTAAGAATATTATTTGTTAATAAGTTAATACATAGTATGATTGATTGGTTTTAATTAAAATATTCGTAACCTTTTCTGTATGTTATGTAAATATTTGATTTGACAAATTCATGAAAAATTAAAATTGCAGCCAAAAAGGCTCCATTTTTGAGCCCATTTCAAAAGCCTATAGTGGAAATGGGTGAAATAACCTTTACTTTGGATATAATTATGCATGCATCAACGGACCTTGCTTTTATATCTATGACGTGAACGTAAACTTATTAGACTAAACGGTGTATAGCATAAAATAGTTTGTCTTACATAGTTGTTAAATATTATGAAAGAAAATAATTATATTTCTTAATGTTGATATTATAAATTACTAGGTATTGACCAATTTAATATAGCTAAGCAAAATGAACTAATATGAACTTTGCAACAAGTATTTTGCCAGCGCCTGAAAACTTTGGTAGAAGAAAGTATTGATAAGTAATTCTGAGTGCAATGAAATTAAAGTAATGAGTCTTCAAAATTAATTGGAAAAGAAGTTATCAATTGTTATTTCCTTTAACCGTGCTGGTAAAGTTAGTTTCTTTCACAGTTCAGTTCTGGTTTCATTATTCCTAAGAAGGAATATTTTTGGCAAGTAAGAAAGCTTGTATAATTCAAAATCAAAATTTTGAATAATTATATTGTTAGTGCAATTAGTTGGTAAGTTGTTGAATAAATGTATTGTTAGTTGATGTTGGTCATTATTGATACTTGTCTTGGAGAAACTGATTACCATCCATCACCCAGGAACCAAAGGGGGCTACCTATATACATTTAACGTTTGATTGGTAGTTTGTAGGGGTTACAGGACTTTATTCTCTAGGTATTATTAATTGTAATTCAGCTCGACCACGCTAGCGGTTACAATAATCACAATTGTTAAGGTTATCAACCCCTTTGATGCGAAATGTAAACATATTCTGGCATTGCAGGTATTGTGTTAATTCAAAGAGTAGTATATTATAAGAGGCAAAACTTCGCGCGGCGCCTTTGATCTCACGTCATCAATTTCAATGACCTTGGAACGCTTGGCCCTTTAATTCGGTTGAACAGAAGCGCGCGAAATTTAAATATCCACCACGTCTCAACTCAACCAGCTAGCGTCCAGAGTTGTTAATTTCGTATGTATACTAGTTGGGCAGTATATAAGGGATGATTTTAATAAAACTATACACCAATTGCTGTCTATTCAATCTAATTCGAATCTTTATTGTATATAAAGTTTTACAAACATAAAAAGCTTATTACACTGGCTTGCAAAAAAATCGCATACACTTTAAAAATCAAGTAACCGTGTTTTTATGTAGTCTTTGCTATGTAAACGTGACCTTTCTGACTTTTGACATTAAATTTTTGACGGATAAATATATCATTACGAAAATAAAACAAAATAATTTTATTCGCAATCGTATTGGTAATGAGTCCATTCCTGACCATTTAGAGGTCCGAAAATGCATCATTGTTTGTAACTTTGACATTCTCATGGTCCGAAACGACCTATTTTCGCACCTCTACGTGTCTTTAAATTCAGCTACTAGGTGGCGCGCAGAAAATTACATCGCCAAATGCGGTGTATAAATGGCTGTATAAATCATGTTTGGTAATGTTGCGGACCTTGGCTGCTAAAGAACGAGTACCCAGGTATTATTATTAATTTATAAATACTCCTATTCAATAAAATCCTCGAAATATTATGCGATCGAATTTGATGATGTAAGTGGCGACATACGTTATGCCAATCCCAACCGATGACATTTTGCATCTGTCAAGAATTTTAGATAATTCGGTATTTAAAGGACGATTGCGAATAAAATAGTATACAAACCTCGGCAAAAGTACCATTCCTGTGTCTCGAGAACTAGTTCACCTCGAGGCTATCGCCTCTCGGTAAACTATATTGTTCTCTCGACAGGAATGGAGTACTTTCGGCCTCGGTATGTAATGTGCTATTAACTGATTGACCCTGACAACTTAAAAGTTAAGACTGACTTAATACAATCAAAAATAGGTGTACGCGAATTTTTTGCAAGCCAGTGTACAAGTGATTGGTAGATACATATATGGTATTCTCTCTCAACAATATAAAATATTTAATAATCAACTAATGATAACATTTCGCATGAATAGGGCCTTTCGTAGCAACGAGTGCGCATGCTCAGTTGTTGAAACTGCATAGTTACCTAAACGGTTCATAGAGCGCGTTTGAGTCAAAAAAATGATCTGGCAACATTGTCCAGCAGGACATCGTCAACTGTCATTGGAAACAAACACAACAACAAAAAGATGGCTACTTCCTTGCCTTTTTATAGTGTTACTTTAAATGAAAATTACGTGCCTGGTGCTTCATTGGGAAATAAGAGACCATCAGAACTGACAAAATTGCAGCTTCAACGGTTTTTAAAGTGTAGAAATGTTTGTACAAGGGGAAATAAAAACGAACTGATTGTGAGGTTAGTATAAAATTGTTGCTTCTTATTAAACATTACTAATGCACATTTTTCTTATGTAACTGCCGAGAATCGCGAATTACTAATGCATGTGCAAGAGCAAGTGCAATATTATTTTTATTATTTTCACCGTTTTCACCATTTAACCTAATACGTTTGACAGTTGTCAGTTAATCGCAATCGCCAATGTTGCCACATTTCTGCAAACATTCATAAAATTCACTTTCGCGCGGCGCATGCGCCACTAATATTTCTGTAACGAAAGGCCCTATTGCAGTTCATTATAGAATGATATTTAGTATGTATTTAGTATACAAACTATAAATTACTTATTGAATGTTTTATCACCAGTGTGAGTTAACATTGTCCTTTAAACAGTAAACATTTATAATCACATAGATTTCACTCAAATGGTTCTCACCAAAACATGTATGTTTTAAGACTAACACTTTGAGTAACTTTTGAAAACATTTGTAGTCACACAAATTACATTCAAATGGTTTCTCGCCACTATGAGTTAACAGGTGTGTTTTAAGATTAGATGACATCTACTTTTGAGGTTGAAGAATTTAAAAAAATAATCTTAAACTAATACGGTACGTAAATAACACAATACTTCGTCTTTCGGAAATCGAAAGAAGTGAATGTCGTTGTCATCGAAATAAAATGTATTCCTACAGTTCTTGCAAACACCCGCGGTGTTAACATTTTTCTCCATTGACGTTTTGCTTCACTATAAATGTTCAATTGTTTGTTTATTTAACTCTCATAATCACCAAAAAACAGACTACACATTAACTGTTTGTCGCAATATGGGTACACTTTCACAGAACACATACAGAATAACGAATTGACTTGACAGGTATAAAAGAATGAAAATAAGCATCCATCTAGCCAGTCTCGGTGGATTAGTGGTTTGCATGTTTGCTTCATAATCCAAAGATCGCAGGTTCGATCCCCGGCCGAACTGGTAATTTTTCATAGCGGAGAAAAATTTAAAACATGCCTTCTTTTCGGAGAGGAAGTAAAACTGTAGGTCCCGTGTCAATGCGATGTTTGGCACGATAAAGATCCCTACTGAGGGTGGAATTCCCCCAGATTCGGCTAAATTCTAGTAGGGTCGGCCAAATGATCATAGCAATCGGTGCCATGAGGCACGACGGATGCTCCGCCATCCTGATTCCTCGCCCAAACACAAACACAAACAAACAGCATCCATCTTTGGCATTTCTGTGCTCCAGTCCAATGGCATCGCAACAAACTAATAGCGAGCCGAAAGTAACCGAGAGTCGGCGATGGGCCCTTTAAAGCGGTTTTTGTATTCTATCTCTCTCGGAATTGAGGTTTCTCTACCAACTTTCGCCTCTTATAATATCTACTCTTTGGTTAAGTGTAAGATAGAAAAACTCAACTTTTTTTTTACAACGATTATCCTGCCTCGGGGTCAACGCCGTCTTGTTACGCTACTGGTCAGAGACATAAAAAGTTTTCGCCTACCTGCTATTATTCTTCAAATTTTAAACAGTAACGCCATTTACGTTAAATTAAAATAAACTTATGTAAGAGGGATGCGAAGGAGTGAATTAGAAACGAGAACAACGCCAGATTTTTTTAATAACATTATTAAAAATTAAATTAAACATAATCGTCATAAGACCATAAATTCGCTGCTGTTTACGTAAAACAAGTCATAACAGCCCTCAACACAGGACATTTGTAGAAAGCACTTTCTGTTCATGTAGGCGAAAACAACTATTATTCGACCGTCAAACGGTTCAATAACATATTTATTCAATCCTTCGACGGTTGCATAGACACTTCTTTATTTTGATTTGCTTTAGAATGTCAAGTTGAACTAACCTCAAATTCTAATCTACTACTACTTTTGTCAACTTTATGGAAGAATCCAGTAAATAATAAAATTATTATTCATAATTGTTTCTGTGATAAGATTTCTAATGTCTTATTAATGAGGAGAATGTAAACATTCATTGTACATTCACGGTTCATAAGTTCAAAATAAATGAGGATGTGTTCAAATTGTTAATAAAAGTGCTGTGATTGAATTTATAATAATATTAAATAATGTTTTAATAAAACTTCATATTAACATTTATTATTATAATATTACAAGAAAAAAGATGAAATCGTTTCGTCTTATTGTTCATCAAAAAACGTTTAGCGGTATGTCTTTATTATTAACACTTTATTAAATTGTGATAACCTTATTTTCTGGGTATGTAGAGGAAGATATAATTATCAGCCCAAAAGATTATCCAGATGCAAAAGAAGGTGATATCGTTGAAATTTATCACCCTCAACCAGAAGAAGAGAATCCTAGGTTACTATTACAAATTAAAGCTTTTAAGGATGATCTACAAACAAAAGGTTTGCGACCTTTTTTTACTTAATTAACAGAAACTATAAATATAGGTATAATTTGTTTAAAGATACTATTAGCGTTGAACAAAGTATTGCAACTGCATTTGGCTTAAGAACTTATAAGGATGTTATAATGAGAATTGTTCCACCCGATGAAGTAGCTCTTGATTCTGTGGAATTAACCTTTAAAGAACAATACATGGGAAGATCTGAAATGTGGAGACTTAAAAGGAGTTTGGTAAGTACCTAATAATATGATGCAATAATTATTATAACTTGTATATCTATTTGAATTGTTATTTATTTTTTTAAGACTAACACTTGTGTCTACATAAACAAAAAATTAGAATTTTGTGGAGGTGCTGTGCGTTGTCAAGTATATGAAATGTGGTCACAAGGCGATCGTGTAGCATGTGGCGTTATAAATGATGATACTAAAGTAGTTTTTCGATCATCCACCTCAATGGTGTATTTGTTTTTACAAATGTCTTCAGAAATGTGGGACTTTGATATCCATGGAGATTTATATTTTGAAAAGGCTGTGAATGGATTTTTAACAGATTTATTTCAGAAGTGGAAAAAGAATGGTAGTAATCATGAGGTTACTATTGTTTTGTTTTCTAGGACCTTTTATGAAGCTAATAGTCTTGAGGAATTTCCAGAACATATGCGTGAATGTCTTCAACAGGATTATAGAGGAAGATATTATGAAGATTTTTATAGGTAAGCAAGGAATCTGTAATCATAGGTAATTTAGTAATTTATCTGTGACTTATTTTATAATCTACGCCATCTAGGATGTTTCCGTTGTCCGTTCCCCTGCTAGGTACAATAATAATTATAACAGTGTTATAATTTTCAAAGAAGAACTTTTACACTTTATACTTATGGAATTTGTTGACTATTATTCTTTATTTTAAAAAAACTACAACTATGTATTTATACTGCAACTCGATTTTCCGGTCGTTCTTAGCAAAATACCGATGCAGGTTTTAATCGTTGTTGTTAAATTTGAAAGTTCTGGTTTTGATCTGCCTTTCTTAATAATTTGTAATTTCTCTCCAAAACCGTATGTAGAAAACTCTTTATTAATAATTTATAAACTGAACAAAAAAATCGTCCCATTCGGATGTATAGGAAGTACTTGAACCTTCCACCGAAGCAGCTGAATATGCAGTCGTGACGATAATGCAATTTTAAAGTTGCATACAGAGCAAACTAAATAGAATTATTTGTCTTTAAAAAAAATTCAACTTATATAAATTGAAATAATAAAATGCAACAAAATACAGTCTCATTCGCAGATTTACATTACTTAAGTAACATTAAATTTAACAAACACTAAATCGAACAAATAACCAAATTATAATAAATAAACATTTGGGCATGAAGCACACTAAAAATAACGGCCAAACAATGCTAACAGCTTCGTTTGTATGACCACGGCCGCTGATCCACGCCAAGGCTAGAAGAAGAACAGTTATAAGCAACGAAATCAGTGCTTATATGCAGTGTATGTAACACATTTGAATCAATATTACGATTAACTTTCCGCACAAGTTTAATGAACCTAATTTAAAATAGTACTCTAAATAATTATACTTTTTGCTGTACGGTATTGATATTGAGCTTTACGTTGATTAAATATTACAAATTTAAATAAACGATAACCATAATTTCATAAAAGTATTTTTGTTATCATTGGTTTTTATTTTTAATAAATTCTCAAGGGAAGCATTGCTTCCATGGACCGCATGCCACTGCTGTAACTACCTATCGGGGAAGTAAACAAAGATCAAGTAAGATTAGTTAAGTTTCTAAACCAAATAAAATATAATTACACAAATAAAATATATAAAAGTCAAGGTCCGACGGGTCGACCAGCCTAGCCTTATGACCTTTATAAAACGTGATTAGATAACACAATACAATTTATCAATTTATTTATTTATTTATTTATACACTGTGTCCGCGTAAGTTGGCTACATATGGAAAACTTTGTTATTATTGATTTTATGAAAAACAGTTATTCTTCATAAAAAGTTCTGCATGTTCTAAAACCCAAAATTCAACCATCAGATATTAAATGTTCACTGACAAGTGCCTCCTAGATTAATAATGTATTAATCTTCAAACTTAAACTTTCAATGTTATCGCAGAGAAAATGTAAAAATAATATTTTGTAATTGTAAATAAACAATATTGAATATTTAAAAATTATTTTTAATCCATAACATCTTTTCTTATTAAAAATTTTCGATATGGTCAAAAATGAAGGTACTTTACTCTTGAACAAAAATGATATAATTATTATTATTATAATACGACTGATATAATTTAATATCTGATGGTTGAATTTTGGGTTTTAGAACATGGAGAACTTTTTATGAAGAATAACTGTTTTTCATAAAATCAATAATAACAAAGTTTTCCATATGTAGCCAACTTACGCGGACACGGTGTATATTTAAAAATTCCAAATTGTATTTACATTTAAAAGACAGGTCAGGATTTAAGCTAAATTACTAACAATGGGAAAAAATGAAGGAAACTTACTAATGGAATAAATTAATAAATATAGAACAGAAAATGGACATTACAAATGTAAGTATCAAACAACAAAAGGATGAAACAGAAAGATTAAAAGAAATTATCAAGCAACAGGAAGTAAAAATATAAATACTAGAAAAGGAAGCACGAAAGAGAAACTTAATAATTTTCGGTATGAAAGAAGAATAAAAGAATGAATACCCAGCAAAATTAAGAAATTCCTTTATTCTAATAATAGAGAAAATTGGAATAAATCTAAAATAATATGAAATTGATAATAAAAAGAGTAGGAACTAAAAAGAGAACAGTAACAGACCAGTTAAAGTAGGATTGACAACACGAATGAAATGGATAGAAATAATGAAAAACCAAAAATGCCTAAAAGGTACAGAAATATCAATTAAAGAAGACTTTGATGAGAAAACAAAAAATACAAGAAAATTATTAATACCTCATATGATAGAAGCCAGAAAGAGAGGAAATAAAGCAATCTTGATTGAAGATAAGCTATTTATAAATGGAGAAGAATGGAAATATTCTGAACTAATAAAAGCAGAAGATACAGAAGAAGAGTTCGACAAAGAAGAAGAAAACATTAATAAGAACAAGGAAAAGAACAAGAAGAGAGAAAGATCAACAGACGATGAAACAGAAAAGACAATAAATGAAAAATCAAACTTGGTACAATCCCGAAAAGAAATAAATACTGGACCCAAACTATTCTAACCCCAATCAACAAGGTAAAGGATAAAAAAGAGCCGAAGGGAAAAAACAAGTGAAGATACACTCAAGGAAGAAGATACTTTAATCATTACCATCAGATACGATAATGCAAAGAATAACAGAGAAATACATCAACAACCAATTGCAACGGTAAACAAGTCAAAAAACTACCAATACATAATAAAGGACTGCCAATGGAATGAAACAAGCTATGAATATGGATAATGAATTTAAAAACAGAAAAGTAATACTGAGATAATACGAAATAATAAGAAACAAAAGGAATGTGACAAAAGTCAGAAAAGGAAAAGGATAAAGAAACAAACAATAAAAATAGGTACATGGAATGTGCAAACACTATTAACACCCGGGAAAAAGCAAGAGATTGTGAAGGAATTAGAGACATACGGGTCATTCTCCAGAAAAGGTAAAAAACATGTTACTG
This sequence comes from Agrypnus murinus, assembly GCA_929113105.1. Classification (NCBI taxonomy): domain Eukaryota; kingdom Metazoa; phylum Arthropoda; class Insecta; order Coleoptera; family Elateridae; genus Agrypnus; species Agrypnus murinus. The sequence continues at coordinate 81,997,120 of OV816030.1, forward strand.
GTAAATTGCGTATTTAGCACTGTACATATCAACAGAAACTTTGCAAGACTATTTTGTATGGTTACTTTAAAAAAAGATCTCACCTAAAACTTGAAGAAAAAAAAAGTTTTTTTGTTAGTTTTGTTTATCAAACTTTACTTTTGTCATACTCTGAGGCTGTAACCAGCTGCTTTTACGAGTGTATAATGTTACAATATTTTTATCTGTTTTGAATAACTTTTAAATTGAAGCAGTGATACTTAAGCTTGTATCTACAGTTTTTATAAAATGATTTATTTATTATATATTTTTTGAAGATTTTGAATTATTATAGCCATATTATAATAGGTGTAACTAGTTTTGGCGTCATTTTCGAAGCACAAAACAAAAACGTAAAAATTTGGCAACGTGGTGTCTGGTTGTCTGCACATACCGGGTGTGCATTCAGACATCTTTGTTTTAGCTGGCAGCAATTAAAGTTAGCGGAAGTGGTTTGACTTCTAGAATAAGAAGTGTCTTGTTAATTGAAAAACACGTACGTACATTTATTAACCGTCATACCCGTAGATAGCTCAAACATATATAATTGATTTTATTTTTACAATTTATATAATTGATTCGGCTTTGTTATTAGCTGTGTTTGTGTTTCAGAAAGTAAGGTTAGGTTAGCATGCACCGTTTAGAGGAAATTATTTAAAAACTGTAAAATTTCCGAGGTCGTCATCCCCGAAGCCTTTTCCAGCTTCGGTAATATAAGAATAACATTTTTATATTTAATAAATTAATAAAGATTGAAATGTGTATCTCGCAGCCCTCAACTACTTAGAGAAAAAATCATTTCCGAAGTTCTCTTTTACTTTTATAAAAATTACACTGGTTTTAAGGAGGATACAGCGAAATGTAAAAATGTAGAGAATGACGTAAAATTTAAACCTCGAGTTCTTTGACACTTATTCTATTCGGTAGCTTTTTTTTATAATTTTCTTGTGTACCATTACCGAGAAAAATGGAAAATAAAATCCAGAATTTAACATGGGCTCTTATGGAGACTGTCTAACCTTTAGCAGTTTTCACTAAAAATTCTGATGAAGAAATGTAGAGAATCTGATAAAAAACTAAAATGACATACTTTCATATTCGAAGAACAATGCTGCCCAATATTTTTGAAATCTTGTGTCTAGTTAATGCACAATAATAGTTTAAAGTAAAGAAAACAAGAATTTTTCACTACATATGTGGAAAGACAGTAGAGATGTGATAACACCTCATAGCGTGCGAATTCAAATAACAGAACAGAATGATGACATATAATGACTGTTATAATAATCTATATTTTATTGTATTAACTAATAATCATATATTTTATTAATCAGATTATGTTGAACAATTCAGTCTTCTGCGTTAATAATCAGAATACAAATGTTAATTCGACGGAAATATTGCAAAATGTAAAATTACATTTTGCAAGGTGATGAATACAATTTATCATCACAATCAGAATATCCACGAAATCAGTAATACAAACACACTAATTTTAAAAATATATGTATTAAACTTTAACAACTTTTTATATATTTCTTGTATCTGCTTAGCAGATTGTACTCTTTAGACTATACAAAAGTTAAAAAATAGAATATTTCCATCTGTAATTGCATACAAAATTACAAAACATTCAAAATGTTTCCACTTATATTTTGGGATTGACTTTTGGAGGTTAGGATGTCAACTCAATCGAAAGCTGAAACCTAACACTGCTACCAACAAAATCGATTGATTTCTTTGAGGTGTTGCCACGATTCTTAACCTATTTACATTTATATTTACACTTTCAACAATTAAACAAATGCACTCCAATCGACTTAAATTATTTTAATATATACAAATAATTAATAAATGCATTATAGGCATTCATAATAAAATGATTTTGTTCAGTTTTAAGAATGTTAATTTATTTTTTCATCGATTGGTATTTCTTGTTAGAGCCTATGTAAAAGCATAGGAGATATCCCCTTGCCCTTCACCCCGCAAAGATCCGCTGTAACCTCCTTAACGGTTTTCCGACTTTTTGAGTCATACATGATGACATTAATAGTGACTAGATGTTCATAAAAATTGTTAGTTTTATAAATAAAATGTGTACTATTTTAAGAAACAATCCTTTTCATCAACTCCGTAGTTAATTAGCATCATTACTATAGTACGCATGTTCAAAAATTTAAATCTTTAAGAAAATACTACAAAAGTTTTACTGACAGGTGTTCTGCTGTTTTCAAAACATATCAAAAACCCTAAAAGCAAAAACTTGCAAAAAAATTACAACTTTTTTTTTGTTTCTTTTGTTTCTTAAATTGTCCTTTTGTACAGAGAATGACCCATACAGAGTAGACATAGCAGGATTACAAGAAATCAGATGGATAGGACAAGGAAGAATTAATAAGGAAACATATGAACTATGGTATGCAGGAGAAGAGAAACAAGGAGCAGGTAGAACAGCCTTCATAGTGAGGGAAAAAATGAAAAACCGGGCAAAACAGAAACGGCAGAAATAGAAGCAAAACAATATTTCTACAACCAACTATAAGAAGCGTATAACACAATACCAAAACAAGATAGATTAATAGTATTAGGAGACTTCAACGCACAAATTGGAGTGGAAGCATGTTATAGAGAAGTGGCAGGTATAAACACAGCACAGAAAACAAACGAGAACGGTGAAGTACTATGTAACTTTTCAGCGGCTACTGAGATGAATAATATAATGAGTACAGAATTTAACCATAAAAGAATTCACACGGTTACATGGAAACATCCTGCAGGAGAAATAGAAAATCAAATAGACCACATACTGACGAAAAAGAAAAATAATAAAGACATTCAAGACATACGAACTTTCAGAGGAGCAAATGTGGACTCTGACCATTGCTTAGTTATCGCAAAATGTAAAATAAAAAAGATGTAGTAGAAGACAAGAAAATGAAATGGAAAAAATGGAATGTAGGGGAACTTGAAGTAGAAGAGGTGAAAAGGAAAGTAGAAACTGCCTAAAGTGACCACCTTTGGGACCAACCCAAAATGGTCAATTTAAGCAGGTGGTTACTTTGTAAAAGTGTGAATTCTTTATACACTACAATTTTTCCAAAACTGCCCACATTCGTCAGCATTAAAAATATCCTCTGATTTAAAGCCCTTTGCAAACTCTGTAAAACGAATATGAAAATCACTTACTGCTGTGGGATCAGTTTCATTTGCATCACCAACTAAACTTTTCTTGGAAATGTTGTTTCGTTTCTTAAATAATTCGAGCCAACCTCTGCTACTCTTTCTTTTTCTACAGAAGTCTAAAGCATCTTCTTCATAGCATTGTTGATATTCTAATTTTCTTTTTTTAATATTATTTACTGTTGTCTTGCTAATACCAAAATGTTCTGCTATTTTTCTTTCACTGTGGTTTTCTAAAAACTCTAACACCTTTTCTTTTACTTTCAAATTTAGTTCTTTATAAACTTTTTTTGAAGTCATCTTGATCACATTAATACACACAATGGCTTCAATCAACAAATGAAACAAGACTGATTTTATAAAACAATTTTAAAACTATCCAAGGGTTACTAATGTGAAAGTTTGCAGGTAATGAATTTCTCAGAAGCAGAAATAATGTCTTAAAACTTGGAAATACCTGAACCCAACTGGTCACTATTAAGGAATTATGATGCATTCTTAGAAATTCTTTGAATGCAATTTACATGTACATGCCTACTTAAACTTTTAGAAGATTAGTTATAACTGTTATAAGTAATCCCTTGGCAAATGGTCACATTACACAAATATTTTTACAATATACTCAAACAAATATTTGAGGTAAATGTGGTCAATGGTCACAAAAGAGGAGAATAAGATAGTAATAAAAGGAATATCAGTTGAGGAAAACCGAATTGAAGAAAATGTTGAACAACAAATACTAAAGGATAAACTGAAGTCCACAGTAAAAGTCAAGAAGGCCTTTAGTGTCCTAGGGAAAGACAACAAGCAGATAATAATAGCAGAGCTGAACTCGTGGGAAGAAAAACAAGAAGTTATGAAAAGGAAGAGTTTATTGAAAGACACAAACATATACATATAAAAAGACTTAACCAGAGAAGAAAGGATGGTACAGGCAGAATTACGGAAAATTATGAAAGAAGAGCAAGCAAAGGGAAAAAAGGTTAAAATGGGATACCGAAAACTAATTATAGACGACACAAGGTATTACTGGGACACTACTAGGAAAGAAATATTCGTGCATCAGTCAAAAAACTAAAGATGCAAAATATGGATGGATTAACGAAGACAAACTCGGCAACGGAAATGGTGAAAGAAAGCGAGGGAAAAAACTACAAAAAAAACAAAAAGCAAAAACAAAACACTGAAGTGGTAATCGCGTCATGGAACACAAGAGGTCTAAATACAGAAGGAGAAATAAAACAACTAACAGTAGAAGCCAGAAGATAGAATATTGACCTTCTAGCAACTCAAGAAACCAATATTAAAGGCGAGACAAACACAAAAATTAAAGACTATATATGGTTTAACGGAGGCGGGGAGGAAAGTAGGTATGGAACAGGTTTCTTAATAAACGAAAGAATAAAAGAGACAATAATGGATTGGAAAAGAATAAATGAAAGAATCAGTTTATTAAGAGTAAGAGGAAAATACAGAAAAATGAGTATAATCAACACATATGCCCCAACAGAAACTATGGAAGATGAGCTGAAAGAAAGATTTTACGATGATCTGGAAAACACAATTAGTAAACTGCCAAAATATGATATAAAACTGATTATAGGCGATCAAAACGCGAAAATAGGGAAAGAAAAAGAATACGAAGCAATAATAGGTAAAGAGAGTCTACATGAAACAACAAATGATAATGGAGAACGTCTAATCAATTTTGCGGCAAGAAACAATCTAGTAATTAAAAGTACCATGCAACAAAGAAAGAATATACACAAAGAAACATGGTGTAGCCCAGATGGAAGAACAAGAAACCAGATTGACCACGTGATAATCTCAAAAAAGCAGGCAAACACAATCAAAAAAATTCGAACATGTAGGGGAGCAGAGATAGGATCTGATCATTAGATGATCAGAATCAAAACAAATCAAATCCAACCGGTATATACAGAAACTCAAACCAATTCAAGACGACGTATAACAGAAAGTATAAAAAAAGAAGAGGCAAAGAGAAAATACTCCGAAGAGGTAGAAAAAAGACTAAGAGGAAAAAACACTGACAATGATATAGAAAAAGAATGGCAAAATATACAGACAACATTATTAGAATGCGCAAAAACAATTGAAGTGGAAAAAGAACACAAAAATGAAGACTGGTTCGATCACGAGTGTAAGGAAGCAATAGAAAAAAGCAGAACAGCAAAACAGCTCTGGTTACAAAACCAGACAGTACAAACAGAGCAGCAATATAAAAAAGCAAAAAACAAAGTCAAGACAGTATGTAGAAGAAAGAAGAGGGAAAATATCAACCAAGAGATTTAAAAACTACAAGAATCATACAATGCAAAGGACACAAAGAGATTTTACAAAACAATAAAATGGGAGAAGAAAGGATACCAACAAGAAACTATAGGACTGAAAGATAAAGCCGGGGAGTTACATATGGACGAAACTAAAATAGCGGATCTACATAAACAGCATATTGAAAAAATATTTACATGTGAAGGAGAGGAAAAAATGGAAAAGAAGGGGGAACCGGAAACAGAAACAAAATTACCGAGCTGGGAAGATTTGCAAAGAATAATAAAAGGAGCGAAAAACAACAAAAGCCCGGGAGTAGATAATATTCCAATGGAGTTAATAAAATATGAGAGCGAACAAATGCAAAGAAGAATCTTTGAACTTATCAAGCGAATATGGACAAGAAAAGAAATGCCTAAAGACTGGGAGAAAGCAGTGATATGTCCAATATTTAAAAAAGGCAATAAACAATTAACAGAAAACTACCAACCAATATCACTCCTATGCACCACATATAAGATGCTAGCATCACTCATTACAGACAGAGTGAGAAAAGAGTCTCTAGAAAAGATAGGAGGTTACCAGGCCAGATTTAGAGCCGGAAAATCCACAGTGGACCCTATATTTGTCATCAGACAAACACACGAAAAGTGTAGAGAAAAAAATATAAAAATCCATGTGATATTCATAGACTTTCAACAGGCCTTTGACAGGATAAAAGGAACAGCTATAATGAAAGCAATGGAAGAACTACAATTTAGTAAAGAAACAAGGGCGTTAGTAGCTATGACTCTGGAGAGAACAAGTAACAAGGTGACATACAAAGGCCGCACATCCAAGGAGTTTGAAAGCAACATAAGACTAAAACAAGGAGACCCCTTATCACCGCAGTTGTTTAACATAGTTTTAGAATATGTTATGAGAAAAGCAGAAATAAACACAAATAATAACGTAGTAAACGGCCCATACGAAATCCTGGCTTACGCAGATGATCTAGCGATAATGGCCTGAACAAAAGAGCAGTTAAAAGAACTAGTGAGGAATTTTGAAAAAGAAGCACAAAAAGTAGGAATGAAAATCAACGAAAAAAAATCACATTACATGATATTAGGAAACATGAAACAGGAAGGAAATCAAGAACTTAGTATCAAAACTGTTTTAACAAAGGAAAAAATAATCTTCAAGATGGTAAACAGTACAACATACCTGGGTGTTGAAGTAAATACCGAAGGAAAACAGGAAGGAGAAATAAGGAATAGAATCGTAAGTGCATCAAAGTGTGCGGGCTTCTTAAATCGCTTTTTAATAAATAAGAGTATTACAAGAGCTCTAAAAATCCAGATATATAAAACTGTCATAAGACCTATACTAACATACGCGAGCGAAACATGGGTGATAACAACGACAGAAGAAAATAAGCTGGCGACATGGGAGCGAAAGATACTAAGAAGAATCTTCGGCGGTGTCAAGGAGGGGCAAGAATGGCGTAGGTGAACAAACAAGGAACTGCAAGATTTATACAAGGAGGCCAATATAAACACGGTATTGAGACAAAACAGATTGGTGGTTCGGACATGTAATGCGAAGAGAAGACAGTAACCTAATCAAAAAAATAATACGACAAGAACCAGAAGGAAAAAGAAAAATCGGAAACCCAAGGAAACATGGTGGCAACAAATAAAAGAGGACATACAAGAAACCGGAATAAACAACTGGGAAGAAGAAATAAGGGACAGGAAGAAATATATATATATTACCCAAATGGTCATGAAGAATTCGGCGAACACTTGTTTCCGAAATGTCAGACATTACTGCTAACTCCTTAACTTTCCAACAGCGACCTTCTAATACCATTTCTTCAATGATTGCAACTTTTTGAGGCGTTACCGCTTCAACTGGCCGACCGGTGCGCTCATCATGTTCAAGAGATTCTTGCCCCAAACGGAAACATTTTGACCACTTTTTTACAGTGGAATATGAAGGAGATAAATCACCATAACGGCCGTCTAAACGTTGTTTGATTTGATTAGGCGTGTGTCCTTCTTTTGTTAAAAATTTAATGACCGTGCGGTACTCAATTTTTGTTAGCTGCAACATTTTCATGCACTTGTCACGATGCTTGAGTGGCTACAAAAATCTATTACACTTCTAGCCGTAATATATACACTATATATATAGTGTAGGCCTCTTACATGTTCAACTATGACGCAACCGAGTTTAAACATGTTGGCACCTGTAGAAACCTACCCGGCTGAGAATTTATGGTGCTTACCTCGTACCTACACACTACACACCTACACTACTCTTTCCAAATAGAGGCAATTGGGTTTAATCCAAACTGGATCTGTAGGGACACATGGCTACTATATTCATTACTCTTGCACACCAATAACTTTTATTATTATTGTTATTTTTATTACTATTAATATAATTTAATAAATAGGAGTGATTTTTATACATTTTCATTTTTGAAATACAGGGTGGCTATACAGAACGAAAGGTTTGATGATTGGAGTGGACTTCTTGTGCAGCTAAGACGTCTGTTTTCTGGTTACTTAAAGATTGTTCTTGAATATCATTCAAGACCTGACGTTATTATACCTGCAGCAAATAATAGCACAGCTGCACAAGGAAATTTCTTGGAAGTGTTGAATATGTCTTTAAATGGTGATTTAAATTGAGCTACATTATTTTTATAATGGAAAATAACCTTTTAATATTCAAATTGTGTTTGTGTTATAGTATTTGAGAAACATTATTTAGACCGCAGCTTTGACAGAACAGGCCAACTTAGTGTGGTAGTAACTCCAGGTGTTGGCGTATTTGAAGTCGATCGAGAATTAACTAATGTTACCAAACAACGAATAATCGATAATGGTGTTGGAAGTGATTTGGTTTGTGTTGGAGAACAACCTCTTCATGCAGTTCCATTATTAAAAGTAAGTAATTTATTTTGAACTTGATTATTAAAACAAATGAATATCATCTTTGTTTTAGTTTCACAATAAAGATACTCACATGAATGTTCCCGATGATTATTCAATGCCCCATTGGATCAATTTATCGTTTTATTCAACTAATAAAAAGATTGCTTATTCTAACTTTATTCCAAGGATTAAATTGCCACCACCTGTACCAAATATTAATACAATAAATAAAGATGTACCAAAAACAAAATTGATAGCAGAAGATGAATATATTCATAATTCGTTCTTCGATTATGACGCGTACGATGCACAAATCTTTCAGTTACCTTCTGTTCATGGCACAGGGTATGAATAAATTTAATCATTGAAAATCTAGATTTAATTAATGTTTTTTTTAGAACACGTCAACGTGCCTCAGCTAGGTATAAAAAGACTTCTGGTAGTTTATTAGATGTACAAGAACAAATCAGAAGTCGTCGAAAATATTCTGATCCTGACATACATCATTCGTGTAATTCTCCTACACGATCACAAGCAATTGCTATACCACCAGCATCTGTTAGTCCTATTGCATCACCAAATTCGGGCAACAGTGATGGTAAGTATCGTTATTTTAAATAAAAATGACAATAAGTGACAATGGTTTTTTTTCAAGATAAAACATGGAGTACTGCATTAGGAAATGATCTGTCACCACCATTGAGACCAGTTGTAGGTTCTGCTGGTTCTCCTCCACCATTAGGATTAGATTCAAATGAAGTTAGGCGTAGTAAAGCATTAATCAATCCGTTTGATCCTTCACATGTTACAATTAAACTGACTTCAAATCGAAGAAGATGGACACATATTTTTCCCAAAGGTTAAAAAATTAATAGTAATAGTTTTTCTTTTTTTTTAAACAGTGATTTGTATTCTTAGGACCAAGTGGTGTTCTTATACAACAGCATCATTATCAAGCTGTACCAGCACAACCTGATGTATCTACGGATACTTCAGTCGATTATACTATTTTGGACCAAAGTTTTTCTAATTCAATGAATTCTTCACAACATACTCCTCATACTGTATTAACGACTGCATTATTAGAATGTAAGTAAATATATTTCTATAAGTTATCTTGCAGTATTTCTAATATCCATAAATATGTTCATAACGTAAAATGGTATATTAAAGTGTTGATTTCATCAAAACACGTTTATAGCGCATGCATCCAAGTTTAAAAAACGATATGCATTGTGGGAAGTTTTTTAACACACACAAGTTTTTTAACAATTTTGTGTGGTAAAAATCTTATGAACCAAATACATTATACTATTTTTTATATTTGCATTATTTTTTATTCATAATAACTTAGCTTTAAATAAAATTTTTAGCGAAATTTTGTTAAGTACTTTGGCAGTGCTGGCAACAGTAAAAATTCAAATTCTGCATTTGTTTTTCAAATGATACTATTGGTTTTCATCAAAATCTCGGCTCCGGTTGCTATTGTTTCAACAGTATTTGCATCAAAATTTCTTGGCCCTATTTTCACGCTCAAAATGGATGAAAATTATGATATTTAACACTAATATTAAGTTTCTTACAGAATTTTTGTTAATTTTTAGTTATTTCTTATTTTTTTTATCCTAAAAGGTAAAAAGATATCAATTTCAAAGACTACTTCTAGTCGGAAACTAGATGGACTTAAAGGCACTTAGATCATTATTTTATATAAAAAATACCCACCTATTGACAGTTTGATTGCTAATGTCACTTTTACATTTGTCAATCTGATTGTGAAAAATGTCAAAAATGACATATTATACAATTGAAGGATCGGCTGTAACAACATTGTATGTAACATTTTGTTGAAATGAGGTAACTCATGTGTAGTTAGCACCGTTAATTTCTTGAAACCAAAAAATTCTTAGAGTTCTGAATAAATAAAGTGGAGTTCTAGAGTTCCTTACAATATTAACAATAGTTCTGGTATTTTAAGCACGGAAATAAAAAATGATTTTAGGGTGCTAACTTCACGCAGCATCCTTATTTTAGGAAAAAAGAGTTCTGATGACAAATTTGAATAATTCCGCTTAATTACCAAATATATAAACAATTAAAAAATTTACTATAAAATTAAATTTGTCAAAATGACGGTTCTAAGCAGAGTTCTGAGTAGCCCCCGAAGAGTTCTGTACAGAAATATTATTAGAACTTCTAATTAAACAATATTTTCAATTGTTATAAACAAATTAAAAGTGCTACTTCAGAAAAATCGTTTCAGATCGGTGGAAATGTAATTTGACCAGCTTGACGATAGTTCTGAGCAGAGTTCTGAGTAGCCCTCGAAGAGTTCTGTAGAGAACTGTTAACAAAAATCCATAATTAACAAAAGTGAATTGGATCAAACCCGGTTTGTTGGTTAGAGGAACCAATTTCACATTAAGTACTGTAAATGGATGAAGTCTCAGACAATTCTCACCTTTTTGCAACATGGCGTCACACAAGGACAATCGTCTTTTGTTTTCTTATCGAAAATCGGTACCCATCGGCTCACGGATTTGTATATGCCAACCGAATGCCACAAGCCACGCCTCTGTAAGCCTTATAATTTCCGAGCTATGGCAAGACATAAATATGTCGACAAAATTTTTATTACAAAATGAACTAGAAATTAAAAAATACAGAAGGGAAAACTAGAAAATTAAAATACAAATATTAACGTTTTTTAGTTTACAAATTTTAAGTTTGCCGCCTTTTCAATTTGTAATAAACCATCATTCTAAAGATCTAAGATATCAGTTCAGAAGAGTGTGGCAAATGTAACCGCGTTCAGAAATATTTAGTTTTTATTTTTATATAAGTTGTCACACTGTTCTGCAACGACGGTCCACGTTCCGAGATTTTCCAAGCGTCCAAATTATATTCCCTCCGGTCCAAAATGAAATTTTTCTTAAGTAGCACTTTAAATTGTCTATAACAATTGAAAAGATTGTTTAATTAGCAGTTCTAATAATAGTTCTGTACAGAACTCTTCAAGGGCTACTTAGAACTGCTAGGAACTTTTGTTCGAGTCCAATAAATCACGTGTTTCTTAATTATAAATTTTAAACTGTTTATAACAATTAAACTATTGTTAATTATGGAGTTCTTTTAACAGTTCTGTACAGAACTCTTCGAGGGCTAATCAGAACTCTGCTCAGAACTATTGTTCGAGTTCAATAAATTACGTGTTTCATAATTACAAACTTTAAATTGTTTATAACAATTAAAAATATTGTTAATTATGGAGTTCTGTTAACATATTCTGGAAACTATTCCCGTATTTCTCAAAATATTCTCGTATTCCCGAAAGTATTTCCGTATTTATTTATTTATTTAATTAATATACGGAAATCTCCATTTTTACAAACATCACAAAAGAAAAAATATATATATATAATACATGATACATGATAAAACATAACAAAAGATATAAAAAATATAAAAAAAATATAAAAAAGGATATAAAAAAGGAAGAAATAACCATGAGATAATAGTGTTAGATCTAATTATACAGTTGCCCCATTTATACGCTTGTACTTATTTTTTATACTCGCTAAAGCCAGGCATACATCATATTAAAACTAATCCAGATTATAATAAATAATATACATATATATAACAAAATTTACTTATGAATCACAGAATACTTATGGGTTTCAGGCTACTTATATATCACAGATTTTAGATTTCTTTTAAAAGAGTACAAAGATATATTGAAAAAATTTAGATCTGGGTGGCTGTTGACTAATCCTGCTATTCTATTATACGGCATATTTTGGAACTGACGAGTATTGAAGTCGTTGCAGGAAAGAAGAGAGACTCTTCTAAAAATCCTAGAAGGAATATAAAAATTTATAGTACCTAATATCTCAGGAGAGATAATTATATTATTAATGATCTTGAAAAAAAAACATAGCCCTAGATATTCTCTCCGGTCCTGCAATGACCCCAACTCGAAATAGGTCAATGACTGCTCTGAATCAAGTCGCAGACCTCCCTGTGACATCCTGTATTGCAAACACCTAAGAAATTTTTTCTGAATAGCCTCTATTCGATTTCATGAAAGACATTCCCGTATTCCGGAGAATGTTCCTGAACAGCATTCTTATATTTGCGATCTTAAATAATAACTTTTTTGTATCTATATTATAATATATACTCAGAACGTAGATGGTCTCTGAGATGAGCTGAAAATTCTAAATACAGTCTGTTTTTTCTTTTTTGTAAACGATAATATAGGAGATCCAATGGAATTTTATTATTTTCCTCCTAAATTTGTACCCTCGTAAATGTTAGTAGAAAGTTTGGTATCAATCGAAAGAAGAATTTTATTTATTTATTAACGGATATCCAATACATTCATTTTACATCAAAAACATATTAAACTTTATAAAGAAAACCAAAAACTATTTAGAAAAATACTTAAAAAGCTTATTGGTTTTGGTAATAAGCTATAAAGACAAGCTACAAATTGTACGCCGATTGGCCTAGCGGTTAAAGCATCAGATTCATAATCAGAAATCGCGGGTTCAAGCCCCATCCTTGTATACTTTTTTTTTTATTGTATTGCTTACTAATTATTATTTTTAGTACATTCTTACAATTATTATTAGTTTTTTTATTATTAGCTATTTTTGCTACGGGGGTTTACCGTTACTTTTTGTACAATTTTAACTACCTATCAGAAAAGCAAATATGCAAATACCAGGAAAACTAATAAGATTGACTAACATGACAATGATGAACTCTACTGCACAAATATTCACAGCCGAAGGTAATTCAAGCAAGATCAATATAGAAGTGGGAGTGAGACAAGGAGATGGCCTCTCAACTACGCTGTTCAATATAGCATTAGATGGAGTCATAGGTGAATGGAGAAATAAAATGATAACATGCAACTCTACACAAATAATCGGATATGCTGATGATTTAGTTCTCATAGCAAGAGATAAAAGAAGCCTGGAACAAGTAATAAGGGAACTTACAAAAGAAGCTGAAGTTAGAGGCTTGAAAATAAACGAAGAAAAAACAAAATACATGGTGAGCACAAGAAGAGGACTAGATAACTTAAGGGGAATAAAAGTAGGAAGAAACTACTTCCAAAGAGTATAATATTTTAAGTATCTGGGAGTAATAGTAGAAGGAAAGAATGAGAGAAGCCCAGAAATAACTGAAAGAATAAAGGCGGGGAATAAAGCATACTGGAGCTACCAAAAGTTATTGAAAGACAGAAACCTTAGCAAAACAACAAAGCTAAAAATATACAAAACGGCCATCAGACCAGTCATAACGTACTCCACAGAAACAATGTGCTTAAACAATAAAGATGAAGAAAGACTGAGAATTTTGGAAAGGAAGATCATAAGAAGAATAGTCGGACCAGTGAAGACACCAGAAGGAGAATTTAGACAACTCATGAACTTCGAAGCGAGGGACTTATTAGGAGGAGAAGACATAGTTAGATTTATAAAAGCTCAAAGACAGATGGTTTGGCCACATCCAAAGAAGAGAACCCGAAACACCAATAAAGAAAATATTAAACTGGAAACCTACAGAAAGTAGACCAAAAGGAAGACCAAAATCAGATGGCAGGACCAAGTGATGAAAGACATACGAGATATGGAGATAGTGAATTGGAGCGAAATAATAAAAGATAGGAAAGAATGGAAGAAAACGACAAAGATGGCATGGACACATAACAAACTGTAACAGAAGAAAAATGTAAACAGAATATGCGGACCGATCCTCCGCACAAACCGGATCAGAAGAGCTCAACCACGAGCGACCTATACTTTGCTAACAAAGTTACGGGTCTATATATATCAGAAAAGCAAATGAAACAAAAGAGCAAAAAACTAATAATAGTTGTAATAAAAGTTCTAAAAATAATAATTAGTAACCAATACAATTAAAGAAAAGTATATGAGGATGGGACTTGAAGCAGCGATTTCTGATTACGAATCTGATGCGTTAACCGCTAGGCCAATTGGCATACAGCTTCCAGTTTTTCTTTATAGCTTATTACCAAAAGCAATAAATCAATAAGCTTTTTAAGTATTTTTCTAAATAGTTTTTGGTTTTCTTCATGAAGTTTAATATGTTTTTGACGTAAAATGAATTATTTTTTTAATTGATACCAAAATTTCAACTTACAGGTCCGCCCTGGACAAACGTCCGCCGATTATCGCGACGATATCTCGCAAAGATCCCCTGCCTCCCCCTTCCAACCGTCGCCTATGAATCGAAACCGAATTTTCTAGTGCTCAAAACGATTAGTGAACACCGTCAAACACCCTCTCGTTCTTCTAACCTATCTAACACTAAGTGAAACGGCGCCCGCCACGATGCTTACAGTCGCCAGAATACATTCGAATGGGAATCCGACTTTTGCTACAAAATTATTTTTTTAATGTTAAGGCTTTTTGCCGTTTCTCCCGACACTATTTTCGTTGGCTGTGAACACGTGCAAAAACTATTGCAAAGTCGGGATTTTTTTTGTGGAATTGTCTTCTTCTGGACTGGCATTATCACTGGGCTACGGTTTTGATCGAGCGACCACAAGAATTAAGGCCGTTATCGATTTCGTTTTGGTTTTTCCGCTTTCTGACCCTGAAGATGGTCTCCGTCGCGAAAGGGGTATATGAGCTTTTTCGTAAAGGACATACCGGGTCATTGTCTCGTTTAACTTTCCCGGTTACAGGTCTGTAATTAAGGATGCTACTGTCTCCCGAAGTGAACGGACGGGCAGTTGCTGGAGATGTCGGAAAGCACTAGGATTCAAGACTAGCTTGTGGGCAGACCACACGGTGTTCACCCTTAGAACTGGTCATTGTCTACCAAATCCCAGGCCTGTCTGGGTAACGGATGATGCGATCAGAAGGAAATGTGTGGTAGAGTTACGCCTAGGTGTTTTACCGAAGTGTTTCTCGACGATGACTCTAAAACGTTATTATTATTATTATGTATATAGTAGGCGGTCGAAACCGATGAAACTATTTGTTTAGGAGGAAGCTCTGTTAACAAGAGGGTCCGGTGTGGGTGGATTGAATCTCACCTGACGTCAGGGTCTTTTATGGAGCTAAGTATCACGCTGTCTGATCTAGACTGAATCTTAAGTGAGGAGAAGCGAAGTGAGGTTTATCCCGCTTTTTGGCCGATGGGAAACTGCATGCCGCCAGGTAGATGTGCTTTTTTTTTTTTTTTTTTTCGTGGGAGGCGAGGAAATCTTCATAGATACTTAGGAACCCGCATTCCTAAGTATGTTGGATTCCCTTCTTTCTCAAGAAGGACCTACCAACTAAAACCCCGCCTCCAGTCTCTACAGAGGATCCTGGTACTGCTTATGCATTTCTTCAGTGTCCTTTTGCTTTCCCTTTATCCTTCTCTTATTTTCTCAGCCTCTTTTGTTTCTAAAATCTTTCTTATAGAGTTGTGTATTTTATTCCAGTTCCTCTCATTTTCTAACATGAGTTCCACTATGTTATTAGGCGTGATGGTTCTATCCAGCTCTATCTGCAGCCGTTCTCTTTCTCTTATCCATTTGTCACAGGTGAAAAATGTGTGTTCAGGAGTGTCTTCCACATTGCAGTGGTTGCATCTGTCCTCCTCTATTATTGTAAATCTTTTTAAGTAGGCTTTGTAGCATCCATGTCCGCTCAAGAATTGTGTCATATAGTAGTCGACCCGACCATGTTTCCTATTTATCCAGTTCGATATATCTTTTATTAATAGCTTCGTCCATGTTGCCTTTCCCGTATTTCTGTTCCATTTTTGTTGCCATCTATTTGTAATTTCGTTTTTTATTTTCAATTTACCTTCTTTGTCTTTTCCATATGAGAGCTTTCTCTGTTCTACTTGTAATTCTATAGGGACAGTCGACGCTATTACCTGTATTGCTTCCGTTGAGATCGTACGATACCCGCTAGCTATTTTTAATGCTAGTCTTCTCTGTTGTTTCTCTAGCATATTTTTATATTTCTTGTATAAAAGTGCCTTGTCCCATATTTGGGCTCCATATAGAATTATAGAATGCGCCACTGTGCTAAGAGTCCACCTCTTAAGTGCGGTAGGGCCTTTTATATTGGGCATGAGTTTAACTAGCGCCGATATTGTTTTTTCTGCTTTTAGCGATGTCTTTTTGACGTGTTCTTTCATTTCATAATTATGGTCGAACCATATACCTAGGTATTTTATCGCAGCTTTTGAGGTTATTTCTGTTTCTCCCATTCTTATCGTAATTTCTTTTAGCTTTCTACCGCCATAAAGGATTACCATTTCCGTCTTCTCCTCCGCAATTTCTAATTCTTTTTCTTCTATTTTGTTTTTTATTTTCTCTATTGCAATGTTTGCTATTGTGACAATATCTTCTTTCGTTTTTGCCATCGCTATTACAGCCGTGTCATCTGCAAAGCATATCGTTTTTATCCCCATTGGCATTTCTACTTGTAATATGTCATTATAGTATATGTTCCATAACAGCGGCCCCAGGACTGATCCTTGTGGAACTCCGCAGGTTATTTGCACTAAGACTTTTTGACTTTTTTCATAGCGTCTATGGTTGACTTTCCCTTTCTGAAGCCATATTGATCTAGAGATAGTTTTTCTTCGCTTTCTTTTCTTAATCTTTCTGCAATTAGCTGTTCGTACACTTTCCCCATTACATTTAACAGGCATATTGGCCTGTATTTGGTCTCTGTTTCTCCTGGTTTTTTTGGTTTCTCAATCAGTTGTAGCCTTGCTTCCTTCCATATTTCCGGAAATATGCCCTTTCTGAATTCATTATTCATGGCTTCTAACATTATTCCGGGAGCAGTTCTGAGTGCCTCTTTAATTATAATGGGTGGAATTTGGTCCGGGCCTGGAGCCTTGTTGATTTTGATCCTGCTCGCTGCTTTTTCCAGGTCTTCTTGCGTGAATGGCTCTATTTCCTCTTTTATTGCTACCTTTTCCCATTTATTTACTGGGTGGCAAGGGAAGAGCTGTTTTGACAGCTGTTTTTGTTTTTGATCAGTTAGTGCTGTGTAAGGTAGTATATTTAGTTTTTTCATGACGATTTTATAGCCCGTACCCCATACATCTTGTTCTACCTCCTCGCATATCTTCTTCCATGCTCCTTCTTTTGCTTTTTCTATGGTAAGCTTTAGCTTTTTTCTATTCTCGACATACTCTTCTTTTAGCGCTTGCCGATGTTCTATGCTTAAATTTCTGTCTTTATTTCCTCTGGTCATTTTCCTCTTTGACTTTATACACGTTCGTCTCACCTCAGCTATGTTATCGTTCCACCAGTGTACTCCTCTTTTATGTTTACACTTACCCTTCTTGGGAAATGTTATGTCCATAGCTATCCTAATCGCATTCATAATTCCTTTCGCATTTATCATCTTTAATTTGTTCAGCTCTGTCCTTAGGCGCTCTCTAAAGTTTGGCATACTTTCCTTTATTATTTTCCACCCTTTCTTTCTTACCTTGTTTTTTGTTGTTCCATTGGGCATTTGAATTTGGAAATAGATATTGTTATGTAGGCTTAGGTTCTCCTCATCTGATACTATCCATTCTTGCACATGTTCTATTAGTTTTTCTGAGCATATGGTTACATCAATAAACGATTTTGAATTACCCCTAACGAAGGTTGGTTTCTTTCCATCATTTACTATGGTCAGGTCCCTTCCTGCCATCCATTCCAGTAGCATGTTTCCTTTTTCATCGTCTTCTTTAGCTCCCCATAATCGTGCCTTGGAGTTTAGATCTCCGGCCACTATTACTTGTTTATTTTGTTTGTTAATACTTTTACCTAGCTCATACAGGTATTTCTCGAAATCCTTGGTTGCCTTATTAGGCGACCAGTAGCACGCATATATTGCAAGATCACCCAGGTTAATACATACAAAACCCTTTCCACTTATATCGTATCCGTCGATGGTTATATCTTTGTTGTATATCCTAATTGCTACATCTATATCTCTATCCACCAGCCATTGGCCCCTGGATGCTATTTTTTTTTGTTTGGTTCAGATATTATGCATATATCCACTCCATTTTCTGTTGCTGTTTGGTGAAGCAAGTTCATTGCTGCCCTCCCCCTTCCGATATTAGTTTGCAGTACCTTCATTTTGATATTCTGCATGTATATTCTTCTTATTCTTCCTAAGTTCTTCTACCATCCTTTTATATTTTGGACATGCCATTTCATCTGCCCTGTGCCCTTCCTTTTGACATTTATAACACCTAGTAGGGTTTGTGCAATTTTTTATGGTGTGTCCCGGGCCACCGCACTTATAGCATATTCTTTCTTTCTTTTCCTTACTGCAATTTTTTGCATCATGGCCAAAGTCATAGCAGTTGTAGCATCTATTAGGAGTTAAGAATTCCTTGATTCTACATCCCCCCCATCCTATCCTTAATCTGCCTTTGTTTATTATTGTAAGTGCTTCTGTAATTGGTAGTGTCACCACTGCATATTTTAGATTTTGCCTGTTTGCTTTTTCAGCCATTTTAATTGTGCATAGATCTCTACATATATGTTTTCCTGTATCCTCATTGTTTTTCTTTCCTCCAGCCTCTCTATTTATTGCATTCAGTATGTCCTCTTCTTCCATTGTCTCCTCAATATCCAGTATTAGGAAGGATTTTTTTCCAACTATTAGTTCCACCTTGGAGTCGTTCTGGTTATTTTCTACTAGTTTTATGAAATTTCCTTTCTTTTCTTCTTCTTTGCTTCTTATTTTGATTCGTATGTTACCTTCTTTGGTTTTTTCTATTTTTCTTACTTGTATTCCACTATTTTCTATATCTATTTTCTTTTGCATTTCCTTCACCCTATCTGCGTAGGTTTTCCCTGTTTCCTTGTTTGTTTTAATGATGATTGTATCATTTTTTTTACTCCTCTTTCCTCTTCCCTTAGTTTGCCACTCTTGTGTTTGATTTTCGTTATTTTTCTCCAGTCTTTCTTGTTCGTTCTCCTTTTTCATGTAGAATTGTAGGTTTGCTTCCTTGTAGAAGGTGCATTCCAGAATCTTCCTTGTAATATCTTCTTTCCCCCTTATATTTATAGTGCAGGTAACGCTATTCTTTCCTTTTTTATATAGTTTCTCTTTGATCCTCTTCATTTTGTTAATTATCATCTCCATATACTCATCTTGTGGCATGTTTTCCTCGCCGCCAATAACATATATGTTTTTGCTCCTGTCTTCCCCTGTATCGTGATCTTCTATAGTTATTAAGTATCTACTTTCTATACTGATAAATCCTCCACTTACTATTTTGTTTTCCTTTATTAATCCTTTCACTTGTGGATCAGTATCTGCTATTTTCCTTGTTATATAATCCTCCATTCTCTTATTTGTATCCATTACTAGTATTAGTTCATCGTCTTTATTTTTGGTTATTTCGTT
This sequence comes from Agrypnus murinus, assembly GCA_929113105.1. Classification (NCBI taxonomy): domain Eukaryota; kingdom Metazoa; phylum Arthropoda; class Insecta; order Coleoptera; family Elateridae; genus Agrypnus; species Agrypnus murinus. The sequence continues at coordinate 82,016,951 of OV816030.1, forward strand.
TATATCCTCTATTGTATTGGTGAATGCAGATTTTGGCCATCGTAGTTCAGCTGTCATCCTCATCTGCTCATTATTCCCTTTGCTTTCCTTGAGTTTCATTATCTTTTGCTCTATGCTTTCTATTTCGTCTTTGTTCTTTTCATTTTGAATTTGGTCTGTTTGTATTCCTATCTCTTGCGTTTGTATTCCTGCTTCATCCGTTTCATTTGTTTGCGGATATTCCTGTAGGAATTTTATAGCTTCTTCTATTTCCCTGTTTTCCATTTTTGTGACTTGGTATCTTATTCTATTAATGCTATCTTTTATTTGCGTTTTTGTATTTGGGTGAGTTATTATTAGCTCATTAAGTATCCCACTCTCTGTTTTTAATTTTTCGATTATGTGTTTCAATTTTTTCATTGCTTTTATTTCTTTATCTAATCTGCTTTGTACTTCTTGAATTTCTTCAGGCGTTCCTATCCGCCTTCTTTTTCCAGGCTTGATAATTCGTGCTGGTGTTTCGGTATCACTGAATACTTCTTCTTCAGTTGATTCATCCTCTTGATTTCCCTTTGTTTCATTCTCTTCATGAGTTCTTTCTAATACCTTCTCGCTTCTTGTTGGGGATTTAGGCGTGCGTTGACCCATTCCAAATTTTTCTAACATCTCTCTCTCTACTTCTGTCAGAATTCCCTCTAGCTTATTCGCTTGATTTTGTTTTTGTGTTTGTTTGTTATCCATGTATTATAATTGCCAGCGCATCGTGCGTAAGGGGGCGGGCCGGAGCGATTGGGAACGGGTATACCCTTGGATTCGTGATCCTACCCCAGTTCCCCGGGGCCCAACTTCCGTTTTCCCCATCTCGGGATTCTCGGACGGATAGATGTGCTTAGGAGCTATCCCGACCACCCTATGATCCGGACTGCAGCCGGGTACAGTGATTGGGGGAAGTTCCAAAAGCCACTACACTTAAGGAGAGTTGAAGCGAATACATAGCCTCTCACGATCAAGACAACTTCACCTTAACGGGTACACACTGGGAGTCTATAACGTGTAGACTTACGAACGAAGCTCTGTCGAGGGCCCACCAAGCCTATACAGGATGTCTCAGAAATAAAGGGATTTGAGTTAATGGTAGATAGGTGGAATGGAGTAGAGCAAATTTTCCTTATAAAGTTTGTTCTTCAACTGAATAGTTTTCGAGAAAATGAATTTTAAAGTTTCATTGATTTTCAAGGCCGACTCTGTAACACTAACCTACCTTAATGTACTTTAAAAATGTGATACCATTTGTAGATCTGCGTGCCTTTTAAAAATTGTTATTGTATGTCACATACAAAAGTAATTTACGATATCTGAACGTCTTAAACGTAAATAAAGTTGTTATTACCTATTAGTAGGTCGAAATATGATCTGCTGTTGTAGGTATGCTTTATTTGTGTTGAAATAAACAGATGTTCTAATAAAACATGGGGCATTTACACCTAACGGTAATTACGTAATTAGTAGTTATGGAAGTTTTATTTTATAGCATATGGGTTATTTTGTTAAAACATAACATTATCTACACAAAATATTTTATTTTGGTCAATCCGTCAACTTACAACAATAATCAGGTGTAATTAATTTTTGCACAAGTGTTGTCATATTTTCTTACGATTTGAACGTAGATTAGAATTGCCTTCCTGAAGGAGCACATTTAAGGAACTTTGTAAAAATGCAGATGACAATAGTGTCTAAAAACTGGTAATTCAATAAACAGATCACAAAACTTTTCAAAGGAATGCGGTATTATCCCTTCTGCGAATTGTTAGTATTTTGTTAGATTTATTTACAATATTAGTAAAGTTCGCACCCAAAAATTGACACCTTTCCTAAACAACACAACCTTCCACTCTCTGCGAACTGGTCACGCTGCTTATAATATCAAGTATGTTGTTTAATATCTAATTCGTTTTATAGCAATTCTAACTGTTAATTGATTTTATTTTATTTACTTATTTCTAACGATGTCTTGAGATTAAATACAATTCAAATTCATTGAGGTTTTTCAACCTATACTACTACAGCATGTACCTACTATTAGTTGTAAGAAGAATAACAAAACACCCGGTCACTGTTGTTTAGTCTATCTTTATTTAGGACGCATTTATGTCTTTATTACTATAATAACAGTTTAAATAGTAAACATCTTTTTGCTTGGAATAAACTAAATAGAATGAGATCAGCATACTATTTATTATTAAGCTTCACCAGACACCAGTCTTCAGTTTGCTTAGTTTTCCGGGTGCTCACAAATTTTTAGTAAAAAATTTTTTTTGAGATAGTGCGGAATTTTATGCATTTTTGGCTTCTTCCATTATTCATATGTTACCCATTAACTCAAAATTCTTTATATTTGGGACACCCTGTATATTGGTAGATCGGGGTGGCAAAACCATTATAAAACCAAGTCCCGCCACAATTGAGGTTGAATTCGATCGGGCAGTGGCCCCAACCCCTGTCTCGGGGAGGAGCTTATGAAGGTATGAAAGAGGACTGGAGGGCTCTCTCTATTCAACTGAGTTAAGTTGGGGGAATAGTCCTATTGCTGGACGAGGTACTTAGCCCCGTATGAAAGAGGACGGGAGGGTGCCGGCGGGTGAGCACGTGTTAAGTTAATTGCTCCGGTACTAGCCTGGATAGCTATACCCTAACATATAAATGAAGGATCCAGGTTAATGCGTGCACATCAGCTGTGAGAACATTACGATAAGATAAGAATGTAGGAAGAATATTGTATTACCAGGGCTGTTTAAAAAAGTCAGTAGCATATGTTCGGATAGTGCTTTTTAACATTATGAAAATTTGTCATCGTTGAAGTATCTATTCAACCCTAATAACGAGTTATAATTAAAAATCTCATTTCGTTTTAAATGGCATAGGGTAATGAATACATTTAAAGAAAAGTACAGTAGGAACTCCATAATCCGAACACACTGTATTCCGAACATCCAGTAATTCGAACAGCAACATTTACAAGCTATAATCCGAACAAACCTCTTTAATCCGAAATCCTCTTTAATTCGAACAAATCTCTTTAATCCGAACAAGAGAATTCTATGTACATACGAAAATTGAATATGTAGAGTTCTTGGAAGGTGAATATTAATTATAAATGAGATTATAGCAGATTGCTGATGCAGTTTTTGGCTGATACTGTTACGACCCGACAGGTGTAAACAAATTCTACGAAGATCAGCAAACGCTTTTGTTATTAATATAAAGAGTAATAAAAACCCTGAAGGCTACAGATGTAAAAAATAAGCTATAAATATAGTAATCATAGCATCACAAAGGTGCTCTAAATGTTTTGACGTTGCAGTTTTGCCACAATTGTTTGTATAATGACATCATCTACCTTTAAACTTTTTTCTTACAATTTTGTTAATAGACAATTTGTATTCGTGGCGTTCGAAATTCAATAAAAAAATGTCAAAACGTAAACACATATTATTAAAACTATCAGAGAAATTCAGCAATTAAATATTGGGTTGGTGTTTAACGATTGGTTTAAGATACGGTGTTGGTAAATAGACAACCAGTGATATAAAGAAAAACATAACAAAAATCCTAGAATATGTCACATCTACTGACAAAGGTTAAGAAAATAGAGAAATACTGAAATGAAGACCATAAAATGAGAGCACAACGCTATAAACGGAGAAAGAGAAAACTTAAAGCAAAAAAATTACTGATTTTCTTAATTAGAAATAAAAGTTTTGTAACAAAATTAGTAAATTACATAATTTGTTCTTTATAATAAAGTACCATGGCATAAAACAATATTTATATTCGTACATCCAGTAATCCGAATTCCTCGTTAATACGAATTACCCTTGCATTTATAAGTTCGGATTAAAGAGTTTCTACTGTAATTGCAAAAATTTTAACTATAAACCGTTAAAAGTAAAAAATAGGGAAGATCAGATCAATTTATGAAACATTTACTACTTTTCAACATTTTCGAATGCTAAAAGTCCCTTTTGAACAGTATGCGTCTTAAAACAATAACCAGGAGAGGGAAAGGGTAAATGAACACAAAATATTTCGTACGGAAGCCAATTTGTATTGCCTCGTAATTCGTAAGGGATGTTCGTTATATGTTCAATATGAGCCACCGACATATAACTTCTTCTAAATCAGCATTTTTAAATAATAGCCAATTTTGAAGATTTACAATTTATGAAAAAGAATGTTTCTCGTTTCAAATCAATAATCATAACTACACAAATCATAACTAGTGTTAATTTACATTTTTAAGTGTATAAAACTGATACTAAATGATGGCAATCCATATTAGGAATCGTACTGTATAATAATTTACCAATTTCAAAAAAACAATTAATGTATAAACAATTTGTTACTGTTGTAAAGGAATTACTTCTACAACATGCATTTTACTAAGTGGAAGAGCATATTCTTAAGGATTTTTGTTTATAACAATATTTCTGCTTTCATATGTTTAATTTAATTTATATTTTTTGCCGTTTACTTGCATACATGTTACATGGAAAACAAAGATATGCCTAACTGTTAGTCAAATAGTATTTTATTTGTGCATATGTATCTTCTTAATTTGATTGTACTTTCTACTTTAATTTTTTTGTTGACTTATGCCATTCACTTTTGTGGTCTATACAGATGAAAATAAATTTTATTATTATAGGTGGAATGAAATAATTCAACTTGGACGTTAATAATAATTGTTCTTATAGTATAAATTCATTTCATTTTCCCTATTTTGTATGTATATTCGATTATAATCGAATACACATTAAGCATCAATCTTATTAAATCACATTTTGTGACGATACTGAATTATTCGAGTTCATCTGTTATTTCTGTTATCAGATAAATTACTCGAGTCGACCACGAGATCGTGGAGTGAACACTGCGTGATTTGCGATGCTTTTTACAATTCTGCCCTTGTAATATCGATAATCTTAAATCCTACATTTGTTTGCGAAAGTATAGTAGAGGGTGGATAGGCAACCTCGCTCCGACCAGTGAGTTACTGGTAGCAATTGCTATGCAATTCACGTGCTGATTGGGCTTATCCCAATTACTTCCTTCTGGAAGGGAACGTGGGGGTATATTGATATAGGAACCCCACGTAAAACATACTGACAATCTTGTCTGACCTAGATGAATGGAGGAGATTCAAGTGAGGTTTATCTCCGTCAGGGAGTGCGCTCGCCGACCTATGAGAAACTTCTGAGAAAAAAACATTATAGGGAGTTTTTGTTTGTCTTATTGATGTCTATATACCTGGCCCGTTTGATGTCCTTGTTATGAGCCACCCTGTATTTGCATGCTAATTTTATTATTTATTGTAGATTTAAAAAAGCGTCCAAACTATCAAAGTTCTGGACATAATAATTCTCCATCACCAAAGAATGCTTCAAAAAGTTTGACTTTGTTGTGGGGTGCAACAGGAGAACAAGAATGGACACCCGCTATTACAACAGGTACCTATTTCTTTTTTTTTCCCTATATTTATTTTAGAATCTGGAATGTACATTAATAATGGGGATATATACTATAATTATTGAAATACATGTTTGAAATGAAATTAATATGGTGTGCAACTTCAGTTGATATATTTGAAAATACAAAATAAATAATAGTGTTTCAGTTACTCATTTTAAAGTCATCATTTAAATGGAGTATTGGTCAAATTGATAAAAAATATGTTCCTGTATATTTTGTATTTTAAGAAGTAATTAATGCTGAAGTTGATTGATATAATATAATTTATTATTAAAAGGAAAATTATTGGATTTGATATAGATCTATGATTTATGTTGAATGTGCAAGAAATGTATTGAAATTGTCGTGTTGTGTGCTTTTGCTATATTTATCATTTAAAATTGTTTGGAATTTGGAGTTTCAAACTAATAGTAATGATTGACGATAATCATAATGATCTTACATAACATAACTTAACTAGTAGAAATAGTTTTCAAATTTTCATTTTAATATCATACCCATCTTTATTAACGGCTCGATGGTGACATCAAACATTTAACAGATAAGTATTTGTTATAGTTGTGATATTATTTAGGTATATATAATAATGAAAAGTTCTCAAAGTACTTGGCAACGTTAGATAATATAAAATTAAATGCTCCATTCTGTTGTAGTAGAATGAGATTTTATTAGTATAGATAAATAATTGTAATAAAATTTTAGTATTTACTTAACATTGCTGCGTGCTTTGTAATGTATGTCTCCTACAAGTAAAACAAGATAACTGTGTCATGAACTAAACCAGACAGCTTGGTGGATGCTCTCTCTTTCTTATCTATTTTACTTTCTATTAGTCCTTTTTATTAAAAATAATCCACATTTAGCTTGTTTTGCTTGTACATAAAAAATTCATGCTTAATCAGAAGTTTTTCATTTCTTTTATAACAACAGACACACAGGACAATATTATTACCTTTTTATGGATTAATACATTCCTTCATTACACACCTTTTAGAAAATTATTAATCCATTGTTCTGTTTCCATGGCATTCTACGATGGATTCGTTGGCCCTTGCAGTGAATGAAGTCCTTATAGGTTTGAATCAGATTAATATATACTTACTTTTTGACCTTTTCTATTATCATTGTAGTAGAGGGAACCGTCACGGCAAATACCTTGTATATTAATTTGGTGTAGTATAGATTGGCACTGCATATTTTCCATTTATTTGTTGGTTTTTTGTGTAGTAACCTATTTGTGTTGTTAATCAATTATTACTGGTTAGAATAGAAAAAAAAGTAGACTATATTAACATAAAAGCATTTTTGTGTTTTAAAAGCCTATAGTTTGTTGTTATTTGTACATGCAAGAAGATGCTTTTAATCGTAAGAAATTTTTGAATTTTTCAGACTTAATGATTTTTTAACTTTATATTGTTGTCTATACTTTTAGCTGCAAAGAATATTGTTATGTCTATACTTTTAGCTGTAAAGAAATTCAAGCAGACCGTAAACATGTTGTGAAGGTTGGTATCACTATTTATGTTTTTTAATTTTCTGTCAAATTTTGGCAGTTAGTAGCGGTATTTTTTTACCGCTTGATCATCTTACCACAGACCAAGTACGACACTAAGAACTGAGTCTGAACTTACAAAAAGAATACCAATAATAATAAATTGTTAATCCCTTATTATCGTCACAATTTAAAATGCATATCCCTACTACCACTTACCACCATATCGGTTCGCGACTCATTAGAGAACTGAGGGTCAAGTCGGTGGGCTATACCAAAAAAGTTATCGATAATATTGATATCCAAGAATTATCGATATTACCGATATATTGATATATCGATAAATATCGATAAGTATTATAATATACTGATATATTAAATCGATATTTGTCGATACATATCGATATATCTCAATAAATATCGATATATTGAAAAATATCGTTATTTGATATATCGATAACAATCGTTATATCTCTAAGAAAATCAGCCATACTCGCAAATGTACTTGCGTCTTTACTTACTGTTTACAAATAACATACGTAATATGTTTGGTATCTGTTATTATTCATATTTTATACGTTTAATTATACCTGTATGTATGTTGTTTAAACTTTTCCAGTTTTAAGTTGTTACAAGTACTTACAAAATTAATGCTGATTATTTGTTGATAATTTAGTAGTCCGGATACTTATCGATAAATTTCATTAGTTATTGATACATCGATATTTATCAATATATCTAAATTATCGATCGAATTATCGACAACTCACTCAACAACATCGGAGAAAATCGGATCAGGATAACTTGACCATGGAAAACTTGATGCCCTCAAGTTGAAGGCACCGACTTTAAAACCATTTTATTAAAAAATGTTTCCCTGTTGAAGTATTTATTTCATTGTTAGGTTAGGTTATGTATGTATGTATGTACGAAGTAAGCACCATAAATTCTCAGCCTGATATAGAAAAAATAAACTTGGTAAAATATAATAATTTTTATTTTTCAATATAATCTCCACTAATGTCAATAAACTTATTACAATGTGGAATTAATAATTCAATGACCTTGTAAAAATAATCTGAAGTTTTTTCTTCAAAATGTTCAATTGCAGCTGTTTGCAACTTGTTCTCGTCCTTAAAACGATATCCTCTAAGGTCTTTCTTTAAATTGGAAAATAAATAATAGTCACTAGGAGCCATATCCGGACTGTACGGTGGATGATCCAATGCTTCAAAGGCGCATTCGCGAATGGCAGCTTGTGAAATTGCGGCAGTATGAACGGGTGCATTGTCGTGTAATAATCGAACACCTCTTGTCAATTTTCCTCGACGTTTTTCACGAATATTGTTTCTCAATTTATGCAATAAAGACGCATAATATGTACTGTTAACAGTTGTATTGCGTTTTTTAAAATCAATCAGTAAAATGCCGTCCCAATCCCAGAATATTGTTGCCATAACTTTCTTCGTCGATTGAACGACTTTCGCCTTTTTGAGACGAGGTTCATCGGGTCGCCGCCATTCTATCGATTCCCTTTTGGATAGAGGATCGTAATACAGAAACATTGTTTCATCTCCAGTGACAATGGACTCCAAAATCGGCTTTCGGTCGTCTCCACACAAGTTTAAAAACGAGCGCGCACATTCTACGCGACGTTGACGTTGAACAACAGAAAGAAGACGCGGTACTCATCGTACACTAATTTTATTCATACCCAAATGGTCATGAAGAATTCGGTGAACACTTGTTTCCGAAATGTCAGTCATCACTGCTAACTCCTTAACTTTCAAACGGCGATCTTCTAATACCATTTCTTCAATGATTGCAACTTTTTGAGGCGTTACCGCTTCAATTGGCCGATCGGGTGCGCTTATCATCTTCAAGAAATTCTTGCCCCAAATGGAAACATTTTGACTACTGTTTTATAGTGGAATATGAAGGAGATAAATCAACATAAACGACGTCTAAACGTTGTTTGATTTGATTAAGCGTGTGCCCTTCTTTTGTTAAAAATTTAATGACCGCGCGGTACTCAATTTTCGTTAGCTGCGACATTTTCATGCACTCGTCACGATTCTTGAGTGGCTACTAAAATCTATTACGCTTCTAGCCGTAATATAAGGGTGATCCAAAATGATTGAGGACTGTTTGAATTTACCGCCACGTTAGATTATTGTCACGTTGGCAACGTGAATACTTTTCGGATATTTTTATCCTTCTTTTATTTTACAGTGGCGCCTCAAAAATAATATAGCTTATAAACTTCATTGATTTTAAATAATAAGCTTACTTGATAATAAAATCGTCTAACAAACCGTAGTTCTGAAAACAACTGTTTTGTAAAATAAGAAAACAAGCGAAATAAAGCAAAAATTCAATGAAAATCCAGAACAACGTGGCAAAGCACAACGATGTAAGCGGGAAAGTGACGAGTTGCCGCTGTAATTTGACGCTACATATTTCAATAGTGCTACACTAATAACGTGAAATACACTAAAACCCAAGGCGCCAAATTCAAACCATCTTCACTCAATTTGTATCACCCTGTGTATAGTGCTGGCCTCTTACATGTTCAACTATGACGCAACCGAGTTTCAACATGTTGGCACCTGTAGATGCCTCCCGGGACGAGAATTTATGGCGCTTACCTCGTACATTCCCCTAGGGGCAGAGAAAACTAAACATTAATTGATCAAACCTTGTACCTCACAGAGTGAGCTCTGTGAGGTTTTCTTGAATTATTATTATTATTATTAATAATTATTAAACACTATTCAAACATTGTACAAATAACAACAGATGATGCCTATTCCCATAAAGCTCTTAAGTCCTCTTATTGTAATCTTCAATGCATAGAAAATATACGATTCTCTATAATCTGTCTCATGATTACAGCTGTGAATTCCATAACAGTACAAGGGAAAGACTAAAGATAGCAAGCTAACTTTGAGAGAATTATACTGTAGTTCTTCATGCCATCTCGGGTTTTTTTGCCTGTGCTATTACAGATTTCACAGTTTTAAGTATATATGTAAATAAACAGAGTAGGCCATAGGCTTTCTATGCCTGTCAGTGACAACAAACAGAAGTCGACTAAATAAAAATATCATTTATTTGAATCCAGTGACTGGAGGTAGGTTTTCTATACCGATGCACTGAAGCAACTTTTGGCTGAATCAGCCAAATACCGAATATTCGACCATTAAAATTTGTCGAACCGCCGCAGATTCGGACGAAGCTCAATAGAAATTTGAGTTTTGATTAGTTTTATTGAATACAAAATTATGTCATAAAAAGTAAATATTGGTGTTGAAAAAATACGTTGCCTAATACGCATTTTGCTATAATAAAATAATACAAAATATAACTAAACAAAATTAATAAAAAATAAACAGTATCGTATATAAAAAACACGGTGTCAAAAACGTCAGTAAACAACGCTTATTAAAAAACTACAACATAATATAATAGCATTAAAAAACATTTCAGTATTTAAAATTTAATTTAAGAAGATTGTGGTGGATAAAAAGTATCTTTTCGGCATTTTCCGTGACCGTCGAGTGATCGCCGCGTGATTCGCGATACATTTTGCATATTTACCTTCGTAATTTTTTTGACCCAGATTCTTCAATTTATTCTTCTTTATCAATTCAATATATGTACGCTCCTTTTGCGTCGTCGTCTACACAGGACTTGAAAATACCTGCTAATAAAAACTAAAAATTAAATAAATGCTGATACACGTATTTTAAAATTTTAGATTTTTTTTGGTTAAACACTAAATAATGAATTTTTCAATTAAAATGCACTTGAATAAGTCAGATTGCGGCAAAAAGAAATCCGCTTCGGCCAAACCCGAATGTGTTAAAAATCGGCCGAATACCGAAGCAAAACCGAAGCTTCGGTGCATCTTTAGTGTTCTATACTTTTACTTTTATACTTTTATTTAACTTTTAATTTTAAATTTGTCCTTTGTCTAGGTCAAGAGATCTAGGTCAGCGGTTCCCAACCTTTTTCGTTCGCAGACCGCCAAACGACGTAGCAACTGCTTGCGCCGGTTACGTAAAAAAAATTAAAGAAAAAATTCTAAAAACGTCAAAAACGGGAATGAGCTCAAACGTTCCAGGACACAATCATGTAAGACCTCCAGAAGTGATTTCCACTTAGGAGCCCAATTACGCTGGTGGCGGCGATATTACTTTAGCACGATTCTCGGGTGAAAAACCAATAAGAAATTTCGAGTTTTTCGGCTGTTACCTTTTTCTTATGGTTTTGCAGGTCATTTGAAGAGGAAACATTTTGAGATTGCCCGTCGTTTGACGCCAAGATCGTCGTTTTGGCTACTATAGTTTCCGAGATACCGCCTCTCGAAAACGGGTGAAGCTCCCTAGAGCGGAGATACGGAAAAACCAATAAATACACTCGTACACATGTTCAATCGCCCCCAAAAACTCCATGTCACCCCTAGCCCCCGCCCCCGGAAGAGTTCGGCAAAAAACCTTTTCCAAAACTATTGGGGTACTGCGCTGGCAAAGATTCCACGGTCAGATTTTCGTTCTGACCTACCGTAAGGCGGGCACAGTTTTTTCCGCTTCCACCTAAACGGTTTACCGGAGACGGTCGAGACTTCAAATCTGAGACGGGGAATTTCCCAACGTATTGACACAAACGGTCCGCATCGAAGCAAGTTTTGCGACCCCTCAAAAACCCGGATTTTAATCGTTCGCGTTAAACGGGGGGCAAGACGAAGATTCCTTCAGGTCCGGTATACCTAGACCTGCGCGCGCAAAACCCGCTTAAAAATTCTAAAACGGGAGATCCTCCTTATTTACTATTGCTGGGTACTACCCCACCACATAGGTACAGAGCGGGCGCGTTATATATCGCGTATGTATGTATATAGCGCCGGCTCCGTATAAATTTACTCAGAGTTTCCACTTGGTCAACTCTGATGAACTATTTAACGAATTAAAAAATTTCGTTCAATAAAATTTTGAAAAGTAGGTACTATTATTACTCTGCGGACCGGTAAGATTTTCTGACGGACCGGCGGTTGGGAAACGCTGATCTAGGTCATATGTACATTCGGGGAATCACTGTAGTTTGCTCGTTTTTATAAATCTAGTTATCGATGTTTTTAATTTTTGCATATTGTAAATGTGATGTGTCATAAAAATGGGTTAGTGGTTGCTAAGCTACTGAATCTTTATGAACTTAAACTTACACTGGCAAAACTAAAGTGTAAACTGTATTGATTCCCCAACTGTACAAACCGACACTGTAGTTGTTTCTCTCACCTCAACCCTTATATGCATGTGTCACAACATTTACTATTCTTTAATATATCTTTCCTCTTGCTCTACATAAAGTGGAGAAGTAGGCGGCCATAAAGAACATGGTATAAAATCAGGACAATCCATTTCATACTAGCTTTGGAAAGTTTTGCTGAATGAGTAGGAGCATAATTTTGTTGAAATATCCAATTCCTTTTGGGATACAAGGCATTCCCTCCAGTAATAAGATTATTTTAACACATCACTCAATAAGTCCCGGGCCTGACTAGGAGATGGCACCTCAAATAAATTTTTGCCACGGCCTACTAGATTAATATAAGCTTTGCTTATATACAGCCGTCTCATTTCCAGTTTTTTCATTGTTGAAATTAGGATCCAAAAATTACAGATTCGTACGTTAAGTAGCGCCCACTGACGGTCATTTTGCAACAAAGATGGTTTATAGTCAGACTGCAGTCATTAATTGTTAGGTTATACGTCATGTTAGTAATTGTCATTTCCTATGGTGTAATAAATACTTGATTAATTTATTGGTATTTGTACATACAGATTTGGATATAATGTACATACATATGACAAACATATGTTACAGTTGGAACTAGGAAACCAAATATCCTAAATACTATAATAAAATTTAGAAAATTATACTAAGTTAACGCAATGTTTACTAATGCCCCAATTCTTAGACTAGAAACACTTAATAACTATATGATAGCCACAGTATAAGTAAGTACAATTTCATATTTCGCAAATTACAAATGCTCTTTTGGGTTTTGTAGCATTTGAATTCCCACATCATCACACAGCATATGATGTAAACACATAATATCAATGCTCGATCTACGAACCGAAGCTATGATTAGAAGTATTAGAAGGAAGTATTCATGGAATGATGAATTCTTACTGTGGCAGTCACTACTAAAAATAAATATTTTTTAGGCATTAGAGCTGATGAAATCTACTTCAGTTTTAAGACCAATCGTTTCAGTAAAATAAATACAAAACTGACAAAACTTTGTCTCATAAGGGATTATCTTTATGTAGAATTCGGTTTATATGATATAAAGCGATATCGGAGAAAGTATTTAGAAATTTTGAAGGGCGATTAAGAATCTAGGATAACGATCATTAAATAACAATTTTCGTGTCATGTCTTAACAGATTTTATAGTAAGAAGATAGAGGAAGTGTTCCAGGAAGAAGATAGAGTTTGAAACTTTTCTGAACTAACTGAATGCATGATCTAAACGGTATAGAATCAAGTCAATACTATTAAACTTTTCACACATTAAAAACAGACATATACACTGGCTTTTAAGTTTTGGTGCTATAGAAAAATGCTAAGGCGAGATGGATTGATCAAATATCGAGCAATGAAATACTAGAAAAAGTACAAGAAGAAAGATAGTTAATGGAGAAAAGCATGAGAAGCGGAGATAGATTAATATGACACTTTAAGACATTCGGGTATTATCTAAAAATAATAATAAAAGCATGATCGAAGGAAAGAATACCCTAGCTAGACCTAGATTGCAATTTATACTCCAAATAATAGAAGACTTAGGCTGCTCCAGCTATAAAAAATTGACTATAAAGAAAAGACTGACAGCATACCGAAAAAATACCATAAAAATAGGTGTATTTGTAAAGTGGTTGTTAAAGTATGTTTTTTAGTTTAATTAATATAATTTTTTTTAATAGTTTACCAATTTTATTTTGGGACTGGCAGCCTTTTTTTATAAGAATAAAGACATCAAAAGAATAATAAATTCAAATAATAAATAAAATTTTAATGTAACGTTTTGTAATATAATATAATGTACCTATTGTTTTTTAATGCATAATCTAATAATATTTGATCATTGTTCATAAATTTCTTATTAGTAATTACTGTTAATATTCGAGTAAACATTCTTTAATCGGAGGCAGTTTGACACAATTGACATAAAGTATAACCTAAAAATTAACGACTGAGCACTGATTTCAAATATCTTTGTTGTAAAATTACCACCAGTGGGCGCCATTTAACATAATAATTTTCAAAAATGAAAAAACTAGAAATGAGACGGCCGTATATAAACGAAGCTTATATGAATCCCATTTGTGGAAGAAGCCAAATATCTGGGGATTACACTAGATAAGAACCTTAACTGGAACTCCCATTTGGATAACAGCCTGGCGGTGACAGGAGCTTTAAGCACTACACCGTCGGCAGCTATGGAAATGCTACTGGATCTACCACCCCTACACATTGTGTTAGAGGGAGAAGCCAGACTGGCCACATATCGATTCTATCAAGCGGCAAGACAGAAGCCGGAGATAGTGATCTTCATACCAAACCGACTATTACCTGTAATAGAATCGGATAACCTCCTAGGTACGATGACCGACACAATGTCTACCAGATATAACTTCAGCAAATCGTATAAAGTCCTATTTCCTAATAGAGACGAATGGGAGCAATCAAAGAATGCCCTGCAGAAAGCTGACATCGACTGTTACACTGATGGCTCCAAAACCTCGGATGGGGTAGGAGCTGGAGTGTACTGCAACAATCCAAGAACTTGAATTATACTACAGTCTTGGAACGCATACAACTATTTTTCAGGCAGAGGTTTATGCCATCGAGATGTGTGCAAGGACGTTAATCGACCTGCGTTACGCACTCAAATCGATAAAGATCTTCTCTGACAGTCAGGCTGCTCTCCAAGCCCTGACAAACTGTGGCTGTACATCAGCAACAGTATGGAGCTGTCAGGAAGCACTCTCCAAATTGGGGAAAGCCAACAAAGTTACCCTAATTTGGGTTCCCGGTCACTCTGGCATTGAAGGGAATGAGCTAGCTGACCTCGCTAGGAGAGGTGCCAGCTCGAAGTTTATTGGCCCAGAGCCGGTCCTTGGCATTTCAAGGGCCGAGGCCAAAAGTGCTGTAACAAGCTGGATGAGGCACTGTACACAGGAGCTGTGGCATAGCCGCCCAGGGATGGCTTATTCCAAGGCAGCAATAAAGGGCCCATCCAAACCCAGACATACCTCACTGTTAGAGTTGAACAGACTAGGACTGCGCAGCGTAACTGCCCTTCTCACTGGGCACTGCCGTCTTAGATACCATATGCACTCTAACCTAGGTGTGAGCCACAATAGACCCAAGAGGTCGCAGTGGAGGTGCGGACAGGACGCCACACTCACCTTTAACCTAACCTAACCTAACCTATATGAATCTAGTAGGCCGTGATTCTTGCTATCATTTTTCAATTGTGCCAACCTTCAAATGAACACAGTACAAATTTTATGACATTTGGTTTGTTATCGACTGAGTGACAGTGGTTATAGTGATGCTACTTGTGTTTTTTTCAAAAACGATGGATTCAAAGCAATTTCGCGTATTGATTTACCTATGCTATTTAATGGGAAAGAATATCATGCAAGCCGGGCAATGGCTACGAAAATGTTATCCCGACTCTGCTCCATCACAAACAACCATCAAGCGCTGGTATGCTGATTTTCGTCGTGGTTGTACAGACACAAACGGTGCGGAATGCTCTGGTCGCCCAAATGAGGCAGCTGTTGAAGAAAACATCGAGAAAATATTGAAAATCATCATAGGCGACCGCTAAGTGAAGTTGAGAGAGGTTGCTGACATCCTGAAGATATTCGAAGGCAGTGTGTTTACCATCATACACGAGCATTTGGGTATGCAAAGCTCTTTTCCAAATGGATGCCGAGCGGTCTCACACCAGAGCAAAAACAACAACGAATTGACGATTCGAAGAGCTGTTTGCCAATGTTTCAGCGGAATAAGTCGAAGTTTTTGCGTCGATACATTACTATCGAATCGGCAGTCAGCTGAGTGGCGTGCGACCGGCGAGAGCCGCCCAAAGCGACCGAAGATCCAGCAAAGCGCTGGGAAAGTGATGGCATCTGTTAATTTTTATTGATTACTTGGAACATGGACGGGCGATAAATAGTGACTATTACATTGCGTTATTGGAGCGTTTGAAGTCGGAAATTGTGAAGAAAAGACCCCCATTTGGCCAAAAAAAGCGTTTTGTTCCACCAAGACAGCGCGCCATGTCACAAATCATTAAAAATGATGGCCAAAATAAACGAATTGGGTTTCGAATTGCTTCCCCACCCACCGTACAGTCTCGATCTGGCCCCCAGCAATTACCACCTCTTCGCTGACTTGAAGAAATGTTCCGCTGTAAGGAATTTTTCTCGGATGAAGAGGTCTTCGCCGAAACTGATGCCTATTTTGAGGCCAAGGAAACATCGTTCTTCAGGGGCGGCATGGAAAAGTTTCAGAAGCGTTGGAATGGTTGTATCGCCGCCAAAGGAAACTATTTTGATGAATAAAGAATAATTTTTGCAAAAAAATGTTTTTTTCTTACTTAGGCCCGGGATTTATTGAGTGATGTGTTATAATATGTCATCCGCATAGTATTTGGAATTAATTTATACTTCTTTCTCCACAAAAATTAATGGCAAAGCACCAGTGAAGCTCACTGGTCCCAGACCATCACTGAAATTTTATTTTGAAATCTGAAAACATTTTTTTTGTTTAACAGGTATCTTGGATTGTGGAGATCATTTGCGGATTGAGAATGTTTTGCAAAACAAATAATTTTTCATTAGAAAGAAGTATGTTCTTCACCTCTTCCAGATCGTGCCGACTTCAAAGCTATTTGTTCTTTCATATTGTTTTACTTTTGCACCTTCGTAATACCATGAAATTTTCGTTTTTTATAAGAATACACATCTTTTCTTAATATGTTTTGCTCGATGAGACTCCATATGTTTTGACCACCTTTGAGGGGCCGAAGGGGCATACTTTTTTTATTAATTCAGTTGTTCTAACCATGCATGGACGACCAGTCTTCCTGTTAATTTTGACATTTCCAGGCTCAGTGTAATGATTTTATGTGTGAGATACTCTAACATTTTATTAACGTTAAACTTTTTCACTTCGCGAGCACAGTTATAACACTTTTCTATTCAAGCATTAATTAAAGCACATCAGCTAAAGCTACTGTAATAATATAAATGAATGTCATTATTTTATGACATAGACAATGTCGTGCATTAACTTGTTTTATTATGACAATAGTTACTTTGTCGGTAACAATTATTCTGCGCCACCGTGTAGATTGTATTTTTAATAATTCACAGCTGTCCAATATAAGAAAAGGTTTTAACTTAATATAAATACACAAAGCAATTTATTTACTACTTACTTGGTCTAATATGCATGAACTGTGTTATTATTAAAAAACACCATTTAAATGTCCGATTAATAAAATACCATTAAACCCAAGAGGCTGTACAAGATCTTCTTTGTTTAGGTGATTGACTGGCAATTTCCTATTTCCCTATGATTTTATTAACAATAAAATCTTATTGTGTTCAGAACCATTCTGTCGCTTTTTCAACACTGCAAAAGAAATGCTCAAGATCAAGGCCTACTCTGTTTACTTTCTAAAGTGTACAAACTAAATTATATTTCAATTGTCAATATTTTGTAAACTACAATGCAACGAGGCTATGACATGTAAATGCTGCCATTCATTGTGCTATAATTAGGTTGTAGTGCTAATTTTTTACTATTTTGATAACAAACAATGCCATGGACTACTTAATTCTGCAATTTTGTTCTAAATAAACGATAACTAGCCACACCACTTACTATAACTGTCCAGCTAATTTCATACAAATTATCTTTTAATGTTATAATTCGAAAAACTTAATAAATCTCTAGTACAACCTATATTAGCATAGTGAGTGATTTTAGAAAATCGAAAGTTTTTCACATAAATGTTTGCTGCTTTTGTTGTTTGCAATTCTGCAACATCAGAGCACGAACGCCTACAAGGCAAAATGAGCACATATGAACATACAAATGTGGACGTGTAGCCGAGGCACGGCAAGCTGCCTCACGTTCGAATTGAGGCAATTCGAAACACCATCCACAAGAGTCCGTATTTCAAAGAGAATTCAGTTCAATGTTGACGACATTTGTACAATAATATGTATTATTATAAATTGAAGGGTTGGCCAAAAAACGTTTTCCTGAAATAATAATAGTATATTAAAGTTCCTTTTAAATACAGAAATACATATATAAAACATACTTATAGATTAAAGACTACAGATATTAAAAAATGAGGTATTGCCGTAAAAACAACATTGGTATATCTATATTGGAAAGTGTTGGTGTCATAGAGATATAAAATAGTCTTAAACAGACTCCCGGAATGCTGGTTTTGAAAGTGTGAATTTGCAGTATGCCGTGTAACTACAGTATAGTCTGTTGTCCGTTCGTGTGATTGTTCAAATTCGTTTGTTATGGCCGACCCTTTCATTATTGTGCCTAAAATGATATTTTTTAGTCTGAATGTGCTGAATGCAACTGGAACGTTGCCTCGGCCAACTTTATTCACGACTAAAAGTTCTACAAACAATGCATTTGTTCCGCTTTGCCTTGTTCACGCTCGTGCTCAGATGTATCTTGCCTTTAGATGTAATCTTGCGTTAATTGTATCAGCTTATTTAATTTTATATCTGTTACATTACAAAAAAATAAGTAAGTTGATGTTGTTAACAATAATAATCTTTCATTCCAGTCTGGATTTGAAAAACTTCAAAAGTATTCTCTTCTTCACATGGTCTTGCTTTTTGTAACTAACCTTATTATTAGTTTTATTTAACAGCAACATTCTTGGCTGTGTAGAAATTTTGCTTGGGTAGCAGTTTGCCGGTAAAGACTAACCTTAATATTATTTTTAATTTATTTACAAAATATTAAATTCTAATTAGCATTTATTCCTTAGGAGTCGACTGGAAATCATTAACAATACCTGCATGTCTACCAATAACAACAGATTACTTCCCCGATAAACGTGCTCTACAAATTGATTATGTAGTCTCGCTGTATAATCTACTTCCGGATGATGTTAATGCAGATTTTGCTCAGCAACGAGCCAATTATAAAAAACCTCTGACTACTATAGAAGTTTTCAAAGAATTAGTTTCCCAACGTTTAGCGCAAGGATTCCAATTGATTCTCTTGCCCAAATCAAATGAACAAGAATTTAATAGTTCTCAAATTGTTAGTAACACTGGATCATTGTTGAGAAAACGACCTATGGAATCTGAGTCATCTGAAACTTATCATTTGTCTATCGGAAGAATTTTCCATAAAATATCTCTCACTGGAAATGCTATTACAGTTACAAGATATAGACCAAGGTAAGCTTAGGTGTAGGTTTTTAGGTTTGACTTTTTAAAAAACTGTTTTCAGGCACCCTTACCCTCCATTCAACATACATTATAGATATAGATTTCAAGCTCCTTATCATGATACATATGAAGTATCATGGGTTAGTTTTACTACGGAAAAACTAGAAAATTATAATTGGAATTATTTAGATCACTACATATGTACAAGAGGTGATACAGATTTTGTTCTTGTTGACACCTTAAAATTTTGGAGGTATCTCTTGCATTACACATTATTTATTTAATAAAACATTCTTATTTTTATCAATATTATTCAGATTTAGAGTATATTTGTTACCATTAAACAATGCAGCCACGAAAAGAATTATAGAAGGAGCCCCACATTGCGATGTGTACACACCATTAACTACTGCTGAGCATAATCAGATGGTTGAAGGTTTCTTAAAATTTATAGAGACAGTTGTCAATAGAATAAAGAGGCCACCTTCGAAGAAGCCACGGGTTTGTTTAATAATAATAATATTGTATTTTCATAGCATGTTTTGATTTTTTAATGCTTTGTAGTTGTTAATTTTCAATGCACATTTATTATTGTTTGTTCACAATATTTTCTTTTTCATTCTGTTTTAGAAATGCTGTAGTATTTCTTTGTTACTGTAAATGAATATAAAACAAATAATGTGCATGTTATTTAAGTTCGATTGCATGTTGTAGATGTCTTTGAGCATACCTAACCCTGCAGGTTCTTTGATTCAACTACGTCGCCATAGCATGAGTATCGTTACACAAAAATTTGAGGTATATAAAACACAAATTATTTAATAATAGTAGTTTTTGCTGTTTTTTTTTGTCTTGTAATTTGTAGATGCTGTTTTCTGCTAAAATTACACAAACTATCACTTATATAGTATATACATTTATAAACAGTAATAATCATCTCTTTTTGCTTAATGTTATAATTCCAATCATTTGAATGGTTTGTTCATATGAAAAATAACAATGACAAAAATGTTTGTTTTTAAGCAAGGCACTGAAAAAAGTCTACTTTTTCCCTACTTCCTAAACCACAACCGCTTTTTTTTCTCTCTCCACTATAAAAATTACCAGTCTGAATTGGGGATTGATTCTGAAACTTTTAAATTATGAGATAAAAACTTTGCTACATCCAGGCTGGGAAATGATATTTTAAGAATTAGAATGCAGAGTGACCTTAGCACTGTTAAAATATACTGTGTGTCCCACGGATTTCGGAAAACATCCACTGTAATACATATAAAATTTATTAGTAGATCCACCAAGGCTATGAAAACATTAAAAATCAGAATAAAACATGAGTAAACACCAATGTCATTAGAGTTGTCTAATGTAAGAGAGATACAGTTATACTTTTAGTCAGCGCATAAATAATAATATGTGATTATTATTTTTGACATTTCTAGTATTGATAATAATTTGAGGTTAAAGTAATTTTATTTATTTTTGGGCAGGAATCGAGATGGCGCAGCATCCTTTGAACCTTATGGCACCTATTGCTATGATCATTTGGCCGACCCTACTAGAATTTAGCCGAATCTGGGGGAATTCTACCCCCAGTAGGGATTCTTATCATGCCAAAACTTAAAAAAATGCATATTTAATAAACTTTTGATTAAACATAACCTTAAAATGTGGTAACTAATAATATTTATCCTTACCTGTAAAATAATGAAAACTAATCAATAAATAATAGTATATTATTGTACGAGTTTTAAAAGACGGTCTATTGTAGCACGTTTGGACATGACGAGAGAAGCGAGGAGTGTTCCACAGAAACGAGTGGTATAATACGTCTTATAAACAAGTGTAATATACTATTTTTTATACTTCGCGTCATTAATTTTATAGAAATTGTAATTCAAACTATTAAAAACATTGCATTGTAATCTAGTGATTTTTGCGTTTAACATGTGGTAACACTATAAAATAGCTTTTCACGTTTTGTGAGCTTAGAATGTCAGGGTGGCCAGCGAACCTGGAAGAAAACCGGGAATTTACACAATCAGGAAAAACCGGGAAAAAACATTGAATTAGTGATCAAAGTCGAGAATTCTTTTCAGGAAAAAATAAAAAGCTAAAACTAGGATTAGACTACAAACAAAAACACGTAGCGCATTAATACAACTTTTTTTGCTACTGTACGCGAAGTCGACACGTGTGGACAGGATGCGAAATTGCAATTTCGCGGCCGTTACCCTTAGTAACGGCCACGAAGTAACTTAGTGTCAGTATCTCCAAACATTTTTACGATCTTTTACAAAACTAATTGCTTTATTTATGGCATTTCCATAGAAACGCTGCAACATGCAAGCCACCTTTCTAATGACAATGATTTAATTAAACTGTTGGTGTTTCAAAAGCAATGAAATTTGTAATTACGAGGATGGGTTGAAAACTTATCGGCCTGAGGTGGAAAACAGTATTTTTAGGGGTTGATTTTGATTTTATTTCTCAATAAAATCTCCTTTGAGCTCGATGCACTTGGTCCAGCGATACTCTAAGTGACTCAAATCATCCGCGTAAAAGGAAACGTTAAGGTCTTAAAAATATGCGTTTACAGAATCATTGATTTCAAGATTAGATGAAAGTTTGCGCCCTCCAAGCCATTTTTCCAAATTTGGAAACAAGAAGAAATCGCTGGGAGCTAGATCAGGCGAGTACGGTGCGTGATTTAACAATTCGAAACCAAGTTCATGGATTTTTGCCATTGCAATTGCCGACCGTTGAGGGGGAGCATTGTCTTGATGAAACAGCACCTTTTTCCTCAACATGTGTGGAAGTTCTTTAGCGATTTCTTCTTTTAAACGATCTAGTAAGTTAGCGTAATATTCACCAGTGATACTTCTTCCCTTTTCCAGGTAATCAATAAAAAGTATGCCCCGGGAATCCCAAAATACCGTGACCATCACCTTGTCGGCCGATGGAATAGTCTTAGCCTTTCATGGTGGTGGAGAATCACCATGTTAGAATAGAATAGAATAGAATAGAATATTTATTGTGTACTAGGAACAAAAAATATTGTATGGTACAAGTCAAAAACTAAAGTAAAAAATACAAACAATTCAAAAGTTAATAATTAAAAAAATTTTTTTTTTTGCAAATTAACAATTTAACTGATTAAAAAACAAAAAATTCCTAAGAATTTACAATAAAAAATGTATCTAAAATTTAAGTATAATTTAAAAAAGTTGTTTTAGTTATTTCCCTGATATCGTATGGCTCCACAGATATAAGGCATTTCTTTATAATTTTTTTAAAACTATTGATGGATGTAATATTTCGCATTTCCTTGGGAAGTAAATTAAAAAAAGATAAGCAACTGTATAAGCAGCCTTTTTCGAGTAAAGTAGTTTTATGTATGGGATAACGAAAAAAATCTTTTTGTCTAGTAATACGGTCGTGGTCAATTTTAAAATTTGAAAAATAATCTCTGTTTCTGTATACGTAGCAAAGACACTCATAAACATATAAACCTGGGACAGTTAGTAAATTTAGCGACCTAAAAACTCCTTTACAGCTTTCACCAGGTTTCAAATTAGCTAAAGTTCTTACTGCTCTCTTTTGCAGTATGAAGATAGTTTGACTATGTGCACCACCCCAGAACACAATTCCATAAATTAAAAGTGAATAGAAATGGCCATAATAAGCAGTTATCAGTGTGTTATGATTAACCACTTTTTTCAATTCTTTCAAGAAATAATGAATTTTACTGAGTTGACCACAGAGCCGTTGTACATGCTCCAACCATTTCATGTGTTCATCTATTATGACCCCTAAGAATTTGGTTTTTGATGTAAGTTCAATGTTGCTGTTATTTATATCAATTTCTCTTGGATAAGCAGTTTCATTTCGATTGTGTCTAAATAATATACATTGAGTTTTATTTGTATTCATTACTAAAGTATTCTCCTCGAACCATTTAGTAACGGTTGAAATAGCAGACACTGTTTTATCCTTTATCTCGTTATAATCTTTCCCAACAACTAACACAGTCGTATCATCAGCATAGTTTGTTAAAGTCACTGAATGATCATTTAAAGTTGCTGAAAGATCATTTATGTATAGTAAAAACAAAATTGGAGCAAGTACACTGCCCTGTGGGACTCCTAAAGTAATAGGTTTTGAATTTGAAAAATGCTCAGCTGAGTTTGCTGTAATACTTACTTTTTGACAACGGTTACTTAAATAAGACTGAAACCAATTGTAGGCCATTCCTCGGATTCCCATTTTTTCCATTTTATTCAGTAAAGTCTGATGGTGAACACAGTCAAACGCCTTGGATAGGTCCAAAAAAACCCCGAGTGCAATATTTGCCCTATCAAGGGCATCAAGAATCTCTCGTACAAAAGTGAAAACAGCAGTAGCAATAGACTTTGTTTTCTGATATCCATGTTGGTTCGGTGCAATAATATTTTTCGCGTTCAAAAAAGACACCAATCTTCTGCACATGGCAATTTCAAATATTTTTGAAAAATTAGAAAGAAGGCTAATTGGCCTATAATTCTCTACTACTAGAGGATCCCCTTTTTTAAATAGAGGCTTTACTACTGCTAACTTCAACATTGTTGGGAAAACTCCATTTAGCAAGGATGCGTTAATAATGTAAGTTAAAGGTTTCAAAATATAAACACCTACTTTTTTCAACATTACATTACTTATACCATCATCTCCACTGGAGTATTTGTTTTTTAGACCAGCAATTATTTCAATGATTTCGGCTTCGGTTACTTCAGTTACATAAATAGAATCTGGTATATTACTTACGTGATTAAGATTAGTGTTTACTGGGATTGTGCCTACAAGTTTATTTGCTGCAGTTACAAAAAAGTCATTAAAAATACTAGAAGCCTCAGATGGAGAGAGAACTACTTCATCGTTTGATTTAATCCCACTGAAACTTTCATTTTTTGATTTTTTGATGCCCTTTTCTGTATGTATTATGTTCCATATAGTCTTTGTTTTATTACTAGACTGAAAAATTTGATTGTCATAGTAGTTCTTTTTTTCTTGTAAAAGAAGTTTAGAATAAAAACCCTTATATTCATTGTATGCCTCCTTGGGCAGCTGATTTTGAATATACAGTTCAAATAGAAAGTTTAAAGTTTCTTTGGCATGAATAACCTCATCGGTCATCCATTTTGGTTTTTGGTTTTGATGAAATCTTACTTGCTTAAGAGGAAATGCCAAGTTAAAATGAACTAAAAATAACCTAATAAAAGTACTGTATTTTTCATCTACTGTTAATGCCTCATATACTGGGAACCAAGTTTCATTTTTTAGGAGATTATAAAAATTTTGATAATTTTGTGAACTAAAAATACGTTTATAACTATATGAGTTTTTAACATTTTCTTGTTTTTCAAAAATGGTGATTTCCTGACCAAAATGATCAGATATGTTTTCATTTAAAACACTAACATTATAAACTGAAAAATTAGATACATAAATGTTGTCTAGGCAAGTTGACGTGGTGGGAGTGACTCTAGTAGGACAATCAACTATAAATTTCATATTATAAGTGTTCAAAATATTGTTTACAGAATTTATATTTCTAATATTTTTTTCTAAACTGTTTCCACTGTTTCGATGGTTGCTTCGTTTCAAGGGTATAGTGATGGACCCATGCCTCATCAACGGTAATAAATCGTCGCATAAAGTCTTTTGGATGACGCCGAAAACGCTGCAAACACTCTTTTGAAACACCGACTTGTTGTTGTTTTTGATCAATTGTGAGCAGTCGCGGCGCGCCACCCACCTTGCACAAATTTTTTTCATTTCCAAATTCTCGTGTAAAATTCAATGCACGCGTTGTTTAGGTATACCTACAGTATCAGCTATTTCCTGCAATTTTAATCGACGGTCATAAATATAATAGCGTGCACTTTTTCAACCATTTCTTCAGTGGTCGCAGATTTGGGTCTTCCCAAACGCGGTGCATCGTTGCAGCTTTTCCCACCTCGTTTAAATTCAGCAGTCCACTTTTTTACAGTGGAAAATGAAGGAGCAGATTTTCTCAGAGTAGAATCCAGCTCTTTTTAATTTCTGTGGCAGTTAAGCCTTTCAAACAAAATATTTTATAACAACACGATGTTCGTGTTTTTCCATTTTTCACAAATAACTTGCAACAATAAAACTTTAGCAGGCAGATACACATGAAGTTATGAAGCAATCGCTTTGACATTGCAGATGCGACTTTATGAAGGTTAGAACTTTACGGCTGTCAAAAAACTTATGCACTCAGTGCGCCCTCTCTGGGTCAGGCCGAGAAGTTTTCAACCCGCCCTCGTATATATATTTTTTACGGTTGCACAAAACGTGTTGTGTATACCTTGTTCACGAAATTCTTTAGCGTTCTTGAGATTGTCCTGCCTTGATCGCAAACGGCCAATTTTTCTCTTAATACGTTAAAAAAAAGAGATTTCACGGCCTTGTCCAAATGAAGCCATTTGAACGTATATTTGCAAGTTAAAAAAAATTCTGTTGATTACTGGAAACAGTAACATTTTAATTTTAAAGTTAATATTTTTGAGCAGCTGTTCTTAAAATGTCAAACTAATTTAGGCAAATTTGAAAACCAAATGCATAATTCTCCAAAATGCCTATCAAACTATTTAACAAAGTATTCTTAAGAAATTTTGTTTAAAACTAAGTTAATTTTTAAAACGATTACAAATTAATGCAAATAGAAAATAGTTAATTAAATAGCAAATAGGAGTTTTCTAAAGGACAAGGACAAATAGTAAAAATAGTAGTTTTAGCGCACTTGTCATCGTTAAACCTGGACGATAAGCGGGTTGTTTTCTAAATTAGGACGCGTGCGCTAAAAACACGTCTTATGAAACTATAATACAGGGTGATCCAAATTGAGTGAAGATGATTTGAATTTGGCGCCTTGGGTTTTAGTGTATTTCACGTTATTAAAGGTGAAAAGGTTTCGAAACAGCACAATGCGCAGAAACCGAAATACGTATGAGCGTTTGAAATTCCGTCGCACGCGCATATCTTTCTTAATGCAGTAGCGTCGGTATATTTCCATTCTGTCTTGTTGCGTGTGCTTATATCTCACAATTATCTTTTTGCTACTTAGGTGAGTTGATTTAAGCTCCAACCCCTTCAATTAAAAGTGGTTATTTAAAGATTATAAAGTGTACTTTGAGATTTTCATAACATTTTATGTGCACATATTTTTAACCCCTTTTAATGAACAACATACGCGCCACCACTGTACTCGCAGGTTACGTTCGCGCAGATCTTGATGAGTCATTGTGATGTTTCGAAACTACGTGAACTCTAGTATGTAGCATCAAATTTCAGCGGCAACTCGTCACTTTCTCGTTTACTTCGTTGTGCTTTGCCACGTTGTTCTCGATTTTCATTGAATTTTTGCTTTATTTCTCTTGTTTTCTTATTTTACAAAACAGTTGTTTTCAGAACTACGGTTTGTTAGACGATTTTATTATCAAGTAAGCTACTGTAAAATAAAAGAAGAATAAAAATATCCGAAAAGTATTCATGTTGCCAACTTGATAATAATTTACCGTGGCGATAAATTCAAACAGTCCTCAGTCAATTTGGATCACCCTGTACTTATTAATTCCAAACAAATAATTTGATCATCAATATGTGTACCTATGCGTAAATTATTGAAGGAAAAAAACCGAAAAAAAATGATATTTTATGACCTGGAAAATCGAGAAAAAACCTTGAATTTCAAATTAGTCTGAAATTAGGCACAAGGCAAGGTTTATGTCAAAAATCTCAATGTACGTTGTTATTTGCGTGCTAATTAAAAGTGTAACTGTCACTTTCTTACGTCAGGCAACTCTACTGATGTAGGTGTTTTAAGTCAATTTTTAATGTTTTCATAGCCTTTGTGGATCTACTAATTAATTTTACGTGTATTACAGAGTATGTTCTGCAATCCGTTGCACACATGATATATAACAGAGCACTGGCTAATTAACTAAAAACGAAAACTAATACAGGTTTGAATATTGATATTATATATGTTGTGGTTTCAAACGCATCCAGTCAGTGAGTTGGTCAAATAAATACTGAGATAATACAAGTCCACTAGCACAATACCAGGGTCCAAGAGATCGCTGTAGGTACAGTGCTCTGCAGCAAGCGACAGACTAATTCGATAAGTGTTGCCTTTCATCCGATCGGTGCGCAGGAACAAGAAGTATGGTTTAACATGTGTGTGTGTGTGAGTGCTGCACAAATTGCAGCACTTATACAGTACTGAAATGATTTTGAGATTGTGTAGTTTGTCGCATGTTAGATGATCATTATTTTACATGAAATGAGCATTTGAATTGAGCATTACAAGAAATATTTTTACAATAAATAAAGCATTTGAAAAAATTAACAACCAATATATTAATTTATTTAGAAGTCAATAACTTTAACGCTAATTATTACTTATTAACTGGCATCTAAAAAATTATTGTGCTATGACACAGAAATAAATACCTTTATATTAATATATTGTTGCTCTAAAATAATTAAAACGAACATTATATCTGTTCAAATAAACAGTTCATTGACAGTTAGTGAATATTTAAGATTTAAATGAAAAAGATTGGGAAATATAGAAAAGTATAAAGCATGATAAAAATTCCCAAATGTGTTTGCAAACTAAATAAAACCAGGAATGGATTACAGCAAACCTTGACCCCTGGAATCAAATCGATAGTATTTAATCTGGCAAAAAGACGTTTGTAAGCAACAATCAACTAACTAATTAAGAATTTGTCAGTTGGCAGTTAAGTATGGATCAATTCAGCACAAAATTCTCTAGTTATTCATTGCTACCAATAACAATTTTACGTTCTCTTGTCATATCACTATCGAATTATTCGACAACTTCTTAAAGAAAATAAGTCTACAGTAGTGGGAAATTGATGAATATCCCTACATTGGAAATTTTAATAACATAAAAACCTACATACGGTTGCATATGGATACATACTTTTTGCTGGAAATCAAGAACTTAAGTATTCGAATGAAACATATAAGTGAGCTGAGGTTCTTAAGAATTGACAAACAAAGAGATAACGGAAAAGTATACCTCAGTTAATCCATTTATTTGTCTTAAAAAATGTATTGCAGTGATTCAATATGGAAAATTGGAAATCAATAGAAACCACTGATGGAAGTGAAGCGTGTTGCAGAAATTACTTTAACAGACGCAGACGAATCAAAACTTTATCGGAAACAGAATGGCTGCTTGATTTACACTAGGGAAGTGAAGGAGGCAGAGAATAGGCAAAATATCTATCTGTCTATGCAATTTGACAAATTTATTTTCTAGTCCAATTCTACACTGTTATAAAATGATGGTGCTATACCAGGGTGGCTAGCGAACCTGGAAACCTTGAAAACCGGGAAATAACCGGGAATTTGTACTATCGGAAAAAAACCTGGGAAGAACCTTGAATTAGTGATCAAAGTCGGGATTTTTTTCAGGGAAAAATTTAAAAGGATTTGAAAAAATCAAATAATTTTCATAGTACTTTCAAAAATAATTAATATTTTACGTTATCTTTTTTTTTCATTTGCGTGTCCAAAAGAGTTGAATACTGGAAACAGTAATATTTTATTTTTTAAAGTTTATGTCATTGTGAACAGCTGTTTGTAAAGTGTCAAAGTTATTTACGCAAATTTAAAAACCAAATGCAGGATTAGAGTTTTCAGTGTTAGCAACTGTCCAAACCAGTTAACAAAGTATCCCAAATTTTGTTTACAATTAAGTTATTTTTTTAAACAATTACAAATTAACGCTAATAGAAAAATGGTATAAAGTATTAGTTTCATAAGACACGTTTTTAGCACACACATCCAAGTTTAGAAATCGACCTTTGTAGTGGGGAGTTTTCTAAAAGACAATGACAGTAAAGGATAAACAGAAAAAATAATATAAAGTATTCGTTTCATAAGACGTTTTAGCGTCTTTAACGCGTCTAAACTTGAACGCCTGCCCTAAAAACATGTGTTATGAAACTAATACTTTTGCGTGTCCAAAAGAATACCGGAAACAGTAACATTTTATTTTTTAAAGTTTTTAGCACTGTTGAACAGTTGTTCTTAAAACGTCCAACTTATTTACGTTGTAAATTTGAAAAACAAATGCAGAATTAGAATTTTTAATGTTGCTCTCAAAAAACTGAACAAAGTTTTCTTAAGGAAGTTGTGGTGGGATAGTCTGAGCCAAAAATTATGGAACTGTGCTATTTTGACAAATAGAAATAATTACATAGTCTTGCTTCAAATAATGGCTCAAACAATACTAGTTTTATTAAAATGCATGTGAAAGCAATTAGTTATTATTTATATATGTGTTTAATTAATTATTAGTTTTTTTAAAGTCAGAAATTAACTTTTGACTGTCTAGTCCAAACTTAAGAACGTGAAAAACTGACGAAAGAAACAATTATTCTAACCAGAAATTTCATTCAAGTTTACTTTTTTATTAGTAAATATAAAATAACATTACTATGTAAACACTAAAAATTAAAGAAATCTCTCTAGAATATAAATAAATTATACGCTTCTAGAGTAGTGAAAAAGTGACAACGTTGCCTTCAGTTGGCACCAGTATTTCGTTTGTTGTTCTGATAAAATCAAATTAATGCACTAAATGACGTTGACTCATGTTTTGAGGTTATCTTTGCAAATATATGTATATAAAACACCATTTATTCAGATTCATTTAAAATGTAGCAGTAAGAAATTCCCGAATTATGTATCTTTTTATTTAATACAACTGATTTTATTTTCGAGATGTAAATTACCAACGGCACTGGTTCTATATGGAGCTATATAAAGCATTTAAGTTTCCCAGTAGTTTGTCGCAATGCGACGTTGTTACCATGTGAGCTATATCAAGCGTTCAATCGACAAATTCTTCGTATTAATTTATTTTCTGGCAAAACTATCCTCCTAAAAAATTTGAAACTTTAACGGCACAATCTTACAACGGTTTTACGTGAAATGTTTTGGTGTTAAGTTTTTTTCATCATTTTTTATGAAGTTATTATAATAAAGGTATCAACAACTTACCATTTTGCATAAGATCGTGTGTTATTTTTAAATGCAATTTATGCATAAACAAACTTCCTAAACATTAAAGATTTTCTAGGAAATAACTTTGTACATTAAAATCTATCAACTGCAATAATTTTTTTATATTTTCATCATATTTTTCTACAGCCACAACTCCCTTAACAAATTTTATTTAAAAACTAACTACATAATAAGTTATTTTTTTAATGATTACAAAATAACACAAATAGTACATACGAGGGTAGCTCGATATGTATTGCGAAAAACTAATAAAAACAAATATATAGTGTTGGAAACTTTTTTATTGGTTTTCAAAATATTCTCCCCGATGATCAATACACTTTTGCATACGTTGAAACCAAATTTCGTAGCATTTTTTCCATAGAGAATCAGGTATCTCTGACACATGGGTTTTGAATGCATCAACCGCCTCTTCCGGCGTCGAAAATCGTTGCCCGCGCAATTTGTTTTTCACGTGTGGGAACAAAAAGAAATCGTTAGGTGCCAAATCAGGACTATACGGCGGATGACCCATCAATTCGACGTTTTGAGTGCTCAAAAACCAGTTGATCAGGCTTCGCACGTTGTTTTTTCTTATTTCTCGGATGACTTCTGGTAATCAAATGGTTGTGTACCATTCTGAATTGACCGTTCTACGATCCTCTGTCCAGTTTTTCCAAAAAAACAGGCGATCATTTGCTTCGAAGTGCTTCGAGCATGAACGACTTTTGTTGGGTTTGGCTCATCTTGGAAGACCCATACAGTCGACTGCTGTTTACTTTTGGGCTCATACGCATAAATCCAAGATTCGCCACCTGTGATGATGTTATAAACGGTTTTTAAGCACCGTGGTTGTATTTCTCGAGCATTTCTTTTGCCCAATCGACACGAGCCCTTTTTTGAGCGACTGTTAACTTACGTGGAATCCAACATGCACACAGCTTTTTCATGGCTAAATGTTCATGCAATATTGAATGTATGCTGGTCATACTAACGCCTAAGGATGCCTGAATTTCACGATAAGTCACATGACGATCTTGCTTTATGAGTTCGCGCACGGCATCGACGTTTGCTGGCACCATAACCGATTTTGGACGACCTTCGTGAGATTCACCTGCCAGCGAACAACGACCACGATTAAATTCATTGAACCAACGATATACAGTTGCTCTGTGTGGGGCTTCATCACCAAAAGTTAAAGTAAGTTGATCGACGCACTGTTGTTGTGATAATCCACGTCGGAAGTCGTAGAAAATCATAGCACGAAAATGTTCACGAGTTAATTCCATTTTTTGGTTGAGAGGAAATTTTCAACTCAATGTAAACAAAACAAATAGCGTCCATATGACAAAACGTTTTTAGTATGTATGCCGTCAAAAATGTCAAACTTTATGTTGCAATTGTCAGATTGCACCTAGCAAAAGCAGGGTTGCCAATTCGCAATATATATCGAGCAAGCCTCGTGTAAAGTATTCGTTTCATAAGACATTTTTTCTATTTTGCGTCTATAATAAAGCTTTTAAAGCACCCAAAACAGTGCGTTAATAGCTCATTTGAGTGCTTTAATAGCCCAACTTTTTCAAAGTTGGTAGCATTGAAAAAAACAGAAAATTGACAAAAACTTCACTCAATTTTCTGTAACTAAAATTCAATAATCTTGTTTATTGTTTCCAGCCTTACTTTGTGGAACTCTATAATCATGAAATAAATAAAGATTAGTAAAAGTTTCACAGTTTTATTAAAATACAACCTAACTAGAGTTCCTAAATGAAAACTTCAACTGTGTTATTTTAGAGTTAGGACACAGGTGTCAAATTCTATCTCTTTCTAGGCCAAAAGTAAGCTGTCTGAAACAGAGATACTTTTTTTCTCTCTTTTTACTTTAGTGACAACATTCACCAGTTGTCACTTATAAATTTTAGGTTATGCTGTCATGTTTATTTTTATGCATGTAAAATTTCTTAATGTGCACATTATCATTTATTAATTGTTTGTAGAGAATTTTTAAATGTACATATATCAATTTTACGACAGTTTTTAATAAAGTATTAATTGTATCAAATTTCAGATTTATATAACTGTCATATTAAAGTTTAATTTATTAAACCAATTTTTATGATTACCAACCTTCTAATAAATAGTTTCAAAACATCAAATGTCACTAGGATAATTTGACGTGCGTGACTTAACTCTAAATAACACACAGCTCAGTTCATATTTAGGAACCCTAAACCTGACAATATTGTTTCGACAACTATGCTGTCATTATCAAAGGTAATATAATTATAAACAAACACGTCGCTAAGATAGATACAAAAATAGGTAACTAGATAAAATAATAATTATAATCAGAATTAAATATCTAATACTTCCAGTAACGGAGAATTACTGAGCTCAAGTTGTTCATTCATTAAAGGTACCCTGAGTTTGTGTTTGTATATCTCAAAGGCTTCTAAAATGTCTAATTTGCGTTTGTTATTACAAAAATGTAGGAATTTAATATTATTTTGAGGAGTCATTGTGTGATTTTGTTCTGAAAGGTGTTTGGCATAATTAGATTTTTCAGAATGTTTATTTTTGTAATGACGTACGTGTTCTTTATATCTCATGTCAAAATTTCGAAGTGTTTGTCCAATATATACCGAACTACAAAAAGAACAATTTAAACGGTAAATGCCCGATTTCATGATATCATGTGTTCTGTCTTTAGCATTAAATAAAAATGAAAAAGTGTTAGTGTTGGTTTTAAATGTTATTTTATAATTGTTGGTTTTTCTTAGTATATGTGCAATTTTTTCTGATATTTTGCCAAAATATGGTATAGATATGTAATTTGTGTCTTCTGTTTGATTGTCAATGGGATATATTCTTTTGATAGCTAACCTATAATCTTTTTGTTTAATTAAAGTGTCAATCATGTTCCGATTGTAATGATTTGCATGTGCTAGTTGTTTAATGGTTGATATCTCTTTGTTAAAATCTGATTTTGTTAGTGGAGTAGTTAAAGCTCTGTGTACTAATTATCTGTAGGCTGCTATTTTATGTGTATTATGGTGACAAGATTCATTTGGTATTGTTGTGTCTGTTTGTGTTGGTTTTCTGTATATGGAAAATTCAAATAGATTGTCTGTGTTAATCTTGATATTTAAGTCTAGAAAGTTTATAGCCGTGTTTTGTTCTGTTTCTAGTGTAAATTTTATGTTAGGGTGAATACTGTTAATAAGAATTAAAAATTCATTGATAACCTCAAAAGAACTGTCAAAACAAGCTAAAATGTCATCAACATAATGAAACCAGAAGATAATGTGTTTAGAGAGGTTTAATTCAAATATTCGATCTTCGAACTTGTCTTTAAATATGTTAGCTATTAGAGGACTTAGAGAATTACCCATAGGTAAACCATCCTTTTGTAAATAAATTATGTTATTAAAAGTGAAATAATTTTGACTTATACAAAGGTCAAATAATTGAATTAACTCTAACCTTTTAACTAATTCTATATTACTATTGATCAAGAAACTATCTAATAAAGGAATACATTCTTGTGGGGATATTCTGGAGAACATGTTGCAAATATCAAAACTAACAAGTTTTGAATGTGGTGAAAGATGTATGTTTTGCAGCTTATCTACTAATTCTAATGAATTTCTAACAGAGTATTACGATTTGTAACCTATCGTGTTAATAATCTGGTTCAGTTTTTTGAATAAAATGTGATTAGGTGCATTGATGTATGATACAACTGGTCTTATTGGCATATTCTGTTTATGTGCTTTGACTAGTCCACATAGTTTAGGTGGTTGTGGGTTTTTATTAATGATTTGTTGCTTTTCTAATTCTGAAAAGCAGATATTGCAGTTTTCTAAACCTTGTTTTATTTCTTTTTGGAATTTTGTGGTTGGGTTTTTGTTTAAAGTTTCTAAATTTTCTTTATTAATAAATTCATTAACTTTTTGTATGTAAATATCTTTTGAAAGAATTACCAAAGTGTTACCCTTATCTGCTTTAACAGAAATTAGATTGTTCTCTGTGATTTTCTGTTTTATAGATTGAAGAAGTGATATGTTAGATGTGTTGTACATTTTGTCCTGTTTCAAAGACATCTCTTTTAACAAATTCGAAATTTGGAATTTTGCATAGTTATTATGATCTTTCTTAAGTATAGTTTCGCATTCAACGGCCAAAATTTCTTTAATTTTGTTGGTAAATTTTGGAAAAGTTTTATTTAAAACGAAAAATAGGTAGTTATTTTTTTTTTAAATAATTAAGGAATAACGCAAATAGAAAAAATAGTATAATGTATTCGTTTCATAAGACTTTTAGGGCATTTATCCTTGGATGCATGTGCTAAAAACGGGCCTTATGAAACTATTTTGCAGAGCTCAATTAAACTGATTCATTTTGATCGTTATTTGGTTATTTAGGCTTCTCCAGCAATAAAAAAATGGCTTCAAGTGAAGTTTTATGTTCCGTTATTAATTCTAAATTAATAATTTGATCATAAATATGGGTGTGCGTAAATTATTGAAGGAAAACACGGGGAAAAATGATATTTTACGACCTGGAAAACCAGGAAAAAACCCTTGAATTTAAAAGTACCACTCTTGCTGGCCACCCTGTATCCTACCTACAGTCATTTGAAATCCAAACTACAACAAAAAGTTTCAACATAACTCCGATAACAAGAATATTTATAGCTATAAAGAATAATAGCCGAATTCTAATTTATTACATCACGGGTCGCAGTGCAAGTTGCGTTGAAAAAATGATAGATACGCAAAGCAATGTAAAGTTTCATTGCTTTGCATGTCTATCGGTTATATCTTGACACAATTCATAACACGAATTATTATTACAAGCAATTTGCAGAATCACCAATATGATTTGGTGAGCAACTAGATTTTAAAGTTTTAAAAATAAGACAACAGGATTGGTGTGGCAAAAATCAAAAAGAGATGATTATGATCTTTTTTCTTATAGATTATTATAGTTTTATAAAATTTGCATAAATATTTGTATATATCTAGTATGGACACAGTGACTGTTTCAGAATGCAGTAGGATGCAATTCACCATTCCGAGAGCGGTTAGGTAGCAACAGACTTCCAGACAGACCTCGACCAAGGTTTGATTGTTTTTTGTTTTTCTTGCAGAGCTTGGGTGGATAGCGGCATGTGTTTACTGGAAATTGTTATTTTTTATTTAGTTTTACTGCTACTGGAGTTATTGTTTTATTTTTGATGTTATATATTTTTAGTTTTATTTTTTCCTTTTGTGTAGCACGTATTATCATAACAGTTGCTTTATTAATTTTTATACTTGGTTTTGGTTATTTTATAGGCTGCATTTTTACAGAATTCCTCTGCTCGCTCTGGTGAGAGGTATTATGCACCTTCATTTAGGTTGGTAGCGCTGTATTAACTGTTTTTATTTAGTTGTCTTTTTTTATTAAAACATTATTTGGAAAAATAGTTAAATTAAGTCCATGGAAAATAATCAATTTTACTTTTGAAATCTGTTTAATGTTTATTTGGATGAAAAGGAAGGAAAATTGTGATGTGTAAAGACATTAAGTTAAGTGACAAAATTGTTTGTGTGTGCAATATCTGGTGATGGTTTAACTTAATTTGACCCTAGTTGTTCGGTTTTTCACATTAATAATTTTTTTATCTGAATGACATTTTAGTTGAGTTAGTTTTTTGTTGCAATATTGAAACGAAAGTATTGAAATCAAAACAGTTAACCCAAACACTATTTATTTAATTCAATCCTGGAACAAAAAACGTTACCTGTCCAATGAAATGTTCCACAGTTATACTTATTCACAATAATAATAATTGCTACTACCCATAACCTGAAAACCAGGCCCAAACAAAAAAGGGAGGGAACAAGGAAGAAATAAGAAAAGATAGGCCAATAAGTTTACTTCCATCCATGTACAAAG
This sequence comes from Agrypnus murinus, assembly GCA_929113105.1. Lineage (NCBI taxonomy): Eukaryota > Metazoa > Arthropoda > Insecta > Coleoptera > Elateridae > Agrypnus > Agrypnus murinus. Next base: position 82,053,529 of record OV816030.1, read on the forward strand.
TCTTTGCCACAGTTAAGTTATAAAAGAACAGATAGAAGGAAAGCTAAATGAAAACGAACCAGTAGAACAAGTGGGTTTATAAGTGGATATACAGGGTGTTTTTTAAATAATGGTTTTTGGCTTAATGGGTAACATGAATAAAGGAAGAAGGCAAAAATGCATAAAATTTCCCACTATCTCAAAAATAAATTTTCACTAAAATTTGTTGGGCACCCGGAGAATTAAGGAAACTGAAGACGGCCCTGGTGTCTGGAGGAGGTATTATTTCTATGCTGTTCATTCATTTAATTTAATTGAAATAGTTAAAATTGCTGTAAAACGAAATATTAACAACATGACATGTCCTTATCCTGAAATTATCATTTTTACAAGATCGTTCATTTTAAAAATAACAATGGTATGGTAATGGTATAATACGATCATTTCTATCGATTAAAACAGCGTTAATAATTAATGACGTGACCTAATCATTACTTCATTTAGAAGATACTTAGTTAGATGTAAAAAAACACTCCAGGTTTCACTGAATGCATAAATCTTTATTTTCTTAACACAATAAATAGTAAGTGACAAACCCAAATTGGTTGCAATATGATTTTTCTGAAAGTCTACCTCATTGAGAAGAATTTTAGTTATATTTTAAATATTAAACAAAATACGTATTAAGAATTCACAGAAGGGAAAGTACGGCATTCCTTTCAAATGTAGCGTGATCTGTTTATCGAATTACCAGTTTTCAGAAACTATTGCCATCTGAATTTGTATAAAAGTTCCTTAAATGTGTTCTTACATTTCTAATCTACCTTCAAATCGTTGGAAATATGACACCACTCGTGTAAGAATTAATTACACCCAATTGCGGTAAAAGACGAATTGGAAAGCCAACATAACAATATGTAAGTACTAATTACGGTTAGGTGTAAAAAATAAATGCCATGTTTCTTTACACACAAATGCATAGTTAAGGTTTTTAGATCAGGTCATATTTCTAAAAAGTGTTTATTTACTCAGTAATAACTTCCGACCACATTATTTACTTTAAACCATGCAGACAGCCATAAATTAGTTTTTTTATGTGACATAGAACAATTTTTAAAAGGTAGGTACATCTAAAAGGGTATCACATTTTTAAATTAAATTTGTACAACTTAAGGCAGATTAGTGTTACAGGCCGGGACTCGTTTAATAAAACTTTAAAATTCATTTTCTCGAAAACTATTTGTTTGAAGAACAAACTTTATAAGGATGATTTGCTCTACTATATTCCACCTAAATACCATTCAGTCAAAAACCTTTAATTAAAATACACCCTGTATAAAGGATTTAATAGTCAACCAGTTATTGGAAAAATATAAGAAAAGACTTTGAAAAAGCCTTCTACAGTGCAGTGTATGTAAGAATAGTCAAAGCTTTAAGGAACGAAGATATACATTAAAATGATAACAGAAATTTACAGTCAGAATAAAACAAAGATCAGAATGGAGAAAGAAGACAAATACTTCTGGGTAAAACAGGTAGATCCACTATCAACTATTGTTCAATTGTGTATTAGAAGAAATCTTTAAAAAAATTAACATGGGACAGTCGAAGGATACAGTTGGCAGGAAATGGCTGTCTAACCTGAGATTCATCATTGCACACTGAGATTTTTTACCCATTTTGCTGGTCAAAAGTGATTTTAAAAAGTTGTATAATATTTTATTTTCGGCATGCACTTTTTAAAAGGAATCATCAGGCTAACTGAACCTACATACGAAAAGCTTATAAAACAACAGATGCGTCTTTTTTCTTATTTCGAATCTCAACGTTACCAAATGCGGCTGTGTAGTCATTGCCTATCACTTATTATTTAGGTATTGTCAAATAGTGTTTTAAAGTTCATTTAGGAGTGTTTTTTAGTATGGATTCTATTCCAAGACGTAAGTAGAAATCAAATTACTTATTATTGTCTTAAAAACTTAGGTTTTCTTTAAAATTTAAAAGGAAATACTTCGAATTTCTGTAAAACTATGAAAGCTTTTTAGTATCGTTGAGCTATAGTTATCGTCCATAGTAGTCCAAAATATAAATCTTGCTTAGAATTATTTTATATAGCTTTTTACTACTTTACAAGTAAAAAACTATTGAACATTTTTGTGCTTCTTTTTGTAATTACCATTTCAGTTAATGTTAATTAAATTTCCAATATAAAGTGTCTATGGTACATTAAGTAGTATGTTTAAGCCTTTTTATTTAAAAACTTATTGTATTTAGAATCATTCATATACATACTAATATTGCAAGAAAATTATTTGTTACTTTTTTACACAGGAATAGTTAATCGTTGCAGAATTTAAAAATGAATCGCTAGCAGTAATATTAACTTTTCTGTGGCAATGTAAAATTTATATACTTTTTCTATTTTTTCTTCTATTATGGTGTATGTGGTCACACATGATAACAAAAATCTTAAAAAGCAAAATAAGCAAAGAAAATACTTTTGACCACCAAAAGGTGCACTTGGCCCCAGTGTGCGTTGATGTGATTTTATTAACAGGAAGTAGAACAGCACAGTTATGATAGGAGAACTGATGAAAGAAAGTACAAAAGCAGGGCTGAAGATACACTTTAGGAAAACAAAGCATTTATTAAACAGAGACTTAATAAAGGTAATCTACAGTCTGTTGCCACGTCTTTATCTCCGCAGTACGGAAAGGTAAACAAGTTGTGCGTAAGCGTCAGTTTCAGTTATCTTTTTGTATATATCGACTATAAATATACATACTACCAACTATTATGATTCTCACAGTCTTTTTAAATTTCATAAGTTTACTACACTTTATACAGGGGCCACTTAATTGACTCGGATCTGTTGGCAAACTGAAATGCTTTTGATATTACATAAATTATATCAGAAATCTGCAATAGCTATTAGTCTTAAATAGAAAGTTATTATTTTTACAAATTAACAAAAAAGAGTAAAGAATTTTTTGAGAATACTTTGTTTAGATAACTGGTAATAATATTACCTCTGCTACTTTATTAACCTACTAGGTTAACCTGCCAATTTGACGCACCCAATCAACTTGACCAGTGGGCTTGCTTATTTTGAATGTGAAGTCTGTCCGTCCCTCCCCTTCCCTTGTTCATGCAGCCGCATAAGTGTGCAGCCCATCTTTTATTACAATATAGATAAATATATTTTTTCAAGAAGTAATAATTACCGATTCCTTAATTTATTAACAATACAGAACAATTAAGTTAAATTTTGTTTGTAAAATCACTGAACTAGGGTGATTTTAAGGTAAGCAAAATGCATTATGTTTGGAATAAATGTTTTATGTATGATTGTGGACTATTGTGTAGAATTCTCTAGTTTTATAGGTTTTAGAAAGAACCTCTGCCTACGATATTCTTAAAAGTTGTTAGAAATTGAAGACTCGGTAGGCTCCTTGTGTAAAATAATTTTAAGAAAAAAATTTATATTTTAATGATCAACTTTAAAGATGGAGATTTAAGATTTGGCAAATTTAAATGGGCAATGTTTTGCAGTTTTATATACTGATTTAAAATCTGTTTGAAAAAAGTTCAAAATGTCAAATCTGTCAGAAGTTATTTAAAAAAAACTAAAAATTGTTATTTTCTTGTATGTCAAATATCTTCGTAAGTATAAGAGATACGAAAAAAGTTTCATATGAAAGTCACTGTATTCGATGAAACCAATTTAAAATTGGTGTCAAACAAAAATTCAAGGTGGCTGCTTTTGTGGTAGTCATATCAACTTTCCTAAGTTAAATAGGCGCCATATTGGATTTTTAGGTTACTGAATAGAATTTCTTATTCTCTTTTCAATGATGTAAGATAACGTGTAGGTATGATTGAATAAAAAATACCAGTAAAATTAACTGTTTATACATTTTATTCAAGTAGGCTTACATGGATCCAAACAAAACTTCTTTAAAAATCAAAACATAATCCTAATGGTCACATGAAATGTTCAAAATGCTGACCATTATTAGCTGACAAACATAGTTGACACCGTTTGACAACACTTCGGGTTACTTTACGCAATGTATTTCGAGTAATACTAGCACATGCTTCTAGCACTGCTTCGTGCAGTTCCTGAACATTATTCTAGCTGTAATTTCTTCCATATACATTATTCTTTATTTGATAAATTATCCATCTTCAAATGGAGGTTATTTTTATAAATAAAAAATTACGAAACTCAAAGTCTCCTCCATAAGATTTATTGAAAAGATTATCTAAATTACAATTATTTCGGCCCAATAATAACCAATAGTAATACCATTGGAGGCCATCTTCAGATTATATCATACTTAAAAATAAACACAAATATGTCTCTATACTTAATCTACTATATCAATTACATTTTATTTTATTCTTTATTCTTTAATGTGCTCCACAGAAAAAAGTCAAGAGGCGTTAGATCAGCTGTTCTAGCTGGCCATCGAACATTAATATTGGTGGCAATAACCTTATTGTAAAATCGGTGAATTAAATAATCTACTATGTTTCATGAATTGTGGGCTGGGCAGCCATCTTATTGGTACCATAACCCAATCTTGTCTGCCAAAGAATCGTGTCTATGAAATCTTCTAAGGATGTTTGGAGAATTTCTAAATAACGTTGAGCAGTTAAAGTTCCATTGACGATAACAGGTGCAATTAAAAGACTTTCCATTATACCACAAAGTACACTAAGTAGTGCTAGAAGCGTGTGCTAGTATTAATCAAAATACGTTGCGTAAAGTAACCCGAAGTGTTGTCAAATGGTATCAATTATGTTTAGCTAACAATGGTCAGTATTTTGAACATTTCATAGGATTATTAGGTTTAAGTTTTGTTTTTTTTTAATAAATTTTGTTTGGATCCATGTAATCCTACTTGATTAAAATGTAAAAACAATTAATTTTACTGGTATTTTTTATTCAATCATACTTTATCTTAATCGTTAATACACGTACCGCAGAAGCAGCCATTTTAAGTTTTTGTTTGACATCAATTTTAAATTGGTCTCATCAAATACACTGGCTTTCATATGAAACTTTTTCATATCTCTTATACTTACGAAGATATTTGACATACAAGAAAATGAACAATTTTTAGTTTTTTTTAAATAATTTCTGATGGGTTCGACATTTTAAACTTTTTCAAACAGATTTTAAATCAGCATACAAAAATTACAAAACATCGCCCATTTAACCAAATCTCCATCTTCAATAATAAGAAAGTTAGCCATGCAATCCTACTCGATCTGGGACACACTGTATACGATGCAATCCTTTACTGACAACCAATTCAGGGTATTATCATTAGGTTAAATACTTGTTACATTTCAGTAATAGAAGCATACCTCTATTTTGTAGCTTTTGTAAACTAGAAATACTATTTTGATCAAGAGATAATAGCAAACTTCCACAATAAGGAATGGTTCATTTAAAATTCGGCAGATTAAACTATTAAAAAAATTTCTTTTGATTTGTACCCAATATCTCTCTATAGGACGCAACTCAGGAATTTGGTGGATTCGTATCCCTAGAGACAATGTGTATATTGTTTTCTTCGTAAAATTTTCTTACACCAAGACTGTAGTGACACGAAGCTAAGTCTGGCCAAAAGAAGGTAGGAACTCGATAACGATTTAAATAGGGTTTTAGTCGTTTTTCTAAGCATTCTTGCACATAGATTTCGGTGTTAATTGTACCAGTTCTTACAAACTCTTCACTTTTTAAGCCCCAACTACATATGCCTTGCTAAACCAAGTATTTCTTTGGGTATTTACTAATCTTTTTATGTTTATACTCAGAATCTACATTTCCTCTTTTATCAGCGACATAATACTCCTGGGTACTTTTTGTATTTTACAAGGATGAGTTGAAAACTTCTCGGCTTGAGGTTGGAAACAGTATTTTTAGAGGTTGATTTTGATTTTATTTCTCGATGAAATCTTCTTTGAGCTCGATGCACTTGGTTCAGCGATACTCTAAGCGATTCAAACCATCCGCGTAAAAGGGAACGTTAAGTTCTTCAAAATATGCATTTACAGCATCAATAATTTCAAGATTAGACGAAAATCTGCGCCCTCCAAGCCATTTTTTCAAATTTGGAAACAAGAAGACATCGCTGGGAGCTAGATCAGGCGAGTACGGTGTGTGATTTAACAATTCGAAACCAAGTTCATGGATTTTTTTGAAACAGCGCTAGGGTTTCTGGGTCTCGACAATTTTGCTATTCCCAGGACTTGAGACTGTTTTTTCCGAAAGTCCCGGGAATCCCGGATAGTAATTTTACATAGGCACCTAGCACAAAAATCCAAATATTTGTTTTTAAGATTGCTTTAATTAATCGAATCACTTTCTCCTAGAAGATCCCATTGGATAACTGCAATTATTTAATGAAAAGCACAGCAGTACATAAATAAATTTTCCGATCATAAAATTATTTTTCTCGCTTTTATGCCAAAACTTTTCCTGTTTAGTGTTGTATTGTTTGCCGGTAAGTTTTAAGTTACTAATATCTTTTATAAAACATCTTCCTGAATATGAACATGATAAATATTATTAGCAATACTTCGAATTGATATTCCATCTCCTGCAACCTGTAGAGATACATACAATTTCACCCAAATTCCTTGTTTTGCAAAATTTTAAAATCGATTATTAATTTTCAATTTCTTTGAGATACAAGTTGCGATATCTTCTTCAATATTTTTTAAATTCGATCCGTGCATGCATTCTAAATGACATTACAAAAATTGTCATTACAAAAACTATCAAAATCTTTTTGTAACCCTTTACCTATTGAAAAAGAACGGTTGTTAAAGAGGTTAACACCATACTTCAATATGAATTTTTAAGTAAAAACATTTTGTTTAGGTCTTTAAGTAGTCTTAGAAGACTACCATACCTGTTTATAAATAAGAGAGGAAATTCGGGATGAAGACCCTTTTTGAATATAATTGAATAGAAACTGCAAATTTAGTTATAAAGAATGCCGAGGCGACCATACCTAACGGTACTTTCTTACTGAAACTAATCCCTTTACCTTTATTGATTGTTTATAGACAGGTTGTAAACAATTTGTATGTGTTTGCAAAGACTGTTTAGTATTTAAGCTGGTTAAGAACACCATCTGTGCAAAGAAACACACAAATAAAACCTCAATTCTAAAGTAAGAATCTTAATTATATACCTTGATACAAAAGTCCCGTGTCTCAAGTTATTTTTCCCGGGAGTCGAGACAACAAAAACTACAGTAATTCCCGGGTCAGAAGCCCTAAACAGCACCTTTTTCTTCAACATGTGTGGACGTTTTTTAGCGATTTCTTCTTTTAAACGATCTAGTAAGTTAGCGTAGTATTCACCTGTGATACTTCTTCCCTTTTCCAGGTAATCAATAAAAAGTATGCCCCGGGAATCCCAAAATACCGTGGCCATCACCATGTCGGTCGATGGAACAGTGTTAGCCTTTCTTGGTGGTGGAGAATCACCATGTTTCCACTGTTTGGATTGTTGCTTCATTTCAGGGGTATAGTGATGGACCCATGTCTCATCAACGGTAATAAATCGTCGCATAAAGTCTTTTGGATCACGTCGAGAACGCTGCAAACCCTCTTTTGAAACACTGACTCGTTGTTATTTTTGATCAATTGTGAGCAGTCGCGGCACCCACCTTGCACAAATTTTTTCATCTCCAAATTCTCGTGTAAAATTTAATGCACACGTTCTTTAGATATGCCTACAATTACAATATCAGCTATTTCCTGCAATTTTAATCGACGGTCATAAATATTATAGCGTGCACTTTTTCAACCATTTCTTCAGTGATAGCAGATTTGGGTCTTCCCGAACGCGGTGCATTATCGCAGCTTTTCCCACCTCGTTTAAATTTAGCAGTTTTTTACAGTGGAAAATGGAGGAGCAGATTTTCTCAGAGTAGAATCCAGCTCTTTTTTAATTTCTGTGGCAGTTAAGCCTTTCAAAACAAAATATTTTATAACAACATGATGTTCGTGTTTTTCCATTTTTCACAAATAACTTGCAACAAAAACTTTAGCAGGCAGATACACATGAAGTTAGGAAGCAATCGTTTTGACATTGCAGATTCGACTTTATGAAGGTTAGAACTTTACGGCTGTCAAAAAATGTTTGCACTCAGAGCGCCCTCTCTGGATCAGGCCTAGAAGTTTTCAACCCGCCCTCGTATATGACTTTTTCTCATTTTAATTCAATCCGTCCTTTCCGATATATTTGGATTTTTCTTCAATTCCTTAATTACTTTTTGATCTCCTGACAGTCGTTTCTTAGGATTACTTATTACATTTTGAACTGTTGAGCGTGGAATTTTTAACCTTTTTGCAAGTTAAACATTGCAATCTTCAAAATATTTGTTTAAAATTAAAAACCTTTGCTCTAGTTCTTTCATTTCAAAAGAATTAACAGGATTAACAAGAAGCAGGAATAATCAACAACTCGACTTGTTTGCAGTTGTGTACTTCTTGGTGCTAAGCGTTAATTCAACGTTTTAGAACGACACATGCCTTATATGACAATGGTGTCGGCTTCAATAGCAGCCGTATAGTAACTGTTACCTAGCGCGAAAATGGTGGCATTGCGACGAACTATATTTCTAAGCTTGCTTATACATTTACGGATCTTGGTCATGGTTTGACTATTGTGGCATCTAACGCCGACTTTCGAACTAATTATCTAGTTTCAATTTTGGTTGAAAAATTTATTATAGCTAGCATAGGAGAGTTGGTGTAACAGATGTTTTATATATCTTGCCCATTATATAGTGCTTCATTTGAACTTAATATAAAAAAATCCATCTCTGCCCATCATATAGAGGTTCAAAGTTGTGCAAAAAATTATAAAACGGGAACAAAAACCCGAAATGTAATGTAATGTAAACAATACAGTGGTTTTTACTGCAGATCTCTATGACCAACTGTTCTTGAGATATTGAGATTTTTGTTTGCGTAGAAAAACTTCAAAAAACATCATGCCCCATAAAACAAATATGACTGTCATATTTAAACAAAAAGAATAAAAATAAATTAATAGTGGTTTTGAACTACCAATACATAGGTACAATAGCACATTATTTCTGGACCACTTCAAAACTTCCCCTGAAGTGAAATTCACAAAAATAATCCAAGTGATTCAGTAGTGACTACTTAACAATTAACCAGCCTACTGAGGAAAGTTGCACTTGTTAAGTCTTTTTACATTTCCATCAGCAGAGGTTCTTTCTTCTTTCATATAGACATATAAAACTTTGAAACAAATAAAAAACAAAGGAAATATCTATATTTCTAAAAAATATTAATTATTCTAAAAAATATGCAAATTAAGATTAATATATTGTCATTGTAAAATATGTAGATCTGGTTCAAAAGTAATGGAAAGAGGTCGAAACTCTCCAGCTGTTGATGCGCAGCAATCTACTGGTTCAGATAATCAGTCACATGATAATGATGAAAGGTAACGTTATTAATTAAAAAATTATTAACGATTATAAATTTACTGAATGTTTTAGTTCTACTGGACAACAAGAACCATCATTAAGTAGCACAGCAACATTCACTGAAATATTGGAAGCCATGAAAAATCCAATAACTGGAGTGGGATTTCTTTATTCTCATCAGAGCTTACCAACTGCTACATTCATTTCAGCTGATGCTGTAAGTTGGCTAATAGCACACATGGATGGCGTAAATAATACAGACAAGGCTGTGCAGGTATAAATGAAGATTAAAACATTTATTAATCTTTTAACTAATTGGTTTAATTTCTGTAGATAATGGAATCTCTTCGAAAAGAGCAAATGATATGTCACGCATCTGGCGATTTTGGAAAACGGTTTGCTTTTGGCTTTTACCTCTTCCACGTTGTGCAAAATGAAAAAGGTTTGTAAAAGAAAAATTAAGAAATCCAAACTAGAAATTTTTAGTTTCACACATTTCAGAGGATAAAGAATATCTTCCACCATTAGGCGATTTACAAAGTTTTGAAAATGAATGGCTAGAAGTTGAAGCACGCCCACCATTGAATTGGGGTCGAAGTTCTTCCACAAATATTGGTCTAAATATGCCTAACGCATATCGTAATCGCGAAATAGGAGTCCCACACTTTCTGTGTGATGACATTGATACAGCTTATTTACAGGGAGAATTTGATAATGACTGTTAGTATATTTGTTAATGTATGAGTAACCTAAAAAAAATTTAATACACTTTTTAGGTCCTTTATATAAACAAATGCATTTAGACATAGATGTCTCGAACAAGAGTGATCGCATTGAATGGGGTCATGCCCGTTATCAAACTGTCTTTAGGCCTGATCAAGCTTATGAACTTGTTGTGGAATGGCTTGTTGCTTCTGGATCAATAGTATCAGAATTGGTATGTTGTATATTGGCACCTGTAATGAAAACTATAGTAAACATTTTTTCTTTTCTTAAATTTGCCATGGATTGTAATCACATTTAGGGAAACAGAATAAAGGTTTGGTCTGAAGTATTAATTATTCTAGTCACGGCATAGGGACATGTATCTACCTGTATTATGCTCTAGCCTTTGTTGCAGACTGAAATTGAGGTTAGAATGTATGTAAATTAAAACTTTTGCATTTACATGCATTTCGAAGATAATAGGAGGAGGTATCAAATTTAAGTTGCACTTCATGCTATCTACCAAAGTCTTATATAAATGGCATAGCAACTTAGAACCATTATATTAGGGTTTGTTGTTTACTTGTTAACAGAATGTAAAACAGTTCCAGTGCATAGTTTGAATTTAACTGACATTCAAAATGGTGCGGCTAGTTGAAACTTACTCCAACTAATTTGCAGAACCACACCGAAACCAGCGATTTATTTAATTTTTATCTTGCGTTGCAATCGAATAAACTCTTCAATACACATGATGTAGTTAGGAGTCATGGAAGTTGATGGTCAGATTGGCACGCCCTTCTTCGAATTGTTTGCAACACTTTCTAATTGCTTCTCACTGCATGGCATCGTTTCCATTAACAGCTGACACTCCACAATAGATTTAAGATATGAGGGTGGTTTGATAAGTCAGTGACTTTTTGAATTTCCCGCGCAGTAACTTTAAATGCAACACTGCATCTAATCACCTAGGTCAGCTGGTCGATCAGAGTAACACAAACCGCCGCCATATTGGGGCAGAGAAGGGTGATTTTTAATAATGGACAAATTAAAACCACGTTTTACGTGTTTGACATATTAAAGGTTTGATCTTTCAGAATAAGAAAAACCTTTTAAAGTAAACGTGGATTTGATTAAATTCAATACAGAACAAATAATGGACAATTTCGTGCTTCGTTTGCCCCAATATGGCGGTTTGCGGTACTCTGGTCGACCAGCTGGCCTAGGTAACTAGATGCATTGACTCTAAACACTGCTCCCGTCAACTGCCATCTATGAATACTCTAATGTAAAATTTTGAGAAGGCTGCAGCATTTAGTTTGTGTTTGACAGCCATTGAAAGCAAACAACCTCGTGAATTTTAACGAAAATGGAAAAAAGTGAATTTCGTGTGCTGATTAAGCATTATTTCTTGCTTGTGAATGAATGAATGAACCTTTATTTTCAATAGAGTCCTAATATACACAATATTTTAAAAACATATAACAAATACAGATACAAAACAATATTTTTGAAATAGTTTATAACAATACAAATTTATATAAGAAAAAAAATATTATTATCATTATTTTTTTTTGATAAACAGTTTACACATTGTATGCTATATATAATCAATAGTCATCAGGAATTATGTAACAGAAATGCTATGCACGATTTCTAATATACGAGATCATGTTGCATTTAAATTCATTTAAAGTTTTAGATTTTTTTATATATTGAGGTAATTTGTTAAATTCATTCAAGCCTTTATGAAATAGTGACTTCATTGAACTAGATAGATTACACCTTGGAAGACATAAAGTATATATGTTTCGGGTATTATAGTTGTGAATTTGTCTCTGGTATATAATAAAATTATCAAAGTATACTGGTAGTAAATTATTTAATATTTTAAAAACAAATATCATAGCAAGCAAATACAGTCTATTATTTACAGGTAACCATTGTAAGCAATCAAGCATACTAGATATGCTTGTGTATCTGTTACATCTCAAAATGACTCTCATACCACGATTCTGCAATTTTTGTAATGCAGAAAATTTATCAAGACTAAAAGAGTATAATGAAGTTGCACAGTAATCAAAGTGTGGTTGAATTATAGTATTATAAAGTGTAACCTTACTATATTCGGATAGATGTAATGATATTTTAGAAAAAAAGTAAAGTTTTTTGAAATCTTTTTTGATATTGTAACAAGAGAGAAAAAGAAAGAACTTCTTCTCGAACAACAAATGGAAAATTCTACAGCAATCGAGAGCATTACTCATCGCACGAAGCCTGTGAAATAGACGCGGTTATTCTAGCAATATACCGGTATGTTCGAGCGATTTCTAGAAGATTTGTATGGTGGTATAAAAGCGACTTTGCGGATAAAAAGGGCAGTCAACAGCGAGTCATTAACTGTGTTTCACGAAATAAATAGTAACTGTAAAGATAAATGTTATATTAGAAATTCATAGTCTGTAAATAATAGTTTTAATGGTTTATAATCATAGCGTTAATTTATAGTGTATTCATTAGTGTTTGGAAATAAATATTTCTTATTAATAGACGATTTAAACAGCACTTTTGTTATTATTTTTAACAAGAACGTTACAGTGGTGTTACAGGTGTGAGGTTTTAAAATAAATAAAATCGCGTAATAATTAAATAAAGTGCTGTGAGACTAAATTTTTAGTGTTAAAAATAATTTCAACAAACAATTAAAATGGTGATGAAACTGTTAAAAGATCTCTTAGTGATAGATTTAAAACGGGAATTGGACGAGAGGGACTTGGATAGTAATGGAAAGAAAGAAGTTTTGATAAATCGGCTAAGAGAATGGCTTTTAGAACAGAAGGAAGATCCTGAAAATTACCGCTTCGAAATACCTGGACCCGCAATTGATACTAATTTGTTATTAAGTAAAATGAAAGAAGAGTTACTGGAAAGTTCTAGAAAGTCCGAAGAGAATTCTAGAAAACTAATGGAAAACACTAAAGCATTGGAAGAAAAAGTTTTGGAAAATTCTAGAAAGTCCGAAGAAAATGTTAGAATGCTAAAGGAAGAAATACTGGAGAATTCCAGGAAATCTGAAGAAAATTCCATAAGGCTTAAAGAAGAATTGCAGGACAATGTCAAAGCGTTAGAAGATAAAGTTTTCGAAGAATTTTTTGAGAATGCCAGTGCGTTAGGACTGTTGGAAGGTAGATTGGCGGAACAAGATAGGGTAATAAAGATGGTAGAAGAGAAAATAGCCCAAATGCAATTACCACCAACAACTAAGAAAGACGACACAACCGAAATGCTGGAAGATAGAATGAGGCAACTACGATTTCCCTCAACTTCTGAGTGGCCGTTTAATGAAGTAAAGACACAGTTTAAAGAAGAAAAGGGTCCTGTCGTAGGGATAAAAGTAAAACCATCCACGTTCGATGGAAAGATACCTTGGTCCACCTACTACAAACAGTTTGAGGCGGCTGCTGGGGCCAACGGATGTACCAGTTGTTAGTTTCTAGATTGGAGATGAGATATGGAGACGCGCATCTACAACAGGTTTATCACGCGCAAGTAAAGAATCGTGTCCAGAAGAATGGAGAAAGCCTTCAGGAGTTTGAAGCCGATGTTGCGCGGCTTGTCCGATTGGCGTACCCTACGGCACCCGATTCATTTCTGGGACAACTGGCTGTGCAGACCTTCATTGATGGGTTAAGAGACGGGGAAACACAACAATCATTGAGGCTGGCACGACCAAGAACAACTGATGATGCGCTTGCTCACGCCTTAGAATTTGAAGCTGCAAAACAAGCGTCCCGAGGTCACGGGCGTGTTCGGACCGTGGTGGAAGAAGATGAAGGTTCTAAAGATCGTCTAGAAGAATTATTAATGAGTTCTTCAGAAGGAAGAGAACCGTAAAAAGAATCCTCAAGAAGTTCGAGGACCCCGTTGCTGGAACTGCGGTGAACAAGGGCACATACGACGCCTCTGCCATATAACCCAAACAAGTTCAGCCGTCGGAAAACTAAAGGGGGTCGATGACACCATCCATGCCGTAACATCAAACAATAGTACCAGCAGTTTGTTCGTAGATGGGAAAGTTGCTAATCGTACTGTTCCACTACTCATTGACACGGGGGCGACAAAGTCCATCATACGCCCTAACGTTCTACGAACAAGTATGAAGCTGTTACCAACTACTCAACTCCGTACAGCAACAGGTGAAGTGATACCAACACGCGGAGTGGTGAAGATGAAGATTGGCATTGGAAGTGAAGAACGTGATCATGAGGTGCTGGTAGCCGACATCATTGACGAATTCATCCTGGGAATGGACCTCCTGAGAAAATTTGGTTTTACATTGGACTTGAAGGAGGGTGTTTTGAAGGTTGGTAACGAAGAACTTCCGTTGCACCCACGAGAAGATCCTGTCGTAAGGGTTTTGCTGACAGAAGATGTGATATTGCCGGGTCAAAGCGAGATGGTTGTCAAGACAGGTTTGGATGGAGATCTTCGGGTAGGATGTTTGTGATAAGAAGATCCATAGTGGCATATTGGTGGGAAAAGCGCTGATCAAGGTTGGAAAGACTGTACCGGTGAGGCTTATGAACGTTAATGTGGATCCGGTGACATTGAAGAAGAGTACCCTTGTGGGACAGTGTGTGCCAGTATTCCGAGTAGCCAGGTGCATGGCTGATGTTCCAAAACCAGCGCCCAAAGACCATGGTGGAAAATTAGTGGGTATGGTTACTAGTTCGTGCGAAGACCTTAACAGAACGGAAGTGAAAGAGGTACAGGGTTTGATTCACCGATACCAAGATATCTTCGCTCTTGACGATAGCCAGAAGGGACGAACAAATATAGTAAAACATAAAATCAATACAGGCAACTCTATGCCTGTCCGTCAGCAGCTGAGGCGTCTACCTCTAGCAAGGCGAGCAGAAGCCGAGAAGATTATTACCGATATGGAAGAACAAGGGGTTATCGAGCCATCCAGCAGTCCATGGGCATCACCGGTGGTCCTGGTCAGTAAGAAGGACGGGTCAACGAGATTTTGTGTGGACTATTGGCAGCTCAATGACGTGACTAAGAAAGACAGCTATCCCTTACCACACATCGACGACACGTTAGATACCCTGTCTGGTTCACGATGGTTTTCGACTTTGGACTTGAAGAGCGGTTATTGGCAAGTTGAAATGGAACCTGAAGACCAGGAGAAGACCGCGTTCACTATTGGTTCCGGACTATGGCAGTTTTAAGTTATGCCTTTCGGTCTATGTAACGCTCCGGCCACCTTTGAGCGTCTAATGGAGACCATCCTGAGAGGGCTGTCGTGGAAGACCTGCCTGGTATACCTAGATGATGTGATTGTAGTCGGAAAATCATTCAACGAACATTTGAAAAATCTGGAGGAAGTGTTCCGGAGACTGCGTACAGCCAACCTGAAATTGAGTCCGAAAAAGTGCCACATATTCCGAAGGGAGGTGAAATATCTCGGGCATGTCGTATCACAAAATGGAGTGGCAGCCGACCCCGATAAAATCCGTGCAGTCCAAGAATGGCCAACACCAAAAGATAAACACCAAGTTCGTAGTTTTCTTGGATTGTGTATCTACTACAGGCGTTTCGTTCCTGGGTTTGCCAATATAGCGAAGCCTCTGACAAGGTTAACTGAAGATGGGCGCGAGTATGTTTGGAGCGGAGAGTGCAAAACAGCTTTCCAACAGTTGAAGCGTGCCCTGACAACAGCACCAATATTGAGCTATCCACGGACGGAAGGGAAATTCATACTTGACACAGATGCAAATAATCTGGCCATTGGGGGTGTACTTTCTCAGATACAAGATGGACAAGAAAAGGTCATCGGCTATTTTAGTAAGGTTTTGTCGAAAGCCGAAAGGAATTATTGTGTGACCAGAAAAGAACTATTGGCCGTCGTGAAGTCCGTTGAGCACTTCTACAAATACTTGTACGGACGGAAGTTTTTATTGAGGACGGACCATGCAGCGTTGAAATGGCTTCTACAATTCCGTAATCCTGAAGGCCAGGTCGCGAGGTGGATCGAGCGGGTACTAGTCATCGAAATGCCGATGCTCTTTCAAGAAGACCCTGTCCAACGGATTGGGGTTTGCCAAGTATTAAGAACTACCATCGTCAACGACAATTGGTTGCCGGAAGAATTGCAACGACAGCAGAAGGCTGATCCCGAACTAAAAATGGTACTGGAATGGAAGCGCGTGGGAGAAAGGCCTGCCTGGGAGGCCATCAGCCCTTTCAACAGAACGCTCAAAGCATATTGGGCCCAATGGTCCTTGAAGGTGGAAGACGATCTCCTGAAGCGAGTACTGGAGAGTGAAGATGACACCACCATTAGATCTCAGTTCGTGGTTCCAAGAAGCCGAGTGGCTACAGTATTGCGACATCTCCATGACGGTGCCTCAGGAGGACACTTCGGTGTGAAGAAGACTTTGGAGAAAGTTAGAGAGCGTTTTTATTGGGTCAATTGTAAAGAAGACGTGAAAGAGTGGTGCCGTAAATGCGAACTATGTGCCACTGGTAACGGACCCTTGGGGAAATGAAGAGCACCTATGAGGCAGTACAATGTGGGTAGTCCCCTGGAAAGAATAGCTATAGATATTGCCGGACCATTTCCCGAAACTGACGATGGGAATAAATACATATTAGTGGCAATGGACTATTTTACCAAATGGCCAGAAGCATATGCCCTACCAAACCAGGAAGCTGCGACTGTTGCTGACGTACTAGTCAAAGAGTTTTTCAGTCGCTTCGGAGTGCCCATGGAGCTGCATTCGGATCAAGGCCGCAACTTTGAGTCTGTACTATTTGGAGAAGTCTGTCGATTGTTGGGCATTCGCAAGACTCGGACCACACCGTTACATCCGCAGTCTGATGGAATGGTAGAACGCATGAATCGGACAATGGGCAAATATTTGGCCAAAGTCGTCTCCGATCATCAACGAGACTGGGACCAATACCTGCATCTGTTCCTGATGGCTTATCGTGCATCGGTCCACGAAACAACCGGTCAGTCACCAGCGTCTGTGATGTTTGGACGCGAGTTACGGTTACCGTGTGATCTGGAATTTGGATCTCCACCTGCAGAGCAGGAGGTAGCCGGGAATGATTATGTCATCAACTTAAAGAAGAAGTTGGAGGATATTCACGACCGAACCCGAAATAATAGTCGAATCGCGAGTGACCGGATGAAGGCTACGTACGATGTGAGAGTCCAAGAAGGAGGGTTTCAACCTGGAGAGCTTGTCTGGTTATACAACCCGCAAAGACGTCGTGGCTATTCTCCAAAGTTACAGCGGAATTGGGAGGGCCCATACCAGGTGAAGAAACGAATAAATGACTTGATTTATCGCATCCAGAAATTGCCAAGAGGGAAACCAAAGGTGGTACACTCCAATCGTCTGGCGCACTATGAGAGAAATAATGACGCAGTCCCGGATCAGGAAGATGAGGCTGAGGTGGCTATCAATACCGTAAGGCTTGAAGATGATCAGCCAACCTTTAGAGAATTTATGGCTGCGTTTTCTGGAACTAGAAAAGCGCGATTTGGAGTCACGACTGAGATGAAACAAGATCTCTTCCGGGTCCCTGGTGATTATTCCATTGCCCACTGTGTCTCCGAGGATCTCCGTATGTCCAGGGGGATTGCAGTAGTGTTTAGAAATAAATTACATGAACACTGCTCTATAAACATGAAATGAAAAACAAAATAATTAGTAAAAGTTTCACAATATTTTTAATTATTTGGCAAGTCGGTTACAATTAACACTTACTCCATAGATTGCAAACATAGGGTAAGTGTACTACCACCATCCCTCTGGGGTTATTACCCAATTATGTCGTGTATTACAGTCAGGGCCGGCTCAAGGTAAAATCTTCACCCGGGCGAGAGGGTAATTTGGCGCCCCCCCCCTTAAAACCAAAAATCACCATGATGGAGAATTAGCAAAAAATAAGGAAGATAAAATCAATTTAATAAGGATGAAAATAAATTTTATTATTATAATTAGGCGAAATAGAATAATTTAACGTCGACATTAATAATAATTATTATTATAGTGTAAATTCATTTCATTTTCCCTATTTTGTACATATATTCGATTATAATTAATTATACGTTAAGTATCACTTTAGCTCTTCTTAAATAAAATCAGTTTCTGACGCTACTGAATCATTCCAACCACCTGCTGTATTTCTTATCAGCTAAATCACTCAAGTCGACCACGTGATAGCGGCGTCCACCCGCATGATCACTGCATGATTCGCGATGCTTTTTACAATTTCACTCTCGTGATTTCGATGGCATAGATTCTTTATTTATTTGTTAGACTGTTAGAGTATAGGTATTTCTGGCGATGACGCGAGCATAGTAGAAATTCCCAAACAAAACAGTGACTCTTTGCACGACCACACGGTAATTAATTTCGAGCACCATAACACTGTAACAGTACTTAATACTACGTAACAATCGTTGTAATGAGAAAATTATTTTTTCATGTTTGAACTTTTTCATCGCCGATTTGGCGTCTCCCCAGACGCGGCGCCCTGGGCAGTCGCCAGGGCCTTAAGCCGCCCCTGATTACAGTAGATATAAATTTATAACATTTTCAATTAATTTCTCTTCATCCATACTCAGAGGCTTTTTAAAATTTTAATGAGGGCTAACAAGTTTAAAGTTCTACCTATCGTACTAAACACGGTCTGCATATTTAAGTATTTCCAAAGAAATTATTAAATTTCTACATACAATAACAATAAAATCTATAAATCAAAATACTCAAATCGAATTTAGAGATTAACCTGTGCTTTTAAACAATCATATGTAAGATCTCCCCAGGTAAATAAATTTATTATTTCTGTTTATCAATTTGTTTATTAGTTTAAGCGTACTCTGGTACTCATATCCCGAAAATGAAAAAAAAACATTTAGTCCCTTTTCTAAAGAAAATCATTTAAATTAAACTAAGTGTGGTACGCTCAAGAGCAGACATGATTCCATAGTTCAGTTCAGCCGAAGTGGGGTGATAATAACACCAAGTCGCTGTTATCCCAGAATTGATTCCAGCTGGCAGGCATATATTTTTGCAAGACAAAATATAAAATGACAATTTTTCTATTCGATAATATTTATTGTCTACTTACATAATTTTAATAAATTATAATTCTTATTCACAATACAATATTGCACACGACTTAAAAACAGGTTAAGTAGAAATGGTGATCTTTCTGGATTGTACTCAATTAACGAAAATTATTAAATTTGTGTCAAGTTGTTTCCAGGAAAATGACGTGCATCGCGCTCCTGATTCAATTATTAATGTTGAATCATCAATCAAGCAGGTTAGTAAAATGCATAAAAAAATGTGAAAATTAATAAGCAGTAAAACTAAACATTTAGCGAAACTATCAGTTATATGAGAAATAAACAAAGAACAAAACTTGTAAAAAAATAAATTTTAAAAAATTTGCTAGCTAGAATAGAACAAGGGGTAGCAGTGACTTAGGCTTATTATCACTTCGCTCCAGCTGACTAAGATATGGCATCATGTCGACGCTTCAGCCTGCCACACTTATTGCGTGCTAATCTAAACGATTTTTCTTTAAAAAAAGAAAAGAAGAAGAAAGTGGACAAATTTTGTGGAACCAACATTTGCTATAACCAAGACATACAAATAGCCCTTTTTAAACAGACTCTCTAATACACGGACATGGACAATACATAAATTATGGAGTTCCACAAAGTAAGGCTGGAAACAATAAACAAAATTTCTGTTGAATTTAATGAGCTGCCAAGACTGATTTTTTAATTCAAGATAATGTTTGAATGTCTTTTTCGTGCAGAAATAATAAAGGAACAAAATGTGATCCATTTTTCCAATGTTTGAATTTTTGTACAATTGTGGACGATGTATCTGGTCCAGTACTAGTTCTCTCTTAAGTGGACACTTCCTATAACCGGACATAATCGTTTCTCTTATGTGGACATCTCCAACAAATGGACAAGAAGTGTGGCACCATCAGTGTCCGCTTATGGGAGGTTTCACTGTAACTAGGTATGGTCATCAAAAATTGAATGAACCTGAAATATTTAGATAAGTGCGCAAACTTTCCTCACTAGATTTTTAATTTGAAATTTTTATTATCTAAAATATATTAACCATGTTAATGAGGGCTCAGCCTCCACTAAATTATTTTAATGAGGCCCACAGCCTTCGGGCCACTATATAGTCAGCGCCTATGTCCACACTTGCAAAAAATATAAATTTAATTATAAGTGTAAGAACTTTCCCTGAAGTTTTCCCTAACACAGTCAAGTAAAGGCTTTGACAGTAGTCGATGACAGGTTGCAGCCCGCATAACATGACAGCAATGCATTACAAATACTGCGCATATGTGTTGACACCATGTGCCTATCGCTAAACGTTTCACTGTTGACAAAACGGTCCATCTGGAAATTGCCGGACAGGCTGCGCATGGAATGCTCCTGCTCATTTCAGTCACTATAAGGTCTTGTGAGCTTTACCTTATTTAAATCTATATAAAGAATATTTTTCTTCATGTGTTGCCCCGGTGTCGGTTCTATTGTAGTGAGCGTAGACCTTAAACGGATTCTTCATTATTAACGCATACGATCCATGTTATAAACCCATGTTCATGACCTAGTTCCTATTTCAAAATACTTACAACTCCTGAAGCACAGCTATGCAGGTGAGAGAAGCAGTATCATTTTTAGTTTCATAAAAAAAAATCCTACTACAGTAAGTACTATTTTTGTCATCAACTAGACTTCTGACTTCCGAGCCACCCAAAGAGTACACACTTGCTTCTGCATTCGCTCATATCCCGTCAATTCTTTCACTGGCAATGTTATGTTTGATAACCTATACATTAGGGTGGTCCAACAAAAAAGCAAAGTCGGAAATCTTATGCTTTCACCCCCTCGAATTATTGTATATCGAAAAAAAAGTACCCCTATTTTTTTATTTTTAAATCGGACAATGTTTAGGGGTGCCTCAAAGCCCTTAAACTTTCCCATGTATTTTATATGGGAAAAAAACACTTTTTCATAGTTTTGGTATAGAATTTTAGAAAGACAATATTTTTCAACGGGACTACTCTGTTTCTCTTCAGAAATGTTCAGAGAATGACATCCAATAATTTATTTATCAAAATATTTTATATTAAAAAATAGTAATAAATATTTTTTAATCATTTTTCTGTGTTTCTATCATTTATGGTTTTTTTGCGGGTCTGTAAAAAATAGTTAATATAAAAAATTTAACAAATAAATTATTGGATGTCATTCTCTGAACATTTCTGAAGAGAAACAGAGTAGTCCGGTTGAAAAATATTGATTTTCTAGGATTCTATACCAAATCTACGAAAACGTGTTTTTTTCCCATATAATATACATGGGAAACTTTAAGGGCTTTGAGGCACCCCTAAACATCGACCGATTCCAAAATAAAAAAATAGGGGTACTTTTTTTTCGATATACAATAATCCTAGGCGGTGAGAGCATAAGATTTCTGACTTTGCTTTTTTGTTGGACCACCCTACTATACATCCTGCTGTACCATTTCAAATATACTTACTGGAGATCTAACACTTTCTGTTGATCTAATTTAATTTGATTTAATTTTTCATCAACACTTCTTCATCTCATGCTCTCTGTTGTAAAAAACAATGATTTTACAAAAATAGTTGAATTTGGGTATAGGGTATATCGTGCATTCCGCAAAAAGATCAATGTCCACAGATAAAATTCAATATGCAATAATGCTTAAAAAAACTTAAAACAATGCATTTTAGCAGGTGCCAAATTCATAACACGAATTGCAATTTCCGCAGCCAAACTACGATGATAATGGCTTATTTGTTAGACTTTTATGCTAATATGTGTGCAGTAGAATGAAAACTGTCATTAGGTGTATGTAATTACGGTGGTGGTTTAAGATAATAATGTTAGTGAGTTTTGTTTTAAATTGCAGTTCGTTGTTATTGAATAATAAAAAAATGTGTTAGACAAATAAAAATCAATTAAATTAAAAGAAATTGTGTCTGAACTTCAATAATAGTATTGAATGAAATTATCCAATTTTTGGTACGTAACGCATGTGACATTATACGTAACGCCTTCAAGATCTGAATTGATCATTAAGGACATCTTAAAACAAAACCATACATATGGCATTATTTTTGGTGTTTTCTCTAATATTGTATAAATAATCAACTTTTAAGCCCTTTATGAATAGTTCGCAGAACTATTGCAAAACTTATAATTACCTAGTATTTCATGTCTCTATTTTGTCACTTGTACGTAACGCACGTTTTAGTTTGATCTGCTTGTAAACAATGTCAGATAGTATAAAGAAACCAAATGTATTTTTATTAAGAACAAAAAAATGCATTAAATTAATAGTTTAGTTGCTTAAAAATAATTCCTGGGGATTCGCTAATCATAAAAATGCATTGGAATGCGTCACGATACGTAACCGGCTAGAAACGCCTGGATTCAGCACGTGTATGTATCAACATTTTTTAAAAATCTGAATTTTTTATACAAATAAGCAATAAATATGCGAGCTCAAAACCGGTTTCATTTTTGATAAATTCGAAAAATTGACTGAGTTATGATTTTTCAAAAATTTTGTTTAAAATTTTGAAAAATTATAATAACGGCTTTACAATGCATTTTCTTATATGTTTTATATGATCAAAATGTTCGGCGTAATGAAATACATAGGAATGCAGCAAAATATTTGAGATTTTTTGAAAAGTTTCAAAATTTCAACCGATTTTCGAAATTTTGAAAACTTTTGGTCCCATGCATGTATGTTTCTGAAAATTTGTAGAAATGTTCATTTTGATAATACTAACCTACTGTAAAAAGCTCGACTATGGAATTCACAATATTACGAAAGTTATGAATTTTTTAAGAAATACAGCTTCCGGGCCATAGGGTGGGTCACCAACTATGTCAAGACTTTTGGTCCCATGCATGTACGTTTCTGAAAATTTGCAGAAATATTCATTTTGATAATAAAATACTAACCTACTGTAAAAAGCTCGACTATGGAATTCACAATATTACGAAAGTTATGAATTTTTTAAGAAATACAGCTTCCGGGCCATAGGGTGCGTCACTAACTATGTCAAAACTTTTGGTCCCATGCATGTACGTTTCTGAAAATTTGCAGAAATATTCATTTTGATAATAAAATACTAACCTACTGTAAAAAGCTCGACTATGGAATTCACAATATTACGAAAGTTATGAATTTTTTAAGAAATACAGCTTCCAGGCCATAGGGTGCGTCACCAACTACGTCAAACATTCCTAAAATCGTCATTTGTGTTTTTTTTTGAATGAACAAATGGGACATGAACCAAGGAGCTGCTATACAACTGCTTATTGTTAATGTTACACATTAAACAAGAGTTTAAAGTAGTTCAGTTTCTAGTTACTTCCTATTTGATTAAAGATATAAAGAAAATGTATTAACATCATCTTTTCTGATTTTTCAGTTGTTAGGATGGCTTCGAAAAGCCCAAACATGTGGTGTACAAATGGTTCCGATACCTCATGATCCATTAGCACTGCCATATTCCAATAAGTCGGATCCATTAAGAGGTCCAATTTTTATACCTTTAAATACCAAGTGCCTTGTTAAGAGAAACAGAAGTCTATTTGAAGGTATCTAAATTACACAACTTTTATCATTGTTTTGCTAAATTTTTTATATTTAGAATTTAGGGAAGATACTTGGATGGATCGAATGTTTTTGTTTCAAGAAGCTATTATATCTCGTTTTGGTTTCATACCTTGTCTGGTTGAACCTTTACATGGTGCTATGTCTCAGGAACATCAGTACATTCACTGTACCGGTACAGTTTTTATTTTAGTACCTAGTCCTGTTCAACGATTACGTCACAGACTTCCTTCAGTCAGTCAAAGACGTACAGGCAGTAGGTATCCTGCAGCACATGTTGACGTGATTCCTAGCCCTCATGAAGCTTACATTACAAGGCATGTTAGTGGGAAGAATAAAGATGATTATGACAACACCAAAAGGGTATGACATTATTTTGTTACAATCATACTTATCTAACTAAAAATAAATTTGCTTGCAGATGGGATTCTTATGGTCTTGGAATCATATGGTTAGTAGACGTTGGAGAACAAATCAAGCAGTTGACACGAATTTTCAAGTGCGGTTATTGAAAGATTTCAAAGAATTTTGTGATAACAAAGATGATCGTTTGAGAATCTTTTGGGAACAAAGTTGGGAAGCTAAGGAAGATGCTTGCACAAGACCTTCATAAATATTATTTTAAAGCATACTAGTTTAACAGTGGTTTATAAATTTTTATTTATAGTTTGTATTAAAGAATGTAGATGAACATATTGAATTTTATATTGAATTTCTTATTGTACACATAACATAAATATATGAAAGCGTTTGATATTGTATTAAAGACTATCTACACTAGATTTAAAGTGTCTGTGCTAAATTAATAATTATAAAATTTAAAGACTGGATATGAAATGCTTTAGGTAGACATTACCTACTCTCTCTTTCTTGGAAACTGCCTGCTTCAGTATAAGTAGCAACTAAATTAAAGCTTCAAATAAGGGCAATATTTTATGTGTCACCTTTTGGAAACATGGTCAGGGGCAGATTCGCCAATCGGGAAAATCCTGAGAGGCCGTTGCATCAACGAAATCCGAGGCTGATGGTCTCAATTGATACAGATATTATAAAAAACTTTATTTTTCATTGCCGTACAAAATATTTGTTAGCGTTTATGAGTCAGCAGGTAGTAAACTATTGCTTCAGCCCATTGCGGTACAGTGTGCTAAACTCAGCTAAACTTGGGAATCCGGGGTATATTTTCTGATAAGTTATAAGTTAGGGAAATGATCGTTTTTAACTTCAATTTAAGAATGTGTAGTAATACTTAAATATCCAGGTTGTTTTCACATTTGAGTGTTTTCAGTGGCCGTCCGGCTGGCTTTTCACATAAAAATAAAACATTTACCAAACCTAAAAAACCGATTGTGGCTTCGACATCTGGAACTGAAACTCCCTATAATTTATGATATGAACTTCTTTCGTTGACCCTTTTGGTCATCCAATTCCGAAAGAGAAACACAACACGTCACAGTTTGTTGAGTGTTTAGTTAGTAACTCTTTCGAATTGTTTCAATTCTTAATAAACTTCAAATTAATTTTTCGTTGTGATATTTCTTTTTCTTACAGCATATTGGTACGGTGATTGGTACGTGAATATCGAAAAATGGCGACAGGAAAGAACAGGGGATATCCAGTATTTATACTGTATCTATCTGACTGTTGTCATATTTCCTTTTCGTACTGTAAAATACAAATAATTATATGTATATTTCTTTTTTTATCTTGTGATGTAACTATGTGTCTTATTGTATGAGAGAGGAAATAAATGATTTATTATTATTAATCAAGAAACTATCTAATAAAGGAATGAATACATTCTTGTGGAGGTATTCTGGAAAACATGCTAGAAACATCAAAGCTAACGAGTTTTGAATGTGGTGGAAGATGTATGTATGTTTTGTAGTTTATCTACTAAGGGCCGGTATTATAAAACTTTTTACTTCCTAGATAAAATTTACTTTGAGAGTAAATTCATTTGTTCTGTCAATTTCTATTTTATCTAGGAAGTAAAAAGTTTTATAATACAGGCCCTTAATGAATTTCAAACAGTAGTATTTCGATTTGTAACCTATAGTATTATAAATACACAATTAACAATATTTACTTTTCACGCAGCAATAAGAGTAGTAAGGATTTAATTAAAATATAAGCAAAAGTTTGAAATGCTTACATGCAGTTATAAATCGGTAACAAAAAAATAGTTCTCAATACCTAGATGATAATAATAATACCTCTATGTAATTTAATATTTTTTATTAGAAAACTATTTTAAATTGTGACCAGTATTTAATTAATAACAAGCTCTAGTATTAACTATTAGTTATATCATTTTAGTCCATAATTAAAAAGTCTTTTTACCGTTTTCTAAGGAGATTTCTTTGCTGGGAGGAATTATCTCCCAAAACTAGCCAGTTATTTTGCAGCCCTTAATGAATACCATAGGTTAGATGAGATGAATATCTTTGATGGGTTCGGTATTTCAGCTCTTTATTACTGTAGTTAAAATTAT
The DNA here is from genome assembly GCA_929113105.1 of Agrypnus murinus. Taxonomy (NCBI): domain Eukaryota; kingdom Metazoa; phylum Arthropoda; class Insecta; order Coleoptera; family Elateridae; genus Agrypnus; species Agrypnus murinus. The sequence goes on from OV816030.1 coordinate 82,079,922, forward strand.
TATCAACAGTAGATACCGTAGAAACCGAGCTGTTCGAGTAAACAGATCTGAAATACCGAATGCCGCTCTTATTTAAATTTTCCTCTCATTAAATGACAGTAGACATTATTTATTATTACCAAAATGGCAGTCCAAAAATAACCAGAAGAACCAACATAACCTAAATTACGTAAAACTACATTTCAAATGTAATAATAATTAATAAAATTTGTTTGAAGTTTGTAAACATAAACAGATATAATGGCTGGTCTACTAAAGAAAACAACGGGCCTAACTGGATTAGTCGTAAATGCTAATCCACATCATACATTGGGAATATTGTATGGTAAAATATTAAGAACTCTTCAAAAGATGCCGGAGAGTGCTGCATATAGAAAATACACGGAACAGATTATTCACGAAAGGGCCGCAGTGTTGAAACAATGCAATAATTATAAAGATGTTGAAAAGAACATTGGTTGCGGGCAGGTAGAGGAACTAATTGTGCAAGCAGAAAATGAACTGATGCTTGCTCGTAAGATGTTAACTTGGAAGGCTTGGGAACCACTTATAAAAGAACCTCCACCCAATCAATGGGCTTGGCCACCAGCACAACCAAATAAATTAATTAATTGAATTGTAAACTGACTTGTAAAATTATAGTAATATAACGTTAAAAATCAATTTTAGATTGTATTGTTATCGTATGTAAAATTTATATTAAATGAGTAATAAATTTCCTAATTAAACCAATTAGTAATTGATGTAACTTTTAGAATGATGCCGTAAAAAGTACATAGTTAATTTTGCGGTTTTCTTGCATATTGTTACATTTCAAAGTTTTGCATAAGCAGCACGATATGGAGGGGAAATTATTCCTTTTTCAGACATGCTGAATTAATAGATAACACACTCCTTCCAATAATGTCTACAATATTATACATGGCATTTAGATTACTTTTCATTTGTAGAGGCATTACCTAAATGCAAGAATTGCTTTTTAAACTGAAACAAATTGTAAAGATAGGTTTCTATTAAAAGTCTTACTTTATTAAAATACAACATATTGAAAAATTAATTATACATGCAAAATGTCACAAGATTTAAGATGCTTAAGATCTCTTGCATTTAAATTCTCTCTTCGTTTTTACCCTTTCACTGTAACTACCCTACAATAACCCAAACATTTTGCCTATTAGAAGGTATTTATATTTCTATGATCTCTCTCTGATCATCTCATATCATTTTTCACTTGCTCTACCTTTTTTTATAAAAGGAAATTCCTATTCTTGCCAATTCATTTGGAAAATAGCTACGAAGCTTTATTTCACAAAATACATGTTTTAAAATATAGTAGAAAAATAATCCATTTAGCCTGAAAGTTGTAAATACCACCAATATGCTTTAAAATCTCAAAATTTGTCAATAATATTTTCGATGTTATCGTACTCTTTTTATTATGTAATACATTACCCTAGGTTACTAGAACTATAAATAACGTAAACGGTAGCGACGTCTATTGTGGATTTAATTTGACTGGGTTGCCGACTATCATCGGCCTGGTACATTTCTGGCGCGAAACTTCGAAGCTCAGGCAATGCAGTGTACAGTCTTTAGCAAATGTCTTGTCCCGAGTAAGGACGTTGCTGCTTTAAGAATCGAAATACCCCTTATACTGTATACGAAAGAGACCGAATTAAACAGAGATGGACAACTACCTTGGCAAGATATTTAAATTCTTTAAAGCTTGTTTTGAAAACACGCTTGTAAAAACTCTTGTTACTCATTCTATTCAGAATTTCTTTGACACACTTTATAAAGTAGTCCTTTTAAATGGAAGCATCTACTAGTTAAACAAAGTTATATAGCGTGTTTATGTTTCATTCTTTACCTTTAATAAAAAATAACTAAACGAAAATAATAATGAAAACAATAATCAAAAAATAGAGGCTTAGGAGTATTTTAGATAATTAAATAATCGCAGAAATTAATGTAAGCGATAAATAAAAATAAAGTAATAATATAGGCATTTATTCATGTAAATACGTTAAAATCTTAAAAAGTTATTAAATATTCATAAAAATACTACAAACTAAGAAAAAACTATAAACATAGATATAATAACTACTAAAAACAAAACAGTCACAAAACAATAATTAAGAAACACCTTTGGCAAAGCATAGAACCTTAGATCATATATATTATTAATATCTGTTTAACTAAAATTTTTAGAAAAGATTTGTGAAAGATTACAGGTTTTTTAAATCCCGCAAGTAGATTAGTCAATGGGTTTAATTTTTCTGTGTAACACATTATTTTGTCAATTACCCATCTCTCTCTTACATGTATTACCTGAGTGCAAAAGTTGGACCCTTTCACATAAACATTACAGTATAATTACTTTCAAGCTATAATCCTGTGAATATACCCAAACTGTATTTATTATTAAACTTAATTTATTTGACCAGCAACTACTGGGAATTTTACCTGAAGGTGAATAAACCGGCCCTTAATGTTTAAATATGCCTCGTTTGTATGCCCAATCTGATTCTACTTTGGAAACTCGGGGAATGATTATTAGTTTTGATTATTTATTATTTTTACTAATTTTTGCAATAAAAACTGATTACAGTTAATACTAAAAATTTAGCTTTTTTAGTGTTTACAAAATAATTAAACTTTGCAAATAAACAACCCAAATCGTAAATCAATTAATAGAGTTTATAATAAACTAGAAAAAAGTATACGATATTTATTTCTTAAAATAGAAGAAACGATAGTAGAAGTGAAACGGCGGTTTTGTATTCCAGTAAAATAAGAAACTCACTTGAAAATAGCAGTTTTTATTACTCTATTGTTGTTATACAAAGCCACTCTAGGTAGGGTAGCAACCTTTAAAACTGGTTAGATTTGCTGTGTTGTTTGTAAACAAAAGAAACTATGTTCCGAAACGTACGTCGTTTCTTTTACCAGAATTGTTAAATGTGTTGCCTGCTCGGGACAAGACATTTGCTAATGACTGTATATCTACACTCGAGGGAAAAAAAACGCACCAAAAATACCAAAATTTCAAACCGTCATAACTCGGCGGATTTTGGACGAAAATGGATGAACCTTTGTGTACTAAAAAATTTAAAGTGTCTAGTATAAGGGCGTGGGAGCGAATGTTACGTAAAGGCCTTTCCGCCCCCCGCGACCGCCCGCAGAAAAAAAATGTTTTTGATTTAAAAAATGTCAAACTTTAACAGCTGTACGGCGTACCAAAAAAATCGTAGACCCTATCGACCGCCAAGGCAATAAAGTTCAGTCCTTTTTCTGTCAAGTTTTCAAAACTTCGAGTGCATAGGGTTTTTTGGCGCAAAGTTATGAATTTTTGAAATTTACCCTGCATTTTGTCGGGTGTTTTTCCTCTTCTGCCAGCGACATTATTATCTGTCGAGTTTGAATCTTTTCTTTTCCAAATTCAAAAAATTTTGAAAAATGTTTAATTAATAAAAACATTTTTTTATTAACGTTCATTTTTTTTAACGTGTAATCGCCGTCAACATTACCCGATGTGCAAGTGCCTAAATTAATGTTTTGATTTTTATTTTACTAATGTTGAAATTAATCAGTATCAGAAAGTTATTCGAAGCGTTACAATGCCACAATTAACGGGCATTTAACGTGCACGAATTGTTGCTGTTTTGGAGGTAGCAGTTAGCATGCGACACACACACACGATGTGTAAAATCCGACCGACAACCTCCTAATGGGTAACGCTGATGTCGGCGCTTAACGTTAAAAAAATTAAAGTTAATAAAAAAATGTTTTTATTAATTCAAAACATTTTTAAAAATTTTTGAATTTGGAAAAAAATGTTCAAACTCAACCTGTAATAATGTAGCTGGCAGAAGACGAAAGATTCCCGACAATATGCAGGATAAATTTCAAGAATTCATAACTTCGCCCCAAGCCATCGTAGGCACTCGAAGTTTTGAGAACTTTACAGAAAAAGGGCTGAACTTTATTGCCCTGGCGGTCGATTGGGTCCGCGATTTTTTTGGTACACCGTACAAGCTGTTAAAGTTTGACATTTTTTGAATCAAAAACATTCTTTATTCTTCGGGGGGTCGCGGGAAGCGGAAAGGCTTAAACGTAACATTCGCTTACACGCTCTTAAACTAGACACTTTAAACTTTTGACCACTCAAGGTTCATTCATTTTCGTCCAAAATCCGCCGAGTTATGACAGTTTGAAATTTTGGTATTTTTGGTGCGTTTTTAAGTGGTGAGTTTATTTTTCCTCTAGTGTATTATCATGCTCTTATGCAAACATTATAGTAGCATGCATTTCATAACATGTGCGACATGTTTTTGTATCCACCAGCCGTTGACTGCCTCCAGATATGACCCAGTCTCTGAAAATGGTATTTTCTAGGTCAAATTATAACCCAGACGTCGGAGGTTTATTCATTTTTTCAATAGTTTTGATTGTTTGACCGCTGCCTGTTTATTTACATCAGTGGTTCTTAGGTGCTGTTTCATGGAGCAATATGATGTTGTACAAGCGGCAAAATTAAAGATTTTTATCTATCAGAAAAAAAACCGTTTGTGCTTTATAAAACAACGCTGATAACGTACGTACACTAAATCCTCCATTTATTACTTCTTTTCTATCTGTTTTTCTTCCTTACTTATCCGTAACCTTTTCTACTGTTATCAAGTATCGTGAGTAGATTCTGTCTTTTTCTTTTTACGCTAGTTTATGAACATCCTCTCCTATACAGGATGTAACTAATATAACTAGAAAGCTTCCAGTAGGCAGAGTAACGTCATTTTAACGTCGATTATTGGTCAGTCATTACGTCATTTTCACTTTTGAAGTGACATTATAATTATGTTAATAAGACGGGTCAAATAATGCCAGCTCATAAACGTCATTTTTCAACTTGAAAATGAGGTTGTTTTATGAGGTAAAGAAAATGTCATATAATGATTAAATGACGTTTTATTGATGTCTTAATGACCTACTTATTTCTACTTTTGCACATAAAACACCTTAATTTAACGAAAACGTCTGTTTTCGAGGCGTCAGCCAACACGTGTTAACGAGTACTATACTTCCTCCGTTCTATTCGGTGAATTGTATCAAATACCATCCTAATTTGTTTTACCAACACCGACACAAAAACTGCAAGAAATAAAGCACCATAAACATATATTTTTTTAATGAAATATGTACACATCATGCAGCTAAAAGGAAATCAACATCAACCAACTTTTTGCAAGTATTCGGCTCCTTCGTTGGGTTATTTTTCACGATCTTTACCGATACCACATCTGTTTATTTTGTTTATAAAAATGTTAAAAGTAATATTTTAGCGCTAAGTGTACAAGATATTCTTAGGTTTATTTTATTTATTCAAATTTGATGAATATATATATATATATATATATATATATATATATATATATATATATATATATATATAAAACGGGTCTTACTTACATTTTTTAAGAAAATGTGTGGACGTCATTAAGACGTCATAACTACATTCGTCATACTGGTTATAGCGTCATTACAACGTTATAATTGGGCATTCGTCATCAGTAACCAAACATTGTAAAAAATCACGTAAATAAGACGGCACTCTGCTTACTGGGTAATTTTGGCAAAAATTAAATTTTTGCAAATTGTGAAGAAGTTTGAAATTACTTGTCTAAATCAAGATTTACTGTTTGAGGAGTATTGTAAATTGAAGTTTTTTCACACAACACTATGAAAAATACAAAGCGCTTGCTTATGATCAAAAATGGGTTGAATTATTTAATCAAGAAGTGTTCAAATTCAGAAAAAAATTGTAATTTTGTCTTTTCCTTGCCTCATTCAAACGCAGCCACTGAACGCGTGTTCAGCTTTATGACTAAAGTTGGAGAAAAGAGAGAAACTTCCTATTAATGAAAACAGTGGAAGCCGAGCTATCGGTTAAATTCAATTTTAACTATAAAAGTTTAAAAGTTTGAAAAATTTCCAATTAATGGACGACTATGCTCACAATTTCAAAATGATATGTATGTAAATCACAGATTTAATTTATATTTTTGTGTTTCAATTTTAACATGACCTGTAATGAATTTTATGTTCGGTCGGGCGATTATGACCTATCTAGTGGCCTGTTTTTAGAGCGTAAGTTGCTAAATTAGAGCTCTAGGGCTCTAAAACTTAATTTAACTTAGTTTAAATATTAATTTAAACTTAGATCGGACATAAACTAACGTATGCATTTCGGGCTTAATTAGTGTTTTAGAGCCCTTGATCGTCTTAGCGTCTTCGGCTTTCGCCTCAGGCGCTAACTGACTCTGCGGACTCTAACACAATCAATTAAGCCCTTAATACATAATATACTATTGTGATTATTTAAAAACTGACGCCAGAAAAAAGTTTACTAACAAGACGAAAGGAAGAGAAAAATATTTAAAGTAGGAAGTTTTTCTTTTATTTTCATATTGTTAAACTGGACATGTATTTAGTTTTAATTTTTGCATCAAAAATGTATACTTTTATTTTGTTATTTATATTGTTAAGTGTACAATTTTATTGGTAAATAAATTCTTTTGATACACCCCCCTTCATTTGATGTTTGAATTGACCTGACAGCCCTAAATAACACACCTTTTCTATGGTTTAAAATTTCGTTTGGATGGTAAGTTTAACTTGCAACACTAGAAAATGGCGGTTGTGATGAAAGCAACAAAATGTCGAATTACATATTTTTAATTTAACATAGAAGTGTGGGAGGGTGAAGATGGAAGATTTTTTGAAAACTTGCATTAATAAATGTACTCAAACCTTAACTTTACGTATCATAGAAACGTGTAAACAATGCATTAAACACTGCGCTCCCTACATGTATTTTTTGGTAGCTCTAAACCGGAAACCGGATCAGGGTTCGAGGCTATTGAACAGGTTTCTTAGCTACACATCCTTTGTTTTGCACAGAATATGGCTGCCATATTTAGTTTTGATGTATGTTTTCGAACGTATAATAACAGTTCGGCGAAATATGCGGTAATGTTGTAGCCTCGCGAATTAAAATTGGCGAATATAGGGTGCAAAATCTATAAATTTTATTATGGACTTGTTAAATTTTGTTGCCGTGTTGTTTTTTGAAGAGAAATGTTTGTGTTTACATCGATGATTGAAATGTTGGATTCCTTTTTTGTCAGTTTAAGGTAATTCTATAACTTGTATCAATGCATTCCGCTTTTTTAACACGCACAATTATCCACACATTTATTGGTGTACACTTGGGTTTTGTAAATTGTAGATTTGAACGATTTTTGAATAAGAACTAGGCGGTCATCTAATGCACTTTTATTTTTTAGTTTGTCAACTGCTGACATTCTTTTAATTTTAAGAGCTTAATTCAAAGTTATTTTATTAGATGATTATTTATTTATTAGTTTTTATTTAATACGTGATTGAAAGCACGAATGTCAAAATTATATAAATTAGTTTTTGTAGCATAATAAATGTCGGTCAAATTGCAATTAAAATCTGTTGCCCTGTTGGTAATGGTAATAATTCTGTTATTGAATTTTGAAGTTAATTTGAAATTCCGTCAAAAAAAGAGCAACGTGCTTTTATTATATTTTTATATCATATTTTTTAAGGAATTTGTGCAACTAAGGATACACGGTGCTTTCTAAAAATACTTTTATTTACATATTATCGCTTTTGCCGCGTTATTGCCGTAATTATTTATAGAATAGTGTTTTATAATATACTATAGTATATCTACACACATTTTGACATAATACTACAATTAATACAATACCCCCGTGTAATTACGTTTTCCCGGTCTATTGTTTCCTTGATTTGTTTGTCGCAGTTATTTGAATTGAGATGATTGCTGTGCCTGCCTGCCTGGTGATGGCATTGAATGTTTGTAGACCAGTTAATAGACTCGTTTCTATCTACCGCTCTTATTATTATTTACAAATTGCATTCTTTTACTGCAATTTATTCGTATAAACATTAAAATTTAGATTAACACGCCCACCCCGCACATTTCAAAAGCTTAAAATTCATTGTTTTTATTTAAGAAGTGACAAAAAAAAGTAAATGAAATTTTTGTTTTAAAACAACACGATGTCGGATGTCGAAATAACAATCACCGCAGTCAATCTTGAAATAATTATTATTATTTCCAATTCCAAATTCTTATTAAACAAAATTTCTAAACGTCCATGACCTGCCCACACGAAATTGGAATAATCGATAACCACTTTTTTGGCACCTAATGCTATCGTAAGGACGTAATTAAATAAAGCTATAAAAGTAACAAAATCGGTAAACGTAATGGGAGAAAAAATATAGTACGTAAATGTACATTTATAATATCCTACAGCCCCTTAGGGGAGCCTCAAGCTCCCAGTTTTGTTTAGCAGCGGCGCGCATGCGTGACCTCGAAGTAGATTCCTGCGCTTTGATGCGAATGCAACGCATGCGTTATTCGTTTGTTTGATACAGATTTTTTTTCTTGTTTTTTGGGTTATGAAAACATGTTTAAGAATTAGAAAATAATAGGGTTATGGAATCTAATGTGTATATTTTTGTTTACTTAATTAACAGTGCTTTAGTATTTTGTTTTGGTTGGATTTGCTTAAATTAGCAATTGTTTTATAAAAGAAAAATTTCTGTTTTAAATTACTTGTAAAAAAGAAAATGGTTACTTTGGTTAGATTTTTTCAAAAATCAGGATCTAATTTCCTTTTTGCTCAAATAGTTTGTTGTAATTTTATTTTTAAAATTTTATGATTGCTTTCAACAAGTCGGAAGATTCTATTTTAAAATTGTTGCGGTAAGTACGATTATAATAAATTATTGCATACCATACCAAGCCAATATTATTTTTCTTATATATTTCTAGAATAAATTTAATAAAAATATAAATTATAATTATTGTCAATGCATTTATTTCTAGATAATAATAAATGCATGTGGTTGTGAGGTTATGTTGGAATAGAGTTGCAATCATTCCTTGAAATCCTTTTCTTGCAAATGCAAATTTTGTAGTATTCTAAATACTGCATGTAAAATTGATTTTGTAAAAATAAAAATGACTTTAAAGCCGCATTCAATTGTGTTGATTTGTTAGGTTAGGTTACGTGTCGATGCGTATGTTTTTTAAATTCATTTAAGATATCTTTTCAGAAATTTTATCTGACCTGGAGGGCCGAGGAGAAACGGAAGAGGGTCTTGGCGCTGATGCCAGCCCCACAGATTTGGTTGGCGATGCAACTGAAAACGACGTCATGAGTGTCTGCTTAGGTATTTATTATATTGTTATTAAGTGATCCGTATTCTTTAATTGCAGCTCGCAATAATAATTTGAATGGAAAGTAATGTGAATCCTTACAAAAATATATTTTTAAGGTAAGTCCCACATGATGACATGAAAAGTTAAAATATGGAATAGAAAGCATGAAGTTGGCATTGTAATGCTCAGCAATGAAAGAAAATATCTGGCAGAAAATATAAATTATTAAATCGTCTGTCTAAGTTTCATAGGCTTCTTGGATTGTAAGTTATATTTTTCTGGATTATTTCCCAGCTACCTTATAATAAAATTATAAACAGATTATATTTTTGCGAAAATTGAAGCATTCCACACTGACGATGTTCGATAATACCAATACATTAACTGAAGTGTTCAAAAATTCTATATTTAAGTACTGGTAACATACCAAATCCGCTAGTTATAGATTGGGTCACTCCACGCGGAAAATCGACTACACAACCTCTCTTCTTATTAATCTTGTATTTTGTTTACATTAAGTGTTTACATAAATTGAATTGTAAATCTACTGTGTAAATTTCCAGACGTAAAAGTTTAACATAAGGTTGATAGAATTGGTATATGCATTTCCGAACGTTTACGGTGAGTCTTTAATAATAACCTAACCTACAAAATCATATATGTTGGAATCTATCTGTGCTATCAAATGGAATTAACCATCCTTACAGATCGTACGTATAGCCTATCATCTATGGTATAAATCAGGGGTTCCTAAAGTGCGGCCCGCTGGCCAAATGCGGCCCCCGATGTCAGATCATCTGCTATTTAGAAGTCATAAAGATAATTTAAAAAATAAATACGTTTTGTCGTATTATAATTAAAAATTGCTCAGTTAACAAATACTAAATTTTATATGTAATATATTTTGTTATTATATAGATTGTATATATTTTATTGTCTTAACGGTCACCCTCAGCTGATTAAATCTTGATGTTGTTCCATATGTTTCAGTTAAATTGAAAATTAACTGAAAAACCTCATAGTCTTCTCCACCTTTATTAGTAGTAAAGGTGGAGACTAATAAAAACTAATAATAAAGACTGAGTTAGTTGTTCATTTAATTCTCAGCTGATTAGGCTGATTAGCTGATGAGTATTAATAAGTCTAAATTGAGATCAAATTTAACTGATGAACATACAAGCGGTGTTAAGAATACATTCAACCAACTTAGAACCAAGACTCAATGATATTATTAAAAGTAAACAACTGCACAAGTCGCACACTTCTGATTGAGGAATTTATTATTTTTTCTTTTTTTATTTGAAATTAGTTATTTTTGTTTAATTATTATTTTTGAAATGTGTTAATAAACATTTTGTAATAAAAAGTATTTATTTTCATAAAAAATTAGTATAAATCTTTCTGTTGTGTCTTAACTTTTTATCGATATGAACGTATTTTTTCACAAAACTTTTTTTTGGCCCGCCAAATATTTAGGAATTTACAATTTGGCCCATCTAAGCAAAACCTTGGGAACCCCTGGTATAAAGTATAGGCCGTGGTTGATGATTATGATGCTTTTTATAAGTGTTTGATTAAACGTCCGGGTGTTCCTTCCACATGTGAATTTAGGTATGCTCAATTAGCGCACATTACCTTCGGTAATGCTACCAATAACTCAGTAGTGAGAGCAAGATTACTATCCATCCTCTACTAGCTTTTCAGGTTAGTACCGGAGCGATAAACGTGCTCACCCGTCGGCACCCTCTTCAATAGGGTGGAGCGAAAAAAATTTTTCTTTATTCCTTTGATGTAATAGTTACAAAAAGTTTCCTTTATGGTCACATATTACCCTTACCAATTTTCTTTTTCAATCGCTTTATTCTTAGTGGGTCCGCCAGACCCACTAATGTTAGTAGTCGGAAATTGCATTTTTTTTTTTAATTTTTATATACCTATATAGATTCTTTGCGTGTAAAGTTACTAATAGCAAAAATTATACTAAGGTTAGTCGTATAAACAATACTACTAAAAGTGATAACTGCGATCAATCATTTAGAGGGCCCGCCACGTCCTTAAATTTAACATACGATGGTGGTTTAATAAGTCAGTGACTTTTTGAATTTCCCGCGCAGTAACTTTAAATGCAACACTGCTCCCGTCAACTGCCATTTATGAATAGACTACTGTAAAATTTTGAGAAGGCTGCGTTATTTAGTTTGTGTTTGACAGTCATTGAAAGCAAACAACCTCGTGAATTTTAACGAAAATGGAAAAAAGTGAATTTCGTGTGCTGATTAAGCATTATTTTTTGCATAAAAAAAACATCACCGAAACCAAGGAGAGGCTTGATAAATACTATGGGGACTCTGCACCATCAATTTCAATGGTTACAAAGTGGTTTACTGAGTTCCGTTGTGGTCGTACCAGCACAAGTGACACCGAACGTTCACGTCGCCCAAAAGAGGTCGTCACGCCAGAAATCGTCGATAAAATCCATGGAATGGTATTCATCTCAACTGAGCGGATACATCACATTTTACATGAATATTTGGACATGAAAAAGCTATCCGCGCGATGGGTGCCGCGATTGCTCACACTCGATCATAAGTGCAACCGTTTGACCACTTCAAAAGAGTGTTTGGCGATGTTCAGCCGCAATCCGAACGAGTTTTTGAGGCGTTTCGTTACCGTAGACGAAACATGGATCCTTCACACTACACCAGAGACCAAGGAACAATCAAGACAGTGGGTTTCTCCGGGTGAACGTGCACCAAAGAAGGCCAAGGTGGGTCTGTCGGCCAACAAGGTCATGGCCACAGTTTTTTGGGATGCATGCGGTGTCATTCACATCGATTACCTTGAAAAGGGTAAAACGATCACCGGTTACATTACATTATTTATAGGCTATTATTCAGAGCTTTTGGACAGATTTGATATTGATTTGAAGCAGAAACGACCACATTTGGCAAAGAAAAAATTGCTATTCCATCAAGACAATGCACGGGTGTGCACGTGTGTAGTCACCATGGCAAAAATCCATAAATTGGGCTACGAACTGCTACCCCATCCAGCATATTCTCCAGATTTAGCCCCCTGTGACTATTTCCTGTTTCCAAACCTAAAGAAATGGATGTGCGGTAAGAGATTTTGGTCGGATGAAGAGGTCATCACTGAAACAAACACCTATTTTGCGGGCCTTGAGAAAACCTATTATTTGGAGAAATAAAAAAAATTGGAAAAACGCTGGACTAAATGTATCTAGCTAAAAGGAGACTATGTTCAGAAATAAAACCCTTATTTGCCGAAATAATAGTAATTTACGTTATAAGTCCTGGAAATGGAATTTTACAGTCGAGTAAGATGTTACGGACAAGGCGACGAAGGAGCCGAGTCCGGAACATCGAAACGAGACTGTAAGACCATTTCCAGGACGTATGACGTAATGCGTTTTATTTCATACTGCAATTATTGGAATATTGGTTTAATTTAAAAAAAATATACACAAAATAAATTTCCGAATGCAAAATATGGACATCTATGAAGAACGAGTTTCCATGGTAACTGATTACGTACTAAAACATTGTCCACTTGATTGATTGTATTTGCGTCCGGTAAAATTTTTTACAGTCACAAGTCCTGTAAAAATTTTTACAGGCATACTAGACCGTAAAATCGCATGTTCTGGACTAAAAAGTTTGACGTAAAACTGACAAATGTGACACAGTATGAAATAAATATCTTTTATTCAAAAAGTCACTGACTTATCAAACCACCCTTGTATTTAGCTATCTTACTTTAGAAGCGAGTTTAGAAGATAGCTGACTGTTTTCATACATGAAATAAATAAAGATTATTAAAAGTTTCACAGTTTTATTAAAATATACCTGACAATATTGTTTCGACAGCTATGCTGTCATTATCAAAGGTAATATAATTATAAACAAACACGTCGCTAAGGTAGATACAAAATTTACCGTTTAAATTGTTCTTTTTGTAGTTCGGTATATATTGGACAAACACTTCGAAATTTTGACATAAGATATAAAGAACACGTACGTCATTACAAAAATAAACATCCTGAAAAATCGAATTACGCCAAACACCTTTTAGAACAAAATCACACAATGACTCCTCAAAATAATATTAAATTCCTACATTTTTGTAATAACAAACGCAAATTAGACATTTTAGAAGCCTTTGAGATATACAAACACAAACTCAGGGTACCTTTAATGAATGAACAACTTGAGCTCAGTAATTCTCCGTTACTGGAAGTATTAGATGTTTAATTATGATTTTTATTATTAATTTTTATTATTATTATTATTATTTTATCTAGTTACCTATTTTGTATCTACCTTAGCGACGTGTTTGTTTATAATTATATTACCTTTGATAATGACAGCATAGCTGTCGAAACAATATTGTCAGGTATATTTTAATAAAACTGTGAAACTTTTAATAATCTTTATTTATTTCATGATTATGGAGTTCCACAAAATAAGCCTGGAAACAATAAACAAGAATGTTTTCATACATATCAACGACCCTGTATATGTGGATAATTAATGTTAATTTTGATTGTTGTTTTTATGGCTGTGACTGTAGAAGCCCAATTTGCACTGTGATGTGTCTGCTGCATTCCGGACAAACAAAGTCTCTCACTGCTCCAACATGTCCTCTATTCGATTGTCTTGGGCCTGTGTAACCAGAGATTGCATTTTTCCAAGCCGTCCTATCTTGCGCTGTTTCTTCCCATACTTTTTCTAGCTCCAGGCTCTTTAAATTTTCATGTAGGATGTCCTTAAATCGCTTTCGTTGTCTTCCTTGGTTTCTTCTGCCCTCTAGTAGTTCTCCGTACATCAGATTCTTAGGTAATCGATGTTCATCGATTAATATTTCTATGGGTGTGCATCCTGTTTGGCGTAGAACCTCTTTGTTGGAGACGCGATGATACCATCTGATTTTCATTATTAGCATTAGCTGCCTTTGTTGGGTTCTTTCGAGTGTCTTGATATGCCTACTGTTGGCCAGTGATGGCGAACCTTTTTGAGAAGTGGGTCGAACTTTGTACATTTTTTTTTTAATACTAGCCCATGGGTCACTAAGTCAGGGGCGTTACTTGGAGGGGGTGGGTAAAAAGGGTACCAATAATTTGGAAACACTGAGAATTTGTTAATAGACCATATTTTTCAAACCATTCTGTTTGATATGGTCTGGAACTTATATCGTTTGTTTTTAGTTTTTTAACCGCTGACATAGTATAGGGCTACAACTAAAAATATTTATATTTATAATACAATAATTTTAGAAAAAAATTCTTATTAACGTCCTTTATATACATACATATGTAGATGAGAAAATTTAATAAAAAAAATAATAATAAAGTTATTAAGGTCCAAGTGTACCCAGAAAAACGTGTGTTGCTTGTTTCATAAATAATTTAATAATGTGACTTTTAATTTAATACTCTAGGAATTTAAAAACTTGCTCACCTAACTTTGGAAAAAAAAACTTTTTAATTAAATTATTTCACATGTTTAGACATACGATATTCTCAAAATTTTGGGAGAATAGTTCAAATAAATACTATGCAATTTAAGTGGTATTTTTGATTAACTTTGAATGTACAGTTTTTCTGAAATTTATTTTTCACGTAAAAAATGTGAAATAATTTAATTAATAAACATCGTTTTTCAAAACAAGTTAGGTAAGCAAGTTTTTAACATTCCTAGAGTATTAATTTAAAACTAAATTTATTAGATTATTATATTATTTATGGAAAAATAACGATTATTGATCATGCGGTTAAGATTTATGCACCGTATTGGGGTGTCTAAATGGCCCCTTTGTAATGATTTTTTTTTAAATTTGGTATAGTTATTTACAATATAAGTAAATCCACTGTGATTTTGTTTTGAATTTTTGAATGTACCGTAAAATTTTTTTGGGTACACTTGGACCTTAAACGCTTCTAGACACGTACGCCAAGGCTCCCTTTTTAGACATTAGATATTCATACTTTAATCTTTTGAATAGTTTCTATTGTTAGTTTTCTCTTTTATGATATAAAAAATAAGTTTATAAAAATCAACGTGTGAGTCACTTAAAAAGCCTTCGTGGGTCAGTGTCTGAACCGCGGGTCATAGGTTCGCCACCACTGCTGTAGGTGGTTCAGTTTTCGCTACCATAGAGTAGTATTGGAGGGATAACTGCTCTATAAACTGCTAGCTTCGTAGCGAGTATCAGGTCGTGATTGACGAGTTTTTAAGGGCCAAGAATGCTTTTGAAGGATTCTGCACTTGACACCTTCAAACAGTTGTAATTTGAAAACTAATTTTTTGCACTTTGTGCCCATTGACTTTGTGCCAATGTACATGTTAGGGACTATCATTTACCAAAGTGTCAAAAAGTTTTGCTGAGAACAATTTCCCATAAGGATTGTGCGGGTCCTTTGTATAACTATTTTCAGACTCTTACATCACTGAAAGGGTTAGTTATACGAAGAAAAGTCATAGGACCTTTTTTGTAGTACATTTAACGAGTAGAAATCTTCATAATAACTATTTTTTCAAAAACCTGATAGCTTTCGAGGTAATTGGGAAAACAATGAAAAATCTGGTTTGTCGGGAATTTTTGAGAAGCTTCGTCATTTTTCGACCTAACTTTCTCGGCCTACAGGATTCGTGTGCATCCATCCCTCCCCGCCTATTATCCAAATATGTCAGTATCATATCCTGTTTTATTGACATTTCTTCGAAAGGTTTTGTAAATTCTTAGTTAAAGACTATTCCAAATTAAAAGTATAAAGCAGTCTGCGTGGCAGGTTTCCAGTCGACACAAAAATAAGCGAACCGAGATATTTATTGTATGCACATTTCATAGTTAATGTACTTTCAAGTTGTAACAGTCCTTTAATTTTTTTTAAATCCAGTGTTCAATGGTGAAATCCTGTTTAATATTACTACGGAAGGTATGTGAAGTGATGGTGCAGTAAAATCTTGAAAACTAAAACTTTGATAAGTCGATAACCTTGATTACTACAAATAAAACTAGCCATATTTAGCCATGTACTTTAAACATACCTTTTAACTCGAATTTTTCGATAACTGGATGTATTGTGCGATCCTGTTAGCTATCAATTCTATTCTTGATAAATCGAATTTGTTCATGTCGTTATGATAGCGGCCAAGATGAAAACAGATCACCTAATGACTATAAAACAGCTTGCTGTTTATACTGCTAACACAGTGCTAGAAAGTTTGAGTTACCTTGATACAGCATTTCATTAGTTATGGTTTCAATTAGAGATGCACCGAAGGTTCAGTTTATTTTCGGTATTTTTAACAGATTCGGTTTCGGCCGAAGCAGTGTGAAAGATTCGGTATTCGGCCGGCCAAAGCGGCTTTTATCCTTACTTTTTAAATACTTAAATGCTTTTTTTAATGCTATTGTATTACATTGTAGTTTTTAATAAGAATTTTTGAATTAAGTTTCTGACATCAAATTTTTTATAATACGATACTGTTCATTTTTTTTATTAAATTTATTATATTTTATATTATTTTATTAAAGCATAGTGCGTAGTAGGAAATGCATTTTTCGGACACCAATGTTTTCATTTTGTGACATAATTTTATATGTAATAAAATTAATTAAAACTCAAATTTCTAGTTTGCTTCAGCCGAATATTGTAATGGTCGAATTTTCAGAATTCAGTTAATCGACCAAAAACCGCTTCGGTGCATCACTAGTTCTAGTATCACATTGATACTACTAAAGATCAGTTTACACATGCAGTTTTAACTTTAAACATGGGTTGAATGTTATAAAAAAATAATTTTGTTGCTTAAAAGATTGTTTGATTTTTGTGAATTTTATATTCAAAACGGAGCAAGTACGTATGATGTAAAGGAGGACATTAGTGATAAGATCGGTTTAATGTGCTCAAAGAATATGGATCACACAGTTCCAATTCTTTTTATTTTAATTGTAAATAAATTAATTATATAATTTTACATTTTAGAACCAAGTACAGTGCTTTCATCATCTTCAAGCACAACTACCGAGCCTGAACTACTAGAGGCACGTCCAATAGTTTCAACTCCTGTATCATCACCCCAAGAGAAAGAACCTCAAGACGTACTACAACCACCAGCACCTCCACAGAACGTAACGAAACTAGTTCTAACAAATACTCTCGCATCTACTTCCTGCAATGCTACTCCTGTCTTGCAAAAAGTGACGAATAGTTCCGTTATAACTGTGGTTAATGCTACTGGCCCTCTAACCATATTGAAAACGTTGTGCTCGAACCCTTGTGTTACTTCAGCATCTCAATTTACTCTTGTTAATTCGGCACCTCTCAACGTCTGCAATGCTGTCGGTAAACCAATCACTGTTGTTGGTGCTCCGCCTATCACTGTTGTTCGTACTATTTCGAACGTTAATAATCCTACCGTCGTACAAACCATTGAGGAAAGTACAAAAACAACAGACACGCTTACAAATACCAGTGTTTCTACAGCATCATCACTTAATGGATCGTTATCTAGTGTTACTTCAGAGAGGCCACCGATTCATAATGTTTTCGTAAAGAACACCACTGTACCGCCAGATTTAATTCCGTCGACAAGTGAGGTTACACCAGTGCAAAAAATTGTACCTGCAAATTCTTTTATACAAAATAATGTATGTATAAGTCATTGAGGATGTTTTTTTGGATGAAGGTTGGTCATGATTTGTTTTTGTTAGGTTTGATTTTTTGCTAACATAATTTTGTTAATAGTCTTTTAATTTTATATAGAATTTTGTTCTAGTTTTTATTATTATTATTACTAGCTTATTAAATTAGCTTGAGAAGATAACAATAATTACATCGTTAAAAATACTTACAGTGGTACCTCGGTTTACGAGCATAATTCGTTCCGGTCATGTGCTCTTAATTCAAAGCAAATCTCCCCATAAGAAATAATGGAAACTCAGATGGTTCGTTCCACAACTATTTATTATTCATATAAAAATGATACAAAAATACATATACTATACATATACGTAAAAATAAAACAAACGTTCACGAGCTCGCCTCTAATTTAACTGATAAGCAAGCCCAACCAACTGGGTACTGAATGGGTAGTTAAGTGCACAATTTGGTGTAGTCGAATGTATAGGTATAAAATTACGGCGAGTCCAGGTTTTTAAACTAATAACTAGAAACAGTAAATCAACTGTTCAACAATTCTTTATAATCATAGAATAAATTACGCAAAAAATTAAGGCATTTAAGGTTTAATAGTTCCCCTATCTATAACTTAAATTATAATTTTTCCACCTCCTCAGCCCAGGAATACTTTACGATGTATAAATTTCAAAATTTAAATCAATTTCGAGAAGAAACATTTCTGTCTACGGAATTAAAAAGGTTCGTTAAAAAAACAGGTCGCTACATTTTGTTTTAACAAAGATGCAATAATTTAAAATTCGTAAATTGGCGTCATCGCGTCGGCGTCGTCTCACCGACTAATGTAAAACAATAAGTTGCATTATCAACCGGTCTGGGCCGTATTGTTTGCATATACGAAATGCATACCAGGTAAGTTCAGTAAGATTTAAAATCTTATTTAAAAATTTAATTCAATAATTGTAATAAATTATCCGTCTTTGTTTAAATATTGCTTTACAGTAAGCATACAGTCGTGCACAGAAATTAGTTAAATATGGTTAAAAAAATACATAACGGAATTAAAAAGGTTATTTAAAATATAATTATAAAAAAGTAATTTGGCATCGTCGTCTCGTCGACTAGGGAATTTAAAACAAAGAATAAAATGCATTATCAGCCGGTCTGGACCGTATCGTTTACACATGCGAAATGCATAGTAAGTTTTAAAAATTAATCCACTAAATAATTTATCTTTTTCTAAATATTGCTATCGGAATAATCGAAATAAGCATTCCGTACTTCAGTTTACATAATCGTAAGTACGCATAACAAAGTATAGGTAACTGGTTTGAAGAATTCTCATTGATATATTATACGCCAATTTACGAATTTTAAATTATTGCATCTTTGTTAAAACAAAATGTAGCGACCTGTTTTTTTTAACGAACCTTTTTTATTCCGTAGACAGAAATGTTTCTTCTCGAAATTGATTTAAATTTTGAAATTTATACATCGTAAAGTATTCCTGGGCTGAGGAGGTGGAAAAATTATAATTTAAATTATAGATAGGGAAACTATTAAACCTTACATGCCTTAATTTTTTGCGTAATTTATTCTATGATTATAAAGAATTGTTGAACAGTTGATTTACTGTTTCTAGTTATTACAGTTTAAAAACCTGGACTCGCCGTAATTTTGTACCTATACATTCGACTACACGAAATTGTGCACTTAACTACCCATTCAGCATCCAGTTGGTTGGGCTTGCTGATAAGATAAACGCAGACAAGTTTGAAAGGTTCAGTAGTCACAAATTGATTTTATTTAAGAAGAGCTAACATGATGCTTAATGTGTACATATTCGATTAAATTGATTTCATTTTCCCTATTTTGTACTTCTAACGGGTTATAACTAAAAATTTGCATAATTACTTTTCTTTAAATGACATCATTACACTATGACACTTAAAACATAATCAAATTTTTAATTATAACCCGTTACTAGGGTGTATGTATTCATCGATGACAAATAAAATGTTAAAATGTAAAATCTGCTGACATTTTTAACAGTCGAGGTAACATTAGATGCTCTTTACACTCTTATTGTATAGTATATGTTTACACAGATGTTGATGACGCGTTGGCCCAAATTCTTCAATTGTTAAGGATAATATGTAGTTTTGATGACGTGGCGGTCTGCAGACAAAGCATATAAGTATTAAAAATTTTACTCGTAATGTAAGACATCGCTCGTTAATCAAGTTAAGATTTATTAAAAAATTTTGCTTGTTCTGCAAAACACTCGCAAACCAAGTTACTCGTAATCCAAGGTTTTACTGTATTAATATGTTTTCATTATACAAATTCTGCTATTTATCAATCTGTTGCATTATTTGAAAGTTATAAACAGGCTTAGGATTTGAATGCAGAATTTGCATTAACGTATTTACATTGACTGTACTTATAGATAGCCTAGCCCTGCCACCTGTTCTATTAAACATCTAATAATAGATAAGAAATGTGAAGTTTTATAAAAATGGACATTCTACATATTTATTTTAAAGTTTGTTCAAATTAACGTAATATAATAAATGCCATAAAATTATCTTTTAATTGGGTCAATCCATATGAAGTGGTCCAGCACTAGTCGCTCGACCATTTCAGAAAACGATAATTTTTTGCATGTTGTCACCCCTAAGTATTGGCATTTTAAAACCATTGTTATTTTATTTTTATTCCTTTTGATTAAAATATGGCAGCTATATTTGTTTCGTGGTGCACGACGTTTTTTGATGTAAACGTAAAACTTGATATCTCAAGAACGGTTGAACCTACAGACCTACGGTAAAAACCATTGTACTGTTTAGATGTCGGACTAAATTTTCTAGTTGAAACATAATTTTCGTAGGATGCTTATTTATGGGTGTAATTTAACCCCGAAGTTTAATAACGATTTTGCAAAATTTCCACTTTATATTTCCAGATAAAGGTGAAGTCTTAGGGCTGGTTTTTTATTAATGGTACACAGTTAGGGGTAGTTTATGTATAAAATATTTCAAATCTAGAACTTTATTATTTTGGTATTTATGGACTTTTGAAGTTCTCGTTTTTTCTATTTTTTGTCAACTTTGGCCCTCAATATCTCCGATAGGCACGGATGGATTTTTTTTATATTACGTGAAGATGAAGTACTATATGATGGCGATCTGTGGTAAAAATCTCAACTTTGATATTATCCTTAGAACACAGTTATGCTCATTGAATTTTGTAAATAACCATAAAAAAACTAGTCATTATTAAACCATGTATTTTCAATACATTACCATCTCCATTAGTATCGATGAGTAAATTTATTTTATTCTAGTGCTAACATTGTTTTGAGTGATAATTATTATTATTATTATTATATAATCATATGCCATTCGTAAAAGTTCTTGCAGTTATAACTAAATCAGTTAATAGAATACATATTTATATGTACTTTTTATTTGTATTTTCTTCCCTGGTCGATTTTCCTATGAATCCATGTAAATTATATGACAGTTTACCTATACTAATTCACGAAATCTGAAAGGCCCAACTCATTATCAGCCCGGCAATTAGCCCCACTGTCAGCAGCGTTGATGAGCGTGTTTACATTTGCTAGAATTACAGTAAATAAAAGATCATTACATTGTGTTGATTATCTAACGAAATAAATATTATTACTTATTAGCATCATAATGTCTACAGAAGTATTTTAAAACCGCAAAAACATACTCTTGGAATTAAGAAGAATTAAAATACCATAAAGATTTGCGTTTTAAATAAAACTGTTTAAAACCTTTTATTATTAGAATTGTGGTAACTTTATTGCTTATTTTGGAGCTTTTCGAGAAAAATTCCCAAATAACCATAAATATGAAGGGAATGCAATAACTCAATATCTTAACGAAGAGAAATGGTGCATACGTCTGGAATAAATTTATTTTTATGATTTTTAGTACTCCCATCTTTTACTTTATGTAATAAATTACGCACATGTAAACCGTGTATCATTACATTTCGTCCTACGGAGGGTTTCAGTTTAATCTGTCAAGATGTTGGCTACAGTTGGAAGAGGTGATCTTTAAATCTTTATGGTATTATAATACTTCTAATTAAACAAATATACTTTTCATACCGCCGGCCATTATCGACTGTTTTGCAGGATTCAAAATCCGCCGGGAACATTAAATTCCCGGCCTACACTCTAAAAAATTACCGATAAATTATACCCTAAAAAATGGAGGCAACTATGTTACCTCCATTTTTTGGGGTAAATTTACTTCAAAGTGTAATTAATTTTCATAGGAAGTGAAAAATTTCAACATTAGGTTAAGTTTGCATTGTAATGTTTCCTTTTTAAGTAAATTTACAGATTGAAATTACAATCTCAATGTAATTTTACATTTTAACATTAAAACACCTGTGTAAAGTTACATGACAAAGTTAATATTTTATGGCAATAGTACTTTTCAGGGTTAAAATACAAATGTGAAAATACTTCTTGAATGTAACGATGACTTGCGAAAGTACTTGCAAATTCAATCGTTCCTCTGGGAATTGTATGAAACAAAATAAAATCAAAGTAATTTTTATTGAACGTATGTACTTATATAAAATATAAGACATTAACAGAACTTCTTTTCAGGGGCTTTCGGAAATATTTGGTCTCTCAAAGACATTCAGATAAAGTTTCGATTCCACCTAGAAAATTAAAAAATTATAAATTATATAAACAATTATACACGAGTACCTTTCTCAATTACAGTTATGCTAGTTTATTTCGAATTCTTCAATTTTTGATTCATCCTAGAAAAACATTAAATTAAATATTTTTATTTTATTGGTTTAAATTTGTAATTTTAACATATAGGTACTTACCGATTATTATTTTTTAACTTCTACTATAAAATAAAATTCTTCCCATCTTCGGTCATACGTGTAAATATTTGCCTTTAATAAATCCGCACTACACTACAACGAAAAACAAAATATTAATGAGCAATGAACACTTCGTTCGGTATCGATAGAGTACGCCTCGCCGAAATCATAAAAGAATGGTACACACCATTCCGACTATTCCCCAAAAAGCCTATTTGGACTGTTCATAATGGATTCCTGAATTCTTTCACGAAACGAAGGTCACAAACAAGTGCGATCAGCGAAATAGCATCTCAACGGTTAAAAACATATTAAGGGTAAAATTACACTATTCTTGTTCAAGTTCATCTTATCTTTAATATTACACTAAAAATGAATTAAGTTATTGAGCAATTATACATTTGTAAGGAAAAAATTGTCTGAGTTATGTAAATTTATATTATGGATAGTGATTTTAACCAGTTCAATGTAGTAGAATTACTTATATTTGTATAATTTTACATAATTACAGGGCATTTTACCACAAATAGTCAAACTACTAAATGTATAGGTAAAATTAATTTTAGGGTAAAAATACCGCAAATAATAGCGAAAAGTTACCTCTTTCCCAAGGTAATTTTACCTCATTTTTTACAGTGTAGTACTTACAAAAGTGACATTTGTTAAAAATTCACTAGAAGTGGGGTGGCAGCATTGATTCTTAATTTTCTAAATGTCAACAAGTTAGACAATTTTGACATAAATGAGAAATCAAAACCAGGCAATTCATAAATAAACAAATAAAACCTGTGAATAAACAATATTTTCAGTTTATCTTCATGCAGATGTAATCGTAATGTCAACGTAAGTTCCACAATTATCACTGCTATACAAATCTCAACTAATGTAATTGCTTTTTAGGTTAGGTATGGACTGTGGAAATGTTTGTCGAGTACATGGACATCAGTGTTTACAAAAGTTTCAGATCTCTACTTACATACCATTAAACGTAAAACAAAACAATACAAATGCCATTTTATTATTCAGTCCAAGTCCATTAACAAATAAAGTAATATTGTAAAGTAACATTATCAAGTAATAAATGTTCTTATGCATGAGCATGATTCTTATCTAGGTAACTTATATTTTCAGTTTAATACAAAAGGAATATTATTTAAAATTAAAATTTCAAGTACAATTCTGCAAATTAGAGACACTGATGCTTGGTATGGTGGCCAAATGATTTGAATTCACTTCTAAATTTTGAATGTTTGTTGAAGTTGGTATCCATAAAATCTATATTAGATGTAGGTGGGATGTTAGTGATGATGGGGTTTGAATTTGATGTAGATGGGATATCGAGAGGTGGCTGTAATTGTTGGTGTCCTGTTAACTGGTTTGCAATAGCAATTTTTCCTTTTAAGGAATCCTCGATATATGATTCAGCGACAGCACTGCTTCGCCACCCGCCATGCCTTTTAATTGTTGTTATGTCGGCTCCATGCCCAGCCAAAACTGTGGCACTACTCCTTCGAAAGCAGTGACCTGTATACTGTTTCGGATTCTCCAAAAGAATGAATGCCAACAGGCTGTCTTGTGCATTTGTTTTTTTTGTAGTAAAGAAAAAATCTATCCAAGAGTGTGCCAGATGGTCTTAAAGACATGTATTTCCTAATTATGTTTAACCACAGTGGTTCAGTAACACAAGAACTTCTGGGATGTTTTGTTTTGGTGTTGGGAATTGATATAATAATTACATCGCTTCTATCTTTAACATCATGTACTGTCATTTTACTGAGCTCATCTCTACGACAAGCTGCACTTGTACCAATTATTAATGCTGTCTGAAATCACAATTGTAATATAAACCATGAGTAGTTGAGTGATATATTAGTTATTTACTTTCATTAATAGATAATCCTCATCGGGAGCACTTGTAATAAATTTTTCAATGTCTTCAATCTCTAAACATTTAGATTTTTTCGGCAAGTAACCATCTTTTTTTCTTTTCAAAAAAGCAATTAGTTTTGAATAAGTTTCAATGTTGATATTGTCTTTAATATTGAGCGTTGACTTCAACATGGAAAATATGGACCATAGAGTTGCAGAATTGTTTTTTTTGGTATTTCTCATCAAAATAAGCAAGTAGAATATACTCATTGTAAACATTATTCGTATTATTGCTAGCACACCATTTCTTAAATTCGTCATAAGCCTTCCAATATCGAGTTGCAGATTTTGCAGGTAATAAATTCTTTATGCACAGATGCATTATAATTAGACTATTATTGATAGATCTATCTAAACATAACTGTCTCTTTATGCCCCAAGGGCCTCTTTATGATCCGACGGGCAATAATGAAACGTCAATTAAATGTCAGAGCTGTATTTGTAGAACTTGATTGGTTCTTAATATAATTTGTAAACTTATCACCAATGAAAATAAGCTGAAATTAAGTATTTTAGATAGTAATTAAAGTAACGTACTTCGTATATATGCACATAAGTATACGTACAGCGGCTTGATGTAACCTACGTACTCATTTAATTATATTTTTTACACAATAATAGATTTGAGATAAAAACAATCTGTGCATAAAATAGTGTATGCATTTCGGGCATAACTTGCTTTTATGGCCCTACAGCCTTTTCCTAGGCTGTAGGGCCCGGGCTAGAAATAACGCTTCTGGCCATAAAAGCTTCTTTATGCCCTTAATACATAAATAACTATTATGGCTGCTTCTTTTATATGAGCTGGCGTTTCCATAATTCGTTTAGTATTAGCAAATTAATTATTTTCAGAGGAAATGTCAATTTAATTCGAAATTTAAAAATCAAATGTGCAGTGAAAGGTAGGTACCAACCACAAAAAATTAAATCCCCAGTTATTTACTTTCGCTACTTTTTTACTTTTAAAAAATGATTTAAATTTGTTGGCATGAAAAATTTTGTGGATTACACGTCCAGAAAATGTTTTGCGAGTGCTCGTGTTGCTCCGCCTCTGCTACGCAATACCACTCACACTCGCAAAATATCATTCTCTGGACTAGTGATCCAAATAACTATATATGAACAATATGATGCTAGTGGAAGACCAGTAAGCGTTACAAATGAAGAAAATTCTTTAAATGCCATGTTAGATGTGGTGGAAAATCCAATAAATTCGACACAATACAGGGCTTTAAATCATAACATGACTCAATATTCCATTCAAAAAATTTGCAAACGTGAAAGATTCCGTCCATATAAAGTGCATTTGTTACAAGAATTAAGTGAAGACGATTTTGATCGTAGAATCGAGTTCTGCAAAGTTATTATGGATAAATTAAATCAAAATGCCAACTTTGTCACCCACATATTATTCTCTGACGAAGATACATTTTGTTTAAACGGGCACGTATACCGGCACAACTGTAGGTATTGGTCAGACCAAAATCCACATTGGATGGAGGAAGTTCACATCCGACGATCACAAAAAGTAACTGGTGTGGCATTATTGGTGGACACGTCATAGGACCCTATTTTATAAACGAAAATTTGACCGCTGAACGATATCTATTACTTTTGCGAGATATGCATATTATTCCAGAGCTTAGACGATTATTCCCAAACAATAACAATCCCAATTTACCGGCAGAACAAATATGGTTGCAACAAGATGGGGTTTCTTCGCATTTTGGACTTGCGGTATGGGCATATCTAGATGAAATTTTGCCTGAAAAATGGATTGGACGTAGGGGGGCAATAAGGCAAGAAATTTCCAATATTCCTCTCAATGCCCTTTTAAATTCACTACAAATTTTGTTCAGCGAATTCATTACTGTCAGGAAGTAAATGGTGAACACTTTGGACACCTTATAAAATAGAATTCCAAAGAAAATATTTGTTTTCTCTTTTTTTCTGGCTTAACTATTATTTTCATAAAATGTATAATACCCAGGACATTAATTAAAAAATACATTTTTTCGTATCATGAATTTTTATGGTGATATGGATATGAATCCATATCACCATATCTCCCACCTTGTGTAATTTTCATAATAAATATCCATTATTTCGGGCTTTTTCTTTAATAAATTTGAAGGTAGTAAAAAATGATTTTCAAAGTTCGATATCTCGAAAACGGTTAAGTTTAGATATTGATGTACTATACAATTTTGTTTAGAATCTTAGGTTAGAAGATAATCGACCATTTCCATACATCTCAGCGACCCTGTATATTAAAAATACATGGTTTAATAATCACCGAGTTTTATGGTTGTTTACAAAATTTATTTACAATTATCAACTGAGCATAACTCTGTTCTCAGGCTAATATCAAAGTTGCGATTTTTACCACAGTTTGCCATCATATAGTACTTCATTCTCACGTAATATAAAAAAAATCCATTCGTGCCCATCGGAGATATTTAGGGCCAAAAGTTGACTAAAAATAGAAAAAACGAGAACTTCAAAAGCCCATAAATACCAAAATAATACAGTTTTCGATTTGAAATATTTTATACATAAACTACCCCTAACTGTGTACCATTAACAGAAAGATCAGCCCTAAGACTTCAACTTTATCTGGAGAAATAGCCCCCTAAAAAGTGGAAATTTTGCAAAAACGTTATTAAACTTCGGGGTTAAATTACACCAACAAATAAGCATCCTACGAAAATTATGCATCAAATAAAAAATGTAGCCCGACATGTAAACAGTACAATGGTTTTTACCACATGCGTTTAGGACCAACCATTCTTGAGATATCAAGATTTACGTTTACATCAAAAAACGTCGTGCACCATGAAACAAATATGGCTGCCATATTTTAATCAAAAGGAATAAAAATAAAATAACAGTGGTTTCAAACTACCAATACTTAGGGGTGATAACACAAAAAATATCACCCGTTTTTGAATTAGTCGAGCGACCAATTTATTATTTTCTGGACCACTTCAGATGGATTGACCCAATTGTCAAAATAGTTTTGATTATTAATTTATTAATTACTTCGTAAAATACTATAGATTTTTGCGGCATTTTATATTTACACTTAATTAACTGTTTTTATTTTGATCTTTTCGTTACATACATTTATTTACAAAGTATCATACAGTTCCTCATTATCGAAGAAAGATTTCTATCAAAATTTGTTTTGTCAGAACAAATGTATTAAGTATATTTTATTTATTTATTTATACTGTCTTGAAAACAAGGTTTTTTTAATTCAAAGATTACATACAATACTTTAATAATTTTATAGAAACATATTGATAACGTCTTCTTTAAAATAAACAAGTTCTTTTATCAACTATTAAATTTTAATAAGACGATGCATTACCGAGAGTTTGTATCAAACTGCGTGTGTGATTTCCCCTTCTTCAGAAAATGGTTTAAAAGGTGTCGCCAGTACACTCAGGTTGCAAAACTTTCTAATATTTAGCCACTCCTGCATACTGAAATCGCAAGCCTAGTTATAAACAATGTGAGTGATTTGAGTAAGATGATTACCTAACAGAACAGATTTAGCTACAGTAAAACAAATTTCTCCTTACACAGGCAAAATTCAAATGTGTCAAATTTCCATGGCCAAGTTTCATCCAACGTATCGTGTTTACTCTTAAAGTAATTATTTTTTGGAATTTATGTTTTATTTTCCTATTTCTAGGTTATACAAACCATAACAACAGGATCTGCAACAAAAACAGTAAATGGACAAAAAACAACAAGTGGATTATCTACGACAAACAACAAATTAAAAATAATCAGCAATATGGCCGTACCATCAGCTGGAAGTGTGGTATCTGCAGGTCCAAGTAATGTTACCACTAATTCCTCGAATATAATTTTAAATAAATCTGCAACACCGAAGCATTACGTGCAACAAAAAATGATTAATAGCTCTCTAAACGGGACTCCAAAATTTGTAAATAGGACTCCCACTGTAACAAATAGTTTTGTTAAAGCTAGTACCTCTGGTAAAAATAATGTATCGTCTACAAGTAAAACTCAAAAATTATTGTATCCGACGCACAAAAGTCAAATAAGAACTATACCACCAGTGAATAATTCTGTTCAAAAATCGGGAATAAAAACTTTATCGCCGCAAGCTCGTGGAATTTCTAATCAACAAGTTCAAAGAACTAGTTCGGGTTTAAGGACAATTCCACCGCAGCGACCGTCTAAAGTTCCGAATAAACCAAATTATATAGGTAAACATGCTATTCAGGCACAGAAATTTAAAAGTCCGCATGGCGTCGGTAAACCAAAGAATGTTAAACCGCCAATTCCCACAGTTAATAATGTGTTCCCGCATCGCACTCCACAAAATACGGGTGTGACATATCACCAGGCATTAACAGCTAATATT
Source organism: Agrypnus murinus (assembly GCA_929113105.1). Taxonomy (NCBI): domain Eukaryota; kingdom Metazoa; phylum Arthropoda; class Insecta; order Coleoptera; family Elateridae; genus Agrypnus; species Agrypnus murinus. The sequence continues at coordinate 82,109,085 of OV816030.1, forward strand.
ATACAATCATTAAGTGAAAATAGTAGTAACTCTTATAATTCTTCTAGTAATAGGGGATTTGATTATTCGTCTAAATATGAAGGAAATCATAATAGTTACAACGAAAACAGAAGCTCTAAGTAAGTATAGTAGTGAGATTAAAAAATTTTTTTTAACCAGAGTAACTATGCTTGGAAATCGTGTTTGTATATCCTAACTAGAGTTGTTCTCTGTATTATCGACATAATCTTTAAATTATAAATTCATAGCTAACTTTGTTTAAACCTTTTTTTCAATCTCACTGTTATTTTTAGTATTAAGTTAAGGAGTAATTTTACTGGTGTTTCTAATTATTACAGCTATAATGATGCTTACATACCACCTCCATTAAAGCCCCATTCGACATTAGAAACTTTGTCATTTGTATGTCAGGCAGTATTGTTGGATCATAATTATAATGCTACACCACCTACTACTGAACCGCCAGCAAGAGCTGCCGTTTCAACAACTTCTACAGTACAACTTAATGGAGCATCTGTTGGATCATACTATTCCCCTACCAGTAGTACAAGTACGGTTTTGACTATTATTATGCTAGAAAGAATTTGTTTTGTTTGATATTGCATAATTGATTTGTGTGCTATTGACATATATGGGGTGTTCCAAAAAACTATTTGTTGTAAAGTTTTAATCAAGATAACAAATTTCCAAACTTGTTTACATATCGTTGTTATATGTGCATTGATGTATTCAACTTCAATATTAAGGTTATTTAATTTTCGTAACTTCATAAATTTCTTTATGAAGTTCTTTAATTTCATATTTATTTTAGCGAGACGTCCGTATTACAAGCTTCTAATTAAAGTAATTTAGTTTTACTGTTCTTTTTCTCTTGTTCGTTTACAAGATGGAAGAAAAAACAAAATTATCTTTACAGCACTATGGTTTTAATACCTTATTTCAAATGGGACAAAAGTTTGCTGATCATTGACCAAACAAAGCAATAATTTTCTTTTTATGATATATATGATATGTGTGGGAAAAAAAAGAGTGAAATAAGGCATTTTTCAATTTTGAAATAGTAAATGTTAATGAAGTGAAGTTTTGTTTAAATGCAGTAAACAGTGTTTCAGAAGGTATAATGCAATGAATATTGATACATGACAAGACGTAGAAAGAAGATGCAAACTTTTGTTTCTTTTCTTAAATGATTTTTCTACTAAAGATTTTTACAATCTGCAAGGTATGTATACCGGGTGGGGCAATAGTGTGGGGAAGTCCGATAGCTCCTAAACGGTAACAGCTATAAAAATTGTTCTAATACGGATGTAAACAGTGGATAGAGGCGCATCTAGAGAAATTATTTTCAAATATACAGGGTGTTGCAGAAACGTGTGGCACGCTTAAGGTAATCTTTTTTTTTAAATAGAATGCCCCAAATATTTTTGGAAATTTAACACCTCTCTTCGCAGGTTTATTCATATCTTATAGCCCCTCTATTTCAAATAGTAGCTACATTGTGGAGCAAACCTGACTTAAACTTTTATAAAGAAAAAAATTACTACATGAATATTGTTACATCATTTTAATAAAACATTGTTTAAATATTACAATTTCATAGGTGTACATTGTATTAATATAATCGTTTTTACAGAACATTATTGTTATTACAGAACGTTATTATCAAATTAATCTTGAATTCTGAATATTTCTGTACATGACGATTATTAAACCTAAGATTTATTGCAAAACGAAATGTCAAATCTGGTAACTTTCAATGTCGCCAACATCGTTCTGGTACTTTTTCTCCAACGGCGAGGTCAATCGTTGTCACTACTATTTGAAAATAAAGGGGCTATTATCATATCTAAAATTTTAGCGCCATCTAATGACCAGTTTAGAAGTTACTTAACAGTTTACCGCTTTCATGGCCGCATCTTGAAAGACGAATTTAAGTAGGGATTTTGTTGCACGGGCTTAGTACACAAGTACACAATTAAAAACAATTATTTATTTAGTACAACATCAAGCGAGTAAGAATAATAGTAGAAAACCCACAGGAAAACACCAAGTAGAGCTCGAAGAAATTGGAAAATTATCTACACCGCTGTACAAAGAAGGGACGATCCTCCGAGGAGTTGAACCGGGTGACAACCCTTATCGCTGTACAGGATGGAGAAAATTGAAGAAATGTTTCAAACAATTCAAGAACAATTAAAAGACATGGGTGGGAAATTAGAGCGAGCAATGTCGGAAATGAAACAATTAAAAAATGAAAATACAAAACTGAAAGGGCAAGTGGCAAGAAATGAAGAAAGAATTGAATCCTTAGAACGAGAAATTAGAAAGAAAAATATAATAATAAAGGGAGTGGTGGATGAGGAGAGTGAAAATGAGAACGAAATCAATGAAAAAGTATTAACTGTACTGCATAAAATTGGCGTAAACATTGATAAGAAAATGGAAGTAGAACAAACAAGAAGATTAGGGAACTATGAAGAAGGAAGGAAAAGACCGATCTGTATCGAATTAACTAGAGAAAATGTGAAAATATTAATACTGCAAAATGCAAAAAAACTTAAAGGAACTGACATCTGTATAGATGAGGATTTTAGCAAAGCAATACAGGAAGAAAGAAAAGTATTAATACCTATTCTTAAAGAGGAGCGCAGAAAGGGAAACAGGGCAAACCTACGATTTAATAAAATAATAGTCAATGGTCAAGCGTTCACGGTAGAAGATATAAAAAGAGGGGAGGAGACATTAGGAGAGGTGGTAAATGAAAACAATATACAAGGCATTGCACAGAAAAGGACAGTAACGGAAAGATCTCCGGAGGGGAACAGTTTAGAGGAGCAGTTAAGAAAAATAACATGCACCTCAAAAAAAAACTAGTAAACACAGATAGGTTGGCTGTTAATGATAACGAAATCGGCAAAGGATATGGATATGAATTAAAGGGTTACCAAGTTATAAGAAATAGGAAAAAGGAAAGACAAATAAGTATAACCCACAAAGAACAGAACATCAGCAACAAAGTAATGAGCAAAAAGTGAGGATAGGTACATGGAATGTACAAGGTATGTACGAAGAAGGCGCGGTACTAATCCTGGTGAATGAGCTACAGAAATACAATATAGAGATTAAGTTAACAGGCACAATTTCCATTATTATGCTACAGAAAATCCCCACTTTTTCAGACAACTTGATAACCAGCACAGATGGTCCATAAACGATTGGGGGGGAATTATTGGAGAGCATGTAATAGGGCCACATTTTTTTGATGGTACATTAACTGGAGCTATTTATCTTCATTTTTTGGAGAACTATCTGCCACAATTATTGGCGAACCTTCCTCAAAGGATCCGAAATGGGATGTGGCTTCAGCAAGACGGTGCTCCACCGCATTATTTACATGCAGTAAGAGACCCCCTAAATAATATCTACCCACATCAATGGATTGGAAGGAATGAACCCACTAAATGGCCTGCGAGATCTTCTGATCTTACAAAAATGGATTTCTTTTTATGGAGATATGTGAAAGAAATTGTTTATACAGAGACACCAACCACAATCCAAAATATGAAGGATAGAATAATACATGCTTTTAGAAGTATCACGCCGGCAATGTTAAGAAACGTACAAAGATCGTTCCAAAGGCACATCAAAATGTGTGTCCATGCAAAATGGAGCATTTGTTATAGTTTTTTGTCTTTTGTTTTATTTGAAAATTCATGATTTTTTAAATAAATAATTTTTTAATTGTGTATTTCTTGCAGTTTTTTCTCAATAAATCAAAAGTGATTACAGATAGCTATAGGGACGTACATACAAAAAATGGTCGTTATTTAATTCTGCATCACAAAGGTGCACAATATACAGGGTGTTTCGTTTGAAAAAGTTGTGAATTTTAGCTTTGAAGTTCTCTAAATTTAAAAATTAATTTTGAACACTCTGTACATGGTGGGTCCGTTTTTTTTTAAGAGCACCCTACAAGCCCCTGCAACAAAATCCCTACTTAAATTCGTCTTCACAGTTGTGGCCATGAAAGCGGTAAACTGTTAAGTGGGATAATGTAAAACTCAATTTTTTTGAAAAAAAATTTATAACTTCTAAACCGGTCATTAGATGGCGCTAAAATTTTAGATATGAATAAACCTGCCAAGAGAGGTGATAAATATGCAAAAATATTTGGGGTATTCTATTTAAAAAAAAATTACCTTAAGCGTGCCACACTTTTCTGCAACAAACACCCTGTATATCTGAAAATAATTTCTCTAGATGCGCCTCTATCCACTGTTTACATCCGTATTAGAACGATTTTTCTAGCTGTTACCGTTTAGGAGCTATCAGACTTCCCCACACTATTGCCCCACCCGGTATATAATAATAAGCTATCTATAATAAAGCTGTCTTTTTTTCTTGTTGATTAATTAGAACTTTAGTTAGACAACTTTAATATTGGCATGTGAATACGTCCCATAATATTTAGATTAGAAGCTCTGGTATGCATATTTATGCTGACGACACTACACTAATCCTTAGATTAAATTTTGCTACTGAACACTTTGCCGACCGTGGACAATATGCTGATCTCGAATACGATTGGTAAAGTGTCTTAATTAATTTTTAGTTTTTTAGGCGTTGGTTGTTTTTATTGATCCAAGACGTTGTAGAATGCTCACAAACTTTTGACTCTAGACTCTACTTTTGAGAATTAGCAGGATTGATAGGAGAAACTATTTGTTATTGCAGGCACTTCTGTTGTGCTATTTTAGTGCTACAGTAATGCCTGCACTGGCACATCCTTGAGCCAGATGAGAGAGTAGAAGTCATAGTAGAGTCTCTTAAACTTAATGAAGAGCAGTGAACACCCAACTGGCTAATAAAATTCGAAGCAGGGAAGCCGAATTAATTTCGACTATAAACTCTCTCCAGCGGAGTCTTTTTTGGTTCCCAGCTTATAACAACCAGATTCATTAATGCTTAGAAGCATAGTCAGTATATTTCTGGAAGCAAGTAGTTATCTGTGATTTCAACCCACTACAGCAGGAGGTAGCTTGTTAACAATAGCTAATATTAGTTAATATTGTTTAATACTAGCTTGTTTTTCTAATTGAGTTTCAGCATTTGTTGATCTTTGTTTGCATCAGTTCTGCTACAACGGCTACATAGGACTTGATCTTCAGTTTCAATTTGGCTGGAGAACTCCATAATCTTTGCATGTGACACATTACTATATCAGTTAGATATAGCTTTTTTACACTACAGGATTGGCCATATTGCTTGCTACCAAACATGACTTCCTACGATTTTTTAAATTTTTACATGTACGAGGTAAGCACCATAAATTCTTGGACCGGCAGGCTTCTACAGGTGCCAACATGTTCAAACTTGGTTACGTCAAAGTTGAACATGTAAGAAACCTACGCTATATATATTACTGCTAGAAGCGTAATAGATTTTAGTAGCCACTCGAGCATCGTGGCGAGTGCATAAAAATGTCACAGCTAATGAAAATTGAGTACTGTGTGGTCATTAAACTTTTAACAAAAGAAGGGCAAACGCCTAATCTAATCAAACAACGTTTAGGTGGCATTTATGATGATTTATCTCCTTCATATTCCACTGTAAAAAAGTGGTCAAGATGTTTCCATTTGGGGCAAGAATCTCTTGAAGATGATGAGCGCATCGGTCGGCCAATTGAAGCAGTAACGCCTCAAAAAGTTGCAATCATTGAAGAAATGGTATTAGAAGATCGCTGTTTGAAAGTTAAGGAGTTAGCAGTGATGTCTGACATATCGGAAACAAATGTTCGCCGAATTCTTCTTCACCATTTGGGTATGAATAAAATTAGTGCAAGATAGGTACCGCATCTTCTTTCTGCTGTTCTACGTCAACATCACGTCGAATGTGCGCGCTCGTTTTTAAACTTGTGTGGAGACGACCCAAAGCCAATTTTGGAGTCCATTGTCACTGGAGATGAAACAATGGTTCTGTATTATGATCCTCTGTTCAAAAGGGAATCGATGAAATGGCGGCGACCCGATGAACCTCATCGCCAAAAAGGCGAAAGTTGTTCAATCGATAACGAAAGTTATGGCAACAATATTCTGAGGTTGTGACGGCATTACTGATTGATTTTAAAGAACGCAATACAACTGTTACAGTACATATTATGTGTCTTTATTGCATAAATTGAGAAACAATATTCGTGCGAAATTTGTGAAACAATGCGGCTTTGAAGCATTGGATCATCCACCATACAGTCCGGATATGGCTCCTAGTGACTATTACTTATTTTCCAATTTAAAGAAAGACCTTAGGGGACATTGTTTTAAGGACGAGAACGAGTTGTAAGCAGCTGTAATTGAGCATTTTAGAGGAAAAACTTCAGATTACTTTTACAAGGATATTGAATTATTAATTTCACATTGTAATAAGTGTATTGACATTAGGTGGAATTATATTAAAAAATAAAAATTATTATATTTTACCAAGTTTATTTTTTCTATATCAGGCCGAGAATTTATGGTACTTTCCTCGTAGTAAATAGTAAGCTATTCTTTTTGCTTTGAAAAGCGGGTAGCAAGCAAACAATCGGATTGGTAGGTTCTAGATGGTATCACACTCAGATTAGACCACGAAGTCGTTGAAAATCTAACTGGTAGAGTTTCATGTGACATATACAGTCAAACTTCCATATTACGAACTTCTATATAGCGAATTTCTCTATATAACAAATTTTTGTGCTGTACACTGCCCTTTTAGAAAAAATACATCAAAAAGTGTCTCTAAATAACGAAGTAAAATTTCTATATAACGAAATTTTTAGACCAAACTAAAATAAATTTTTCCAGGTAAATGTATGTATTATGCATCAATCTTTCTTAGCAGCAGTAAAATATTATAAATTTTCCTATCTTACAAGAAGTATGCACACATTTTTAAAAACCTGTAAATCTTTCAAAAGGATTTTGTAAATTTGTTTAAATGGAAGTTCTAAGGAGGGTTAAAATTGTCATTAAAAGGCCTCTTACAACTGGTTTTTCAGGGGATTTCTGTAAATTTACCTGAATGAGAGTTCTAGGAAAGATTAAACTTCGATGCTTTATACAGTATACACATTGTTACTTGTCTAAATGGAGATTCCACCCCTATAAGAAAGATTAAAATTCAATTAGCATTTACGTAAAATTAAAAACTTGCATTGCAAATTTTTATTTTAACTTTAGTTTTGTGAGTGAACAGCCCTACACTGTAGTGCAAAAAAAAGTCAAAGTGAAAGTGTTTTAATCATTCCTGAGAAAATCAACGTGTTGCGGGAAATTGATAACTGTATACAAAAAAGGACATCGCGGCAAAGTTTGGAATTCCTGCCAGTAGTTTATCGACTATAATAAAAAATCGCGAATCAATTCTAAAATCAGTTGGTGAACTTACAGCAAAACGTGCTAGAACTTATGTTTATGAGGAAGTAGATGAAGAGTAGAGTTTTAAAGTGGGTGCATTTAATTGGCGACAAAAATGCACCATTATCAAGACAATTAATTAAACACAAGGCATTACAGTTTGTGGAATCACTCAAATTAAAATCAAAACATTAAAATAATATTTACAAAAGGTGATATTTCTTTATAACGAGATTTCCCTATAGCGAATTTTTTTTCGGGATTTACCGACTTCGTTATATAGAAGTTCGACTGTATGTATGAAGATTATGGAATATTTCAACCATGTGAAAAATGTAACCTTAATGTACAACCGATGTGTAGAATTGAAATTGATAAAAATCATATGTAGCAAAACTAATTTAATCGGAGATTAACATGAAATCGTTAAAACTGGATTGGAAAAACCAGCCAATATTAAACAACAATGTGAACTTATGTTAACTAATGTTAGTAAGCTAAATGTTATTATCTTTTTTAAAAAACTGCCGAATATCGAAGCAAAACTGAAGCGTTAGTTAAGTAACATTGTTTGATGAACTCACATTTCTACATACAGTTTAGTTGTATTTTATAAAAATTTATTTTATTACTATTGATGTAAATGTATCATCCTCTTGATTGTGTAGTTCTGCTTTTGAATATTAATAAATAAATTGAATAAAATTATTATATATAATTTGGGGAGTACAGAATGAGTTTTAAAAAAGGACTAACTAAAAAACCTCCCAATCTAGTAAACAAATGAAAATCAAATAAGACTTGAATATTATTTTTAACATATGTGGCCAGCTTTAGATGAGCTACAGTATTTTAATAGTATAATAATTAAAAATCACAACGTAGAAATTTTCCACAATACTTCTGCGTATTACCATGCCTCAAAATACTTAATGAAAACATTAGTGAGTGAAACTTTTAACTGTTTTATGTTAAAAAAACAAATACACCATTTCATAACTTATCTAAAGCAACAAAACGTAATTTATTGTCATAGCCACCTACATATATTCAGTCATCTTTAGACACCCAGTAGTTATTTAATTTTTGTTTAGTATTGTTTTTGAACTTGATAATGTGCAAGTTCACCCACATAAGTAAAATTTATGTGCAAATATTAAATATTTATAAATACTGATGTGGCTAATCATGTAGGCTTGACAAAAACAAAAATTCAATCATGCAGTAAATGCCAATTAGTTATCCATTATTACAAGTTATTATTGTTGCTTACTGTGCGAAATGCCAACAAATAGATAGTGACAAATTGTCTCATTGTTTATAACTTTTATCTTGAATGAGAAAATCAGTATTAATGCTATAGTTAAACTTAAGTTAAACCAACTTAATTTTTGTTAAGTTTAACAACTTGTAAGAGTTTTTTAAAAGCCAACAAGGACAGTACCAGAATTTTGCAACAAGTACAATTCGTTTATGCCTATAAATTCCTTTTGTGGGTATACAATAAAAAATGTCTTTGGGCGCTGTGTAGAACAATTAAATGGACATGAAAATATCATTGCAAGGTTAAGAAAACTAGAGACTTTTCTTTTTTAGACTTTTTAAGACTTTTTAAAGTAGTCTTTTTGAAAAGTTTTTTTGTTGTAAAATATTTCATTAATAAAGTAAAAATTGTTATGTCTGTAACAGGGATATGGCATGCGGCTAGTTTTGCGACTGTTGCATTCCAGTTATAAGAGTTCACTGTGTAAATAAGATAAGTTTGACATTCTAAGAACAGCTGTCTAATAGTATGATCAACTTAAAAAATATAATGTTGCCGTTTTCAATATTCAAATTGATCTCTTTTGGACACAAATATAAAAAACGTATTAAATGTATAAATTTATTTAATTAAATAAATATGAATTACCACTTGAAATTTCCACTTATTCTAATAATAATACCCTGCCTTGTTGGGCAGCTCTGTGTTAAGGCCCTGGCAACTTCTACACAGCTAAGTTTTTGCAAGTGACTGGCTGGAGTTTGACATTGAGAGTCTTTAAATACAAGAATATTAACTTTGGAGCACCCTGTATAATATACTATTTGATTGAGAAAGCTAATAGTGTTGTTTAATGTATGGATATGTTATCATCAATGTAATAAACCAGGCAATATAATAGTTAATGGTCACCCGGTCTCATAACATAGAACTTCAAACTAACAGTAACCTAACCTCATCTGCCTGCCTGTCTATTAATAATAATTAAGGCCACTCAATTAATAATTAAAATTAAGCCGTAGATTAGTTTTAGTTGAAGTTCATTAGATATATAGTAAATATGCTTCTATGCAATTTTTTAGATTGACCTGTCATTAGCTACATTGTCCGGTTTATTACATTGACTATAAAATATACAATGTTGGTAAAACTTGGGTTTGGGTTTAAATTTTTATGTGCGAGCAAAGGAAAAATAACAAAAAGCAATAAATCTAAGAAATTTATTGGATACTTGCCATACTAACCTTTTTGTTAGGTAAGAACCCCGCACGTTTCTTATGGAAAATGCCTTTCGCTCAAAGTGACTGAAAATATTATCACTTTGTAGGTCTTTTAGCACAGAACAAAAGGCTCCATGGCCGCTACTCATGAAATGCAATATTTTTTTAGAAAAATCCAAAAAACGTTTTGCAAATCGAAAAATTGTAGCTTGCTGTATGAACGTATTTTGTGTGTATATTTATGTCAATTAATGTAAAACTGTAGTTTTTATAAACTATGTTACACGTTTCTTCATGATTTATAAGTAAGAAGGCGTTAAAAAGTAACTAAAACATTTATATTTGATTCAAACATAAACTCTATTGACGTATTTCAAAGATACTACTTTGACATATGTTTTTTGTATGATATAATAATTAAAGATACATATTAAATCATGTTTAATTTTCATTTTTTTATTATAAACGTAAATAACATAAAAAGTTTCTAAGACTTAATATTTTAGGAAGGAGTTGTTGTTATTTTGTTATTGTTTGTTATTTTTTGCTTTTGTAAATAATCTTTTGGAATGTAAATAAACGTTCATTTGAATAACGTTAACAAAACCATTGCAATAGGCTTCATCTTTTTCAACAACAGGTGAATATTTATTCAATCAGTTAAGGGTTCTTTATTTTACAAAATATTTAGTTTTTTAGTGATTAGTTGTACGTCTTAAAAAATCATGGCCCAAAGAAATCGCCGGATACCATGCTTCATTTGTGATAACGCATTGATACCTCGTGCCATGGTCCGACTATCACGAGAAGAAAACGCCGCCAAACAAGAAATAGCACTAGCTAGACGTGCTGCAAACGGCCGACCTGAGGAAATTATAACTCCCGAAACTCGCTTGTGCAATAATTGCAACATATTAATAACGCGCGAAATAGACATAATACAAAACGATCCTGATTGTCTGAGATTAAATGTACTATTGCAAACTAACAAACGCAGTTGCTTGGTGTGCAATGCAGAAGGTGATATCCACGACCTTACGCTTGCATGTTGGATCGATATTTTTGTAAATCGCAACATATACGTCCCTAGGAGAACTGTATCTTGCAATGAGCATTTGAGTGATTCGGGCTTGATTTTACCAAACCTGGTGGATGGCCTAAGGTATGTCAACAGACCAGTTGTGTTGCCAGGCAAAGAGATCGCAAGATTTTTTCAAGGACTTCGAGAAAAATTGAATGACACTGAAGAGAACTTCACGGACACTCAATTCGCAATTGTTTCTCTCATTACTAAGGAGCAGTTCAACAACCTTTATGGATATTGCGATCCAGTTCCAGTTGGAGATTGTTTGCGTTATGTGTCAAAGAAGGATTTATTATGTCTACTGTGCAAACTTGACGAATTCTTAAGTATCGTGTTCAAATACTCTTCAAGACAAGCTACAAGCCTCGCAGTTTCTTTGGCGAAACGATCACTTGCTGTGCGATTCGTTAACGAAAATATAGGATTCCAATTGATCACACGGGAAGACTATATACAACAACACGTGAATGATTTTTCAAATCATTTATACAATAATGAACGAAGAATTCCAAAGGCTATTGTTTACAATGATTGCACTTATCTTAATATTGAAAAGAGTTCTTGCTTCAAAGTATTGCGTCAGTCATACAGCGTCCATAAAGGAAGACATTTGCTGAAGCCATCAGTTTATGTAGCTCCAGACGGTTACATATTAGATATACAGGGACCTTCTTTCTCAAATGCAGCTAATAACGACGCCAACATTTTAATGAGCGAGTTCAACCGTGCATGTTCGCACACTATAGCAGTGATTTGGTATTTAGGTTACGCTAGACACCAAAAAACTGTTAACTATCCATCACTCACCGTTTTGCATAGTATTATTAGCGCACAGAATAATCTGGGTGATCCCTAGTAAAAGTAGGAATATATTGGTCATATTGGAAACATATATTCCTAATATTTCCAATATATTCCCAATTTTTGCAATATATTGGGAATTTTAAATATGATAATGTCAATGTTGCAAACACAGTTGTGGTGCTTTCACTCCAGCTGCGAGATCAATTATTGTCACTACTATTTGAAAATATAGCAGCCACAACCTTTCATTACAATATTGAAATACTTCACTCTTGAAACAATCGGATTAATATATCAAACCAAAAAAGATGTTATTTGCAATAGAAAATGGTTTGATTGCTTTTTAACGCCTTCTTAATAATAAATCATGAAGAAACATGTAACATAGTTTATAGAAACTACAGTTTTACATGAATTGACATAAATATACACACAAAATACGTTCATACAGCAAGCTACAATTTTTCGATTTGCAAAACGTTTTTTGGATTTTTCTAAAAAAATATCGCATTTCATGAGTAGCGCCCATGGACACTTTTGTTCTGTGCTAAAAGACCTACAAAGTGATAGTATTTTCAGTCACTTTGAGCGAAAGGCATTTTCCATAAGAAACGTGCGGGGGTCCTTTAAAAACTATTTTACGTTTGTCATTTGATGTGTAAGATTTGGCAAATATACGATAATACAGGGTGGTCCAGACCACCCGTACACCCCTTTTAAAATGCGGGGGATTAAAAAATTTTAGCAAGATGATAGGTGTGCGTTAACGCGCATAACATAAGTGTGCGTTGTATCAATACTCGCGATCTTACTAATGTCGATGTGCTCTATCGAATGACAAAATGGAATCCCCCTGACCCCCCTTGTAGGGGGTAAGGAGAGCAACTTTAAAAATTCAAATGGGAATCCCTAAATTTTATTGCATATTTAGATTCTACTCATCAAAATATGAATAATTTATTTAAAACATTTTTTTATTTTCGCAACAGGTGGCGCTGTAATCGCAAAAAACCGATTTTTTGCATTTTCCGCCGTCTCTGGCATATTTACAGGTGCAAATAATGAAAGTTAATAATGAGGTGCAAGTGATGAAAAAGCTTTGCTAATGTGTACTGAGAAAAAAATTTTATGTTACGATGAAAAACGGAAATTCTCTTCCTAAGGTGTTTTCAACAAACAGATTTTTTCTCTTGCATTGTACGTGACAACAATTTTTTTTCTGAAATTTTTAGATCGTTTTTGAACCTTAACATCTAATTTAGATATTGCTTAATCTTTTTAATCTTTATCTGAATATTTATTTTAAGCATATGTAATTAATGTTTACTTTTTTAACTAATCAAAATGATCGATAAAAGATTCTAAATTGTAATCTGCTCTGCATATGGCAAAATAATATTTAAATCGTACTAATTTAATATTTAATTTTAACAGAAAATAACTTGCTACACTTCTTTACTTCACAAGTCTATTTACATAGTATGTAATTGTTGAAAATCAACTGTTCAAATAAATAATTTTTATTTCACAATTTAAAATTGTATTCGTTTAAATTATTCTTACTTTATGGCCTGAGTGGATGAGATATCCATATTTCATCATTCATTGCTATACGCTAAAAGAAAGATAACCACCGAAATTTAATAGTGAATTACAAAGTGAAATTCTCGTCGGCAGATTTTTGTAATGCAACGTGACTTGACATGTTTTGAAGTAAAACCATCTTCCCCAGTAGAATCTTGGAATGGAACCCAAATTCTAACAACATTTAAAGCAAAAAATATTGTTATTACGTACAACATTAGAAAAAAAATTTGTTTGTCGAAAACACTTTAGGTAGAGAATTGAGAATATAGAAGTAAAAATTATAAAAAACTGTTATTTGCACCTGTAAATGTGCCAGAGACAGCAGAAAATGCAAAAAATCGATTTTTGCGATTACAGCTCCATTTGCAAAACTAAAAAAAATGTTTTAAATTATTCATATTTTGATGAGTAGAATCTAAATATGCAATAAAATTTAGGAGTTCCCATTTGAATTTTCAAAGTTGCCCCCCTTACCCCCTACAAGGGGGATTCCATTTTGGCGTCATTCGAAAGAGCACATTGACATTAGTAAGATCACCTCTTGTTAAAAATTTTTAATCCCCCCTGTATTTTAAAAGGAGTGTACGGGTGGTCTGGACCACCCTTGTATATATTTCTTAGATGAATTGGCATTTGTTATTTTTTCTTTGCTCACACATGAAAATTTAAATCCAAATCTTACTAACACTACTTGTTAACCTTATCTATCTTGCATTTCATACCTAGTGTCCCAGTGAATTTACCAACAATATGTTATTACAGGAAATCGTTCGTCTTTAGGTGCCTCGACAAACTCATTATGTACATTATCAAGTGTATCCAGCAGTTCAGTCTTGCCAAGCAATCCCAGCTCGGGAGTGCTCCAAGATGAGGATGCTGCATCCGACATTAGTTGTGGCTCAGAACGAAAACTTGAAACAGAAGGTGAAGAAACAGATACAGCACCTGAAGCTGAAGCTGTAAACAATGAAGATAGTTTTGACCATTATGGTGATTACGTTACTCGTTGTATTTGGTAAGAAATTGTTTTATCGGTTAGTATTAAATAAAACTAATTTTTTAATATTAGTGGCTTTCTACACGACGACGGATTCATGATAGAATGTGATAAGTGTAAAGTATGGCAACATGTTCGGTGCGTTATTAAGAGCAATAAGAAAGTCCCAGATGATTATTTGTGTGAAGTGTGTGATCCTACAAAACCAGTGGATAGAGCAAAAGCTAGAAGTCTTCAACAGCAATGGATGAGAGAAAATCAGGAAAGGGAAGCTAAATTACGCAAGGAAGCTAGAATGAGAGAGTTGAAAATGAAAGAAACATTGAGTGATACAGATTCTTCAGATGGAGAACAGATAGGTATGATTTCATGTTATTGTTTTAATTTGTAGTTACTGAAATGTTATTGTAATAGGTGGAAGTGTTTTAAACAAAAGTCGAGTAGGGGCAAGTGGTCGAAGAAAAAGTGATCAAGGACCAAGACAAAATCCACGGCAGCGAAGAGATTCGAGTAGAACAGAAAGTGTTATTAGACGTAACGTTAAAAGAAAAGAAAGGAAAATTACCAAGAAAAAGGTAAGATTTAAGCATTGATCTTACACAGGCTTAGTTAATGAATATTGTTTATTTAGCCAAAACCACCACCAAAAAGTGATGAGGAAACCCAAGAAACTTGGCCTCATTCGTCCATTTCACAATTGCCACAACTTCGTCAATGGATTGAGAATTATGAAGAAGCTGTGACAAATCACTATTCTCCTGAACTTCGGGCGCGTATCTCTAGTATTAGAATTAATGGAGTTCATTCAGATCTCTCGACGCAAGTGGACAATTCTGTTCATAAATGTCGAGTTCATACACAACCACTAACAGGTCTTAAATATCTTGTTAGTACAATGCATCTGACACCAAATACACCAGTTATTGAGTTGCGGGGCAAATACATGTTATCTACACAGCATCGGGGCAATACTTTGGGTCATGGAGGCACCTTAACTACACGCCAACATGCTCAAAGACCTGGGCCCTTTTTATTCTTTTATCGGTTGCATAAAGACAATACAGAAGTTTGTGTGGATACTCGTACATATGGTAACGATGCTAGGTTTATTAGAAGATCATGTAAACCAAATGCTGAATTGCGACATTGTATAGAAAAAGGCGTTCTGCATCTTTACATTGTTACAGTTGTCAGTATTGAAAAGAATTTAGAATTGACTATAAAACATGAGTCTCACGATTTAGCTGCTGTTGGAACCACACATATAGCATGTGCATGTGGGAAACCTGATGAATGTACTGTCAATAAGGGTCCATTGAAAAAGAATGGCGAAACTGCTGATGTGTAAGTTACATAATAATAATATTTCAGATTATTGTAGGATTGGTGATTAGTCAGAATTTTTGAATATCGTCTCTATGCTTCTAATCTTTATTGAAAGAAAGTTGTTAATAAAGTTGGGCATTAAATTATACTAGTTATTATTCTGAAACGAACTGTGCTTAAACTCAACATATATATATATATTCTTTATTTTATAAATCTAAAAAAATTCTTAGTGGGTTGTCTCATTATCATACAAAAGGTGATTTTTTAAATTTCTAATTGAAGCATCAAGCTATACTTCAAATGTTATGTAGATAATTTTATAGATTAAAAGTTTTTTCAATTGTGCATTCATCAACTTCACTTTTAATTTTGTGTTTTATACACAAATATCTGCTTTTGTGAAGAAAAATAAAAATGCATCATAGTGTACCAAATCAAGAAACACCTTGTATATCGAATGTATATTCTAAATGTATTTTTATCATAAAAAAGGATAAAATTACATTGCCAAGAAAAAATCCCTAACAGAAAGTAAAATTAACCAGAAAAATTACCAAGTATATAAATATAAAATACCCACAATTGAAGTAAAATTAACTTGCAAAACTCCCATTTACGGGAATGTGAATATTGTAATGTTACCTCTAAAGAAAGTAAAAATTACCATTAACAATGGCAAAATTACCATTTTGAGGGGTAGATTAAAAAAATTTCTAGATCCGTTTGAAAATGTAATTTATTTTCAAATAACACAGTCAACATTCAAAACTACATAATTACATATTAATATTGTACATATAGTATATTTTCGTATTGAAAAAACAATATACATACCGGGTGGGGCAATAGTGTGGGGAAGTCCGATAGCTCCTAAACGTTAACAGCTAGAAAAATCGTTCTAATACGGATGTAAACAGTGCCCAAACAGCACAAAAACATCTTAAAGACATCTAAAAGATGTGGAGTTCAGATATTCAAGACGTCTTATGGATGTCCATTTTCGCCTTATGTTATCTTAAAGACGTCTTTAAGACATCCATTGTTACAAAACCCAACGTCTTTAAGATGTCTTTATCACAACATCTTAAAGACGTCTTTATTACAACATCTTAAAGATGTATTCAACAAGATATCTTTAAGACATCTGCTTGAAGATGTTCATTTAAAGAAATGTTAATACTAGGCATAGAAATAAAATTCACATCAATCAAAAAATATATTGTCTTTTTTTCTTAGAATAGAAAGTTACATTTTTTAAATAAAGATGATCTATCCAAGGCCCTCCTTAATTATGTCTGGTTGGTATTTTCAGTGTTCTTTGGGATTTAGCAAGACCCGATTGCTCTGCTCAGTCTAAAAAAAGATACACTAAGGTAAAACTGCATAAGAGGTAGCCCAGACACGCATACCTACTGCGCATAACGAATATATCTAATAAACTCTTGGGAATAATTCTTACACTGTTGCCGGTACTACTTTCTTTATAATAAAATATTAATGTACTGTATAAATTTAATATTTTGTATATTCTTAAAGCACCAACGCAAAAATTATTTTAAAGTTGTTCTTTACAAAAAGATAAATTAAAAGCTTGCTTACTATGTACCTACAATGAAATGAATTAACCGCTAAAAAGACGTGATGATCTGATGAGGGACGGATTTCATGCTGATTCTTTTATGAGTTTTTATTTTTCTTCTTATGGGTTCACTTTTTCTTACCACATTAGTAAAATATAGTAATTGTAGGTACATAGTAAGCAAGCTTTAATTTATCTTTTTGTAAAGAACAACTTCAAAATAATTTATGCGTTGGTGCTTTAAGAATATACAAGATATTAAATTTATACAGTACATTAATATTTTATTTATTATAAAGAAAGTAGGACCGGCAACAGTGTAAGAATTATTCCCATGAGTTTATTAGATATAGTCGTTATGCGCAGTAGGTATGCGTGTCTGGGCTACCTCTTATGCAGTTTTACCTACACTAATTTACTATATATTACATTAATTTATTATACTATGAGATAATCTAGTAAAGCTTAAGACACAGTGCTACTTATTAATATAAAACTTATGCAATTGCTAATTTTGTTTTCTTACCATCAGCCAGCTGTATCTCGAGCTTGATCGTTAGTGTTAAGGTTAAAATCCTTTTAACCAGATCATAAACAGAATATCCTCTTAACTTATCAGGCAACTCTTTAACCTGAAAAACTTCACAATGCCAGGAATAAACTCAAGAAATACACAAACAAGTCTATGAACAATGTTAAAGAATGAGGTTATAGAAAAATAACTAACATATAACTTACTATTAATAATGTTAACTTCGGGTGCCACGAGAACGCAAAACTCACAGGAATCAAAAAAATGTTTTATTTTTTAATATAGTACATCGCATCTATAAACTTAACCGCCAGAGAAATACAATAAAAAACCCTTCGATGCTTGCAAGATGCTTGGTTAATAAATCATAAACAAACATCGTGAAACAAACCACTTTAATATACAAGATGAAAGTTCTCTGTATTACCAACAAGTATTATACACATTAACGGCGGTCGGTTGAAAAACCTTATTATTTTATTAAATCTTTAAAATATAAAAATTCCAAAACCTAAATACGTAATCTAAAACAATTAAAACGGGAACACTTAATAAACGCCGGTAAACGGAAAATTATAAATAATAATTAAAGTAGCAGCTTCAGGAATTTTAAACTTTTTTCTTCTTCTGCGCCATCTAACGGACATGAGATCAACTTCTAGTAGATAGCACGGCGCGTAATTCAAATTCATTAATTGAATTTTCATGCACAAACCCAAATATAATATCGATTCCTAACTTTTAGGTTTTTATAGACTATTGACGAATGGCAGGTAAAGAATCATTAGTACCTTATTATTCATAAAATTAGGATCCATAAAATTATTAATAATAAATTGTTATAAATAAGCAAATGTAGTAACAGAAAAGGTTTTAGGAAACACTTTTATAGTAATGATATATGTTATTTCATTTTATTTTAAAATGAACATAACAGACATTTAAAAGACGTCTTAAGGATGTCCAGGTTTTGTTGTTTTCAAGATATCTTCAAAAAGATGTCTTTAAGACGTCGTTTCTTGATCTTCAGGCGTTAAGACATAATATGGACATAAAAAGATGTCTTTAAGACAAAGTGTGCTGTCTGGGTGGATAGAGGCGCATCTAGAGAAATTATTTTCAAATATACAGGGTGTTGCAGAAAAGTGTGGCACGCTTAGGTAATTTTTTGTTAAATAGTATGCCCCAAATATTTTTGCATATTTAACACCTCTCTTGGCAGGTTTATTCATATCTAGAATCTTAGCGCCATCTAATGACCGGTTTAGAAGTTATAAATTTTTTCAAAAAAAGTTTAATTTTACATTATCCTACTTAACAGTTTACCGCTTTCACAGCCGCAACTGTGAAGACGAATTTAAGTAGGGATTTTATTGCAGGGACTTGTAGGGTGCTCTTTAAAAGAAAATGGACCCACCATGTACAGGGTGTTCAAAATTAATTTTTAAATTTAGAGAACTTCAAAACTAAAATTCACAACATTTTCAAACGAAACACCCTGTATATTTTGTACTTTTGTGATGCAGAATTAAATAACGAACATTTTTTGTAGGTACGTCCCTATAGCTATCTGTAACCACTTTTGATTTATTGAGAAAAAAACTGCAAAAGTACACAAGTTCTCTAAATTTAAAAATTAATTTTGAACACCCTGTATATGGTGGGTCCATTTTCTTTTAAAGAAGAGCACCCTACAAGCCCCTGCAACAAAATCCCTACTTAAATTCATCTTAAGTTAATACAAGTTTTAAATAACAAATAATTACAGCTTTCTTACTTTCATTCCGAGGTTGAATCTTTATTTTACTGGAGTAAATTGGTTTTAATAAGTTTAAGTCTTAAGTAGTGAGGTACAGCTGTAATATGTTTGTCCAAATCACACTTTTAGCAATTTGTTTAGATTTTGTTAGAAATTACTATATCACCTCGAGAATATCATCCTAGCAATTGAATTTTGTGATTAAACAATAATTAATTAGTTTAGTAATAATGATATAGTATTTACTTACCCTTATTTAATTATAAAAAACACTATTAAAGTCACTTAACCCTTTTTTACTCTTATTGCCTTTTTATTAGACTTTAAATCATTGAAAAATTTTATGAGAAGTGATTGTAATAGATACAAGGAAATTTTAACTTCCACGACAAAATTACCAACAATAAAGGAATATTAGCCGCAAATTCTATTGACTTTACCCACATAAACAAAATTTAAAAATGTTAAAATTATCCAAAATAGAGCTAAATTGTTCGGAATAGTTAAATGTGCTTTTATTTTAAAAATATATTTTACCAAATTTTTGAGTTAAAATTCCCCACTTTTTTTAAAGTGTAATTATTCTTCTGTAAAGAATTCACATTAAATAGGAGTTTTAAATTAAAAGATAATTACAGTGTTGTCAGGAGTGTGATTAAGATAAATATATAAATTGTGTGTGAATAAATAAAGTACTGCAAAGATAGACGAATTAGTTAGGAGACAATTTTTATTGAAATCAACAAGCGTGACTACCAAATCATTGAATAATGTCAAAGTGACGGATTTGAAGAGAGAGCTAGAAGAAAGGGAATTGGAAAAAAACTAAACAGAAACGCATTGATAAATCGGCTTAAAGAATGGATGATACAACATGACAAAGATCCACATACGTTTCATTTTGAAGTAAATGTATCAGTAATTTTCTATTGTGACTCTCTATTAATGGAATTCTAAAATAAGTTTTTCAATTTATTCTATTGATTATTTATTTTTGTACTGTTTTGTTCTATATTTTTCCTAATTGAAGATTCAAGACCATCAGAATAACTCAGTGACATATTTAGGCAGGGCCGGTAACGGGATGGAGCTACCCCCGAAATCATTTTAATAGTCCAGGTCATTTATGTCAAAATCTATGTTATGTGGAAATCTAAGAATTTTGATTCAGAATTTTTATAGAGTACCTACCCCCCTGTGAAAAAAATTTGTAAATACGCCTGAAAAACTAAAGTTTTGTTATTTACCTAAGCTTGCTAGATAATTCTGTTTTATTAATTGGAGAACCAGAAATCAAACCTTACCAGTCATAAATCATTTATCACGTTTTTCTTGAAAATCTTCTCATGTAAGAGTATGAATATTTATTATGGTTGAAAAGAGAACACAATACTCTTTATCAATTTAGTAAATACAAAATTTTCTGAACCAGAACATAGATAATTTTTGCCATATAATATAGTCTATACCATTTTTGACTGAAGGTAAAGTTGCTACAAAGCTGGGCGCTTTAAATCAAGCTGACTATATATTTGAAATCAGAAGTGAGGACTTCAATTATTAAAAAATATACATCCATTTAAAAATGGCTTGCCCTGTATAATATAACGAATTTTCAAAAACGTTTAGTATGTTTAACAACTGCACATAATTTTGTTAAAAATCATTTTTTGAGCGAACCCATTATCTTAAAAATTAAAAAACTGATAAGGGGTTTACATATATGTACTTGTATCACCCTGTACATCGATTGGACTTGTTAAGAAGCAAAATATCATCGCCACTATCCTAAATAATCTGAAAATAAAATAAAAGAAGAAATTTTACTTATCTAACATAATCTACTTTTAGTACTTCTAATGCAACAACACCTACTACTCCTACTACTGCCACCACAACTACTCCTGGAGGTCTTCGAAAGAAACGTGGTAGACGAACAGTATCGTCAACATCTGATCATCAAGAAACTGCTCCGCCTCCACTACCACCTCCGATTCCACATAAAATTAAAGAAGAACCACCTCCATCCCCTGTTGAAATCAAGCCGGAAATTGAGGTTAAAGTTGAACCGGACATCAAGAATGAAGAAGTAAAGGTTAAAGTGGAAGAAGAAGCTGTAGTAAAAAATATAAAAGTTGAAGAATGTCGTCCTTCTACACCACCAATAAATGAAAGCATAAAAGAGGAAGAAGTACGAAGTCCGTCACCTTCGCTTACCATGACAACCAGAAAATCAGCACTTCATAAAAGCGATTCTGAAGACAAAAAAGATCCGAATGCAAAAGAGAGTGCTAGTGCGGCAGATAAAAGAAAATTAAGTCGAGAAGAGCGTAAAATTGAAGCTTATATGAAGGCATTTGAACGTATGGAAAGACAGCAACAGAGAAAACAGGAGCATCAAGCAAAACAAGCTCATCGAAGAGAATCGGAACCGGGACCCTTGTCAAAAGATGATGATAGATCAGAACCAAAAGCAAAAAGACGAAGGTAAAATTGAAGTGAAGAGTAGTGTTAATTTCTTATTAAAAAAAAATTATTATAGGCGTAAAGGTAGATCCAGAACTGTAAGTACAAATTCACAAGCAAGACGTAACAGGCTTAATTCAGCTGATTCATCGTATGCTACATCCGGTGATGAGTGCCTTCTTTCACCAAACGAGAATATTCAGGGTGCTCTTTCCAGTAAAGATAGTTGTGAGAATTCGCCAAGTAAAGAAGCAGGCTTACTTTTAGCATTGGCACATTGTGAAAACAGCAACAGAAGTGATATGAAGGTAACGTTTAATTCTTTTATGCAACAAATAATTTACAACTGGTTTTTTCTTTAGTCACCCATACCAGATGTTGATTGCAATTCAAATTCTGCAAATTCATCGCCTGAAACACCATTATCGTCTGCCTGTTTATTAGTAGCAGCTGCTGTGGAACCACTTGAACCGAGTTTTAAATTTCCAAAAACTAAAAAAGGGTTGATGAACGAATGGCTTAACAAAAGTCCAGAATGTGTACAATCGGCCAGTTCCATATCACCATCATCACTAACACCACATATTGTTCCACCTCCGGAAAACAATTTTTATGAATCGAACACCAATAGCAATTTTTATGCACCGTCTAAGAATTTGGTTTCTTTAGCACAAGCTGCCAATTATTGTGAGATACCTTCACAACAGCCACATGGCAACGCAAAGAAGAGATGGCTTCGGCAGGCTATTAGCGAGGATCAGTGTGATAGTCCGACAGGTAGGCCAGGTGAGATATTAATAGAATATGTTGAGAAATTTTTTGATCTGTGTACTATTTAAAAGTTAAAACGTAAAGGGTGTGGTGCTCACTGTTATTATTTTAAAATATTAATATGTTGTTGAGTTATAGTTTTTAATTTCAATTTTATAATCTACATTTTTGATTTCTGGATGAATTTGTTCAATATAAAAAAATTATGGAAATTGTCTTTTTTTTACTTTCATTTCGTTTTTTCGTGTAGGTTGGTTCTAGTTCTTTCACTTCACATTCTTTTCCTAAGTTTATATACTTTTTTGTTTTTATTACATAGGTAATATTGTAATAGAGACGAAATTATGCTTGATTTGATTTGTCCGGGTCTTGATTCTTCAGCTAAAATATTCATGATACTGTTATTTTCGAACTTCTTCATGTATGTCTTTAAAGTTTATAATAATAGTAGGGGATGTTTGCGAGGCAGGTTTGTTGATGTTTGTGTACATCTTGATAGGGCATATTTTACAACTTAGTTATTTTTTCACTAGAACTGAATATAATAATAAATGTACAAAATGATTTAATCTGTTATTTAGAAAGTTAAAGTGGGGCATTATAAAAAATGAAGTTTTGCTATGCAAAAGATTATACAGTGCGATTCTTAATTTATTTTTTATCAATTATTGGTATGAAACACAAAATCAGTGTCTTAAACTATGTTTAGTAAAGTACCTCTGACAACTCTAAAATCGTTTAATGGAGGGAGCTAATCCTGTTGTCATTTGGTAAGTACCAATGAAGAGTTATGTAGTTCAAAAATTATTAAATGGAATATTGTATCCTAAAGCATCCTAACTGCTTTTCAGTCACTATTTCAGGACTAGGGTTGTGCGATTATCAAAATCAATAATCGAAAATCGATTAGAAAAAAATCGATTAAATGATTGATTGATTAAATCGATTAATCGGTTGATCGATTTATCGGATTAATCGATTTATCGGATTAATCGATTGATAGATTAATCGTTTATTTAAAAATATAATCGAAGGTCCGATTAATCACTTGTGATAATTTGTGTCTTCTATATTATAGTATAAAGCCTTTTCTGAATTAACATAAATAGTAACGTTTACTGAAATTTTGTTAAAGTATATTTTTATATAAATTATATTTTTAAAAATCCACTTCAATTTGTGTGCAGTCATGCAGTTTTGGTTGATCCCAGACTGGTGCTCTGGTCATACCTTGTACTTATAATAATAATAATAACCGTCTTTATTTTTTTCCCAAAAGAAATGCATTGGTCTTACACCTTAATAACTAAATAAATGTCACCACGAGGCAGTATCAAGTTCACAATCAGATTTCTTTCTGTTTCTGCTCTTTCACTTAACCTCATACTAATAAATTTTATTTTGCATTATACATAGTACGAATACGAGTAATACGACATCATATATCACCAATGATGTGCTTTAGTAGAGAAACAATTTATGCAATTCGTGGTCGATGTTAATGCTATTTCAACCAAAGTTTGAGAAGCAACCATGATTGTGTGATTATGAACATCAATAGTAATAAAAATCGATTAATCGGTTAAATTGACTGCTTGATAAATCAATTATTCGAAACTACAATTATTTTCTCAAAATAATCGATTTAATTGATTATTTAAAAAAATTAATCGAAAGTCCGATTATTTAAAAAAATTAATCGAAAGTCCGATTAATCGATTATTATGCACAGCCCTATTCAGGACATCCATTAGTATTGTCAGTGCTTTGTATGGCTTGCAATTTGCAATTCATTTGAAAATAACGGCTTAAACTGTTCATCAGAAAAGCAAAAAACTTTTTTTTCAACATAGTGTTTCTCTTTTAATTTCATGAAAAAGAATATTTGCTGCTTCCATCTAATAAAGAGATTATTCCAGTATTCCGTGTAACCATCTGTCAACACCAAGTTTTAAATTTGACACTTTCGCATTTCATTATCATTGAGCATTTGGTAAATATTTTCTGATATATAATGCTTGCTTGATGAACTCGATTTGCTCATGATTTGCTCTGCTATGTAATTAATAAATGCACTCATAGATTAGTTCACATAATTATAGGGCAATCCAGAATGCATGCTGTCAAATTAAGTAAGTTCCTGGAGGGCACATATAATCTAAAGTAAAAAGTGGATGTTAAAATTGAAGGCCTTGGTGGAAAAACTGGCCAAGTTCCTAGTCAACATCTGTGGGAAAACGAAAAAGTTTCCAGATAATGTAATAACAATAAATTTCGGTGAAGTCTATAGAGCTTGTCAAATTGTTAAATTATGCTTTGGACATGCCTAATTTTGGCACCAATCGATCGGCGATCTTTAAAAATATTATACCCAGTGAAAAAACTAAGTCCAAAAATGGTTCTTTACACTAACAGAGTTGTTTGCAGTAGATAAAACTCGTTCTTAAAAGAGTTGACGGTTGATACTGATACCAGATTCTCAGGAAGTGAGTTCCAAACGTGAAAAACTCTGTTAAATATTTTTAATATATTGCAATAATATTGTTTTAAAGGAATTTATCTTATTAACTGTTTATGCAATGTTGAATGCATGTTGCATGTTTGAACAGAGCGTCCATTCCAATTTACGATTGATAGTTACCACTGCTTAGATGCCAGTTTGTTTATTATTTTGGCCGGGATAAAACCAGTTTTGAAAATTCGTAATTTAGAAATCAATTTAATTTGAAATTAAACACTACGAATGTACGTTTTTCAGGAACGTCTTTTTAATTTCTCCTGTTTTTAAGTTAAAAAATCGGTATTTTTCTGAACTCTTGTTCGGAATAGCGGGTCTCTACTGTGGCTTGTAATTTATTATGCGATTAGTTTGTGAATTTGGGAAAAGATTTGTAAGTTATAATTTGGACTTAAGTGAACGTTTGGGACTAACGGTTTAAATAACTGTATGGAATTGTATTTGGAAATATATAATAATCATATCCTTGGATTATATAGAACATCAGTGTACACCTGGGCATATCATCTGGCATAACCAGGTAAGTCCCTGAGTTTATTTTCAACTTTTGTACATGCAAATTTCTTTCCTATTAAAAAAATATATACAGTCCACTTATTTGTTGTTGGTGAAACATTGTAATAAATAAATAAAAACTCTTGGCTAAGTTTCACAAATAGGTATATTTTAATAGTTTAATCGCGATTTTGGTTTTTACACCATTGTAAGAAGACGTGAAAAGTGAGAAGTGAACACTTAAAAGAAATTACAAGAATATATAAAGACTAGGGTAGCAACCCATTATAACTAAATATGTGATATGTAGAGGCTAAAAGGGATTAACAGTTGTTTTATTTGCAAGAATTCTCTGAATATTTGAATGAAGAATGTCCTTATGAATGACCAGATATGTATATCTTCAATTACAAATGTTTGCCAAATAAACAAATAGTGGGAACAGTTTCACAAATGTTCACTTGTATATTTGTCGAATTTGCACACAATTGTGTATTTGCCAAATACACAAGTAATGGGATCCAAGCTTTACATTAATTGCCTTAGTTTAATTTAAGCTCATTTATTTGTAAATAGACTTCAATATTTTTTAGTGACTGATTAATTTTTTGCACAGTTGAATTCAGATCATAATCAAAAGCATGAATAATGGTATCATCAGCAAATAAGTTTATACTGTGTTCTCCTATTGCACAATTAATATTATTTCTGTAACTAATGAATAGTACGGGGCCCAATACACTTCTTTGCAAAATACCTATGTTAAAAATTATGTCTGATAGGGTATCACATATTTTAGTTCTTATGTTACTTAGCCATTATAATGCTTTTCCTGAAATACCACATTTTTTTAGTTTTTGTATTCCACTAGGTTCGTCTATTAATTGTTGTAAATGCTTGTTGGAAGTCTAGAAAAACAGCCACAATATATTTATTGTTATCTACTGCATTTCTCTACTTCGTAATCAAAAATTTCAATGCTGTTTTTAAAGCCTGACTGACACCCAGTATAATAATAATCATAAACAGGAAATTTGCAATAAAATAAAATTGTATAATATTGCTTATAATTGAATCGACATACCCTTATCCTTAGAGGGTATCCTTAAAAATAAATAATTTATTTTATTTAAAGGAATGAAAAACTCAAAAATATTATATATTTAATCAATACTTATTATTCCGAGCCTTTCAAAGACGAAAAGTGCATGTCAATTAAAGCCATGGTATATAATATCTACAGCAGTGGAAAATTAAAAACTTCAGTATTCTTGTATTTGAAATTTTTCAATGCCTTGTTTGTATTTTCTCTAATGTATTTTTTTTATATAACACCAGTTCTTTCACGGCAGTTACTAAGGGTAACGGACTTTAATCCACTCTAAAGTAAAAAGTAATTGTTCTATTTATGTAATCTCCATAGAAACGCTGCAACATGTAAGGCTTTCTATTTAGAATGAATTAAACTGTTGCTTTTTAGAAGCGATGGAATTTGTAATTACTTATTTTTTTGTGAAATTTTGTCTGTGAAATTCTTTAGCGTACTTAGATTGTCTCGCCTTGGTCGTAAATTGCCTCTGAGACAATTATTCTCTCAGTATGTTAGCTAAGCATTTCATGGTCTTGGTATACAAATAACTATTTTCTCCAACCGCACGATATGAGAATATAATATCACATTATTTTGCATAAAAAAGTAGACCAGTTAGGAACTGTTACTGGTAACCATATCAACTGTGCAAAGAGTTTATATATGTACATATTTTCCACAGTGTTCGAAAACATTTTCTTTTATACCAATAAAATTTTCAATTACTCAAATAATAATCATTTATCTTTTCTTTGATAATAGAAAAAAATTAAATTAATTTCTTAAGACAAAATAATATGTTTAATTCATACAAAAAATGCATTTTTATTATTATTATTATTATTTTAAGTGATTTCTCTTCCCTTTATGATCATGCAAATAAATCATAAGGTTGCATAACAAAAATTCTGAGAAAAATCGATCTGATATATTGATACCATAACACCAATAACATTAAATATTCAGATCGACTTTTCTCAGAATTTTTGTTATGCAACATTATGATTTATTTGCATGATCATAAAGGGAAGAAAAATCACTATCGGATTCCACTATTAAAAATCTATATTGTCATTTAATTTTTTTTGTGATGACGTCGTAACTTAAAAACAAATGAAAGTCGGAAGGTAAATTGTACATATTAATGTGTAGTTTTAAAAAACAAAATCGATGTGTTTCAGCGTTTTTAAAAAAACCTGTTGAGTTCGCTTTTTTTAATATTGCATACTTTAATCCCACCCTGTATATAAAAATCTTCATAACCTAGGATGGGTCTTAGGTTGTTCTATTAGCTTTTACCATTCTTTTCGATTTGACCATTTATTGTAGGTAATGTTTATCTTCATTTTTTCGGGTCTGCAATTACATCTTGTTGCCAATTCTTCGGCGGTCTTCCTCTTTTTCTCGGATTTGGTGGTTTCCAGTCTGTTATTTGCTTGGTTTATTTCGTGTTCTGACATTCATTGACATTTATGTGACCATACCATCTTATTCTGTTGGCTTTAATTGTTTTCACTATATCGGCATTCCCATTTATTTTTTCAAGTTCATGGTTCATTCTTTTCCTCCATCCATCACATTCTCTTATTGGACTGAAAATCTGTCTTGGAATCCTGTGTTCCCATGCGAGTAGTTTATCATTGTTTGATTTAGTCAATACCCACGGTTCCACACCATAAATCACTTTTGTTAATATTTGTGATCTATATATTTTTAGTTTTGCACTTACACTTAGTATTTTAGATTTTATTAGTGTTTTGTGTGCATAATAGACTTTTTCTTATATTTCTACTGCCAAGTTGTATAATAGTATATTGTGTTACAAGTGCAGAAAAGTGTCAATTTCTCATGAGTGGGAAGAAGTTGCGGCATGAAACGAAGTCGAATGCCGCAATCACACGAGTGTGAAATTGTCGTTTTTGCACACATTACACACTATACTTTATCTACAACAACAACAAAAAAGTAATAATCCACGAAAAGCTAAGAAAAGAGTTTAACCTAGAATTTATATATTCGCATTCATATTTTTTATGTTGAAATCTGACACTAAATTAAGAGATGTAATGTAAGCCGCTTCCATGATGTTTGGAGGTGTACAAGGGTACACCCCATTTTCCCATCATCAGATTCACTAATGATACATCTAGAATTTCGAAAAGGACAGAAGTAAATATTAAATTTTTAAAGACAATAGTAATAATATGTTTACAATCTGTATAATTTTAGTGAATCCACTATTTAGTACTTACAGCTAAATAATCATGCGTATGTACTCCTTTTCAAAAAGTAATTTTATATAAACAATCACAATTCAATTATCAAGGTTATTAACACCTTTACTGCGAAATGTCAACATATTCTCGCATTCCCAGGTATTGTGATGAAAAGTTACGTAGCTTTAAAAGTTAGATGGCGCTTGCACTTTGTGAATAATTATGTAGCAAATTATAAAAGCTTTAATTATTTTTATTGCAATTTAGCAATAATAATGAAGTATTATATTAACAATTATATAATAATGTAAAAAATTAATCAATTTTACGTTAATTGAAATAAATTTTTTTAATAACTTCTTATAATGAGAATAACCAACTCATGTCAAGACGGCTACGTTGCTTAACGGTAGAGGCCTGGCTTAGCAATCAGATGGTCCAGAGTTCGATTCCCCGTGAAAGTGATAATTTTTCTAGATGTATTTGCATTCAAAATATAATTTAATGTAAAACAATAATTAAAATAAATTAACCTTTAACTAAAATTTATAACATTTTTTATTTCAAATAATTAATAATATTATAATATTGCAAGTGCTGACATCTATAGCGTTTTAATAGAACTACTGATCGCGAGAAATCATTCCTCACGGTCTTTACCGTTTAGTTTGGAGATTGTTTGCAATTGGTCGTTTTCACGGTTACTAGATTGTGCGGAATGCGTAACTTTCTATGGTGGTCGTAGATAAAATTATTTACTTTTTCAAACTTATAATCCCCTACTTTAATATACTTTTTTCCTGTGTTGAATTTGTCACGCCCATTGTCATGTACTTTGTTTTACTTCCATTTATCTGCAGCCCTAGATCTTTCGCATGTGCTTCTAATTTTTGAAAGATGTTTTCAAGTTTACTTTCTTCTGTAGTTATTATAAGTACATCATCAGCATATGCCTATAGTTGCAATCCCTTTGTCTGGAGTGGCCCTGTTGTTATCTTCTTCATTACTGCCACGTTGAAAAGTAGCTGACCCTGCTGAATTCCTGTGTTAATTTGAAATTCAGTCGATATAGTTACTTGCGTTCATACTTGAACAGTTGTTTCTGTGAGTGTCATTTTTAATAGGTTTTCCAGCTATATATATATTGTTGGTAGTGGATTTGTTTCTTCTAAATCCAAACTGGGAGTTACCGATTATTTCTTCTGCATACTCTGATATTCTTTGATATAGGATAGACGAGAAAATCTAGGTAGTGTTTTGGAGTGTTTTTCCTCTATAATTATTAGGGTTGTACTGATCTCATTTTTTGTATAATGGTGTTATAATACTTTTTTTCCAATCTTTCGTCATCATTTCATTTTTCAATACACTTTTAATTATTTTATAAACTTGTTCAAGCATTTCTTGTCCTCCTAGACTTTATTTCCTAGACTAGACTAGATTTACCTCCTAGACTAGATTTTATTAGTTCAATATTTATATTATTGTTTTCCTGGTGCTTTATTACTTTTTTGCTTTTTAATTGTGTTTATTACTTCGTTTCTTGATGGTGGCGTAATTAGCCTTTTCACTGTTCGAATTTGTGCTATCTTTGTTACTGGTTGCACAATAATATTTAATAGCTCACTGAACTTTCTTATTCTGTTTTTGTAATTTTCTCTTGTTTGAGTTTGCCAGTTTATAATAGTATATTAAAGACAAGTTTTATAAGGGTTGATTTGGCGCACGAATCCCAAGTTAGAAAACGAGCCGCAGGCGAGTTTTTCTATGGGATGAGTGCGCCAATGCTCTTATAAAACGAGTATTTTATGCTATTTTTCTAATTTGCGCTCCCTTTTTTCTTATTTTAATACAAAAAAAATATTTTGGTCGTCTAGAAAATTTTGTGTTAGTTGGTAACACTCGGCGCGCCCACTTGAGTTTTTGAATCATTTGTCATCACCCGTCACTTCAAATAAATTAGTTATTACTTTTGTTACTTTATTAGTGTTACAAATAAATAAAATATGAGCGAAGACAACTTAATTTGCACTCCGCCCGAAATTCGCGAAAAAAAGCAAAGATGATTAAATCGATGATACGTGTCTTGTTTATAGTACCATAAAATTACAAACATGAATTGGACTTGCTGATTTGTCCAAGCAGATTTGATGTAGGTACGAGACTTGTTTATGTTACTAATTAGGAATATCCAAAACCTAACCTTCTTTCCAAGTAAAAATAGACCATAACTTCAAGTGAAATTTCATGTAAGTAACAATCAACAAACAGCGAACCAATTCAACGATATTAATTAAAAATTTATCAGAGGTTGACAATTTTTACAGATACTTGCAGTTTGAAGTTGTCACATTCCACCCATTACCCATCCAACCCTTAAAAACTAAATAACCCTATAATTCATTAAAGTACAGCGTACTTTTATAGATAGCCATAAACGACTCCTACTGATAGACGTTAATAAACGTATTACAAACGCAAATTAGAAAAACTGAATTTTAAAACACCAGGCAGATTCAAAAATAATGAAAACCAATTTTAAGATTTGGTCGTGTTTTATAAAATGATTAGCCGTTTTATAAAATAGTGGATTTTGTAATCTGACTACGACATACATAAATACAATGGTCCGTATTAGGTGCCACGATTAAAGGTATCTCTAACTAAAGTTT
This sequence comes from Agrypnus murinus, assembly GCA_929113105.1. NCBI lineage: Eukaryota > Metazoa > Arthropoda > Insecta > Coleoptera > Elateridae > Agrypnus > Agrypnus murinus. Next base: position 82,140,859 of record OV816030.1, read on the forward strand.
TGTTTAAAATCAACAAGAATAGAGATAGCTTTATCTAATTTTAATAGGTGGGAAAGATTAGAATTGGTCACCATGGTAATTAAACATGCTGTTAATTTAATAGCGAGATACGAATATGGCTGAATATCTTTAATGATACAATTTTTACTTACCTTCAGCCGTATTAATATCTATTAATAACAGAATAGTAGAGTCTCGATAATTAATCTCTATGCACTGAGAGGAGTTTACTGCACTGTAGTTCGTTCTGTGTTAGAATATGCTTCACCTGTGGTCGCCATATCATAATGTTTAAGGACTGTATCGAAAAGGAAGATGATACCTTCAGACTCATATACCTTTTATAATTACGCAATAATTTTATAATAAAACAACACTTTTAATATCTAGAAAATTTAATAATTTACAAAAATATAAAAAAATTATTATTATCTTGCTAGTTAAACCTTGTCCGAAATAAGCTGTTGCAATACGTAAACAAACCATAAGCGATGCTATTGGTCAGCGCGCACATGGTCTCATTAACGCTTAAGCTACTTTACCTACAAGCGGAAACATGTATATGCAATCAGTTCTTGTTAACGTTTGTTCTGTGCAGTTGCATTTGTTTCGGAAGAGTGTTATGTTTGTGTAAGTGTTCAAGAATGGAGGAAAATCGTATTTAAAATAAGGAAAGTATAAAAAAGGAAAATATTATTTAAAAAAAATTTCTTAGTTTGCTGATGTAATTTTTCCTGTTCGCAGAATAAAAAGTTTATTTGGTCATGGACGCTGTTCAAAAATTGCCCTTTTTTTTGCAAACACCTCTTTTAAACTAGGCTTTGTTATGTTTAAATAGCGAGTGACAAGTCCTATTTAATTTCATCAGTATCATTTTCCATTCCATATTACGCTGAAACCGTAAGAGCAAGATAAGTGTGTCATCCTAAATGAACCGGACTGCAAGTTTGTTTACATCTTGTGACAGATTATCTCAGACGTAGTTTAGTGTGCTAATCCTCTTCAGGTTATGTATTAAGTTTTGAATGACTTCCTTTGTGCTGCTTTATTACAATTTTTTTAAAATCTAGGTTAGTTGCAGCTTCAAGTTTCTTATAAGTTTTTTAATTGTACTTTTTCTTTATCTGCTGAATCATTCCTATTGATGTTTCTACTTTTTTCGCAGTATCGCATACTGACAATATTGATTTACTTTTAAAAATCTTCAACACCTTACTATCTAAACCTGGATTAGAGGGTTCAGTTTTAGGACCAGATTTCGGCAGTTTTTCAAACTACAAGTCTTGCCGAACTTTTTAATCAGTTTATGACACTTTCATGGCCAACATTGTGATGTTTAGCTAATTGTCTTATAAAAATCCCTTTTATTCTGCACTACTCATTCAAAATTGCGTTTCTTTCATTTATATTAATTTGCCTCGTTGCTGTATATTGTACACAAACTTGAATTTTTTTTTTCATATGAAGCAGTTGTCAATAAACAAATATTATTATTCAAGACTATTGTCATTCAAAATATGAAGCACGTAGACTGAGGCCAGATTAAACAACAGTGGCCCTTAGGGCCAAATGTGTCAGACTGCTCCCCCTCTTTATTGCTTAATTGGAACTGGAGATAAATAAAATAGAGGAATATTTATATATGAGAATGCGATGGGTGTCTGATCAAACCGTTGTACTAGAATAGAATAACACTTAATGATTCATAATTGATTTTGAGGGCATTCGTAAGTGATCCACTGACATGTTGTGTGGTTAATGCACATCTTTTGACTAAAATGATTTAAGATCATCATTAAACAATTGACATGTATTCTCTAAAAACCATTTCATATCAGTTGTTATGAATAGCATTATTATTGAAGAGAAGCGAATTGATGTGACTCGTAACAATTGAAGTTGGTTTTGATATTCTGTAACATCAATTGTTAATGCACCGATTAAAGAGGAAACGTAGCAATTGAAATGTCACTTGTTGAGAATTTTTGATATAACTGCACATGCGTGCTCTGTTATCATCTACCATAGCTCTCGCGGTACTTGACGATTAGTTGAAATCGTAGCGGGAATTTGCTACTTCTCAAAAAAGGGTTTAAAGAAAATAAGTGCTCCAACTAGCAAAATCAGAATTGCGTTGCTCGTAAAATCTAACAATAAATTATTAATTACAGGAACACTGCGTCCAGAAGAAAATCCTCAAAAATATTTTAAGTATTACTAAATATTTTTTAATATGTTTTTGTATTATTTTTCTAAATATTTTTAATTCAACGGGTAACAGACTGCAAAATAGTATATTGTGTTATTAGGATTAGAAATGGCACTTTGTTTGACGAGCAGTTATATTTGCATTTGCGAAGCATAGCATAACCAAAAAAACTGCAAACATTGCAACAAACTTGTAGTCAGCTGACCCTTGAAGCTTCATTTAGATGATGCACGTTTGATTACCGTGTGCGCTCAACTGGCTCTTACAGTTTCAACGTAATATGGAATGAAGAATGATACTGATACTGTAGCAAATAATCTTTTTATTCTGCAAACCGAAAAAAATTATATCAGAAAATTAACAAATCTTATATAAACCTCATATAGACATTAACTATGATCCCCTTTTCGCGTCTGGAAATTGCGACTTGTTTCCTTTTAAAGGAGTGTTCTCTTGATTTTCCGCCATTCTTGAACTGAAACACAAACACAACACTCTTATGAAACAAATGCAACTGCACAGTACAACGTTAACGAGAACTGATTGCATATACATGTTTCCATATGTAGGTAAAGTAGCTTAAGCGTTAATTAGACCACGTTAATTAGAGCCGTTTTTTTTCCTTGTTACAAAAACGTCAACTTTATCTTTTAAAATCCAGCTGGAGAAAAAGGTGTTTTATGGGATTTATTTATTGGAAACAGGAGATTTGTTGTCTATAGGCGAGCGTTGCAGGTTTATAATAATAGCCTATTCTTATTCCGCTGATGGGCAAAGACTTCCCGCAGTATCTTCCAAATCGTCGCTTGGTCTTTTGATAGCCATTGTGACCCCGCTTCCTCTTCTATATTATCAACTTGTAGTTTACCATACAAAATAAAACAACACAAAAGTCAGGTTAGGGGAACACGATGTCTACCAATAACTGTTATAACTTTTAATTACAAACAAATTTCGTTTATCTAGTCATGTAAATATGTTTACCGTTATAACTCGAATTTTGATTAGTTGAAGTTTTTGTTAACTCGATGATGTATTGCTTGATCCTGTTGGCTATCAATTCTATTGTTAACTCGAATTTGCATATGCAGCAGCAAACATCCACTTAATTAGTTTGGTGCACGATAAATGACATGTTATTATGATTCGTTGAGAAGCTAAATTTAATGTAATTTGACCACAGCTCTGAAAACAATACTGACCAGATATTTTTGTTGGGGATGCATGTTTCTCCTGCTGCAATTATTCATTTTATATTCTCAAAAGTGAAAATTAAATATCTAGAGCAAGTTCGTGAATTAAACAGAAAATCCACCGATTAATACGAACGATGACTGGCATGGCGTCATCAATGCTTTCAATGTATTTAATGTTTGTGATGAATTCCTGAACTACTAGTGTCGATGAAAACCATTCTAAGCACTATATCAAAGTGCAATATAGTATGTTCTTTAAAAATAATATTTTTGTATTATTATGTATGGTTTATATATCAAATAAAAACCAGCAATGAATACCCGGTGGGGCAATAGTGGGGGAAAGTCTGATAGCTCCTAAACGGTAACAGCTAGGAAAATCGTTCTAATACGGATGTAAACAGTGGATAGAGGCACATCTAGAGAAATTATTTTCAAATATACAGGGTGTTGCAGAAAAGTGGCACGCTTAAGGTAATTTTTTTTTTTAATAGAATGCCCCAAATATTTTTGCATATTTAACACCTCTCTTGGCAGGTTTATTCATATCTAAAATTTTATCGCCATTTAATGACCGGTTTAGAAGTTATAAATTTTTTTTCAAAAAAATTGAGTTTTACATTAATCCCACCTTAAGATAATAATAATCAAACAAACAAACCATGGACCAAAACATTTAAACATAATAACCTCAAATCCTTAACTTATCAGAAGCATCGGTTTTTCATGTCGATGGATTGCACATCAATGTTGTACAACGGAAAAAACCGATGAAAATAAAAACGCGTTGTTTCGTGTTCAATTGGTTTTACGATGAATTCACGAACGGTTTATTGAAGATTTGATTAGATCGAACTCTCAATTGCTGGATTCACAAACTTGCTCTTACTAATTGTTTAAGTTGTTTTTTGCTTGTATGTATGTTTGTTTTTGTAAAATATTAAAATAAACAATAATAGAATTTTGCAATTATTTGTTATTATAACTTTATTATTTAAAAAAATAAAAGCTTGATTAATCGAACTTTTGATATCTCGAATGTTTTTCTCTTCTTTTCAGATTCGAGTTATCGAGGTTCGACTTATTAAAATTTTTGTAAAAATGAAACAACAAAGTTTTGAATTGAGTCCATAACAATTGTTAGATATCAATAAATGTGGCTCTTCAATTTATTGTTATGACATAGCAATCAACTGATACAGAAAGTCGGGGAGCAGGCATCTCAAAAAGTGCTTATTTAAAGAGTATCTGTACTCGATGAGACACATGTTTTGAAAACTTTTTAATGTAAATTTCCATCTGAATCTGGAGGGTGTTCCTCGATTTGAAATTACCTTGACCCTTAAAAAGGCAGTTTTACGTAAAATTTTGAGAAATCAAAAATGTGCTGGATAAACTGGAAAGTTATTTTTTTCCCCAGTGTTGTAGATGGCAACAGACTACTACCTGAAATTCCGTTTTGGGAAAAAAATCTGAGATTACCGTTTTGGTAATGTGAAATTCCAGTATTAAATATGTATACTAAATTTAACTTATATTGGTACTTCACATTGTTTTGTTAATTTTAGCAATGTATCGTTTTACCTTGGTAAATATTTCACTTCCAACATGGTAGGTTGTGAAGTATTTTCATCATTCTGTCAAAAGTATTTAATGTTTTTGATATAAAAGACACAATATAAAGATTATACAAATATGTAGCAAAGTTTTATTAAATTTTCAAACGAGGGAGGATCACAGAAGTTAAAAAAAAACTAATTCTCAATCAACATACTTTGAACACTAGGTAAGTTGCTAGTAAGCATAGATTAGGTTTACTGGTAACCGAAAGGAGAGAAAGTAAACAAATTAACTTTACAATCTTAAAAATATTTTCAGAATTCTGAGAAATAGGGTACTTGCACAAAAAAATAAATATTGCTAAATTGCATGTAATCTGAAATTTATACAGTTGAAATAAGTGTCGGAATTTTTTGGGCGACATAAAAATGTGCAGATATGAATTAAAACTAAAATAAAAATTAATCAAATTATGAAATTCAAAAGTGCTGCAAAATGCCTACGAGTCTGCGCCAATCGCGTGACGTCACGTCGCGTACAATCCTGTATCAGCTATTCCTGCAACGTGGTTTACTTGTTTAATAACTAAGAATACAAATAAACTTGAAATTACAACACCTAAATACACGGAGTAAGGGTCCGGCCAGACGAGCGACTTTTAGACGCGTGACAGAAAAATCGCTAGTCGCCGCTTCTTGCGATTAACCACGTACCCCACCACACGAGCGACCAATATGTAGCTGCGACAGAAGTTTAGCTAGTCGCGTAACTGTTCACACGAGCGACAAATCTTAACTGCGACTAAAAAATAGCCTGTGACACAAGACTTTTTTCTTTCTAATTTTTAGTATGAAAATGAATTTTGTGGAGCTTATATGATTTTGCTTCTTCTTGTCAACGGCTACTAAAGGGACAGTTGCATAAAATATATAATGATTTAAGAAATGACAGCAAAAAATTTTTTGGCCATTGTCCAATTTTGAATAATTTCATAATAGTAATTGGTGATGTATTTTGGCTTTGATAATGAGTCGGTAAACGGCCCCAATCTTTAGCAGTTAATATTAGAATAAATCAAAATATTGGTCCGCAAAAGAGTTAAGAATTATTTTTTATCCTTCCATCTCCTAAAGGCTTTAAAATAAAAACAGCTTTATTAAATTATATGAGGAACTCGTGAACTACTACTACATCATAATTGTGATAAATTAATACATCTACAACAGATATATATGTGTATATTTATTTAAAATAAATCAGATGAAGAAGTTAAATAATGCCGATTATAGAAAATTGCGTTTTTAGTTTAGACATTAGTGTTCCATTATTCATTTTCACAAAATCTTTAATTGGAATATTTATTAATAATTAATAATAATTAATTAATTAATTAAGTTTTTTAATTCCCTTCAAATTCGAATTAGAACGAGGTTCTACTGTATTTTACAATCATTATTATTCTACTCATATAAACACACCTGGCCGTTTTTCCACTTTGACTATCAATCAACTGAATATTGAATTTTGTCCGAAAAATACAAAATACCGACAAGAACACGAGAACTGCTGAGGAAAGTTGCGACAAAATAGTAGCTCGTCTGTCCGCATACGTATGAGAGTAGTCTAGCGTCAGTTTAATCGCCAGCATCTGCGACTAGAATGGAACATGTTGCATCTTTTCTGTCGCAGCTTCCAAACAGTCGACCGTGTGGTCGACTCTGTTAAAATACTGTAGTTCTATATTGAACTACTTTTTAGTAGCAGAGACAAAGCGACTAAAACTCGCTTGCCTGGCCAGGTCCTAAGTGCATTTGCAAGACGGGTCTACTCATGGCGACGTCACGCCGCCCGCGTCAGCGTAAATGCGTTTCAAGGACCTGAATAATTATTTAAACTTATTTCACTAATAACTTTAATAATAACAGTTATTAAGCAAAAATATTTTGAATAACAGTAAAATATACAATTCTGAACTCGTTGGGAATAAATCTGAAAATCATGCAAGTACCCTATTGCTTTGTAGGTTCTCATTACGAGCACTACGCTAACAGTTGTTTTATTAGCAAAATGGATCAAAAGATTTCCAAAAGTGCCATCTGTGCTTATACATACTCTATCTGCTCTTACTATATACGTTCTTATGTTTTATCTCTATATAGAATCTCCCCCATTATCAGAAATGGTGGCACCTCCAAAGAAAAGAAGGCTTCCTAGAGAATCTTTATCATCCGAGGTTTCGCCACCATCGACGCCAACAAATCCCAATGCTCCTTCAAGTATAATGGTAATACATGTTTTATATTTTCAAAATCTCTTCTTATATTTATACTTTTTCTAGGGTGGGGAAGAACAGAAAATGTTCCAAGAACAGGAAGACAGAGTAGAAATAGTGACGCCCGGCACTGACGGTGATAGTCCAACGCAAGTGGTAATTGATGATGCCACATTGAAGGAAAGAGTTGCAGAAATGCAACAGGAAATAGGTGCATGCTTTAGACTTCCAGAACCACGTGATGCTCCTCAGAAAGGTACTAGTTAAAAACCAAAAGAAAGAATTCTTTTCATCACTTTTTAATTGTTCATAGATGGGTCAGTGCCATCACAGCCATTACGTTCTGTGTTAGATCCTCGATTAGCAAGGCCGATGTTCAATAATAGTGAACATTTAGTTGCAACTGTTGAAAAGAATTTAAGTATTTTAGCAGGATTTGATGATCAAAAGACGGAAAATGTGCCACCTATTAAACGCAAAGTACGATAAAATGTGAAACTTAATTAATTCCAACATAACAAAATCATTGTTGTTTTTTAGCTTTCAATAACAGAGTATCGTCAACGGAAGCAGTTGACAGTAAGTGAAAAAATACCAGAAGAACCTGTTGCAGAAGAAAACACGTCATCACAGTCACCACCTCAGAAATTAAGGCCACGTAGTGATAGTGCCAGTAGTGCAACTTCGTTTATGTCATCGGATGATGAGACACCTCCTCCAACAGATTTGCCTGGAAAAGGTTTGTTATAAAATTGCTTTATATGACTAATCCAATAATTAATTAAAAACTTTTTTTAAGGATTGTCTGCTTTTAATTCTGAACCTACTGAATTGGAAAAACAACGTGAAAGTGTTAGCTTACGCTTAAAGAAAGCTTTTGGTCTTTCAATAGATGAAGTTCCCAACAAGACAGGTTTGTGAAAAAATGTAATGATTTTTGAATTAGATATTTGGCTGAATTGTTTTTATTAGCTTCCTAGGGAAGTTGAACAAATAGGTAAAAAAAATACACAAAAGATTTGGTGTGTTTACGTTTCAGGACTAGATTTGTTCCTTCTTCAGAACAATTTATTTGTGTTTGTTAAAATTTTATAATATAGTTTTGTATAATTAGTACAAAAAATTGATGTTTTTGAGACCAATAAGAAAGTTGCCGGACGTAGCGTTAGTGGAGTCTAGAACGGCGACCGTCTAATACCATTTCTTCAATGATTGCAACTTTTTGATACGTTACCGCTTTAATTGGCCAAACGGTGTGCTCATCTCATCATCTCATCCCCAAACGGAAACATTTTGACCACTTTTTTACAGTGGAATATGAAGCAGATAAATCATCATAAACGTTGTTTGATTTGATTAGGCATGTGCCCTTCTTTTGTTAAAACTTTAATGACCACGCGGTACTCAATTTTCGTTAGCTGCGACATTTCCATGCACTCGTCATGATGCTTGAGTGGCTATGAAAATCTATTATACTTCTAGCCGTAATATGTATAGTGTAGGTCTCTTATATGTTCAACTACCATGCAACCGAGTTTGAACATGTTGGCACCTGTAGAATTTATGGTGCTTACCTCATATATATTATATAGACATACATACACAGTAGAAATCTAATCCGAACCTATAAGTGCAACTCATATACCGGGCAGAGCAATAATGTGGGGAAGTCCGATAGCTCCTAAACGGTAACAGCTAGAAAAATCGTACTAATACGGATGTAAACAGTGGATAGAGGCGCATCTAGAGAAATTATTTTCAAATATACATGGTGTTGCAGAAAAGTGTGGCACACTTAAGGTAATTTTTTTTTAAATAGAATGTCCCAAATATTTTTGCATATTTAACACCTCTCTTGCAGGTTTATTCATATCTAAAATTTTAGCGCCTTCTAATGACCGGTTTAGAAGTTATAAATTTTTTTTCAAAAAAGTTGAGTTTTACATTATCCCACTTAACAGTTTACCGCTTTTACGGCCGCAACTGTGAAGACGAATCTAAGTAGGGATTTTGTTGCAGGGGCTTATAGGGTGCTCTTCTTTAAAAGAAAATGGACCTGATTCTGATTCTGCGGGCAAGCAAACAATTTCTTTTCGATTCGCCCAAAACAAAAGTCATGTCTACAAGTTCTTCATTACTAAAATTCATTTTGAAAAACTAAAACACCTACTGGAACTAAACACTGATGGTTGATAACTGCGAGAAATGTACGTTTTACATACGTGCACAACAATTGCTAGATGCTTTAATGTTTTGTTGAACAAAAACAACCAACACACTTGACAACTAAATAAATATTTGTTTTTAATTGTGTACTTCTTGCAGTTTTTTCTCAATAAATAAAAAGTGGTTGCAGATAGCTATAGGGACGTACCTACAAAAAATGTTCGTTATTTAATTCTGCATCACAAAGGTACAAAATATACAGGGTGTTCCATTTGAAAAAGTTGTGAATTTTATGAACACCCTGTACATGGTGGGTCCATTTTCTTTTAAAGAAGAGCACTCTACAAGCCCCTGAAACAAAATCCCTACTTAAATTCGTCTTCACAGTTGCGGTCGTGAAAGCGGTAAACTGTTAAGTGGGATAATGTAAAACTCAATTTTTTTGAAAAAAAAATTTGCAACTTCTAAGCCGGTCATTAGATGGTGCTAAAATTTTAGATATGAATAAACCAGCCAAGAGGTGTTAAATATGCAAAAATATTTGGGGCATTCTATTAAAAAAAAAAATTACCTTAAGCGTGCGACACTTTTCTGCAAAACCCTGTATATTTGAAAATCATTTCTCTAGATGCGCCTATATCCACTGTTTACACCCGTATTAGAACGATTTTTCTAGCTGTTACCGTTTAGGAGCTATCGGACTTCCCCACACTATTGCTCCACCCGGTATAACAGGAAGCAAACTTCAAAAACCATACCCGATGATGCTGTACAAATTTTAATGAAAGGGATGAAAGGAAAATTGTTTTGTCAAAACTAATAGAGGACAATTTTTTCTGGGACAAGCTTTAATACAATTATGAAAATGCAATTGTCATATGTATATAAATATACACTAATATTTTTATTATAAAATTATAACAAAAACAAAAAAACGTACGTATAATTTTTACCTATTGGCTAAACTTCCCGAAAGAGCAAACACAAAATACGTATAGTCAATTTTTAATTTTGATTTCATTTATGATTGTAGCTTTAAAAATGGAAACCTTACTCAATTGTGATTTGGGACCTACAACAATTAAAACTACAGTACAACACTACAGTCCGACATTTTCAATTCCTGGCAGTTGTGGTTCAGTACCGATAACAACTACACCACTATCACCAGATTCAACTCCACTAGAGGAAACTCCTTCTGAAATACTTGAAACCAAGGAGGATGACCACTTTTCTCCTGAAGTACAACCTCTTATTGTTGAGCAGGAAACTTCAGAATCCTTTGTGCATCAAACGCAGGAGGATAGTGAAGCGCAAAAGCTACTGCCATCATCGTCACCTAGGGAGCATGATACAACTGTTAAACCAGAAATGTTTTATACTCCTGATGAAGAAGAGAAAGTTGAACAGGAAGAAACAGAAGTGAGAGAGATAGAAAAGTGTGATTCATATGATGTAGTTGAGAGCACAAATTATGTGCCACCATTTAATAATCCAGTGTACCCTAATAGTAGCTTTACAACATTTGGATCTGTTATGGGTAAGAATATACTTATATTTAAAAAAAGTAATTTTTAATATGAAATAAAAAAAATTCTCTTAAGCATATGAAGAGCAAAGGAAACTTGCCCAACTTACATATATTCTGTCTTTTATTGACGTATTTGGTGTATGTTGACATTCACTAATTTCGGTCTTTCACAGTAACATACAGGGTGTCCCACAATGCTGTTTACATGCAATATCTCCCTTATTTGAAAAGATAAAGAGATGAACCAAAAACTATTGTGATTGACTCATAATGGCCCTTCAGAAAACATCCTTAACCCTGGTTGCATAGCAACGTTTAAGAGATTTATCTAATGTGCATTAAGGGGTTGAAAAAAATATTTTTTATAAATTGTACACTTCATAGTCACTAACTAAATTATTTTTTCAAAAAATATGATTATAGCCGTGTCTACAAGGGAACTACTGAGGCACTTTAAAGCCCATGTCGAGTCCACAGGAGGTCATTTTGAGCATTTGCTTTAAGTTTTAAGATAAATTCAATTTATAAAAAATATTTTTTTCAACCCCTAAATGCACCTTAGATAATTAAGTAAGGCATACTACCGTATGCAGAATGAAGTTAAGAATACATTTCCGTTAAAGAAAACCCAGGGTGCAATTTGAAAAATTAATCAAGTTGGCATGAACTCTTAAAACCTTGCTATGCAACCAGCCTTTAAGGATGGTTTCTGAAGGTCCATTTTGAGTCATTCACCATAGTTTTTGAATAGTTGATGTCTTTATCTTGTCAAATAAGGAAGATATTGCGTGTAAACAGCATTGTGGGACACCCTGTATATTTTTTTAATTGTTATTATGTTGATATTGTTTTATTATGTTATTGCAATGACACGATATTGTTTTAGATGATGATGCACCATATGAAGGTCGCAATCCATCTCCACCTCCAGAATTAAGTAGTGCTTCAGGTTCGTACTCACCTCCGTGAAAACTCATATAAAATACGTTCTTTTTATTTTGGTTATCGTTTGTAATCTCATAGTGTATGGTTTAACCTTCTGTTCCTGTTTATAATGATAAAAACTTTTAACTGCTTTAAGCTTTAAAGGCTGTTGTCGTAAAGGTTGGTGAATTAAAAAAGAGTTGATCAAATATTTAGAGAAGTTGATGATTGATTGATAAGAAGACAGTGAAATTTGTGCAATGAAAAGAGAGAGATATAAAATTTATTAGATAAGTTTTATTTTAATATATTTGCAGTATGTAAGTTTATGTAGTAAAATTCGATTTAATATAACCAAGTATTAATTATATATTTATATTAAATAATGATAGGATTATATATACATAATAATTGTAGTGTATATACTTGAGAAAATTGTTTTTTATTTTGGAGATTTATTTTTTAAATGTTGTACATTCTTGTCCGATATCTATAGTCATTTTTTATTTTTGTTTGAATTTAATTTAAAAACTTTTTTTCATAATTGAATAGCTTTTACAATAAAAGTTACTCCAAGAATATATAGTTATATATGTAAAATAAGAATTAGATAGCGGACAATGGATAAATTTTCATAAATATATTGTATATAAATTTTTTGTGAATCAAATACAAGTAAAGCAAAACACTAGGCAATTGGAAATTCACTTGTTGATATTTCTTGAGCAAACGTGATGCACTTACATTATTCATGATTGAGGTTTTTATTATTTGTACATAAAGAAAAAACTTTTACATACATCATATTATAATGGCACTTATTCTGAATAATGTAAAGTCATCGGTTAGCCATTTACATTTTTAAAAGTACAAAATTATATAAGAGAAGACAGATGGGCGTTTTGATCTCTCGCATTAAGGGTAGAAAGTCTTTTTTAATTGTTTTTTCTTTTTTTTTAGATTAAGCATTAAAACATTAATATTAACTATGAGATAAAAAGTAATGTACTATATTAAATGTTATCATTAATTATTACAACAATAGAACACATACAAGACGCGCGAACAATTCTGTAGGTTAAGTTAAAACTGAACTTTTATTGTACTGAAAATATGCACCAAATCGAGTGAAGAAGTTTTTGAACAATTATAATTCAGGCAATTCAGATTTATATATTGAAATTCAATAGTGATTTTATTGGATCTCGACTGTTGTACTTTTCTTGTCTTTAAATGTTAACTTTACCCAGTGAATTAGTGTTACCCAAGCCTTTTTCTTTTATATTTATTTAAAGTAGTTTTATGTTTATGTATCCATTTATTGCATGAAAAAATATAATTTATTAAGTTTTGTTCAAAATACTTCTATTTATTTATTTTTTTGTTTTTCATTTGATACCAGTTAATTTTTGTTAATGATTAAAAACTTTAGTACCAATAGCCTAAAGGTATACATACAGTTACATTCAATAAAATTTAATCAAGTCTTGCGAAGAGAAATCTGCTCATCTTTGATCAATAGACCAAAACAAATATTTACTATTAAAACAAAATGTTATATTTGGTCAGATCTGTCAATGTCATTCTCGATTTTGTTTACATGCATACATTTTTGATTTTAAACAGTAGTTCTCTTTGATTGAGTTTTTTTGAGTGTGCTGTAGTAGAAAAAGAAACCAAAATTGCTGATTAAATTGAAATGGTAATGTTTTTTTTTTTAATTATCAAGGACAGATTACGTTAGTACTCTTTAAAAGATTATTTGAAATATATTTTAAATAAAGCCAATTTGATTTTAATGAAAGTTCAAATTTGCATATGATTTTTTTTCTGTTTATTATGTACTAAGAGCTCTATATTAACATTACAATTTCAATGGGATTTTGATTTAATGTAGTTGATTTTGTAAGTATTGATTGGTTCTGTAATCAATATGTTTGATTAATATTGTCGAATACCAGTTAATTATTTTAAATTATTTTAACATAGGCATGAGCATTATATCATCAACATAAAAAAATATATTTGGTGTTGGCCAATAGTATACTGTACTCATCTTATTGTCGTTAAGTATTAAGAGTCACTTTAGATATTTTTATTTATTTTATAATAAATTCTACTGCTCTATAGTCTGTTCATATCAAGATATCTGAGTCACCCATGGAAATGGTACTTATGATCTAAGAGGTTTATGAAAACATTTTTTGTAATTTTGATTCATTATAGTTACTTTTTGTTGTCATTTAAGTGTCAGTCTTTTCAACTAACCTTTTAAATTTATCTAGAAGCTAATTACTATGGTTACAATTGTTTCCATGATGAATCCTTGACAATCAACTACCAGATAAAGTTACAAGGAGGTGAAAAGATCAGCCCTAAATGACAAAATAATTGTCATATTTACTCTTGAGCTAATATTTTATTTTGCAACTATGTATTTTTAATGTCAATATGAAAAATTTTCCAACGTATTCAAGTGTTAACAGTTTTTGCACATCTTTTATGTAAAAGCATTGGGTTGACAATTTTATTTTCATTCAAAGTTTTCTAGAATAATTACAATCGACAATGCGAGTTGTCATAGTTTGACAATTAAAGTAAAACAAAATTATGGCAGTGTTGCCAACTTAACATACACATATCATGACTTGCTTGAATATCTTGACCAGATTATACTGTATCTATCTGGTGCTGTAATCAACTCGCTATTGCAAACTATATGTTTATCTTATAATCTTTATGTTTTCTCTTGTTTAAACTAGTCTTTTCAAAGAGTTTGCCAACTAACATTTTAAGCTTTTATTGAATAATTTTACACTATATCGAGTGTTATTTCAGCACTGCACACCTCGGTATTTCTTTAGTCATTGGATTAATTATACCAATTTTTAATGGCATTTTGATTTACTGCTCGGAGAATTACTCAAAATGCTTAAGATAAGATAAAATATATGTTTTTGTTATTATTATTATTATTGATTAATCATTACTGATACAAAATCTAAAAATTTTGATGTTTTAATCAAAAAAATTTTACATCTAAAATTCTTTTCTGAAATGTGAAATTTACAAAACACCTTTATTAAAAAACTATTAAATAACCTAACGAATTTGTAAATGTTTGCTACTTTTCCTGTAAATGTACAACAATGTAGTGTAATTTTCAAGCCTTCTGAGGACAAATCAAGAATTGTGAATTGAAAACGTAAGTCACAATTCATAAAAGGAAAATCTTTATTGACAGTCATGGCTAGGGCTGTGCGATTAACGAAATCAATAATTGAAATTCGATTCGAAGGAAAATCGATTAAGTTGATTGATTTATCGATTACTTGATTAATCGGATTAATGGATTATTTAAAAATATAAACGAAGGTCCGGTGAATCACATATTTGCATAATTCGTGTCTTCTATATTATAGTATAAAGCCTTTTCTGAATTAGCATAAATACGTCTTCTGAAATTTTGCTCAAGTATATTTTTATGCAAATTATATTTTTAAAAATCCACTTCAATTTGTGTGCAGTCATGCAGTGTATGTTCTGTTTAGTCCCGGTTTGGTGTTGTCATCATACCTTGTACTTACACCGGGTGGGGCAATAGTGTGGGGAAGTCTGATAGCTCCTAAATGTAACAGCTAGAAAAATCGTTCTAATACGGATGTAAACGGTGGATAGAGGCGCATCTAGAGAAATTATTTTCAAATATACAGGGTGTTGCAGAAAAGTGTGGCACGCTTAAGGTAATATTTTTAAAATAGAATGCCCCAAATATTTTTGCATATTTAACACCTCTTGGCAGGTTTATTCATATCTAAAATTTTAGCGCCATCTAATGACCGGTTTAGAAGTTATAAATTTTTTTCAAAAAAATTTAGTTTTACAATATCCCACTTAACAGTTTACCGCTTTCACGGCCGCAACTGTGAAGACGAATTTAAGTAGTGATGTTGCAAGGGCTTGTAGGGTGCTCTTCTTTAAAAGAAAATGGACGCACCATGTACAGGGTGTTCAAAATTAATTTTTAAATTTAGAGAACTTCAAAGTAAAATTCACAACTTTGTCAAATGCAACACCCTGTATATTTTGTATCTTTGTGATGCAGAATTAAATAACGATAACTATAGCTATCTGTAACCACTTTTGATTTATTGAGAAAAAACTGCAAGAAGTACACAATTAAATACACAATTATTTATTTAAAAAATCTAGGTTTTTCAAATAAAACAAAAGAAAAAGCTATAACAAATGCTCCATATGTTGCTCATTTGCATGGACACACATTTCGATGCACCTTTGGAATGATCTTTGTACATTTACATTGCCGGCGTGATACTTCTAAAACCATGTATTATTCTATCCTTCATATTTTGGATTGTGGTTGGTGTCTCTGTATAAACAATTTCTTTCACATATCCCCATAAAAAGAAATCCATTGTTGTAAGATCAGTGGGTCCATTCCTTCCAATCCAGTGATGTGGGTAGATATTATTTAGGTGGTCTCTTACTGCATGTAAATAATGCGGTGGAACACCGTCTTGCTGAAGCCACATCCCATTTCGGATCCTTTGAGGAAGGTTTGCCAATAATTGTGGCAGATAGTTCTCCAAAAAATGAAGATAAATAGCTCCAGTTAATCTACCATAAAAAAAATGTGGCTCTATTACATGTTCTCCAATAATTCCCCCCAAACGTTTATGGGCCATCTGTGCTGGTTATCAAGTTGTCTGAAAAAGTGGGGGTTTTCTGTAGCATAATAATGGAAATTGTGCCTGTTAAAAAATCCATTTTTATGAAACGTTGCCTCATCAGCGAACAAAACATTGTTGAAGAATGTAGCATCGTCTTGCATTTTACCTATGGCCCAATTACAAAACTGTAAACGTTTTAGAAAATCGTCCAGTTAATTCCTGGTGCATTTGAATGTGATATGCATGAAACTTATTTTTCTTTAAGATTCGACCAACAGAACGTCTACTTATTCCTACAGATGAACTCACTTCTCACTGATTAGAATGGGCATTCTCAATCGTTGCCAGCACAACAGATAACTCATTTTCTTCGTTCACAACATTGTTAATTCGTTCACTTTTTTCATACTGTACGTTGCCGGTCCTCACAAATCTATTGAGCAGGTTTTGAAAGCTGTGAACTTTAGGGAGCCTTCGTTCAGGATGCCGTTGGTGGTAAATTCTGCGGGCAAGCAAACAATTTCTTTCCGACGCCCAAAACAAAAGTCATGTCTACAAGTTCTTAATTACTAAAATTCATTTTGAAAAACTAAAACACCTACTAGAACTAAACATTGATTGTCGATAACTGCTAGAAATGTATGTTTTGCATACGTGCACAACAATTGCTATATGCTTTAATGTTTTGTTGAACAAAAACAACCAACACACTTGACAACTAAATAAATAATTGTTTTTAATTGTGTACTTCTTGCAGTTTTTTTCTCAATAAATCAAGTGGTTACTGATAGCTATAGGGACGTACATAAAAAAAATGTTCGTTATTTAATTCTGCATCACAAAGGTGCAAAATATACAGAGTGTTCCATTTGAAAAAGTTGTGAATTTTAGCTTTGAAGTTCTCTAAATTTAAAAATTAATTTTGAACACCCTGTACATGGTGCGTCCATTTTCTTTTAAAGTAGAGCACCCTACAAGCCCCTGCAACAAAATCCCTACTTAAATTCGTCTTCACAGTTGCGGTCGTGAAAGCGGTAAACTGTTAAGTGGGATAATGTAAAACTAAATTTTTTTGAAAAAAAATGTATAATTTTTAAACCGGTCATTAGATGGCGCTAAAACTTTAGATATGAATAAACCTGCCAAGAGAAGTATTAAATATGCAAAAATATTTGGGGCATTCTATTTAAAAAAAAATTACCTTAAGCGTGCGACACTTTTCTGCAAAACCCTGTATATTTGAAAATAATTTCTCTAGATGCGCGTATATCCACTGTTTACACCCGTATTAGAACGATTTTTCTAGCTGTTACAGTTTAGGAGCTATCGGACTTCCCCACACTATTGCCCCACCTGGTATATAGTATGAGTAAAAGTGATACGACAGCGCATTGATTAATCGTTTGTTCGATTCATCAATCGATTGTTCGATTAATCAATTTAATGGTTTGTGTAATTAATTGATTTAATCAATTGGTAGATTAATCGATTATTTAAAACAATTAATTAATCGAAGGTGCGATTAATCTATTTTAGGCACAGCCCTAGTCATGGCTACTACGAATAGTAGATGCCAAAAATTGAAAATATTGCAGGCCTTGGTTTATTGGAATAGTAATTTCGAATAATTGTTCAAAATTTCTGATTTTTGATCTCTTTTGTCAAGAAACTGGTGGTTTTCAATTGTTTTAACCAAGTCAATGGGCATTTACGATAATTGGAGCGGTTCAGTCCGGCCACTATTTCTGTCATTTTCTTTTTAATGTCAATAACAGTGACAAAAATAGTAACCCGGTTAACCCGATTCAATTATCGTAAATGCCCAATGTTATCGACGTAGAATTGTGCACTTACTGTTTTCATTAGTTTTCAATAGTTATTTTAAACAAAAACAGGAAACATTAATGTAAGAAATGTATAAGAAATTATTAAATTTCAATTTTGTATCGACATGACATTCCACGTGCATAATAGCAGGGAAAGTGGAAACCATATGTAAAAGTAGAAAAATAGACAGAGGTGTATAGTTCTAAAGTGATACATGCTGTATAGAAATGATTCCATGGGTAGCTGTCTTATTAATCGTCTTATTATCACCATTTTAATATTGATACATTCTCTTGGTATAATAAATAACTACTACTGCATTGTCCTCTAGTGTGCTCTTTTGGTCACTCAATTTTCTGGTATGTATGCTGATACATATATTGACTTGATTTTTAAAAATTTCAAAAAAAGTATTATACCATATCAAGAAATTTTTGAGATAATTGCTTTTAAAGTTTTAAAACAAAAATTGAATAACAATCAAGAGTTCCAAGTTTTAATAATAGTTATTTATGTATTAAGGGCATAAAGAAGCTTTTATGGCCAGAAGCGTTCAGCCGAGGGCTAGGAAAAGGCTGTAGGGCCATAAAAGCAAGTTATGCCCGAAATGCATACACTATTTTATGCACAGATTGTTCTTATCTCAAATCTATTATTGTGTAAAAAATATAATCAAATGAGTACGTAGGTTACATCAAGCCACTGTACGTATACTTATGTGCATATATACGAAGTACGTTACTATAGTTACTATCTAAAATACTTAATTTCAGCTTATTTTCATTGGTGATAAGTTTACAAATTATATTAAGAACCAATCAAGTTCTACAAATACAGCTCTGACATTTAATTGACGTTTCATTATTGCCCGTCGGATCATAAAGAGGCCCTTGGGGCATAAAGAGACAGTTATGCTTAGATAGATCTATCAATAATAGTCTAATTATAATGCATCTGTGCATAAAAAACATTTAAAAATTCGGCGAAGAACTGTCACAATTTTAATGCTAAATCGATTGTTACATGGCTACTTGGTTTTTTATCAAAAACTTAAAACTCTTGATTGTTATTCGATTTTTGTTTTAAAACTTTAAAAGCAATTATCTCGAAAATTTCTTGATATGGTATCATACTTTTTTAACATATTTGGTCTTAGAATTTCATTAGCTTTCCAAATCCATCATAAAAAATTTCGCTATCGCCATAACTCAAAAACCAAAGACAATCTACAAATAACAATTACACTAAAATATGTCTCATTTAAGATAAAAATCTACGTGTTCCAGGATTTTCTTCAAAAAACATTTAATAAAAGATTTATTTCGATAGTTCCAGACTTTATACTCGCTCTGTATAGTTCAACCTATATTTATTTTCTTTTTTAGCACTCTGTTTATTTGACCTTCGTTGATTTTTTTTTATTTCTCAAATGCTTTCTTCTTATGCAGTTGAAACAATTATTACTCGCTACATCTCAGTTGACTGAAATAAATAAAATATCAAAAACTATAATCTCTTGTGTTCTGCTTTAAAGAATTAAAAAAAAAATAGTAATAATAAACTGTTTTAAGTGATCAAATCAACAAATAATTATACTTTATACTGTTTGGCCAAGCCATCTTTTATCAATACCGTAATGAACGCTAATAGACTGTGATAGAGATTAAAAAATATCTGTATAGTATGAACCTTTTCCGAAAACATAAAAATATAACATTTCATGAGGCCCTCTGAAGAATTGTGACCAAAACTTTTAAATTTCCTTTACATAGATAATATAGTTCAGAATTCTTTATTTTTCTAATAAATATAACAATCATTTTTTTAAACTAAAGAAAAATGAACATAAATTCATCTTCATTGAGGCCAGATGAAATCACTATAGTCAATTTTACCATAGTTTCAAAGTTGTATAAAAGATTTTACATATAAATCGGAAAACTCTCAATAAAAAATGTATTTGCATTTTGCGGGTGTCTTAAAACACGAGTTATCCGTAACCTATGAAATTAAAATTAATAGTCTTCAATTTATTCATATGTATCGGTGATTAACTATTTAATTCAAGTGACAGCTACAACTGTCAAATAGTTAAAAAGACAAGTTTTTTAATCCATGTGTTACTCGATAACTCATGTTTTGGGACACACATTAGTTTCACGATAAACTATTTTCACTCTTTATATTTAATGTGAATATTCTAATCACCAACTTGTGCATAAATGAAAAACCTATTTGCAATTAAATTTATTGTAAAATCTTTTATTCAAAGAACTTGAAATTACTATTAGTACTTTTTAACTTTTCTATTATTATTATTATTATAATGAGTCGTTTTAAGCCAATATTGTTCATTGACTTTTTCATAATGTTAAATGAAAAGGGGTTACTTTTTGTTATAAATTTTTGTATTAATATTAACTTTTTAAAAATATTTTTGCTCTTAATTTTCGCTGTTTTTTCATCGAGTGACTTCTGGCAGTTTATCCCAGTGTTATATTTATATAATTATTATTATAGTGTTTTTTGTTACATCACATTATGTTGTATATTAGATGTCGAGGTCACTCGTGTATATATTTGCCATTAATATTGTGTCATCTGTAAATAATATATATACATTGCAGATATATTTATATATATTAAATCTGTATAAAAAGGAAATTCGTACGTATGTTAAAGCATTTTTATATTTCTCCGAGCACTTGGATAATTTCGTTTTCTGTTTTTTTTTGTATAAAATTTTAAATTTATTTATTTCTCGATTTTTTGCAGCTTTGTATGCTCGTAATATGTTAATTAATTCTGATTAGAGTTTAAATAATTGTATAAAAGAATAAGGAAAGTTTGATACCGTATGTTGTCTCAAGTTAACAGAAAATTTTAGAAAAAATCATATATAAAAAAATCGTACTGTTTTGAAAGTCACGTTAGTTATATCACGTTTAAAACAAATTTTGTAATTAATCTAAGAAAATTAATAAAAAAATATTTAAAGAGAATCTTTTGGAAAAAGAAACAAAAACTATGTCCTAATCAGTATTATTTTTGTTATTGAGTGAAACTAACGAGACTTTTATGTTTTTGAGTATGTCAATGAAAAAAATATTCAACGATTTCTTACTATTTGCATAAAATAACTATTTTAATATATACATGGCTGTATATAAATAATTAAATCATTAATTTGATGTTGGTGCGAATTACTTCGTACAATAATTCAATAAAAATTAAATTAAAAAATATATTGTCTTTTAATTTTTCAATCCAAACCTAACATCCCTCTTTTATATAACTTGAACTCGAGAACTCGCATGTTGGATTACACGTGACGCCTTCTTGACAATTGACATAGCCAGTATCCTACGTCTACTCAAGCAGAATTGGTCTGCATTCCATCTATATGCTATAATTATCATTATATTAATAATAAGTTATTGAAAAAATCTGGTGTTATTTTCGTTTTCATTAATTATTTCAAGTCATTCTAACATATTCTTATTTTAATTTATTAATATTTTACGTTACTGTTTAACCTTTGGTGTTTCTTTTTGAAGTATCCAGCAGGTAGGCGAAAAACTTGTGTATCATTAACAAAAAGTCATTTGCAGTCCTTAGTTGCCTGCTGCCCTTGCTTTGCCGCCTCTTAATGTTTTATTATTAGTTAATATTTAGTAAAAAAGTTCATTGAAAAGATAAATGTTTAATAAAATATGGAATAATTTAAATTTTGCTATATGTAGTGACAGCCTTGGTAGTGTAATGTTTAGCGTGCTGGACTTGCACCCAAGCGGCCCGAGATCGACTCCTGGTGCTGGCAGATCTGGTTAAGGTTGTCTGCAGTTTTCCTTAGCTGTGACACAAATGTGGGATTTGCGCTGTTCCATCTGTAAGTCGGCTGAAGCTGCACGTAGGGCCTACGTAATAATAATAATAATAATTGCCCCCTCCCTCCCGCACAAGCTTATAGCTTTTGGGGCCTGGTTTCCAGGTTATGGGTTGTAGCAATTATTATTATTAGTGTGCAGAAACTAATGACATTTGTGTGCAGAAACTAATCATATCGCATGCAAACGTCATGTATCAATTGTTTTTTAGAGGATGATTGATATTGCCAACTTTCAAGCCTACCTTATTGTGCGATATTGTTGGGTTTCCTATGGGTTCGTAGGAAAAAAATCTATATCTAGCGATTGAGTTAGCAATTTTCAAGGTTCAATTCAATTCAAAGCAAATTTACAATTTGCTCCAAAATGCAGCCGACTCAGAAAAAATCGCATGGCATTTTTCCCCACCTCATGGACCACATTTCTCTGGTATTGTAAACTGAAAGACAAATTAAATGAGACTCGTATAGGTACTTAAAAAATCAGCTGCACGCACAAGTGATTGTTGGGTTGCCAAAATATATCAGGACCGAACTTAAACTTAAACTGAAATATTTTTAATGCAATTTATTTTCATATTTCATCAAATTCATCGGTTTTATTTGAATTAGAATACCTATACGAGTCTCATTTAATTTGTCTTTCAGTGTACAAGCCGCAGTTCAATCTGTGAAACCGATTTGCACCTCATGATTGGAGAGCAAATTCTTACATTCGAAGAGTTCTATATGGTTCTGTGCCAGATAGAAGTTTTTCAAACTCCTGCACCGCCCCTTATACTCATTAAATAATGACCCTGTGAATATCTGCATACCCTGCAGCAGCGTGCCAAGTGGCTGAAACCCACTTTGCTGCCATCTGCAGTAAGTACCATGATCTTGCACCACCTCTTAGGTAGTCTTTAAGGAGAATCCTAAAATTACATCCCGGAAGGAATGGCATCGCTCGAGTACTCGCTGGCTCGCTACCATTTTGACCAAGCAAGGTACTTTTAAAAGACCTTTGGTCAAATTGTGCACCTTACCAGGGCACTCTGGTTAGTTTTAGTTAAAAAATGCCTTTTTCTTTTGGGAGCAAGTATGTTATAAATTCTCATTAATTTGTTTTATTTTTTTCCTTTTTTTGAATTAACTATTATAATGTTCATAAATCTTTTAATTATACTTATATCTAACTGGTTGAAGTGTCTTTTTTTATTTTTATTTGTTTGAGCTATGTTTTGAACTTAATATGTACATATGCGCGTCAACCAGTGTTGGGCACAATTAAATCTTAGCGGCAATTGACAATTAAAATTGTAATTGTTGATTGCAAAGGACAATTAAATTAATTAATTGTGCATATGTTTTGTTTTGTATGATTACAATTAATTAATCGTTGATTGCACTGACAATTAACAATTAATTAATTGTTTTTTTTTGTTTATTGTTTCCAGCCTTAATTAATTGTTAATCGTTAATTGTTACTACAATTAAAATTTTTAATTGTAATTATCATCACAATTAACAGTTATCTTCGGAAACAGTTTTTAAATTAATAATTATATAGGATCGAACTATGGTGTACTAGCGAGCGAGGGTGTAAGCGGGGTGATGGGTGAGGGCTATCGAGAGATTCAACCGGGAGCGCGAGTCATTGTGCAACACCTCATGTTTTCATGATTTCTATCCTTAATATTAACTAAAAGATTATTCCGAGGGGATTATCGTCATTCCAAGAGAGTAGGAAACAATTTTGCAAAAGAGACATTTTTTGATTAAAGGCTTAGATTGCGAGATATGGAGTGATAAATGTTAAAAAGCACCAAAATTTCCGACTATTTTACGGTGCATCAAACCAAGAAAAGGGCTTGTGAAGTTTCACAACTCCATAAGCCGCAATAGTAACTTCAAAATTGAATTTCGATTTTCACAAAAACCGCTACAAACATTGAAATGCCCTTTTACGGAAATATAGCTTCACAACTAAATAATCGTTTACCATATAAATCTCGAATATTTTGAATAGTGCCCTTTTGCACTGGACAATCTGGATTTAGCATGTAATAAGCATAACCTTCCATTTAAAATATGTGTTTACTTTTACTCTTTAAACCCCCAGAAAATCGTTTTCTAGCAGCTTTGTTACCGTTTGAGCACTCCACTATTATTAATTTAAAAACTGTTTTTGAAAATAATTAAATGAGAAAACAATTCAAAGTATTACAAGTAGTTATGATAAAAAATACACAATTAAACAAGGTAAAATTGTCATTGTTATATTGAAGATATAAGCCTTATATAGAAAATCTAAAATATAACATAATTACAAAATAAAATCTAAAACTAAATCTAAAGTGCTTATCAGTAGCTGTATTCGTTTATAAATAAGTATTTAATACTGGAATACTTGAATGCGGCAAAAAAAGCATTAATTTTTATACAGAATACTGTCAAACACCAGCAAATCCTACATTGACGGTAAATCAAATTGACAGTCCAAGGTGGTAAATAAATCCCTTGTACCTAACTAACACCATCTGGTGTTATTTTAAATTTTGTTTAAATATGAAATTTTAAGCTTGAGGGGTAGTTTACAATATTATTACGTATCACTAAGGATTATTCAATACCTTGGATTTTTAATTCAGGATTTTATGGTGTTTGAAAGTGTTTTTTATAAAAAATATATTTAATAACAATATATAATTTAATATCTTTATAAAGAATAATAAAAATTAAAAAAGTTTAAGTAAAACAGTATACAAAAATTTTTATTAACACTCTTTTATTAAAGTAAGAAAACTTTTCATAATCAACCTAAACGAAAGAAAACAAAATAGAAGATTTATCTCAAACTTTCTTATAATTGAGATTGGTTTTTAAAATGACTCTTTTCTCAAACATTATGTCTGATAATATGTGACTTTTAGGAAGATTAGTCATGGTTGCATATGAAAATAATCTGTCGAAGGGCGCAGAAGATGGTAAAGGAGTGTTGTATTTAATAAACACATTCTTTATCTCTGGATACCTAGTAAGAATTTCCAGTTCTTGACTTTCCTCTGCAAAAAAATGTAACATGAGTAACTCGGCTTTCGTGCGTGGGAAATCCGAAGATCGATTGGATTGCATTTCAGTATTTTCAGACTCCAAATCTGAATCAAAGTTAAAAAAATCATGTTCTTTTCTTATATTTTTGGTGGTTTGAGTTACTGCTGCTTCTGGTGTTTCACTTATTTCTTTTGCTGTAATGGTTTTAAAAATATTAATTAAAATTTTATTTTGTTGTATCGAGTCCATACAAGACAGCCATTTGTTTTTAAATTGTGGATAAGATAAGGCAGCAATTGCTGCATATTCTGCTTCAGGTGTAGTCAGATTGAAAAAAATGGCTAAAGCGTTTGTTGACGCTTTCTAAATAAATGTCAATAAGAGGTTTGCAGTAAGTTATATCCCCTCTATTAATTTTTTCCAGCTTTCTTCTTTAGAGCTATTAGACATGGCAGAACAATACCATAATACGTATTATTTTCGCCTTGCATGATAGCCAGTGCTTCTGCAACTGGCGCAGCGCACATCAGGTACTCCTGTATATAGGAGTACTAAACTAAACTCATTTTCCTTAATAGGGTTTTTCATATTTAATGCTTTATGTAATTGCAAATTTTTTTCTTTAATTGAACAAATCTGTTGTAGCGATTCGAACAAACTATTCCACCTAGTTTCTCCAGGACGACTCAAAGAATGCTCTAAAACGTCTTGAATAATCTCTGCTGGCTTAGGACGTCCCGCCGCTTTCCATAAAGCATTACATTTTTTAATCACATCATTGTGGATATTTGACAATGGAGTATTTGGAACTTGTAATACTTTATTTGCATCAGTCGTTGCACATAAACTGAGTGTATGTGCACAGCATCTTAAGTGTGAAGGCAATGCATACTTTGTGTCTCCGTCAAAATCGTCGTATAACTCGACTTCACTGTCAGAATCCGATGAAACCAAGTCGGGCACAATATCTCCATTGCCGTCGTCACCTATCTGGACACTTGTTAATTTTACCCCAAACATCTTGAAGGCCTTCACAAAATTACTTCCATTGTCAGTTATGGTGGCAACAATCTTAGTCACATTAAGGAAAAATTCAGTATGAGTTCATAAATGCGATCAAAGCTATGTGTCCCTTTAAATCTGCGGCAAGCTACTGCCATTGACATCCTGGACAGATCTTTGGTAATCCAATGGAGTGTAAGTCCAAGGAAACTTCGTTTCCTGCCAGACCATATATTTACTGTAGTACACACGTAATCAATCTCATTTAGCGTAGACTTTATGTCGGTTATTTGCTTTGTGTAATAATCGTTTATCCGACGCCTCAAGGTTCGACGACTTATTACTTTGAGACCAATCCTAGATATATGTAAGTCTGTATAAATGTTTAAAAAATATGGGTCTTCTATTACTCTCAGCGGTATCATAGAATGGATAAAAAATTTAATAATGTTTTCATCAAATTGCTCCTGAGTTATTGCATCTGCACGGTTCTTGCATTTACCAGTTTTAGGCACTCGCCCACTCCCGCTGCTGACATTTTCATTTTTTCTCACTTTTACATAACTTTTGTATTCTTCGACACATTCTTCTCCATGTTTCCTTTTTAAGTGGCTTAAGAAATTAGATGAACAGTTATTATATCTCTTTATTTCTACTTTTTGAGGTAAGCATTTCACACATAAAGCAACAATTTTAGTTGATGTCGAACAGTCCGGTATGTACTTGAAAAATTTACCATCAAGTAAATTCAGTCGCGGTCCTGCCTATGCCGTGGAGGTGGAGGTTGGTGGTATTGGCACAGTTGACGACCCCGCCGGTGCTGGTTCGCTAATTTCCAAAATATTCACAGAACTTTTACTATCGTCCCCAGCGTCGGAGATTAAATGAGACATTTTCAAGAAACTAATGATGCTACAAGACTAGACAATGCAATACAGTTTTTTTGCAAGACAACTATGTATACTATTAATTGTATATTAACAGGAAATAATAGTATATTATATACCAAGGTTGTGAAGAGTTTTTTCTAGAGCCGAGCATTATTAGATCCCGAGATGCGCAGCATCGAGGGATATAAGATGAGAGGCTCTAGAAAACACTTCACAACCGTGGTGTATATATTATTTTTTTCACTACTAGTACTTTTATTCCTTTTATTCTTCTCACATAAAAAACGTACTATCGCGATCACGGATTTTTTCCTGGATGCCAGTGTATAATGGGATGAATTTTTGCCCCGTGTTACACTAAAATCTGGATTATTGACTAGTAGTCAATAATAAAAAATTATTTACCACTAGGCAAGAAGGCTAACTTCACAAGGTGACAACAGACTAGATAATAGTATGTTTTAAAGCTAGTAGTGAAAAAATTATTATTATTACAAACTCAGGCGCGCGTTCGAATTTTTGAAACAGGTATATATTATTTACTTTAACACCAAAAATCTAAAGCGATCTAAACTGTACTATTTCACGAGTTTTACTGAACAATGTATAAGGGATAAGCAATTTTGTCTAACAACAGTAATAACGTAATAAAAATGCGTATCTGCATCTGTGCATTAAAAAAATAGTTTTCTGTAGTGTTCACTTTACAATAAAGATAAAAAGAACCTGCTATGTAATAATTCATCCCTTAAGAATACAGATATTTTTCATTTTTTACAGTTAGGACATTGTTTGCTGACAAATATATTTTGCCATTTGGATTTGTGGAGCTTTGACAATTAAAAAAATTGATAATTCATACAAAACGTCTTCTGCAGTCTGTTTCCTCTTCTATTCAATGGTGTGATAATATCAATTTTTGATCATAGTGTGTTTTTACTAATTTCTTAAATTAAAAGTTTTATACAATTCCTCTTTTTATAGAGATTATGCAGAGTGTATATTTTCATATGTGTACAAGATGCTACAACTTAGCCGTCGAAACAATATTGTGAGGTTATAATTTAATAACTACTGTGAAACTTTTTCATCTGTGAATCTTTTTATTTTGTGAATCTTTATTTCATACAAATATACTACTCAAAAAATGAACTGGATTTACTTATCTTGACATCTGCGTATATTTTATTAATAAAAATATGATTTTGTGAATGCGTAAGTTGATATTAAGTAGGTACTATAAAATAAACACGGATGGTTTTATGGGAATTATTTAAATATTTAAAAAATTACAGAAATCTGTGCAAATGGTCCAGTTGATGTGTTGAGTATTAGTATATTTCTACAACCAATTGACCCTATACATTATACATTTATAAAAAGATATTTCAATTGCACTTGTTTACGTCTGGTACGAGGTTGAAATATAATCTGCTGCTACAAAAACCAGAATGACATCATTATTTATTTAATTTAAAAATTTCATAAATAGTATTATTAGTTGTAACCACGACCTCCTCGATTCGACGTTTGACGTCTTAATACGGCCAGTTCAAATTTTAAAAATATTATTATGCACATGTTCTCCGCATGGCGCTAGCTACCGGGGGATTGGAGATCAGAACCGCGCCAGTAATCTGAAATGGTTCGAAAATTAGCTTAAATTTTTACACTTGACAGTCAACATACTTCAAATAAATTACAATTTATGCCATCGGCAGTGGTGATTCTAAGAAAAAGCATTTTTTTATGAAAAGTATTTATTTGTCAATGTTTGAGTACTTGTTTAGAAAGAAGTTTAATGTACAATCGCGTTCCAGATATGTTGTTGGTGCTTTTTTGGCAAGGTTAGTTAATATTGATTTTAGAAGTATATTTAAAATTATTCTTCAAAGGTCCTTGTTGTAAATCTTGAGAATAGATAAAGAAGAATTCTAAGATAAAGAATTCTGAAGTCAAGATCAGCTAAAATACTGCAATGATTGCATTCTTCAGGTAAATATTGAAATCTATTTAAAACCAGTTCTGTTATTTTACTAGGGCATTTCAAATCTCCACGATCTTGTTGATTAATTAATCCTAAGAGCGATTTGAGGAGCAATCGCTCAAGGAATTGGTCAATACATACTGTACATCATGAGGAGTGTTTGAAAAACATGTCTAAAATGTGTTATGATAAAAGATTTTTTAAAAATATATTTCTGAAATTACTGTATGTATTGTAGGGCACCACATTACATTTTAATAACTTTCAACCAGAAGATCCGTCTTTATAACAACTGCTTTTAAAGTGTAATTTACAGATAACAGTACTTTTGGGTATTTTCGTATCTGAAATAAATTAAAATTCTACGTTAACTATACTGTCCGGACTGTCCCTTTCTATTGTACAATGCACTAAATACGATGTAATTTAGAAAATGTATAAAGTAAAATAAATTAACATTTTACTAAAGTATATGTTTTAATCCTACCAGAAGGAAGATGTAAATTTTCAATCCACCTATTTCGTAAGCTAATACTGGAAGAAAATGCAAAGAAACTCGTTGCATTTTTGTAATTTCTGTAAGTAACACATAGCACTTCTTGTGAATAGGCATTTCTTTTCAGTAAAATTACTATTTTTAAATCAAAAACTTATCAAACAAAAGCAAACGCACTAAATTCGTTATAAAGTAGAATAAAGATTAATTATTCGATATACGGACCCTTCTGAACCCAGGTAAACCAATTATATTGAGTTGTAGAGGATAACTTAAAGAACAATAATCCGAAAAAACATCGCGCTGGTCGCCGGTAATTAATAAGAAAAACAATTAAAATGGCTATTTTGAGGTTAGAATGTTATGATGTTAGGTTACAGTTAGTAAAAAAGTTGGCTGTAATTACGTGAAAATGGCTTAAAAATGGTGTTTGTGTCATCTGATAAGAATATTTTATAATTTTTAACTGTTTTTATGACGTTCTTCGAACGAAAACCCGTAGCGCTATATCGAATAATTACTGAATAAAGTTTAGAAAAGTCAAATATTTAACAATAACCTTCAAAAGAGTCCGGATTTTATTTTAAAATATCACAGATTATAAACATTCCAAGCATTTTGCTAAGTGTACATTTGGATGTGTGAACGCGTCGGATAAAATCGAACGGTTGAACGCGTCCATTCCCCCGGGACGTGGCGCCAAGCGGAGAACGCCAAAACGGCCAAACAGGCCGCATAAAGACGTCAAACGTCGGCGTCGAATCGAGGAGGTCGTGGTTGTAACAATGTTAGTTGCGATTTTTAATTGCAATTGACATGTTAATTGAAATAAGGTTTAACTGCACAACTGGAATTGATACATCAATTCAAACCAAGTTTAATTGTAACTAAATTTAGTTGCAGTGCGCAATAAAAAGGTTAGTTGCAATTAAACATAATTGCAATTGAAATATCGCAATTAAATATTCAATCAATTGATTAATTGATTAAACATTTACCTAATTGATTGATGCCCAACACTGGCGTCAACTTATAAAAATTGACAAAGAAGACAGAAATTTGTCTGTCGACAAGTCAAGTTGGTTTTCCTGATGCATGGCCGATTCCACATAAATTTATTTACAGTATAATTCTCGCGTGGTGCAAACTTAAGAAACTACTACTTTCTTATCAGTTTTTCTAACCATTTTTGTTCCCCTTATTTTTTTAATTGTTTATTGTTAATAGCATAAAGCTAACAAAAATACATCATAAAAAAATAAAGTTCTTGTTTAATGTTTACATTTATAAATATCATAATTTAAATTTATTCTTCACCCTAGTATCTAAAAGAATAATAAAATAAAATAGAAAAGAAAATATAAGGTTTTCTTCTCTATACACTTATATTGTCCTTAATACAATTATTACGATATTTAATACACCTCTGTCTAAAAAGTGTTACTGTTTCAGAGTTCTTCAGGTCGATGGGTAAGTTATTGTAATATATAAGACCATTATGAAAGATGCCATTTTGGCTATAAGTAGTGGAAACTAGATACATAGAAATCTTCACTAGCACGAGATTGATAATGATGTAGTTCTGATACAGTTCTGGTACGTTTTAATAAATATTCTGGGAATAAACTGTTTTATTTTGTATATAACAGTCATTGTGTTTACAGAGATTATTTGTTTCACATTCAAGTCTTTTACCTTCAACATATTGTTAACATTGGTATAACGATTACATTTAAGAATATACCGCATGGATTGGTTTTGTTTAGACCACTCAGTAAGATGTTCACTTATTCTTCCTTAAAGATTTACTTTCTTAGCTATTTTCTTTGTTATATATTCTGCATGTTGACAAAATGTCAAATGTTCATCGATTTTAACACCCAAATACTTGTACTCATCTACCTTTTGATTAACTACAAAGACTCCATTGTGGCATTTAGTTGATATGGAATTAAGTCTACAATAACCATAAATTTTGTTTTTTCTATATTCAAACTTAATCCATTCTGCTCTATCCATCCATGCACTATGGACAGTTCTGCATTTATTATGTTTACCACTGTTTGAACATCTTCTCCAATGAGGTATAGTAGAGTGTCATCCGCAAAAAGTTGAATATTACATTTATTCAGATATCTAGTGTAATGGTATATTTTTACAAGCTCTGAATAATTGTTGTTTCGTCCACATATTTACAAAAATCTTGAGTCCGGTTCTGCAAATTTGAATTCATTTCATAATGTAAACTTGCGTTAGCATTCGATATCAACAACCCTATAAAATTATTTAAAAAAAAGGTTGGTTTTAAATCTTAGAATTTAAAAAAATCTCTTTGGTTATTCATATAAGCGTTTGCAGTTTTAGAGGAAAAATCAATACTTGCTGTTGAGTTGCTGTGCTTTGATTGGTTAAGCCAAAACACGCGATTCGTTGATTGGGTACTAAGAAAAAATCAATACTTATTCTTGAAGTGAGATCTCGCTATTGGCTAATTTCGATTTGCATCTGGTAATGTATTTCTACGCGAAAAAAAGAACCTTGAGTTTTTAAAGTGGACATCGAAATTTGAGAAAAGACAGTTGACTTCGATCGACATTATAGAATTACCGTTTTACTTTAGTTAATTAGAATTAAAGAAAATTCTAGATCTAGTTCTCGTACAGTTAGGTCGATACTTGCCGTGAAGTGAGTTTTTGATACAGTTTAGTTTTGAATAATTCACTTTGAAAGACTTGAATATACAGTACCCCTAATAATTATATGTGGCTTGTTTGATTGTAATGGGCCATTAAAACAATCATTTTTACCGCTCGCGCTTTAAAATTAGTGCAGTTTGGTTATTAAAAAATCTTGCAGACGGACTTATAATTTAAATAATAAATTCCCGTTCTACATGTAGATAAAGATAAACAATTATCCGTTTGATTGGAAGAATTTAATGTAGCAAGTGCTATCTGTGTTTAAAAGACGATAAGCCGTATTCGCATCTCTCTGTTAAATTAACAGCATGTTTAATTACCATGGTGACCAATTCTAATCTTTTCCCACCTATTAAAATAGATAAAGCTATCTTTATTCTTGTTGATTTTAAACGAAACTTTAGTTAGAGACACCTTTAATCGTGCCTCGTAATACGGCCCATTACCGTTATTTCTCGTGTGCAAATTATAAATGAAAAACAATAACAGAAACAGGATTATTTAAACTGTGTTTAATAAAGATTGTTCGTTAAATCATATGGAATATTTCAACGTTTTGTGTGATTGAACTGAATCTGAGATAAAAATTATTTCTTTGGACCTGCTACATTCAAATAACAATTCATAACCATTAAGGAGCAACAAGTCTTTTAAGGAGAGGCGTTTCCAGTTTCTAGCAATCAAGAGTAATGTTTTTTTGCGATGCAAGTAAACAATGGTTTAATTGGAATTCGATTTATAAGATTTAAGGTATTGTACTTTAAGAAATATCTATTTTTTGTAATCTTTTTTGTGTGTACGGATTATTTGGATAATTGAATTTTTATAGTTTTCTATAAAAAGAGAGCTCTCCAATAGGATTTAATTTTAGTCTGTTACTTTCAGTGAAATTCAAATATTCTAACTTCAGTAATATCTAATTAAATTCATTTCCGTGATATTTTAACAAACATATGTTCGTTAAATTTCAAATGATTTTATGTTTAATAAATCTTGATCTTAATAAATTTCTGAATAATTTATGTTCAATAAAATTTAAATAATCTTATGTTGAATAAATTTTAACTAAATTCTGAATCATTCTGTGTCCAATAATTCCTGAGTAACTTGAAAATTAAATACTGAATGACTAATTTAAGTTTAATAAATTTATGTTGTCAATGTTTTTTTTATTCTATATGTATATGATTTTTTATTTTTTTACCATTCAATAAATATGTTTTTTCAGTTTATACCAAGTGAGTTAAATGGAACCATAAATGCTTTATTCATTTTTTTTTATTTTTAAAAATTTATAAATATAAACAAAATTTTTGTTCAAAACCTGGTATATTGAATTCATTTTCTGATTAGTGAATTTAATATCTTTTCTGGCTTAATTAATGTCATTAAAGAAGTAAACCAGTAAGGCCATTATATGGCCCAATTTTAAACCTCTGCACTCGCCGTTTACAGCGCTGTAAAAAACTTTCATTAACCTACAGTAGCCACCAGGTTATTGCCTCTAGGATAGCCTAAAATGAAATGATGGAGAACACATCAGCCGTAAATACAGGGTGTTCAAGTTGATACATTTTGACAATTTCATCACTGGTCACCAAAAACACATTTCAATCGTAAACCTTAAATAAAATGTTTACAAGCACACTGCGATTTGATAATCCGGAGACGTAAGCAGGAAGGGCATGATTACACTTTTCCAAAATATGAAAACATGGCGCACACCTATACCGTAGATACAGTGTGTTCAAGTTGATACATTTTGACAATTTCCTTACAAGACACACAAATCGCACTTTATTCGTAATTCCTAAATCAGATGTTTGCAAGCATACGGCGGTACAAAAATACAGGAGCGTAAGCAGGAAGGACATGTCTACACACTGCCAAAATATGAAAAATGACGCACATTTATACCGTAGATACGGGGTGTTAAAGATGGTACGTTTGGACAATTTCTTTACAAGACACACAAAACGCACTTTATTCGTAATTCCTAAATCAGATTTTTGCAAGCATACTGCGGTATAAAAATTCAGCAGCGTAAGCAGAAAGGACATGTCTACACACTGCCGAAATATGAAACAATGACGCACACCTATACCGTAGATACAGGGTGTTAAAAATGGTACGTTTGGACAATTTCTTTACAAGACACATACAATGCACTTTAATCGTAATTCCTAAATCAGATGTTTGCAAGCATACTGCGGTAGAAAAATTTAGCAGCGTAAGCAGAAAGGACATGTGTACACACTACCAAAATATGAAATAATGGCACACACCTATATCGTAGATATAGGGTGTTAAAGGTGGTATGTTTGGACAATTTCTTTATAATAAACACAACACGCAATTTATTAGTAATTCCTAAATCAGATGTTTGCAAGCAAACTGCGGTACATAAATTCAGGAGCGTAAGTAGGAAGGACATGTCTACACACTGCCAAAAATGAAAAAATGGCGCACACCTATAACGTAGATACAGGGTGTTAAAAATGGTACGTTTGGACAATTTCTTTACAAGACACACAAAATGCAATTTATTCGTAATTTCTAAATCAGATGTTTGCAAGCATACTGCGGTACAAAAATTCAAGAGCGTAAGCAGGAAGGACATGTCTACACATTGCCAAAATATGAAAAAATGGCGCACACCTATACCGTAGATACAGGGTGTTAAAAATGGTACGTTTGTACAATTTGCTTACAAGACAAACAAAACGCACTCTATTCGCAATTCTTAATTCAGATGTTTGCAAGCATACTGAGGTACAGAAATTCAGGAGCGTAAGCAGGAAGGACATGTCTTTACACTGCCAAAATATGATAAAATGGCGCACACCTATATCGTAGATACAGAGTGTTAAAGATGGTACGTTTGGACAATTTCTTTACAAGACACACAAAACGCACATAATCGAAATTCTGAAATCAGATATTTGCAAGTATACTGCGGTACAAAAATTCAGGAGCGTAAGCAGAAAGGACATATCTACACGCTGCCAAAATATGAAAAATGACGCAAATTTATACCGTAGATACGGGGTGTTAAAGGTGGTACGTTTGGACAATTTCTTTACAAGACACACAAAACGCACTTTATTCGTAATTCCTAAATCAGATGTTTGCAAGCATACTGCGGTACAAAAATTCAGCAGCGTAAGCAGAAAGGACATGTGTACACACTGCCGAAATATGAAACAATGGCGCACACCTATACCGTAGATACAGGGTGTTAAAAATGGTACGTTTGGACAATTTGCTTACAAGACAAACAAAACGCACTTTAATCGTAATTCCTAAATCAGATGTTTGCAAGCATACTGCGGTAGAAAAATTTAGCAGCGTAGGCAGAAAGGACATGTCTACACACTACCAAAATATGAAATAATGGCGCACACCTATATCGTAGATACAGGGTGTTAAAGATGGTACGTTTGGTCAATTTCTTTACAAGCCACAAAAAACGCACTTTAATCGTAATTCTTAAATCAAATGTTTGCAAGCATACTGCGGTACAAAAATTCAGGAGCGTAAACAGAAAGGACATCTCAACACATTGCCAAAATATGAAAAAATGGCGCACACCTATACCGTAGACACAGGGTGTTAAAGATGGTACGTTTGGACAATTTCTTTACAATAAACAGAACACGCAATTTATTAGTAATTCCTAAATCAGATGTTTGTAAGCAAACTGCGGTACATAAATTCAGGAGCGTAAGCAGGAAGGACATGTCTACACACTGCCAAAATATGATAAAATGACGCACACCTATAACGTAGATACAGGGTGTTAAATATGGTACGTTTGGACAATTTGCTTACAAGACAAACAAAACGCACTTTAATCGTAATTCCTAAATCAGATGTTTGCAAGCATACTGCGGTAGAAAAATTTAGCAGCGTAGGCAGAAAGGACATGTCTACACACTACCAAAATATGAAATAATGGCGCACACCTATATCGTAGATACAGGGTGTTAAAGATGGTACGTTTGGTCAATTTCTTTACAAGCCACAAAAAACGCACTTTAATCGTAATTCTTAAATCAAATGTTTGCAAGCATACTGCGGTACAAAAATTCAGGAGCGTAAACAGAAAGGACATCTCAACACATTGCCAAAATATGAAAAAATGGCGCACACCTATACCGTAGACACAGGGTGTTAAAGATGGTACGTTTGGACAATTTCTTTACAATAAACAGAACACGCAATTTATTAGTAATTCCTAAATCAGATGTTTGTAAGCAAACTGCGGTACATAAATTCAGGAGCGTAAGCAGGAAGGACATGTCTACACACTGCCAAAATATGATAAAATGACGCACACCTATAACGTAGATACAGGGTGTTAAATATGGTACGTTTGGACAATTTCTTTACAAGACGCACAAAACGCACTTTAATCGTAATTCGTAGATCAGATGTTTGCAAGCATACTGCGGTACCAGAATTCAGCAGCGTAAGCAGGAAGGATATGTCTACACACTGCCAAAATATGAAAAAATGGCGCACTCCTGTATCGTAGATACAGGGTGTTAAAGGTGGTACGTTTGGACAATTTCTTTACAAGACACACAAAACGCAATTTATTCGTAATTCCTAAATCAGATGTTTGCAAGCATACTGCGGTACAAAAATTCAGAAGCGTAAGCGGGAAGGATATGTCTACACATTGCCAAAATATGAAAAAATGGCGCGAAAAAATGTATCTACGATATATCCTAGATACAGGGTGTTAAATTTGGTACGTTTTGGCAATTTCCTCACTGGTCACCCAAAACGCACTTCAATCGTAAACCTTAAATCAAATGTTTGCAAGCACCCTGCGATTTGACAATCCGGGAACATAAATATGAAGGACTTGTCTACATATTTCTAAGATATGAGAACATGGTGCACACCTATATCGTAGATACAGGGTGTTAAAGTTAGTGCGTTTTGGCAATTTACTCACTGGTTACCCAAAACGCACTTCAATCGTAATCCTTAAATTATTCCCTCTGGTAATTATTTTCCAAGTACTCATTTTTACAGGCTGAGTTGACCAGGAAGCCTTAGATATTTTTGAAAATTACAATGTATCATCTGTGTCTGATGGAAGGTAGTTCGAGTTAGGTTTATCCAGGCCGGGAGGGCAATCTCTGGCCGATGGTACACTGCATGCCACCAGCCAGCTGGATTCATAAACGAGAGTTTGAGGATCACGTTATGGCTGTGCAATTCCAGTCTGGTGATCAGAAGAAACCGTTTCGAGCCGCTGAGCTTAAGGGGTATTGTAGCGAATACACAACCTCTCAATCATCAAAACAACTTCAATCAAAGGGTACACACCGGGGTTCTGCTTAGGTAAAATTAAACGAAGCGCTGACGAGGCCTATAACTGGTAGACCGGGGTGGCATAACCGTCCAAGTCTGCCAGATTGAGGTTGGTTTAGGTCGGGTAGTGGTCCTACACAAGTGGGGAAACTCTGAAGTTAGACTAGAGGCCGTCTCCTATGCTGGAAGAAGGGGTCTCAACTACTGAGTACGTTTATAACTCCGGTACTAGCCTGGAGAGCTAGTAGAGGTCTGGATAGGCACACCTCGCTGCCACCAGTGTGTGCTGACAGCTTCTGCAATAGCATTAGTGATCGAATTGAGCGTATCTCAATTCGTATCTCCGAAAGGAGGACCGTTGTGATTAAATTATTAGGTGCGCCACCTTAAAATAATGTTGTCTGGATGGTTGACTCCATTCTATAGTACAGTTACTCAATGCTACAATACATATCGTGACCGAATGTGTATCGTTACTAGTACTATTGCATTTCTCGCCGTGTAAAAGTTGAGAACTTGACAAAAAGGTCTTAATTTATATTTTTATCTACCACTAGCGGTCCGTCCCGGCTTCGCACGGGTGAACTTTTATTTGTACTAATATTTGTACACCTTGGGTTACATTATTTAAGTTTTAGTAGAGATCCCTAATTTTTTCAAGTAATATATATAGCCTATGTTGCTCAGGGATAATGTAGCATTCTAATGGTGAAAAATTATTGAAATCGGTCCAGTAGTTTTTGAGTTTATTCGTTACAAACATACAAATCTTTCCTCTTTATAATATTAGTATAGATTGTTTGTTTGTTTGTTTTTGGGCGAGGAATCAGGATGGCGGAGCATCCTTCGTACCTCATGGCACCGATTGCTATGATCATTTGGCCAACCCTACTAGAATTTAGCCGAATCTGGGGGAATTCCACCCCCCAGTAGGGATCTTTATCGTGCCAAACATCGCATTGACACGGGACCTACAGTTTTACTTCCTATCCGAGAAGAAGGCATGTTTTTAATTTTTCTCCGCTATGAAAAATTACCAGCTCGGCCGGGGATCGAACCTGCGATCTTTGGATTATGAAGCAAACATGCAAACCACTAATCCACCTAGACTGGCTAGTATAGATTGTGTTTTTCTGGAATATTTTTACATAATCAACCAATAGTATTAAAGAAAGCATATCAAATCATATATGTAAGTAGCAATAACGTGACAGCTGCTACTCATTATTGTGATACAGAGATTAATAAACATCACAGTTTTTATTTACATAAATCCGACTTAGTTTTAAGTTTGTTTTTCCATAGATTTCTAATACAAGGTGATCCAAAATGACTGAGGACTGTTTGAATTTACCGACACGGTAAATTATTGTCACGTTGGCAACATGAATACTTTTCGGATATTTTTATCCTTCGTTTATTTTAACAGTGGCGTCTCAAAAATAATATAGCTTATAAACTTCATTAATTTTAAATAATAAGCTTACTTTATAATAAAATCGCCTAACAAACCGTAGTTCTGAAAAGAAGTGTTTTGTAAAATAAGAAAACAAGCGAAATAAAGCAAAAATTCAATGAAAATCCAAAACAACGTGGCAAAGCACAAAGATGTAAACGAGAAAGTGACTAGTTGTCGCTGTAATTTGACGCAACACATTTCAATAGTCCTATACTAACAACGTGAAATACACTAAAACCTAAGGCGCCAAATTCAAACCATCCTCACTCAATTTGGGCTCACTGTACTTCACATATAGCAAGTATTATAAAAAAAACTCTTTTCCGTATTATTATGTATCAAGAGTACGTACTCAGTAATCTTTGAAATTACTTTTTTTAGAGATTTTAGAGTAGGTTGCAATTCTTTCATAAATAAGACACGGATTTTCTCATGAGACATAATAATTGATAAGAGAAATGCAGCTTGTGGTTCCACACACAAACTAACAATTGCAAACTTTTTAATCTAGCCAGAAACACTGCTTCATCTGAGAAACGGAATCTGCTAGTTTTATTAGAAACAATTTTTCTAATAGTATGAAAAGTTTTGAAAATCTCAATAACTTAGAGATAATACCTCATTCTTAAAATAATAAAATAATTTAAAAATGTTTATTATTAATGTTGAAAATGGTCTTAGTAATATCAAAAATGCTGTTTAATCGTCTATTAACAAGAGAAATATTATTTACATACACTAATTACAATCACTATAATTATAAACTGTTAACGAAATTAAACTAGATATTAACAAACTTAAAGTAGGTTATTTAAGGACTATTTATTTACTACACATTTATATTTGTCTACTAATTACACAATGGGCATATTCAATTCACCGGTTGAACAATGATTGACCCTTTTTCTACGCGACCGCGGTATATAGCCACACGGAAGTGTGTAGAATCCTCTAGAAGTCTCCAGCACATCATACATAGCACGTCATACATCACTCACGCAAGCTCTTGAATGTTCGAAGGCGGCGTATTGGGGTTACTCACGTTTATTAATTGCCCCTTCTCCAAGTCTGTTCTGTCCCAGAACAGGCTTTATTCTCTGGTTCCTATAGAAAGGGTTGTGACGATATCGACAGTCTTCACCTCGACTACACGTTTCATTACGGTACAAGTAACAGTTTACACTCTTAGTTAGCCTTGACGAGGGCTGTAGGTCAGAGCTGCATATCAAGGTTTTCACGCCCATACTTCTAAAGATGACTTCCAACATGTTTCGAATGATTCTCCAATCCAGCTGGTCCTGCCCACAGCCG
The DNA here is from genome assembly GCA_929113105.1 of Agrypnus murinus. Lineage (NCBI taxonomy): Eukaryota > Metazoa > Arthropoda > Insecta > Coleoptera > Elateridae > Agrypnus > Agrypnus murinus. The sequence goes on from OV816030.1 coordinate 82,181,326, forward strand.
AGTTTGGGAACTGCCAATTTGTTAATGCCCCTGGTAAGCAGCGCAATCCTCAAATCCCATAACGCCTTCCACAGGTCCGCGTAACTGGGTTTCTGGCAGTAAACCTGTTTCGTTACTAAGTAGTAAATAGAGCGTCCATGATCCGGCAAGTGTGAGACTTTGCCAACAGAGAGATTCTGTTCTCAAAGTTCATCCATCCGTCCTAATTTATTGCTAAATACTACTGCGATTCATCTTGCCATGCGAAGTTCCTCGGAGACACAGTGGGCAATGGAATAATCAACAGGGACCCGGAAGAGATCTCATTGCATCTTGGTAGTGACTCCGAATCTCGCTTTTCTGGTCTCGGAAAATGCAGCCATAAATTCTTCAAAGGTCGGCTGATCATCTTCAGGCCTTACTGTATTGACAGCCACTTCAGTCTCATCTTCCTGATCCGGGACTGCGTTATTATTTCCCTCGTAGGGCGCCAGACGATTGTAGTGTACCACCTTTGCTTTCCCTCTTGGCAATTTCTGGATGCGATAGAGCAAATCATTTATTCGTTTCTTCACCTGGTATGCCCTCCCAATTTTGCTGTAACTTCTTGAGTAGCCACGGCGTCTTTATGGATTGTATAACCAGACAAGCTTGCCAGGTTGAAACCCTCCTTCTTGGGCTGACACATTGTGCAAAGTTTTCATCCGGTCTCTCACGATTCGGCTATTGTTTCGAGTTCGTTCGTGAATATCCTCCAACTTCTTTAAGTTGACGACATAATCATTCCCGGCTACTTCCTGCTCCTCATGGATATCCAAATTCCAGATCACACGGTAACCGTAGCTTCCGTCCAAACATTACAGACGCTGGTGACTGTTCGGTTTTTCGTGAACCGATGCACGATAAGCCATCAGGAACAGATACAGGTATTGATCCCAGTCGCGTTGATGATCGGAGACGACCTCGGCCAAATATATGCGCATTGTTCGATTCATGCGTTCTGTAGGTAGCAGTGTGGTCCGAGTCTTGCAAATGCCAACAATCGACATACTCTCCAAAGACTATAGACTCAAGATTACGGCTTTGGTCCGAGTGCAGCTCCATGTGCACTCCGAAACGATTGAAGAACTCCTTGGATAGTACATCAGCAACAGTCGCGGTTTCCTGTTTTGGTAGAGCTTCTAGGCCGTTTAGTAAAATAGTCCATTGCCACTAAGATGTACTTATTCCCATCGTCGGTCTCGGGAAATGGTCCAGCAATGTCTATAGCTATTCTTTCCAGAGGACTACCCACATTGTACTGCCTCATAGGTTTCCCCAAGGGTACGTTACCAGTGGCACATAGTTCGCATTTCCGGCACCACTTTTTCACGTCTTCTTTACCATTGACCCAATGAAAACGCTCTCTAACTTTTTCCAAAGTCTTCTTCACGCCGAAATGTCCTCCTGAGGCACCGTCATGGAGATGTCGTAATACTGTTGTCACTCGGCTTTTTGAAACCACGAACTGAGACCTAATGGTGGTGCCATCTTCACTCTCCAGCATTCGCTTCAGGAAACCATTTTACAGCTTCAAGAACTCAAGGACCACTGGGCCCAATATGCTTTTAGGGTTCTGTTGGAAGGGCTGACGGCTTCCCAGGCAGGCCTTTCTCTCACATGCTTCCATTCCAGTACCATTTTTAACTTGGGATCAGCCTACTGTTGTCGTTGTAATTCTTCCGCCAACCAATTGTCGTTGACGATGGTATTTCTTAATACTTGGCAAACCGTCTCTTCCAGACGAGAGCAATGACGACAGTCCGTCGGACAGGATCTTCTTGAAAGAGCATCGGCATTCCGATGGCTGGTGCCCGCTCGATGTTCCATGTCAAAATCATATTGTAACGTTCTTTTTAAAATAATAACAAAAGTGCTGTTTCAAATCGTCTATTAATAATTAATATTTATTTACAAACACTAATGAATACACTATAAAATTAACGCTATGATTATAAACCATTAAAACTATTATTTACAGACTATGAATTTCTAATACAACATTTATCTTTACATTTACTATTTATTTCGTGAAACACAGTTAATGACTCGCTGTTGATTGATCCTCTTTTATCCGCGAGGTCAATTTTATACCCTCATATCATCGTACCAGAAGCCGCTGGAACCTACTATGTATTTCTAGAAGGCACTAGATAAACCGCGTCTGGTTTACATGCTTATTGCGATGCGTCATTCTCTCGAATGCTGTAGAATATTCCATTTGTTGTGTGAAGAAGAGGTTCTTTCTTTTTCTCTCTTGTTACACTGCCCCCCTCTTCAAGTCTGTTCTGTCCCAGAACAGGTTTTATGCTCTGTTTCCTGTAGAACGGGTCATGACGATATCGACAGTCTTCACCTCGACTACACGTTCCATTACGGTAGAAGTAACAGTCTACACTCTTCGTTGGCCTTAATACGGGCTGTGGGTCAAAACTGCAGACGAAGATCTTGACGTCCGTACCTCTAAAGACAACTTCCAGCATGTTTCTAACGATTCTCCAATCCAGCTGGTCCCGCCCACAGCCGAGTTTGGGAACTGCCAATTTGTTAATTTCCCTGGTAAGCAACTCGATCCTTAAATTCCATAATGCCCTCCACAAGTCGGCGTAACTCGGTTTCTGGTAGTAAAACTGCTTGGTTACCAAGTAGTAAATGGATCGGTCATGATCAGGCAAGCGTAAGGATTTACCAACAGAGGGATTTTGTTCTCGAAGTTCATTCAGCCGTCCAAATTTATTTCTAAACACTACTGCGATTCCCCTGGACATACGGAGATCCTCAGAGACACAGTGGGCAATGGAATAATCACCAGGGACCCGGAAGAGATCTTGTTGCATCTCAGTCGTGACTCCGAATCGCGCTTTTCTAGTTCCAGAAAACGCAGCCATAAATTCTCTGAAGGTTGGCTGATCATCTCCAGGCCTTACGGTATTGATAGCCACCTCAGCCTCATCTTCCCGATCCGGGACTGCGTCATTATTTCCCTCATAATGCGCCAGACGATTGGAGTGTACCACCTTTGGTTTCCCTCTTGGCAATTTCTGGATGCGATAAATCAAGTCATTTATTCGTTTCTTCACCTGGTATGGGCCCTCCCAATTCCGCTGTAACTTTGGAGAATAGCCACGACGTCTTTGCGGGTTGTATAACCAGACAAGCTCTCCAGGTTGAAACCCTCCTTCTTGGGCTCTCACATCGTACGTAGCCTTCATCCGGTCACTCACGATTCGACTATTGTTTCGGGTTCGGTCGTGAATATCCTCCAACTTCTTCTTCAAGTTGATGACATAATCATTCCCGGCTACCTCCTGCTCTATAGGTAGAGACCCAAATTCCAGATCACACGGTAACCGTAACTCGCGTCCAAACATCACAGACGCTGGTGACTGACCGGTTGTTTCGTGGACCGATGCACGATAAGCCATCAGGAACAGATGCAGGTATTGGTCCCAGTCTCGTTGATGATCGGAGACGACCTTGGCCAAATATTTGCCCATTGTCCGATTCATGCGTTCTACCATTCCATCGGACTGCGGATGTAACGGTGTGGTCCGAGTCTTACGAATGCCCAACAATCGACAGACTTCTCCAAATAGTACAGACTCAAAGTTGCGGCCTTGATCCGAATGCAGCTCCATGGGCACTCCGAAGCGACTGAAAAACTCTTTGACTAGTACGTCAGCAACAGTCGCAGCTTCCTGGTTTGGTAGGGCATATGCTTCTGGCCATTTGGTAAAGTAGTCTATTGCCACTAATATGTATTTATTCCCATCGTCGGTTTCGGGAAATGGTCCGGCAATATCTATAGCTATTCTTTCCAGAGGACTACCCACATTGTACTGCCTCATAGGTGCTCTTCGTTTCCCCAAGGGTCCGTTACCAGTGGCACATAGTTCACATTTCCGGCACCACTCCTTCACGTCGTCTTTACAGTTGACCCAATAAAAACGCTCCCTAACTTTCTCCAAAGTCTTTTTCACACCGAAGTGTCCTCCTGAGGCACCGTCATGGAGATGTCGCAACACTGTAGCCACTCGGCTTCTTGGAACCACGAACTGAGACCTAATGGTGGTGCCATCTTCACGCTCCAGTACTCGCTTCAGGAGATCGTCTTCCACCTTCAAAGACTCCCATTGGGCCCAATATGCATTGAGCGTTCTGTTGAAAGGGCTGACGGCCTCCCAGGCAGGCCTTTCTCCCACGCGCTTCCATTCCAGTACCATTTTTAGTTCGGGATCAGCCTTTTGCTGTCGTTGCAATTCTTCCGGCAACCAATTGTCGTTGACGATAGTAGTTCTTAATACTTGGCAAACCCTCTCTTCCAAGCGAGAGCAATGACGGCAATCCGTTGGACAGGGTCTTCTTGAAAGAGCATCGGCATTTCGATGACTAGTGCCCGCTCGATGTTCTGTGTCAAAGTCGTATCCTTGTAATCGCTCGATCCACCTTGCGACCTGGCCTTCAGGATTACGGAATTGTAGAAGCCTTTTCAACGCTGCATGGTCCGTCCTCAATAAAAACTTCCGTCCGTACAAGTATTTGTAGAAGTGCTCAACGGACTTCACGACGGCCAATAGTTCTTTTCTGGTCACACAATAATTCCTTTCGGCTTTCGACAAAACCTTACTAAAATAGCCGATGACCTTTTCTTGTCCATCCTGTATCTGAGAAAGTACACCCCCAATGGCCAGATTACTTGCATCTGTGTCAAGTATGAATTTCCCTTCTGTCCGTGGATAGCTCAATATTGGTGCTGTTGTCAGGGCACGCTTCAACTGTTGGAAAGCTGTTTCACACTCTCCGCTCCAAACATACTCGCGCCCATCTTCAGTTAACCTTGTCAGGGGCTTCGCTATATTGGCAAACCCAGGAACGAAATGCCTGTAGTAGGTACATAACCCAAGAAAACTACGAACTTGGTGTTTATCTCTCGGTGTTGGCCACTCTTGAACTGCACGAATCTTATCGGGGTCGGCTGCCACTCCATTTTGTGATACGACGTGCCCGAGATATTTCACTTCCTTTCTGAATATGTGGCACTTTTTCAGACTCAGTTTCAAATTGGCTCCACGTAGTCTTCGGAACACTTCCTCTAGATTTTTCAAATGTTCGTTGAATGATTTTCCGACTACAATCACATCATCTAGGTATACCAGGCAGGTCTTCCACGACAGCCCTCTCAGGATGGTCTCCATTAGACGCTTAAAGGTGGCCGGAGCGTTACATAGACCGAAAGGCATAACTGTAAACTCCCATAGTCCGGAACCAATAGTGAACGCGGTCTTCTCCCGGTCTTCAGGTTCCATTTCAACTTGCCAATAACCACTCTTCAAGTCCAAAGTCGAAAACCATCGTGAACCAGACAGGGTATCTAACGTGTCGTCGATGCGTGGTAAGGGATAGCTGTCTTTCTTGGTCACGTCATTGAGCTGCCGATAGTCCACACAAAATCTCGTTGACCCGTCCTTCTTACTGACCAGGACCACCGGTGATGCCCATGGACTGCTGGATGGCTCGATGACCCCTTGTTCTTCCATATCGGTAATAATCTTTTCGGCTTCTGCTCGCCTTGCTAGAGGTAGACGCCTCGGCTGCTGACGGACAGGCATAGAGTTGCCTGTATTGATTTTATGTTTTACTATATTTGTTCGTCACTTCCGGCTATCATCAAGAGCGAAGATATCTTGGTATCTGTGAACCAAACCCTGTACCTCTTTCACTTCCGTTCTGTTAAGGTCTTCGCACGAACTAGTAACCATACCCACTAATTTTCCACCATGGTCTTTGGGCGCTGGTTTTGGAACATCAGCCATACACCTGGCTACTCGGAATACTGGCACACACTGTCCCACAAGGGTACTCTTCTTCAATGTCACCGGATCCACATTAACGTTCATAAGCCTCACCGGTACAGTCTTTCCAACCTTGATCAGCGCTTTTCCCACCAGTATGCCACTATGGATCTTCTTATCACAAACAGGCTCTATCATTCTCACACATCCTACCCGAAGATCTCCATCCAAACCTGCCTCGACAACCATCTCGCTTTGACCCGGCAATATCACATCTTCTGTCAGCAAAACCCTTACGACAGGATCTTCTCGTGGGTGCAACGGAAGTTCTTCGTTACCAACCTTCAAAACCCCTCCTTCAAGTCCAATGTAAAACCAAATTTTCTCAGGAGGTCCATTCCCAAGATGAATTCGTCAACGATGTCGGCTACCAGCACCTCATGATCACATTCTTCACTTCCAATGCCAATCTTCATCTTCACCACTCCGCGTGTTGGTATCACTTCACCTGTTGCTGTACGGAGTTGAGTAGTTGTCTGTAACAGCTTCATACTTGTTCGTAGAACATTAGGGCGTATGATGGATTTTGTCGCCCCCGTATCAATAAGTAGTGGAACAGTTCGATTAGCAATTTTCCCATCTATGAACAAACTGCTGGTACTATTCCCTGATTTACGGCATGGACGATGATCTCTGGGGCATCTTTACTAACAGTCAACGTTCGCCCTCTCTTGCCAACCCCCTTTAACTTTTCCGACGGTTGTACTTTTGTTATTTTGGGACAACGCCGTTCTACATGTCCTTGTTCGCCGCAATTCCAACAACGGGGCCCTCGAACTTCTTGAGGGTTCTTTTTACGGTTCTCTTCCTTCTGAAGAACTCTCATTAATAATTCTTCTAGACGATCTTTAGAACCTTCATCTTCTTCCACCACCGTCCGAACACGCCCGTGACCTCGGGACGCTTGTTTTGCAGCTTCAAATTCTAAGGCGTGAGCAAGCGCATCATCAGTTGTTCTTGGTCGTGCCAGCCTCAATGATTGTTGTGTTTCCCCGTCTCTTAACCCATCAATGAAGGTCTGCACAGCCAGTTGTCCTAGAAACGAATCGGGTGCCGTAGGGTACGCCAATCGGACAAGCCGCGCAACATCGGCTTCAAACTCCTGCAGGCTTTCTCCATTCTTCTGGATACGATTCTTCACTTGCGCGTGATACACTTGTTGAAGATGCGCGTCTCCATATCTCATCTCCAATCTAGACACTAACAATTGGTAATCATTTTCCTGTCCTGCTGGGATTGTTTGCAGGACGTTCAACGCGTCTCCACGCAAAGCCACAATTAAAGAAACGGCCTTTTCCTTGCCTGTCCATCCGTTGGCCCCAGCGGCCGCCTCAAATTGTTTGTAGTAGGTGGACCAAGGTATCTTTCCATCGAACGTGGTGGTTTTACTTTTATCCCTACGGCAGGACCCTTTTCTTCTTTAAATTGTTTCTTTTCTTCATTAAACGGCCCCTCAGAAGTTGAGGAAAACCGTAGTTGACTCATTCTCTCTTCCAACAGTTTAGTTACACTATCTTTCTCAGCTGTTGGTGGTAATTGCATATGGGCCATTTTCTCTTCTACCATCTTTATTACCCTATCCTGTTTTTCCAATTTCATTTCTAATAGTCCTAACGCACTGGACTTTTCCAACAATTCTTCGAAAACTTTATCTTCCAACGCTTTGACATTTTCCAGCAATTCTCCTTTAAGCCTTCTAGAACTTTCTTCGGACTTTTCTAGTAATTCTTCCTTAAGCAATCTTGTATTTTCTAGTAAATCTTCTTTAAGCGTTCTAGAATTTTCTTCAGACTTTTCCAGTAGTTCTTCTTTAAGCATTCTAGTATTTTCAACAACTTTTTCTTCCAGTACTTTAGTATTTTCAAGTAATTCTTCTTTAAGCATTTTAGAATTCTCTTCCATTTTACTTAACAACAAACTAGTATCAATTGCGGGTCCAGGTATCTCGAAGCGGTAATTTTCAGGATCTTCCTTCTGTTCTAAAAGCCATTCTCTTAGCCGTTTTATTAAAACTTCTTTCTTTCCATTACTATCCAAGTCCCTCTCGTCCAATTCCCGTTTTAAATCTATCACTAAGAGATCTTTTAATAGTTTCATCACCATTTTAATTGTTTGTTGAAATTAATTTTAACACTAAAAATTTATTCTCACAGCACTTTATTTAATTATTACGCGATTTTATTTATTTTAAAACACCACACCTGACAACACTGTAACGTTCTTTTTAAAATAATAACAAAAGTGCTGTTTCAAATCGTCTATTAATAATTAATATTTATTTACAAACACTAATGAATACACTATAAAATTAACGCTATGATTATAAACCATTAAAACTATTATTTACAGACTATGAATTTCTAATACAACATTTATCTTTACATTTACTATTTATTTCGTGAAACACAGTTAATGACACGCTGTTGATTGATCCTCTTTTATCAGCGAGGTCAATTTTATACCCTCATATAATCGTACCAGAAGCCGCTGGAACCTACTATGTATTTCTAGAAGGCACTAGATAAACCGCGTCTGGTTTACATGCTTAGTGCGATGCGTCATTCTCTCGAATGCTGTAGAATATTCCATTTGTTGTGTGAAGAAGAGGTTCTTTCTTTTTCTCTCTTGTTACAATATCCTTGTAGTCGTTTAATCCACTTTGCTACCTGGCCTTCTGGGTTACGGAATTGCAGGAGCCATTTCAACGAGGCATAGTCCGTACTCAACAAAAACTTCCTACCGTACAAGTATTTACAGAAGTGCTCAACGGACTTCACAACAGCTAAAAATTCTTCCCTAGTCGCACAATAATTCCTTTCCGCTTTCGACAAAACCTTGCTAAAATAGCCGATGACATTTTTTGTCCATTCTGTATCTGAGAACGTACAACCCAATGACCAAACTACTTGCATCTGTCTCTAGTATGAATTTCCCAACCGTCCGCGTCTGTGTATAGCTCAATATTGGTGCTGTTGTCAGGGCACGCTTCAACTGTTTGAAAGCTGTTTTTTGGCACTCCCCGCTCGAAACATACTCGCGCCCATCTTCCGTCAACCTTGTCAGTGACTTCGCTATATTGGTAAACCCAGGAACGAAACGTTTGTAGTAGGTACATAGCTCAAGAAAACTACGAACTTGATGTTTATCTCTTGGTGTTGGCCACTTTTGGACAGCACGGATTTTATCGGGGTCGGCTGCCACTCCATTTTGTGATACGACGTGCCCGAGGTAGTTTACTTCCTTTCGGAATATGTGGCACTTTTTTTGGACTTAATTTCTGATTGGCTCCACGTAACCTTCGGAACATGTCTTCTAGATTTTCAGATGTTCGTTGAACGATTTTCCTATTACAATCACATCATCTAGGTATACCCCCTCTAGATGGTCTCCATCAGACGTTCGAAAGGCATAACCATGAACTGCCATAATCGGAAACCAATAGCGAATGCGGTCTTCTCCCGGTCTTCAGGTTCCACTTGACAGAATATCGTTGACGTTCTTTAATGTCACCGGCTCCACATTAACGTTCATAATCCTTCACCAGTACTGTCTTTCCAACCTTGATCAGCGTTCTTCTCACCAGTATGCCGATATGGATCTTCTTATCGCAGACAGGCTCCATCATTCGCACACCCGAAGGTCTCCATCCAAACCCTCCTTGACAACTATCTCGCTCCGGCCCGGAACATCACGTCTTCTGTCAACCAGACCCTTAAGACAGGGTCTTTTCGTTGGTGCAAAGGAAGTTCTTCGTTACCGACCTCCAAAACACCCTCCTTCGAGTCCAACGTAAAACCAAATTTTCTCATGAGATCCATTGCCTAGATGAAGTCGTCAGTGATATCGGCTACCAACACCTCATGATTCTTTACTTCATTCATCTTTACTTCCAATGCCAATCTTCATTTTCACCACTCCGCGTGTTGGTATTATTTTACCTGTCGCTGTGTCGGAGTTGAGTAGTTGCAGCTTCAGACCTGTTCGTAGAACGTCAGGGCGTATGATAGATTTTGTCGCCGCCGTATCAATAAGTAGTGTGAAACAGTTCTCTTAGCAATTTTCCCATCTACGAACAAACTGCTGGTACGATTCTTCCATGTTGCGGCATGGATAGTGATCTCCGGGGCATCTCCACTCACGGTCAACTTTAGTCCCCTCTCGTCGACCCCCTTTAGTTTTCCGACGGCTGGACTTGCTTTGCTTTAGGACAACGGCGTCGTATGTGCCCTTGTTCGCCGCAGTTTCAGCAACGGAGTCCTCGAACTTCTTGAAGATTCTTCTTACGACTCTGTTCTTTTTTAAGAACTTTCATCAGTAACTCCTCTAGGCGATCTTTGCAACTTTCCTCTTTTTCCGTAACCGTTTAAACTCGCCCGTGGCCTCGGGACGCTTGCTTTGCGGCTTCAAATTATAAGGCGTGGGCAAGCGCATCATCAGTCGTTCTTGGTTGTACCTGCCTCAATGACTGATGTTTCCCCGTCTCTTAATCTATCAATGAAGGTCTGCACAGCGAGTTGTCCCAGAAATGAATCGGGTGCCGTAGGGTACGCCAATCAGATCAGCCGCACAACATCGCCTTCAAGCTCCTGAAGACTTTCTCCATTCTTCTGGATACGATTCTTCACTTGCGCATGGTACACTTGTTGAAGATGTGCGTTTCCGTATCTCATCTCCAACCGAGAGACTAGCAGCTGGTAGTCATTCTCCTGTCCTGTTGGAATTGCTTGCAGGACGTTCAACGCGTCTCCACGCAATGCCACAGTTAAAGAAACGGCTTTTTCCTTGTCAGTCCATCCGTTGGCCCCAGCGGCCGCCTCAAATTGTTTATAGTAGGTGGACTAGTATCTTTCCATAGAACGTGGGTGATTTTACTTTTATCCTTGCGGCAGGATCCCTTTCTTCTTTAATTTGTTTCTTTACGTCATCAAACGGCCACTCAGACGTTTGGGAAAACCGTAGTTGAGTCATTCATCTTTCTCAGTTGTTGGTGGTAGTTGGTCTACATTGAATTCATATATCATATACTTAATATAGCAGATTTTTAGACTTTGTCGGTTATTTTCTTCATGTCCCTTAAAAGATAAAACATTAGTTCTTAGACATTCTTATTCTACTTTTTCACAATACTAAAACTCCGCACATGAACGGTTTTAAAAATATAACAATTAAATAAAAATAAAAAGTATGTTGATTAATCTACAGCGTCAAAACTTTAATACAAAAAAGAATAAAGCAAGTCGGTCTTGTAGAACTCGTAGACGAAGTAGAACAAAAAGCTGTATTTTACATACAGGGTCTTCATTAAGTTTGGAACCGGCTTAATATCTTCAAAAATATTAACTGGATTAAATTGAAATTTGGGGTGTGCATTTTATAAATTAATATCTATTGTGCCTAATTTTTTCACCTGCTTTGCATCGTTACTTTACGAGATACACAGCCAACTTGATTTTTTTTAAATAGCAATGGGGGTCAAATTTGACATCATTTGAAAGCTTATTTTTTTCGTACCATTATGTAATACACGTGTTGTATCATTTTGACAAAAATCGCCAAAAAAATTAAAATCAACGAAACATGTTTTATCCACAAAATTAAATTTATTACTTAAAATTTACTTTTACTTAAAATTACTTAAATATTTACTGTCAATGTGTAACTTTTGACATTTCTATGAATTTTGTAAGATCACTAGATATTTTAATTTATTCAACACTTTTGATTTTGTGGATAAAACATGTTTCCTTGATTTTAATTTTTTTGGCGATTTTTGTCAAAATGATACAACACGTGTATTACATAATGGTACTCAGAAAAAAATAAGCTTTCAAATGATGTCAAATTTGACCCCCATTGCTATTTAAAAAAAATCAAGTTGGCTGTGTATCTCGTAAAGTAACGATGCAAAGCAGGTGAAAAAATTAGGTACAATAGATATTAATTTATAAAATTCACACCCCAAATTTCAATAGTTAATAGTTTTGAAGATATTAAGCCGGTTCCAAACTTAATGAAGACTCTGTATATAGATTAGCAAATAATAATTTACCTAAACAATAAAGCTCAATATGGCCGGTGTATTCACTATCGAAGTACATAAGATTTTCGTAATCTAAAGCAATGTTAACATGTTTTTGTTAAAACAATAAATAAAACCGCTATAAATAAGCAATTGCCATCAGGACATCACCTGATATTTGTATAATTTGGCTGCTTGGTTTTCAACTATGTAAACTTTAATAACCGTCAATAGATTCCAAAAGTTACCAGCTGGGTACTGAGAGAGCGCTGCAAGTAGATGGTCGTTCACTTGCGTATCCAAATAAATGTTTCAGATTTATTTATTTAAACATATAAAACTTTAAGAAATACAGATATTAAGTAGTATTGACTAATATACAAAACGAAAGCTTCGATATAAAAAGAGAATCACGTAAATCGACCCAGTAGAATTCTCAAACAAACTGGAACAAAAACGAGCCTTGTTTTTAAATATATAGATTGTACGTTGTAATAATAAAGTAGTTATATTTTACTTTATGATATTTTGTTGTATGTAAAGGAAACAAAAAAAGAAAGTAAATTTCTTTTAAAGTTTATCTTTTTCCTATATATACTTATTTTTAGCGAACCTATACGTACAATTGAATCTAACAATAAATTCTTATTCGTTGTTGCTATATTTTTCTAATAGACACTACACAGACGGGGAAGCCCAGTAACTACTATCAACCATTTAACATGACACCATGCAGATCAACATCTATGATGATCACATCGTAAACACAACTTTCAGAAATCATTAGTAGCATTTTTTATCATAATATAGGAAGCCAATATTAAGGTAACCTGCTCCAGTGCCGCCAGAAACGGGCCCTGGCAACTTATTCGGCAATACTCGACGATCGAGTGTCTCTTCTCCGCCCATATTTCCTCTTTGTTGTATAATTCGCACACCGGAACACCGCAAATGCCCGAAATAGATTTCAAAGCATATCTTATTACAAGCATATATGAATTAATAGTGTTGTTGATGAATTAATTTAATTAACTAGTTATTGTACTATAATTATATAGTAATTGTAAAAATAATTTAAATGCAGTTTATAATAAAACATAAACAAACAAACAGGTTGATAAATGACATTTATTTGGTTGTATGCATAAAATGTAGCAAATGCTTTTACTACGAATATAAGTAGATCTCACGCTTACTAATTAAAAATCATATCATTTCTCTTTTATTAATACAAGCAAAAGCATTTACTTTCCTTTATGCATATGGCGCATATTATCTTAAAGAGGCAAGATTTATCAGCCGCTAGCATGGTCGTGCGGTAGAGGCGGCAGAATTTGATTCCGTTACATTACAACGTATGTTCTATTCCAGACCGAAGCATTTTTTTTTGTACATATATAAACATAAATATTGTATAAACAATGCTTTTTATACAAATGATTTCACAAAATATAATCTAAAAATACATAAATATGTATGTTTCATCGTTTAGTATACATTTTTTTAAATATTTTTACCTAGTTAATTAACATGGATACGGTTTCATCTCGAATTGCAGGAAGTATTTCAAGAATAGATATCAATACATATTTTTTAGAGGTAATATTTTTTAGTAAATGTTTAAGTATTATGTTATGCCGAATAAGTTGTCAGGGCCCGTTTCTGGCGGCACTGACCTGCTGTCTATGTCACCCTCTCTCTTCTTCAGACCTGTCTGTCTCACTCTCTCACTCGCTCTCGCCCTTCTTTCTCTTTCCCTCCCACTTTCTATCTCTCCTTCATTTCTTTTTCCTCGCATCCTCCCACCTTCCCACGAACCACCCTTCCTCACCCACCATCCTTTGTTTCCCACTTCTCTTGGCACTCCTCTCCTACCTCTATCTCACTCACTGCCTCTTTTCCTCCACTTCGGCTTTAACTTCCCGCTTTCCCTGTCGCCCTTCTGTCTCGCCCACCTTCCAACCCTCTCTTGTCTCGCGTCTTTGCTTTGTCTCGCTGTCTCTTCCACTTTTCCTCTCTGTGTCACTCTCGCTTTTGTTCTCACTCCAAATATCTCTCTTTCTCACTTTAGATATCGCTCTCCCCCTTACCCCCCCCCTCTCTCTCTCTCTCTCTCTCTCTCTCTCTATACCCCCTCTCTCCCTTTTCCTCACTCTACCCCTCTCTCTGTCTCTTACTCCCTCTCCCTCTCCCTTTCCCTCTCCCTCTCCCTCTCCCTCTCCCTCTCCCTCTCCCTCTCCCTCTCCCTCTCCCTCTCCCTCTCCCTCTCCCTCTCCCTCTCCCTCTCCCTCTCCCTCTCCCTCTCCCTCTCCCTCTCCCTCTCCCTCTCCCTCTCCCTCTCCCTCTCCCTCTCCCTCTCCCTCTCCCTCTCCCTCTCCCTCTCCCTCTCCCTCTCCCTCTCCCTCTCCTTCTCCCTCTCCCTCTCCCTCTCCCTCTTCCTCTCCCTCTCCCTCTCCCTCTCCCTCTCCCTCTCCCTCTCCCTCTCCCTCTCCCTCTCCCTCTCCCTCTCCCTCTCCGTCTCCCTCTCCCTCTCCCTCTCCCTCTCCCTCTCCCTCTCCCTCTCCCTCTCCCGCTCCCTCTCCCTCTCCTTCACCCCTCCCTCTCTCTCTCCCTCTGCCACGCGCTCTCCCGCTGCTTCACGCTCTCCGCCTCTTCCTCTTTTACCAGTATCCTTCCCCCACCATCTCCCCTCCCCACTAGCTTTTGTTTTCGCTCTTGCTCTCTGCGTTCCTTCCTCTGTCTCCTCTTTCCTCTTGCTCTGAACGAAAATGCCATTCTATAATGGCCAGCTATATGGTAGTGACAAATCGCAGTTACAGACGCCATTTTGAATATTTACATTAAGTGTGATACATCGTTGGATAGAGAATATCAAGTGGATTTAAATAAGTGTAGAAAATATATAGAATGCTATTTAAAATTAGTATAGTAATGACACTTCCGGTTAAACCGGAAGTTGCAGAAAGCGTCTAGTTGGCTGTGTTGAAGCTCTATAGTCTATCATCTTCCCTCCCTAAATTCTGAATCAATATATGAAAAAATCAGCAAATGGCGGACAGTTAAACATGGAAAGATTTGGGGCCAGAAAACGCGCCTTAATGATAACCTTCTCATAATCAGATGGCGCCCTTTTAGAGTATTTATTTGAGTTCTGAACCCTTATCTACTTTTTTTTATAAATAAGATAACTGCAGAACCAATACCTGCGACCTGAAATAAAAAAGACAGAGCTAAATCTCAAGCCGTGGTAATCTAGAGCATCTTTTTTTTAATGTAAGTATGATAATTTTATAATTATTATTTAATTTTTATTGTTTATTTAGTTCAGAGAAACTTTGAGGGTTACAATTGACGGTCCAACGTGGGCCTCGATTTTTGTCAGTTACATTTGGTGCCCAATCGCGGGGCCTAGTGATTTTGGTCAGTTACAATTGGCTATCCCAACGTGTGGGGCCCGTGAAAAATTTTGTTTCTGCAGTTTAAGAAAAGGTTTAAGATTTTGGTTGATGAAAATATTTTTAGGATTTCAAGTGATTTTGTATTACGTTTTTAGATAAGGATTCCTGTCGGAATCAATAATATTGTAGGATTTGTGTAAAGAAATTGGAAAATTACAGTTATCGTTTATTTGTTGCGAAAAGAAAATTTAATTGTTACGATACTTTGTCAAAATGGAGGTAAACCATTTGAAGGGTGATGAATTAAAGTTTGAGATTCTCTGTAGAGGTCTAAAGATTGTTAATAATTATCTTCAACGTCGTGCACTTTTGAGAGGAAGTTTAGCTAAAGAAAAAACATTAAAGTCGGTTTCATTTAAACAACCATATGATTTTAAAACTAACGTAACACGGTAACACAGATTAAAGAGTCATTTGCAGATATTGAAAAAATACTTGGGGATTCAGAGGAATTAACGGAGGATTTGTGTAATGTAGTTGATTCTAAGCTTTTGCATTTAGAGAACCGTATAAATTTATTAGAAGTAAGTGAGGATGAACAAACTGTTGTAAAAAGTGAGTTTGAAACACAGTTGTTAGTTTTACAGGGTTTATTGATTGAATTTCTAACAAAAAATAACAAACAAAAATTAGTGATGCGAATGCGTCATTTTTAGAAAATTCTTTACAAGTACAGCCGACGGTTAAGCCCGTACCTGTTTTTAAATGGAACTTGAAGTTTTCTGGCCGGTTAGGACGCGACAGCGTTATGGGATTTTTAGAAAAAATTAATGATTTATGTGAGGCCCGTCGGATTTCTAAACAAGACTTATTTGTTTCAGCTATAGATTTATTTTCAGATGCGGCTTTATTATGATATCGAGGTATTAAGAATGAGGTTAGCGATTGGAATAAGTTAGTTAAATGTTTGAAAAGAGACTTTTTACCTATCGATTATCAGTTAGATTTGTTAGATGAAATTAAAAACCGAACGCAGGGACTTAATGAAAATGTTTCGTTGTACATAATGTCAATGGAAGCTTTGTTTAGAAGATTAGAACACCCTAAAGCAGAACTTGAGAAAGTAGAACAGATAGTTAGGAATTTAAATCCTTATTTTGCAGAACGTATAAGTTTACAGGATATAAAGACCTTATCGTCATTAAAGGACTTTTGTAGAAAAATTCAAGAACTTAAATTAAGATCGGAAAGGTATCATCCACCACCTTCCAAGCGTAACGGGTTATTAGAACCAGATTTAGCGTGTCTTTCGTTAAATAATTGTCAGGTAAGAAAACCTGTTGAAAATAAAATTAATATTTCTGAATTATCCAGTACAGATAAACCTTGTTTCAATTGTGGTCAGTCTGGGCACTTACATAGACAGTGTTCCGAAAAACGACGTACATTTTGTTATAGGTGTGGTAAAGTTGGTGCATACTCCAATTCTTGTTCTAGTTGCAATCCAAAAAACGTCCAGGGAGGTGCCGTTGCGGATCATACAGTAATGAATCGTTCAACCGGAACGGTATCGAAGATAAAAAAACCCAACAAATCAATTCACGTTCCCGTGCAACTTAGTTTCTCGAACCAAACAAACAAAAAAGTATAATTTCTCGCCCTTTCAGAAGAATGGAAATCCTGGTTGGACAAAGTAAAAACTTTTTTGTCTTCAAAAATAATTGCACCTCTTTGTGTTAAAATGCCGTATGATAATCGTCCTTTTATACTCGTTAGGATCCAACGATCTCCAGTTATTTGTTTGTTAGATAGTGGTGCATCAAATACAATTATAGGTTCTTCTGGTCTACAGTTTCTAAAGGAAAATAAAATTTCTTTTTAAGGAAAGTTAACAGCAGCTCGTGTTACTACTGCTGACGGCGTTATCCAACCTTGCGATGGCGAGGTTATTTTGCCGATTACTTTAGATAATGTTACGAAAAATATTAAATGTTTATTAGTTCCTTTCATTACTCAAGCTTTTATTTTAGGAGTAGAGTTTGGCCATCTCTTGAAAATAAATTTAAATATGTATGAAAGAGCGTATGACTTTGCAGTAGAACCTTCCCCAAATAATATTTCTTCGGTGGAAAATTCCGCAAATAATATTTCCTCTATGGAAGTTACGAAAATTATCGATCAAGCTTCTCTAAATTCTAAACAGAATGCGGTTTTAAAGAAAACAATTTCCGCTTTTAAAGAATTAGTTTCCGATAAGTTAGGATGTACGAATGTATTGAAGCATTATATTGATACAGGGGATGTTCAGCCCATTAAACAAAGAGTATCTTCTGTCGCCTGCTATGCAAACCCACCTTCATAAAGAAGTTGATGATATGTTAAAACTAGGAGTAATTCGTGAGTCAGTTAAGTTGTCAATCAGTGTTGTTAGTTAAGAAAAAAACAAATGAACTACGATTATGTTATGATGCACGAAAGTTAAATAGTGTAACTAAAAAAGATGCTTTTCCGTTACCCCGTACCGACTCTATTCTAAATAGTTTGCGTAATGCTAAATTTCTGTCCAGTATAGATTTACGTAAAGCTTTTTGGCAAATCCCTTTAGAGGAATCTTCTTGTGCAAAAACAGCGTTTTGTGTGCCTGGTAAAGGTTTATTTGAATTTACTGTAATGCCTTTTGGTTTATCGAATAGTCCGCAAACAATGCAGAAGTGCATGGAAAAAGTTTTAGGTCCACTTATGCTAGATGAGAAAGTTTTTGTATATCTTGACGATATTATTATTGTGTCTTCTACTTTTGTAGAGCATATTAAGATTTTGAATCTTCTACGGCTAAGGCTGAAAGATGCTGGTTTTACTAATAACTTAGACAAATGTCAGTTTTGTCGTTCTTCCTTAAAGTTTTTAGGATTTGTTATTGATCAAGAAGGCTTGCGAACTGATCCAGATAAGGTGTCGGCTATTTTGAATTTTCCTACTCCTCGTAATACTACTGAAGTTAAACGTGTGAATGGTTTAGTTAGTTATTATCGACGGTTTATAAAAAATTATGCCGAACTTTTAGCCCCTATTACCGCTCTTATTAAAGGTAAAAAGAAAGGAGACCGTATTCATTGGACCTCCGAAGCTGAGCAATCATTTCAAAAGATTAAGCAGCGTATTAGTTCCACTTCTGTGTTAATTTCTCATCTCGATTCTATATACAGACTGATGCAAGTGACGTAGCCTTAGGTATTGTACTGTTTCAAATTATGGACGGTTCAGAACATCCAGTTGCGTACGCAAGTCGAACTTTGACTTCTACCGAAAGAAAATATTCAGCTACTGCGCGTGAATTATTAGGAGTTATTTTTGGTATAGAATATTTTAGAGATTATGTTGAAGGTACCCCTTTTACAGTTATTACAGATTGTGCAGCAATTAAGTGGCTTCATAATATTCGTGAACCTACAGGTTGTTTAGCTAGGTGGTGTATGCGTCTTTCCCAATTTGATTTTGAAGTACAGCACCGCCCAGGAAAATTAAATATTATTCCGGATGCTTTGTCTCGATCTATTTCTGTAATGAATATCGATACTCTCGAACCTGATGCCTGGTATCTTAATATGATAGGACTAGTCCAAGCTTCTCCCGAAAAATATCCATATTTTAAAGTCGAAAATAATCGACTATATAAGTTCTTGCCTTCCTTATTACCGCTTGAATCTAATATTTCCGATTGGAAACTAGTAATCCCTACCGTCAATAGGAAACAAATTTTGCAGCAATGTCATGATGAACCTACAGCTACTCATTTAGGAGTTTCGAAAACTCTATCTCGTATTTCCGAATTCTACTATTGGCCAAAACTTAGATACTCTATTAGTAAGTATGTACGTAACTGTAAGATATGTGCAAGTCAGAAAAGTGAGAATGTTCCACGTGCAGGCCTTATGGGCAAAGAAAAGAAAGTTAGCTTTCCATTTCAGTTAATTAGTATGGATTTGTTAGGTCCGTTGCCGCGAAGTAAGTCTGGTAATCAATACTTGTTTGTTGTTACCGATTGGTTTACTAAGTATGTCTTAATACAGCCATTACGTAAGGCCACTACTAAGCCTATGATAAAGTTTTTAAAGGAACAAGTGTTCTCAATATTCGGCGTACCTCAGACTGTCATGTTTGACAATGGGTCACAATTTATTTCTAAGGAATTTCGAGATTTCCTAGATAGTGTCAAAATACAGAATGTTTGGCTAAATTCTCGCTATCATCCCCAAGTTAACCCTACAGAACGAGTTTTATCGAGTTCTTGTTACCGCCATTTCGTCGTACATTAAAGATTCTCATCGTGAATAAACATATTTTTGATATTGCTCAGGCAATTTGTCTCGCTAATCATGACTCGACTCAAGTCTCCCCCTCTTTTATGGTCTTTGGTCGACATGTTCCAGTTAATGGAGATTTCTATAATCCCATTGATCCTAATAAACCTTTAGAGATTGCAAATAAACTCTTTTGGATCCGTGAGCTAACTTACCTTCCCGAATTATATGAGGATGTTAAATCTCGATTACATAAAGCTTATGAGCAGAACTCCAGTTATTACAATTTACGAAAACGTCCACTCAAACTTTCTGTTGGAGATATAGTTTGGAAGCGAAATTTTACTTTGTCTGATGCTTCTAAAGATTACTCTAAGAAACTAGCCCCTAAATATATTCCTTGTAAAGTTACAAAAGTTTTGTCCCCACTTGTTTATCAATTTCAAGATTTAGATGGACATTCAGTTGACAATTTTCATGTCAAAGATTTTTTTTTTTTTAATGAGAGGTTTTATTAGCAATCAGAATCAACAATCCTATGAGCTAATGTGCTCGCTTAAGTACTAAATATTTACAGTACTATGACATGATAAGGGTACTTCCAGCAAAGTGTCCTCTTCAACCGTCAATTAGGTCTATTGGCCAGCTGCTTCTCAAACGTCTGTCAGGACGGTCTTCAAGTAGTGGATGTAGCAAGATGTTGCTGTGGGTTTCCAATTTGTCATGGTGGCGGATGCTTCGTTCCTTGATGACGTCTGTGACGTAGGGTACTTTTAAATCATCGTGGAGTGTCTGGTTAGTGACGTACCAAGGTGCATTTGCAATCGTTCGTAGAATTTTCGATTGATACCTTTGGATTATGGTTATGTTACTTTTGCTTGCACAGCCCCAGAGTTCAGCTCCGTAGAGCCACACAGGAGAGAGGACAGTCTTGTAGAGGAGCAGTTTGTTCTCTAGGGACAAACATGAGTTTCTTCCAATGAGCCAGTGCATTTTTTTGTTTTTAAGTCGAGATGTTTTCGCTTTTTAGTTATGTGTTCTTTCCAATTTAGTTTACTGTCCAAGTGAAGTCCTAGGTACCTGGCTGTATTGGACTGTGGTATATTTGTGCCATTGACGTTCCGGTTGTAGTGTTGACAGTTGTTGGTAAGTCACATGTATAAAGCACGTATAAAACTGGCCCGAGAACGCTTCCCTGCGGAACACCTGCTTTTATTTCACATAGTTCAGATACCACTTGATTCACTCTTGTTTTAAAAACACGATTATTTAAATACGACTTAAGTATTAGGAAGTAACTTGGAGGCAGGTGTAGAGTTTGATTTTAAATAAAAGGCCTTCGTGCCAGACCTTATCGAAGGCCTGGCTAACGTCCAGAAAGATTGCTGTGCAGAATTCCTTGTTTTCTAGTGCTTCATTTATGACCCGTACAATTCGGTGGGTCTGTTGCACAGTCGAATGGCCACTTTTAAATCCAAATTGATGGAGCGGTATCCAGTCGTCTGGAGCTAAATCTTGATTTAGTCGTCGAAGTAAAAGCCGTTCTAAGACCTTGGATATCACAGACAGTAAGCTGATTGGTCGATATGAAGATGCTAATTTTAGATCTTTTCCTGGTTTAGGTATTAATATGACCTCAGCTGCTTTAAATTGGTTAGGCCAGTAGTTTAGTCTTAGTATTGCATTGTATATGTACATTAAAAGTATAATTCCTTTCCTTGGGAGTTCTTTTATCATTTTTGGTGTTAGTTGATCCATACCAGGCGCTTTTTTGACATTTAAAAGCTTTATTTCGTCTTTGACTTCCTTTGGGGTAAATATTCGGATCGGTTGAATATTCTCTGGAGGGATAGCGATATCCTGTTCTATTTCTAGATCAGGTTGATCGTCATGTGGTGTAAATACAGTGCTTAGGTGTTTTGCAAACAATTCTGCTTTTTCCGCATCACTGCGTGCCCATTGTCCTGTGATAAGCCCATTTTCATTTCGCAGAGGTGGTACAGGCGTTTTAGGTTTGTTTTTCGATTTTATTGGCCTCCATATACTGTTGTCGAATCGATTTAGACCCGTTAGGTATTCTTGAAATGATTGATCTTTTAGTTCTTTAAGTTTTGCTTTAAGTTTGTTACTAGCCCGATTGAATGCTGTTTTGTCAGTAGGCGCATGGCTCCTTTGCCATTTTGCCCTTGCTTTTCGTTTTTCAGCTATAAGTTGTTTCAGTTCTATAGGAACGTTTTTCGATGGCTGTTGTACATTATTCTGCAGTGTGGAACTTTGAACTGCTTGTTTAAGAATATTTGTTAGAGCGGTAAGAGCTTCATCGATCTGCGGAGGAGTTTTAATGCTGATATTGAGTTTTATTGTTTGTTCTACTTTGTCTCTATAGTTTTCCCAATTCGTTCTTCTGTTGTGTAGTTTGGGTGTAATGTAGTTATTTATGGCAAACTTACTGACAGTTGCGATTATCGGTGGTCCGATGAGAGATCAAGGCTTGGGATTACGTGCAAGTGTGAAGCGGAGATTCCATTTGTGACAAAAAAGTCCAGAAGATCTGGAATCTTATTCTGATCTGTGGGCCAGTAGGTAGGGGTCCCAGTTGATAAGTAAGAATAATGCTGTTCTGATAATACTTTATATAGTTCTCTGCCTTTTTGAGTTATCAATCGAGATCCCCAATGTGTGTGTTTACTATTATAATCTCCACCTGCGATAAATTTAGATCCCAGTGTTAGGAAAAATTCAGAAAAATTTTCTTTCTTAATATTGTGTCGAGGTGGATAGTATACTGATGCTACTGTTAATTCATATTGCGACATTTTTACTTTAATTGCTGTGCCCTGCAAGTGTTCTCTGTCAAATTTTGGAAGTTCGTAGTGACTAATACTTTTTTTGATGAGAATTGCACTACCAGCGTGTGCGTTGTTATCTGGATGATTGCTGCAATACAGTTGATAATGAGGTATGTTAAAATAAGATCTATTGGTAAAATGTGTTTCACTGATTAAGAAGACATCAACTGAATTGTTGTCGAGGAACAGTTTAAAGGAAAATCATTGTGATTTTTCCAAACAATAAGATTCTTAACCCTTGAATAATGAATAGGTCATGTTTAACCTATAATCCCTCTCATGCTTATTTTGTTATTTTTCTTAAACATATATTTTAACCTTATTCGTAGTTTGGTGAATACACCTGGTATGATTGAATGTGAATGTGGCACTGACAGTTGATAAATGATCTTTTTGGTACGTAAGAGGAGTCTATTCGCCATTCTAATAAAATTAAATATTCTTCGTATTAAGATCTTCTAAGATCTTTTGGTCTTTAACTTTTAGCTTATTGCTAAGTAGGTTTAGTTTTTGTTTTAATAATATTTACTAATCTTCTGTTGGTATAATATTTTTTCATAGTTCTGTCAGGTTAGTACTGTTGTGTTCTTATCCTCTTTTAGTTGTGGGAGTTACATAAAACAATGATTGCGTGATTTGTTGAGTGCCCTCTTCTTATTTGAGTGATTGAATACCTTCTTGGAAATCTTGTGTGGAGTTGTGATGGTGTAGAGTACCGCAGGGATATTTTATCCCTTGGGTGTTTCTTGGTAGGTTGGTGGGAACTCACGCAGGGTGTAAGACAATTTTCCCGATTATATCCAGTATATTTCCGGATTTTGACAATTCTGTTTATTGAGAAATATGTGTGAAGTTACTACTTTATGTTGAATATTCAGAAAAATACAATTTGTTGGGATCTTGTATCCTAGAATAGTTTCTATAAGTTAAATTCTTCGTTTGAGAGTTTAGGCTTTCTCTATTATAGCGCGGTGGGATGCGCTCTAGAAATTCCTTCGCCGATGTCGGGTTCCAGTAAGAGTCTGGTAAAGCTACTGTGGTCCTTCCTACCATCCTTTGGCCACTTTCGTAAGGACTTTTGGTCCTTCAGGTCACTTCGTTGACCAGGTAAATTTGTATGTTTCTTCTATGAAACAGTTTCTCTTTCCTAGAAATTTCTATTTCTTTTAACCCCCTGTTTTAGGCTTTATTATAGCGCGGTGGGATGCGCTCTAGAAATTCTTTCACCGATGTCGGGTTCCAGTAAGAGTCTGGTAAAGCTACGGTGGTCTCTTTTCTTACCATCCTTTGACCACCTTTCCTAAGGACTTTTGGTCCTAATGGTCACTCTCTTGACCATCTCATTTGTTTGGTTCTCTTATGGAACCGTTCTCTTTGTGGAAACCTCTGTGTTTTCCATTCCTTATGGACCATTCTAATTTGTGTGTCCTTTTCAGGACAAAATTATTCTCTTTGGAATTATCGTCTTCCTTGTGGGATATTTATCCTCTACAGAACTTTTTGAGTTGAATCTCAATTTTGCTACAGTTGTTTTGTAACGTCTAGCGTTTTGGTGGCTTACCAATTTGTGTGGCCATTTTCTAGAATTGGTGTGCGTTGTGCATCAATTTATCGTCGTTCTTTTGAGCGAATTTATAGCTTTGAAGAATTGTTCTTTTTAGAACAAACTACCGTTATGTTTCTCTTCCGTTTTGGTGCTTTGACAGTTCTTCAGCATTTGTAGTGTGAGTCCCTTGGACTTTTGATACTATACCCTGGTGAGGTATTAGTAGTTTTAAATTTTCACTTCTATACTGATCCATTCTCTTATGAACCCTTGGCACTATAATTCAGATTTTGTCTGGTAGTGATAATTTGGAAAGGTTTATATAACCTTAATGTGTTTGGTTTAGGATCCCTAAGTTATTCCTAATTTCCTGATTTTGAACTAATGGAAATATGGTAAGTCAGAATTTGTCTGACGAGTATGGAATTTGAATGAGTTTAGTTGACCTTATACATTTAACCAGGTTTTATTAACCTTATAGTCTTGAAAGGGTTCTATCAACCTTAAGTTATCTAATTTACAGTTGCAGTTAATGTACTTTATAAAAAGGTTTAGTAACCTTAAGTTATCTACTCTACAGTTGCGGTTTAACGTATCCCACTTTGTAAATATGAAAGGGTTTTAGTAACCCTTAGGTATTCAGTTGATAGTTATGATTTAACATATTTAGAGCCTATTTGGAGAGGTTTTAGTAACCTTAAGTTGACCAATTGACATTTATAGCTTAATATACCCCATCTTATAAATATGAAAATGTTTTATTAACCTTTAGTCATTTAGTCTACAGTTACAGTCTAACGCATTTTATGTTATAGATTTGAATAGGTTTAAATAACCTTAATGATTTAAAGAGGTTTTATTAACCTTAAGTTATTTAGTCTACAGTTATAGGTAATATATTTTATCTTATAATCTGAAAAAGGTTTTAGTAACCTTAGGTTGTTTAATTCTAGTTATCGTTTAATGTACCCTATAGTTTTTGAAAGTTGTTTCGTTCAGGTACTAATCTTGAACTTTATTTGTAGTATATCTTTTTGAGTATACTTATTTTGGATAAGTATAAGTGTGAGTGAGGTCCCGTTGTGAATGGGTAATGTCTTAGTTTTTATATTAGTATAGTATCTTTGTATGCTATTTGGCATTTTGTTAGTTATTGGTACAGAATAGGATGGGCTTCTTAGCTTTTCTTTTTTTTATCGTTTTTTTCTTTTTCTTCGACGAATTGGCGAGGTAACGGTATATTTTTACAAGCTCTGAATAATTGTGGTTTCGTCCACATATTTACAAAAATGTCCGGTTCTGCAAATTTGAATTCTTTTCATAATGTAAACTTGCGTTAGCATTCGATATCAACAACCCTATAAAATTATTTAAAAAAAGGTTGGTTTTAAATCTTAGAATTAAAAAAAATCTCTTTGGTTATTCATATAAGCGTTTGCAGTTTTAGAGGAAAAATCAATACTTGCTGTTGAGTTGCTGTACTTTGATTGGTTAAGCCAAAACACGCGATTCGTTGATTGGGTACTAAGAAAAAATCAATACTTATTCTTGAAGTGAGATCTCGCTATTGGCTAATTTCGATTTGCATCTGGTAATGTATTTCTACGCGAAAAAAAGAACCTTGAGTTTTTAAAGTGGACATCAAAATTTGAGGAAGCACAGTTAACTTCGGTCGACATTATAGAATTACCGTTTTACTTTAGTTAATTAGAATTAAAGAAAATTCTAGATCTAGTTTTCGTACAGTTTGGTCGATACTTGCCGTGAAGTGAGTTTTTGATACAGTTTAGTTTTGAATAATTCAGTTTGAAAGACTTGAATATACAGTACCGCTAATAATTATATGTGGCTTGTTTGATTGTAATGGGCCATTAAAACAATCATTTTTACCGCTCGAGCTTTAAAATTAGTGCAGTTTGGTTATTAAAGAATCTTGCAGACGGACTTATAATTTAAATAATAAATTCCCGTTCTACATGTAGATAAAGATAAACAATTATCCGTTTGATTGGAAGAATTTAATGTAGCAAGTGCTATCTGTGTTTAAATTCGTTTAAGCTTTTAAAGACATTACCGTTATTTCTCGTGTGCAAATTATAAATAAAAAACAATAACAGAAACAGGATTATTCAAACTGTGTTTAATAAAGATTGTTCGTTAAATCATATGGAATATTTCAACGTTTTGTGTGATTGAACTGAATCTGAGATAAAAATTATTTCTTTGGACCTGCTACATTCAAATAACAATTCATAACCATTAAGGATCAACAAAAGTCTTTCAAGGAGAGGCGTTTCCAGTTTCTAGCAGTCAAGAGTAATGTTTTTTTACGATGCAAGTAAACAATGGTTTAATTGGAATTCGATTTATAAGATTTAAGGTATTGTACTTTAATAAATATCTATTTTTTGTAATCTTTTTTTGTGTGTACGGATTATTTGGATAATTGAATTTTTATAGTTTTCTATAAAAAGAGAGCTCTCTAATAGGATTTAATCTTAGTCTGTTACTTTCAGTGAAATTCAAATATTCTAATTTCAGTAATATCTAATTAAATTAATTTCCGTAATATTTTAACAAACATATGTTCGTTAAATTTCAAATGATTTTATATTTAATAAATCTTGATCTTAATAAATTTCTGAATAATTTATGTTCATTAAAATTTAAATAATTTTATGTTGAATAAATTTTAAATAAATTTTGAATATTCTCTGTTCAATAATTCCTGAGTAACTTGAAAATTAATTACTGAATGACTAATTTAAGTTTAATAAATTTATGTTGTCAATGTTTTTTTTATTCTATATGTATATGATTTTTTATTTTTTTTACCATTCAATAAATATGTTTTTTCAGTTTATACCAAGCGAGTTAAATGGAACCATATAACTATAAATGTTTTATTCATTTTTTTTATTTTTAAAAATTTATAAATATAAACAAAATTTTTGTTCAAAACCTGGTATATTGAATTCATTTACTGATTAGTGAATTTAATATCTTTTCTGGCTTAATTAATGTCATTAAATTTCATAATCAGATGGCGCCCTTTAGAGTATTTATTTGAGTTCTGAACCCTTATCTACTCCTTTTCATAAAAAAGATAACTGCAGAACCAATACCTGCGACCTGAAATAAAAAAGACAGAGCTAAATCTCAAGCCGTGGTAATCTAGAGCATCTTTGTTAATGTAAGTATGATAATTTTATAATTATTATTTAATTTTTATTATTTATTTAGTTCAGAGGAACTTTGAGGGTTACAATTGAGGGTCCAACGTGGGCCTCGATTTTTGTCGGTTACATTTGGTGCCCAATCGCGGGGCCTAGTGATTTTGGTCAGTTACACTAGTTAGATCATTTATATACGCTATAAACAAATTTGTGGGACTGTACCTGTAATAAACTGTACCTTGTGGGACACCATACCGATTTTCCATAGGCACTGAAGTGTTGTTTCCATATCTAGTCTCTTGACTTTGCTGATATAAATAGTTTTTAAACCACTTAAGCACTATATCTTGTATACCATATTTTTTTTATTTTTCCTAAAGTATTGTGCGATCTACCGTTTCAAATGCCCTACGGAAGTCTAAAAAAAGCACTGCAATAATCTTATGGCTTAAT
Source organism: Agrypnus murinus (assembly GCA_929113105.1). Taxonomy (NCBI): domain Eukaryota; kingdom Metazoa; phylum Arthropoda; class Insecta; order Coleoptera; family Elateridae; genus Agrypnus; species Agrypnus murinus. Next base: position 82,208,938 of record OV816030.1, read on the forward strand.
GCACCTTTCCAGTTTATTAATGCCCTTTCACAGGAGTTATTTTTTCTAAATCCTGCCTGATAAATACTTAAAAGATTATTAGATTCAAAATAGTTTATAAGTTGTTGATTCACTACTACTAATAATTTTTCATAAACTGGTACCATGTTTATGGGGCGATATTCTTCACATCTATTTGTATTTGCTTTCTTTTCTATTGGAACCACTGTTGATTTCTTCCATTTTTCTGGAATTGTTCCATATTCCAAGCTGGTTTTAATCAGGTGCAGAAATCTGTTGTCAATCACTTCAAATGCTTTTTGCAATATTTCAGTTGTTATTCCATTAACACTACTCTTCTTCTTTTTAAGATTTTTAACTATATTTTTAAGTTATGTTAATGAAATTAGTCTAAAATGATCTATATTAACATCACAGTTATCCATTTTTCTTATTATCATCTCAATATCATGATCATTGATTTGGTGTACAGTGCTTCAAAAACGCAGCTTCCGGCGCCGGAAAGAAGATCGGGAATATAGCAGGTTCTGACAAAGTGAGCTACTTTAAGTTAGGGTTCCTAAATATGAACTGAGCACTGTGTTATTTAGAGTTAAGTCACGCATGTCAAATTTTCCTAGTGACATTTCATATTTTGAAACTATTAGAAGGTTGGTAATCATGAAAATTGGCTTAATAAATTAAACTGTCAGTATGACAATTATATAAATCTGAACTTCGGTACAATTAATACTTTATTCAAAACTGTCGTAAAATTGATATAATTATGTACTATAGTAATTTTAGAAATTCTCTACAAACAGTAAATAAATGATAATGTGCATATTAAAAATTTTTACATGCATAAAAATAAACATAACAGCATAACCTAAAATTTATAACTGACAACTGCTGAATGTTGTCACTAAAATAAAAAGAGAGAAAAAAGTATATCTGTTTCAGACAGCTTAGTTTTGGCCTAGAAAGAGATAGATTTTTCACATCCGTGTTCTAGCTCTAAAATAACACAGTTTTAAAGTTTTCATTTAGGAACTCTAGTTTAAGTTAGCCATGACTAGCGAGCTACTACCTCAGAATATTCTACACCTTTTCCACTTTTAGTTCAAAAACCGTCAAGTTTATTTTTGAAAACTTCAATTGTATTTGAGAATAACTACTTATATTTCAGAAAGTATCAATTGTATTTCAGTATAGTGAGTTGAATTTTAGAAAATGTCAATTGAATTTCAGAATAGTGAATTTAATTTCACAAAGTATCAATTGCATTTTAGAATAGTCAGTTTAATTATAGAAAGCGGCAATTGTAGTTCAGTTAAGTTAATTGAATTTGAGAAAACAACATTTGAATATCAGAATGCGTTATTTTTATTTCAGAAACTATCGTATGTACTTCAGAAAATGTCATTTGTATTTCGGAAGTCATAAATATTTATTGCATCAATAACGGCATAAGATACCGCAGTTGTGTGGTGTATGGCTGAATGCTGTACTGCACGTGCACAATCTTCACTGACGATCGAGTTTTTTGCGTCATCAATAATTTGCTCGAGGTACACTAATCGTTGTTCTATAACTCCTGGTGCAGCTACTGGAGGAATTTCAGGATAAGTCTATACATGTTTTTAAGTATTTTGCACAAACCCGCCTCTATGGGCTTCAGCATGGGCGAATAAGGTGCTAGCTATAAGTTGGTTACCTACATTCTGCCATTGTGTCACAAGGTTCACAATAACAATCAGTAAAATTTATAATTTCTGACTTGCAAATGATGCTTTCTGAAATTCAAATGATGTTCTCTGAAATACTAATAAGGTTTTCTGAAATACAATTGACTATTCTGAAATTTAAATAACGGTTTCTGAAGTTAATTTAGCTATTCTGAAAATCATATGATGATTTCTAAAATCAAATTGACTGTTTAGAAATACAAATGATGGTTTCATAAATTTAATTGACTATTCTGAAATTTAAATGTAGCGTTCTGAAATTCAATTGACTATTCTAAAATACTACTGGAAAAGGTGTAGTGATACAGAAGCGCAGGCTAGCATCGGCACTTGAATCTTTGTGGATCTAAATTTCTTGACGCCATTGTTTAGGTAGTATACAGGCGCGAAAATCAAAATATAACGTTTTACAAAACTTACAATAACCTCAAAATAATTGAAATGGCAAAAGATTGATTTAATAATTTTCAAACTCAGATTTGACTTAAAAATCACAGCAAGCAATTTTAACTATGCTGTATGCTTTTTTGATTTAATAGACTATACTGTATTACATAAAAAAAACATTGTTTAATAATTAACAATTCAAAACAATAGAGCTAAAAGGTAACAGTATCTATTCAGGGCCTGTTTTTAACTGAGTTGGGCCCTAGGCTCAGCAAGCAAATTTCAAGCCCTGTATTAGAGTGAAATGAGTACCAAACAGGCGCAACAAACGAAATAAAATAAAATATATATATTTAAAAACAAAAAACTAAACTCAATATATTTTGATTTAAAACTAAACAACTTCTCAAGTTGCCCTGGTGAAGGAACTAAAATCATAACACATTTTAACACAATAATCTAATTTGTTCCTTTAATTTTTTATTTATTTTGGGCGTGTGAGCGAATGATACGTCTAAGCCTTTCCGCTCCCTGCGGCCCCTCAGAAAGAAATGTCAAACTTTTACAGCTTGTACGGTGTACCAAAGAAATCGTGGACACAATCGACTGCCATGGCAATAAAGTTCAGTCCTTTGTCTGTAAATTCTTTAAAACTTAAGTGTCTATGATAATATGGCGCGAAATTATGAATTTTTGAAATTTACCCTACATTTTGTCGGAAGTTTTTCGTTTTCTGCCGGCGACATTATTACCGGTTGCGTTTGAACATTTTCTGCCAAACTCGACAAATTTTGATAAACGTTTTTAATTAATAAAAACATTTTTTTTATTAGTAACAGTCGACATCAACGTTACCCGATGTGCACCATGAGGACGTTGTCGGTCGGATTTTGCACATCGTGTGTGTGAGTGTTTTCTCCTTTTTGCTGGCGCACCTCTTGCAGCCTCGCTGGCATGTTCAGAACTGCTCGAATCTCATTCTGGGGAATGTTGTTCCACAATTACACCAGATCTATTCCCAACTCGGAGAGTAGTTTGTGGTCTCTGCAGGTTTCGAAGACAATGCCAAATTTTGTCTCACCCGTGTTCAGTTGGGTTGAGGTTTGGCCTGATAGCAACCATCATAGCTAACGCCTCCGTAACCATGACGGACCCGCCGTTGAAGTTGCGCGTCGGGTTGACGCAATTGAATCAAATCGTATTCCTCGACGACGCCATACGCGAACTCGTGCGTCAGAATGCAAGAGGAAGAAGCTTTCGTCGGTAAACAAGATTTTTCGCCATTACCTCGTAGTCCAATGTCCGTAGTGCATACTGCATTCTCTTCTGACGATGACGGTCCGTCAAATGAGGAACATTAGCTCTAAAACGAGAACGAAGTTCACTTTCATGTAGACGATTTCGTACCGTCCTATCAGATACTCATATAATCAAATCCATGTCCGCTGCAATCATGTGAGCGCTTCTCACAGGATCCCGTCAAGCTGCATTCACAAGTCTTCGATCGTCGCGACGACGTTGGTAGAATAAGGGCGACCAGATCCTTGACGACGACGAAAAGTTCCCGTCTCTCTATGCCGGGACCACTTACGAGGTACAACACTATGGTAAACCCATATCTCAATGCGACTTGTTGCGTACTAACTCCTACCTCCAAAAGAGCAACAATTTGTGCACTTTGAATGTCCGTTAAATACGGCATATTAACGGTTCGAATAACTTTCTAATACTGATTAATTTCAAAACATTAGTAAAATAAAAATTAAAACATTAATTTAGACACTTGCACATCGAGGAAAGGTGGTGTCGGCGGATACACGTTAAAAAAATAAACGTCAATAAAATAATGTTATTAATTAATAGTTATTTATGTTACAAGGCCGTGACTTTTCAGCCGAAGGCAGCCGAGCCAAATAATCATTCAAATAAAAAAAAAAGATAGTTCACGGCCATGTGGCATACAAAATTCTGTGTGCAACTGTCAAAAATTACCAAAATTAAAGTTTCGATCGAATCTTTACATAAAATTAAATTTAGCAGTGTGCTTTGGTATGGTAACTAGGGCTTGTGTAGTTGCTGTTTATTATTGTCATTCCTATTTAATTGAAAGTGGTGCTGTTTTTTGTGCTTTTTAAGGAAAATGAGCAGTGAAAGTGAAGACGATTGCTTTCTTAATACTCCACCGAAGTTACAAATCGCCGCAAAGGAGGTAGTTTCGAATTTATTACCTGAAAAATGGAAAAAATTTACGAAGCTACGTATCGACTATTCAAGGACTGGTGTGGCGAGAAAAAGGTTAGAAACATTTCTGAAAATTTGCTTTTGGCATATTTCGACGATAAATACAAGAATTGTAAACCATCAACGACATGGTCTGCATATTCCATGTTGAAATCTACGATAAACATAAACGACAATATCGACATAAGTAAATTCCCTAAACTACTGCCCTTTTTGAAGAAAAAATCAGTAGGTTACCGACCAAAAAAGTCACGTACATTGTCAGGAAAGCAGATTAAGCAGTTTTTGGAGGAAGCCGATGATGACAATCATTTGCTAATGAAGGTAATTAAAGCAAAATGCCGCTAAACGTGTGTATAATTTTAGGTAGTTTTTATTTTTGGAATCTCAGGAGCTATGAGAAGAGAAGCATTGACAAAGCTGACTGTTAATAATATAGAAGATCGAGGATGCGTACTTGTCGTACACATACCTGACTCCAAGACACGTCAAGAACGAACATTCACAATAACTACGAACATAACAATAAAAGTCTTTATTCGCAATCGTATTGGTAATGAGTCCATTCCTGACCATTTAGAGGTCCGAAAATGCATCATTGTTTGTAACTTTGACATTCTCATGGTCCGAAACGACCTATTTTCGCACCTCTACGTGTCTTTAAATTCAGCTACTAGGTGGCGCGCAGAAAATTACATCGCCAAATGCGGTGTATAAATGGCTGTATAAATCATGTTTGGTAATGTTGCGGACCTTGGCTGCTAAAGAACGAGTACCCAGGTATTATTATTAATTTATAAATACTCCTATTCAATAAAATCCTCGAAATATTATGCGATCGAATTTGATGATGTAAGTGGCGACATACGTTATGCCAATCCCAACCGATGACATTTTGCATCTGTCAAGAATTTTAGATAATTCGGTATTTAAAGGACGATTGCGAATAAAATAGTATACAAACCTCGGCAAAAGTACCATTCCTGTGTCTCGAGAACTAGTTCACCTCGAGGCTATCGCCTCTCGGTAAACTATATTGTTCTCTCGACAGGAATGGAGTACTTTCGGCCTCGGTATGTAATGTACTATTTTTTTACGTTGTCAGGGCTTTGTTTTACTATAAACAAATGTGCTATTTCACGACTCAAAATCAAGCAAAAAAGGTGACGTTTTTTTGACAGTTGCACACAAAAACATTTTGTGTGCAATGTTGGCAAGCTATTGTGGCAGTATTCTGCATACGGTAGTATGCCTTACTTAATTATCTAATGTGCATTTAGGGGTTGAAAAAAATATTTTTTATAAATTGTACACTTACTCTTATGTGTACTCTTGTACACATTAGAGCCGTGTTAACAAGGGAACTACTGAGGCACTTTAAAGCCCATGTAGAGTGCACAGGAGGGGATTTTGAGCATTTGCTTAAGTTTAAGATAGATTCAATTTATAAAAAAAATTTTTTTCAACCTTTAAATGCACATTAGATAATTAAGTAAGGCATAGTACCATATGCAGAATGAAGTTAAGAATACATTTATGTGAAAAAAAAACAGAGGGTGCAATTTGAAAAATTAATCAAGTTGACATGATCTCCTAAAAGTTGTTCTGCAACCAGCGTTTAAGGATGTTTTCTAAAGGTCCATTTTGAGTCATTCACAATAGTTTGTAGTTGATTTCTTCATCTTTTCAAATATTGCGGGTAAACAGAATTGTGGGACACCCTGTATATTCATAAATCAAAAAAATATATATAAAGATTTTAAATATTCAAATACAAAAGCATATTAATTAATTAAATCAATATCAGTCAATACAAACAAATAAATTCATCAGTTCAATCATTTATAAATAATAAATTATCGTATAATAATAATAATAAATACTACAACCCATAACCTAAACCAAGGCCCCAGAAGCTATAAGCTTGTGCGGGAGGGAGGGGGCGATTATTATTATTATGTAGGCCCAATGTGCGGTTGCAGCCGACTTACAGATGGCACAGCGCAAATCCCACATTTGTGTCACGGCTAAGGAAAAATGCAGAAAACCTTAACCAGATCTGCCGGCGCCGGGAGTCGATCGCGGGCCGCTTGGGTGAAAGTCCGGCACGCCAACATTACACTACCAAGGCTGTTTTATATTTGTTGTTATAGTTGTTGTATATGTTAACAAGAGCAAGTTAACCAACAATACAGCAAAAATCATAAAAAAAGGTAAACGTTATTCCCCAAGTCGGACCTCTGTAATCCTTCAATCAAACAATATTATAACCAATTTGAGCATATATACACTTTGATTATTTTAAAAATCAACACAAAGAATTAACATGTAAATTTGATTCCCCAATAGATACCATGAAGTGATATCGCTGGAGGGAGGTAGTAATATTTATTTAGCAGAAAGATGAAATAGATAACAATAAAAAACAATTACAATAAAATTACAAAAAGTTACAAACATTGTTAATATAAAAAATCATTTTTTACAACAAAAAGTATATAAATATTAAAATAGCTGTAAATATTTATTAAATGTTTATCACATACTGCTTCAAAGTCTTTCAATGTATAAATAACTGTTTGAAACAGTTATTTATCGGTCATTATAAAACAATTATGAAGGCTCAATATTTATATTTCAAATCTGCATAACTGTTATTAAACAACCGAAAAAACAAATTTCTCTCCTTTCATAACTCTTTCAAAAAAGGGAAGATTTATAATAACAGTTATGGTTTGAAAGCCCGAAAAGGAGAGATATAAAAAGTCTATAACAGGATTATAAATATAGTACTTGTAACATTTCAATTAAGAATTGAAAGTGTTAAATAGTTTCAGATCATCTTGTTATTCATTCCTTCTATTAATAAGGAGTCTATTTTTTTGTGTTATATATGGAAATAAACAAAAGTCACCGACGTGGCCCGGATAATGTTTATTAGATTTGCTATAATTTATTGTGTAAACAACTTGGGTTTCGCGACTGTATAAAGTATTTCTTTATTAAAATGTGTTTAACAAAACGAAAGACATTATTGACTTCATAATAATTAGAAAAACAAGGTGTCCAAAATTTTGTCTGTATTTATTTGTAAAATGTATACAAAATAATTAAATATTGTATACACCTGTTTTAAAGTATTATGGGTTTGCTATGGAAATAATTTAAGTGTAATTGATACCTTTACAGTCGCACATTTGAATAGCGTTTCTCAACGTCATGTAAACATAATAAGAAACAATAGTTAAACTACTAAGGTACTAAATCATAATTCCAGAAAATCCAAATCCCACCATTGTTTCTGTTGTTACTACTTATAAATTTTTTTTAAATTAATTTTAAAGAAATATTTCAAGTGTTTGCTATAAGTACTTTATGACTGTTTTTACGAATGCAACCCCTAATAATAAAGACGCCATTGGGTTTAAAGGGGTTTATTATTATTCCTTTCTAGTAGATAGGCAACACCGATTCTGCGGCAAAATCCCATGTTATTTTAAAGGGGCCTCAAAGTTAGCGAAAAGATCACAAATCCAAGATGGCGTCGGCTCGCGACTCGAGGTCATCCGCGGTTCAGCCAGACGCGCGACAGCGCACACCTGTATAAGATCTTGACATCTACGCGATTTCATGTTAAGACAAGCTTGTAGAACTATTATAAATACAGCAAGTTAGAGGGATTTGTAGCATTGTTATCTTAAACTTCAAACGTGTTTAAATTGTATTGAAATTGTTTATATTATTATGAATTAAAAAATCACATACACGTTTCAACTTTAAATTACGGTCATCGATATTTCTCTTTTTACGTTTTAATTTATGTAACGTAAAAGAAGAAGAAAGAACGTGTCAGTTTGTTAAATCTCATTATTACACAGAGGGTAAGATGCCATCTCTTTTCGACTCCCAACACACAAAAAAACAACTGTCTATAATAAATCATTAGATATCATTAATAATACAAAAGAATTTCGAGCTCCAACAAAAGAAAAAACATCTATAGTCAATAAATTACCAGATACTATCTTACCATTAACTACATTTCTTCCCTCTCAATACAATAACATTACTTCTGTTAAAAATATTTAATACAAAGAATTCCAATTCTCAACTTAACAAAAACATCTATAAGTTATCTTAGATAACAAGGGTATAGTCATTTATCATGAAATTATACCTAAAGAAGAAAAGGGTCGATTTCTCTTTTTACGTTTTAATTTATGTATCGTAAAAGAAAGGGTAATGTGTCAGTTTGTTAAATCTCATTATCTCACAGAGGGTCAGATGCCATCTCTTTTCGACTCCCAACACACAAAAAAAACTGTCTATAACAAATCATTAGATATCATTAATAATACAAAAGAATTTCGAGCCCCAACACAAGAAAAAAAACATCTATAGTCAATAAATTAATAGATACCCTCTTACCATTATCTACTTTTTTTCCCTTTCAATATAATAGCAATAGATCTGTTAAAAATATTTAAAACAAAGGTTGACATTGAAACTAGTAAACTTAACAGTTTGCTAACAACGTTGGAAAAAAGAAACAAAGAGAAATCTCCTAATAACAAATGATGAGATGGAAACTAATCATTCAAGTGTGTTGACAAAGATAGAAGAAACGAATAATACCCTAGATAGTAATTATAAAAATTATTAGATAAAGTACAAGCGCTCGAGGATACTCAAAAAGTTATGCGGTCATCGTTTGATGCCCTAATAGCCGAATCTGCAACACGTACGAACTCTTACAACATAAAGAGGGTGTATAATGCCAACGAATAGCGGAATTTACTACTACTATCGGTTGACCTAATCATATTGATATGGACACCATTTTTATTCTAGTTTTAAGTGTATTATATCAAATGCCTGATTAGCGCAGATAGGAAATGTGGTGAGCCTTACGGGAATGCTGCGCAGATGCTTAGTTTGCTTATATCTACGCTAATCAGTTATTTTTTTTCTATCTTAGTCTAAATGTATCGTTGAAAAAATTAAAAATGTATTTAAACAAAGTTCTAGTTTTACTAATAACTCTCCAAACATAGCGATATGTAATAGTAGCAGCAACACTTCGATATGGTAAAGAAAGTAAGTTTCGCTGACGTAAGCATGAATAATATACATCATATGATAGTATGGGAGTATGCATACAGACAGGCGAGAAAGGGAGACTGGCAAACAATAGCTCGGACAAATACCGTTTTCAAAGAAGAATACATGATGTTGAAAAGCAGCTGTATAAAATTCTACAAGCTGATCATAGAGATTTTATCTATATGCATAGAGATTTTAAAAATGTAGATTAGTTCGGCGACGACCGAGTATAAATACAGGTACAAGCAGTCTCTTCTCTCAGTCCCAGATGTTAGTTCACGAAGGTAACGGCTTTGTTAACAAGCTCATAGACAAGCTGCCTATTGAACTACATCTTCCTTCCTATCAGTACTGTGGACCTGGTACTAAATTATCTAAAAGATTACAACGTGGCGATAAAGGTATAAATCCTTTGGACCAGGCGTGTATGCAGCATGACATCTCGTACGCTCAAAGCTCCAATTTGAACAGTAGACACAAGGCAGATCGTGTAGACTCTAAATTAGGGGAAAAAGCATCACCTCTGTTTGTAACCGGTATAATGAAGGCTAAAAGAAAGTTGGGAATGGGCGTAAAGACAAAGAAACCGTCAGCGAAAAAGGGTCTCGCTAGAAAGATGAAGAAGAAAACTGTCACTTTCAAAGGTGGCGTTTTAAAGAAGCTTGTTGGTATAGTGAATCGAGCAAGCAAGAGACTCACGGGTAAAGACTTAATACATCATGCCCTGAGCGCTGCCAAAAGAATCATTCAAAACGTGGGCGGTCGAAAAAACGTTAAAGTACCCCGAATTATTCCAGTGCCTACAGCTACAGGAGGTATTTTACCACTCATACCAATTTTTGCTGGACTCTCGGCTCTCGGAGCAATTATAGGGGGCGCTTCGGGCGTAGCAAAAGCTGTTAACACTGCTAATAGTAATAAGAGACAGCTAGAAGAAACTACACGGCATAATAAAAGTATGGAAGCTATCGCTTTAGGCGGTAAGAAAGGGAACCCCCTTTACCTGAAACCGTATAGAGCAGGCGGAGCTGCATTGTACTTAAAACCATACGTCGGGTCAAAAAACTGAATAACTTGCCTCGGAGACCACTTACAGATCTAGACATAATAAAACATGCTAAAGACATACCTATACCTATACAGACATACATACCTATTTTAGAGGTGTCTATATGAGAACAAGTCTACCTTCAACGAAACTTTTGCAATTCGAAAGAGCTATTGTTAATCTTGACGACGCTGGAGGACCGGGTACTCATTGGGTTGCTTATAGAAAGGATCGAAACGTCGTTTTGTACTATGACCCCTTCGGAGACCTAAGACCACCAGCTGAACTTGTGAAATATTTAGGGCCTCGCTGCGCCGTATACTACAACGTAGCCCAAGAACAAAAGTTCAATACATACAACTGCGGACATCTGTGTCTACGATTTTTGTATAAAAGAGAGGTGAAAGTGTAAATCGGCTAAGTATGGCTAGGACCATAACGGTGTACGGTACAGGGAACAGGCTTTCCACGGATCGTATTTATCCACCTATAACACTAGATCACGTGCGTTACGAATATTCACTAGGATTAGTCGGTTTATATACAAGTCACACGATACGGAATATATACCCAGGCAAAAATAAATTTTATTACGGAGAAAAGGTAATAACTATTGAACCGGGTAGCTACGAATTGGCTGAAATCGCTAACTGTATAAAGAATCAAATTAGTGGTGATCCGAAAGAGGGAGATCTGCTACTACAAATCAAATCTAACACGAATACGGGAAAGTGTGAGATTGAATACGCTACCGAGTTGATCGATTTTACCAAACCGGATAACATAGGATTCCTACTAGGATTTAAGAAGCGCGTGCTAGAACCAGGTAGTAGACACGTATCAGATCGAATTGTTGATATACTTTCAACTCCAAACATCTTTGTAGACACGAATATTACAGGCGGCTCATATAGAAACAATCAATCCGGTCGTACAATCTTCGAATTCGGTGTTTGCCTACCAGCCGGCTATCTGATTGAAAAGGAGCCATCGCATGTGATTTACTTTCCCATCACTGTCACCGAGATCGACAACATTACCATTAGACTGGTAGACGCGAGAGGAGAGTTGATAAATTTGTCTGAAGATACTTTCACGAGCATCAGGCTAGAACTTAAACGTGAAAAATGGGAATAAACTTTAGTTATAAAAACATTAGCATATGTCCCTCAAATGTCATTCACCGTCGAACGTCGACCAGTGCAGACCTCCGATTAAAACTAACTAAAGGTCGTCACTTATTTCTTGAATCTTTAGGCTTTAAAGTACGATAACAGCAGCATGTCAAAACGAAGTAAAATGCATATTAACACCGACACCTTTACCATTGATAAATTAAACATATTTGGGAAGCCTCGCGTCGATACAGATATAATAAAAGTGGATTTTTATACCTATCTGCCGTTTACGTTAAACGTCAATCATTCCGACAACATTAGAATCAGCATACAAAATTCCGATAACATTTTAGCTTTGTATGACAGCTACGTACTTGTTAAAGATAGCATGACGCGTGCAGCAAACAAGCAATTCCTTCCGGTAAACAATTTCGCCTACTTTCTGTTTGATGAAATTCAACTAATATTAGGCGCAAATCAACTCATAGATGTATGTAAACAGCCTGGCATTACAAGCACTATAAAAGGTCTCGTTTCACACGGCGCCGAGGATAGAGCTTTAACCAGCACTGCATGGAACTTAGGGATTACTAGCGATAATGATTTGTTACATAACCAGGGGAATAACGTCTTTCATTTCACGTGTAGAATACCATTAAAAGATATCTTAGGATTTGCAGACGATTATAAAAAAGTAATACCTCATATGAGTTGTCAGCTAGTTTTAATTCGAGCCAAGAACGATTTTAATTGCTATAAAAGCGACGCAGGTGATGCACGTACTGATGTAGATATCAAGATTGATAAGCTCTCGTGGGAAGTTCCGCATATACTGTTATCAGATGAATGCAAAGTGAACCTCGTGGAGAGTTTAAGAGATAATTCTTCTATTATCGCTCCGTTTAGACGTTGGAAATTACACGAGTTACCCCCGTTGAGAACTACGAAAAATCAGGTTTGGCGAGTAAGCATCAGCTGGGTATAAGAGCGGGTAACCCGACTACATTTACTCATTCGGACTTAGTCGACGTTAAGCTGTATTTAAATTCGCAAGTGTTCCCACATCAGCGTTTAAATCTCGATTTCAGCCGTAAGGACTACATTCCTGCATATTTGAATTATATTTGTTTTCGTGAGAACTACTATGACGCTATAGGTAGAGGTGCGGCTGAGAGTTGTTTACTCAGCTACAAATTGTTTGAAACGTATCCGGTTTTTGTTATTGACTGTTCAAGACAGGTAGAGAGTTTTAAGGATTCCACTGTCGATATTAGACTAGAGCTCGAGTCTTCTGCCGCATTTACGAACACAACTAAGGCGTATTGTTTGATCCTTCACGACGCATTAATCGAGTATAATCCGTTTAACTAAACCGTGACTAGACACGTACGCATACCATAATGAAGGTTGTTAAACAAAAGAATTCACTAAACATATGTAACCTAGACGAATGTAATACATCTTTACAACATCAGGCGAAGATGTTAGAAAACATGGCGACTTGTTACCTGTATCATGTAGAGCAATATTGAGCGGTCCATCTTCCTGCGGTAAAGCTAATGCTATGTTAGGTTTACTTATTAGCGAAAACGGTTTAAAATTTGAAAATATCTACCTATATGCCAAGTCTTTCTTTCAACCTAAATATGAATTCTTAAGACGTGTTAAGAAACCGCTTACAGGTATGGTATATCATGAATTTAGCGAAAACGATGATGTAATCAGCCCCGGTGATGTTAAACCTAATTCTGTGTTCATTTTTGATGATATAATTTGCAGCAAGCAGGAAAAGATTAGAGAATGGCCAAACGTATGCCAAGATACCGAAACATCTGATTAGGGACAATGCAAACCTAATTATTCTCTTTAGACAAGACGAGTTGAATTTAAAATACGTGTTTAGCGATCATGTTGTAGGAGACAGTATTTAGCTATGATCAGTTAAAAACATTTGCTCTCTGTGTTGGAAGGGGCCGCATGATTTCCTGGTAATTAATAAAGACTGCTCTCTAGACAGGGGCAGATATCGGAAGGGTTTTGATTCATATATAAGTTTATAATTAGAGTCGATTCGTTTAGTAGTCTCTGCATCGCCGACATGTCCGACACGTATGATCTGAGTTTAAAGCGTAAAATAATACACGCTCGTAATGCTATACGTAAGAAATTTGCATACTTTCGTCGTGATAGAGCAGAAGCAGAACGTATGTATCGCGTCACGCACAATCCAGTTATATCGCCACTGGAAACCATTGATAAATCAGTTAACACCTCTAACGTACCCCTATTGAAAGTTAAAACACAACCATCTGTTGCTACTACTACTACTGCTAGTTACATTCCCCAGTTGAAAGTTAAAAAACAGCCTGCTGCATCAGCATCATCATCGGAAGCAGACGAAGAAGAAGAAGAATCTAATAAAACTCTTGATCTCCCTACTCATTACGGTATGCTAATAGCTAACGCTGTCGGAAACAAAAATATAGATAGAACTAGATTCGGTATTAGATATAAAATTGATCGAGACGCGTGGACATTTGCATCTTCCCCTGTGACTATGCGTGATACAAACATCATAATTAAAAACAACGTTTTCAAAGCAACACCCGGTCTGTTTGACTTACTCACGTTTAGAGAATTAGAGTCTACACCATCGCAAGATGATATCAATAATTATATGCAGATAATAGCCCTTACTAATGCGCATAAGAAATTCTATAGACCTCATGGTAAACTAACAGCTGTTAAACATTGGAAGTATGATTATATAATTAAACCGAACTTATCCAGAATCAAAGGTTTAGGCATTAGACTATCATCATCATCGTCAAATTTTAAAAAATTAAGCGATTGCAAAGTCGAATACGTCTACTGGAATAAGGTCAATGAGCTAGTCGACAGGCTTCGTTTATTATATGCTGTAAAGAGTGCCGGCAACAGTAGTCCACAGAATGAAAACGAAATAATATCAATCATAAGTGAACTTAAGGAGGAAGGCATCATAGAATAAAATATTTCGGGTATATAATGATATATTGCTTTTAACATTATTCAGTATTCATCAAACACGGCTGCTGCTAATATAATTATTTGAGACGTTGCTCTCTCAGTGTCGTTGAGATTAATTGTATTACTCTATGATGAGTGCTAAACAAACCGTTGTTGATGAAATACATAGGGCTGCTAGAAAAAACTTTCAAAGACGCCGCACTATAATAAGAAATTTCCAGGATTTGTTCCAGTTTGACATAGCCGAGTTTATACCCTATGCTAAAGTAAATAAGTGGTATCGTTACATACTGCTGATGATAAACTGTTATTCGAAATATCTGTATGCACGACCGTTGAAAACTAAATCCGGAGAAGAGGTGACAAAGCAGGTCCGCAGCATCTTTAAGAGTGCTAATGCAGTCATACCTAAGAATCTTCAGACGGATCTCGGGAAAGAGTTTTACAATAAACATTTTAAACGGTTAATGAAAGAGCACAGTATAAATCATTACTCTACATATTCCGTAATTAAGGCTTCAATAGTTGAACGCGTTATCCGTACAATTAAGCAAAAGCTGTATAAAGAGTTCAGCTACCGAGGATCATTTAAATGGATAGATATATTACAGCGGGTAGTTGACAGCTATAACAACACCAGACATAGAACGATAGGCCGAGCTCCTGCTACTGTTACACCTACGACCCAACTAGCCGTTTATGACACTAATGTAAAAGCTGATGTCGCGTCTGGAAGTAAGCGTAAACTAGACTTGAATGACCTCGTACGTATTAGTAAGTTCAAAGGGGTACTTTCTAAGGGATACACGCCCAACTGGTCAACTGAATTATTCAAAATAGTTAAAGTTCAATTTACAAGACCTGTCACATATCTGCTGGAAGATCTTCATGGGGTTGCTGTTCGAGGAGCACTCTACGAGTTCGAGTTGCAGAAAACCATACAGCCAGACGTTTACTTAGTTGAAATAACGCACTTATTGTTAGAGATACGAAAAAATATTATAGAACCTTTTGAATTACAAATAAAATTTCAAATTGATCAAAGAAAACTACATCAAATTCGGAGCAACCGTTACGGAGATCCAGCCATTTGTCATTTTGGCATTGAATCCAAGATGGCGGGTTAACGACCATACTCCGACAAGTCCAGCTCAGGGATTTCGGACCTCTCTACAACCTTATATAAGATTCTGAAGTCAAATTCCGTATACCTTCAGGTCATCGAAAACCTGGTCAGGAGAAGGACTAATAATTCTTTTCGGATTTTGTTAAAACTCTAGATATAAAACATGTAGGTTTTTCTGATCCATCGTTTTCAACATGAGCAAGTACAGCTCCAATTCCATAGAAGCTAGCATCACAAATTAATCTCAAAAGTTTATCAGGATCGTAATGAGCTAAAATCTTATCAGACGCTACCTCTTTTTTGCCAATTCAAATGCAAAATCGCATTCTTTTGTCCAGTTGAAATCTTTACTTTTAACTAATAAATTATATAATGGTTTTAATTTAACGGAAAAGTTTTTTATGAATTTTGAATAATAATTTACAAGTCCTATGAATACACGAACTTCATGCTCATTCTTAGGCTTTGGTGCTTCTAACACCGCTTTAACTTTATCATTTTTCTTTTCTAATCCACTGGCTGAAATGCAGTGTCCTAAATAATCAGCGCTGTCCCTAAAGAATTCACATTTTTTTAGGTTTAACCGAAATCCTTCCTTTTGCAAACGGTTTAACACTTCTTTTAAATTTTCTAAATGTTCCTGCTCTGTTTTACCTGTAACTACTATATCATCTAAGAAGTTTCCTGTTCCTGTTGCTCCTTGCAGAACCTTTTCTACAATTCTCTGAAAAATACAACAAGCTAGCTTAGTGCCATATGGAAGACGTTTTAACTTATAAATACCGTATGGTGTACTCCATGACAATAATTCAGCAGTTTCATCATCAATTTCTAATTGGTTGTAGGCATTTAGAAAATCTAACTTTGTAAATTTGGTACCACCCTGAAGCGCAGCAAATATATCCTCTATACGCGGTAAAGGATAATTTACATCCTTAAGAAAACGATTGATGGTAATTTTATAATTTGCACATACCCTAAGACTTTTTCCATCAGATTTCATCACCGGTACTAAAGGTGTTCCCCACTGAGAATTATCTACCTTTTCAATGCAACCTGAATGTTCTAGTCGTTTTAATTCAACCTCTACCCCCTTTTTAAATGCAAATGGTATTGGTTGTGGTTTATGAAAAATAGGCTTCACATTTGGTTCAATTTCCAATATAATTTTTTCTCCATTACACCTACCCAATTTATTTTTAAATAAATCTTTAAAATCAGATAACACATCATCTAATGTCAAACTTATTGAATTAATGTTTGTCTGCATATTAGGCGTTACGGATAATCCAAATAGATTTAAAAGATCTCTACCCATAAGTATCTTATTAGCATTTTTAACGACAATTATTGGACAAGTTTTTATTTTATTATTAATTTCAATTTCTGCGATAATTTGACCTACTGGTGAAATTACTTGATCATTATATGTTTTTAATTTTACTTGAGTGGAGTCTAGTTTCATTTTAGAAAACTTGGATTGAAAAATAGTAAATGGTATACATGAAACACCTGCACCTGTATCCACCTCCACATCTACCTCTACATTATTAATTTTAGCTTTAATAATATTTCTCATACACTACATGTAGTCTTAGACAAATAGTTTAATTCCACCACTTTATTAGGCATTTTCTGCATTTAAATTTCCTGGATACTACACTGAACCTTTATATTGGATCGATATTTGTTTATATTCCGTTGTATTATTATAGCTCTCGTCGATAGAATAGGTTACGACAAAGGGACTATGTGAAGTGAGTTTTATATTCATATTCAAGTCTTTAATCAATTTTAAAATCACAACGAAGAGTTCACATGTATGTAAACTTATTAGATATGAAAATATCAAAATAAAAGTGTGGCATTATAAATAAAACATTAGTGCGAAATAAGGGCTAAAAACATTTAGAGGCATGAAAACTAGCGCTGCTTATTTATAGTATTTATAATGTTTTGAACTGAAATGAATTTGAACTTGAATTTCAAATAAAAGATGGACGAAATCTTAGACTACATACACTCAAAAAATGATTTCTTTCGAAAATCAAAGATACAAATTAATGCCGAAAATGCAAAATTAAGAGATACACATATTCAACTGAAAGAACAAATAGCACGTCAGGAGCATAGACTGAAATTGCTGGTAAGAGATATGAAAGAAAGACAAATAATAGACCAACATTTAAGCGAAATTGAATTGGAAGTAAAAGAAAAGATTAAAAGGTTGCTCATTGAAACTGGATTTTGTGTGGAATCTATATGTGAAAGATTAGACGGCGGTTATTACAAAGAATTGCTATCGGAAGACCAAATAAATTGAGATTTGTGTAAGTTACATAACCAAGAAACTAAACTTAAAAAATCGTAGTGACAATCAAAAAAAAGGTTGATAGGTTAAAATTATTTGAAAGATCAATACTCTTGTTGAACAGAATAAAGTACAAGATAACATTCAAAGGCAGTTAAATCCAGTTTATTTTTATATTTATCTGAAGGGTAAGAGTAATTTTAGCACGAACATCGCCAACTTTTAAAACGAACGATAAACAACAGAATAGTACAAAACTGGCAAAGCACATTAATATTGTCTATAAAACTTAAATGAAAACGTTTTACGTTTAATAAGAGGAGTAGATCATTTATTAGTCACGTGACCAGCGAGTACACGGAGTGCAAAGTAATGTCTAATAGAACGATATAGAGCCATAGAAGTTATGTATAACTTTAAAGAAAAACTGCTGTCGTTTGTTGCATATTTTGGCAATGAAATATTTTTCACAGACAGTGATGACGACGCTGATAATAATAATAAAATTCTAAATTTTAGTGAAGAAATAGAGCCTTCAATGAATGATGATGACAATTTTAGACTTGAAGCAAATGTGTTCGAAACTCTGTTACAAATACTTCATGCTTTGCATCAAAAGCAAAATTTCATACATGTTGGACATCCAGATATGACCCTAGACATATTTCAGTATAAGTAAGTCGACCTGTTGGGCAGTACTGTATAAAATGTGCAAACTGTTGTTAGAAGTAAATGCACAATGCCTTATAATTGCGTCGCCATCAAATTGCAGACAAAGTCAATAATGACGAAATTCCAAAGACGATATGAAATAACCAGGTAAGTAAAAACACAAAAATTATGTTTTATTAAACTTTGCTTAAATATTAAATATATATATTTTTTCGCCTACCTGATCAGAAAGTGCTTTCTAAATGTTCTGTTTTGAGGGCAGTTAAGGCTTCTTTGCGGGCCTCTTATGTCAAACTTTTTACTGCCCTCTTATGTCAAATACATAACCTCTATACTACTACTAGATGAAAGCACAATTTATTTATTTCATACTGTCCGGTAAAAGGGTATTTACCGGACTCATTTGAGTCCGGTAAATGAATTATTACGTTACAAGGCCGGTAAAAAATTTTACCGGACTGAAAATCCAATTTGAGTCCGGTAAAAAATTTTACCGGACTGAAAATCTAATTTGAGTCCGGTAAAAAATTTTACCGGACTGAAAATTTTAAATGCATTTTTTTAAAAAATGAACAATGTGAGGCAGTATGAAATAAAACGCCTTACGTCATACTTCCGGTAAACCATTACAGTAGCTCGTTTCAACATTCGAGACTCGGCTCCTTCGTCGCCTCGTCCCGAAACG
Organism: Agrypnus murinus; assembly: GCA_929113105.1. Classification (NCBI taxonomy): domain Eukaryota; kingdom Metazoa; phylum Arthropoda; class Insecta; order Coleoptera; family Elateridae; genus Agrypnus; species Agrypnus murinus. The sequence continues at coordinate 82,228,365 of OV816030.1, forward strand.
TTTTCAACTCGCTACTGTAAACTTGGGTTTACCGGACTTATAACGTAATATACTATTATGTTAAGTTGAAGATACTGTAAAAATTAAAATTGTTTTTTAAATTGTCATACTTTGACCACTCCTGTGCATTATCCTAAAAAGATTTTAATCAAAAAATGAAATCATTAGTTTTTAACATCAAAAATATAACTCATTCGTAAAACTTTTAGCAACGGAATATGACGGAAAATGTAATCTGAAACATATTTTTACTTAACCTTTAAAAATATAAAAACATACGTCAAATTTTTCTAGGCTTCTTAGATCATAACTTTGATTTTCATGTCTTCGTCGATAAATTTGTCGTTTGTTTTTTTCTTTTCACAGTGTCATTGTATGTATAAATGGAGGTTGTGACAATTAATTAATAAAAAGAATTTCAATAAATTATACAATGATAGACAACAATAACGACATTATTGAAAGCGATGAGTTGCTGTACACCACCTGAACTTCGAGAACAAGCTATTGTCTTTTTATATATTTTTTATTATTATTTATTAGTGTTTACAAGTAAAGCCGGCTGAGCTGAGCGGCCCGGGACGACAACAATCCTGTCTAGCGGCCTACCCAGTACTAAAGACAAAGTCTAATACAGTGCGACCGTGCGAGACGCGAGCTGTTCGCCGTAAGCGCCCGTATGCATAAAGAATGTAGCAAATTCGCCTACTATAAATTGATCTAACTCATACTAATTAAAAATCATATTCTGTTCCTTTTATTTACCAATAATAATAAAAACATTTACTATACGGCCATCTTGTATGTAATGTAATGATTATTAGGTTAATTTAGTTAATAAATTACTAAAAACGTCTGACGTTATTTTCATTTTCATTCATTCCCTCTAACATATGCCTATTTAATTTACTAATAAGTCACGTTAATGTTTCTCCTCTTTCAAACTTTCAAACAGGTAGGCGAAAAACTTTTGTATGTCACTCGGACCGAAAAGCATTTTGTAGCCCTAAGTTGTCCGCTGCCCTCGCTACGCTACACTTCGCTCGGGCATCAAACAACTGCTGGCTACAAATGCTAATTTTCTGCCCTTGAGACACAAAATACTATTACAGGCATAGTAGGCGCAATTGATGGAACCTATATTCGGATAAATTCACCAAGAGAAAACCACACTTCGTATATAAACCATAAAAACTACCACTCTGTTCTGCTACAGGAAGTTTGTAATTAAAGACCCTGGTGCAAGAAGAAAGGGATAATTAGCAATGAGTAAATTTTACAGAAGAGGTAAAAATAGTTATTTATGGTACAAGTTAGTTAAATAAGATGTTATCCACGAACGAAAGATTGACCTACGAGTCCACAAGTACAAGTGGGTTAATTTTTCCGAGTGCCCCTAACTCACGTGTGCCATACAACGTTTTCTCCAACACATCTTTATTTAAGTTCAAATATTGAATTTGTGTATTTATGTTAGTTAGTCTTGTCAATGTATAGTTAGTCATAAAGTAATAAAACGCATGATTATGAGTAAGTTTTCTGAATAACATTTTTCGCATTTTTAAATTTAAGTGGTATTTAAGGGTAGTTTACTCTTGGAGCGATTTTAGTTTTTTGGACTTATGTAACAACCCGCCGATAATCATTTATTAATTATCGTATTCAAATATTAGGACACCAGGTATATTTAATTAAATTGGTTAATTTTTATTAAGTCATAAATTACTTTTATAAAATGGATGTATAGCTGACTCGGTGTTTCACAGGAATTATATCTTTTGAACTTTGTTAAACTTCAGACAGGAAACACTAAGCTGCATCAACTTAATTTAATAATATGTGATAATGCTAAGTGGACATTTCACACGAACATACCATAGTTGGGTTATCATAGCAGGAAATGATCATGCAAGTTTCACTCAGCAGTTTGATAAACAAAATAATGTTCAGGTGCAGTTTTGCGAGCTGGCAGAAACTGCTGGAAAAATACGGGAGTTTTTGAAACATCAGCTTTTTCGTCGAGCTGTTCAAAAAGCTTGACTTAGAGAGCAGTTCCCGGGTAGATCTTCAACTGAACTGTTTTTGGCACTAAATTAGCTCCAACAAAGAGAGCAAACATTCGGGACTCATTTATTTAATTGTGAACTTAAGAAATTTAATAAAGTTTAAAATCTAAATAGAGAAAATTATAAATAATACAAAATTAACGAGAAGAATAACGGATACCTTTCAATCGGGCGCTTAACCCAAAAACCTATTAATTAAAGTGAATTTAACAAGGTCCAGACGAAAAATTGGATTATTTTATTACTTACGCAAAGGGTAAGAAACTTGCACAATCATATCTTGTATTTGTTTAAAGCTTGAAGCTGAATTGAATAGTGGAGTTTACTTTTATGTAAAAGATTCACATTGATGTTACTTGGAAGAACGAATTTAAATGTTTTGATTATACCTTCATTTTCAGTTTTATTTAATTTTTAATATATTGGTTAATTCTTTAAATCTGTAGTATCATTGTGTCTTTACCCCAACATTCCCCAATCCACGCAATAGCGGAATGTTATACTTACCTCGTGTACCAAAGCTACTAGATTAGATATCTTCTACTGTTTTTTTTAACATTTTTTTGTTTCTTCTAAATCAGTAGTTTTAGAAGAAACAGAAACTTTTATCAACAATAGATTTTTTCCAGAAATGGAAAATAAAAAACTTCCCATTTGGTGCATTCCATTTTTGCCACACATTGTATATAAATATATAACAGTTTTAAGAAAAACTGTTGTATTTAAATGTTTCCATAAATTATGCAGAATACTCTACACGTGTTTCGGTCTGTTATACCTTTTTCAAGAGATTTCAAAATTTTGTTTACAATTTCTTTCGTTGAAATCATACCGTCAATTAAGTTGTTCTTGTAGCTGTGATTTCAAGACGATATCAAGAAGAAAATAAAGTTCATCTTTGGAAGAAAATAACATACTCAATGTTTTTGATATAGAGGTTGTTAAACGCAGGGCCGGCGCGAGGCAGGTTCAACGCGTTCCCCGGAACTCGGCCTCGCGTTTTAAACGCCGCCTTCTCTGTTGCTGTAGTCACATCAATGTTTCCGTGTCACTTAACGACCGGTAAAGCAAACTTCTACCATTCAACCTACGTAAATCTTGATAATCACCACTTTCAAAATGACATTTTGCGAATGTAACAGTTAAACGCAAAGGTAGTGTTCGCGCACTCGTGCTTCAAAAAAAATGCAAAAAGCACTAACCCTTTTAGGCTCTTTGACTTGATACTAATAAAATTTGGAACAATTAAAGAATTCCACCACCAAGTATTTTTTGATCAAATTGGTGTCAGTTTAACTGACATTTTATGCTGATTCCGAATATGTAAATTTATTTTTGGTACAAACGCCTCTAAGCCTCCAAAGTTGGTTGCTATCAACCTATCCTTCACAAAAACGCCATTACCTAACCAAAACGCTATGCAAAACTTCTTTCAAACTTTTTTTCAACTAAAACTTAACCTAACCTAAACCCAATCTAACCTAATCTAAACCTAACCTCACCTAACTTAACTTAACCTAACCTAATCTAAACCTAACCTCACCTAACTTAACTAACCTAACTAATGATTGGCAATCATAGAAACTTCAAAATCAAGAAAATCATAGAAATATAATTATTATTCATTTCCACGGAGATTAAGCATTTTTTACTTTTGATCCCCAAATTTGAGGCGATCGTGCCAAAAATGATTTACATATTCAAAATCAGCATTTTTGGGACAAACGTCTCTAAGTCTCCAAAATTGGTTGGTACTATACTAACCTCCACAAAAATGCCACTACCTAACCAAAACGTTATGCAATACGAAATTCGAATTTTCCTCAACCTAACCTAAGTTAACTTAACCTAACCTAACCTAAACCTAACCTAACTAAATTGTGCAATTGTAAATTACACTATTTGGTAATCATAGAAACTTAAATATAAATATTGTTCATTTCCATGGAGATTCAAATTAGAGAAACATTTTTTAAAGTTGATTCCCGAATTTGGTACCTTTGGGGCATTAACCCCAAAAATGACTGATCCGAATCAGCATAAAATCTCCGTTAAAATTACACCAGTTTGGTGGTAAATTCTTTTATTTCCCCCTTCTATGTAAATGCCACTTTACAGGCCTTTATGTAACTAAGTAAATGAGTAATTACAGCCACAGCCCTGTAAAACTTTACGGGCTCCTAAAACAGACCTGTAAAGTTGTACAATGCTCATCAACAAAAAACTATGGCAACTAATGTGTTGCTTAACCACAACACCATGGCAACGCCTAGCTATAAATTGTGCTACCGCCTTTGATTCCAAAATGTCTTTTTATACAAAATATACAATTCATAAAAAAATGCTGGTGAAGGTGGAAATAAAAGTTTGTACGCGACACGCTTTGCAATTAATCGTTACTGGGCTCGCTGGATTATGGAGGCTCGCTCCTTCGTCGCTCGCACCACAAACTTTCCAGCTCGCCCGTAAAGATTAATTTACAAAGCTTGGCACGTAAATAACTATAATTATACCTAAAATTTAATTTAGAAAATGCCATTTTTGCCATTTGGGTATTAGAAATCACAAAAGAAAGATTAATAATCGATAATAATTCAATAGACATGGAAGAGACAAATGTGCGAGTGCCATTTATTGGCAACAAGAGAATGGTATTGCCTGCTTGGTTTTATGTTTACTTTGAAATTGAAACAGTATTATAGATTTTGGTTAATTATGTTTTTTCATTGTTAAAGTTCCTTTCAAAAAATCTTGTGCAAAACTGGATGCTCGAAGTCATCTTCGGGCATTCACAAATGAATTACTCAATCCTTCGTCGCTCGTGCTTCAAAAATTTGGTTGGAGGTTGTTTTAGATCAAGTGCATTTTTGAACCCGTCCCCGCAAAAGCTTACGCCGACCCTGGTTAAATGTGATAATTGCTTAATATTCGGTGTATACAGAAAACCTACGTGTACGGATATCAACCCTGGCATATCAAATTATCTAGTTTCCATAGTTTAGTTCACCGTTTGGATACGTTTGTGGGCATATCGTCGAAAGTGGACAAATCTCCGAAAGCATAAAACGACGCCGAATACATCGAAAACAAATCGGACAAATTGCCAAACGTGGTCAAAACACCAAAAAGGGTCTGTGGGCATATCGCCGAAGTTTGGTCAAAACGCCGAAAAGAGGTTGTGAACATATCGTCGAAAGTGGACAAATCTCCGAAAGCATAAAACAACGTTGAATACATCGAAAACAAATTGCCTAACTTGGTCAAAACGACAAAAAGCGTCTGTAGACATATCACCGAAGTTTGAATTAAAATTATCTTTCATATTTTATATTTAAATTGTTTAATTATGTTTATCCAACACCTCTATATAAATACCATGTTTACTATGGTCATTTTAAATAAAGAAAGTGATTGTTTACTCTTATGTTACATTATAACCTACGTTGCCCCTAGCAACGTGGGTTATTTTTAAAAACTCACTCCTTCAAAGATAACAACCAATCACCAGCTTACGTTACTTAATATTATTAAAATCCAGTCATCGTGCTAGAGTATTAGCGTCAAAACTACAGACTAATTATACATTGCAAATTCGATGTTTAATCTTAAATAAAGAGGTGTTGGATAAAATTTTGTATGGCACGCGTGAGTTAAGGATATTATCCACTCAGAAAAATTAACCCTCTCGGGCCTGCCGGCCCTCGAGGGTAAATTTTTCTGAGTGGATAATATCTTACTTAACTCACTTGTACCATAAATAACTATTATCCAACACCTCTATATAAATATCATGTTTACTATGGTCATTTTAAATAAGGAAAGTGATTGTTTATTCTTATGTTACGTTATAACCTACGTTGCCTCTAGCAACGTGGGTTATTTTTAAAAAACTCACTCCTTCAAAGATAACAACCAATCACCAGCTTACGTTACTTAATATTATTAAAATCCAGTCATCGTGCTAGAGTATTACCGTCAAAACTACAGACTAACTATACATTGCAAATTCGATGTTTAAACTTAAATAAAGAGGTGTTGGATAAAATTTTGTATGGCACGCGTGAGTTAAGAATATTATCCACTCAGAAAGATTAACCCTCTCGGGCCTGCCGGCCCTCGAGGGTAAATTTTTCGTTCGTGGATAATATCTTACTTAACTTACTTGTACCATAAATAACTATTATCCAACACCTCTATATAAATATCATGTTTACTATGGTCATTTTAAATAAGGAAAGTGATTGTTTATTCTTATGTTACGTTATAACCTACGTTGCCTCTAGCAACGTGGGTTATTTTTAAAAAACTCACTCCTTCAAAGATAACAACCAATCACCAGCTTACGTTACTTAATATTATTAAAATCCAGTCATCGTGCTAGAGTATTACCGTCAAAACTACAGACTAACTATACATTGCAAATTCGATGTTTAAACTTAAATAAAGAGGTGTTGGATAAAATTTTGTATGGCACGCGTGAGTTAAGAATATTATCCACTCAGAAAGATTAACCCTCTCGGGCCTGCCGGCCCTCGAGGGTAAATTTTTCGTTCGTGGATAATATCTTACTTAACTTACTTGTACCATAAATAACTATTTCCTACGACCATATCAGAAAGTAGCTCATATCGCACAATCAAGTTGCCTAGAAAACCGAACATAACACACGAAAGTAAAACACACTAGTATATTTTACTTTCGGCTGTGCGATTTACTTTCGCAAATCTCACGGTCAAAATCTATGCAGTAAATAGCAAATTATATAAGTAATAAGAACCTGCTTATATTTTTTGACTATTTTGAAACATTAATCATCTACTAACACAATAATTAATTAATTCTAGCTGTATTTATTTCATGAAAAACTATTGATTAGATATATTGAGGGATATTTGACATATTTTCACTGCACCAATTCTCATTACACCAAAACAACTTTTCACTGCAAAATAATAATTTTAATCTAGTTTTCCATTTTCAACAATATATATTAATTTAAATTTCTAATAAATTTTAATTCATATTTTATAGATTTATTGTTAAAAAGTTTTAATAATTACTTAGAGTATAATTAATTTCTAAAAATATTTTAAATAAATAAATAATCAGAGACGGCTTTGTAGTATAATGTTCAATATGCGGATGATAGTCTTTTGTTTAAAGACGCCATAAGTATAAAGGCTAATTTATCATTGTTAGTAGTTAACTGTAAATTTTTCTTTGGTTTAAATGTTTTAAATGTTTAAAATGGTTAAAATATTGAAAACTCATTTTTACAAACACCGTTTCACAACTCTCAAATTCCAAGAAATTTAACTAATTGTTATAATAATCCCTTTACGGATAAAACAATAATACTGACAATATTCAAAACGCACTTACACACACGCTTTCCCCAATTAACTTCACAAATTGTTACAATAATCATATAGTTATAAACTTTATTGGTACTGAAAATAATGATAAAAATAAAATTACTAAATAAAATGTAAATTGTTTTTTGTTAGCATTAAAATAATTTTTTCTTTGAAAAACTGTATTTTTCTGGTCGTAGGAAAAATAGTGTACATAACTCGGTGGAAAGTGTGTTTCTTACTCGTGTGATTTCCGCACTCGGCTGACGCCTCGTGCGTAAATTTCACACTCGTACGAAAAATGTCACTTTCCACTCTCGTTATGTAATATACTAAATTATTTTGTGTTTTTAGATTCATATAATCCAATAGGAAAACTTGCTTCCAAACACATAGCGAACTTGGACGCCTGCTCCCAGCTTTGATTATAATTGTAAATGTTAGGTATTAGGGATTTGTACTTTGCCTAACAATCTTTTTCTATATCTTCGTTCTCTGGCTATCATGTTGGTTGCTGAGATCCCCCACGACAAACAACTTATTTTGCGTTCAAATTATTTATTTGATTTAAAAAAGTAAAATTTGCACAAACACCAAAATCCGAAGCATGTACCTAAGTGTAAATGTACAAAAAACAAATACTATTGTTTCATCGCTATTTGGAACACCTTTGCTTTGGCTTAATAAATGACCTCCGCTGAATGCTTCTAAAAGATGCAGGTATTTATCTTTCAATAAAAAGTTTAGTAACAAACGTTATTACAACATTAAATAAAATATTGTTCTATAGTCACTTACTTCGAGAGACTTTTGTTCGTTTACCAATAATTTTAGGATATGTTGACATAAACCTCACAAAATAATTTTAAACAATAATCTTACATACCTACTACATTTTCTTTATACCATTTTTAATATTTTGTAATAAAATAAATGGAATGAAATTATCCCGCAAACTTGGGGCAACATGTTTTTTCAAGATTGTCCACAGATGAGTTTCGGCGTTTTAACCACTTTCGGCGATTTGTCCAAAGATGTGTTTCGGCGATTTGATCACATTCGGCGATTTGTCCACATAGTATTTAGGCGACCTAAGCTATTTCGGCAGTTTGGTCAGAGCAACCTGTCTGTGAGTTCGATATCGACGTTTCTGATCTATTCGGCGTCGTTTTATGGTTTCGGCGATATGCGTGAATGGCTCCCTAAGTGAATATACTTCCGAAGTAACTGTAACAATGCTAATAATCGTGATATGTATTCCATTAAATAAGAAATCAAGATAATACTGCTATAAACAAACGCCGAACTATCATGAATACTTTGCCTAATATTCATCAATTAGTTCAATTAGATCTTTGAGATTTCAGATTGTTGGTAAAGGTACAATAAATAATGTAACAAAATAGAAAACTACAAAAATGATTTATTTTGTAACAAGAGTGGATTATAGCTTATTTTACACGAGCGGAAGATCTGTCACACGAACCGAAGGCGTGTGTGACTGATTCACGAGGAAGAATAACCATTCCAAACGCGTTTCAGACTATACTTTTTCTACGATTACAAATATTTTAAATTCAACAAACAAAAATCTTTAAATAAAATTATGATTTTAAAAGCTCCATATTTGTAAGTGCTTATGAATTTATTATTATTGTTACAACTATTGCCCAATAAATTATTTGGTAAAATACAATAATGTAGGTGTATGTAATTTCGACAGCGACCAAAAATCCAACACATTTGTAAGAAACGCCTTTAAATTAAGGAAAATGTAAGGTTCTTTTAAATTCTTTACTGGCATCTACAGTCTTCAAACATCACAAGATAGTATATTGTGTTGCTAATAGTATATCGAACATCTTGATTAACTCGACTTGTTTGCAGTTACGTACTTTTTGGTACTAAGCGTTAATTCAACGTTTTAGAACGTCCGCGCCTCATATGACAATAATCATGTCGGATTCAATAACAGCCGTATAGCAACTGTTACCTAGAGCGAAAATGAAAATGTATATTTCTAAGCTAAGGAGCCATGGTAGCTCAGTGGGTATGGTACTTGACTACCAATCTTAAGGTCCTGGGTTCGAATCCCAGGAATAATACATTGGAATTTTAAAAATATCTCAGGCTTCCAGGTCGACTCAGCCTGTGAAAATTAGTACCTGGGAAATCATTTCCTGGGGTAATAATAGGCGGTCGGTGCGTAAAGCTAGCCACTTTACCACCCTTGAGTACCGAACGGCTCAAGAATAGTAGCCTACCCTGCTATACCCCAATGGGCCTTCATGGCCTGTGAAAGGGGACTATTATTATTATATTTCTAAGCTTGCTTATACATTTACGGGCCTTACCATTCTAACACCAGTGAGATTCAGAGTCATTTCATAGTCGAGAATTAAACGGGTTTACTATTTTAAATTAATCGTAGAAAAGATAATTTAGTTGTATACTTCTATTAAATATCTTAGTAAAATAGTGCGATGATATGAATAGACCAGATTTGGTGGCATAGGGAAACTATAAAATGTACGATTCTGCATAGGAATAAAAAATTAATAAACTTCAAATTATATAATTAAATATGAAATAAACATTAGTAGGGATACATGCTAAGAAAGTAGTTTATTCGTGTTAAAACAATTTACATGCAACGTTATTTTTAAAATTAATAAAATAGAACAAAACAGAAAATTTAAGATCGTCATGCATACATAACCAAACTTTTTAAATTAACATTTCAATATAGGATTTTGAATAATAAACATGTTAGGCTTAAAGCATTAAAGCATGCTTTAAAGAGCTAATTAACAAAATATAGGATACAGTATCAGCTTTTTTATATTTAGAAGATAGATTTAATTTTTATTTCACATATGTGGGCTACCGCAGATAGGAATAGACATTCTTCGATAAGCCAACTCAGTCTTAGGTTACGTTTTACCTGAAAACAAATACAATGAGTCATTATTTTTAATCTTGTTTATTGTTTCCAGCCTTATTTTGTGGAACTCCATAATCATGAAATAAATAAAGATTATTAAAAGTTTCACAGTTTTATTAAAATATACCTGACAATATTGTTTCGACAGCTATGCTGTCATTATCAAAGGTAATATAATTATAAACAAACACGTCGCTAAGGTAGATACAAAATAGGTAACTAGATAAAATAATAATAATAATAAAAATTAATAATAAAAATCATAATTAAACATCTAATACTTCCAGTAACGGAGAATTACTGAGCTCAAGTTGTTCATTCATTAAAGGTACCCTGAGTTTGTGTTTGTATATCTCAAAGGCTTCTAAAATGTCTAATTTGCGTTTGTTATTACAAAAATGTAGGAATTTAATATTATTTTGAGGAGTCATTTTGTGATTTTGTTCTAAAAGGTGTTTGGCGTAATTCGATTTTTCAGGATGTTTATTTTTGTAATGACGTACGTGTTCTTTATATCTTATGTCAAAATTTCGAAGTGTTTGTCCAATATATACCGAACTACAAAAAGAACAATTTAAACGGTAAATGCCCGATTTCATGATATCATGTGTTCTGTCTTTAGCATTAAATAAAAATGAAAAAGTGTTAGTGTTGGTTTTAAATGTTATTTCATAATTGTTGGTTTTTCTTAGTATATGTGCAATTTTTTCTGATATTTTGCCAAAATATGGTATAGATATGTAATTTGTGTCTTCTGTTTGATTGTCAATGGGATATATTCTTTTGATAGCTAACCTATAATCTTTTTGTTTAATTAAAGTGTCAATCATGTTCGGATTATAATGATTTGCATGTGCTAGTTGTTTAATGGTTGATATCTCTTTGCTAAAATCTGATTTTGTTAGTGGAATAGTTAAAGCTCTGTGTACTAATGATCTGTATGCTGCTATTTTATGTGTATTGTGGTGACAAGATTCATTTGGTATTGTTATGTCTGTTTGTGTTGGTTTTCTGTATATGGAAAATTCAAAAAGATTGTCTGCGTTAATCTTGATATTTAAGTCTAGAAAGTTTATAGCCCTGTTTTGTTCTGTTTCTAGTGTAAATTTTATATTAGGATGGATATTGTTTATAAGAATTAAAAATTCATTGATAACCTCAAAAGAACTGCCAAAACAAGCTAAAATGTCATCAACATAACGAAACCAGAAGATAATGTGTTTAGAGAGATTTAATTCAAATATTCGATCTTCAAACTTGTCCATAAATATGTTAGCTAATAGAGGACTTAGAGAATTACCCATAGGTAAACCATCCTTTTGTAAATAAATTATGTTATTAAAAGTGAAATAATTTTGACTTATACAAAGGTCAAATAATTGAATTAACTCTAACCTTTTAACTAATTCTATATTACTATTGATCAAGAAACTATCTAATAAAGGAATACATTCTTGTTGTGGTATTCTGGAGAACATGTTGCAAATATCAAAACTAACAAGTTTTGAATGTGGTGGAAGATGTATGTTTTGCAGCTTATCTACTAATTCTAATGAATTTCTAACAGAGTATTTCGATTTGTAACCTATCGTGTTAATAATCTGGTTCAGTTTTTTGGATAAAATGTGATTAGGTGCATTGATGTATGATACAACTGGTCTTATTGGCATATTCTGTTTGTGGGTCTTCACTAATCCATACAGTTTAGGTATTTGTGGGTTTTTATTAATGATTTGTTGCTTTTCTAATTCTGAAAAGCAGATATTGCAGTTTTCTAAACCTTGTTTTATTTCTTTTTGGAATTTTGTGGTTGGGTTTTTGTTTAACGTTTCAAAATTTTCTTTATTAATAAATTCATTAACTTTTTGTATGTAAATATCTTTTGAAAGAATTACCAAAGTGCTACCCTTATCTGCTTTAACAGAAATTAGATTGTTCTCTGTGATTTTCTGTTTTATAGATTGAAGAAGTGATATGTTAGATGTGTTGTACATTTTGTCCTGTTTCAAAGACATCTCTTTTAACAAATTCGAAATTTGGAATTTTGCATAGTTATTATGATCTTTCTTAAGTATAGTTTCGCATTCAACGGCCAAAATTTCTTTAATTTTGTTGGTAAATTTTGGAAAAGGACAAAATTTGAAACCTTTGTTAAGAAATCGTGTTTCTCTGTCATTGAATGTTATATTCGACAAGTTTATGAAACGAGGATAAAAGTTTGCAGTGTTCTGACAATTATGGTTATTTTGTAGTGTACGTTTTTGTTGTACAAGTCGATGAAGTTTATTTTTCTGTGTGGTGTATTTTTTGAATTTAATGTGACTGACGGTTTCTCTAATGTCAAAATCTAAGATGTCAAATTGGATATTGTGTAATTTATGAGTAAGTTCTGTATAGAGTACCTTTATATAAACGTGCATATTGTCTCTTATACTAAACCATTTCTTCGATTCTTCTTTGAGCCATCTTCTTTTGGCATTCCTAATCACTTTTTCAGTAATCGAATTCTTGGTTCTGGTAGTGATGTTTATGTAGTTAGGAATAACCTGACGTTTCAGACATTCTTGGTTAAACCAAACATTCTGACTTGCGATTCCGTGTTTGATCATAAGTTTCTTGTATAACTTGGCTTGTTCTTCTAACGAAGACGAAATAATCTTGTTTATTGTTTCCAGCCTTATTTTGTGGAACTCCATAATCATGAAATAAATAAAGATTATTAAAAGTTTCACAGTTTTATTAAAATATACCTGACAATATTGTTTCGACAGCTATGCTGTCATTATCAAAGGTAATATAATTATAAACAAACACGTCGCTAAGGTAGATACAAAATAGGTAACTAGATAAAATAATAATAATAATAATAAAAATTAATAATAAAAATCATAATTAAACATCTAATACTTCCAGTAACGGAGAATTACTGAGCTCAAGTTGTTCATTCATTAAAGGTACCCTGAGTTTGTGTTTGTATATCTCAAAGGCTTCTAAAATGTCTAATTTGCGTTTGTTATTACAAAAATGTAGGAATTTAATATTATTTTGAGGAGTCATTTTGTGATTTTGTTCTAAAAGGTGTTTGGCGTAATTCGATTTTTCAGGATGTTTATTTTTGTAATGACGTACGTGTTCTTTATATCTTATGTCAAAATTTCGAAGTGTTTGTCCAATATATACCGAACTACAAAAAGAACAATTTAAACGGTAAATGCCCGATTTCATGATATCATGTGTTCTGTCTTTAGCATTAAATAAAAATGAAAAAGTGTTAGTGTTGGTTTTAAATGTTATTTCATAATTGTTGGTTTTTCTTAGTATATGTGCAATTTTTTCTGATATTTTGCCAAAATATGGTATAGATATGTAATTTGTGTCTTCTGTTTGATTATCAATGGGATATATTCTTTTGATAGCTAACCTATAATCTTTTTGTTTAATTAAAGTGTCAATCATGTTCGGATTATAATGATTTGCATGTGCTAGTTGTTTAATGGTTGATATCTCTTTGCTAAAATCTGATTTTGTTAGTGGAATAGTTAAAGCTCTGTGTACTAATGATCTGTATGCTGCTATTTTATTTGTATTGTGGTGACAAGATTCATTTGGTATTGTTATGTCTGTTAGAAATTCATTAGAATTAGTAGATAAGCTGCAAAACATACATCTTCCACCACATTCAAAACTTGTTAGTTTTGATATTTGCAACATGTTCTCCAGAATACCACAACAAGAATGTATTCCTTTATTAGATAGTTTCTTGATCAATAGTAATATAGAATTAGTTAAAAGGTTAGAGTTAATTCAATTATTTGACCTTTGTATAAGTCAAAATTATTTCACTTTTAATAACATAATTTATTTACAAAAGGATGGTTTACCTATGGGTAATTCTCTAAGTCCTCTATTAGCTAACATATTTATGGACAAGTTTGAAGATCGAATATTTGAATTAAATCTCTCTAAACACATTATCTTCTGGTTTCGTTATGTTGATGACATTTTAGCTTGTTTTGGCAGTTCTTTTGATGTTATCAATGAATTTTTAATTCTTATAAACAATATCCATCCTAATATAAAATTTACACTAGAAACAGAACAAAACAGGGCTATAAACTTTCTAGACTTAAATATCAAGATTAACGCAGACAATCTTTTTGAATTTTCCATATACAGAAAACCAACACAAACAGACATAACAATACCAAATGAATCTTGTCACCACAATACACATAAAATAGCAGCATACAGATCATTAGTACACAGAGCTTTAACTATTCCACTAACAAAATCAGATTTTAGCAAAGAGATATCAACCATTAAACAACTAGCACATGCAAATCATTATAATCCGAACATGATTGACACTTTAATTAAACAAAAAGATTATAGGTTAGCTATCAAAAGAATATATCCCATTGACAATCAAACAGAAGACACAAATTACATATCTATACCATATTTTGGCAAAATATCAGAAAAAATTGCACATATACTAAGAAAAACCAACAATTATGAAATAACATTTAAAACCAACACTAACACTTTTTCATTTTTATTTAATGCTAAAGACAGAACACATGATATCATGAAATCGGGCATTTACCGTTTAAATTGTTCTTTTTGTAGTTCGGTATATATTGGACAAACACTTCGAAATTTTGACATAAGATATAAAGAACACGTACGTCATTACAAAAATAAACATCCTGAAAAATCGAATTACGCCAAACACCTTTTAGAACAAAATCACAAAATGACTCCTCAAAATAATATTAAATTCCTACATTTTTGTAATAACAAACGCAAATTAGACATTTTAGAAGCCTTTGAGATATACAAACACAAACTCAGGGTACCTTTAATGAATGAACAACTTGAGCTCAGTAATTCTCCGTTACTGGAAGTATTAGATGTTTAATTATGATTTTTATTATTAATTTTTATTATTATTATTATTATTTTATCTAGTTACCTATTTTGTATCTACCTTAGCGACGTGTTTGTTTATAATTATATTACCTTTGATAATGACAGCATAGCTGTCGAAACAATATTGTCAGGTATATTTTAATAAAACTGTGAAACTTTTAATAATCTTTATTTATTTCATCATTATTTTTAACTCTATAACGCTAGAATTAACTTACTTGTGTTTAAATCTGATTAGATTGAGTTTTTCTCTTTTGATTAACTTCTTAATTTCATTATGGAAATTGATGTTTTATTTTATGCATTTTGTCCAATGTTTCATTACAGTTAGTTGGATTATTGTACTATAGCGATTTAACACTGTGGTTGGTGTGTTAGGGCTATATTCATTAATTCTTTTAGAAGGAAATAAAACGCAGATTTACTTCTATGAATTATTTATTTGACTCTCATAGTTTATTGATACGCGTTGCCTAGTACCATTTCGTATCTATGCAAAAATATATGAGTTGTGAGTCGTTCACAACATTACCCCGCCCGATCTGAAACGTGGGTATTACATACATGAAAATGCAAAAATACGAAATGGTATTTTGGAGAAAAAATGGAGTATTTTAAGGGAACTTGAACAAAGTTGTAAAATTCTCCAGCTACAAAAACTCTACTAGGCAGTATAGGTAGTTACAATAAAAAAACTTAAGCTAAATAACACTACGGAACTTGCGACGGCAACTCTTGGAACCTGTAAACAGAAAGAAAAAAAAACAGAAAAGTGTTCAAATTTATAAAGTTAACAGGTAAAAGGTTTTCAAAAGATGCTCTCGCGTAGCATTTGAAATCAGTTTATTGTTGTCTTAACATTATAAAGTAACTAATCTAAAAAATATGCAGGCTTTAGCCTATCTAAAGAGATAGGGCCAGTGTGATTTTCTAAAGTGGCGTATTTAACTGTCCGTTCTAACACTTTATAGGGGCCTAAATAACTGTCTTTCATGCCCAGAGTGTGCGTGTCATTACGAACGTATACGTGTGTGCAGTTGGTCAAGTCGCTGGGGACGAAGGACTGACTGGAATACGTTTTTGTAAAAAAATACTTCTGCTTCCTCATACGGCGTTTGAGATTGGCTATGAAATTAGGGAGGTTCATGTCGTTAGCCAGTTGTTCTTCTTCGAAGAAATCACCAGGTAGTCGTAATGGTGTAGCATACAGGATTTCTGCAGGAGAAACATTAACTTATGATTTCAGGGTTGCACGTAAGCTCAAGAGAATCCAAGGGAGATTTGTTAACCAGGAGGAAGTTCCTGTGGTTTGAATGGATTGCTTGAGTGTCCGATTAAAACGTTCGATAACGCCCTGACTAATCGGATGGAAGGTCGTGCATTTGACGTGTTTAATTCCTAACATGGCCATGAAGTTGATCCATGCATGCGAAAGGAGTATTCTTGCATTGTCCGTGGTGAGGTACTTGGGAATTCCAAAGCGGGACACCCACGTGTCGACAAATCAGTGATTACTGACTCCACGGAAGAATCCTTCAGAGGAATGGCTTCCGGCCACCGACTGTATCGGTCAATAATGGTAAGGAGGAATTTATAACCTCCCGAAGAAGGAAGGTGTACTAGGTCGAGATGGACCTTAGTAAAACGTTCATCTGGTTCTACAATAGATTGTAGAGGGGTTTTCGTATGACGCCGAACTTTATGTTTCTGACATTCAGCACAAGATATGACCCACTTCTGAATATCGTGGTGCATAGATGGCCACAGATATCTCTGAGTAATCAATCTTTTAGTAGCACGGATGCCAGGATGTGCGATGTTGTGTAATTGTTGGAATAAGGAATACCTGAATTTGAGCGGGATATAGGGTCGTGGTTGTCCTGTACTAACATCCACCCAGATGTTTGATTTGTTGGCAGTTTGAAGGGAAATGAATTGAAAATTACTACTAGATCGGAGCTGGTTTAACTCGGGATCTTGTTGTTGAGATAGAGCGACTTCGTCGTAATTAAGATCAGATCCAGGGACGTTAATAAGATTAACTCTTGTCAGAGCGTCCGCCGGAATATTCTCTTGACCTTTGATATATTGGAGGTCAGTTGTGAATTGAGAAATAAACTCGAGTTGTCGAAACTCACGTGGTAAATATTGATCACAATTATTTTTGATCGCTGTACACAAAGGTTTGTGATCCGTAAAGATTTGGAAGTCTCTGCACTCTACGTAGTAACGAAATTTCTTCAAAGTGAAGTATATTGCGAGAAGTTCTCGAGAAAAAATACTGTACTTTTGCTCTGTGGTGGTTAACTTCCGGGAACAGAAAGCTAGTGGTTTCCACATGCCATCTTCAAACTGTTGTAATATTTCAGCTATAGTGGAAGACGAACTGTCTGCAGCTATACTGATAGGGTTATTAATTCGCGGATGTACCAATAAAGTAGCGGTAATCAAAGCATTCTTCGCGTGCCTAAAGGCTTCTATTTGTTCATGATTTAACTGGACAGGCGTTAGCGAAGCTTTACCAGGAATAACTATAGAGGTTAACGGTGCCAGAATTTTCGCACAGTTTGGTACAAATTTATGGTAATACGAAATTAAACCAATGAAATTGCGGAGTGCTTTCTGACTTGAAAGCAATGGGTAATCAATTATAGCTTGGACTTTGGAAGCCATTGGTCTGATACCGCGTGTATTAACGTGATGTCCTAAAAAATCGAGCTCATTGACTCCAAAGAGACACTTTGGTAGGTTTATAATTAGGCCATTGTCTTTTAATCGGGAAAACACTTGGTGTAAATGTTCAATATGTTGCTGCGAATCAGCACTAAAGACTAATATATCATCTAGATAAGAAAAACAAAATGGGAGCCCTGATAACGCAGTGTCCATGAAACGACTCCAAGTGCTGGCTGCATTTCGTAGTCCGAAACACATCTGTTTAAACTCAAAGAGTCCCAGAGGTGTGATAATAGCAGTCTTGTGAATGTCCTCTGCCGCTATTGGTATTGCGAAGTAGGCCTTTTTTAGGTCTAGCTTCGAGAATATGGTTGCTCCAGCAAGTTTTCTTGTAAAATCCGTTAAAAAATGAATTGGATAACAGTCTGGTACTGTCACTGAATTAAGTTTTCTATAATCGCCAACCAAGCGATAACTGTCTGTTCGGGCGATGGGGGCTGAGATGTCTTGGTCGTCACCAGGAGGTAGTGCCTCTGCTGCGCCTACTGCTCGCTTTCCGACGATGTGAATTGGCTTGGCGTAGCTAGACGATGACCGCTGTACTACATCAGCGTCCAAGAGCTCATTAAGATGATCTTCTAGAAAAGAAAGATGATTAGGGTTCAGTTTGCGACAGCGTGCTTTAACTGGAGGTCCGGTCGTGTCAATGTGATGGACTACAGTATGTTTTACTGGTTGATGGTAGTCGAACTTACGTAAAAGTTCTGGGAAGTGTGTGTTTAGCATCTTGCTATAAACATCAAGATTGCTAGACATGTTGTTAACAGTACCTGAAGAGTGTACGTTAATGTTTGAAGGTAAGGGAAGAAGAGGGGAAGAAATCGCAGGAGTAACGATTGACTCGGAAGGAGGAGTCAAAACATTAGCCTGTGCGGAAAATAATTTGTGTTTAATGCCAGTCTTAACTTGGTGGGTTGTGGAACCTCGACTGCGAGTTCGGGCGGGCTGAACATCTGCTGTGCAAATGACCCACTGAGAAGAGCAGTCAGTCTTAACTGGGGGGATTGTGGAACCTCGACTGCGAGTTCGGGCGGGCTGGACATCTGCTGTACAAATGACCCGCTGAGAAGAGCAGTCAGTGAGAGGATTCACTTTTGGAGCCGGAAATTGACAACCCTGGCTGCGATTTCGGGCGAGCTTGACATATGCTGTGCAAATGACTCGTCGAGAAAAGCAGTCAATAGCTAGGTTGTGCCGCTGCAAAAAATCCAGGCCTAGGATGGCTGTAGATATGTCAGCGACATAAAATTTCCAGGGCATGGCGGTAGTCCAGTAATTGGAAAATGTAACCTCAAAGTTACAATACCTGTCACAGGAATTGACGTATTGTTCACTGCCATAAATGAAAGGTTGGCAGGCGTGATGTTTTGGTTACAGGAAACTGCAATGTAGGTAGGTAGAATGGAGTAATCCGACCCACTGTCAACCACAAAATTAATTTTGTAGGTTAGGTCCTGTAAAAATATTAAAGGATAAGTGCTTGGTAAAGAAGAAGTTGGAGGGATTGAATTAACCCTGGGAAATGTGGAATTGGCATTGCCCGAAGGCATGGAACGGCGTTTATTGAAATGCTGAGGATTTTTCGGGGTTCGGAGAGATGGTGGGAGCTACAGGGAATTGTCGCTTGTTCATAGTAGAAAGCTCATTGGAAATTGTAGTAAGATTGGTCGTCAAACTGTCCAGCTTAGCTTCTAATGCAGGAGTAGTTGAAGGTTGTGGTGCTTGTTGCATAGAATAAATTAAATCTAATCTCTCTACAAAAGATATTAACGGTAAGTCATCGAAATTTAAATATTGAATTTTAAGTTCTGGTGGTAGTTTAGCTATTAAAAAGTCTTTGGTTAATTCCTCAGTTAAGCCCAGATCCAATTTTTGGATGTCAAAGAGTAGTTCTTTGACACTATCAGAGAATTGAAGAGTCTCCAAAAGATTATTAATGCGAGATTCTCTTGGACCTAGAATAGATTTTATTACTGCCCGTTTCAATGTAGTATATGGTTGTTGCCTTGGGGGGTTAATGATTAAGTCGCGATGAGCTCCTAAAACGTCGAAAGGTAAGTTTAGGGTTAATAAGTTATATTTGGCGAGTTCATCGTTGATCAGCATACGAGTAAAGTATCGTTCTACCAAAATAAAATACAAGTCGATATCGTACTCGTAAAAACTGGAAATGGAACTTTGACAGTCGCCATTTGAAATATTAAAATAAGTAAGTAAAAATTTGAACTTATCGGATCAGAAAGGAGCACTAGTTCTGGTTCCAACGGTCACCTTCAGCCAGCCACGACAAGTCACTTGAGCGATGCAGTAGCAGGATCTTCCGACGACAGAAGTAGCAGCCGATGACAGATGAACCAGAGATAACTAGACGTGGTTCACCTGGAGAATTCAATGCAGCAGGTAAAGACCAATACTGCCAAATTCTTCTTCAGGAACGTGGGGTCATCATATATAGCGATTTAACACTGTGGTTGGTGTTAGGGCTATATTCATTAATTCTTTTAGAAGGAAATAAAACGCAGATTTACTTCTATGAATTATTTATTTGACTCTCATAGTTTATTGATACGCGTTGCCTAGTACCATTTCGTATCTATGCAAAAATATATGAGTTGTGAGTCGTTCACAACAGTACAAAGAACGAGAATTGTTTGTGATATTTCTAATTTAAGTTGTTTTAAAGGCATCAAATGCTTGATTCAAGTCAAACTTATTGTTTAGTTTTTCTTTATGTGGTAAGCTGTAGATAGTGTAAATTTATGCAGAATAGATGTCGAATGGTGTAATGCAGCTGTACCGTATGTTATAGTGTGCTATAGCTGATAATTATGCAATTAAGAAATAATGTTTTAAATTTGTGTTTGACAAATGAAGGTAAATTTTGCCCCTCAACAATGTTTTGTTGACTCGTTATTGGGTTGCTGCTAAAAGTGTGTGATTCTTCATGTAAAAATGAAGCAGTGGAAGACTGGTCAATTACCACTTGAGCCGTTGAAGTGGAAGTACATGGCTTATTAGATAGCAATTCAGCTACCTCCAT
Source organism: Agrypnus murinus (assembly GCA_929113105.1). Classification (NCBI taxonomy): domain Eukaryota; kingdom Metazoa; phylum Arthropoda; class Insecta; order Coleoptera; family Elateridae; genus Agrypnus; species Agrypnus murinus. The sequence continues at coordinate 82,249,437 of OV816030.1, forward strand.
TTTTTTTAACTGAAGCATCAATACAGCCCTCAGCCACAGCTGAAGACTTCCAACCTCCATGCCGTTTTATAGTTATTAAATCGCCACCTTTGTTTGCCAATTGGGAAGCACTTGAACGTCGAAAGCAATGACCTGTAAAAAGCTTCGGGTTGGCTAAATGCAAATAAGTGGCAATAATAAAAGGAACTTTTCCCATGGTGTTTATACCGATAGGAGTAGAAATACATTTTCCATTGCGGTAGGTTATAAAAAACCGCCTGTGGTTTATTTTCTTAGGCCTTAGGCTCAAATATTGCTTAATTAAATCAATCCACAGTTTCTCTGTAATTAAGAATTCTCTTCGAACTTTATTTTTTGTTTTTGTTACAGTCACAGTGAACATCATCTTTGACCACAATATCGTCTAATAACATGTTGGTCAATTCATCTCTTCGGCAGGCACCACAGAATCCCATTATTAACGCAACCTTAAATAATTGAAATATATTAAAAATTGAAAGTATTTAGCACAAAATTTTACTTACTTTCATAGCTAAATGTTGGTTATTTTCTGCAGTTGTTATAAATCTATCAATATGGTTAAATTCCAATATTTTAATAAAATTAAGATTAATTAAGATAAGTTAATTCTTTTTAATAAGATGGAGGGAGAGAATATCCGACCTATATAGAACATCCGAGAATATTACCTTGTCACAGAAACTAAATTAATTTTATAAAAACAAAACAATTTAAATAACAAATGCTGAAGTTGAATTTTCAGTGTAGCCAACTGTCAAAAGTACTTAACAAAATTTCACTAACAAATCTTATTTAAAACGAATTTATTTTTTAATAATTAACGAAATAACGAATAAGTATAAAAAATAGTATAAAGTATTCGTTTCATAAGGCGTTTTAGCGCACTTGTCCGTTAGAAAACTCCCCGCTTCGCGGGTCGTTTTCTAAACTCGGACGCGTGCGCTAAAAACGCGTCTTATGAAACTAATACTTTAATATACTATTAATTTAATTAATTTATTTTGTGTATGTTTATTTTATATTTTAAAAGTTTGGCATTTTATCATATAACAACATAACCGCACTTTTAAATATAATAAGTTTGACATTTAAGAACAGCTGTTAGGTGCTACCACCTTTAAAAAACAAAATTTTACTGTTTCCAGTACTCTAATAAATCTCATTAGGACACGCAAATACGTGTCCTAATGGAGTTCATTAGGACACGCAAGTATAAAAATAACATTTTTCTTCAAGCGTATAATAATATTACTATTATTTTACACCGCCAACTGCATAGAACAGTGGCATTATTTTAATATTTTTGGCAGTATAATAATGCAATTTCATTATTATACTAATATAATAATAAAAGTGACTTTAGGGATGGCTACTTTGGCAGCACAAATTTCACTAGATATATTTTGACAGCTGACAGTAAACAAACAATTTAAGCGTGCTTGTGATACGACCGTGGTTGTGAATAATTATTGTGTTTTTATGTAAACATAAAACAATGTCTGAAGAAATAATGCAGTGTACCCCACCTGAACTAGCGGAAGTAGCAAACGCCGCTATTGAAACGTTAATACCACCAAAATCTCGAAAATTATACGACTTTGCATATGACAGGTTCATAAAATGGACCAGGGAACAAAATGCGCACACTTTTTCCGAAAACGTTCTTTTGGCGTTTTTTTTCTCATTTGGCAGAAAAAATGAAGAGTTCATCATTGTGGGCCCAGTATTCAATGATCAAGTCAGAACTTAACATCAAACATAATGTAAATATTGACCGATATACGAAACTAATAGCATTTTTAAAACGCCAAAGTGATGGCTACAAGCCAAAGAAATCAAAAGTTTTGAGTAAAGAACACTTTGACAACTTCATGAAAAATGCACCCAATAATACATATTTGGCTACAAAGGTGAATTTTGCATACAGTATAACATTGAAATAATTAATTATGTGGAATTTGTAGGTCATTTTGTTATTTGGGGTCACAGGAGCTTGCCGTTGTGATGAGTTGCTACATATGAATGTGAATGACATTGAAGATTTAGGAAATTTGATATTAGTGAAAATTCCTGATAATAAGACAAAAAAGCCACGCTCATTCACTATACTCGGAGACTTTTACTTGAATTTATACAGACAATATATCTCACTGCGTCCTACAGATATGAATATAACCCGATTTTTTATCAAATATCAAAATGGTAAATGCCATCGAGTTGTTATGGGTATTCACAAGATTTCAAATGTACCTAAAGAAGTGGCCACTTATTTGAAACTTCCAAATCCAGCTGAGTATACTGGACACTGTCTAAGACGAACTTCAGCAACACTTTTGGTGGATAATGGCGCAGATATAACTTCGTTAAAAAGGCATGGAGGCTGGAAATCTACCACCGTTGCGGAGGGATACATTGAAGAATCTATTACACACAAAAAACAAACAGCAATGAAAATACTGGATCCTGGTACTTCAGCCATTAACACTGTAGATAATGAAAATCAAGAAAATGTTACCACTAATGTAGAAGAAACTGTTGTAGGTACTAATGTAAGTTCTAATGTAAAACAAGCTATTGTAAACATTGAGGGAATGCCTACTAATGCTAGTGGTTTATTTCAAAATTGTACTTTACAAAATTGTACATTTAATATTAAAGTTGTGAGTAAATAGTTTCGGAGAACATATTTTGTATGCTTGAAGAAAAAATAGTATATATTACTCGGAGTAGAAGGCTCATCTGTTTCGCTCAAATTGGACGCCTCGGCTAACGCCTCGGCAGCAAACTTCTGAGCTCAACAGATAATGAGCTCCTTCTACTCCTAGTAATATAATATACTATTATGCACAGATGCATTATAATTAGACTATTATTGCTAGATTTATCGAAACATAACTGTCTCTTTAGCCAGTCTCGGTGGATTAGTGGTTTGCATGTTTGCTTCATAATCCAAAGATCGCAGGTTCGATCCCCGGCCGAGCTGGTAATTTTTCATAGCGGAGAAAAAATTTAAAACATGCTTTCTTTTCGGATAGGAAGTAAAACTGTAGGTCCCGTGTCAATGCGATGTTTGGCACGATAAAGATCCCTACTGGGGGTGGAATTCCCCCAGATTCGGCTAAATTCTAGTAGGGTCGGCCAAATGATCATAGCAATCGGTGCCATGAGGTACGAAAGATGCTCCGCCATCCTGATTCCTCGCCCAAAAAACAAACAAACAAACAAAACTGTCTCTTTATGCCCCAAGGGCCTCTTTATGATCCGACGGGCAATAATGAAACGTCAATTAAATGTCAGAACTGTATTTGTAGAACTTGATTGGTTCTTTATATAATTTGTAAACTTATCACCAATGAAAATAAGCTGAAATTAAGTATTTTAGATAGTAACTATAGTAACGTACTTCGTATATAAGCACATAAGTATACGTACAGCGGCTTGATGTAACCTACGTACTCATTTAATTATGTTTTTTACACAATAATAGATTTGAGATAAAAACAATCTGTGTATAAAATAGTGTATGCATTTCGGGCATAACTTGCTTTTATGGCCCTACAGCCTTTTCCTAGCCCTCGGCTGACGCCTCGGGCTAGAAATAACGCTTCTGGCCATAAAAGCTTCTTTATGCCCTTAATACATAAATAACTATTAAGGGCTCTAAAGCTAATAAAATGAATAATATATTGTTTTTTTTATGGAAAACATACTATTTGATGATAGCAGTAGTAGTAGATGAAGAAGATGGTCAAAGACGGCGTAAGTATGCAACATTTTATAAGGTTAGTTAAAATAACGGCAAATGAATTGTTTGCAACAAACACCACCAACAACAAACTTTTGTGAGGTTAATGATGTCATAATCATACTAGAGACCCTGAAGGTCGAACACAAAATAAAGGCGCCAATTTTAAAATTTACTTGCCGATAGCCGGTAGAAAATACCAACTTTAAATCCCCTGGAAAATAGATCTCTTTTATATATATAAATTAATAAATGCTTACGGAATGGTATATTGTACAACGAGTTATGAAAGTAATACTTTTTTCATGAATTTACAGTTTTGATTAAGGAGGGCGAAGCCCGGGTTTATCAAGCAAATGAGTGGAAAAAAGAGACTCTCTAACGTGTTGTACACGATACTTTTTTGTATATGGTAAGTTGAGAAATTTGTCCTAAAAGGATTTATGCAAAATGTTAAAGAAATCAGAAAACCGTAGTATTCTTTTAGAGTGGTGGTAAACTAACCGCAAGTCACCGCAAACAACCGCGATTTCACTGCGGTTGCAGTGGTTACTTGTGGTTAGCGAAAAGAAACCATTTTTACAGGAACCGTGTTCCGTAAATTAACTTTTTTCAGGAATTGGTATATTTTGAAACACGAAACCGAGCTTACGGTTAGTCCGGTTAAGTTACGAAATAAACTAATAGTCTCCATCTTGAACCTAAACTATATTGATTTTATTATTCAACTGTACCTCTACTTCATCAAAATCACATGTATTTCTTCTTTATAATACAATAATTATAAGTTGTATAATTGTAATTTACTAAAAATTAACATTGTAACAATTATAACATTATGGCGTTAATTAATTTGGCATCTCTAGAAAATCTAAAAAACAAAAAACAAAATAAGTACATAGTTGGTATTGTAGGCAGCTAGTTTTGGTTTTCGGTAGTACAATAATTTAATAATAACTGTCGCCCTAACATTTTTATTTTTAAATATTTTCATTCATACTAAATTTTTAAAAATTGAACAATTTCAGAAACAATAATTAACATATTTCTGTGCTTATACTTATATTATAAAATTTACTGCCCATATTTTTTTGTCTTAAATTATAAAATTTTATTAATAACTATGAGATGTCGCTACCTGTGTTCATACTAACGCAAGAAGAAAACTTTGTACAATATGTAATTTCGATACACAATTAAGGAATTGTCAAAGTGTACAATGGTTCAGCCGTTCAAAAGCCAGTTGGCATAGCTATGGGCGAAAGCTAGTAATAAATAATAGGTACGTATTTACAATGGCATACCGTGATTTTGTGGTATTTTTCTTCTGAAAACAAGTTTAGTTTTGTTTGTGTTTCGAAGCAGCCTTACTGAACGCAGCCTATCACCAATCGATACTGTTCGTCTGGAATCTGAGATAATCATTGAATTAACCAAACAAGATTCTATAAGTAAAGGATTTAATCGAAAAGCTAGCAGATATCGTAGTAAAAGCAGAATGAAATATGTACATTATTTAATTTTCTTGTCTTGACAGTCTTTGACAAGTTGATGACACCGAAACAAACTTAACTGGGCTAAGGTGTAGTATATACTTTCTGAGGCTGAGGTAATTAACTTTGAACTTAGTCTTGAAAAATAACCTATCATTCGATTAATATGATTTGCCTACAACTAGTAGTACCGGTACCTGTAGAACTGATTAAGGGTTCCTGCAGTTTTCCTTAACAGTAACACAAGTATGGAATTTGTGCTATACCATCTGTTAAGTCGGCTGCAGACGCACGTTGGGCCTGCCTAATATAGTAATAATCGTCCCTCCCTTCCTCCGGCACCAGTTTCACATCTTCTGGGGCCTGGTTCGCCAGGTAATTGGTAAAGAAAAAAATTGCCGGTTAATTTTTTTTTTTCGTTTTATCAACTCGTCAAGGGTGGTCGAATAATGCATACACCATTTTGTTTATACTGTATTCAGATTCTCTAGCTTTCCGATCCACTTCTATACAATCAGCTTACCATTGTTTTCTGGCAATTGTTTTCGGTAGACAGGTTTAGTTTTGTTGCCACGAAGAAACCAAACTGAACGTAATCTATTATCGGGTCGAAGGTTAGGATCTGAAAAGTAATCATTACATTAATCAATGTACACTAACTCCATAAAACATATCATTCGCAAGGCTATTACACATTGTATTTGAAGTTTAGGCTGCAAACACTACAAAGCAGTATTTATCCCTTATTTGCATCCCTATCTTTTCTTGTGGACAGCACATTATGTAGCTAGTCCAGATTTCTTTGAGGTTTGTTCAAAATAAGAACTCGCAAAAGTGCCAACGCAAGCCGCATCTCATAACACCGACTTACTCTTATACCACACCGCCAGTCTTATACCATCCAGGTGCTTCCCATCTGGACGGCTGATTCAATTTGGGTAAAGCTCTCCGCTGAATTCAATGGCCGTTTGATGATATTATTGATTGCAAAGTGACAAAAAAATCGTCTCGCGCTTTTTGGTCAACTCAAAGCATGATGTATAAATGAATTTGAAGAGCGCCGCAAATGCGCGTGTGCTTATCACATATCTTCAAGATGAACTAAAGTCACGCAAGCTTTGAAAATGGTGTGGTCCATCAGTGTTCCAATGTTACACGAAGGGGTCGCCTTCGGCCACGAACTTCTACCTGTATACTTACTAGTTTCTAAATTAATTAATAAATTATATTTTTTCCACGCAATATTTTCGTTTATTCGAACTTCCATATTCCTCTTAAAAATAACAAAGAAAATTCATTTTCCCTCTCTAACGAGGAACAGTGCAAAATATTGAGATAATTCATTTTCCTTCTCTAGAGAGAAAAAACTTTCAGTTGCACTAGTTCTCGGCAGTTGCTCACGTGCCTCACTCGCTGACGCTCGATGGGCACATTTCGAGCTCGAGTGGAAAGAATCGTTTTCCGCTCTAGTACAATCGACAAATACTTAACTATTACGACATAAACTTACCAACGTTTCTTGAAAATTGCCTTCTGTGGATAAAATCTGTTTTGGTATTATTTCTAGCAAACCATACCGAATGTAATCTATTACCAACTTTAGTTAATCGCAGGTTATGACCTGAAAAATAATTATTGCATTAATCAATGTACACTCGACTCCGCAAGAAGTGAGAAACTACTAGTAATACTTGGAAACAATATTACTCTATTGTTTTTTGGTTAATGTAAAAGTGATATTTTTATATAAAGAACTTTTATCTCTAATTAACAACGAAAAGAGTTAAAAACTTTACTAAAACCGTTAGATTTTAAATCGAAATGTATCATGTGATCAAATAGTCCCGTCACGCTAATAGTAAGTCAAGGGAATTTTGGGATTATTGGGAAATTACATGCTTATATAATAATTTTTTAGAAACGTTAACTAAACTGACAAAAACACCATTTAATCATATGAAAGTACATGAATATATTTTCTATCCGGTGGATCTTTTCGATAGCGTTATAAACTGTTGGTATTATTAAATAGGTATACGTAATGTCTCTTTACCCATTTATTACGATTGTACAACAAGGGCAGAAGGTTTATATCATTTGCTACAATATGCACCTAACTACGTCGGTGTTGTTCACTTCAATCTCCATGCACTTTTATACCTCAATTAGGAGGTGTGCATATTTCGTCAATAAGACATAACCTATATTTTCAATTGCTGCCTTCGATGCGGCTACTTTTCCACTAAATAGAAGACGACAGACGTAATTATGCTGCCCAAACCATTCAAAAAACTGACCGACCCCAAATCATACCGACTCATCGCCCTACTAAACGTCATAGGGAAACTTCTTGAAATAATTCTTGCAAAAAGGCTTCGCTCCCATTTAGAACTTCACTACCTCCTTCCCCATACTCAATTCGGTTTTCGTTTCCATACAGACACAACCAAAGCCATCAATTCTGGCAACTGTGTCACAGCCACCTTTCTCGACATCGAACGTGCCTTTGACAAAGTCTGGTACAATGGCCTTCTAGAGTAACTTCTGTTCGCCCGCATTCCACCCCAATGTGTTAGGTTAATCGATAGCTTTCTGACCCGTCGTCAACATCGGGAGAGGGTGCACCGGGAGTATTCCAGGGTGTACACTCCTCGAGCTGGTGATCCTCAAGGGTCCATCTTAGCGCCATTACTTTTTATTTTCTATTGTCACAATATCCCTCAACTCAGGGCCCCAGTGCACCTAGCACAATTCGCAGACGACACTGCACTATGGGTCGAATCGACCACCGCCGTCGGCGGATCCAGGGGGGGGCGCGAGCTCTTGCACCCTTGGAGGCCTGGCTCCAACGACGGAGGGTAAAACCTAATCCTACTAAAATCCAAGGAATATTATTCGTCAAGAGCAATGCTTCCACACTGTGGGATACGCGCCTTCTTCCATCTCCCACCATCTTACTATATCTTGGAATAACTTTCCAAAATCACCTCACGTGGACCCCGAACTCAAGAGATGCCTCATAATAGTCCAACAACGTTCAAGCATCATATCCATGGTTCGTGGTGGCATACCAGGCTGCCATCCATACATACAAATCCGCCCAGTATTCGAATATCGATTTTCCTGCTTCGGTACAATGAACCCATGGCCCATCGAGCTACTTCGCATGAAGGAGAAAGCGATTTGTAAGGAGGCACTTCGTCTGGACCGCGGACATCCATCCGTGGAGGTATTCCATTTAGCCGGCGTGCAGCCTATAGACGCGCGTCTCGAATCCTTGAGTGGGCGCTTCGTAACCTGATCAGTAGATCAAAACAGAGAGGCATCTCTTCAAACTCTCCGTACCAACACAGGACCTCGCAGGAGGATTCCTAAAAATAAACTCAAGCACCCCCCCCCCCATTCGGACTCTTACAAAACGCCCTATAGCTATAGCTCCTGAGCTGGAGGTCATTCTCGAGGAATCCCCTTTGGCATTCTGCGGCGTTAATCCCTAACACATACCAGGCGCGTGCTGGGTTAATTTTAGGGCTCGGGAAAATATTCCCTTCGAGGGCCCCGCCACTCCACTTCGGTTAATTTTTTAAGAATAATTTATTTATTTAGATTAATTATTAGACATTTTAAACTAACCCAGGATTTTAATAAAGCTTGTTAGGTACTAAATATTAGGTGGCGCAAAAGTCATCACCCTATCGAAAGATGCTTTCATTTTTACAAATAACGTCTTATATCATTGCGACTTTTAGATTTGTAAAGTAAACAGAAGCAGAATACACGTAGACAAACCATGAATCGCTATACTCGTCAAAAACCCGGAATGATTGTGTCAATGTTTTTGATAAATAATCGGTCGGTGGTTTTGGCTCAACGTGAATTTCGTCGTCGATTTCCTGATTATGTGGCACCAACTGGGGCAAATACCGCGGTGTTTAGTCGCTCGCCTCCAGGAGACTGGCTCAACACGACCCGTAGCAGAGGTGGCCGGCCTCGGAGCAGCCGTTCGGCCGAGGATATCACTACTGTGGCTACAGATGTCCAACAGGACCCCAAACATCAATCAAACGACCGGCCACGCAATTAGGCATCAATAGACGGTCTTTACAGCGAATCTTGGTGAAAGACTTGAAGATGTTCCCGTGCAAAGTGGAAACAGTGCATCAGCTATTGCTTGCAGACCGCCAATTTTGTGTAAATTGCAGCCAAGCCCTCCTAAACTCGTCATGAGCGGCGAGGCGCAATTTCACCTATGCGGATACGTGAATAGGCAAAAATTCGCTTCTGGGGCACTCAAAATCCGCGTGTAATGCACGAAGACCCATCACATCCTCTGAAAGTACTGTTTGGTGACGTTTACGGAGGAAAGGTGATTGGCCCATATTTTTCCAAGGACGGCGACGGCAACACTGTTACTGTGACTGGTGTGGGCAACAGAACCATCAACGACTTCTTGCTGACGCAAATTGAAAAACTCAACTCTTCAAACCCAAAGAATTGGGTTGAAGAACATGTGGTTCCAGCAGGACGGTGCAACCGCACACACAGCACGAGCGACAGTGGACATTCTGCAGCAAGCGCTTCCCAGCCGCTCAGTCTCTCGTTTTACCGATTTGCACTGGGCCGCAAGATCGCCCGATTTGACCATTCCAGACGTTTTTCTTTGCGGTTTTTAACGTCACAGGTCTAGACGAACAAGCCACAGACCTTGGCGGCCCTAAAGGAAAACATCCGACAAAAAGTGGAGAATTTATTGCCCGTTAAGTTTTGAGAGAAGTCATGGAAAATGATGTGAAACGGAGCCCGAATGTGCATCACCTCTGGCCGATATTATCTTCACGACCTAATGTAAAAAATTTAAACGTCTAAATAAACATAATCAACAAACAGAACCAATTCTTTTTATTTACAAACAAAGTTACTGCCTTAGGAAATTGAGTGAAGACTTTTGCGCCACCTACTACATATATAAACATTATTTGATTATTCGACTAAACATTTGAACAAACGTGAAATGTAAAGAAATATTTAACAAATATACGAATATAAAAATATTGTTTCTACTTTATAAATATAATTTAATATAATTTATAAATATAATATAATTGTTGGTAATTTAAATTCAGCCGTTTCGTAGGGCCCTTCGAGGCAACTTTATAAAGGCCCACCGGTAGACTCCCGGTATCCCGGTGGGCCAGCACGCGCCTGACACATACTCTCACACATGCACACACATACACATTACAGTCCCTGGTACACCGCAAGCTATGTTCCTTGAATCAACAGTCATTAGCTCCCTGTGCAGTTCTTCCCTCCGGGGAGCAATCGGGGGATCCCTGAATGGGAGGCTATCGGCCATACGAGAGTTCAACTTCCTCCCTCACGTATACACTTTTTACGCGGTCGCTTCTTAGGGGACATCTCTATGGGGCTGGGATTCATGGGTGATCAGACGACCGACTCAAAGACCCTTTTACCTTTGGTTTTTTAATTTAATTTAACTTTTATCTTCTATTAATTACTTAATTATTTAACTGCTCCTTCTAGTAAATTATCACACCAACTCACAGTCAATAAGTAAACTTACAGTAAATGTCAGTTATTAAATTCACTCTTCTCCTTATTTATTACTTATTTAATATTTATTATTTTTTTACTCTCTCACTTTTTTTCCATATTTTTATACATACTACGCACACACCTTCTACCACAGCTTTTCACCAAGTTCACTTACACAAAAATTGCTTTTGTAAAATTTTAGTTATATCCTTTTTGTTTTCCTGTCTCTGTTTTCTGTTTTTTGTTTCAGGTGTACCAGGCGACCACCCCCCCAGCGAGTGGCGTCGAGCCGCGGGGGGGGGAGGTGCGGTTCTGAAAAACTCAGTTTTTCTAACTCAAACGTGGACATTTGTTTTTCAATTGTTTTCTTTTCTCACGCCTTCTCTGACACGCCATGCCAACTGCTACCAACAACCGGGAGCAGCCAACACCTCCAACTGTCGTCACTGGCCAGCTGCCTGCCTGGACACCTTGCCTCCGCCAATATCACACGCGACAGAGCCAGGAAGCGGAGTACAGAGTGAACAATTCATTTCATTTCCATTTTATTCGGCTGAATAGCCATGACCCTGCTTCGCAGGGTGTAAAGCAACGTTGATTTGAATTGACTGTTAATAAGACTATAATTTTATTTCTGCATGGATTTGAATACTGAGCCTATATGAGGGGTACGTTCGGCTGGTTTAGAGTACTTATCAATTCATTCGTAAGGTATGTTTTGTGGAGTACTCTGTAGGTCGCCTTAATGAAGTGGTTAAAGTAAATCGTGCACACAAGAATATTTGAATGTAATCGATCACCCAGGGACGTACTTTAGTTACATAACCTCAAAGGTGGCGTTTAGTTTTTAAGAAATGAAGAATCTTTGTAATACAGTTTGTAAAGTTAACTATAGAATTATTCATAACCTTTTAACATTTTTTTAAATCAAAGAAATAGACAAATATAATAAATATAAATATCAATGACATATTTTTTTTATTTGTAATATCACCGACACCGAGTTCCGAAATATTAAATATTGGCCACAAATGACCAACCAACAACTATAACATAATATGAAAGAAGTAATATTAATTAATAATACCAAAATAATATAATTCTTATTTTTTCTTTAGTCTATAGAGAGGCGTTTGCAGAAATGACTTAATAAAATAAGAATTTTGTAAGATTAAACGGTTTTTTTATATTTTCTTATTATGTAAAACTAAAAGGTATTTATGAATTAACAATATTGAAATTAAAAAATATATACCCCATAAATGAGTGACGAACCCAAGCATTTTCGCTGTTTTTCTTACAACAAATTAAATTGTGATACATAGAACAATGGAGTTAGCTCTGTGAAACGAGAGCAGTTGGGCTGCACCTCAATAGGGCCTTTCGTAGCAACGAGTGCGCATGCTCAGTTGTTGAAACTGCATAGTTACCTAAACGGTTCATAGAGCGCGTTTGAGTCAAAAAAATGATCTGGCAACATTGTCCAGCAGGACATCGTCAACTGTCATTTGAAACAAACACAACAACAAAAAGATGGCTACTTCCTTGCCTTTTTATAGTGTTACTTTAAATGAAAATGACGTGCCTGGTGCTTCATTGGGAAATAAGAGACCATCAGAACTGACAAAATTGCAGCTTCAACGGTTTTTAAAGTGTAGAAATGTTTGTACAAGGGGAAATAAAAACGAACTGATTGTGAGGTTAGTATAAAACTCTCAATTCTATACAAGATATACATTAAACATTACTAATGCACATTTTTCTTATGTAACTGCCGAGAATCGCGAATTACTAATGCATGTGCAAGAGCAAGTGCAATATTATTTTTATTATTTTCACCGTTTTCACCATTTAACCTAATACGTTTGACAGTTGTCAGTTAATCGCAATCGCCAATGTTGCCACATTTCTTCAAACATTCATAAAATTCACTTTCGCGCGGCGCATGCGCCACTAATATTTCTGTAACGAAAGGCCCTATTGCTCTGATCTGGTAATGTAGAACGCGGCAGAGCTAACACGGTAGCAATAAAAAACGCTCTGGAGTCGAAGGCGTACTCTGGATCAGAATTTACCGAACGCACCCAAGAAAGTAGGAAGATAGTGTTCAAAGCCATAATGACCGCTTATGCGTCTACAAAGGGACGCTCTAGCTCAATGTCACAACTGATTTTTACGGACTCATCCGTCACTTTTATTTACATTATTTCACAGGCATTTGACACATGTCGCACACAGCCATGTTGACTTAGTTCCTACTCTCCTGTTATTAAAAACACATTTTGTATTTTAAATTATTAATTTCACTCAGTACATCTCAGCACTAAAGTTGAATTTTTATCACTCATTATAGTGAAACATATGCTCCTTGGACTTGATGGACAAGTCCCACAATGGATTGGCTTACGAAGACTTCTAAGATGATTGAAAGATTTCATTTTTTATGTCTATATGTCTTTTGCTCGGCTCATGCCTCGGAGAATATTCGCCATATCCGTGATAAAAAAAGTACAACTTTAGTGCCTTGGTATACAAATAACTATTCTTCGCTAGTAGTAGTGCTGAAGGTAACAGTAAATTTTATGTCTACACGTGATTTGGGTACTTTCTTTGGCAATTGAAGACTGTGTGTTTGCGAACCCTCTAGATCTCGAAAATTAAACGTCCTTTTTAAATTTTATTTAACAGAGTTGTATGGTAAGGTCTTGTACAGCTTAAGATTATGTGTGTAACCCAGCTTGATAAAGCGTTAATGACCTAAGTCATGTAATGAAGTTTTTAAATAAAGTAGTGCGTCATCTGAGATATCATTGAAGAGCCCATTTCAATGGCCATTCAAAGGGACATTTTGACCCGACCTAACGTGCGCGTGTGACTTGAAAATAAGTCACGTATTATACATTACATAGGTGGGCATATCATGATATAGATTATAAAGAACTCATGTCAAGGAAAATTCAATGACGCACTTCAAGATGACCTGTTGTGATCATGTGACATGGAAACATCATATTTTATGGGCATATTGCGACATATGTAGGTTATGCGACCTATCGCTGAAGATCCCTATTCAAGTGTAACTTAAGGGTACAGTATATGCCAATAGAACTAGAAGACATCCATCGAACATGCATGTGTTATTGTAAGTGTATGTATTATAGTTAATTAATAAAATTTACAATCAACTTACCGGCGTTTTCTGGTAATTTCCTTTTGTGGACACGTTTGATATTGTTCTTGTTTCGAAGAAACTGTAATGGATGCAATCTATTACCAATCTCTATTATTTGTCTGGAATCTAAAAGTACTGATTATATTAATCAATACACGTGATATGTATCTATATAGACCGAGTAGTTCGTTCATCCAACTAGGGACACCGAAATACAACCTGTCAACTGAAAGCGGCACACCACTCAGTCAGCACATTGATGTCATAATGTCGCCGTTTTCTCGGCAGTAACGACGTCAAATAACGTATTAAAATGATGTCAAATTATCGCAATACTGACAGCATTTGGTCATAGTCCAAGGACGTCAATAAAAGACGTCATTAAAACTGAAAAGCTGTTAAACCAGTATGCAAAATAATTGATGATACTAAAATAATATTAGTAAGTACTAATCAACTTTTGAATTAGTATTAATTTATTAACAATAGCAATCTCACAAAATCATCGAACGAATAAAATTGTACAGGTTATGTAGTATTGTGACGGAACAAGTAATTATTATACTCACTCTTTGTGACAAACCACACAATTATTATGCAGTAGATGCACGTACACATACACTATAAATGTATGTCAACATCCAACAACTTTAATAATAAGTAGAAACGTTACTAATAAAAGAGCAAAACAAATACACGAAAGATGTTGCTGTTTGTATTGCGGCATGTGGCCACGTACAGTTCAGTAAAAAAATAAAGTAAAACATTGTTGCCAGGTTTGTCTCTCGTACATCAGTGACCTGAACAATACAAAAAGTGTATTTGAGTATTGAAAATAGTAAAATAATGTATTCTGTTTATATTCTGCAAATGTAAAAATAAAAAAATATATTTTAAGGAATATATCACTTTTTGGTTACTTAGATAGATCATAATTAATAATATTAAGTCTAAAATACGTCATTTTGAAGTCATCTACGTACGTCCCATAATATGACGTCTTATGGACATCATTTATGAGTAATATGACGTCGCCGACCAATAATCACTTAACGATAACGTCATTATAACGTCAGTGTGCTGGCTGGGCCAAGATACCGGCGCGGTGTAACCATTGGTACACTCGCTGCACTCTAATATAGTTGGATGAACTCTTTTTTATTAATAAATAACACAACTAACTTACCGACTTCTTCTGCTAATTGCCTTTTATTGATAAGTTTAGTGTCATTGTTATTGTGGTAAATCCATATGGGATACAATTTGTTATGAATTGCTTTATTTAGGTATTGTTTGCATCTTGAAGCATACCAACAATCTAGAAACGGTAGAGTTTATACAGGAAGACCATAAATAATTGATTGTGATTGAGTTCTGCTTTATTACAAAATATAATTAAAATTACGATTAAGAATAGATTAGAAACCTAGGTACAAACATTTACGTATTAACATAGAATAGAAAAACCGGGGTTGATTAACACATGAAGAAAGCACAATAGGATCTGGGAATACTTCAAGTCGGAAGGGAAACTTCTGCCGAGGTATTTCCTGGCCTGCAGTGCAGTTCTAGGCTACGTCGACTACTGGTTCAGTACTTAGCACGACATCTACTGGACTAATCGACCAAGCCACAACCATACTGCCGCGCTTAGCAAGAAAGCAGTATCTACACAACAGCAACTTAAGAAATATACATTATTTTTTATTAGCATTCATTAAGATTCCACATAGTATATTTCTAGACAGTAGTTTTTTGGAGATACTGCTTTCTTGCTAAGCACGGCAGCATAGCAAAGAGTTCATTGACAGTCCTTGCTAGAAAAGAGTAACAGAACTTCTTCTCTTCAGTAAGTTGTAACTAAAGATCATTACGGGATTCCTGCGACCGTTAAGGAACATCTGTGTTAAACAGCCTTGGTAGTGTAATGCCTGGCGTGCCGGACTTTCACCCAAGCGGCCCGCGATCGACTCCCGGCGCCGGCAGATCTGGTTAAGGTTTTCTGCAGTTTTCCTTAGCTGTGACACATGTGGGATTTGCGCTGTTCCATCTGTAAGTCGGCTGCAGCCGCACATTGGGCCTACATAATAATAATAATCGCCCCCTCCCTCCCGCACAAGCTTATAGCTTATGGGGCCTTGGTTTAGGTTATGGGTTGTAGTAGTTATTATTATTATTATCGGGAAATTTAATGGAGACCTCACTAGCAGACTTTGCAACAACGAACCACAAACAGCTATACGCAACTGCGATGCGCTGAGTAGTAAAGGACAGCGCATTTTCGGACAACCCTCCTTGGAACCGAAAGACTTTATCACACATCCAACAAGAAACCTGTATCTATTGACTACCATTACAGACTGGTTGTGATTAAACTTGTTATAAGGTGAGTACAATAAGCCTTCTAGTCTGCAGTGCCACCAATACCAACTGGCAGACAGAACCCTAAGCGGAAGAAAACCTGGTAAGCGCTAAAACCCGGCTATTCTTAACAACTGGGTAACGATTTCTGTAACCAGGTAATAAGCTGCGGCGTTGCTGGTTCTCGTTACCAAAGAACAAGAATTGCACCAAAACGTGTAGTATCACCACTAGATAATAAATCTTGCTACCTGGTAATCGCTAGATCTCGTCTATTCTTAACAGCCTGATAACGAGTTAACTGTAACCAGGTAATCAGCTGCGGTAACACCAGTCCTTGTTACCAAAGAACAAGAATTGCATCAAAACGTGTTTAATCACTACCAGGTAATAAATCTTGTTACCTGGTAAACGTAAATGTTTGCCTACCCTTCTCGTGCATTTAAAAATGAGTTTTCTTTGAAAACAAATTATTATAACTGAAATTTGACCTGACCCGAAAAAGATCATTCATAGCAGATTCAAACCCATAGCAAAACCAGTATCAATTAAAAACCTCTAGATAAACTGTATTAAAACCCGGAATTTTTTTGGAAGTCCAATTTTGTTGTACCGTGATAATAATTAGAGAATGTCTAAGTTGAATTTCAAAAAGGAACCACCACAAGTTGTGCAAAATAAAATGTCTTTCCACAAGTGCTAAGCTGAGTGCTAAATTCCCTTGCACAATACAACTGGCAGTGGCGTAACTAGGAAATCTTGCCCCCCCCCCATCAAACTTGTTTATGGTCTCCTCAGATCCCTTTTTTATATGTCTTTAGAAGACAATTGAATGGCCTGGTGCAAGAATGGGATATGTGCAAGATTTGAGATAATTGCAGATATAAGTTTTAAAATATGGTCTTTTGGACTGGTGCAACTATGAAATATCTATTAATAGAAATTGAGCTATAAGACGAAATCACTTATCTCATGCTATAGACTGCTGCAATAATGGGATATGTTACTTATTCCATTTTTGCACCGGATATTTTGTACACCGAACAGCAGCTGAGCGTTTATATGTTATTGCAAAAAAAGCAAAAACATTTTAGCAAAAAAAAATAAAAACGAAAACTTAAAAAAAAGAAACAGATTCAGATGATTATAGAAACGCTAAAAATTACCAAAATTGCTTCATGAATTTAGAAACAAATATTTGGTCTACTGATCGATAAAGTCACGTCAAATCACTAGCAACTTAAGGAAAGTGATAGAGTGTGAAGCTGAAACAGTATTAAGTAAAAAGAATTTTGAGACTGAAAGGTAATTCTAATTCAGCAGTATAGAAAATATACATAAAAATTGCCCACCTTTTTTTTCCCTTTTTGGTATTTATTTTCTGATATTACCTTTAATAAAAATTTGCGATGTTGGTTTATCTCCATTACTTTCTTCATTCTCCTGTTCTATATTTTTTCTCAATAAACCGCCCTTTCTATTGAGAGTCAAGTTCTTAGTTTCACCATCGCTAAATACATAAAAAACTACTGGCTCGTATTTCACTAACAACGGTAATGGTAAGGAATTATCGGTTTCATTGTTATTTGTATCTTCGTTATTTTGTTCAAGGGAACTGCTAATACGAGTCTTGAACCACGTTGCGCGTAATCGATTCATAAGCTTGGTTTTGTTGGCCAAGGAGTTATCATCTCGTCGACTTGGAAGAAAAGCATTGTTTTCCTTATCATTACCATCTTCGCTTTCGCTTAATATATCTTTGACTCCCTTGTTTATTGCATCAGTTACAAACCATACTGATTTTAGACGATTGCTGATAAGTTCATTTGTTCGCTTTGTATCTGAAATGCAAAATTTAGATAAACATTTACTGAAAATCTTGAATTTGTTAAATTTTAAAATCCCATCTAAAAATATCTACTATTAACAGTGTGTTGTGTGTATGCGTGTGTGTTTTTTATTATCGGAGCCGGGCATTTGGGCGCGGCGGCCATTTAGGCGCGACCGTTTCGGCGCGAGACACTTCGGCGCAGGGACAAGCAGATCGTGGGCCAGCATGGAATTTTTACAGATGCTGTAGCACCCTACATACTACCTTCTGTTAAAAAATAAACGGTTTTGCTAGGGGACTTGGGGGTCAAAAAAATTATTACTGTAATTTTTATGGGTTGTAGCAATTATTATTATTATTATTTGCTAGGGGACTTGGGGATCAAAAAAATATTACTGCGATTTTAAAGCTGCAGCTGCCATTTCAAGGACAAGTAGATCGTGTGCTAGCATGAGATTTTTACAGATGCTGCAACACCCTACATACTACCTTCTGTTAAAAAATAAATAGTTTTGTTAAGGGACTTGGGGGTCAAAAAAAATATTAATCAGGTTTCCAGGTTATGGGTTGTAGTAATTATTATTATTATTATTATTATTATTTTCGTTTGTTCTTCTCAGATTTCTCTGGATATGATTTTTATGATCAGAAGTCTACCCGACTTCTCAGATCCTTTTTTTATGGCTTATTACTACAGTACTTTTCTTAGGATGTGGGCCGTGCCATACAAGGCTATCTGTTGTATCAAATTACAATTCGCTTTTCCCGGTAGCTTTTCGACATACTTTGTAAAGTTTTTCGTGACAGTTCCGAGAGCACCAACCACTACTGGTATTATTTCTACTTGGACATTCCACATTCGTGCTATTTCGATCGCCAGATCTTTATATTTCAGTTTTTTCTCAGCTTCTTTTGCGTTTGTGTTATTATCTGATGGTATTGATACATCTATTATAATGCATTGTTTTTTGCTGAGATCTTTTATTATTATATCAGGTTTGTTTGCTGATATGGTGCGGGCAGTGCGCACTTGTTGATCATAGATAATCGTGATATCTTTGTTGTTTGCCACATCTGGTGCGTTATGTTTATACCATTTATCAAGGGTTTCAATGTTGTATTCCTTGCTGATTACCCAATGAAGGTAGCTGCAGACTTTATTATGCCTCTTGAGGTACTCATCTTTTGCAAGTCCTGGGCATCCAGCTATAATGTGGTGCACGTGTTCTTCTCCTTCATTGCAGATACGGCATTTGCTGTTAACATCTAACTTTAATATATGTTTTTCATAATATCGGGTCCGTAACGCCTGATCCTGCGCAGCTGTTATAAGCGCTTCTGTTTCCCCCTTAACATCACCATTTCTTAGCCATAAGAACGTTTGTTCTTTATCCACGTTCCCCTTTTGGGTATTTTGCAAAAATTGTCCATGTAAGTTTTTATTTGTCCACTTCTGCTTGATTTCTTCTGCTATCTTTTTTTTTCTCTGTTTTTGCGTTAGTAGTTTTCTCAGCTCTGTTCGTTTGTTTAGGTAATTTCAGCTGCTCTCTAATCTTCTTTGCTTTACCAGATATTGTTTTTGTGACAGCTTTCCCTCTTTCTACCTCCTGTATCTGTTTGGCTATTTTTCCTCTACTGTTGTATAAAAAGTTATCTAGTCCGATAAGGGTGGCGTTATAGGCCGCTTCCATCTGTCGTAGGCCTCTGCCTCCTGCCCTTCTACTTGTATATAACCTGTCTATATCGGCTCTTGGGTGTAATAGGCCATTCGCTGTTAGTATTTTCCTGGTTTTTGTATCTACTTTCTTAATTTCTGAAATGGACCATTCCACTATACCAAAGCTATATTGAAGTACAGGGGTTGCAAAACTTCCAATTGCCATCGTTTTATTCTTGGCGGTTAATTCGGAGTGGAGTATTTTTCTGACCCTTCTGAAATATTCTCTTTTTAGTTTTTCTTTCATTACCCTGTGTTCAATTCCGTCTTTTTCATCTACGCCAAGGTATTTGTAACTTTTTCAGGTTCGAGGCTCTTAATTTGCTCCTTGTTGTTTAACACTATGTTGTTGTTTTGTGTCAATTCACCTTTGTGGAATGCAACTGTTGCGCATTTTGACAATCCGAACTGCATTTTCACATCGTCACTGAATTCATGAACCTCACTAATCATGCTCTGAAGATCTTGATCATTTTTTGCAAATACCTTTAAGTCATCCATATATACCATATGGGTTACTGTGTTTGTTGTTGTTAACTTATAGCCTTTTTTACTACTGTTAAGTTTGCGGCTTAATGGTATTAGACACATACAAAATAACAAAGGTGATAATGAGTCACCTTGAAAGATTCCTCTGTTGATTCTGATGTTATCCGTTTCTACAGTTTCATTAGGTGTCGATAGTATTGCCTTTGTTTCCCATTATTTCATGACCGTGCTACAGAAGTTAACGATATCTGGGTCCAGGTGATACACTTTTAATACGTGCTTTATCCACGTATGTGGTACACTATCAAAGGCTTTTTAGTAGTCTAAACACGCCATTGATAGATTTCTTTTTTTTCTTTTACAGTCTTCGACTACTAATTTGTTATATAATAACAGTTCTTTACACCCGTACGAACCCTTTGAGCACCCTTTCTGCTCCTCTGGGAATAACTTGTTAGTTACAAGATGCTGGTATATTCGTGATGAAATTATTCCAGTTATCAATTTATATATAACTGACAGGCATGTAATTGGCCTATAATTATTCGGATTTTCTGTGTCGTTATTTTTAGGAATTAAAAACGTTGTTCCTTGGGTAAGCCATTTAGGTTGTCTTCTCTGGTGATCTAACTAACACATTAATTTCTCTTGCAATCTCTGCATGCAAGCTCGTTAATTTTTTAAGCCAAAAATTTGGTATTTTATCTGGACCCCCTGCTTTCCAGTTAGCGGCATTTCTTAATGTTTTAGCGACATCCTCTTTAGTGATGGTTGTGTACTCCATAAAAGGTACCTTCTGGGTAAGCTTCTCTTCTGCTTTAATTCAGCTTGCATTGCTGTTATGTTCTACAGGATTTCCCCACAGATCGCTCCAGAAGGTTTGTATTTGTTCCTTTGTGGGTATATCGGTCCATTGTATTGCGTCACCATTCAATTCCCTATAAAATCGTTTAGGATTTGTTTGAAAGGTCTTATTTTGATGATAGAACTTACTTCTCTTTTCGTAACGCCGGATCCTTTGGCTGTAGGCTAATACTCTTTGTTTTAACATCTCTACAACTTTCGTAAATCAAGTTCATTTTTTATGTTATAGTTTTTTTTCATTTCACGTATGTTCTGCTTTAGCTTTTTGCTTTGTTGTCCGTTATGTCTTTCTGCAAGCCAAGATAACTGAGTTCGCAATAGTTCAATCTTCTTTTGAATTCTGTTCTTCCATGGTGGTTTTCCATTTTTAAATGGCTTTGTTCTTTTGTTGGGCTTCATATTTACTAATTTGCGGGATACAACTACAGCAGTGGCATATATTATATTATTAATTTCTGTGATATTTCGTGCCTTGCCGTCATTCAATATATCCTCAATCACACCTTTAGCTTGTTCAATTAGCTGTTGTGCTTTTCTGTTGTCTCTAAGTTTCGGTATCTTTTCTCTAGTATTCATTTCCACTGATTTCGTTATTTCTATTTCTATTTCAATTTCTCTTCTTAATTCATTTTGTATACCCTCTGTATCTTCTCTTCTTTCTTGTATCGTATGTACTTGTTCTTGTGATTGTATATACGAATATACTTGTTCTTGTGCTTCTATTATTTCTTCTTGTGCACATTCTTCTATTTCCTCTGAGACTTCTATATTTTCAGTCTCTGGCATTGTGTTGTTTGGTGTCGGATCTCGCTGTGCTGTTTGTGTCGCTGCTGATCTAATATTGTCGAGTTGACTTTGGGTCAGCTTTCCATTATTTAGTATATATCGCCGTTGGTTTGCCAACTTTTTGGAATCTATGTTCAGTCTCCTATTTAGATTCCTACTTCTCCATAGGTTGAAAGTTTCCCTTTCCGATGCGTTATGTTTAGCTTGCATGTAGTAATAACACCATATTATTTCCGAGTATTCATCTCCGGTCCACTTTTCTCTGATTTTACTGTTTGTATGTTTACCTTGCGTGGACAGATGTTGCGAAATGTGTGGTCGACCATGAATTTCTTCGTTTTATTATTATTATTATTATTATTATTTGCTAGAGTACTTGGGGGTCAAAAAAATATTACTGCGATTTTAAAGCTGCAGCTGCCATTTCAAGGACAAGTAGATCGTGTGCCAGCATGAAATTTTTACAGATGCTGCAACACCCTACACACTACCTTCTGTTAGAAAATAAATAGTTTTGTTAGGGGACTTGGGGATCAAAAAAGTAATGCATGCTGTTTTGTCGACATAGGTGTCATATACCATATACCTGTGAAATCGCAGCAATAATTTTTTTGACACCCAAGTCCCCTAGCAAAACAGATTATTTTTTAACAGAAGGTAGTATGCAGGGTGTTGCAGCATCTGTAAAAACCTCATGCTGGCCCACGATCTACTTGTCATTGAAATGGCAGCTGCAACTTTGAAATCGCAGTAATAATTTTTTGACCCCCAAGTCCCCTAGCAAAACTAATTATTTTTTAACAGTCCCCCGTCCACCCAGAGGAGACGAGGAAAATGCTTCATTTTAGAATAACTGAATAACTCTCTTTAAAATATTAAACACGTGTTTGCAATTTTTCAATTGGAAGTATGTTTCTCAAGATATTTGACCATTTCCAGATTTTTGGCACACCCGGTATATCAATGGTGTTTTTTAAATTCTTTTATCATTTCAAACAGCCTTGGTAATGTACTGTCTAGCGTGTTGGACTTTCACCCAAGCGGCCCAAATTCGACTCCTGGTGCCAGCAGATCTGGTTAAGGTTTTCTGCAGTTTTTCCTTAGCTGTGACACAAATGTGGGATTTGCGCTGTTCCATCTGTAAGTCGGCTGCAGCCGCACGTTGGGCTTACGTAGTGATAATAATCGCCTCCTCTCTCCCGCACAAGCTGTATTGCTTCTGGGGCCTGGTTCACAGATGATGAGTTCTAGCAATTATTATTATTATTACTTATTTTAATCTATTGTTTACCAAAAAAAAGTTATGCTTATTAATAATACTTCTCCGTAAATGGCGCAAATTTTTTTTAAATCTAGTAATTTTTATATATAAAGTTGTAGCGTCCAATATAGTATATTATGAGTGTATCTAATAATTTTATTTGTTATTATTAAATTTGGATTTAAGATCTACTTACGGTGAAATTTCTCTGATCTTGTATGAACATCGCCAGTTTCAGATGACTCATTTCCTAACCGTGTTGGATTCAATCTGTTAGTAGCTTCAGATGTTTTAGGGTTGTTTTCTACAACAATTATTACTATTATTAATAAATTGACAAACAAAAAGTTTGCAACGTAAACAGGACGTTTCATATAACTATACAGAGTGTTTCAGACAAGTATACAGGGTGTTTCAGATAATTATATAATTAACTCTTTTATATTGTGGACGATACACAAATGAGACATATACAATTATTATTTTAGTTTGACTAATAAGTATGTAATATTTAATAAGGTATTACCAAAGAAATATTTAATATTTAATAAGCTATAATAAATTTCCTGTGCAGTAAATAAAACGTACCATTGTGAATCCTTGAGTTGAGTTTTCTTTCTTCCAAACGGTCGTTAATTCGAGCGAGCGAAGGTATCTTCGTTGAATTTTCTCGGGCAACCCATATGGTTTTGAATCTCGCTTGAGGGTTATTATTTGTAGAACTTATATCTTGAAATTAAATATATGCTGTTACGTATTTAAATACTCTTTCCTACTAGCATATAAATAGCATCGTAATAAATTCCTAATAGCATCGTAATAAAGTTGTTAATCATTTTGGTTTTTATTAAGTTTATTCTATTGTCTTAGGGCCGTAAGTAACGTATGACCAATGTAATATAAATAGCTTTATTAAACAGGAATGATGCTTTGGTTGACCGATGGAAAATATTTAAAGTTACTAGTAGGGAAAATAGAAGAGTTCTGAAACCACCCCCCACTCCTGACCTTGACCTTGAACCTATCTCTCTCTCTAACACATGGTGACCTTGAAACTATCTCTGTCACCTAAACGTGGCAACACCGCATTTTCAAGGTCAATAATATGACAACAGTGTTATGACCTTGAACCCAAGGCCACTCCTGACCTTGACCTTGAATCTATCTCTCTCTAACACATGGTGACCTTGAACTTATCTCTCTAAACGTGGCAACACCGTATTCTCAAGGCCACCCAATGTTGGTGACCTTGAACCTATCTCTCTCTGGTGACCTTGAACTTATCTCTCTAAACGTGGCAACACCGCATTCTCAAGGTCTTGACCTTGAACCTATCTCTAACACTAAATAATGTATCAAACATTAAATTTATTGACCTTATCAAAGTTAGAAATGATTAAGACAGTTTTAACAAATTTTAATATATAGGTTTATTAAATTCTTAACCACATTAAAATTATGTGTAATTTAATGCAATTATAGGTTATATTTTGCATTTGATAATTGCATAATGATAATTACATTGTTTATAATCAATATACCTCAATAACGTGTTGAAGTACTATATTACTTTCACGGTTTAACCAATTTCCATTTTCAATCGCATAATAATGCTCGCATGTATAGTTGCCTACCCGAGATGGGAGATGCGGTGCTAGAACCCGCCATCTACCCTCTCTCGCAACCAAGTGTACATGTAAGTATATACATACGATATAGTTACTGTCTTCGAGGAAATGCGATTATTTACAATATAAAGAAATTATTATAATAAATAAATTATTATAATAAATTATAAAGCTAATTAAATTTATAAAACGCTTAAAATTTCTTTAAGTTAATTACAGAACGCGTGCTTTTAGGCGAGCAACCAATAGGGAAGACGCATATGTCGTCAATTGAGGAGATTCTTGCATTTTCATAAACGTCATTACTAAATTAGTTATAATATCAGTTATAAATGCATTAAACAATTACCAATTTTAAGTAATTAATATTTGAAAACCTTGAAAATTTAAATAAATTTAAAATGCAATACTGGTATCCTCTAATGGATGAAACCTTGTTACCTCTTACAGTTCCAAAGACGACCCACTGTTGGTGCTAATGAAACAGTTAAGAGTCCTGTATTACCCGTCAGTTTGAAAAATCTTTTATTTTCAAGTTTAAATATCGTCTACTTATTAACGAGTAATTAATATAATAATGTACGTTATGCTGTTGTGTAATTAACTGCCATAATTAAAGTGGTGTAAAATATTTCTGGTAATATTAATTCAAAATTCAGTTTATTGGTTGTCAACAGCGCCATCTAACGTTGACTAGATCGTCAATGTTGCTTCATCTCATTCACAGCGGTACCTACTTTTTTACATCAAATAGCTTTGAGGGAAGTTGCTCAAGGCCAAATTCGGTTTTAAATGAGGAGAATTTTTAAATTTAATTTTTTCAAATAAATTGAGGGTTTTTAGAAATTCCGCTTATCTGGAAATATTTTTCTAACCAAAATGAACGAATACAAAAATTAAAAAAAATACGTGCGTCTTCCCTATTGTGCATGGAAGTACACATACGAACATATGTAGTAGTTACTGTCTTCGAGGAAATATACAGATATAATATAGGTGAATAAAAATTCATGTAAGTATTTTTAATTTTTACGCTATATTTTAAATTATTATTATTGGGTACGCATTTTATTTACTCATTTGTTTTAGTGCAAGTGCTATGGAATAAATAACTAATTTACAGGTGTGGAGTTTTCTCTTCTTCTTGGATCAACCATGTGTTTAATTTGAATTGCATTATTCTGCGTTTGCAGGTTGGATCTACTCTACCAATTATTTATTGCGTCAAAACTAAAGTCTGTAATGTGGAGAAATTACAAATTATTAATAAGAAAGGCAGATCAAAACCACGCTTAAAATTCCTTTTTGACATTAAATGCAGAACGCGTGCGTTTAGGCAACCTTAGATATACATATATACAGATGGTTGTTGGTTTGATTGTTAATTGCTTTCAAAGAGGGAATGCGATTAAGGTTATTTTTAATGTGGGATTGACCTATTGCATTTTTCCCCCTCAGATCAGAGACTCCAGACATAAACAAACTGCAAAAAACTCTGTGCTACATGGAAATGGAACACATTTGTTAGTAAGTTTGTGATAGTTACAGAATACAGATATAATATAGGTGAATAAAAATTCATGTAAGTATTTTTAATTTTACCCTATATTTTAAATTATTATTATTGGGTACGCATTTTATTTACTCATTTGTTTTAGTGCAAGTGCTATGTAATAAATAACTAATTTACAGGTGCGGAGTTTACTCTTCTTCTTGGATCAACCATGTGTTTAATTTGAATTGCATTATTCTGCGTTTACAGATTGGATCTACTCTACCAATTATTTATTTCGTCAAAACTATTATTATAGTTCTTAACTCTATTTTTGTGTACTATCCATAACTTATTATCTACTAACATTAACATTAGGATTCTTTTGTTCACTAACAACATAAGCTCCTTTATATAGGATGTTTTGCTTTTCTTTTTGTTTTTGATACTATTAAATTTTCCGAAACGCTTAAAATTCCTTTAAGTAGTAGTTAACCTAAAGTAACGCCATGTGCTTGTGTTTAATTTGAATTGCATTATTCTGCGTTTACAGATTGGATCTACTCTACCAATTATTTATTTCGTCAAAACTAAAGTCTGTAATGTGAAGAAATTACAAATTATTAAGAAAAGCAGATCAAAACCAGAACTTTCAAATCTAAAAACTGTAAATTAAGAATGTAACATTGAATATACGTTCTGGTATAAATCTGTTTCTAGACTTATTTAATAAGATTGTATAATTCTCTATGGATTTCATAACGCGATTGATTAATTTAAATATTTTAGAAGAGGTGAACCTGCAGAGTTTTGGGTAGAATACCCTTCCGCGCGCGAATTATAACAAGCAATACATTGATTAATTTTTAATAATAATAATAATATTTTGGAGTGATTTATGTCTTCAATATTTGGGTTGTTTTATAGAGAGAATAGAATTTGAAAAATATGTCGCGCTCTATAAATTTATAATAATAAGTTTTACTTTATTATATACCTCATATAATTTTAATATATTCAGAATGTTAACTGATGTATGTTCGATATCTGTTCATCGTATGTCTTTTACCCCTTAATATTATTCGAAGAAATCTTAATACCTCTGGTATAAATCTTCCACTTGAGGGTTAGCTTGCGAAATACGTTGCATTGTCAGCAAGAATGTATTAGTAATTGTCAAATTATTCTTCGGTCAGCCGATTGAATGCCTTGTAAGGTTTGTTTTGCCAAATATTCTATTCAACACTGTAAAATTGTATAATACATAATCGCAATATTTACTTTCACACTGGATACTCACGTAATTGCATTACTCGAAGTAAATCGTATAATAAATAAATCTGTTAATAATGTTAATGTTATTAAAAGCTAGAAATTCCAGAAAAACGGTCTTAAATAAATTGTATGTAGTTATACATTGTGAAATAAAAATGCAAGAATAAAATATTTTTATTATTAGTTTTAGTAAATCAAAAACAAACTAATTTTGATATATTATTAAAACAGCGGTTTATTAAGCTAATTAACAGTCTCTGAAATTCGCCGTTTAAAATCTGAAGATGGAATCTTTTATCTATTTTAAAACTAAAATATTTTAGAATTTAAAAACTTCAAACACGAATCTTTTAAAACTAAAATTTGCAACAGTATGATTTTTAAAGTTTATAAACAACCTTACGCATAATTTTGTTTACAATTTTTGAAATTTAGATAAAAATAAACAATAATATGGTTAAACAGCTATTTAATATAAGCATTGAAAATCTATAATTCACAGTTACTACATAGTTTAAAACAGTTTGATCCGAGCAATTAAATTTAAGAAATGGTTTGGAAATACTAATTTCGAACAATAAATTTCCTTCCATTAAAATTTAAATTAACTTCTTTTTGAAATTTCACTAGGTATATATAGCAGGTTGCAAGTATTGAAAGTTCAAAATGTGTGTAGAAGCTAGCTTGCAGAATACGTGCTTGACAGAACGAGTGTTATCATTTCGTAATTGGAAGGGTATACAAACCCCAAAATCTTTAGCTGAGGTCGGATTTGTCTACACGGAACGTGAAGATAGAGTAGAATGTTTTTATTGCCGAGTGAACATTTTCAAATGGGAACCATCGGATAACCCAATCGTAGAGCACCTGAAATGGTCACCACATTGCGTGTTTGCAAACGTGTTAGCACTCATTAGCGATGAAAGTGGTAGAGATGTTTGTGGTTAAAAGAAGATGGAAGAACCAAATACAACATAGAATATAACGCGAGAAAAGATGTTACCAATCAAGGTGGTAATATTATTAGCAACCTTGTACGAGGGTGTAGTGTACGTTGCAAAACTCCCAGATACAACAGCAGCTTTTATTTCCTATGACTTCAATACGAGTGTTTGGTATGGAATGCAACCAGTGACGTTGCAACAAATGGGAATGTTTAAACATGAGGTCGGCAATAGAACGCAAGAAGTACGATTCAGGGTCAAATTCGTGTACCCAACACATACTAAGGACAGTGAGTGGCAAACCATCGGGAATAGTCCGGTGGAACAATGTAAAGTCAGCAGCGAAACGTGTTATGCTTCTGTGGTGACCTTGGGTACCCTGTTAGTTGCAGTAGTTGGTGTAAGCATGGGGACATATTGTATCGCTCGTTATCGTTACCACTAAAGACCATGACCTTGTACCCCACCCGTCAACTTAGACCATGACCTTGGATCCCACCCCTCAACTCAGACCATGACCTTGTACCCCACCCGTCACCTCAGTATATAAACGCATATGCAAGAATACTTCAGTAGTACAGCATCATGGACGTGGTAGAGGCAACCGTTTTAGTAACATTCGATTTTGAGGACGACGACGATGAAATGAGAGCTGAAGAACTATACGGTGGAAACGTCGAGAAAACTTTAGACCACCACAAAGAGGCATTCATTAAACGCGTCAAAGAGAAGCGTGTTCTTGAAGCTGGTTATCTGGTGTTTGCCCTAGTGACGTTTGCATATTCAATGGACTTAAATGGGGAAAGCATATGGTTGGATGGAAAAGGTGCGACATCGCCGAAACAGTTGGAAGAGCCGTTAAACGAATGGTAGGATACAAATATAAAAAGTCCCATCATGGCATGTATAGACAAGTATAATGTGGGCAAGTTTCGAACGGAACATTTGTGTCGTATCACCATCTTAACAATGGGGAGTTAAAGTGTTGTGATGTTTATCCGTGTAAAAACAATGAATCAAGGTGCTGAAACATCCAGCGCATTATTTAGTGAAAATTACGCCGGGACTTAACGATATATTCCTTAAATAAAAGATAGATGTGCTCTGTAAATACAAGGTTGTAAAATTTGAAATATGTAATCCTCTGATACATCAAAGTCAATCTTAATGTGTAAACAATTCTATAGGTATTGTGAAATGTAGTGAGTTAAATAAACCATGCAAATATGTCACATTATATTGTTTCATTTAAGAATGAACTCCTACATATACATAGAAAAATCAAAAAGCGAACCTAAGATTTAAAAAGAAGAAATTTTAATGCTATTTTAATTTCAATGAGACTCTTACCTAACTATGTTTATAAAAGAATGCGGACGAAAGGTGAACAAGACCGCAAGGGCAATAAGTGCAAATACAAGTACAAATGTTACATGTAGTTGAGAACAGAAGAAAGAAAGCAGACGTTGTAGAGAACAGACGAAACAAGGCAAGGTCAACGGGATTGTATTTACACCGAAAGGAGTGGGGGAAGACAACTATAACTTCAAGCCGCACCACTCACCTAGATCCAAACATTTGAAAGCATCATTCAGCTTCTAGAACTACTTCCTCTGCTAGAAATTCGTTTAAAAGTTTTTGTAAAATTTTATTCAATTTTATTAAAAGGATCGAGTGTATTAAGCGGGGATTCCACTGAAAACGTTAAACAAGTGTTATCTGCTTTACCACCGTCCGAGAACGTTGTGTGTGCTTTGGAACTGGTATCCGGAAAGAATTCAGTGTGACATTCAACTTGCAAAACGTTCTTGTATAAAGATGTGGATGTGTTATAGTTCACAATCGTGGCCTAAGGCTATTGATATTAAAAGTGCAGTACAGAGAGTGCAGGAAGAGTTACGCGATCTACGCTTTGATGCTGATCACGAAGCAGTCTATGGTTTAGGGAAATATTTTACCGATGAAGAGTGTAATGAAAGAGTTCTACAGTTTCAGAAAGGGGTAGACTTGTGTGAATCGTATTTAAAAGGAAATATCTGTATAGATTGCTTGTTGAATAAATTAAATAAGGAAGGTTTGGAATCATTTACGTCTACAATAGAAGAGTTTGTAGACAACAAAAAATGAGCAACCGAAAGAAACGTGTTACGATTCAAGGAGGAGAATAATAAAATACATTATTTATTTACGTGGAATTACGCCTACCGACAAGCACGAATATCATTGTGGATGGAAAGTATTGTAGATCGGTGTCGGTTTCAAAGACGTATCGAGAAATGTGGTGTAGTGTTAAATAGAATTTTAGATATAGAACATAGACATAAAATTTATATTGATCGCTTTAGTAAGGTTTGATTGTAATGCATATTATAAGCTGGCTTTTGTATCTTATATACTATAAATAAAATAACATATTGAGAAAAACGTATATTTTTTATTTCACGTCTACACTACAGAAGTCGTCAAATTTTTAATAAAGCTAATCATAATTATATTAGCGGTTTTTCTAACATTTAGTAACTTTGTGCTAAAAGCGACAACAGCACAATTTCGTTCCTGTTTTTACAAATGATGAATGAAGTTGCAAGTACAGCGTGTTGTTCTGTATATCTAACAAACTAATAAGGTAAGTACATTGTGTTCTGTGATGTAGTGTCATAGAATGGTAACACTTTGTTTTAAGTATAGTGAATTATAGTTTTAATGGTTTATAGGGAGTCTACAATTATCATTTCTACGCAAAAGAGGAATAATTAATAAGTTTAACTTTTTAATAATGCATGGTCATATATTGGTTCAATAAATTACATTAAACCCAGTAATTGACTGAAGTGGTCATTCACTGGTTTAGCGCCAAAATTTTAAAAATCTTAAATAATATTTATGTAACAACACGAGGTGGGTTTGTTAGTAATATTTCAAATGTACAAATGGTTATGATTTTATGAACCAATATTTGACCGGGTTTTAATGTCTGTCAGAATTTAAATAAAAGCGGTTATTTACTGGATTTATTATTAGATCCAGTAAATACCAACGCTTAGTGGCTGTATTACGAATTTATTAATTCCATTTTTATTTGTCAATGGTAGGGTTAATATGGCAGTAATTGCCCACTTAAGAGATTTTTCAGAAATATAAATTTATAACTTTGTAAATCTTATCAGTTTTCCAGTAGTTAACCACAAACTACCCAGTGTTTAATCAAATTTTTCCCAGTAATTGACCAGTGTTATAATATAACGAATAAAATATCAGTTTTATTATTATATCTTTTTATAGAGCCGCATAGTATGTATTACATAAAGAAAAACGAACCTTCTTAAAATATCAAAATATATGTATATTTGTCTTTGTCTTTGTTCATACCAAAAGCATGATTAAAACAATACAACTACAATATATGTAGTAATAATTAGTATGTAGTAAAGATCTTAAGGGGTTAGGGAAAGGTCGTGAATGTCGCTTTATTCGATTTATAAATCATTTGAAAAGTTTTTGAAATCTAACGTTGTACAAGTGATTGTATATCAACAAATATTATAATAAAATAGCGAACACCCTTTCAGATATTATATCATTTTCCGTGGCTTAATTTTTATAAATATGATTCTTCTGAAAAAGCTATTTGCTAAGAGACGTAGATGTGTTTATTATGCTATTAAATGTTACCGTAAAATGGGGTGAATCGCAACTAGAGTCTGAATAGCAACAAAGTTGCAGAAAGTTTTTGTTTTATTGCTCAAGATTGTAATATTTATTTTAGCAATTTGATTTTTTGTAAATTCCAACACTTTCGTGAATTAAAATATTAACTCAGTAGCAAAACTGATTTTATTGTTAAGATTTATATGTCCCGCTTTAGTTTTAATGCTTTTGGAACATGGAAATAACTTTACTTGCAGAACCTATTTAAAACTTTAAAACAAATTTTAGGGATTGCCAGAAGACACCCACAACATTATTGTAAACTACTTTTGTGTTTGCAAATCGAGGGAATATAAATTAATAATATAATTAAATTATGTGTTCTAATTAAAAACGCTATAATATAACTATAAGTAGTTAGATTTTGAAGAAAATAGAAAAGCACACGTCAGTATGTAATAATCGATTCAAATCAATATTCAATGTTACATTCTTAATTTACAGTTTTTAGATTTGAAAGTTCTGGTTTTGATCTGCCTTTCTTAATAATTTGTAATTTCTTCACATTACAGACTTTAGTTTTGACGAAATAAATAATTGGTAGAGTAGATCCAATCTGTAAACGCAGAATAATGCAATTCAAATTAAACACAAGCACATGGCGTTACTTTAGGTTAACTACTACTTAAAGGAATTTTAAGCGTTTCGGAAAATTTAATAGTATCAAAAACAAAAAGAAAAGCAAAACATCCTATATAAAGGAGCTTATGTTGTTAGTGAACAAAAGAATCCTAATGTTAATGTAAGTAGATAATAAGTTATGGATAGTACACAAAAATAGAGTTAAGAACTATAATAATAGTTTTGACGAAATAAATAATTGGTAGAGTAGATCCAATCTGTAAACGCAGAATAATGCAATTCAAATTAAACACATGGTTGATCCAAGAAGAAGAGGAAACTCCGCACCTGTAAATTAGTTATTTATTACATAGCACTTGCACTAAAACAAATGAGTAAATAAAATGCGTACCCAATAATAATAATTTAAAATATAGGGTAAAATTAAAAATACTTACATGAATTTTTATTCACCTATATTATATCTGTATTCTGTAACTATCACAAACTTACTAACAAATGTGTTCCATTTCCATGTAGCACAGAGTTTTTTGCAGTTTGTTTATGTCTGGAGTCTCTGATCTGAGGGGGAAAAATGCAATAGGTCAATCCCACATTAAAAATAACCTTAATCGCATTCCCTCTTTGAAAGCAATTAACAATCAAACCAACAACCATCTGTATATATGTATATCTAAGGTTGCCTAAACGCACGCGTTCTGCATTTAACGTCAAAAAGGAATTTTAAGCGTGGTTTTGATCTGCCTTTCTTAATAATTTGTAATTTCTCCACATTACAGACTTTAGTTTTGACGCAAGAAATAATTGGTAGAGTAGATCCAACCTGCAAACGCAGAATAATGCAATTCAAATTAAACACATGGTTGATCCAAGAAGAAGAGAAAACTCCACACCTGTAAATTAGTTATTTATTACATAGCACTTGCACTAAAACAAATGAGTAAATAAAATGCGTACCCAATAATAATAATTTAAAATATAGGGTAAAAATTAAAAATACTTACATGAATTTTTATTCACCTATATTATATCTGTATATTTCCTCGAAGACAGTAACTACTATATATGTTCGTATGTGTACTTGCATGCACAATAGGGAAGACGCACGTATTTTTCTAAATTTTTGTATTCGTTCATTTTTGTTAGAAAAATATTTCCAGATAAGCGAAATTTCTAAAAACCCTCAATTTATTTGAAAAAATTAAATTTAAAAATTCTCCTCATTTAAAACCGAATTTGGCCTTGAGCAACTTCCCTCAAAGCTATTTGATGTAAAAAAGTAGGTACCGCTGTGAATGAGAAGAAGCAACATTGACGATCTAGTCAACGTTAGATGGCGCTGTTGACAACCAATAAACTGAATTTTGAATTAATATTACCAGAAATATTTTACACCACTTTTATTATGGCAGTTAATTACACAACAGCATAACGTACATTATTATATTAATTACTCGTTAATAAGTAGACGATATTTAAACTTGAAAATAAAAGATTTTTCAAACTGACGGGTAATACAGGACTCTTAACTGTTTCATTAGCACCAACAGTGGGTCGTCTTTGGAACTGTAAGAGGTAACAAGGTTTCATCCATTAGAGGACACCAGTATTGCATTTTAAATTTATTTAAATTTTCAAGGTTTTCAAATATTAATTACTTAAAATTGGTAATTGTTTAATGCATTTATAACTGATATTATAACTAATTTAGTAATGACGTTTATGAAAATGCAAGAATCTCCTCAATTGACGACATATGCGTCTTCCCTATTGGTTGCTCGCCTAAAAGCACGCGTTCTGTATTTAACTTAAAGAAATTTTAAGCGTTTTATAAATTTAATTAGCTTTATAATTTATTATAATAATTTATTTATTATAATAATTTCTTTATATTGTAAATAATCGCATTTCCTCGAAGACAGTAACTATATCGTATGTATATACTTACATGTACACTTGGTTGCGAGAGAGGGTAGATGGCGGGTTCTAGCACCGCATCTCCCATCTCGGGTAGGCAACTATACATGCGAGCATTATTATGCGATTGAAAATGGAAATTGGTTAAACCGTGAAAGTAATATAGCACTTCAACACGTTATTGAGGTATATTGATTATAAACAATGTAATTATCATTATGCAATTATCAAATGCAAAATATAACCTATAATTGCATTAAATTACACATAATTTTAATGTGGTTAAGAATTTAATAAACCTATATATTAAAATTTGTTAAAACTGTCTTAATCATTTCTAACTTTGATAAGGTCAATAAATTTAATGTTTGATACATTATTTAGTGTTAGAGATAGGTTCAAGGTCAAGACCTTGAGAATGCGGTGTTGCCACGTTTAGAAAGATAAGTTCAAGGTCACCAGAGAGAGATAGGTTCAAGGTCACCAACATTGGGTGGCCTTGAGAATACGGTGTTGCCACGTTTAGAGAGATAAGTTCAAGGTCACCAGAGAAAGATAGGTTCAAGGTCACCAACATTGGGTGACCTTGAGAATGCGGTGTTGCCACGTTTAGAGAGATAAGTTCAAGGTCACCATGTGTTAGAGAGAGATAGATTCAAGGTCAAGGTCAGGAGTGGCCTTGGGTTCAAGGTCATAACACTGTTGTCATATTATTGACCTTGAGAATGCGGTGTTGCCACGTTTAGGTGACAGAGATAGTTTCAAGGTCACCATGTGTTAGAGAGAGATAGGTTCAAGGTCAAGGTCAGGAGTGGTTTCAGAACTCTCCTATTTTCCCTACTTATTTCTTTTTAATATAACTGATAGGTCTGATAGTTAGTAGAAAAGGTGATGGTAGGAAGAATATTGTATGACTTTCATATCATGTCTACATTTTCAGTATACTTGTAGTAAACTCAAATGTGATATATGCAATTTCTCTTCTCTAATATTTAACTCTAATGATGTGTAGGTAAGTTCTAATTGTTCTGTTCTAGGTGACTGACACCTAAAACATTTAAGTTAAGCTAAAAGTTTAAGGTAAAAAGTAGTTGCTATATTATTAACTAAATTTACAGTTCCAAACAACATTTCAAATAAATTCTCATAGTCTGTTAATATGAATATGGTTTTACCCAGATTAATTTTTAAATATTAGCATTAAATAAATGTAGCATACTTTTATACAGTTCTTGATTTGAATGTTATTTATTTAGGATTTCTTTTCTTTATCGTCAAAGTATAAATAAATATTCCGATTACATTACCATTAATTTCAAAAGTCCCTTCCAAAATCATTTTTAGTATTTTTTGTTATGTATTAATTTTTTTTTCTGAAATTGTCTGAAAAAGGTGAGACTTGGAAATTGGGATTTTTAATAACTAAAAGTTGTACCGGCTGCAGTAAATATTCATTCATAAATAAATATGGCATTCATTGAGCCCTGTACAAAAATTACCTGGTTTTGATTGTCATTTATTAATTTATAAGTGTTTATACTTTATTCTCACATAGCTCTAATACCTACTTTCAATGTAAACATAAGAGTGTGTAGCTGTAAAATCTTACTGCAGCTGTATGTTTGCCATTTTAAAACACATTTTATATAGACTTTAGCAGATTATTAATATCTTGTAAAGTGTGAATATAATTTGACTTACAAAACTAAAAATTTAGAAATTATTTAGAGGAAAACAAAGTAACTTTAGTACGTTAGTGACATAAAGTAACGAGTTATCGCTACAGTTACTAAAAATTGAAAAGTAATTAAGTTACTCACAAGTGACTTAAGAAGTAATTAGTTACTAGTAACGAGTTCTTCTACTCAGTTACTACTTACTACCCAACACTGGATCAGTGATCGATTGGTGGTTAATAGAAAAATACAAGACATCATCGTACGAGAAATATTTAATTCGGTTATCTAAATATATCTTATATATTATTTATCGCTTCTCATCAAATATGTACAGGTAATGAAAGAAGAACGTCAAAAACAAAAACGTATCCCGTTGACGTTAGGCCGATATAATAATATATACAATAAGTATTATACATACAATAAACAGTGTAAACTATAAAATACACAATCTAAAACCCACATAAGCGTTTTTTTGCTACTCCTATCAAATCACGCCCTTCTCGATTTGAGAGACAAACTTCTGTTTTCGACAGCTTTAGTATAGTGGAGCTATCTGCCGAGTCATACAGCAATTCTTGTAATGTATAATAAGTTAAATAATAACAATAATATTAATAATTGCTACTACCCATTACCTAGCGAACCAGGCCTCAGAAGCTATGAAGCTTGTGCGGGAGGGAGGGGCGATTATTACTATTACGTAGGCCCAACGTGCGGCTGCAACCAACTTAACAGATGGTAGCACAAATCCTACATTTGTGTCACAGCTAAGGGAAACCGCAGAAAACCTTAACCAGATTTGCCGGTGCCTCTTGGGTGAGAGAAGAGCACGCTAATCTGTACGCTACCAAGGCTGTAATAAATTTAAAAGTTTTGTTTGGCAGATTTAAATTTTATTATATAATTTCTAAATTATGATATAGATACATCCCAGGTCTATTGTACAAACTTCAACCAAAAACCTGTTTCAAGACAATTTTTTATAAAGAAGACAAATTTCTTTAACCGATCGACTGACGAGGGTTTGATACATTTTAACCTTTCCGTGGCGTCTCTCAGATCTAGGAGGACGTGATAGAAATGAATGTTAAGAAACTAAAAACTAGAAAGAGACAAATAATAATAATAATAACAGTTAGCCCCAAATAGCAAACATGTAAACATATAAACTGTTTATGTAAACATAACCTCACAATTCAAAAACTGCTGTGCCGATTTCATATAAAATAACCCAGTTTTTAATTAAAGTTCTAAATAATTTAAAAATAATATATTTCTATAAAGTTTTATATAAACTGACGAAAATTTATGTTTGCAATTGCAGCGATATCAAGTAATTTTTCAAAATCTTTTTGTAAAATGTTATACAAAATTTAGTATCTTGTCACAGCAGCCCGAACTAAAAATACGCAAACAATCCATGCATCTTTAAGACACCGGTCAGACAACGAGCAACGATCACTAGTTAACATTACCAATGTACCAATCACACAAGACTATTTATGACCCTTATCGCCACCTGCAAGATAACGCTGCTAATATATTCTGATTCTGTAATGTATTCTGAAACCTTAACTTAATATTATTCTAATGCATTCAAATTAATGTATGCAAAACGAATTATGTTAATATATTCTAATATATTCAGTATGCTAATGTATGCAAAACATTATCGCCACGTGTGAAATCCAAACAAAGGATTCTTGAACACAGAATGGTATATAAAGACCACAACTTGGTAGGATTTTTGAGTTGCAGTCTTCGTCGCTCAGGAAAGCTTAGAAGTTAGCGTCTAGGAACGTCATTTACCTAGCTTTCCGAGCAATTGTCAGTTTAATACATGGTTTAATATTAAAACTGCATAGTGTTTAAGTTATTATGCAAGTGCGTATTGTATAATTAACGACGAATAAATATAAATATATAACTGTTAACCTCTGTAACCTGGACTCCGTCTTTTATGTTTTTAAATAAAAAAATGATAGGGTAATTCGACTTTAACAGCATAGATTTATGAGCGAACGTTATCATTTAGATCGCTATCATCTGACGTGGATGACTGAGCCACATCAGTGACAGGAACGTGACACAAAAATGTTTATTTTTTGAAAATCTAAACGAACAAATTTTAGAATTTCCTAAGAGAAATTTGTATTATAATAATAAATTATAAAAACAATGAAAATAGTGCAGGATAAGGATTAATTCAACTTTAGCATTCGTATGTGGCTAACGTAGCTTCCCAATACGTGGCTACTCCACGTCTGCATAAAAAAATACATAACCGTAACACAAAAAAAATCATAAAAAAATCTAGGTAAACGAACAAATCTCCAAATTTTCTAAAAAACATTTGTATCATAATAATAATAAGTTACAAAAACAATGAAATTATTTAGTAATGGGATTAATATTAATTTGACTTTAGGAAACCTATGAATCAACAGTATCATTCATATGTGGCTAATGTGGCCCCCCCTTACTTAAGTATGTATATGACTGGCCACATCAACCACATCTACGTAAAACTCGGTTTTTGAAAGTTTTGACAAACAAATAACGTTAAACTGTAAATTGCTTTTACTTACGAGCATTCCAAGAATCAGATAAAGAAATTACACTAATAAATAAGAACACGATCAGAAAAATATTTTCTGACATATCTGTGTATTCACAATAGAAAAGAATGCTTATTATTAATTTATATTTTAATGTAGTTGCTAAATTAGTGAACAAATAACTAGAACAAACGGCTTTTATAACTATATAACTTAATTCTATGGGTATTAAAATAAACAATGAACAATATTTTTGTCTTTAATTATAACAACTTCTAGTTATTTCTAATTTTAAATTAAAAATAATTATGCAAACTTATAAAAGCAGAAAGGGACCTTTTCGAAAATACACTTTAAACGAATATTTGGTGTAGAAATATGAGAGAGAAGAGTGGTTTAAAATGGAGGGGATGATAATTACATTTAATTGTTAAGCATTTTTAAAAATGTTCTTTCTTACATTTACTTACTTACTGGCAATGCAACATAACTAAATAAAACATTTTCTAAAGCAACTTACAAATCTCAATACTCCGGACCTTCTTTAACATGTAGGGGCTCCTGGGCCAAAAATCTTATCGGAACCCTCCAGGGAAGGGTAATCAAACTATTGTAACGTTCTTTTTAAAATAATAACAAAGAAATGCTGTTTAATCGTGTATTAACAAGAGAAATATTATTTACATAACCTAATTCAATCTTAACTAATCATTTAACACTATAATTATATAAACTGTTAACGAACTTAAATGCTAGATATTCATAAACTTAAAGTAGATTATATAAGGACTATTTATTTATTATTACAACATTTATTTAAACATTTATTTATTCACTAGTATTACTAATTACACAAAGCACATTTCAATTCACCAGTTGAACACTAATTGATTTTCTTCTGTGCGTATCGGTCGATTTATATCCCACATGTAAACGTTCTTGAAAATGTTGGAACATACTCGTGTATTACCTCGTCGATGTGTCATATATCTCGAACATCGTAGATGATGGGCCGGGAATCTTCTAGTATTGTAGCTCGTCTAGCCGCCAGCCGATGTGTCATATATACAGTGTGGGATTAAAGTATGGAATATTTAAAAAAAAGCGAATTTAACCGGTTTTTTTAAAAACGCTGAAACACGTCGATTTTGTTTTTTAAAAATACACATTAATATGTGCGGTTCACCTTCCTACTTTCATTTGTTTCAGTTATGACGTCATCATGAAAAACTTTAAATGACAATATAGATTTTTAACAGTGGAATCCGATAGTGATTTCTCTTCGCTTTATGATCAGGCAAATAAATCATAAGGTTGCATAACAAAAATTCTGAGAACAATCGATCTGATATTTTGATACCATAATATCAATAACATTAAATGTTCAGCCCGATTTTTCTCAGAATTCTTCTTATGCAACCTTATGATTTTTTTGCATGATCATAAAGAGAAGAAAAATCACTATCGGATTCCACTATTTAAAATCTATATTGTCATTTAAATTTTTTTGTGATGACGTCATAACTTAGAAACAAATGAAAGTCGGAAGGTGAATCGCACATATTAATGTGTATTTTTAAAAAACAAAATCGACGTGGTTCAGTGTTGTT
The DNA here is from genome assembly GCA_929113105.1 of Agrypnus murinus. Lineage (NCBI taxonomy): Eukaryota > Metazoa > Arthropoda > Insecta > Coleoptera > Elateridae > Agrypnus > Agrypnus murinus. Next base: position 82,290,129 of record OV816030.1, read on the forward strand.
TTTAAAAAAATCGGTTGAGTTCGCCTTATTTTTAATATTCCATACTTTAATCCCATTCTGTATATATCTTGAATTTTCTAGTATGCTCTTCGCGGTGTATAGGGAATTTCTCCATTCGTTACACCATCAAGCTCCTAACCTAGAAAGATGTCTATTATACATTTCTAATACAGAATAATGCAAACCTTCAGGTGGTGATTGCGCAAAATTTGAAAATAATTTTCATAACATTTATAATTAATTATTTCAAATTAAAGTCAGTCAAATTTTTACATGAAGTATTTTATTATTACTATTATTTATAACAAAATAATAATTAACAATATTTTTTATTATTATCAAAATATAACAATTAACTAACTTTCAGGTAGGGAGCCCCTGCATGTATGCCATTTCATCTGTTGTTACTAGTATTTCTTGATTTAATCTGTTTTAATAAGATTATTTTAAGACCCTTCTTTTTTATTTAGAATAATTAATTGTAATTTATAAAAAGAATTAAATGTGAATGTCCTATTTTAAACTAAAGTTTTAATGTGTCGAACGCAAGACAATTCAATATAAAAAGTAAAATTAAAAATAAATTTAGAGGTAAGTTCAATCCATAGGTTAAACAATGTTACAACAAATAGATCATAATAAGACAGAGTAACTACCACATATTATTTCTTAATAAAGCCCCACACCATATGGGCGCAACGACGAATAAAATATAACACGTAGCTTCGTAATTATTTAAACCTTTTTGTAAGGTGACCAGATTTTTGAAATTGGAAAGCAGTACATCAAGAAATCAATATGTGGTGGGGGTTGGTGGACTGAAAGAATATAGAAAGCATTTTTATATTTTATTAGATAAAAAGTTTGTCGATATTTTTTATAAACATATTTTTTATTTGACTGAATATTTTTCAAAAGTACTATTGGATTTATATTAATCTGTACAGCAAGGCTAATGTGATGCTATTTTTAGTATTTTTTGTAAAACATTAGAAAATTATTCGCATGTATAATTCATTTCGCATGTAGATGTAGATTTACATTTACTGTTATGACCGCTGATAACGTTTTAATATTTAGTCTAGCTTTATCACTGCTGTAAAAAATCATTAATCATGAAAAACACCCTTTCCAAGTAACAATATTACATGAAAATCATGTAAGTTTCGCATTTCAAAAACTACATCTTCAGAACTTCAAGAAAAAAAGCTAAGTACTGTTATGATATAGGGGGAAAGGGGTTGGCATTGTTATATAATGTCAATTAAAAAAAATATTCTAGGGATTAATAAACCCTCCAACACTTGATGAAAGATTAAAGGTTATAAATTGCAAAATAAATTTGTTATTGTTGAAATTCACAAACACAAAATCATGGTAAAACATGGTGAAAATATATACACAACTAAATATCACTTACCTTTATTATTTAAAAAAAATTCTCCGGCTATAATTTCTAAAATGGAAAAAAATTTCCATAAATGCATAAGACAAAATCAGGCGGGTTAGTAATTAATTAGGAAGCTACTTAAATTATATCTGTAAAACGTTGTTAATGAACCAGACACAAATAAATACACAAATAAATTTCTTTTTAAACATTTAAATGGATAGATTTTATTTATGAACACACAAAAGAAATAAAAATTTAAAATTCATTGAAGAGAAACGAAAACAACTAGTGAAATACTAAATTAAAATTAATTAAACAAATGAAACAAAATCAATTAAATCTTGGTGTCCAATAGATTTAACAAAATAAGTATTAAGAGACATTCTAATTCTTTTGGTCCTTTTTAATTCTTATCTGATCAATCCATCAATCTTAAATTATTAAAAAAATTAAAAATTTTAAATTTAAAAATATTTGGCGCACACAAAATTTTTAAACACATTAAGTTGGTTACCAGTTTGTCATAGTTGGTAAAATTACCTGCTTTTTTGTTGACATTATGAGCAGATTTCCATACCATCCTTCAAATTGATTTTATTTGTGATTTATGAAAATAATTATAATTATTAAAGGTGCAACATGTATCTTGCATGACGTGAGTACATAAATTAATTCGGTTATTTGCAACAAGATTCCATTACCTTCCTTTAATTCATTTTATTCAAAATAAAATTCCAAAAATTTCTCTAACTACCTAATAACAGTCTGATCACCAAATTTAAACACTGCACTTTTGTTTTATTTCACTTTTAGTTTACTTTGGTTGTTCATTATAATGATTATTAATTAAAGTATTAAGAACTTAAAAAAATTAAAAAACAATATGACATTTGTCATAACCTCACTTTGTTGACAGTTAAAATGACGTAGAATTCACCAACATAACCTGGAAATTTTATCAAAATAACGTACAACCTGACATGACTTCTGCTCTGTATGGAATTTCAAGAGTGAGTAACCAAATTCTCGTGCTGTTTTTATAATAATTGGAAAACAATTGCAAATCGCTAGTGATTTTCCTAGTAAGGAACTAGATTAATTTGGTTTCTTACTAGAAACAAAACAGCATCATTTACACTAAAATTCTCTAACCAAATTGTAAATAATAAATTAAATTAATTGTTTAAATGCACGTTATAAAACGAAAGATGAGAATTTTTTCTTCGTTTTGATACCTAACGTGGCTATAAAAAATGCAGATTTAGAGTTAGGATTCAATGACAACCATCTTGTATTTTCTCACAAACATTACTTCACAAAAATTAAAATAAAACATTTTAACATCTTGCTACATCCTTTTCTTATCATAAAATTAATCCTAAGATTCTATCAAACAAGAATTATATAAATTTTGACACCAAAATTATAAATATAAACTAAATCTTAACATTCTAGCAGACCTTGCTGAAACGTTACAATTCTGGGATTTCAAAGGCCTACCCCTTCTCTATAAAAAGTTCCCTACTTTAGCATTATCTTGTCAAATGCACCCTAGAACTTGGTTAACAATATTGCAGTAAAATATTTTACTTACCAATTTCAAATTATAATCGATAAGATTGAAACCCGTGCCTTCAACGAAATTAAGTGGACTGTATTCGAATAACAATTAAAAGACAATAAAAGGATTCGTAATATTAATGATAGAAAACTCTAAGGGACTTACCTTAAATGGCAGTGTTTCTATCCACAAACTTCTTCCTGTGTTCAAACTTACCTCAATTTCTAGTATTTGGGGTCCCAAATGGTGTTCGAAAGAGTGAATAGCTTCCCGCAGCCCCAATCGTTTGATATTTTCTAACTATCTCCAAATTATAGAATCCTTTAATAACACCCGCGATATGTTCCAATAACATTCACAAATAATTCATGATGAATTATGGATGGTTTAAATAATTAAATTAAGGTTTTAATACCAAATATTGAACGTAAAATGCTTTTATTCTAATTCAAAAACCAATTATTAAAAAACGATTCGAAAGCAATTGTTATTATTTATTTTCGCGACAAACTATCTTTTTTCAAAATGGCGGACAAACCGCAAACGCGATCGTTCGAGTTCGTTATACGTTCGTGCTCGACTGTCATTACAGGATCACCGGATCACGTGCCATTTTCAATTTACACAAATAATTTATTCAAATCCAGATGTATAAAAAATAGTCGAGGCCACATGTTCAGTTGTGGGTTTTCTCTTTGTTTGGCAGATTTAAGTCGCTGTAAATACCCTCGAAACTTCTGGAAGCTTTTTTGAATGCTTGTTCCCGATTGGTTTATAAAAGTTAAGCTATTTAGCGAAAGGCTAGTTTAAGATTTCCCCCTTAAGTTTATTTACAATGCATATATGAGTTCTTCATCCCCGAAGCAGTCTTGATTAGAACCTCATACAGTCTAGACTGAAGCTTCACTTAGAAAGTCGAGAAGAGGGGCTTTCTCTTCGGAGAAGTCCCTGGTGTAATTCTTGTTATGGTTCGCGTTCCAAAAATTATAAGCCTTATGTAGGGAACAAAGTTGCAATTTGAAAAGTATTAAATACTTGTGTTAATACCGTTTTGTGTAGTATCGTATAGTACAGGAAGCTTACTTGGTTCAAGTTATCGTTTAAATTCTCGGTGTTAATAAATTAACACAAATAATTCAGTTTACCGGATTTTAAAAAGTTGTGATGAAAATTCAATATTGAATTGAATTTTAATGCTTGTCGTTTTGATTAACGAACTTATGTTTAATTCAGAGTGTTATTAGTTACACATTTAAGAAGATAGGTTACAGCATTCGGAATTTTAACGTTAATAATCCTTGCCTTTGGAGGTTTTCGTTTTAATAGTAATATATTGAATTAGCAGAATCTGTGTTAGTTCTACAAAAATTACGTCGAAATTTGAGATTAAGTGGAATCAGGGCATCGTTATGTGAGCGTTTCCCTTTGAAAGTCCTAAGAATTACAATATTTGAACAGTGTATCGAGGACTAACGGATATCTTGTTTGATTAGAGTAAGTTTACATAAAACTGCCTGTACCATTTTCTTTCTTTAACGTTTATTACCTTAAATGTATGTATGTATTTTTTTCCTTTAATAAGAATTCTTATTAGGGTATGGAACACCATTATTACTGTCTTTGGAGACAACGGATATTTTATTTACAAATAAATTAATATTTGAATCAAACCATACTATGATGAGGTGGGATCATTTATTTGCAAAAGTTAATAAAATAAATCATCTTTCCTAATAATAATTCAACTAACAATGATTAGTTATTGAATTCCATCAATACACTCAGCATTTCTTTTTGGTTGCTAATGCTGAAGTTACAACTTGCAACCAAATGGCGCTCAACTTTTGTTTTATTATGACTATGTACCCTTGTTCCCCTTTATAATAAGTACGCTGCGGAAATCAGACCTACGTCCTAATTATAATTTGTAATTAAGATGTTCTCAGCCGGAGCATTAGAAAGTAACGTAAGTATCGCCTTTATGAGGTTTATAGTAAGTATTGAGTAATTTGGATTTTAGAGTTTTTAGTGACGTCCAAGGGCGTGCGTGACGGGCGGCGTATATTTCTATGTTTTGAGTATTCAGAATAATGTAGAGTAAAGAAATCTTACGTTTCAACTCTGGCTTTCTTTGGTTTCGATCGAAATGGTTCGATGTTAAATCGAAGCTTGCTGAAATATCATGTAGTTTGTCGATTGTCGCATTGATTTTATCAATATGTAATATAAACTAAACGCACTCTATGATATTGATATTGAACACAAATGTTAATGGAACCTAAACAACTACTAAATGGGTTTCCAATAACCACCGAGATGCCTTTAGCCATCCGCATCACAACACTATTGGTGACACCAATACTATTCAATCTTCGAAACTCGAAGCTAAGCAGTTCTCACCTACAATCCAGAAATCGTATTTGAGAAACAGCAAGCAACAATCTTTTTCACTGCTATTCATTTTTACTCATAACATAGTGTTATGATATAGGAATCCCGCATTACATGTATGCACGATGTGTTGCCTATCTTCCAGGCGAAATGATTTCACTTTTTTTTATTTTAAAAACAATAAAATTTTGCATTAAATATGTTGAAGATACACACTACAACACTATAAGATGATAAGGGATAAATTTTAAACAGATTCTTCACTTCGATTTCACAAAATCAATTTCATGATGGACGATCCTATGTCGTTGGTTGATATTTTTCACACTTAGATATTTTGAAGCCATTTTATGGCATGTTGTCATCTGAAAATTATTAAAGGCATGGGTAAGAAGGTGTACACAGGTATTTATTACTCTACTTACAGTTTTTATTATTGAATTTCAAGAAAATGTTCTATTTCTTTGACGATTCATAATTTTCCATAGTAAATGGATATTTTTCAATGTTATTTGAATTTCTACGTAAAATATTTTACTGCAATATTGTTAACCAAGTTCTAGGGTGCATTTAACACTAGAATGTTACAGTGGGGAACTTTTTAAAGAGAAGGTTTAGGACTTTGAAATCCCAACATTGTAACGTTTCAGCATGGTCTGCTAGAATGTTAAAATTTAGTTTATAGTTATAATTTTGTTGTCAAGATTTATGTAATCTTTGTTTGATAGGATCTTAGGATTAATTTTATGATAAGAAAAGGATGTAGCAAGATGTTAAAATGTTTTTATTTGAATTTTTGTGAAGTTATATTTGTGAGAAAATTCAAGATGGTTGTCAATGAATTCTAACTCTAAATTTGCATTTTAATAGCCGTGTTAGGTACCAAAATGAAGGAAAGATTCTCCTCTTTCATTTTATAACATTTATTTAATCAATTAATTTAATTTTTTATCAACAATTTGATTAGAAAGGTTTTTAGTGGGAAAGATGTAGTTTTGTTTCTAGTTAGAAACCAGACTAATCTAGTTCCAAACTAGGAAAATCACTAGCAATTCGCAATTGTTTTCCTATTATTATAAAAACAGCATGAAGATTTGGTTAGTCTCTCTTAAATTTTTATACAGAGCAGAAGTCATGTCAGTTTGTACGTTATTTTGATAAAATTTCGAGGTTATGTTGATGAATCTTACGTCACTCAAATGTCAACAAAATGAGGTTATGACAAATGTCATGTTGTTTTTAAATTTTTTTTAAGTTTTTAATAATTTAATTAATAATAATTAAAATAAACAATTAAAGTGAACTGAAAGTGAAATAAACAAAAGTGCAGTTTTTAAATTTGGTGTTCAGACTGTTACTATTATTTGGAGAAATGTTTGGAATTTTTATTTTGTATGGAACGAATTAAAGGAAGGTAATGGAATCTTGTTGCAAATAACCGAATTATTTTATGTATTCACGTCATGGAAGATACATGTTGTACTTTTAATAATTATAATTATCTTCAAAAATCACAAATAAAATCCATTTGAAGGATGACATGGAATGTGAACATCTTATCAACAAGTAAGCAGGTTATTTTACCAACTATAACAGGAATCTGCTAACTTTCAAGTTAGGGTGATTAACTTTTTTGTGTGGCGCCAAATAATTTTAAAATTTAAAATAATTTTCAATTTTTTATTTTTTTTTTATTAATAGTAATTTAAGATTGTTGGATTGAGCAGATAAGAATTAAAAAGGACAAAGAGAATTAGAATGTCTCTTAATTCTTATTTTGTTAAATCTATTTGACACCGAGATTTAATTTGATTTTCTTTCATTTTAATTTTGAATTTTAAGAGTAGTTTTCTTTTCTCTTCATAGAATTTTAAATTTTTATTTCTTTTCTGTGTTAATAAATAAAATTATCCATTTAAATATTTAAAAAGAAATTTATTTGTGTATTTATTTGTGTCTGGTCCATTAACAACGTTTTACAGAAAGAAGTTTAAAAATTATAGCCGGAGATTGTTTTTATAAAGGTAAGTGATATTTTAGTTGTGTATATTTTCAGACTGTTTTACCATAATTTTGTGTTTGTGAATTTCAACAATAACAAATTTATTTTGCAATTTATAACTTTTCATTTTTCATCAAGTGTTGGAGGGTTTATTATTCACTACAATTAGTTTCTTTTTTTTCTTATTGACGATCATATAATCACATCAATAGGTAATTGAGACTTGTGTTGTCTGCATCTCAAGTAGACACGCGCTCGCCAGTCTTGCTTAGCTTACACTTACAAACTGGTTTAAAACCACAAGTTTTGGCTCCGAAAGCTCAGTTTTTTCGGGAGCTCACCACCATCATCTTGGAGCCTGGCCTCGAGGTGAGTATTTTTAATATTCTTTTAATTGCAGGTAATCTAGAGACTAATGTGGTTGATACACTGTTTACCTGATTTCCCTACCGCTTATTTAGGAGATCTAGAAACTGTGATAGTGTTTACTCGACCTTCCTAATGCTTAGTATTAGTGTGTAGTTATTTAGAAGATCTCGATCGTTCTAATGCTTTTGTATTAGTTTGTAATCATTTTATATTCATTATATTGTTAAGTTAAACTTTGTGTTTTATTGTCACTACCCTTAACTACGTGCCTAGTTACGACAACTTCCAAAGGCACAATACTTTGATAATTTTCTTATATTTATATATACCACTATACCAGAGACAAATTCACAACTATAATGACAAACACATTAAAACTTGATGCCTTCCAAGGTGTAATCTATCTAGTTCGATGAAGTCAGCATCTTACAAAGGCTTGAACGTAGTAGTACCTTTACTGATAACTATTGATTATGTATTATCATATACCTATCACTATTTATTTTTCAGCTGGTTATTTCTTAGCCAGTATTGAACTTTTTGACTGTAGAAATTGGATAATGGTCACATAAAAGGTACATCAAGCGGCTGTAACAGTATGTCTGCCGGAGTATTAGGCGTATGTGAACATAAAACTCTCTTGCAATTTCCAGAAGCATCAGATTCTTCACGTGAGTTGCATGCCCAGCACATATCAACAAGACAAGATCATCTGCTATAGGTTTGGTATGCTTAAGAAATTGTTCAAACCATCTTGGGGTAAATATTTCATGTATATCTCCATACCGAGGAGTGTCGGATATCTAAAATTCTAGGTAGGAGCAACATCTCAAATAATGAGTTTTTCTGAGTCGAGGAAATATGATCAAAGGTGAAACTTAAGTTTCTGAAGGAGTAAGTCTCAGCCGTCACCAAGGCTCTATGTTCTGCTGAACTGAGGACCCTAATCTGCTTCCTTTCTTTTTTGAAAGAATCTTTGACTATTTGGGACAGTTGAAATGCCTGCCTCGTCTCAATTAAAGATACGATTTAGGGGGAAATTATATTTTTACATCAAATCTAAAAAATGCTCCAACGGAAGTTTGAAGTCTGCAGCTCTTTCTGCTGAAGTAGATTTAGATATTCAAAAGGACACATCATAATGCCTTTTCAGGAAGCCTGCAAGCCAATCCTTGCTAGCGATACAGTCCTTCTGGAGAAGTTTTGAGGTATGTTATTCCTCTCGGCGAACTGAAAAGCGAAGGTCCTAAAATCCTTCATAGTCAATCCAAATAAACGCTTTTTTATTTTTTAATTTTTGCTCCAAATCCAAGTTTTGGCAAAAACAAATTAAATGTCTTGGCTGCAGCTCGAATTGTCAGGACGCATTGTTCACGTTTTGAATGGCAGATGCCATTGTTTGATCAGACTTAGTCAGCTCAGATGAGTAGTCTACCTTTTGTATGACCTTACCATAGTGTAGTTTTGTACTGAAGGACAAAGTGATACAGTTGTAATACATAGTGGTTTTGTATTGCATATAGTAAGTATATCTTTTTATTGTGTGTACACACCTGGAATTGATTGCAGGTGCATTCTATAGTTTCGATTTCTATGGCCGGGGTAGTAGTCATATGTGTCCATTAGCGCTGCATTGTTATTTATGCTTATACTCCAGTAAAATAAGGATTCAACCTCGGAATGAAAGTAAGAAAGCTGCATTTTTGCATGAACCTTTGTCTTGACGTTCTGAAGACTGGCTGAAAAGTCTCCTATAATCTCGTGTCCGCGTCACAAGATATTAAAGGTCAAAGGTCACGAAAATCGGTTTGTCGCAATTATCTCGTTTCCTATGCGTCATGTGTCATTTAAGGTTGTTATAAAACTTGTATATCATAAAATTATCTACAATTTTTATTTTGATACATTTTGTCGTATGATCAACCGTTCTCGAGATATAGCGCGGAGAGTGGCACGCGCGCATGTAAACTGCGGAGCCAGGTATTAGTTCGCTATACAAAAATTAATTATTGAATAAAATGGCACAATATTGAAATTATTATTTTTTATTCTTTTATTCTTAATTAAAAACTGTTAACATTGAATAAAAAATAATAATTTCAATATTGTGCCATTTTATTCAATAATTAACTTTGTATAATTTGTGCCACTGTCTGCGCTATATCTCGAGAACGGTTGATCATACGACAAAATGCATCAAATAAAAATTGTAGATAATTTTACGGTCTACAAAATTTATAATAACCTTAAATGACATATGACGCATAGAAAACGAGATAATTGTGAAAAAACCGATTTTTGTGACCTTTGACCTTTAATATCTTGTGTCGCGGACATGGGATTAAAGGAGACTTTTCAGCCAGTCTTCATAACGTCAAGACAAAGGTTCATGCAAAAATACAGCTTTCTTACTTTCATTCCGAGGTTTCCCCTTATTTCACCTTATTTGACTGTACTATTACTCAATTCAGAGATTGCTTTAAATCAAGATGTAAGCAAAAGCTTTTTTTGCCATCACTATAAACACTAAATAATTTAGTATAAAGACAAAATAAACTATATATTACTGGTAATAGTTCCTCCTAGAAGCTCATATTTATTCTTTAAAATTTAAATAATCTATTTGCTTATTGATGAGATTATTGTAGGAATAGTGCGAGCGAGATTTTAGTGTGACTTTGCAGTGCTAGTTATACGAAAGACTATTAACCATGATACTCTCTCTAGTAGGCATTGATGCAAGATGTGGTTAAAATATGAATGTTTAAGCTTAATTAACATTAACAGAGCAACTGATAAATATCGGACTACTCAATACACCAGAAATAATAAAAGTTTTGTGTGCAATACCAGGCACTTGTTCTGGTAAGTAACAAAGTGATTTACAGGGATGAATATATTTAAAACTGTTTATTTTAAATCTTTAAACGAATTATTGAAATCATCCTACTCAGCGAAATCATCATATTTAGGAAACATTTTGTTGCAAAAGATACAAATGATTGTTAATGCTTTCTGACAAACTATTAACACTTAAACAAGATAATTTTGCGATAAAAGAGAAAAAAGAAAGAACTTTATGATAAAAGAATTTATTTATGTATCTGCTGTGCTTTTCATTAACTGCCAGTTATTTTTCAATGGGAGTAATGGGAGCTTTTGGAGGAAATCACATTCCTCGTAAGCACACATTTACCCTTTAATTTTAATACCAATAATAATAATAGTTGATAATAATAATTAATAACAATGTCAACACTTTTTATAAAATATGAAGAAACAAAAACAAAATAATTTTTTAAATTAAAAAAAGGTAAGTTAGTTTTTTTGCATCGTTTCCTTCTTTTTATTTAAAATTATGAGACGAATAGTTCTTACACTATTCCTTGACGATTTTTTTCCAAGGAAATTGGATTTAACAACCATTGGTTTATCTGTGTTGTGGGTATTTGTAAGGTGTTCATCTTGTTTTGGTATTAAAAAATTATTTGGAATTGTATTTATATATGATGATTCGTCTTCTAACGATTGTACACTAGAAAAAATCAAATCGATACTTTCTTTTTTAGTATTGAGTGTTTTCGTTAACCACACACGTTGAAATGCACTTCGTTTTTGCCTTCCTGGATGCTTTTTCCACACAAAATATTTTTGCTGGTGCCATTCAGATCCGTTAGTAGCGCCCCCGAATTTAGTAGTTTCAACAGGGTTCTTGAAGCTTTGCGTTTCTGATTCTTCTTCAACATCCTTACCTCGTACAAACAGCGTTGGTTTCGTGCTTAATTTGGCATTGAAGACTTTACTTTTGTTATTTGCACTTTCTGCATTTGCACGTTCTCCTTCGACACGATTCACACGGAACCACCAACTTGGATACCTGTCCTGTTGGAATCTTTTCTGACCTTCATCTGAAATTAATTTCAATTTATGTAGTTTTGGACTATATAAAATGTTTTAGAAGAATGCAATAATAGAAGAAATGTGTTTCAGCACTGTTAGAGTTAACTAATTTGAGGGACGAAGGTTTTTCTCAAACGAATGGCATTTCCGAACATCTAATGTAAGATAATAGTGTTTAAGTTATGTCAACTTACCATTATTCTCTGATAGCTTTTTTTGTCTTCTAAAGACATGAACTGAACGCAACCTGTTACTAATCTGGAGTGGTTGAGAGTTATGACCTGAAATGATAATCTGATCATTAATTTGTTATATGTGTTTTGTTGATTCTAATAAAGAAACTTTTCTAAATCAGATAAATTATGGTGCACTTCGTATGAAGATCTAGCTTTATTTTTATTGTGTAAAAGCCAAATTGGACGTAATCTGTAGTGGTTAAGGTCTTAAGAGTTATAATCTGAAATGTAATCCTAACTATTGTGTATGATATAAACAGATATGTTCAAATAGTAACGATAATCTCTTGTAGTCTACCCACAAATTCTATTTAGATAAGAAACACTACATACATATATACAGCACTATTTATTTACTGTGCAATATAATGCAATATTGTATAAAATACTTTATAACTGGTTGTCTATGTGTGCATAATGATTTTACTTGATTATTCTCAAATGCAACATAGAGAATATTGCACATGTTGCATTTTAATTTAATAGCACTGTTATGTTAAAAAAGTTAGATAAAAATCTCATTGCGTATCTAAGGTAGTCCATAGATGCAGGGCAGCATTATTACAGTGGATGTATGAAAGAGCAAAAACAAAAAATTAACCATAATTGATAGTAATAGATAATGGAGTGCTTGATGTACAGTCTTTAGCAGATTACATGACTCGAATACGCAACACATTTAACAAATCAGGTAAAAGAAACGACGTACGCTAGTTAACATTTGTTCATTACCCAAGCGAAGTGCGACCTCATTATAAATGTATGCGAGCTAAACGCCTCAAGCGGGGCGCCCACGATTCAAGGCACGGTATCAAACCAACGGCCACGTGTGTGCATAACAAGCATCTGCAGTACGCAGAACTCTATAAGGAAGTCACGTAGGCCACAGCAGCTGCAGTACTTAGAACTCTATAAGGAAGTCACGTAGGCACACGGCCACGATTTCACGCCCACAGAAGGAGTATATAAAGACCAGCACTTTATGGGACAGTTCAGTCTGAGTTACAACGAAGCTCGAAAGGTAGAAACTGTTTACCAGGGTAAATGTTTACCTCCTTTCAAGCAATACTCACCCAGAAAGCCGTAGAAACTGGTAGCCATGGTTACTGTTTACCTTGGTCTTTCTGAACATCATAATTACCAGCTTTAAGTTAAAATTGTATAATAGTATTTAAGTGATTATGCAAGTGCATACTGTGTAAATTCACGACGAATAAATATCTTATTGTATTTAACAATAAACTGTGTTGATTTTGTAACTTGGGCTACGTCTTTTGCGTTTTTAAAATAAAGTACCATTTTTAAAAACGCCTTTCTTCGTTAAGAAACGTTAATTGGCGCAGTCGGTAGGATAGGCAAAAGGGCTCAGGACATCGTTTTTCGAAAATTAAAAGCACCGTCGAGTTCCTTGGCTTTTAAGTCTTTATTTGCCTATCGAGTCTGCATCTGGGAACCATCGATTCAAAGGACAAACATCGCCTGAGACCGTAGCTGTTTCCAGAGCATCACCTGTAAGTATCCGTTTCCAAGACAAGCATCGCCCGAAGAACGCATCGCTGCTGCAGAAGCCTGACTATTGGAGTCATTCCTGACTCATTTAACGGCAAAATTTAAGCCAACAATGAAGATAGAGTAAGAAACTAACTATCAATTATTATTATTGTTAAAGGCGCATTGCGCAAACAAATATCAAACAAATTTACAAATTATATTCAAAAATCAAACAAGATTAACAATTTATTAATTTTAAGTTTAATACATACTAAACCCTTTAGATTTAAGTTCACGTTTGCTTGTAGTAAGCTAGACGGATTGGTGTATCAACTAGTGATACTTAATTTCCAGCCCACTTGCAAGCAATGGGTAGGCACCTTGAATAGGCCCTTATTAACATAAAAAAATCATTTTTATTAAGTTTAGAATCTTTCAAACTTTGTTAACAGATTCATAGAATTTCTAAGTATTTATTTTTAAAGTGCAAACAATTTACTAGTCGTTTAATATTTCACTACTTTGACATCACGAATTCATTTTCATGATTAATACTGATACGTCATCAGATAGTGAAACTGAATTACCGATTAACAAAACTTTTGTAAGATCTGCACCACGACCAATAAGTTTACGTCCATCTAAATTATCGATCAGCAAGCAAAGCCATACTACAATGGCACAAGGTAATCAACCTGGCTTTCATACAAGCCTTTTAAATGAAATTCCAACCTATGACGGAAACCCCGTCGAATTATCTGAATATATTCGAGCTGTAGAGGACATTTTCTGCCAATTTTGGCAACCACACGACCCAGAGGCTTATATTAACAGACTTTTACTTTCCTCAGCACGCAACCGCTTAAAAGGCCCAGCCTTAGAGGTCGTAACTGGACAAGTATTTGATTCATGGTATTCTTTAAAAGACACCCTTCTTAGTAATTTTGGAGACCAACGATCGGAACTGAACATCCGGATCGATCTGTCTCGTATGAGACAACTATCACGAGAATCTCCCGTAGAATTCTATAATCGAATTAGATCCTTATTAGCCATACTAAATTCTAAAATTGCACTAGGCTCGGAAATACCAGAAATAAAAGAGTACCAAGCCCGAGATGCTAAAGATTTAGCTCTTAAAACCTATTTAGGAGAACTTTCCAAACCTTTTGGAAGTTTCTTTCGTAGTAGAGCACCAACATCGCTCGAAGTAGCCTTAACTTATATAAAAGAAGAACTGGATATACGATATTTTCAAAATACACAACAAAACCACTCACAACCTAAGTTTTTACCACAACCAGCTCCCTAAGCAATTCCAATAAACCCCAGCCAACTTTACAACCCCCTCAGTTCAAACCACAACAATACCATAACGTATTGCCCCAATTCAAGCCAAATGTTAATCCCACAAACCAATTTAGATTTAATCCAGTAACTCAACAGTTCGGAAATAATTCCCGACCTAATGTTTTTGCACCCAAAAGAGATTTTCAACCACAAAATCGGCCAGAATCAATGCAAGCTAGTACCATTAAACCGAGACCGATACATCCTATTACATCCATGAGACCCCCTAATCCAAATTTCAATCGAAATACCAATCAACCTAATTTTATGCGACCAGGTCCCCAACCACGAAATTTCCATTTTGAAGAATTATATTCAACAGAATTTCAAGAAGAAATCTCACCTGTTAATCATATTAACACTGACTTTGAATACGACCACTACGATCCTCATGATAATGAGGCCCACGGAGAAGAAGATAACGAAAATTTTCGCGAAGAAGCCTCGGAGAACAATTAAAATCTTTTACATTTAACCCTAAATCATCTACACCCTTTATAATCATACCACAAACAAATGAAAAACTCTTACTAGACACAGGGAGTCGCAAAACTATACTATCACCAGAATTTGTTTATAAGCATTACACCGAATCCATTTTTGAATAGCCTTTTGAAATTACAACCTCTCAACGGAACGGAAAAACCGTAGTACCATTCTTTTTCAACGAACCATCTCTTAAAGAAACTGTATTAATACAACCATCCTATTTCGAAAATCCCGCTTCAAAGAAATCCAAAACTTTAAATACTTCAAACAACTCAACTTCACAATTTAACCCAACATATATTAATTTTAATCAACGTGAAAATAATTTTCCTTCACAAAATCTGTCGGAACAACATAAAAATGTTCAACAAAAATCAACTTCAAACAATGTTCAGTATAACGACTTCGAAAATATTTTGCATTTCCCAAATTTTCTAACTCAACCAAATAGAGAAAACATTGTCCCGACGGTAACTCAAGAATCAAATCAAAATGATCAATCCAATTTAAACGATACAGAAATAATTGTTCCAAAACCAATTCGTGTTAAAACCAATAATCTTAATAGCACTAAAACCCAAAAATTACGTAAAGGCGTACAAAGACCAAGAAAACGCAAATCTCTTTCGGAAACAAAGCTCGAATCGAAGAATAAAAAACTTAAAACCAAACATAAGGCCCCAATAAATAAAACACTCAAAAACGGTTTCCGTAAAACGAAAAGTAATGCATATACACAAAAATGTAACAATGCTGTTCGTAAACGAAAAGTCAATCACAAGGCAAGTCGACATACGACTAGAATCACAAAAATAAGCGACCGAATGCGACTAATGGAATACCTAAAATTTCTAGCTAAAAATAAATAGATAAATCCTATTCCGCTAAATAATAATAAACGATTTACATATTTAAAACCCAAAACGAAATTATTCATTTGACAAACTAAATTTCAAGTAGACCAAATGACTTGCAGGCAAAGAACTTTGAATACGATTTAAAAAAGAAAATACTTTCATATACTGATATTTATTAATATATTAAAGAGATTTCAATTAACAAAACCCCCTTTTGCAAAATTCAAACTGTACATATTATAAGAGTCGGATAGAGCAAATCTCGGAATATGACCTCTATTTATTATCTAATGAAATGCTAATTAGATGCAACATTAAAATACATTTTAAAGATAAACTTACGGTAGAGTCTGCACTATTCATACTATCTTTTGCCAATCCTTAATAATAAGAATCTTTGTTTTTAAATAAATAACCACTTTTGCAAATATAAGGTCTTTATTCCAATAAAGGCTAGACGTTGTTCAACATTGTGTTCCTATAATAAGCAGATTGCGTAAAACGTAACACCTTTTAATCATTTGTCAATAATTTATTTATAAATTTGCTACTAGAACAACAATTAAATATTTTCTAAATTAACCTTCTTGGTAGTACCTGCTTTTTCCCCTTGTACGAAGTTTAAAAGTGCATACTGGTATGCAAGTTATATGTTTGTACTATATACAATAAATCTGACCTTGACACATCGAAATCTATTTTTAACCCTGAGACCATCTGTTTTAAATCTCAAGTTACTGCTACTGATAGAGCATTCTGGAACCTCATTACAAGAAAGAGAAAATGCAAGGAATTAAATTTACAATTTTCAACTTTGCTTTTAATAAAACCCAAATTGAATTCATATAAACTACCTTATCACGATAAATATATTCAACCACTATTGACGGAAATCGATTAATACAAGTTTTTGTTAACCAACAAAATCAAAATAATAAATTTCATGAATTACTAACTGGAACATTGTTTACCACAGATTATCACTGCTTCTTTCCGAATGATTCTCTATATAAGGACTTTTCCCATTTTATACTGTCTATAGCAAATGAAAATACCTGCAAATTTCATAAGATGCTTTTCAAAATTTGCTCAAACCTACTATTTAAAATCAAGTAACATCATAGATGTTGTAGACCGATTATTCCATTCCATTATAACCTATACCACGCCGAAAATATTAGTCGTTGACGGCGAATTCGATAAACAACCCCTAAAAAGTTTTGCTGAACTGCACAAAATTAAACTACATGTAACCACCCCCTATAACCATCAATCGAATGCTACAGTAGAACGTTTACATTCTACGCTTCTCGAACATTATAGACTATTAGAAAACACACCTGAAGAAAGACGAATTTATTATTGTATCCTAGCCTATAATCACTCAATTCATTTTGAAATATTATTTGGCCATACTGAAAGCCAAAACCCATTTGATCTGGAATTCGAGAAAACCTTCTATGAAAACTATGTTATTGACCACAAGGAAAAAATGAAGCATATATATAACAGTCTTCATGACACTCAACACCTAACCAAAGAACAGCGAAACGTCAGAATTAATGCACCTCGCAGGTCTCATATTTTTAAATAGGTGATCGGGTATATGTCAAAACTCATGCACGAAATAAGAAAGCCCCACGTTTCTCTGGGCCCTACATAATCGAAAAGATCCATGAACATGACACATATGACATAAGAAATGAACTTACAAAGGCATTGCTAAAAAGACATGCTAATGACCTGGTGATCTGTTCAGGACAATCAAGATCCTCTTCTTCATCTGGACCCTCGTTCACTGTGACGTAACGATTCACCAACTAATCGACAACCCCGGATTATACCCTTTAGTGCAAGGCAAAGCACTCATTAAAGAAAGCACACGGACCTTAATTAAAACATTAGACTATTCTCCTTTATTAAATAATTATCAAACCCTCAAAATTAATTTACTTAACACTATTTCCTTGTTAAACAATCAACAATATTTACTTCCTCATCGATCTTTCAAAACTACGAAAGACATTGCTATTAGCCATGATAATCAATTACTACTAATACGACAATATATAGACAGAGCCCATCAATTAGTCAATCAATTATTTTCTGACTTACAGACGCATCAAAGATCAAAACGGTCCCTATTTGACGGTGTAGGTAACGTTATTAAATTCTTAACGGGTAACCTTGACGCTGACGACGGTCGACGCTATGAAGAACTTATCCAAAAATTGACAATATCTTCAGATACTCAAAAAATGATCCTACAAGAACAAGCCCAAATTTTAAATGATACAATCAACATCTTCAAAACCAATATTGAAACCCTCGCACAGAACCAAAATCTTCTAAGTCAAAATCATTCTCAATACCACTGTGAAAATTCGAGAAATCATTGGAACCCTAAATACGTTTACTGTATTAGATCAATCAATTCAATCTTTACAACTATTTATCACCACATGTATGGATCTCGAAACCTCGTTAACCTTTGCCCAAAACCATCAGCTATATTTATCTTTAATTGATAACAACGATTTGTTATCGATACTATCTCAAATCTCAAACACACTACAAAGACTACCTACCAAACAAACTTTGGATGTCCCATATCCCATTAACCATGAGAATCTACATCTTTATGAATCCTTAATTTGGATCAAGGCATATCAAAAGAACACCACACTCACTTTTATATACGAGATTCCTCTAATAAAACCATCCACAAAACACCAATACATAAGACTGATCCCATTTCCTGCTGCTCACAACAACCAATTCCAAATGGTCATTCCCATCTACAACACCATACTGTTTAATACCGACTTTAGCATTCCCATCACCGATAATCAGTGTATGCAAATAACCCCTTCACATTATTTCTGTTCACAAACAAATTGCTTCACAATCCCAAATTCCAAATTATGCGAAACACAATTATTAGCCTTCAAGGAAGCTCAAAACTGTCAACCTGTCATATTTGAATTGCATACGACAAAAGTAATAAAAATAAATCGATCTACCTGGATCATTAGTTCCCCTAATAAAACGATCATCGATAGCAGATGTATCGACTCTATAACACGAAAGACCATTACTGGATCAATATTACTCCATCTTACCAGTGGCTGTTCCGTTCTAATCAATCAAAACGAACTTTTGGCTACATTTCGATCATCTTCCTTAGAAGAGAAACAAATCGCTATGGCATCCATCGGAAAATTGCAACCCGATTCAGTCCATGTACCCGAAATTACAAAAATTGACCTATCGCCTATAAATGTTCATCAATTAATCCAGAATCAAACAAAATTAACAAAGGACATGTCTACACTCGAAAGTATCAGTCCCATCAGATATACACCATTACATTATGGCCCTTTTATTCTCACGCTGATCATGACTATCATAACAATAAGTCTTATCTTTTTTGTATACTACAAACGCAGATTAATCGCCACCAAAATGCATCAACTAACGTCACCCCTTAAAGAACCCGACAATGTAACTTTTAACCCAACTTCAAGTCCCCTGGTCCAAAGCAGATCACCTTTAACATAACTATTATTGTTATTATCAATACTAACCTCATACCTAATTATGACTACACATTAGTATTAGAGTTATATATATTATCATTACATTATTACTCTGTTCTATATTCATATTATGCACTATATTATATATCTATGTAATCTCCATATATTAAGTACTATTTTATTTACTGTCTTATTAAGTATTCTTATTATCAGTATATTTGTAAAATGTGACACCTCCTGCTTTTCATTTAGCCAGTCACTTTATTGTCATCACTGAAATATTCTTCTTCAAAGTATATTTCATTCTTGCGTGGGGGGAGTTAACATTTGTTCATTACCTAAGCGAAGTGCGACCTCATTATAAATGTATGCGAGCTAAACGCCTCAAGCGGGGCGCCCACGAGTGCAGGCGCGGTATCAAACCCACGGCCACGTGTGTGCATAACAAGCATCTGCAGTACGCAGAACTCTATAAGGAAGTCACGTAGGCCACAGCAGCCGCAGTACGCAGAACTCTATAAAGAAGTCACGTAGGCTACAGCAGCTGCAGTACTTAGAACTCTATAAGGAAGGCCTACGTGACTTCCTTATTTCCACGCCATTTTTATTAGGCCACGATTTCACGCCCACAGAAGGAGTATATAAAGACCAGCACTTTATGGGACAGTTCAGTCTGAGTTACAACGAAGCTCGAAAGGTAGAAACTGTTTACCAGGGTAAATGTTTACCTCCTTTCAAGCAATACTCACCCAGAAAGCCGTAGAAACTGGTAGCCATGGTTACTGTTTACCTCGGTCTTTCTGATCATCATAATTACCAGCTTTAAGTTAAAATTGTATAATAGTATTTAAGTGATTATGCAAGTGCATACTGTGTAAATTCACGACGAATAAATATCTTATTGTATTTAACAATAAACTGTGTTCATTTTGTAACTTGGGCTCCGTCTGTTGCGTTTTTAAAATAAAGTACCATTTTTAAAAACGCCTTTCTTCGTCAAGAAACGTTAATTCGCTCCTGAGTATAGTTTCTTTTTCCATTGTTTACAAACAACACAGCAGATATAAAGGATGATTCAGACCAGCGGACCGGATTTCTGTAGCTGTACGTGCCATCGCCAATGTTACCCAAAACGGTCTAAGTGCGACGTAAGTAATATGAGTGTAATGCAAGCAATAATAGATGGCGCACCATCAAACTCTTATGGAGTATTGTAGAAAGTGTCATTCAGTTTACATTATTAGAAAATGAATCAGCATACGGATATTCATGATGAGAAATGTGCTAACAAAAAACGAGAAAAAGGGCTTGAAAAGTAACAAAATAAAATGAAAGAGGTTAAAA
Organism: Agrypnus murinus; assembly: GCA_929113105.1. NCBI lineage: Eukaryota > Metazoa > Arthropoda > Insecta > Coleoptera > Elateridae > Agrypnus > Agrypnus murinus. The sequence continues at coordinate 82,311,051 of OV816030.1, forward strand.
CCTAGTGGACTTAAAAGGTCGGCGTCGCTAGGTGATCAAAGAATATGGAAGGTGAGAATGGAGTAGGGAAGGGCCCAGTTTGGGCTATAGCGTCATAGGAAAACCAAAAGAAATAAAATAGATACTTTATTTGACTAGCAACTGCAAACGTATATTCCAGTATTTTTCATTACTGTTTAGAAGAAAGCAAACTTAATGGACATGGTATAAACTATAAAGGCTACAATTTCTACTTACCGGAATTCCAACATAAACACAAAGCAGCAAACAAGGTAAATAATAGTAATAGACGACTTTCTGACATTTTTGCATTGCTAGTGTGGCACCAATCACAATAAAAAACAATACATATTCTTAATTTATAAAGTAATAATTATAACTGCCAAATTAAAAATAAACAAATAGAATTTTTATGTGTAAAAGACTAATCAATTATACAAAATTGTATGGGTACTTACTTAAATAAACAATGAATAACATTTTTTTATTTATTATTCGACTAATTACAAAGTGCGAGAAGTTAGCCGCACATTTTTGATACTAGGGCTCATAATATACCAATTTTTAGCGCCCAATTAACGCCATTTAGCGCCGTTGAAATTAGAATTTCCGCCGCTCTCTGGAACTCAGAAATTACCACACAATTTTATTTTTCAAATTTTTTAAAAATTTTTATCACCATCATCTTGCTCTAAATTTGCGCCCACCAATGCCGTTAGAGTTTTTAAGAAATCTTGCGTTTTTAGAGAGAAAAAATTATTAATCCGCCGTTTTAATGCAGTTTTATGGTAGCAATTAAATCTAAGAGTGTATTTTTAAGTATTCTAGAGTTGGTAGTGCTTGGTAGAACACATTTTGGTGTGTTGTGCTGGAACAATTAATTATTCTACCGCACCTATGCCGGTCACACAGTTCACCCTTATCCGCAGTTTTTATGCAGTTTAATAAGAGCTATGCATTTTTATTTAGCGCAATTAATTTACAATTAATTAGCAATTAATTCTCACGCAAAAAATATTCACATTCAAATCAAAAACTATGATTTCCTTTTATTTTCGATTGAGCCAGCATATGGTTTTTGCCAGCTCAGCCATGATTACATGATTTTTTTTTTTAAATAAGAGCTATTCATTTTTATTTAGCGCAATTAATTTGCAATTAATTAGCAATTAATTCTCACTAAATCAAAAAATATGTATTTCCTTTTTTTTTCGATTGAGCCAGCACACGGTTTTTGCCAGCTCAGCCATGGTTTCTTTTAAAAAAATCAGAGCAATAAATTTTTATTTAGCGCAATTAATTAGCACTAAATCATTATATATTTCTTTTTGTGTTGTGCTATTTTGGCTGAGCCAGCTTAAGAGACCTATCAACGGCGCTAATATAGCGCCCATTAGCGCCGTGCAAAACTGTACTTCTCTTCGATCTGTCTCAACTTTTAAAATATTTTAAATGTATCCATACGCAATCTACGGCGCTAATATAGCGCTAATTAGGAAGTAAAACTGTAGGTCCCGTGTCAATGCGATGTTTGGCACGATAAAGATACCTACTGGGGGTGGAATTCCCCCAGATTCGGCTAATAAAGTCTAGTAGGGTCGGCCAAATGATAATAGCAATCGGTGCCATGAGGTACGAAGGATGCTCCGCCATTCTAATTCCTTACCCAAAAATAAATAAATAAAAAATAAGTACTCTTATGCCAGTTTCCTATCTTAACTCTCTAATGGTATTGTAAAAATAATTTATAATTTGTGGTCATTCTTGACAAAAAAATTCTTTGCAAATTAATTATTATTGTAGAAAGTATTTAATCATTTTTTATATTTGAATTGAAATGTACGGAAATGAAAGGTTAAAGAAAAAATCGTCATACACTACATAAAAGTTATCGAATATGTCATATAAATTATGTGCAAGAAGACATTTAATAGTCTATTAAGAAAAGAAGCCATTGTAATACTTTCTCTTCCCAGCAAAAATATTAAACGATATTTTTGAGAGTTGAGACCCGCAAGTATAACTGAAGGTGAGTAGAACAAACTATTATAGAAGTTACTGATGTAAAATCAAGAACTAGAATAACACAAAAATTATTATTTTTCAGCTCAAAAATCAAATTTAAACTTTATACCTGAACCATCACTAAAGAATGTTTTCTACAGATGAATGAATACGAATAATATAAGAATAGTATTTGACAGTTGTGGGTATGCTCAAGATCAGGAATTATGGTCTCTAGTGCGCAGAAAACTAATTAGTATGCAATTTCCATGAAACAGCTAGAATAATCTAAATACATTTGCATGCATAAATTTTGAAAAAATAAAAAATTTATGTAAAAATAACTTAAGAAGGTTAACAAAGAATGAAATGTTAAGACCAAATCAGTAGTGTTATGGCAAAACATGTTATCTGCCATTTTTGTGATTTTACAGGAGAAGCAAGAACAATTTTCTATTAGCATGTATCAGTATAGTACATAGTGATTTTCAAAAGTAATCATTCGAAAGAACTAAAGTAAAAGTAACTAAACCCTTTGATCAACTAAAAGTATACTTTATTTGTGGCTTTTTAATGCCAAAAAGTGCATTTTGAAAAAGGTAGATAGCATATTTTGTCATAACACTACTGAAATAACTAATGATACAGCAATCTAGTTAATTTGATATGAAGTCAAACGTTAAATAGATTATAATTTAAAATAGTTTTGTTTTGTAGTGGTGTCTGTTGCTGTACTTACTGGAAAATACCACCCTAATTTAGTAAATAAATTTTCTTTAAAATAAGTTATGTTTCTATTATGGTACATGATATGCTACTAAGCTTTAAGTACAGTCTTAATAAAATAAGCGTCAATCGATATCAAGCAGAATTAATCAGCTTAATCGAATAATAAGAATTTGTAATTACTATAGATGTTCATTAGTTCGTATTGTGGTTACACTCTACTGATTCAGTTGATTGTTATATGGCTGTTAATCTTTTCCTAATAGTTGTATATACTCGATATTCTTATAATTTTAGATGTTCATAAATGATTCATAATTTCATGTGAATGTGTAATTGATTCGGGTTCATATTTTTAACTGTTTTGAATTTTTAACATATTTTGCAAAAAATAAATAGTTATAATTAAGAGTTAAAAAATGTTAATCATTTACGATCATTCATATTACGATCAATCATATATTACTTTGAAACAATGCAAGTTTCGAAATTTGCGCCATAAATTAGTTAATGATCCACGTTGATAGATGGAGTTTTGGATACAAAAGTTAATTCGCAGTTTCAAGCACATGTAGATGGCGCTGTGAAAATGTGTCATGGTGGCTAACTGAGAGATAAACAGTGAAAGCAGTATTTGTGTACGTGCATTTTTTCTGTGTTTTTGTCAGCTAGAGATTATTTTCTAAATAAATAAACTTCTAAATTTAAAAAAATTATAAATAAATACTTATTTGTCACCTGCTGATTATCTTCTACATCTGCTAGCTTCCTGGAAAACATATTTAAAAGTATATCCAAATAAGTTTTTTCGTTGACCGTTTGTTAATGTCAATATTAATGAATGATTTTTTCTAAAAAAGGATGTATTAATGGACGTCATTAATACACTCTTTTTTATTAAGTAACTGTTTTGTGAAAAAAGGATGCATTAATGGACCTCATTAATACACTCTTTTTCATTAATAAACCCGTTTGTGATTTTGACGTTTTGATGATGTTTTACTTTGGGCAACCAGATATACGCACAAGTTTGGATTCGGTATTATTTGAAATTTTCTATCTTAAAATCGAAGAATTTTACGGTCAACGAAAAACTGTTGTAATCAATTCGTTTGTTAATGAGCAACTAATGATCTCAACTATTAAAGGCACTCACTCCCTATCGCTCGTTCGTGCTTTAAACAGTTTCGATCATTAATCGCTTTCATTAACAAACTAATTTATTAAATAACTATTATTTATGCTCACATTAATCTTCGACGTCTATTCAGAGCTCTTTCTTTTCGTTGACAAACTGAAATTTCATCGACAGGCCGCTCATGTGTTAGTTTCGGTAAATTTTGTGAAGGTATTACATTTTTCTTCAATTTATGTAGTTTATTGACATGAGCTAAAAAATAAAGGCAAATAAATGTTAACAAATTTGGAGGTTATGTTAAAACTGTGATGTTTTATTAAACAAATAATTATTATATGTAATTTCACTCAGTTTGCATCTACGTACTTACCTTTAAAAAAGAAGTCTTCGTCTTTAAAATGTTTGCTACAAACACGCATAAACCGAGAAACTTCTTTTCCAATTTTCAGCACTCTAATCCATTCGGCCTTCAATTTTTGGTTGTACGATGGAAATAAATGAAACGATACTGTGCCATCGTAATAAGTACTACATTGTGGAACACAGCAATAAATATTACTCTTTGTAGCACGTTTATTATTCATTATGTAGAATATTTCAATAAAATAAACACTTCCACCATGTGTTTACCTGCAAATTATCTCGCAGTTAGTACTTTCAAAGTTGGCCGCTAGGATCGTTACTATCTGTCAATTTTGCGAATTGTTTATCTATGGTCTCAGTTCGTGGTTCCAAGAAGCCGAGTGATAATAGTATTACAACTTCTCCATGACGGTGCCTCAGGAGGACACTCCGGCGGTAAGAAGACTCTGGAGAAAGTTAAGGACCGTTTTTATTGGGTCAATTGTAAAGAAGACGTGAAAGAGTGATGCTGGAAATGCGAACTATGTGCCCTTGGTAACAGACCCTTGGGGAAACGAAGAGCACTTATGAGGGCTACAATTTGAGTAACGCTATGGAAAGAATAGCTATAGAAATTGCTGGACCATTTCTCGAGATTGACGATGGGAATAAGTACATCTTGGTGGCGATGGACTATTTTACCAAATGGCCAGAAGCATATGCACTACCAAACTAGGAAGCATTATTTAATAAGTTTTTAGATCTGTATCTCTGGATGCAAGCGAGGGACTGTTAGGGAGTTTTCAGGAATTATTCAATACGTAATCTAGAATATGTGTATAAAAATCTAGCTGGTTACAACACATTTTGGAACTTTACCAATGTTGAGCTAAAATTCCTGAGCTACTTGGTATATAAAATACTATTATATGAATTACGAAATTTTACCTACAGAGAATGTTACATTTTAACATTATGGTAAGATCGCCATATTTCTGAGTATCTGATAAAATAGAACTTGTAAATAATAAAAACTACACAGTTTCATAAATAATATTCACCTTTATTAGATTTTGTATTATATAAAATTAAAAAATCTATTCTTGTGTTACATATTTATATTTACCACTGAGTATAATAAACACTAAAATATCAATCAAAATAACGGCCGCATACAGGAAATACGTTTGTGAAGGCTTATCGAAACACAACATTCCTTCAAGTATAGTACCAAGCGGTTGTACAAATGCAAACGTGAACAACCAGCAGGCTTGCAAAACACATTTCATTCTTATAGGAGCTTGAGAATAAGAAAACTCAAGACCTGTTACTGATAACATAATTTCGGCAGCTGCGGTAAAAACATATTGTGGCAACAATACATACATGTGAAGAGTGTAAGGTTTAGTAATCGCTATATTTTTCACATAAGCGCTCGCAATGGATCTAGCACTAACTAAAACAACGTATACACCGCCCCTACCAAATCTCTGTTGGGTTCGGAAATTTTCCATTTCAATGGAATAAATACCTGGAAAGGGTAATTCGCGTTGATTTATATCACGAAGGCCATATGTTAAAACTTTATTTCCAGCATTCCCATAGAAAGTGACGTTTGCATTTGGTGTAAAATCTCCATGCACTACCGTCCTCACTTTTGGGTTACCGTTCGATGCTCTAGTAACGTCATCATATTGTACAAAGGTAGGTTCTTCTTTTCCTGACTTAACAAATATAGTTGCAGCTGTATGGTGTTTAATAGATACCTTGAATGAATTTGGCAAACTAATGCATCCACTAACAGTATAATGGTAGACGTCGGTCCAATCTTGTATTACTTTCAAAACTGAATATTCTTTAAGGCCTCCAACGTTTATTATTGTGTCATTCATTTTAAAAGTGATATTACATGGAAGAGCATTAAATATCCTGAATTGGGCAGTACGGTGTGCTGGTGGCCAATTTAGACGTTCGCCTTCGAGACTTATAGCCACAAGGCCAATGATAGCATAAGACACTGATGCCAATATTCCTCCTACAGCCATACGCTGCAGAGGCCTATTCAGTAATCTATATTTAACAGAAGCTGGATATATTACATAAACAAATAAAGGAATCATTATTATAACAGTCAATGGATTCGCAATCAGCAAATGGTGTGGCAATATTTCGTAGTTTCCAATTTTACCATCCATTCGGCTAGCCTGAGACATCCCGAGGGTTGCCAATTGCTCAAATAGAGGCCAAAATAATGCTAGTGGTAAATACAACATAATAATTTGGAAGAAAATTTTTATATCATTTATCATTTCCTGACCGTGTTGTTCTATGGCAAAATCTAGCCAATGGTCTTTTGTTACATGTCTACTTTTGCATTTATTTCTTATTGCGCATCCAATACAACAGCTCATTTGTACTACGACATTTCCTGGATATTTTTTAATTTTATAAACTGGTTTACCTAATACAAAGATATAAACAGATATAATCATCAGAATTGCAGCTAGAAAGAAAAGTAAAGGGTAACAACTAGCTTTTCCAAAACAATACGCACGCTTTGCTAATAGGGGCGTAATCAACGATGCTAGCAACATGGCAATATTTATTACGAAGTAGAGTAAGTGAAAAAACGTATTCATCTCCTCTTTCTTATCGGGCAACTCAAACTGGTCACCGCCAAAAGCAGGTACACAAGGTCTTATTCCACCACTACCAATAGCTATCAAAGCTATACCAAATAGAAATAATTTGTTTGATTCAAATTGACATGATTCAATAGCAGACACGGCCAACATCACGTTTCCGAGAACGTACACGAGCGACATATAGAATATTGTTTTAAATTTGCCCCAGAAACTATCAGCAAATATAGCTCCAAATATTGCCAATAAATATATAAGAGTTGAAAAGGTGTGATAGATTATGTTACCTAATGTATCACTATATTCTAATTCTTCTGTTAGATATATAAGAACTAATCACAACCCGAAGTCCGTGATAATTAATTCGTTGAAAGAATTCATTGACGATTAAAAACGATATCGATGCAGGCAATTTTATTAAACTCATCTTGATAGTTTTTCAAGGTAAACAGAATATCTTACAAAGTTGACATGTTTTAATTTTCGTCATTTTTTCTAAACAAAATGTCAGCTGTATCATCAGTTTATGCCACGGCTTCCTAGATTTTATGTTTGACGTCTTTATGTTAGAATTAATAGATCAAGTTGGTATGTTATGATGTTTTGATAGATGAGAATCAAGTAGGAATGGAAGCTGTATAAACATATGAGTGTGTTTAGAAAAGTAAATAAAAAAGGCTGTAAATAAATGTTAATTTCCACTCTTAAATAAATGTTATAAAGCCCAATCACTCTTATTTTATGAGGTTATGGGCCCAGAGGATAAATAAACAAATAAATTTGATTTTTGGTGGCAGTATTAATATTAATAGAATATTGAATTATTGAGGTAGTGTACAATGGCATCTACGATAGTATCCTTTCCACAATTAGTGGCTGATAACTTCAATAATTTGATGTTTAGAGTAAAATCCTTATTAGAAGAAAGACAGATATTGGAAGTTGTAGAAGTAGATGTGGTAGACATAAAAGAAGAAAGGTTAAAAACAGAATTTTTTATTAAAGATGCTAAAGCTAAGTCAGTAATAGTACAGTGTGTTACTGATAAACATCTAGATATAATTAAAGATGCAAATACAGCCAAAGAAATGCTAAAAGCTCTACAAAACGTATTTGAAAGAAAAAGTGTGTTCAATAAATTACATTTAAAAAGAAGACTGCTATCCATTAAATGTCAAAAGGAAGAAAAACTGGAAGATCATTTTTTTAAATTTGACACTGTCATACGCGATTTAGAAAATGCAGGATCAAAAATGGAAGAATCAGATAAAGTCTGTCATTTATTATTGACATTAAATGATGAATACAATGCAGTAATAACAGCAATTGAAACAATCAACAAGGAATTAACTATGGAATTTGTCAAAGCAAGACTTCTTGACGAAGAGTTAAAAAAGAAGAGTAAACAGGAAGAAACTAAAAGCGGCAACGAAACCTCTTTCAAGGCTTCTCAAATAACATGCTACAGATGTGGTTACCAGGGGCATAAAAAAGATCAATGTAGATTTAAAGAACGAAGGTCAATAAGAGGAGGAAATTATAATAATTTCAGAGGAAGAAATTCAAATAGGGGAAATGAAAGAGCTCATCAAACTTATAATCCAAAAATATCCTTTGTCGCATTAGACTGTAGTAGTGCTAATAACATGAATACTTTTGTTTTAGATTCGGGTGCGACCGAGCACTTAGTGAAAAGTGAATTGGAAGAATTATTGACAAATGTGCGGGAACTGTCAAATAAAATAATAATTTATATTGCCAATGGTGAAAAATTAGTAGCTAGAAAGAAAGGTGAATTAGAACTAATTTTGAAAGGAAGAAATGTTAAGTTTGAGGCATTAATAGTAGATGGTCTAACACATAATTTATTATCAGTAGGTAAACTTGTAAGTAAAGGACATATTGTATTGTTTAAAAAAGATTTTGTAAATATAATAGGAAAAGGTTTTAAACTTCATTGTTCAAAGCAAAACAATTTATATGTAGTAAAATTTGACAACTTATTAGTTGAAAGCAATTTGCAAGCAACAACAGTCACAGATTTATGGCATCGTAGACTTGGGCATCTTAATAGAGTTGGTTTAAAGGAAATTGGGGCTACCTGTTAGCAATGAAAAGTGTCCACAGTGCATAGAAGGCAAATCAACAAGAAAATCTTTTGAAAACCATAAGAAACATACAAGAAGAATTGGAGAATTAATCCACTCAGACATCAGTGGGCCTATTAATCCTCCTACAATGAATGGAGAAAAATATTTTCAAGTAATTATCGATGACTTCTCACATTTTGCTATGGTTAAAATTATTAAAAACTAAGAATGAAGCAGAAAGGAATCTTGTTGAATATATAAAACTTATAAAGACACAACATGGTGTTAAAACAAAAAGAATAAGATTGGATAATGGTGGAGAATTCTCGTCATATCGATTTAAAAGATATTGTCAAGAAAAAGGAATAGTAATAGAATATACAATGCCATATTCTCCTCAGCAGAATGGTACATCTGAGAGAATGAATAGAACTCTATGAAATAAAGTAAGAACAAAATTTTCAGAAACTTCACTTCCAAAATATTTATGGGGTGAAGCAATATTATGCTCCACATATGAATTTAATCGTTCTCCATCTAAAGCATTACCGAAAGGAAAAGTTCCAGCAGATTATTGGTATGGTAAAAGAGAATTACGTAAGTTACGAGTTTTTGGTTGTCGTGCTTGGAAGCTAAACTTACCAAAACAAGATAAACTCACACCACGAAGTAAAATGATGATTATGGTTGGTTATTGTGGTGGTGGGTATCGTTTATGGGATTCAGAACAAAACAGAATTGTTCAGTCAAGAGACGTGATATTTGACGAAAGTAACTTTAAATTTCAAGAATATGCACAAGAATTGAAGAGAGAAGAAAACGAAAAGAATGTATTGTTAAAGGAAGAAAATGGAGATGTTGAAAAAAGATATCCAGAGAAAGAAAAAGAAGGATCTTTCGAAAAAGAAGAAACAGAAGAAATTGTAACAGAAGAAAATATAAATTTACAAAGTACAAGGCCTGGAAGAATAGTAAAACAACCCAAAATATTAGATGATTATGAGGTAAATGCAGCTTATTGTTTATTTACTTCAGAAGATACCCCAAATACTTATGAAGAAGCAATAAAGAAAGATGCTGGATGGGAAGAAGCAATTGATAAAGAGCTAGGTGCACTTGAAAAAATGAAGACATGGAAGATGACTATATTACCTAAAGGAAAAACTGCCATAGAAACAAAATGGGTATTTAAGATTAAAGATGATGGTACCAAAAAGACGAGATTAGTTGCCAGAGGGTTTCAAGCCAAATGTGAGACTGAAGTATATGCACCAGTAGCAAGGATGAGTACGGTAAGAGTACTTTTAGCACAATCTTTACAAAAGAGTTGGAAAATAAAGCAGTTAGATATTCCATCAGCATTTTTAAATGCAGAACTAGATTCTGAAGTTTATATGAAAATTCCAGAAGGTTTGCCAAAAATAAATGGTAAAGTGTTACAGCTAAATAGAGGACTTTACGGTTTGAAAGAATCCCCGAAGTGTTGGAATAGAAGATTCGATGAATTTGCTACACAAGCTAAATTTAGAAGATCAAATTATGATTTTTGTCTATATGTTAGAGAAGGAATATGGTTATTAATATTTGTAGACGACATATTGTTAACTGGAAAGCAGCATTTAATAGATTCTGTTACAAGGCAGCTTAAAGACGAATTTGACGCAAAAGATTTAGGAAACGTTGAACATTTCTTAGGAATGACGATAACAAGAAATGAAGAAAATGAATTGTTTATTACTCAAACAACACAAATAGAAAAGATGGTAAAGAAATTTAGAATGGAAGATTGCAAAGTTGTAAAAACTCCAATAGAAAAAGGATTTCAAGTTGATCTTTATGAGAAATTGGTACAGGTACCTTACAGAGAATTAATTGGAGGATTAATGTATATTGCAACAGTTTCAAGACCAGATATAGGGTATGCAACATCTTTCTTAAGCCAGTTTCTGGACAAACCTACAAATCAACTTTGGACTTTAGCAAAACGAGTTCTTCGTTATTTAAAAAGTACAAAACATGTTGGACTATAGTTTAAGCGAAGAAATCCATCAACAGAAATTCAAGCATACTTGATTCAGATTGGGCAGGAAACAAAACAGACAGAAAGAGTGTAAGTGGTTCAATAGTGTTGTATAATGGAAATGTAGTATCTTGGTTTGCAAGAAAGCAGAATTGTGTTGCACTATCCACAGCAGAAGCTGAATATATAGCTGCAGCAGCTACTACAACTGAAGCTGTGAATATAAAAGGATTGGCATCTGATTTTGGAGAAACAATGGATATAAATTTGTTTGTTGATAATAAAGGTGCGATTGATATGACAAAAAATTATGAAAATAGTAAACGTACAAAACATATAGACATTCGTGTACATTTTATTGAAGATTTAGTTACAAAGGGACTTGTAAATATTAATTATGTAGATTCTGAAAATAATATTGCAGATTTATTAACCAAAGGTTTAACTTGTGCAAGATTTAACAAATTGAAAAGCTTAATTGATTTATAATGATTGTAAATATGTAATCCGCATTTTCTTTTGTGTTAAGTTTCGATTTTAACTTTAATAAAGTTACAATCGAGGAGGGGTGTTAGAATTAATAGATCAAGTTGGTATGTTATGATGTTTTGATAGATGAGAATCAAGTAGGAATGGAAGCTGTATAAACATATGAGTGTGTTTAGAAAAGTAAATAAAAAAGGCTGTAAATAAATGTTAATTTCCACTCTTAAATAAATGTTATAAAGCCCAATCACTCTTATTTTATGACTTTATGCGGCCTGTTCATTTGCCAGTTTTCGGCGTTTTCCGTTTGGCGTCACGTACCGGTGGAATGTAGAGTCACTGCATCTAGTCACCTACGCCAGCTGGTCGATCAGAGTACCACAAACCGCTGCCATATTGGGGCAGAGAAGTGTGATTTTTAATAATGGACAAATTAAAATCAAACAAAGATTTTAAACAAAGATCCTACCACAAAATTTCAAAAAGAAATAAAACAAGCTTTAGCAAACTGCAATATCTGCTTTAACGAATTAGAAAAACAACAAATCATACATAAAAACCCCCAACTACCAAAGCTATATGGACTGATTAAGACACATAAACACAACATGCCTATACGACCAGTAGTATCATATATCAACGCACCTAATCACACCTTGTCCAAGAAACTCAACCATATTATTAACATCATTGGATACAAATCGAAATACTCTGTCAAAAATTCATTAGAATTAGTAGAAAAACTACAGAACATACATCTTCCAGCACATTCAAAACTTGTAAGCTTTGACATTTGTAACATGTTTTCAAAGATTCCACCACAAGACTGTATTCCTTTGTTAGATAATTTTCTAGTTAATAATAATGTAGAATTAGTAAAAAGATTAGAGTTAATTCAATTATTTGATCTTTGTATCAGTCAAAATTATTTCACTTTTAATAATATAATTTATTTACAGAAAGATGGTTTACCTATGGGTAATTCTCTAAGTCCTCTATTAGCTAATATATTTATGGATAATTTGGAACATCGAATATTTGAATTAGATCTTTCTAAACACATTATTTTTTGGTTTCGTTACGTTGATGACATTTTAGCTTGTTTTGACAGTTCTTTTGAGGTTATCAATGAGTTTTTAATTCTTATTAACAGTCTTCACACAAACATCACGTTTACGCTAGAAACAGAACAAAATAGAGCTATTAATTTTTTGGATTTAACTATTACAATTAATACAAACAATGAATTTGATTTTTCCATATACAGAAAACCCACAAGCACAGACGTCACTATACCTAACGATTCATGTCATCATAAAATGCATAAACTAGCGGCTTATAGATCTTTAGTACACCGAGCTTTAACTACTCCAATGAAACGATCACATTTTGATAAAGAAATTTCAATCATCAAACAATTAGCATATGCAAACCATTATAACCATAACATGATTGACACTTTAATTCAACAAAAAGATTATAGGTTAGCTATCAAAAGAATATTTCCAATTGACACTCAGGTACAAGACACAAACTACATATCAATACCATACTTTGGCAAGATATCAGAACAAATTGCAACTATACTAAGAAAAACCACCAGTTACAAAATAACCTATAAAACTAACACCAACACCTTTTCATTTTTATTCAATGCTAAAGACAAAACACAAGATATCATGAAATCCGGCATTTACCGTTTGAATTGTTCTTTTTGTAACTCGGTTTATATTGGCAAACACTTAGAAATTTCGACATAAGATACAAAGAACACGTACGCTCTTATAGAGTTAAACATCCAGAAAAATCGAATTATGCCAAACACATTTTTGAACAGAACTACCCAATGACACCTCAAAACAACATTAAATTCTTACATCTTTGCAACAACAAACACAAATTAGACATTTTAGAAGCTTTTGAAATATACAGACATAAACGCACAGTACCTTTAATGAATGAACAAACTGAGCTTACTAATTCTCCTTTATTAGAAGTGTTAGATATTTAGTTTTTGTTATGTATTGTATCTAGTTACCTATTTTCTGTATGTATTCATACTTAGCAACGTGTTTGTTTATCAATCTTATCTACCTTTGATAATGACACAAAGTGTTGAAACAATATTGTCAGGTTGATATTAATAAAACTTGTGAAACTTTAACTAATCTTTGTATTTATATTATATTTCAAAATTAAAATCACGTTTTACGTGTTTGACATATTAGAGGTTTGATCTTTCAGAATAAGGAAAACCTTTTAAAGTAAACGTGGATTTGATTAAATTCGATACAGAACAAATAATGAACAATTTCGTGCTTCGTTTGCCCCAATATGGCGGCGGTTTGCGGTACTCTGGTCGACCAGTTGGCCTAGGTAACCAGATTTAGTGACTCTAGTGGAATGGACGCGTTCATCAGCCTTTGTACGATGTGAGAACCCAAGCAGGAGGGTTTCAACCTGGACAGCTTCTGCATTCTGTCATCTTACAGTATTGATATTGTTATTCTAAATAGAAATTAGAATATTAATTAAGTTTGCCCTAATTAAACTAAATATTAAGCCTGTGTTAGTTAAGAAAGGGACCGTAAGTGTAGCGGTAAGCAATTTCTTGTAATGTATCTAAATTGATTGTTTCATAGGTATTTCAAGTTACATGTAATTACGTGCATTGTAATCAAACTGATGCACGTTGTATGAAATAAAAACACCGTACTGTGTACACACGTAATTTTATTGGAGTTTCATCACTACAGGATCTATGGAAACTCGTACTGTTGAATCGGTTCCCCTTTTTTTCTCACACAGTCGAAGTGAAAACTGTCAATATCGTCACGATCCTTTCTACAGGAACCAAAGAATAAAACCTATTCTGGGACAGAATAGACTTGAACAGGGTGGAAGTATAATGAATGGGAAAACCAGTGTTTTATAACCAGTGTTAATATTTTTTTGTTAATAAACAGTTAAAACAGAATTTTTATATTTGCGTGTCCTAATGGCTTCATTAGGACATGCATTTTGCGTGTCCCAATGAAATTTTTTAAATACTGGAAACAGTAACATTTTATTTTTTAAAGTTTATATCACTGTTAGACAGCTGTTCTTAGAATGTCAAACTTATGTTATTTACGCAGTGAACTCTTATAACTGGAATGCAACGCTTGCGAAACTAGTATTGCAGGCTACATAAATGCGCCGAATAATAATTAGTCTTAATAAGGGCGTAACAGTTTTTACTTTATTATTAACGAAATTGTAAATTTTGATACTGACATCGTAAGGATGCATTGTGTTGTGTATCTGCAATTAATAGCTCACGATAAACTTAACGTAATAAAATTAAATTTTATAAAATTATACATATATCTTTACCTTATAAGTTATAATATCCAAAAGATCCAATGAATAATTATTTTGGTTAACAAAAATCATTCTTTGATGAAAATACTATTGCATTTATACCTCATTAATTTCTTTAACAAACAAGGTATTTATTCTATGAAATGAAATATAATTATTCTTATTTCATCCAACTTTTTAATTCATTAAGTAGCAATTATGTCACAAATATATTGGCATACATTCTACTTTGAATGTATAATAATTTTCAACAGTACGTACAATACACCTGGCAAATTTGAACGAGGTCCTGCTGCTTAGCGGGCGTTGTGTGTATGAGATAAGAATGGGAATTTCTACGTCGCGCGCATTACCTAAAGTTAAGCAAGATTATGTAAAAAACAAAATTGCATAATTTCTAGTGTTGCCAACTGCTATGCTACTTACCAAAATATCTCTAACAAATTGTGATCGAGGGCATTCATCCATCAACTAAGAGGTTTCTGGGAAAAACAACCACTCGTCACCTTTTCTTGAAATTGCCTTGGCAACACTGATGGGCTTTTATAAGCTTGTTTCCCATAAGGAGCGCATTCGCTTTTTTGAAAGAACACCAGTCTCTTCTAAAGATGGATAACATATTTATAGTTCTATAAAAAACACATTATTCAGGCTACAATTCCCATAAAAACTACACTTTGAACTTTTTTGACAAATGTTTCTCCTAGAAACCCCTTAATTACCCCTTTGGCAACGCATTCCAAATAAAGAAAATGAGAATCTATAGTAATCAAATATCCATCAAAAGTTAGCTTGTCCAAAGGAGTCAGAGTTGGTAGCCGTTTCATTCATTCGTTTTCATTAAATTCAAAATAATGCACCGTTCAATTAGTGTTGAAGTGATGTAGAATGTCTCATATAATTTTTTTTACCAATAAAAGTAGCATTGATGCCCGTTAATTCCATAAAATCAATTTTCAAATTTTTGCTTAACAATCTGTCCCAGCGTCAAAAATATGCAATAAGAATTGAAATAAGCATGAGACAGGAAGTTCGTATTAGTCTTAAAGTTTTGTTTTTTTTTTAATCAAATAGGCACCCGGCAAAACCAGAATTCCAACATGAGCTAAATAAGAACCAGCCTAGTGTACATATTTCATTAAAAAAATATTTGTGGCATTTTATTTCTGGGCATTTTTGTAGTATGTGTTGGTAAAACAAATTAGGTTGGCATCTCATACAATTCACCGAAAAGGGCGGAGGAAATACACACGTGTTGGCTGATGCCTCGAAAACAACAGACGTTTTATAGCCGCCATATAAGTATAATAATAGTGATTATATGTACGTTTCAGAATTTTAAATAATAAATCTTTTTTCAAATTAAGGTGTTTTATTTGCATAAGTAGAAATAAATAGGTGCTGAAGCCGTCAATAAAACGTCATTTACATCATTATATGACGTTTTCTGTATGTCATAAAACAACGCCTTTTTTACGTCATAAAATGGCGTTTTTGGGCTATGACATTTACCCGTCTTATTAACATCATTATAATTTCACTAAAATAACGTAATGACTGGCCAATAATGAACGTTAAAATGACGTCAGTCTGCTTACTGGGTAGTTAATTAATAGATATTTAAGGTACAAGTGTAAAAAGCCATTCTTTATTGCGTGAATGGTTTAACACACGAGCGAGTGTCTTAAAAGATGCGAGCACAATGAAGAGACTTTTTATAAGTGTATCTTACATTTTATCTACAATCATAATGTTTTACTAAAGTATTCATTGTATTTGTTACACATTTTTTTAATTTGCGACTTATGTCATGTAAATAATTGTATTAGCGTGCTAAGTTGTTTAGCAATCAGTTTGTAAATAGATATTTAAGATACAAATATAAAGTCATTCATTGTTGCGCGAACGGTTTTAAGGCACGAGCGATTAGTTAGTGTAGGCATTAGTTATTGTTAATATTTTTTTTTTTATTAAACTTTTGAAACAGCATCTTTAGTTTTATTTAAACAAACGCTACAATATCATTACTACTACTATAGAATGGAATGGAAATCATTATTCAAACAAGGAAAATAGTAAAGAAAATTAACTGAAATAAATCACTAATTATTGTGATTATGATGATCCTTTATTTACATGTATCCTGTAAGTAATAAAGCACTATTTCAAACCTTTTGTACTTAACGTCCTTTGAGGTGCCTTTAATAGGTGTAACGAAGTTACTGAATTTTATTAATTATTTTGGGTGTATGATAAATATGTTTATCGTCGCAAGCAATCTCAAACCGTTCGGATAAGCGGCCGACTCAAGTGAGTACACGCGTCCCTTCCCTAACCGATATTTGGCGTGCGCCACTCCGATTTACTCCTACCTTTTCCCCCACGCTCCGAGAGCGCCTATATAAACAGGCGCAGAGCGACGATTTATTACAAGCGTCTAGCTCCCGAGTTATCACTAAACTATAATCCTGAACTTAACGCATGCGTTTTGTGCAGCGTCTTGACTTCAATTCGATAGGATATGTGCAAATTAATATTAAATATATTATTAATTACAGTTCTGATTAGAAGTAGATAAATACATAATTAACTTTTTTTAGTTAATGATGCATATAGATTATATAAGTTAAAAAACACAAACGACCAAATCCAAATTAACGTTTTTCCAAAGAAAGAATTGATTATCTTTTGGTTAATAATTTTGGTAATAAAAAGCGTGTTGTGACTCTTCAATCCGATAAAACATGTGTAAATAAATATTAAATATATTAATAATTATATACTTCTGTTTAGGAGTAGGTAGATACTTACCTTTTTTTAAATTAATGATTGTATATAGACTGTATAAATTAAAATTAACGGGTTTTCAAAGTAAAGTTACAATTTTACCTTGAAAACCATAAAACCTTGAAAAGGTAATGACTATGGTCATTCACTTTTTGTTTCAATAAAAAAAAACTTTAGTAAACTTTAAATATTTATTAGAATGAAATAATCAATAAAAAAATATTTTTATCACTGCAACTTTTTACAGTGGGAAAATCCCCTTCACTATTATTAGGCATCATTCTTATGAAGTACTAATTGCAGGGCAATGTTTCCGATATCTACACCTGTGGCTTTAGAAATTAAATTGCATCTTTTCTTCTTCTGTTTCCCACTGCAAAAACGTGCAGTGATAAAACTTATTTTTTATTCATTATTTCATTATAATAAATAAATATTTAAAGTTTCTTTTATTAAAACCAAAAGGTAATGACTATGGCTTTCCTTGAAAAAACGTTAATTTGGATTTGGCCGTTTGTTTTTTTTTAACTTATACCAATCTATATGCAATCACTAACTAAAAAAAGTTAATTATGTATTTATCTACTTCTAATCAGAACTGTAATTAATAATATATTTAATATTAATTTGCACATATCCTATCGAATTGAAGTCAAGACGCTGCACAAAACGCATGCGTTAAGTTCAGGATTAGTTTAGTGATAACTCGGGGGCTAGACGCTTGTCGATTTATTCAGTCCACGTCCAGGACTCATCTCCAGGAGAACAACCAGCCCGGACCAGCCAGCAGCCTACTGAGCAGCCTAGCAGCAAGCCAAGAAGATTAGCGTAAGAACTCTTGACCGTATATTCCGAACCCCCTTTCCGCACCGATTTCATCCTGTTTCCATCGCTGTGCGAATGCCTGGGGTCTCCACCCGCTTTACCGTACCTTACCCGAGACCTCGCTGTGCGGTCTCATCCTAAATCCACCCTCTTGTCCGAGACTTCGCTGTGCGTATGCCCGGGGGGTCTCATCCCAAATCTGCCCTCTTGTCCGTACCTTACCCGAGACCTCGCTGAGCGTATGCCGGGGGGTGTCATCCAAAATTCACCCTCTTTACCGTACCTTACCCGAGACCTCGCTGTGCGTATGCCTGAGGGGGTCTCATCCTAAATCCACCCTCTTATCCGAGACTTCACTGTGCGTATGCTTGCGGGTCTCATCCTAGATACGCCCACCCGTCTGTACCTTACCCGAGACCTCGCTGTGCGTATGCCTGGCGTATGCTTATGAACATGGCATGTAGCTTATGAACATGGCATGTAGCTTATGAACACAGCTAGTAGCTTATGAACATGGCATGTAACTTATGAACATTGCATGTAGCTTATGAACATGGCATGTATCTTATGAACATGGCATGTAGCTTATGAACATAGCTAGCTTATGAACACAGCATGTAACTTATGAACATAGCATGTAGCTTATGAACATGGCATGTAGCTTATGAACACAGCAAGTAGCTTATGAACACGGCATGTAGCTTATGAACATAGCATGTAGATTATGAACTTAGCATGTAGCTTATGAACATAGCCTAAAATTATAATCAAAGCAAAAATTGCATAAAGAACCATATACAAGGTGATTGGCGTTTTGGTCGATGCTCATGCTTGCGTTATAGGACATTTCGCAAAATTTTCAAAATGCCAACTCGATGTCTGATCAGCGTTTTGTATAAAGCTCAGTTCGTGGACATTTTGTCGATTTGGACATGATTGGCGGAATGGGAGTCGGCATTTTGGGTGGTCCCCCAAGAAACACTCAGATAGCAGCTTATTTATTTTGGGTATAGAAACAACAAATAAACAACAGATGGTTTGTTGTGCTGAAAAATTTGGAAACCTGTGATTTACTGATCTTACTTTTACAGCAGCTTATCACAATAAAAATTAATAGAACACTTTTTATACGTATCTGTACTCTTTATTATTATCATACACAGCGATAAAATATAGAACTAAGAATTACGAGAATTTCTCAAAAATTACAATAAATTCAATGTCTTGAAATATAATAAATACTTATACATTTTAGCGTCTTGCTTTTGATATAGTTGTAGAATGTGTATGTTTCCCACCAGAAAGTACTATGTAAGGTGACTGCATTTCTTTTTGCTTTGATTGCAACATATTTAATGTTCCTAAAGGTGTATCTGTCGAACTCATTTTCTTCATTAACTAAAGAACAAAAAAGAAACATTAGTTAATTTAATCACAATTTTTAAATAAACTGAACGAAAAACAATGTATTACATACCCCTTCCTGTTGAACCTTTTTGAGTCGTTTTTCAATCTTATTTTTACCAGGGCCTTTTCCATGAAATTTATGAGATAAATATCTAAAGGCTTCTTTTGCATTAAGCACATGACCTTCGTCATCTATATACTCTAATTTAACGTTTGGTTTAAAGGTGTCCTTCTCTTTAAAATCCATTATTGGGCCAGAATAACGTTCCCTACGATTACTGCGTTCAAATTCTTCACCATAGCTTTTATCTTCAATAGAATAATGTTGGGCTTGTAAATGTGCCAAACGAGAATTTGAAGGTCTATTATTGTCTTCTTTATCTAAATAACCTTTACTCATGGCTAATTTTAAAGCAGCACCAACACCAGCACTAACATCTGGCTCTTCGTCTAGAATAGGTTGTTCAATGACAGCTTCAGGAATTACTTGTTTCACTACACGAGTTGGATCAACAGCATTCCATTTACCACCTTCGTCAACTTCCTCTTCGTCTTCCACATCCATTTCTTCTTCATAATCGTTCTCTAGCTCTAATAGATTTTCACTGTCTTCACGATTACCAGATTTTCCATATGTTGGAATATCACCCAAAGTACGACAGAATTCTGCTGTTGCATTAAGAACAATGGTGCCTGAATCTAATTGTTCTTCTGTAGGTTCTGGTTTTATGTCTGTTGGTGTTAAAATATTTACAACTGAAGCTTCTCTTTGTTTCAACCTGCGGGCTTTATGTAATGCCCTTTCTAATATGTCATCATTTTCATCTTCCATCTTTACTTCCACCTTTGTATTTATAGCTGTTGCTGTAAAGATAAATACGGATAAGTTCCTTTTGAAATGAAATAAATAAAGATTATTAAAAGTTTCACACTTTTGAAATGGTTAACAATTTAAATTTGGGCAAATATTATTCTGATAATGACGAATAAAATATAACAAGTAATCATGTTGAAGTAACCATGATTCAATGCAACAACAAATAACTTTCTTGGTTATTATTTGCAAATAAGAATGAATTGTTGAATCATAGAGTCAAATAAACCCTGAAACTCATTCAAAACTCTAAAAATTCGAAACTCTGAAATTTGAAGTTCTAACTCTAGGATTCTGTAACTTTAACAAGTTAATGCTAGGTTTTGAGATTTTGAGACTTTAAACTCAAAAAAATCTAAATACCAAAAATTCTTAAAATTAAAGAATTCTATAAAATCTAAAATTCTGAAACTTTGAATCTTACATTTCTGGAATCGTAAATATCTAAATCTAAGATAACTAAGAATTTAGAAAGGTTTGAACATTATAATTTCAAAACATCGATATGGGATCCATGATAATTTTAAAATTTTAAACTACAGGGTGGACAGCAAGAGTGGTAATTCTAAATTCAAGTTTTTTTCCCCATTTTCCAGGCCGTAAAATATCATTTATCCCGTTATTTTCCTTCAATGATTTACGTATACCAGGCCCGTCGCCAGAATTCTTTTGGGGGACGGAGAGTGGAGCTAATTTAAAATATTGTTTATCTCAAAAATAGACAGAAAATTATGATGCTAATTTTTTTTTGGGGGAGGTATTCAATAAAACAAATACTTTACACTATTTTTTGTATTTGCGTTATTTTAATCTTTTAAAAAAATAACTTACTTTCAGGGAAAAGTTTGTTAAGTTTTGTGACAGTTGGCAACAACAAAAATTCAGATTTTGCATTTGTTTTTCAAATTTACAGTTTAAATAAGTTGACATTTAAACAGTTGTTCAGTAGTGATATCAACTTTAAAATATAAAATGTTACCGTTTCCGGTATTCAAATAAATCTCTTTTGTGGGCAGTTTCACAAAGGTTGATTGAGTTCCAATCATACCGGGTGGGGCAATAGTGTGGGGAAGTCCGATAGCTCCTAAACGGTAACAGCTAGAAAAATCGTTCTAATACGGATGTAAACAGTAGATAGAGGCGCATCTAGAGAAATAATTTTCAAATATACAGGGTGTTGCAGAAAAGTGCGGCACACTTAAGGTAATTTTTTTTAAATAGAATGCCCCAAATATTTTTCTTATTTAACACCTCTCTTGGCAGGTTTATTCATATCTTAGCGCCATCTAATGACCAGTTTAGAAGTTATAAAAAATTGAGTTTTACATTATCCCACTTAACAGTTCACCACTTTCACGGTCGCAACTACATTAAGTAGGAATTTTGTTGCAGAGGCTTGTAGGGGCTTAAAAATTAATTTTTAAATTTAGAGAACTTCACAGCTAAAATTCACAACTTTTTCAAATGGAACACCCTGTATATTTTGTACCTTTGTGATGCAGGATTAAATAACGAACATTTTTTGTAGGTACGTCCCTATAGCTATCTGTAACCACTTTTGATTTATTGAGAAAAAACTGCAAGAAGTAGACAATTAAAAACAATTATTTATTTAGTTGTCAAGTGTGTTGGTTGTTTTTGTTCAACAAAACATTAAAGCATCTAGCAATTGTTGTGCACGTATGCAAATGTACATTTCTCGCAGTTATCGACCATCAGTGTTTAGTTCTAGTAGGTGTTTTAGTTTTTCAAAATGAATTTTAGTAATAAAGAACTTGTAGACATGACTTTTGTTTTGGGCATCGGAAAGAAATTGTTTGCTTGCCCGCAGAATTTACCACCAACGGTATCCTGAACGGAGGATCCCTAAAGTTCACAGCTTTCAAAACCTGCTCGATATATTTGTGAGGACCGGCAATGTATAGTATGAAAAAAAGTGAACGAATTAACAATGTTGTGAACGAAGAAAATGAGTTATCTGTTGTGCTGGCAACGATTGAGAGTGCCCATGCTAATCAGAGAGAAGTGAGTTCATCTGTAGGAATAAGTAGACGTTCTGTTGGTCGAATCTTAAAGAAAAATAAGTTTCATGCATATCACATTCAAATGCACCAGGAATTAACTGATGACGATTTTCTAAAACATTTACAGTTTTATAATTGGGCCATAGGTAAAATGCAAGACAATGCTACATTCTTCAACAATGTTTTGTTAACTGATGAGGCAACGTTTCATATGAAGGATAGAATAATACATGCTTTTAGAAGTATCACGCCGGCAATGTTAAGAAACGTACAAAGATCGTTCCAAAGCCGCATCGAAATGTGTGTCCATGCAAATGGGCAACATATGGAGCATTTGTTATAGTTTTTTCCCTTTGTTTTATCTGAAAAACCTTGATTTTTTAAATAATTTTTTAATTGTGTACTTCTTGCAGTTTTTTCTCAATAAATCAAAAGTGGTTACAGATAGCTATAGGGACATACCTACAAAAAATGTTCGTTATTTAATTCTGCATCACAAAAGTACAAACTATGCAGGGTGTTCCATTTGAAAAAGTTGTGAATTTTAGCTTTGAAGTTCTCTAAATTTAAAAATTAATTTTTAAGCCCCTACAAGCCCCTGCAACAAAATTCCTACTTAATGTAGTTGCGACCGTGAAAGTGGTAAACTGTTAAGTGGGATAATGTAAAACTCAATTTTATTGAAAATAATTTATAACTTCTAAACCGGTTATTAGATGACGCTAAAATTTTAGATATGAATATACCTACCAAAAGAGGTGTTAAATATGCAAAAATATTTGGGGCATTCTATTTTAAAAAATTACCTTAAGCGTGCCAAACTTTTCTGCAACACCCTGTATATTTAAAAATAATTTCTCTAGATGCGCCTCTATCCACTGTTTACATCCGTGTTAGAACAATTTTTCTAGCTGTTACCGTTTAGGAGCTATCGGACTTCTCCACACTATTGCCCCACCCGGTATAAATCTACATTTAGCATTTACCTGCTATCTAGCATACGCACTTTTCTAAAAAACATGCTAAATATTCTGAGAATTTTCAATTTCATTTAATCAAACAATATTACAAAGGTTTTATGTTTCTAATTACTTGAAATGCTCAAAGTCTGATCATTGATTATTGAATCACTGTGTATAGGAAATATATATGGGATACATACCTGGAACATCGTCATAATCCAAGTGATCACGATCGTGTTTAATTTTTCCATGTCTATCTGCTGTTCCTGCCTGTTCCAAATCATCAGCAGTTAATGGTTTAACTTTTGTTCTCAGCTTACCCTTTTTCTTTTTTGGCTTCTTAAATCTAGCAAGCTCTTCCTCATTGTAATAATCTGAAGCTATATTCAATTCAGGTGTGACTAAAGTTTCTACAAGTTTATTAGACAGCTTATTTTTAATATTTTGCAGCATAGCTTGTTTTCGTTCAGCAGCATTTATATGTCCTATTCTAAAACTTTCCCTTTTCTCTCCTTCTATTTCTTCATCGTATTTACCCAAAAGTGCTTTTGGCTTTAAATTACCATATTCATCTAATTCTTCATCTTCATAAGCAACATATCCCTTGTTCTTTTTATTTTCAATATTCTGTAAAAGATACATTTTTAATCATTAACATATTTTAAAAAGTTAGTTGAGATATGAAAAAACAGCCAGAATTAACTATGAATTCACAAAGAATGCATAACATAAAGCGTTTGCAAAAATTATATTGGTAGATACCCATTCCAAAAACAGTGTTTGAAAATTTAACCGACTAGTTCATCTCATGTCTAAAAATTTTACCAATTTGGTCTAAATAATACTAAAGAAAAGTGAATGATTGACTGCTCGTAATTTACATCTCGAAAACAAAACCAGCTGTATTAAATAAAGAGATACATAATTCAGAAATTTTTTACTATGTACTATGTTTTAAATGGATCTGAATAAATAGTGTTTCATCCATCGTTTTATATAGTTATATTTGTAATATTTGCAAAGATAACCTCAAAACTTGAGTCAAAGTCATTTACTGGATTAATCTGTTTTCATCAGAACAACAAACGATCATCTCTGGTGGAATTTTTTGTATTTCCGTTCTTACGCGGCACTTTAGATCATCAACATCACTTGGTCTATTTAAAAAAACTTTGTATTTCAAATAACCCCACAAAAAGAAGTCCAAAGGGGTCATTTCAGGTGACCTGGCTGGCCATTCAATGGGACACCGTCAGCCAATCCATTTTCCTGGAAACATCAAATCGAGATCTTCCCGAACTTTTCTTGCATAGTGGGGGCGGGGCTCCATCTTGTTGCAGTCAAATTTCTAGACTGGGCAAATCGGGATTATTGTGGTCAGGATAAAGAGTTACTAAAGCTAGCAAAAGTTCCAACTGCAAAAAATTCAAGTAGGCTTCACCAGTAAGATCTTCTTCAAAGAAAAATGGCCCTAACACTTTATCTTTCAATATGCCCGGCCCATACATTAAGTTTCTGAGGTGACTGACAATGAGCTTCTTGAATCCAATGTGGATTTTCTTTGGACCAATATCGACAATTTTGCCTGTTTACAGTACCGTTGAGGTAAAAAGTTGCTTCATCTGAGAATAAAATATTTGTGGCAAAGTTTTCATCTTGATTACAAATTGGTTGCATGATTTCGCAGAATTGCAGACTTTGTACTGGTGGTATTTTTCTTTGTGCCAAATTGTTTGCACAGACGTGTAACTTATTCCCATATCAAGTGCTAGTTCCCGACTGTCACTATGCGGATTTTCTTCAACAGCCAATAGCACGTCAAGCTGAATATTTCCATCTAACTTCGAATAAAATCTTGCAAACGGTGGATTGAGAAATCGGCGTTCGGTCTGGACGAATTTGATTGAAAAGTTTACGTACCTCGTTAGTAGATCTACGACAATTTTCGTAATCAACCATCATAAGAATTTCAATACGAACTTTTTCACTGAGCGACATTTTTGGTTCATTAAAAAAGAAATTTATGAATACAACGCAATGACAGTTAAATCTTACTAATGTTCAACCTTACCACTTGTCAATACTGACGTTAATTTTTGTTTGGTTTGTCTAAGCTTACTATGCCCAAAACTACTATTGCAACAACATTGAGATATCAAATTTCTTTTTCCACCATAGATTTAAAAACAAGCTCAGGTCAAGAAAGGTAATGTAAGGGCAGGCATTGAATGATAAAGCCTTAGGACTGTCTTAGTGTGATTGATAGTTTGCTTTCTTTCTGATAAAACAAGAAAGAGTTATTCTTTTAATGGGAATTAATTTAAGATAATTTTTACAATTCAACAATCACCATTTTGAAACGGCATGACAGAATAACACAAAAATCTAGGAACATACTGAGTGAAACAAAAGCTTTCAAATGATGTATCACATGTCATATATTGTCATTTAAGAAAAATGTCGATGACGTCATATTTTTGACAGATATCAATAAAAAAAAACAAATGACTACTATCTGAACATGAGAAACTGAAAAACTAAATTAATGTGTTCGAACGTTTTCCATAAAACCTGAAGACTACCAAATTATTAGGGGTAGCCCATACTTTTTTCCACACTGTAATAATTTATGGCTATAATATCACAGCTCAAAATTTTTACTTTTGGCTCAAAATTAGCTCATAATACAGCTAAAAAATGTTTTAATTTTGTCAAAGTGGGAGTGCCAACTTTGCAGACATATTTTGTTGTGTAGGTATGTATTAATTGAGAGCCAATCAACTTTCAAGCAATAAATACTGTTCTTTTAAGGGGGCGTTATCGGCGCAAAATATTAGCATCAAAATATAGCTCACGTTTTTCATTCAGTTTTCTTTTAATAACCGGTTTTTTTAGCAAGATAACGTTTGATGTCGATTGCTAACCTGTAGGTAAGGTAGTGTGGATCATAGTTTGTAAGGAGCAGATATCTAAAATAAATTTTATAATCGTATTCGAACATCGCCAATTTTGTAGAATTAATGTTTTCTAAAAATAACCAAACTAAACATAATACAGTCATTATAACACTGTTTAATAGCAAAATCTATGACAATGGATAAATGTTTTTGCTTACTTATTTAGTATTGATTGAAATAAAATAGATGTACACGGCGCGGAAATTTAAATATGGCAACACAAAAATCAGTCATTTTTAGTTGAACGCTTTCTGCACCAGGAAGCGTTGGGTGGTAATATTAGCGGGACATTTAAAAGTAATTTAACTTTCCTAATCTTTTAACTATTATTTAATAAATTCGCGAAGTACATGTTGTTTTTCTTTACTTAAGAGCATGTGACGGTTAATTTTTGAATAAACTATTTCCCTCTTAATTAGTCCTGATTAATTTCTTATAAAACGAATATATGTTTTCAATATTTTAATATAGTAATATTTTCTTTTTCTTAAAACCAGCAAGAACAACTGATGTTTTTAAAGATATTTAGCAGTTTTATATTCCCCTTTTTGATTTCAACTACCTTAAATTATTCCTTGGCATTTAAAAATTAAAAATTTCAGTTAAACTTAAAATATTTTGGAAGTTCACGCATGTCTGGCAACACTGTGAACAGAGAACTGCGATGCGATCAAATAATGTTTCTATTTACATTTTCAAATTTTAGTTTTAAAGAAATGAATTCCGTTTTGCGGACCTTAGCGCCATCTTTAGGTGTTTTTATAGTTTATGAAGCTTCCTATTTATTAACACTGGCGGCGATAACGTGCCCTTAATCTCACTATACTTCTAACTAAAAATAGAAACAAACCTTTTTATATTTTTCACTGTCCTGCATATTTACGTTCACAAGAACATCTTCATCTTCATTAAGCACTTCTTGATCTTTAAGAGTAAGTATAACTGTTTGACCCTCTCTAAATGAGTCAACATCATGATTAACTTGTAAACCTTTTAGACTTTTATCAGTATATTGTTTGCTTCGTTTTATCCTCTGTTCGGACTCAACAATTTCACCAATTCCAAACTGAGCATCCAATTCTTCCAACATTTTTGCCTAAAAAAATATAAAGCTTACGTTTCATAACACCACCATTATTACAATCACCACAAACAATTACTCACCCTTCTGGCAGCTTCTTTCTTAGCATCTTCCAATTTTCTGTTTTTTTTAACCCAAACAGCTGCGTCAGCTTCATCATCGCTAATTTTTTCACTCAATAATGCAACTTTAGATAATTTTGTTTCAAGATGACGCTTTTCCCGATGTTCTGCTAATCTTGCACGAATCTTCTCTTGTTCTGCCTTTTCACTTAAATTAAGTGCAGGTTTATGATAAAATTCACCAAGGTCGTCCTTCCTTTTCCCATCAACCTTTCTTGGTGATGTTTTCTCTACTTGAAGAGGTTTCAATCCTAGCTTGGCTCTAAGTTTATTAGTTTCTTCAATTGATAAACTTTCAACGGCTTGTCCTGATGATGGTTCAGGAGAACTGTGCTTTTCTGAGGGAATCGATGGTGGTGGTGGTGTTGAAATACGTACAACATCTGGAGATACCACTTCAACAACATCGGAATCTGCAAATAACGTTAAAAATTAATACAATAATAATAATCAACCAACTGAAGGTTATGTAAATTTTAAAAATTTTTAATAGAAATAAAAACTTGCCATCACTTTCATATTCATGTCTATGTTTCTCCCGTTTCCTATCCTTATGATGCCTACGGTGATGTCGATGTTTCTTTTCCTTTGGGGCTTCTCGTTCGTACGACTCGCTACGGCTTCGATGACGACGCTTCCTACTTTCTTTATCCTTAGATCTCTTACTACTGGAACCCATAACTTGTTTAGTTTATTTTTATTTTAATAAGCATTACCTAACCGACCCTTTTCAAATAATTAAAAGCCAAAGAAACTTATAAGATACTCTAACCACAAAATACGCTTCTAAACGTTGCGTTCCGAGTTTCTTAACATAATGGTGAAGTTGGCCTCAAAAGTCAGAACAGTTGACGTCATTCTCAGAATAAATCTATATCAGTGTTGCCAGATTTTTTCAACAGAGTCGCCAACTGTAAAAGAAAAGTAGCAAAATATCACCAACATATGTAAAAAGCAAAGCTCTTTTGGAGATTCTTTTCAAGATTCGAATTTTTATTTTCAACTCTGGTTAGAGTTTCTGAATAAATACTGTAACTGTGTTATTTTAGAGTTAGAACACGCATGTCAAAATCTATCTCTTTCTAGGTCAAAACTAAGCTGTCTGAAACAGAGATACTTTTTTCTCTCTTTTTACTTTAGTGACAACATTCAGCAGCTGTCAGTTATAAATTTTAGGTTATGCTGTCATGTTTATTTTTATGCATGTAAAAATTTTTATGTCCGATTGCATTATAAAGTGCTGTTTATTGTATTGTTTTGCGGCAGTGAACTGGCTTATTATTGTACTCGTAAAATAAAGTGGTAGTAGTAAAATAAAGTATATAGTAGTAAAATAAAGTATGACAACTGTATATTACATGTCAAATTTTCTTCTGTCAAGAATAGATGTCAAATTTATAAACTGATTTTTTTTTTATAATTACCCAATTTTAGGAATCGAACATAAAGCTTTGTATGCAACTCTTACATAATCGGACCTTATAGACTCGCCCTTTTTATAGGCCTTGCTCGCTTCGCTCGCTCGGCCATACTGGGCTTGTCAATAATGTCCTACATTATGTACTTGATACATAAATAGCTATTAATGTGCACATTATCATTTATTTACCACAGCTTTTAATAAAGTATTAATTATTGTACTGAATGTCAGATTTATATAATTGTCATACTGACATAATTTAATAAACCAATTTTTATGATTACCAACCTTCTAATAGTTTCAAAATATGAAATGTCACTAGGAAAATTTGACATGCGTGAATTAACTCTAAATAACACAGTGCTTAGTTCATTAGGAACTCTAATAACTCTGGTCATTGTTTATTTATGAAATAACAATCTGCATTGCTATCATTTTGTAAAATAGCTATTTATGTAACAAGTACATAATGTAGGACTTTATAGACAAGCCTAGTTTATGGCCGAGCGAGCGAAGCGAGCAAGGCCTATAAAAAGGGCGAGTCTATAAGGTCCGATTATGTAAGAGTTGCATACAAAGCTTTATGTTCGATTCTTAAAATTGACTAATTATCAAAAAAATGAGCTTATAAATTTGACATCTATTCTTGACAGAAGAAAATTTGACATGTAATATACAGTTGTCATACTTTATTTTACTACTATATACTTTATTTTACTACTATCATTTTATTTTACAAGTACAATAATAAGCCAGTTCACTGCCGCAAAACAATACAATAAACAGTACTTTATAATGCAATCGGACATAAATACAATTATTTAACTGATTTACTAAGTTTTCTGCAACATTCACACTATTGGTCAATAGAGACCGGATTTCTAAATTCCAGCATTCCAGCGTATTTAGTTCATCTGTAAGTTCTGTTCCCATAAAAAAATTTAAACTTTTGCACTTGATTTGGTCTATATGTAGATAGTGTAACAAATAGGGAAAACACCCTATTCGCCGACGGCGAACATTCAAGACTGCATGACTCATCGACACGACTCATCGACGTGACTCATCAACAGCTGCATGTATGATTCATCAACACCTGCATGTATGATTCATCGGTGTGAGTCATCGACGGCTGCACATGACAATACACCAACTAGTCTAATCTAGTAAGTTCCAGAACTTTACAGGAGAGATATAAATTGAGGTCGCGGGTAGAAGCAAGGGAGTTAATGTTTAACCAGCGTATTGAAATGTGCTCTGTGTAACTTAGGAATCGAATGTTAGTGAATAAATAAGTGCTAATAATTGTTGAAAACCTGGGAGAGTTAATTTACCTGACATTCTGTACTCCTCCCCATCGTTCTAGTACAACTCGCCGAAGAACGTCCTGCTCCTTCACGCCTTAAGTAGATGTGACATAAATAAAAGAAGGCAGTGCAGTTTTTTCTAGTAGTCCCACGAGACATGACTGACGTTCGCCAACATAATTAGGTTCATTTTGCATCTATAAAAATTATTCTGTCTGGAATCAAAAATAATACTTTTATAATTAGAAATAATGGATCAAAGAAATTTGCTGTACTAAACTTAAAAAAAGCCACTTTTTCGTTTTTTACTAAATTTACCTCCACTCCGTTATAATAGCGTAAAAATAGATGCATAGAATTTGTAGCTAATTAAATTCTCTACAAGATTGATTAGGAAGACTTTTATGCTAAAATAAAGTGTTACGAAGTTATCGCGATGTTAAGTAACAAGAAACTCAAAATTTTGCAAAGTAGGCAATTATAGCCTTTTTTGCGAGCTTTATAGATCCGTTGCTATTCATCGTGCAAAACAACTTTATATACCAAAGTTTTAGGAACGCACCAGAACGAAGTTACAGGCAAGAAACTAGAAAAAGTGCCGATTTTCAACGGTTTTCTCAAGAAGGCGAAGGGCGGGGGAGGGAGTTGGAAAACTTGGATTTTTCACTAACCCACCAATCTATACAACATATCAAAAATTTAGAACTACCCGACCTTTTACAGGGTAAAATCCCTTCATTCACTGGTTTAAGTTGAGCGCGCAAATAGTATCTTTTTGGCCCTAGCGGAACTATCCCCAACTATGGCTGCAGAAAAAGACAACATGAAATGATTTATATGGCTATCTTCAGAGTAAACACGAACGAAATAAACATAACCTCGATTTTACCATAATTTAAAAAACTATTGTTTTCATCAACGTCTTTTTCCTAAAAATTACCAACAAAAATGAACGATATTGTAAAACAAATGTCGATGTTATATGATCAAGAATTATATTCCGATATTATACGTTGGGTGAGTGTCTAAAAATTTCTTATTCTTGAAAATATTGATATTTTATGTTTCCTATGTTTAAGGTCTCTTTTAAGGTGGCATAGCCATCATAGCACAATACAAAAGAAATATATAATGATTGCGGTTGCTGCATGTCTGTCTTTTCCCCAGGTAGTCTTGTTTTTCGAGTATGACAACGGTGTCCTACCTTATAAATAAGCGTCTTGGGTATACTGTAGGATGCTTGATTAAGCCAGACATGTAATGGTTCGATTTCTCACCCTTGCAAAATAAGTCTATGTAAAGAACATCCAGCAGAAATGAATTTTTGTACTGGATAAAGACAATCGGATGTATGTAATAAAATCAGTTCGGTAAAGTTCATTAACTTAGAGATTGGCATACTTCGTCATCATGTGCGAAAACGAATTTGTGAATGTGTACTTTCGTTGTCTAGCAACAACATATTTCTGAACAGCTCAAATAAATTCAGAGCCGTTACTTTGTTTATTGAGTCTTATGGTTATATGTAGTTGCATTCCTGTGGTTTATCATCAGTGTTTTGTTAGATTCTTATTCTTTGCCGTTTTAATAAGCAGTTTTACAGTATTTTGTTGTTTATTATTCAGACAAGCACTTTCTAAGCTGATATGCATCTGGCAACATTTGAAGTTTATCCGACATGTTTGCGCCGAATTAATGACGTCGCTGTCACTTTCTCTAAGGTAACAAAGTTTACAGCATTTAGATTTTGAGTTAGATTATAAAGGAATCTGCTTTTTATTTACTTTTGTATGGAATTTATCTTCGCTCTAAATATTAATAAATAGATTGTGTAAATGATTTGTTTCATTCTGTAACTGCAGGGCCTATTTTAAGCAAGGATCTTAGTGACACCGACTGCTCGGCTTTTTGTTTTTACTTTTAAGTTATGACCACTCTAATAATGATTTAGTGCTACACAAAAATGCTTTACTATTTTTTTTAAACCACGACTGAGCTGGCAAAAGTAATATTTATACTGCATTTGGTAAGGTATCTCTGACAGCTTGTCTTCAAGATTGTTTGTTAAATATGGAGGGAGCCAATCCAGAAGATCTGTCGGCATTCAGTAAGTACAGATGTGAGCATTTAAATGTACAGATAATTTTAAATCTAAGACAGCCAGTATTCTACCTAGTTTAGTCATAAATACTGTTACATTAAATACATCTTATCCGCAGTAGTAGAATTGAAAGCACCTTGATTTTGCCATACCATTTTTGACAGCTAACCCTTATATTTTTATTATTATCTTAAAAAAATTTAAAAAAACTAATACGGGGTTAACAAACAGGGTTAGTTAAAAGTATGGAGACAGTGATTTATTATCGTTAATATTCATAGGTGCCAACTGCTTACCCTAATAGGTAAGCTTTAGTAACTTGTTGCTTTTGTTGAAATACGAAAAAAGAATTCAAGCTCAGATCCTCACCTCTCTTATATCGCGTAGTTCAATAGGGTTTGGGTCATCCAGCGCTAGGTAGCGCTGGCTGTCTCGCCGAATACCGAGACACATGAATGAAAACACAATGCTTGTACTTAATAATTTAAGGATTTTAGGAAATAATGTGCTATACAAAAGTTTTTTAGGAAATTTTTATCTACATTTGAGAATACTTGAAATTTTTTTTCTTCAATTGTTTTTGAGTTACGCCTTTCCGAAAAATTTTTTTAAATGGTAATCTGTTAATTTTTGCTACCATTCGAAGGAACATTTTTTACTCTCTACAATAGGATTAAACTTTTTTTAATTTTATTTCATTTTTATAACATTTTTTTCCAAAAACGCCGGTTGAAGTATTTACGAATAGTAGGCACATCTAAAATTAAACTCGCCATTGCTAATATTAACAGCAAAAAATTGCATACAATAAATGTATGTAATTTATTGCTGTTAAAATTAGCAATGGCGAGTTTAATCTTAGATATACATACTATTTGTAAATACTTGAACCGGCATTTCCTTGAAAAAATGTTATTAAAATAAAATAAAATAAAAATCTTTTAATACTATTGTAAAGAGAAAAGAATGTTCTATCTATTGGTAGCGTAAAATTAACAGGTTCCCATTTAAAAAAAATTCTTGGAAAGGTGTAACTTAAAAACAATTGAAGAAAAAGAATTTTCAAGTAGTCTCAAATGTAGATAAAAATTTCATAAAAAACTTTTGTATAGAACATTATTTCCTAAAATGAATATTAACAATGATAAATCACTGTCTCCATACTTTTAACTAACCTTGTATGAGGGTACTAATATCAAAGGTGGCATTCTCCAAATTTTCGTATTTTGAGATATTAGTGAAAAATGCTTAAAACAAAATTCGTTACTGATTCTAATTTCTTTCCCTTACATGTGAAAACTTGTGGGTTATTTCCCTGTTTCCTTTGTATTTGCATTGTCTTGGTTTTGTTCTCGTTTATTGTCATTCCCATCACTTCCACTTCCACTGTCCAGATATCTATTAGTTTTTGCATCTTCTTTGCCTTGTCTGCTATGAGGACTATATCGTCTACGTACGTTAGTGCTTCTATTCTTATTGGTTGCAGATCTTTGAACCCTACTGTTGATTTGGGCGTCTTCTTCTCGGTGCAGTTCTTCATTATTCTGTCCATGTATATGATGAATAACAGAGGGCTTAGTGAATCTCCCTGTTTAAGTCCTATTTCCATTGGGAATGGAATTTTGTCCCGTTTATCTGCACTATGCCTTGTACCCTTCTATATATATGCTCTTTATTCTGCTTATTAATTCTGGTATTGTTTGAATTTGTTTTAGGCAGTCCTATATTTTATCTCTGTTGACTGTGTCAAATGCTGCTTTTAAGTCTATAAATTTCATATATAAGCTTGTGTTTGATGCGATTTTGTCTTCTCTTATTTTTCTTAGTACACTTATATGGTCCGTGGTTTGCCTTGCTGGTCTAAATCCTCCTTGTTCATCTCCTATCTTTCCCCCTATCTCTGCTCTTAGTCTCTTTTCTAATATTTTGCTATAGATCTTTAGTGTAACCGGTGCTAGACATATTGCTCTGTAGTTTTCACAGTCGGTTTCATTTCCTTTCTTGTGTATTGGTATCAGTATGTTCCTTTTCCAGTCCTTGGTATTTGTTTTTGTGCCCATGCTTTGTTGATTATTTCTGTCACCCATTCTATTACTATGTTTCCTCCCTATTTAATCATTTCGGGTGCTATCCTGTCTAGTCCTGCTTTACCAACTCGGATTTCTTTTATCGCTATTGTTACTTCTTCTTGAGTTATTCTTCCCATTCCTTCTTGCTCTTCCTCTATGCCTACTTCTTCTTGTATTTGATCGCTATTTTTAAATTTTTCTCGATAATTTTAATGATGATTTTAACAGCCTTGGTAGTGTACTGTCTGGCGTGCCGGACTTTCACCCAAGCGGCCCGGGTTCGACTCCCGGCGCTGGCAGATCTGGTTAAGGTTTTCTGCAGTTTCCCTTAGCTGTAACACAAATGTGGGATTTGCGCTGTTCCATCTATAAGTCGGCTGCAGCCGCACATTGGGCCTACATAATAATAATAATCGCCCCCTCCCTCCCGCACAAGCTTATAGCTTCTGGGGCCTTGGTTAAGGTTATGGGTTGTAGTAATTATTATTATTATTATTATTATAATGTTTTCTCCATGTTTTTGTTTTTTTGTTCATTTTGGCTTATTTGTCCTTTATGATCTTTGACGAATTTGATAATTTTGCTTCTTTTTGTTCTTAAAGATTTTACAGTGTTCCAAAATTTTCAATTGTTTTCCTGGAAGGAGTTTTGTATTTTTTCTCCAAATTCTTCCCAGCTTCTTCTTTTCGCTTTCTTTAATTCCTCTTTTGCTTCTTTTCTCCTTTTCATGTATTCTTCCTTGTCTTATTTATTTGTACGTAAGTATTTCTTCCATGCTTGCTTTTTGTTCCTTACTTTTTCCTTACCTCTTCATTCCACCATCTAGTTCTTTTTGTATTTTGTGTCACTTTCTTTTCTCCACATACTTAATTTTAACAAAAATAAATTTTTGTTCCTCTATTGTCATCTCTTTCTTTGTCTCACTGAATTTGTTAAGTTCCTCTTCTAGTCTTCTTTGGTATTCTTCTCTTATTTCCCTCCCTTTTAGCTTTCCTATCTTTGTTACCTTGTAATTTCTCGTGTTTTCTTTTTCTGGGAGGTTAATGTTAATCTCTGCTGTTACCAACTTGTGTTGTGTGTTTAGTTCTGCATTTTTATTTATTTGAACGGCTTGTACTAGTAGGCCCATTTGTTTGGTATAATATACCAAACAAAAACCAAACCAATATAAAAACCAAAAAAAAATTATTATATTATGTAATCTATTAAACTTCTCGTATTTCTTTCTATTGCTTCGAATGTATATTTGATTTCTTGTTCATAGAACGTGTTGCCCATTTTGAGGTCATTTGCTATAGTTAATTGTAATAGTTTCTCTCCATTGCTATTTCTTTCCACCTCTCCTTTTCCTCCTATACTTC
This sequence comes from Agrypnus murinus, assembly GCA_929113105.1. Classification (NCBI taxonomy): domain Eukaryota; kingdom Metazoa; phylum Arthropoda; class Insecta; order Coleoptera; family Elateridae; genus Agrypnus; species Agrypnus murinus. The sequence continues at coordinate 82,347,159 of OV816030.1, forward strand.
CTAGTCCCCTATTTTTGTCGTTTCCAACTCTTGCGTTGTAATCGCCCATTAATATTATATTTTTATTCGTTTCTCTATAATTGTCTAACGTTTCTTGTAGTTTATTGTAGTATTTCTTATCTATTCTTATCGTATCTTTTATCTTAAAACTTTAAATGCAGTATTGTTGTTTGAATTGATAATATCAAAAAACATTTAGCCAATTCATGGGTTGCATAACCTCAATTTTAAAATCATTATTTTCAGTAATTTTTCTTTTACGAATTAAAATATAGGTAATTATAATTAATATGCACACTTGAACACGTTAAGCATAAAGCAAAAAGAATATCGGGAAAATTGGATTTTTCATAAAGTTTAGTTAATCTTCTTTTGCTATCAACGATTTGGGTGACATAAATCTAATTTTTCAATTTAATAAAGTTTAGGCCAATTTTAATGTAAGATTTTACCTAAAACAGACAAGTGTACTGCACTGAGGTTGTATACGAATACTTGCCCACTTGTCTTGTAAAAGTTTTAGTTAAAACTGTTTCTTTATAACGAGGTTCTCGGATATTGAAAGTTTCCTATAATTTAAATTTTTAAAGCTCTTGGTTGAATTATTTTAGTGAATGTTTGCAAAGGAGCTTCTTTAACAGAATTGTTACAATCTTAAATGTAGGGGCTGCTTTTTATTAATGATATCAGATAAACAACATATAATTATGTCGTGCATTTGCAATGTTCTTTGTTTTTAAATATAATTATATTGTTAAAATTTGTGAAGATAGGAAGGTGTGAAAAAGTATTTTTGGATAACTAACTTAATAAAAGTTTTAAGGAGATAAGGATGTCATCGACATTCAGTTGTAAGGTTAATTTTGGATGTTCATACAAGTATTAAATATCATGAAATAAATATTATGAAATAAATAAAGAAAAAGCAGTATTTATTAAATTATAACCTGACAATATTGTTTCGACAACTAAGCTGTCATTATCAAAGGTAAATATAAATATAAACAAACATGTCTCTAATATAAATACAAAAAATAGGTAACTAGATAAAAAGAATCAGAATTAAATATCTAACACTTCCAGTAACGGAGAATTACTGAGCTCAATCTGTTTGTTGGAAAAAGAAAGTGGGCTAATTACAATTTTTTAATATCAGTGTTTGACAGTTCTAAATAAATATTGAAAATACAAGATTTATCCTACTAATAATTAATTTAATGTACAATATTGAAGCACTCAAAGAAAAATAGAACTCTCTAGTGACGAAAACCCCTTTATCACTGTTATCCATCTTAATCCTTTGTATGTGCACGCTCCTCACTTGCTCCACTGGTTATAATTACCATTTTACTTATGTTGTGTTGTAAGAAGTTTTAATAAATGTTAATGAAAACTGAACACGACTGGTCAAAGCATAATTTTATAAAACTATTTTTGTTAGCATTGTTTTTTAATTTTAATAAATTCTTAAGAGAAGCATTGCTTCCCTTGCTTCCATGGATCGCACGCCACTGGACTTCATTCATTTCTCTAGACCTCTTTAAGAAACTGAATTACAACACCTATCCCAAGGCCATGCAAATCTCTGGTATTTCTAACAACAGAACTAATGTCAATCGAATGGTAGATGTTATATTACACTCTAATGTTAATTCGTCGAGTTTTAAGGTCTCATGTGTCATTCTTAATAGAATAACATGTCCACTGCCTCAAACAGTTGTAGACACACAACAATTAAATATTCCCACTGATTTCAAATTAGCAGACCCCCTGTATTTTAACCCATCGAAAATAGATATTTTACTCGGGTCAGATATCTATTATGGTATCATTGCTCAAGGAATACTTAGGTTAGGTCCAAATTTACCCACTCTTCAATACAGTCACTTGGGTTGGTTAATTGCTGGTCCTGTCTCCGCTCAACAATCAGTAGAACGAAATGGAACTTCTTCTCTTTGTAATGTAAGTATTGCTACACACTCTATAGATGTCATTGAACTTCTCCCTAAGTTCTGGAAAATCGAAGCAGTCGTTCAAACACCTTCTTTATCTCCCGACGACAAATTATGCGAAGATATATTTGTTCAAAGCACAATTTGTTTAAAAAATGGAGCCTTTCAGGCAGACATTCCTCTTTGCAATCCTAACGATTATTTAAAATTGGGTGAATCATTCTCGTCTGCAGTTCGCAGATTCAATGCTCTGGAAAAAATATTGCAAAGAGACCCCAAGTTAGCGCACGAATACAAATCATTTATTGATGAATATGTTGATTTAGAACATGGAAAATATGTTGATCTTGAACTCTTTCATAAAACTGAGTCTGGCAAAGAGTGTCCAAAATATTTCTTGGGCCATCATTGTGTCTTGCGTGAGCACAGTGTTAGCACACGATTACGGGTTGTTTTCGACGCCTCCATGAAAACATCCACTAATCTTTCTCTAAATGATATTACTTTAAAAGGATTTCCGGTTCAACCCGAATTGTTTGATATTCTTTGCAGATTTCGTACATTCAAGTTTGTGTTCACAACGGATATTCAGAAGATGTATCGACAAATACTGATTAATCCTGATCAGACATTCTACAAAACATTCTTTGGAGAAATTCACCTAGTGAACCTCTAAGATGCATTGAATTGCAAACTGTGACTTACGGCACGAATTATGCCCCTTATGTAGCTACTAGATGCCTAAATCAACTCGCAACTGATGAAAAGAACACTTATCCCATTGCTTCTCAAGCATTACTTAATCAATGTTATGTAGATGATATTTTAGCTGGTGCAAAAACACTGGATGAATTGAAGCAATTGCGCTGTGAGTTAGTAGACATGTTAGGTAGCGCGAATTTTAAACTTCATAAATGGTGCTCTAATTCCAAAGAATTTTTGGAGAGTTTCTCAGAAAATACCAATGACAGTATTCATAATGTAAAAATAGATAACTATCAAAATAAGGTCCTAGGAATATGTTGGAATTCGGACACAGACCGATTTAGGGTCACTCTTCAATTAACTTGGATATAGTTACGAAAAGAAACATTTTGTCGGTTATAGCGCAAATGTTCGACCCCCTCGGGTTAATCAGCCCTGTAATAGTTACAGCAAAGATTCTTATCCAGAAAATTCGGTCGGTGTAGATTTTGCTGGTCCTCTTTTTATTAAAAGCTCTAGACTTAGACGTGCACCACTTACTAAATGCTACGTTGCAATTTTTATTTGTATGGTCACGAAAGCGGTTCATATCGAACCAGTAACTAGTCTATCGACTGATGCTTTTCTTCTAACTTTAAAACGCTTTCTGTCAAGAAGAGGTAACCCCTCAATAATTTATAGAGATAATGCAACAAATTTTAAGGGTGCATTCAATCAATTAAGAGAACTCTATCAATTTCTCCACAATTCTCCAAATACTAACAAAGTTAAAGAGTTTTGCAGCACTTCGGAAATACAGTGGAAATTCATACTACCTCGTAGTCCTCATTGGGGCGGATTATGGGAGGCTGCAGTCAAATCCACTAAATATCACTTGAACAGGGAAGTTCGTAATGCTCATTTAACTTTCGAAGAAGTAGCCACTGTACTCGCGCAGATTGAAGCGATTTTAAACTCGCGTCCTCTTTGTGTTCTTTCCAATGACTCTACTGATATAAATTTTTTGACACCTGGACATTTTTTAATTGGTACTAACCTAACAGCATATTCTGAAAAAGATCTTTCTGAAATCCCCGAATCTCGCTTATCAGTTTGGAATCGCTGCACTAAAATACAAAATTCCTTTTGGAAACGGTGGAGAGTCGATTATTTAAATTGTCTTCAAAATCGACCTAAATGGTATAAAACTCAAACTAATATTCAGCCCGGTATGGTAGTATTATTAAAGGAGGATAATACACCTCCATTAAAGTGGCCTTTAGCTAGAATTACTGAGGTCATTATTGGACCCGATCAGAAAGTTCGTTTAGTTAAGATAAAAACATCAGAAGGTATATTTACACGTCCTATCACAAAAATTTGTCCGTTACCATTTGAAAGGTAATTTTCTGAAGCTTTGCTTCGGGGCGGGGAGGATGTTGGAAAAACAGAGTGGGCTAATTACAATTTTTTAATATCAGTGTGTGACAGTTCTAAATAAATATTGAAAATACAAGATTTATCCTACTAATAATTAATTTAATGTACAATATTGAAGCACTCAAAGAAAAATAGAACTCTCTAGTGACGAAAACCCCTTTATCACTGTTATCCTACTTAATCCTTTGTATGTGCACGCTCCTCACTTGCTCCACTGATTATAATTACCATTTTACTTATGTTGTGTTGTAAGAAGTTTTAATAAATGTTAATGAAAACTGAACACGACTGGTATTTCAAAAATACTACAGCCCCTGAGCCCCTTAATAAACACTGTTCATTCATTAAAGGTACCCTGAGTTTGTGTTTCTATATCTCAAAAGCTTCTAAATTACTAAAAGTACTAAAGTAATCCTCATAAGTTATTACTTTTTAGTTACTATAGAATAAAACATAGAGCATTCATTGAGTGTTGAATGAATGAGTGATATTAATCTTCTCGTTCTTGGAGGAGCTTCTTTTGGGATGCGGCAACGTATTCAGGACTATATTTTGTGTTACAGTGCCTTATATAACATCAAGACCCTATACAAGGAACGAATAGTCCGACCAGGAAAAGCGTTCATTTGCACAACAAGTCAGTTAGTTAGTTAATTAGCTAATTTTAAACTATCCTTACAGTTTGGAATTTAATTTCCTATAAGATTATCTAGTTAGTTTTACATTTAATTAATAGTTATTTAATAAATTAGTTTGTTAATGAAAGCGATTAATGATCGAAACTGTTTAAAGCACGAACGAGCGATAGGGAGTGAGTGCCTTTAATAGTTGAGATCATTAGTTGCTCATTAACAAACGAATTGATTACAACAGTTTTTCGTTGACCGTAAAATTCTTCGATTTTAAGATAGAAAATTTCAAATAATACCGAATCCAAACTTGTGCGTATATCTGGTTGCCCAAAGTAAAACATCATCAAAACGTCAAAATCACAAACGGGTTTATTAATGAAAAAGAGTGTATTAATGAGGTCCATTAATGCATCCTTTTTTCACAAAACAGTTACTTAATAAAAAAGAGTGTATTAATGACGTCCATTAATACATCCTTTTTTAGAAAAAATCATTCATTAATATTGACATTAACAAACGGTCAACGAAAAAAGTTATAAACAATAATTTGATTGTTATAAATAAAATGTCAGTGCTCATTTGTTTCAATGAAAATTTAGCATAGAGTTCAATTGTTTAGCCAAATCATATAAATAGGCAGCCAGTTTTTCAACAAACGCTCTTTCAATTTATATCTTGCAGAAAATTCACACATCTTGTTCAGATTAATTATGTTAGATTAATTAAGGTTATGTTGACCTAATTTAGAAATGTCAAAGTCTTAAGGTTAGATTTATTTATGTTAAACATCAAAGTGAATTTATTAAAAAAGTTTTAAAATATAAGTGTTTATTTAAGTAGTGCCTCAATTTAAACAAGTGATTAATATATTCTACGATTAAATTTTGCTAACAAGACAAATTTATGGAAAATTTTTATTATAATGGATTTGGACATTAGGAAAATTTATTTACTTAGCATTGATGAATAACAATTATTGGATTTGGAATTCCAATTTTTAAACTTTTTTTTTATTTGGATATACCTTATTTATGAATGCTGACACATCTCTTTCTTCAATTCTTTGTCGAGTTTAATGATAGCAGACAGCTGATATCAGGGATTTCAGTATATCAAGCCGTCAATCTTAAAAACTAAAAGGAATGAATTAATCCTTGTAATTAAAAACCGTAAGCTTTTCTGTAGTAATTAGTTTAATTAGTAATAAGAAATTTTAATGAAACCAAAAAGGGCATAAACAATTGTAAACAAATTATTCTCTTTATTTCAAGAAGTAATTTTTTTTTAGTTAAACTAAAACAATTATTTGTTTTGAAATAAATTTAATTTATCTCCAAATAAAGAAGCCTCGTTGAATTATTTGATCTTTAGGAAAATTAATTATAGAATTGAAAAGAGAGAACTTCTATTCATATTTTTAATTGCTATTTAATTTATAAACAATTATTTCTGTCTTTTTATTTCATATAAAAGAAAATATTTCTTTGATGGTATATCAATTTTAGTTTTGTTTATTGTTTCATTATTACTTGGCAATAAAAATAGAATTGTGTTATTTTTATATAGTGTCAATAGCGCAAAAAATATTATGTGATATTCATTGCTAAGTGCTTACAACTAATCTTGAAAATTTCTTTCTCTACGTCTGTTATAAGGCACTTATCGTAATGTACTAATATCGTTCAATAATGTCGGTAATGTTTACTATAAATAGTGTCTTAAAATAAGTATAAAATATTTCTGTTGGGTATTTTACATTTGTACAAACAGACAAGAAATATCCAGGTAACAGAATTTCTTTTTGTATTATGCTTTGGTAGCTATACTACCTTAAAAGCGCTCTATTTATCAAATGCTTGATTTATTTTATATTTTAGGGAGAATTAGCAATATCAGTATGTGAACAAAAACAAGACATGTCTATGCAATTAGCAAAATTTGAATTTTATGTTTATTATGCTGAAGCTCTCTATAACATGCAACAATATTTAGCAGCAGAAAATGCATATTCCATAGCATTACAAATAAGAAAATACATAATTAAATCAAAAGGTGCAACAAAATTGCCAGATGGGGAGAAAGGGTTAATCAATGACATCGACATTAAATATAAAGTCCATTTATGTTGTTTGAAATTAAAACAGCATCAAAAAGCTATAGATATTTTACACAGCATATCAGCTCGGGCAAGAACTCCAAAGATAAACATGGCTTTAGGAAATCTTTACAGAGATAGTGGAATGGAAAGACCAGCTATCGCTTGTTATAAAGAAGTATTAAGAGAATGTCCACTAGCATTAGATGCGGCAGAGAATTTATTAAAGCTCGGCGTCAAAGTAAGATTTAAGCTTTTATTTAATAATGAGTGATTATTTAGACAATTAATTTTAGGGAGCAGAAGTAAACGCTTTGATGTTAGGAGTAACATCAGAGACTAATTGGATAGGCTCATGGCTAAGAGGTCTAGCTGAAATGTATTCACGTGAACATCAAAGTGCAATTACAACTTTTAAAAGTTTAGATACACCAGGATTACTGAAAGATAATACACCAGTGCTGGTCAATATGGCACACTGTTATAATTTCCTTTGTGATGATAAGAAAGCTATGGCAATTTTACAAAGAGTATGTGGGTTTACGCATGGTGTAAGGAGACAGGTGATGCTTTGCACATGTAGAGAGCAGGGTGGCCAGAAAGAGTGGTACTTTTAAATTCAAGGTTTTTCCTGGTTTTCCAGGTCGTAAAATATCATTTTCCCCGGTTTTCCCAATAATTTATGCATTTCCATATTTATGATCAGATTATTAATTAAAAATTAGTAACGGAACATAAAACTTCACTTGAAGCCGTTTTTATTGCCGGAGAAGCCTAAATAACCAAATAACAATCAAAAATGGATCAGTTTAACTGAACTCTGCAAAATAGTTTCATAAGGCACGTTTTTAGTGCACGCGTCCAAGGACAAATGAACTAAAACGTCTTATGAAACGAATACTTTATACTATTTTTTCTATTTGCGTTATTCTTTAATTATTTAAAAAAAACTTACCTATTTTTAGTTTTAAATAAAAGTTGTTAGGGGAAAACAAAAAGTTTTTTGTCAGTTTGCAAAATCGGGAAAATTCAGATTTTGCATTTGTTTTTGAAATTTACATCGTAAATTAGTTTGACATTTGAACAACTGTTCAATAGTAATATCAACTTTAAAAATATAAAATGTTACTGTTTCCGGTATTCAAATAGATCTCTTTTGGACACGCAAATAGAAAAAAGTATTAGTTTCATAAGACACGTTTTTAGTGCACACGTCCAAGTTTAGAAAACCGAGTTTTCTAAAGAACAAGTGCGATAAAACGTCTTATAAAATGAATACTTTATATGTACCATTCGCGTTATTTTGTAATCATTAAAAAAATAACTTATTAGTTAGTTTTTAAATAAAATTTGTTAAGGAAACTTCGTTCAGTTTTTTGAGAGTTAGCAACATTGAAAATGCTAATTCTGCATATGTTTTTCAAATTTGCAGCGTAAATATGTTTGACGTTTTAAGAACAGCTGTTCAACAGTGCTAAAAACTTTAAAAAATAAAATGTTACTGTTTCCAGTATTCTTTTGGACACGCAAAAATGCGTGTCATAATGGCTTCATTTGGACACGCACATAGAAAATAGTATATTAAAGTATTAGTTTCATAAAATACATTTTTAGTGCAGGCGTTCAAATTTAGACGCGTTAAAGACGCTAAAACGTCTTATGAAATGAATACTTTATATTATTTTTTCTATTTGTCCCTTAGTGTCATTGTCGATCTATTATGCATCTTTGGGAACATGTCGCCTATTTCCTTACACCATTAGTAGGGAAAGAATGAGTCTAGTGGAGCCACACAACCTTGAACTTTAATCCGTTCTTCTAATAAAGGTACGATCTGTGATAATTTTGATTTGATATCTGGTGATGATGATGAAATTGATGCTCGTTCACTCTCAGCATTCTTGACAACTTCAAATGCTTTAACCAAATTATCCATTGTACACAGATAGTAATATAATCTACTTCTACAATGTACTTTATGTAAATTGTGACTGACACACTTGAATGCTTGCTTACTGCTAGATTAGCTCACTTCATGATGCAATTGGTAAGATCCTATCTTTATATGGATTTATTCATGCCGAGAAGGTCCTCCCAGTTAAAGGTTGGAGATGAAAGAAGTCACATTCAAAGTGAAATTTCATTATCCATCACATGACGTCAAAACCAGCTGGCAAACAATAAGTCATGATTCTCATATAATTTCCTGAATCACCAACTTCTGTAAGTTGTATAGTTATCGTCGCAGTGGCGATCTTTGTATTGGTGGCCATCTTTGTGATTGTTTACATGATTATTTATTTGCTTAACCTTAATGTTTAATAAGTTGTATGTAAAACAAATACTCCACATCTCCTATTAAACTTTGTATTTATAATAATACTGCAATTTATTTAATAAACCAATTGTTAATAAATAAGTCTTTTTTTCGTTTATACAGGGTGATTCAGAAATAACTGATATCCTTTAAATGGTAGGTAGAGGGGAGGCAGTAGAGCTGATTTACCTTGACAAGTATAGGTCAAAAACGAAGTTTTCCAGAAAATTAATTTTAAAGTTTTATTGAATTTTTGGATCTGGTCCTGACCTTGGATCTTTTTGGACCCAAAATTCATTAAACTTTAAAATTCATTTTCTGGAAAACTATTCGTTTTTGACCTATACTTGTCAAGGTAAACTAGCTCTACTGCCTCCCCTCTACCTACCATTTAAAGGATATCACGTTTATCTGAATCACCCTGTATACAGGGTCTTCATTAAGTTTGGAACCGGCTTAATATCTTCAAAACTATTAACTGGATTAAATTGAAATTTGGGGTGTGCATTTTATAAATTAATATCTATTGTACCTAATTTTTTCACCTGCTTTGCATCGTTACTTTACGAGATACACAGCCAACTTGATTTTTTTTAAATAGCAATGGGGGTCAAATTTGACATCATTTGAAAGCTTATTTTTTTCTGAGTACCATTATGTAATACACGTGTTGTATCATTTTGACAAAAATCGCAAAAAAATTAAAATCAACGAAACATGTTTTATCCACAAAATCAAAAGTTTTGAATAAATTAAAAATTAAAATATCTAGTGATCTTACAAAATTCATAGAAATGTCAAAAGTTACACATTGACAGTAAATATTTAAGTAATTTTAAGTAAAAGTAAATTTTAAGTAATAAATTTAATTTTGTGGATAAAACATGTTTCGTTGATTTTAATTTTTTTGGCGATTTTTGTCAAAATGATACAACACGTGTATTACATAATGGTACTCAGAAAAAAATAAGCTTTCAAATGATGTCAAATTTGACCCCCATTGCTATTTAAAAAAAATCAAGTTGGCTGTGTATCTCGTAAAGTAACGATGCAAAGCAGGTGAAAAAATTAGGTACAATAGATATTAATTTATAAAATGCACACCCCAAATTTCAATTTAATCCAGTTAATAGTTTTGAAGATATTAAGCCGGTTCCAAACTTAATGAAGACCCTGTATATATATATCTATAACATTGCATTCAATTACACATATCTTCTATTATACTAAGCATTCATAACACAGACTATAGTATTTTTCAACACTAAAACCGAATCCGACCTCAGAAAAGCACATATAACCTCAAAATCTTGCGCTAGAGCTAAAGAAAAACTAGAGCCAAAGCCAAATCCCTCAAAATGAAGAAAATCATTCCTGACATATGATGACAATAAATACATGCAAAAAATGTTTGAAAACAGCAAATGCTTTGTATTTGGAAATAGACCTGGAATATAACCAAGAACCTTCCTCCCTGCAGGGGTTAATTCACCTCAAAATGGGTTAAAACTACCCCTTAGATCAAAATACAATAAATACATGCAAAAAATGATTGGAAACCGCAAATATTTTGTTTTTTGAAATAGACCTATGGTATATGACCAACACCGGTAGCGGTAGAATCACCCTTTACATCAGGGTTACAATAAATAAACACACGCAAAATAAAATAAATACATGCAAATGCGCACGATTTTGAGGATATACATGCTTTTCTGAGGTCGGATTCGGTTCCAGTGTCGAAAAATACATCGGAATACCGTAGTCACTTTCCCAGGTCAGAACATAATTTTTTTGTGGGGCTGTGTAATCATCCTTCTTATACAATTATCAGAAAAAATACCAGATAAAGACTATAAATTTATAACTCTTTATTCATGTTTAATATAGTTAAATACATAACAGTTACTGGTATTACATTACATTACATCTGCCTTAATTCCATTGGGAATCATTGGCGCCCTTTATTTTGGGCTCTTCAATCCTTTTTATTAAGCTGGATTAGTGCTTATTATTACATATAGCTTGTGTCAAATATTCTTGTCTGATTTGGCCTTTTCTACTATCTTCCTCCATTCCTGTCTATTTGTGACTTTTTCTCTCCAATCCCTCACATTCATCTTCTTCATATCTTCTAGGACTTCGTTTTTCCATCTATTTTTGGGTTTTCCCCTTGGTCTTGTTGTTCCTGGTTCCCATTCTGTTATTGTTTTAATCATTCTATTTTCATTTGCTCTCGTTACATGTCCCAGCCATCGTATCCTTTGCGCTTTGGTATTAACATCCCGTAAATATTATTCACCTCACCTGTCAAGGGGTGGGGCAAAGTGAAAGTTCAAGGTTGTGTGGCTCCATTAGACTCATTCTTTCCGTACTACAATTAGTTTAAGTAAAGCATTTTTATGTATAAGCTATTTAGTAACCATAGCATGTTTTTGGGTGAGGATTGACCTTGATCTGTTTTGTTTAGATTGCAACATTATTAACATTAATTGCGATGGTCGATATGATTCACGTATTTACTAATTACAATAATGTATGACATTGGCAGTAAAATATAACCTAAATATCGATTTAACAGAATATAAACTAAAATGACATTAACATAAAAGCTTACTATCCATTTTTTTCCAGGAGCTGTCTGACTTTGAAAGCGTAGTGCTCTTTTTAAAAGAGCATATAGTAAATTTATTTCTATATATAATAGTAAAATATTATATTTCTAAGTATATACTTTTGTTTTTCTTGTACGATAAATAATAAAAGGTAAAGCCATTTTTAGGAACAATTTCATTAAAACTAAATTAAATAATTTTCTTCTCAGAAAATACGAGGGTGGTTTGATAAGTCAGTAACTTTTTGAAAAAAAGAATTTATTTCAGCAAATAAGCGTTTTATTTCTCAACATAGTCTCCTTTTAGCTCGATACATTTAGTCCAGTGTTTTTCCAATTTTTCCAGTTCGTAGCCCAAATTATGGATTTTTGCCATGGTGACTACACACGTGTGCACCCGTGCATTGTCTTGATGGAACAGCACTTTTTTCTTCGCCAAATGCGGTCGTTTCTGCTTCAAATCAATATCGAATCTGTCCAAAAGCTCTGAATAATATTCGCCGGTGATCGTTTTACCCTTTTCAAAGTAATCGATGTGAATGACACCGCGTGCATCCCAAAAAACTGTGGCCATGACCTTTTTGGCCGACAGACTCACCTTGGCCTTCTTTGGTGCACATTCACCCGGGGGGAAACCCACTGTCTTGATTGTTCCTTGGTCTCTGGTGTAGTGTGATGGATCCATGTTTCATCTACGGTAACGAAACTCCGCAAAACTCGTTCAGATTCCGGCTGAACATCGCCAAACACTCCTTTGAAGTGGTCAAACGGTTGCGCTTATGGTCGAGTGTGAGCAATCGCGGCACCCATCGCGCGGATAGCTTTTTCATGTCCAAATATTTATGTAAAATGTGATGTACGTACCCGCTTAGTTGAGATGTCTACAGTCTCAGCCACCTCACGCACTTTCATTCTCCGATCGTCCAATATCATTCCATGGATTTTATCGACGACTTCTGGCATGACGACCTCTTTTGGGCGACCTGAACGTTCGACGTCACTTGTGCTGGTATGACCACAACAGAACTCAGTAAACCACTTCTTAACCATTGAAATTGATGGTGCAGAGTCCCCATAGTATTTATCAAGCCTTTCCTTGGTTTCGGTGATGGTTTTTAACGCAAAAAATAATGCTTAATCAGCACACGAAATTCACTTTTTTCTATTTTCGTTAAAATTCATAGATGGCAGTTGACGGGAGCAGTGTTGCATTTAAAGTTACTGCGCGGGAAATTCAAAAAGTGACTGACTTATCAAACCACCCTTGTATATGCCATATATCTACAAAATCTTTGTAGGGGTTAGAAGGAACCTTAGGAAATTAATTTTCAGACAAAACAGTGTTTTATATAAGATTTATATGAAAAAATATAGACGTAGATAACAGTAATACAGAGTTGGCATCTACCCATTCTTCAAAGGAAATTATCCTGTAATGACCCTGCAGGTAATATAGGTACAGGACCATACCTGTCCAAGAATAATGCCGAAGAACAATAATTAAGACTAAAAAAAAAAATTAATTAAGACTAAAATCGCGGCTGGAAATTCACTTTCGGTTGCAGTTGCCTTGTCAAAATAGTAAACTTGATTTACGTATGGGGGAGAAGAAAAGTTACTTTTTCCAGATTATTTGGATGAAAAATGGTCAAAGTAGGAGATTTTGAAAATTTTGATTTTTTGCAAATTCAGCCATCCAACTCTTTGCATCGTCTAACTAAAATTGTCCATAACTCCCTTATTTTTTGAGTTATCTGGCTCATCCAGCTGTCAGATTTAAGCTAGTTTTTGGGCCTTTCAGTGTATATGATGAAACATGCAAAGACATTGCACAGTAGAAGCCGGCTCTAAACCGAAATTTTAGAGTTTTTATAAATTTTGACATTGCTCCTGTGTTATATAACTCAAGGGTCGGCCATAATAACGTTGTATGTAACAAAAGAATTTGCACAACAAGATGAACTGGCAATGGACTACAACATTGTTACATGGCATACTGTAAATTCACGCTTTCAAAACTAGCATTCCGGGAATTTGTTTAAGAATATTTTATATCTCTATGACACCAACACCTTCCAATAGAGATATACTAACGTTGTTTTTTACAGAAATACCACATTTCAGCAAAATGTTACATACAACGTTGTTATGACCGACCCTTCAACTGTCTAACTAAATGGTATGGTTAAAAAACAAAAAGGGTGTTTTTTGTAGTTTTGGAAAAAAAATTATTTTACATCGACCAGTGAAGACGAACCAGATGAATCACAGGTAACAAACCAAATCCCGTGGCAACAAGTAAAAAGTACAAAACGGAAGAAGACCACAAGATTTACAAACAATAATGATAACAATAAAATAACCACAAATAACAAGTACAGCTCACTAACAATTGAAGAAAACAACAGTGAGAACACTAACCCCACTGTAAAAGTCAGCAAACCTCCCCCCATTTACATATATGGTGTATCTGATTATCCAAAGATGATTATGCAAATAAGAAACTGATTAGAGGATGAACAGTATACCACGAAAAGCTTAGCTAATAACACTATCAAGATTAACTGTAATTTAATAGAAAGCTACCGAAATTCAATTAGATATCTAAAACAAGAAAATATTATCCACCACAGTTATCAACTGAAAGAGAATCGCGCCTATAGAGTTGTTATTAAACACCGACATAACACCATCCCAACTGTAGAAATATCAAATGAATTAACACAATTAGGCCACAAAGTGAGAAACATCATAAATGCTAGACATAGAACTACAAAGGAGCCTTTAAATCTCTTTTTCATTGATCTTGAGCCAGCAAACAACAACAAAGAAGTATACAACATAGAAAGACTTCAAAATCTATCCGTCAAGATTAACCACCCCATAAAACTAAGAATGATGTAGTGCAGTGTATGAGATGCCAATTATATGGACATTCTAAGTCTTATTGTAATAGACCTTACGTGTGTGTGAAGTGTGGAGGTTCGCACAGCACTGCAAGCTGTAAAAAATCTAAAGAAACGCCAGCCACATGTGCTTTGTGCAGAGGTGACCATCCCACCAATTATAAAGGATGCACATATTACCACAAGTTTATGCAAGGAAATCAGACACAAAAAATGGTTAGTGCTCTCAAACCAACAATCTCCAACAATGTAAATATTAAAGCCAACTTTAATCAGAGCGATTATCAAAATCAAAATAGAACATACAGCAGCGTCGTCAACAATAATCAACCAAGTAATTCTAATACATCAGAATCATCAAACAATATCCTGTCACAATTTCTTAATGAATTTAAAGCTATGTTCAATCAATTAATTCAGCAGAATAGCATGGTACTTAACATGTTAACAACGCTAATTAGTAAACTAACTCATTAATGGCTAAGTTCTTACGAATTGCATTGTGGAACACCAATGGTCTTGAACATCACAAAGAAGAAGTAAAAACCTTTTTATTAAACAATCACATAGATGTGCTTTTAGTCAGCGAAACACATTTCACAGATCGAACATATTTCAAAATTCCCAATTATGTAACATACAATACTAACCATCCTGATGGAACCGCACATGGCGGTACAGCACTACTCATCAAAAATACAATCCGCCACTACGAACTACCTAAATATCAGAAAGATCTCCTACAATCCACCGCAGTAAAAGTATCAACTCTACCATATGAACTGACTATTGTAGCTGTTTATTGCCCACCTCGTCACAATATAAAAAAGAATGATTTCGTAGAATTCTTCCAAGCATTAGGCAACAAATTTTTAGCAGGAAGCGATTTCAATAGCAAACATACCAGGTGGGGGGCTCACGCCTAATAACAACCAAAGGGAACTGTTAAAAACAATAGATCATAGATATTCATTTCTGTCATTCACGAAAAATTCCTGACTTACCAGGCGCGGTCCTAGAGGGGGGTCACAGGGGTCATGACCCCCCCCCCCCAAATAAATCATTTACACATATTTCTTCTTAAACCTCAGCAATTAAAAACCAAAACATTCGTAATAACCAGTAGAAGGCTTCCTTTTAGTTTGTGATTAAGATTGAGATTTTTGTTAACTAATCTTTGTTTTATTAAAAAATATTCCTATATGCTTTACTCGTTTTATTGATAAAGTCGGCCCTTAAAAATGTATTTAAACCAAGATGACCCCCCCAAAATCTTGGGCTGCAACCGCGCCTGTGACTTACTTGACTTTTTTGTCACCAATGGAATCAATTCGACATACACCAATATTATACCTAGCTATGACTTGACATCTGATCACTCTCCAATTATAACTAGTAACAATTGGAACTTCTGTAATATATAAAAAACCCCTACCTAAACTACACAATCCTCAGACCAACTGGGATACTTTTCGCAGTATTTTGGATGATAGTATCAATTTAAGAATTTGACTCAAAAGAACAGAAGAAATAGAGACAGCTACAGAAACATTTATAAACAACCTGCAATTAGCTGCGCAACAGTCTACACCAGCACTTCACCCAAGAAAAATAACCTGCGACATACCATTAGAAATCAAAAGAGCCATAGCAGAAAAAAGACGTGCCAGGCCAAAATGGCAACGTACTCACACACCAGCTGACAGACGGGTGTTAGGTTAGGTTAAAGGTGAGTGTGGCGTCCTGTCCGCCCCTCCACTGCGACCTCCTGGGTCTATTGTGGCTCACACCTAGGTTAGAGTTCACCCTTCAGTCCCATTCTCTTAAGGAAGGTGAGTAATCTGGTGGGTGATAGGTTGATCAGATCCTCAAGCTCCAGTTGCACTGAGCCAAACAGTGAGAATCTCTTGCGGTCCCCTGCGGGACAGGTACATATGACGTGCTCTGCTGTTTCTTCTGCCTCTAAGCATAGACGGCAGACGGTCTCGTCTGCTAAGCCCAGCTTATGCATATGGTATCTAACACGGCAGTGCCCAGTGAGAAGGGCAGTTACGCTGCGCAGTCCTAGTCTGTTCAGCTCTAACAGTGAGGTATGTCTGGTTTTGGATGGGCCCTTTATTGCTGCCTTGAAATAAACCATCCCTGGGCGACTATGCCACAGCTCCTGTGTACAGTGTCTCATCCAACTTGTAACAGCACTTTTGGCCTCGGCCCTTGAAATGCCAAGGGCCGGCTCTGGGCCAGTAAATTTCGTGCTGGCACCTCTCCTGGCGAGAAGGTCAGCTAGCTCATTCCCTTGAATGCCGGAGTGACTGGGAACCCAGATTAGGGTGGCTTTGTTGGCTTTCCCCAGTTTGGAGAGCGCTTCCTGACAGCTCCATACTGTTGCTGATGTACAGCCACAGTTTGTTAGGGCTTGGAGAGCAGCCTGACTGTCAGAGAAGATCTTTATCGATTTGAGTGCGTAACGCAGGTCGATTAACGTCCTTGCACACATCTCGATGGCATAAACCTCTCCCTGAAAAATAGTTGTATGCGTTCCAAGACTGTAGTACAATTCAGTTCTTGGATTGTTGCAGTACACTCTAGCTCCTACCCCATTCGAGGTTTTGGAGCCATCAGTGTAACACTCGATGTCAGCTTTCTGCAGGGCATTCTTTGATTGCTCCCACTCGTCTCTATTAGGAAATAGGACTTCAGCAAACCGTATTAATACGGTTTGCTGAAGTTTATATCTGGTAGACATTGTGTCGGTCATCATACCTAGGAGGTTATCCGATTCTATTACAGGTAATAGTTGGTTTGGTATGAAGATCACTGTCTCCGGCTTTTGTCTTGCCACTTGATAGCATCGATATGTGGCCAGTCTGGCTTCTCCCTCTAACACAATGTGTAGGGGTGGTAGATCCAGTAGCATTTCCATAGCTGCCGACGGTGTAGTGCTTAAAGCTCCCGTCACCGCCAGGTTGGCTGTTCTCTGTAAGCTAGAGAGTTTATCTTTGGCCGTCCTTTGTGAGGACTTAGGCCACCAAACAACACATCCATATGTGACTATAGGCCGGATGACCGTCACATATAGCCAGTGCATTTGTTTGGGTTTTAATCCCCAGGATTTTCCGCAGATTCTACGACAGGTCCAAAGAGCCTGCCTGGCCCTGCGGATGGTATTGTCCAGATGGGAGTTCCAGTTAAGCCTCTTATCTAGTGTAATCTCCAGATATTTGGCTTCTTCCACAAATGGGATTGTTTCACCAAGGATACTTGGTGATCTGAGGTTATCAGTCTTTCGCTTCCTGGTGAACGGTAGGATAATCGTCTTTTGGGGGTTGACACTGAGTAGCTCCCCCTGACACCAACCTATCGTTGCATCCAAAGATTCCTGCAGAATTTCAGAGATGACCTCTTCATCTCTGCCTCTGACCAGAATGACTATCGTCAGCGTAGGCCTGGACCTTGGCTTCATGTGCCTCGATGACTGCCAGTAGGTCATCAACCAGGAGTGTCCAAAGCAAGGGGGATAAAACCCCTCCCTGCGGACATCTCCTGGTTGCCCTAAACCTGACAGTCTCTCCGCACAGTGTTGTCATTATCGTTCTGCCCTCGAGCATCGCTCGTATCCATCCCACCATGACGGGTGCCACTCCCCGAGCTGCAACCGCTTTACAAAGGGAGTCGGTTAGTGCATTATTAAAAGCTCCTTGAATGTCTAGGAAAGCTGCCACCGCAATCTCTTTTCGATCCAGAGTATGGGTGATTTTTCCCACAAGGTTGTTTAAAGCTAGTTCTGTTGATTTACCCCCTTGGTAGGCATATTGGTGATCACTGAGGGGGTTGGTCGGAAGGACTTCCCGCTTGATGTACCCATCCACCAACTTCTCAAGGGTTTTCAGCAGAAAAGACGAATTGAAAAGAAGAGACTTGATTTGAAAAGAAAAGGCTAATTGGCCTGAAAGAATTCGGTTGGGTGTCTTTGCGACCCACCTTAGGTATATACACCACCTTTGCCGTGGACCGTGGATTTATAAGGCTTTTGATAAAGTCTGGCACACCGGATTAATTTATAAAATTAAAAGTATTTTTTCTCCAGCCTACTTCAATCTCTTAAAATCGTATTTAAAAGAGAGAAAATTTAAAACTAAAATAAATGAAGAGAAGACAGACTACTTTCCAATCAACTCAGTAGTGCCTCAAGGTAGTGTCCTTGGACCGCTACTGTATGTCTTATATACATCAGACTTACCAACGGCAAACAATGTAACAACAGGAACTTTTGCCGATGACACGGCGATTCTCTCATGCCACGAAAATCCTCAAATAGCCTCAAACATCTCACAGAGTTATCTAAATAACCTTCAACAGTGGTTGGAAAAGTGGAAAATAAAAGTGAATGAGACTAAATCTGAACATATTATATAATAATAATTGCTACAACCCATAGCCTGGAAACTAGGCCCCAGAAACTATAAGCTTGTGCGGGAGGGAGGGGGCGATTATTATTATTACGTAGGCCCTAAGTGCGGCTTCAGCCGACTTACAGATGGAACAGCGCAAATCCCACATTTGTGTCACAGCTAAGGAAAACTGCAGAAAACCTTAGCCAGATCTGCCGGCACAGGGAATCGACCTCGGGCCACTTGGGTGAAAGTCCAGCACTCTAGACATTACACTACCAAGGCTGTTCTTCAATTACATTCTCCCGTCATAAAGAAACAGTCACAATAAACAGGGTGCAGATACCACAAACACAATCACTAAGATATCTAGGATTTCACTTAGATATCAAACTGACTTGGAAAACACATCACAAAAAAGAGAAAACAAGTAGAGACCAAGACAAAAGAACTACATTGGCTGATAGGAAGAAAATCATCAGTATCTCTGGAAAATAAACTCTTGATATACAAAGCAGTCATCAAACCAATATGGGATTATAGAACTATGGGGATGTGCCTCCAAGTCAAATATAGAAATTATTCAAAGGGGCCAATCCAAGAGACTACGACAAATTGCAGACGCTCCCTGGTATGTAACAAACCATACACTACATACTGATCTACATGTTCCAACAGTACAAGAAGATATCAGCAAAAGAGCCACGAAGCACCATGGCATCGTAGAAAACCATCCAAACCCGCTCGTGGTACAATTATCAGAACCAGTGATCAACAAAAGACTTAAAAGGCAGTGGCCAAGTGATCTAAGTTAAGTTGTGTTTCGACTATCAGAATTAATGATCAAGAAAAGACTTCAAAACTGTATCCAAGTGAACTAATTTAAGTTACTGTGTTTCATGAATACTAATTCTATACAGGTGATATCATTGGATATTAAATTAAATATAAATGAAAGACTTAATTTCTCACAAGGATTTATTTTTTATTAATTAAAAGATACCGGTTTCGGGCAGATGTAACTGTCTTTTATCAATCCGCTGCAAAAAATAGATAAAGTTTAGTTTTACAAAAAAAAAATTAATTTATACAAACACATCCTTACATATTAGATCCTCTTCACAAGAAGTATACAAATAACTGATTATTAGTACCATATCTTATAAAATAAGCACTTAAATTAACGAATATTAATATTAATACCGATATAATTAATAACGAATATATTTTATTTAATACCGATATAATTAATAACGAATATATTTTTTTCTGTGACGGGAAAAAAACTTGACATTTCATCTCTGTTGACAGGTAATAAAATATGACTTTTCACGAAATTACTTTTTTCCCCGGGAAAAAAGTGAGTACTTTTTTCCCGGATATTTATACATAGATATAGATAGGAAGATGTTTGATTTTAGAATATTTTATTGAACATACATAAGTTACATTTCCTTTATATCAAAAGAACAATTATTGAATGTGCATTGCGTGAATGACATGTTATTCGGCACAACAGAAGAATTTTCTTGTGTTGAAATGATATTTTTCCCTGACATGGACACAACTGCTGTTGATGTACCTGGTTGCAAATCTGGTGTTATTTTAGAACTGCCACACGTTCTGAACACTTTATTAGCAATTTCTGTTCTGTGTGCCACCGATTCATCAACATACCCTTCAGCAACCGTTGATGACTTCCAACCGCCATGTTTCTTCAGTGTCATCAAGTCTCCCCCAGATTCAACTAACAGTGTGGCAGACGATCTCCGAAATGAATGGCCTGTGTATGAGGTAGCATTTTCAAGTTGAAGATAATTAGCTACTGTTTCAGGTACCTTATAAAACATATTTCTACCCACAACCTGATTTATACATTTTCCTTTGCGATATGCATAAAACAGGCGGCGATCTTTTGCTGCTGCTGGACGGAGGGCTATGTACATTCGGTAATATTTAATATATTCTTCAGTAACAACAAATCTCCTATTGACATCATTCTTTGTTTGCTTCAGTTTCACAATTAATAACTTTCCCGAATCTTCAATATCATCTAATGTTACCTGGCTGATTTCACAAATTCGACAAGCTCCTGCAATCCCAAATACAACAACAACCTTGGCCATCAAAAAATCTTCATCGGGTGCATTATTTAAAAAATCACTAATTTGTGTACTCGTAAAAATCGCAGCTTTCTTGGGCGTGTAACCTTTTCCATTTTGTTTTAGAAATGTAATTAGTTTCAAATATTTTGAAATGTCTACATCATGATTGGATCGTAACATACTTTTAACCATTGAATAATTCGACCACACTGTTGATGGCTTTTGTAGTTGTGTCATTTCCGAAAAATAAGCCAATAACACTGTCTCCGAGAAAGAACTGCATGTCTTTTTCATTCTCCAGTCCATAAATCTTGAATACGCGGTTTCGTAAATTTTCTGCGATTTTGCTGGCAATAATTTTTGTGACGCTACTTGCGCTGCTTCTACCAACTCAGGTGGAGTCAGAGAAAACCCGGAATCATACATTTTTTATATCTATATTATTCTAAACAACTAATGAACAATTATTACTGAGTTCGCAATTTCTGAATCAAATAACAGAATTAAATTGACAGATATGTCTTTGATTACTTTGAAGGTTTCCTTAACAACGCAAGTCCAATTGTCGCTATAACTACAACAGCTTACTAGTTTAAAAGTTTCAATTTCATATCGAAAACATTCTTATATTGTAATAGTTCTTTTAATATTAAATCGTCGTTTTTCCCGTCACAGAAAAAAATAGTGTATTATACACGGGAAAATATTAGATTTTAGCTCTCGGTTTTTTGTCTCCCTCCGCTACGCGTCGGGAGACAACACAACCTCGAGCTAAAATCTAATACTTTTTTCCCTTGTATAATAAATAACTATTATTAAATATTATTATAAATTTAATCATTTAACTCACATTATGGGTACATTAGAAGATCATTGGATATCT
This sequence comes from Agrypnus murinus, assembly GCA_929113105.1. NCBI lineage: Eukaryota > Metazoa > Arthropoda > Insecta > Coleoptera > Elateridae > Agrypnus > Agrypnus murinus. Next base: position 82,369,178 of record OV816030.1, read on the forward strand.
CCCTGATCATGACATTTATTTACTACTAGTATATCTAGCAGCCGTCAGCACTTTAGCTCATATAACAATGTATGATTCTGATTGCTAAATTAAAAAAAATTTACATCTTAAATAAATTAAGATGTATTTTCTACATTTTGTAAACAGTTTTGCAAACAGTTCAATATTTGTTCTTTTTTTGGTAAACAAAAGTTTCTACTGGTTTTTTTTATAACCTACATTTCGATCCTTTTAGGTTACGACAGATCATATATACCCTTTTGGATGTTCTGTTAGTAGGCAACAAGCATACTAACCCGTTGTTTCATGGTCACTTACAACGTTTGCTGCTTGCTAACAGAACATCCAAACCAGTACGTAATAACGGCTGCTGCTTTTAGGGTCTTCATCGGGATTACAAAGATATAAAATGGTAAAACTGATTATCCACTTAGAAGGAGTAGGCAAGGTTTGCTTGAAAGAAAGCTTAACCACAGTGGATTCTGTTCTTTTTTTGTGGTAAAAGATGATATGAAACCAATTTGAGTGTATTGGCCTTCAAGGAAATTTTTTTTTTTTGAACACCTAGTGATGGAGAATCTGTTTTACCATCAGCAAGCAGTTGCTCTTTAATTCTACCAATCTTGTCAGTTACATCCTTTTGTCAGATCATTATCGATACGTTACTATAAATAAATGTCCACAAATATATTAGATATCTGATCAAGCCATTGATGTTAAGTTGGTAGTAGGTACTGCAAAAATTCTATTTTTGTTATGTTGATTGTATACATTCCATGTACACAAACAAAGATGCTAAAACTTCAAGGTCAACCCTTATCCAAAAAAATCTTGTACAGCTAAAACATGTAATAATAATTGATTGATTTTAGGTAGCGCATATTGATCCTAATTTTGTAACCGGTCGAGATTTCTTGGCCACATTATTAGGAAATTCATCTGAAAAAGAACATCATCGTGAACTAGAAAAGCTTATTCCTGAATTTGATATGTCTTTATGGTCTGCTGAACATTGGGTTGTGATGGGTTTACATATGTTTGTAAACGATAAATATGATAGAGCTGCATACTTTGGTCAACAAGCATGTCAATTGAATAGGAAGAATATTGAAGCTTTATTATTAAAAGCAGCAACTTTTATGCAAATTAATAAATATCAAGAAGCTTCTTATCATTATCGGGAAGCATTGCAATGTTGCCCGTACAGGTAATTGTTAGATTCATTAGGTTCCTAACCTGAAATTAAATAAAATCCAACGATATATATACAAACTGGATCTCTGTCAGCTGTTGGAAAAGTGAAGCATGCGGCGGCCATGTTAGTTGTGGGCAGAATATAGCGGTACTCAGTCAGTGATATCCCGGTAGCAGGTGGCAGTAGTCGTTCTGTTTTGTGGGTCGCTTATCGCGTTTGTGTTCTAGGTATAATTATTATTTTAGACTGATCTTGAACCATAAAATAGTTACTCTAATAGTGATTACTTCGAATATATAGGTGTATTTGTTTAAATAATAATTCGTGTAGAGGTATATTTGTATTTATAAATAATCATTACTTCGATTATGTATAGTATTTGTTTAAAAATAGTTCCTGTATATAGTACTTATTTGCTTAAATAGTTCGTGTATATATAGTGTGTTTTGTATTTTTTTAACATTTGATTAAAAATGCCGCAATCGTGTACAGCTGTTGGATGTACAAATCGATATACCAAAGGGATAAAATTACAATTCTTTTCGTAAGTAGCTGTCTTTTGTAATATTGTTATTTCTGATGTAAATTAAAGAATTACAATTAATAATTATAACAATTCTTATAGTTTTCCACTGAAAAATGAAGAAAGGTTACGAAAATGGTTACATGCAATGCGCAGAGAAAATTGGGAACCTAAAAAACACTCAAGAATTTGTAGCGAACATTTTACTGCAGATGACTATAATGGACCGGGCATGAATGTTCCTTATTTAAAAGACACTGCTGTGCCCTCTGTTTTTAAAGGATTTCCTAAACATCTACAGAAGAAAAAACCTACACCTAGGATAAGAAAAAGGCGAATTCCCGAAGTGGAGAATTTTGTTACTCCTATTTTAGAAACCCAAGCGGAAATTAATAAAAACCAACCAGCCGACTTCTGCGTAAATTCAGAAGTGCCATTAAAGAAAGTGAAACTGCAGCCAAGCCCTAAGACGAAACGCCTTAAATTAAAAATTAAAATATTAAATCAGAAACTTAGAAGGCGAAATAGAAAGATAACTTCTATGAAGCAGTTACTTGCTGTTCTGCAGAAAAAGGGAGTTTTGGAAAATTACCCAAGCAATGTTATTAAAAATGAGTTTTCTGAAACAGTAAATGAAATTTTTAAGAATGAATCATTAAATAAAAATAAAACTACAAAAGGTCGAAGATACTCCAGAGAAATTAAGCACTTTGCATTAACATTGCTGTACTACTCTCCAAAAGCTTACAATTTTTGCAGGTAACAAAGTATTAATATTTTATTTCACATTACACTAACTTTCATATTAATTTAGATCGATATTGTCATTGCCACATCCAACTTCAATCCGGAACTGGACATCTTCAGTTAATGCAGAACCAGGATTCATTAGTGATGTGTTTACGGAACTGTCAAAATTATCAGCAGAAGACAAAAATTGTAATCTTGTTGTTGATGGAATGGCCATCCGAAAACAGATTTTGTGGGACAGCAAGGCACATCAGTTCACAGGATATTGCGATTTTGGTAATGAACTTAGACTTGAAGGAGCAGAAACACCAACAACTGAAGCCCTTGTGTTTATGCTAGTTGGCTTGAACGGCAAATGGAAATGGCCAATAGCTTATTTTTTTATTAATAAAATAAATGCAGCAACCCAAGCCCAGCTAATTCGCACTGCTCTCATATTATCAAACAAAGCAGGATTGAGAGTTTGGGGCGTTACTTGTGATGGAACTGCCACCAATTATGATACTATGCACGAACTAGGATGTGCTCTATATAAAACCAATATTAATAATATTAAGCATTTTTTTAATCATCCAACAGCTGGATATAGAGTTTTTTTTGTACCTGACGCATGTCATAATTTAAAGCTAGCAAGAAATGCTTTAGGTACATATAAGAACTTTTTATCACCAAATGGGCAAATTAAATGGCACTATTTTGAAAAATTAGTATCGATTCAAACAGACATGAGTTTAAAATTGGGCAACAAATTGGGACAAGCTCACATTGAGTGGTCAAAAAATGTGATGAAGGTAAAGCTAGCTGCGCAAACTTTTAGTTCATCGGTAGCTGATGCACTCTACTTTTTGGATAGTTTAGGAGTAGAAGATTTTGCTAACTCTGAAGAAACGATTCATTTTATTCGGGTCATTGATGAAATTTTTGATTTTTTAAATTCTAGAAACCCTTTCGGTAAAGGCTACAAAAGCCCAATTTTCTATAACAATATAAGTTATCTAGAAAAAAGAATGATGGAGCATGTTGACTATTTATTCAAATTGAGGGACCCAAGTGGAAAATTATTATGTCAGTCCGGAAGGAAAACATTTATAATAGGATTAGCAACAGCTATAAAATCTGTGATTGACATTGCCAAAGAAATGCTTGCTGAACCAGAAACTAAATTTAAATATATATTGACCTACAAGTTCAGTCAGGATCACATTGAACTGTTGTTTGCAAGAATTCGACAGAGGTTTGGATCTAATAACAATCCTAACGTAGGACAATTTCGAACTGCCATGAAGCAGATATTAATGAAAAACGCAATTTCTGGTTCTACCAGTAGCAATTGTGCAGCACTGGATTCTGATTCAGTTGGTTCTGTTTTTGAGGTCAAGTGGAATCGAAGAAGTTCACCACTTATTTCTAATGAAAACACTATTGAGGACAACGGCAGTCTTGAGCACCAATTGATTCTAAGTTTTTTAAGCCCAGAATTAAAAGAAATAAAAGATAATATTTTATATTACATATGTGGCTACCTTGTAAAGAAAATTGTGAAAATAGTGAGTTGTGCTAATTGTGCAAATATGCTTATGGCCGGTTTTAGAGAACACAGTTATACACACGTAGCATGTTACACAAGATTTGTAGACATAATTAATAGAGGAGGCCTTGTGTCGGCTTCAACAAGTGTTTTTAAAATAGTAACTGAAACTGAAAATCAATTTCTATTACTTACAAATAACACTTCCACGTTAAATAAAACAGATCTGGATAAAATAATTATCAATAAAGTAGTCAATAAATTTGCACTTGACGGTAGTATTTTTCAAAACCATTCTAAATGTAATTTTGTAGAGATAGGCTTTGCAACACCCCACAAATTGCAATTAATAAAAATTGTCATTGCAAGATATTTAAAAATTAGATTATTTTCTTTTGGCAAATTTTATACAAATGAATTATTAAAACCAGTTAGTAATCGGCATAAGTTTAGTAAATTAATTTTATTTAATAGTGACTAAGTTTGTTTTTGTACTATTTTTTAAATATAATATTTACAAGTTTATAAAACTAATAAAACTGCATTAGTAAAAATTATGTTTTGATGATTCCTACAACAGGATTTTATTTTATTTCTGAATTAAAATTATCTACTACAGCTTTTTTCTCAGAATCCTTCTTTTCAATAGAAAATGGCCCAAAATATTTTATAAGTACACAAAACAACGTCTTACTAGTTATATACATAATTTAAATGGATTAATCAGATAACGTAATAAATACGTAAATTTGAATTTTGCCCACAACTATCATGGCCGCCGTGACGTCATGCGGCTTCATTATTGGTATGTGTAGAAGTATTGCAGTCAGGCATCCAGTTTGTATATATATATCGTTGAGAAAATCCTAATTTTTATTTATACATATTCAAAACCGAAAAGCCCAAGATGCAATCACAAGAACAATTAAGTAAGATTGATTATAAAGGCAAAGCCAGGTTGGTTCAGTGGTAAAAGCACTGTATTTTTGTGCAGTTGATCACCAGTTTAAATCCTGAGAATGTTTTGCGGCATTTGGTGCAGAATGAATTTAAAAAAAAAATGTATATTTGTGACTTGGAATGAATAAAGGGGATTAGCGACCGAAAACAAATTCTCCAGATAAACGCATTTAAAATAAACTATGTATTCTGTTATATAACAAATACTGCATTATAAATATTCGTATATGAGGGTGGTTTGATAAGTCAGTGACTTTTTGCATAAAATTTATTTTAGTACAGCGTTTTTCCAATTTTTTTATTCCTTATTCCTAAATAATAGGATTTCTCAAGGCCCTCAAAATAGGAAAATATTGTTTCAGTGATGACCTTTTCATTCGACCCAAATCTCTTACCACGCAGCCATTTCTTCAGGTTTGGAAACAGGAAATAGTCACAGGAGGCTAAATCTGGAGAATATGTTGGATGGCGTAGTAGTTCGTAGCCCAATTTATGTATTTTTGCCATGGTGACTACACATGTGTGCACCCGTGCATTGTCTTGATGGAACAGCACTTTTCTCTTCGCCAAATGCGGTCGTTTCTGCTTCAAATCAATCGAATCTGTTCAAAGCTCTGAATAATATTCGCCAGTGATCGTTTTATCCTTTTCAAGGTAATCGATGTGAATGACACCGCGTGCATCCCAAAAAACTGTGGCCATGACCTTGTTGGCCGACAGATCCACCTTGCACATTCACCCGGAGAAACTTGTCTTGATTGTTCCTTGGTCTCTGGTGTAGTGTAATGGATCCATGTTTCGTCTACGGTAACGAAACGCCGCAAAAACTCGTTCGGATTGCGACTGAACATCGCCAAACATTTCTTTGAAGTGGTCAAACGGTTGCGCTTATGGTCGACTGTGAGCAATTGCGGCACCCATCGCGCGGATAGCTTTTTCATGTCCAAATATTCATGTAAAATGTGATGTACCCGCTCAGTTAAGATGCCTACAGCCTCAGCTACCTCACGCACTTTCATTCTCCGATCGTCCAATATCATTCCATGGAAATCCATGGAATGATATCGACGAGAAATCGTCGATTAAATAATCGACGATTTCTGGTGTGACGACCTCTTTGGGCGACCTGAACGTTCTGCGTCATTTGTGCTGGTACGACGACAACGGAACTCACTTCTTAACCATTAAAATTGATGGTGCAGAGTCCCCATAGTATTTATCAAGCCTTTCCTTGGTTTCGGTGATGGTTTTTTTACGCAAAAAATAATGCTTAATCAGCACACGAAATTCTTTTTTTTCCATTTTCGTTAAAATTCACGAGGTTCTTTGCTTTCAATGGCTGTCAAACACAAACTAAATGGCGCAGCCTTCTCAAAATTCTACAGTAGTCTATTCATAGATGGCAGTTGACTGGAGCAGTGTTGCATTTAAAGTTACTGCGCGAGAAATTCAAAAAGTCACTGACTTATCAAACTACTCTCGTAGTTTAAGTCCCCTGTTATTTATTATTTTTATGGACAAACTAATTCAAGAAGTACAGCAAAGAATAAAACCTTTATGTATTGGTTATAGAAATCTAGAAAGGGTACATGTCTCTGAATGCGTCTTCGCAGACGACATAGCAATAATTACAGGGAGCGAGAATGATCTGAAAGAAAACCTGAAGGTGTGGAAGTGTTAACAAAGAGTGGAATGAAACGAATAAATCTAAAACAAAAGTTATGGTAATTTCTGGAGTAAAGAAAGAAATAGAAGTCACATCTGATGGAGAATAGATAGAACAAGTCAACAATTTCTAATATTTAAAGGTTACGTTAGAAGAATCAGGAAAACCAGGGATTGAATTGAATAATAGAAAAGGCTAACAGAGTTTATTATGCACTAAACAAAGGCCTCATAAATAAGAAGTAACGGAACAAAGATGAAAGTTTATAAAGCTGTCTATATAGACCAATTCTTACGTATGGCTGTGAGTCGTAGGTACTATCAGAGCAAGAAAAGAGTAAAATAAGAACGGCTGAAATGAAATACTAAAATCTATAGAAGAATATATTGAACGAAGACAGCTTGGTTGGTGGGGTCATTTGCAAAGAATGAAGAGCACAACACAGGTTAAGAAGGTGTGGGAATCCAAAGCACAAGGTAAAAAGAAGAAAGGAAGGCCAAAACAGACGTGGGACAGCACAATAGGGAAAATCCTCAAGAAAAAAGGCAAAAAGTGGTTAGAAGCAAAACAACTGGCAAAAAATAGAAAGGATTGGAATAAGTTTATAACAACTTACGTGAAGTGAAGCGGCCTGTTAACTTAGACTACACCCTTGCACCCTAGGGTAGAAAGGGGAACAGATTTTATATATTTATCATTTTGTAATTTCTATCTTATCTAAGATTCTCTTGTCTACCCCTATTCCCTTTGTACCAGCAAAAATAAGGAAAAATTTAACCCCCCCCCCCCCCACCTCCTAAGCGTAATACTAGGGCGGGGGAATTAACATGGAAATCTATGGCTCGTCTTCCAAAAAAGTTTTTGGCAATTATCTTGAAAACTACTGCTCCCTAAATATTTTGTTTTCTTGTGGTGATTTTAACTCATGAATGATATCAATATAGAGAACATTTTTACTGGTTCATAGCTTGTCTTGATTCTAAAACTTTTGGGATATCTATTATAATTTCACCAAATTCTTGCTTTTGTATTATTTTATATCTTATGTTGATCTCACCTTACCATTCAATCTGTTCTTTTAGCTTTAAATTTACTTTCTTGCTTATTTTTAGGTTTGAATCTAATCATGGTTTAGTTCAGAGTTATGTAGCAATGAATCGCCTTAGAGAAGCTACAACAGTTGCTAACAATGCTTGCAAACAAATGAATCATGTAGCACCCGCGCTTACGGTATACCTTGATTGTTTTCAATTTTATGAACATGCTCTTTAATTTATTATTATTTTTTCAGTTGTACGCTTCAATATTACTAAAAGATCCCATGAATACAGCAAGGGCACGAAATGTCTTAGATAGAGCAATTGCGACTGATCCAAATTATACAGCACCTGTGTGTTTGCTAGCTGAACAATTAGAACAAGAGCAATCATATGATGAAGCTGTAGCATTATTAAAGCGGCATGTAGAAATTAATCCTTCCTCACGTGTACACCAAATGCTGGGCGATTGTTTGGTGCGTTTACAGAAAGATGACGAGGCTTTTGTGCATTACAGTACTGCTTTAAGGTTAGTAAAGAAAAAACAAATGGAGAAATTAAAATTTAATAGTTATTCTAATTATAGGATGGATCCCCAAAACCAACGTGCTCTAGAAGGCATGAACAATATTGGAAGATCTCCATCATCTAATAAATTAGATTCAAGTTATTACATGTCAGTAGGCGGTGAAACATCTACATATGCTTCACAAGCACCAACAGGATCTGATCATGAAGCAGATCCCGATAGCGACACAGACCAGTGGCCAACAAATAATCGTGAACTTATGTCCTTTGATTAAGTATTATTGAAATGTTTTATATTTTGTATATAGAATGAAACTTCATTTATGTTAATTTATAACTTGGTATTACAAATAAATATGTAGTGTAATCGCCTTTTATTAACTTTTTTATAAACTAACTTTCATGATAAATGACTTGCTATTAGAAAATATAGGCATCTCTATTTACAAACATGCTGGTTGGGTTGCATAGTTTCAAGGGGAAATGATTTAATTTTTAAGGAAACCAAAGAAAAATGTTTCATTTTATTAAACATTCTATAACACACTAGGTTGAAAAAGGATAAATTTTGAAGTTGATTTTTCTTTCTATCTTGATAAAACTTCATTGTTTAGTTAACGATATGGAATTGTTGCATAATTTTATAAGCAAATATCAATTTGAAGCTATTTCAAGGCTTGTTTTGATCTAAAACAGACAAAATGCATGATTGTGAGGATGTATGCAGATACTAATTACCTTGCCTGCAGGTTTAATTAATAATGCGCATGTCCCAACTGATGTTAAGTCGCTTGTCAGTTGTCAACGACGCCGTTCTGCATTTTATAACAAAAAATAATTGAACGCAAGACAAAAAAAAGTTTTTAAGTTTTAGCAATTTGTGTCTGTTATCAAGAAATAACAAGTGCATTACAAGGTAAATCTCTTTAAAATTAATTTTCTGTTTTATTATGCTTTAGTACCTCATAAGTAATTAATTAGGCTATCCAACCATCTCAACATGTGAAATCGAATATGGTGTGGAAGTCACACAAGGGTTATTATAATTTTCCTAACAAATTGCAAAATATTACTTTTATTAGTAATTGACTAAATACTTAAAACTTAAAATGCAGAACTATTGAATAGTAAACAAACGCTGCTATAATCCTTTATAACCTTATTTAATATAATTTAATTTTAACAATATTTTGTGTTCCATTTGGTTATTTTAAGGACTGATGTACATACTGCTAAAAATTTAAGAGGCTGTCTCCGAGAAACTGAAATAAATTTGCATTGAATGGAAACAGGAATAATTTCATGTTTTCCAATTTGCTTCAAACTTTCAGATATGATTTTTTAACACATAAAGGCTGTACTGACCGAAGAAGGCATCACTTATATTGATAAGCTGGGCGGTAAAAGTCAAAATACTAATTTTGCGTAGAAGCATCGTATACTCACATACTATAGCTCATTTTGACGGGTTCGGCGAGTAGAACAACTTTTGTCTGGTGCATTTGGAAATTCCCACTGTGCACAAAGTTATGCCAAGAAAACTACTGAAAAATGGTACATTTTGGTGGTTTTAACCATTTTTCAAAATCTACGATAAATTTCGCTCCATATACACTTACATTTAAGCACTGAGTCCGGGTCGCCTGGGAAAACTAGTTCAAAATGTACGATAGAAAAGTACAACAAAATCTTCTCTCTTGTCTATCTCAACAAATATTACTCCAAACTAAGCATTGTTATATGTCATTCGAAGCGTCTCGACGAGAGCTACATCATGGAATACAAAGGCATTATGGTTTTTAGGTTTTGCCATAATATGGTAATTAGTGGTGGAAAATGTTTTTTGATAAATGACTGGCAACTATAGCTTAATCCTAAGGGTAAGCATGACATATTATACATTTTCGGAATCCGCTCGTTTAGATGAATAACTTTCTCTTTGAACCATCTTGATCCAAACATTCCCTGAAAAGTACAACGGCATTTGTGGATACTTGATTTCAAGACATGCTTGGACAGGGAAATAAACGTAACAGCAGAAATTATAAATATGTACAACAATAGAGAAAATATTTATACAATTAAACAACAGATTTCTCAACAATGTTCAATTTATAAAACTCAGAAATACTTGTATTAGGTCGTTAAGAAAAATCTGAAAATAAGGAATATTAGTAAATAAGTAAGGAACATTATTAGTAAAAATCGCCTTGACCCTAAAATGCTGCAGGTCGCAATCTCAACAGCAAAGTTAGTGATAAATTTATACTAATTACTAATAAATGGCACGACGACAAAAATAGAAAACAACAAAAATACTAACATATGAAAAAAACTCGAAGACTATTATAATCGAAACAGTGAATAATTTTCCATTCACATACTAAAAAAAAATGTTACGTATTGGTGGTTTTAACCATTTTCTTATCGATTCAGAAGGTTTGCCACCATAAGCTGCCTTTTTTCAAAATGTACGATAAATTTCGCTCCAGATACACTTACATTCATGCACAGAGTCCGGGTCGCCTGGGATATCTACACCCAGATGCCGGTACGAAAGTACAACAAAATCTTTTGTCATGTCTATCTCAACAAAATCACTCCAAACTATGCACTGTTATGTCATTTCAAGCGTCTCGACGACAGCTACATCAAGTGATACAAAAGCATGTAGATTTAAGTTTTTATCATAATATGGTTGGAAATGTGGTTTTTCGATAAATCACTGAAAACTACCTGAATCATCAGGGTAAGGGTGCCATATTATACATTTTCAGAATTCTCTCGTCTACGTGATATAGTCTATGTCACGTCTTCGAGTTTCTTCATACGTTAGTGTTTTTGTTGAGTTTTCTATTTTTGTCGTCGTGACGTTTATTTGGAATTAGTATAATTATATCACTAACTTTGCCGTTGAGGTTGCGACCTGCACCATTTTAGGCGTCAAGGCGATTTTTACTAATTTAATTTCATTTATTCTGAGATTACAAAACCAGATATTACAATAAAATTACAATATTAATTTATTTGATATAATAATGTATCTCAAGGAGGGAATTCAACAATGTGGTTCTTCCATTCCCCCCTTGTATAATTTAAGCAAAATAACATTATGTATTGTGAGAGAACTTAATGATTATAATTATAATTTCTAATAAAAGTAAAGTTGAGTAAATATGAGAATAATAATAGTAATAATAATAATATCAGTATTGACTGATTGCGAAGTGGTACATCAATGACGATCTGCATTGTATTGCTTAATCAATGCTTTTTTGAATTGTTTAACTGATAATGTCTTGAAAGATGAAGGTACATTATTGTAAATTTTTGCGACATTGTAGCTAAATGATCGCTCGTAGAATGTAATATTATGTTTGGGGATAGTCAACAGCAAGGTCCGTTGATGCATGCATAATTATATCCAAAGTAAAGGTTATCTCACCCATTTCCACTATTGGCTTTTGAAATGGCCTCAAAAATGGCGCCTTTTTGGCGGCAATTTTGATTTGTCATGGATTGGTCAAATCAAATATTTACATAACATATAGAAAAGGTTACGAATATTTTAATTAAAACAAATCAATAATACTACGTATTAACTTATTAACAAATAATATTTTTAGGCATTCGAATTATCTTCTGTTATTGAGTAATATTAACTACTACTACTGAATAAAACCACGAAAACATTAACACATTAAAAATGATGGTCTAAAATGATTTATTAGTATTATAAAAGATTTATTAATTATATGAACAAAAGTTATATGAACAAAACAACAATAACAACTAAAGCGAATATCTTAACTGTGATACAACTAATTTATTAATGGTATCCCCCTCAAACAGTATTTGAGTTTCTCGTTTTTGTTATCCAAATATGGCAGAAAGCCATATAAAAGCCGTGGACGAAAATCTAACTTCTGTAAATGTCTGTACAGAATGGAGTATGATGCAAGTGGATGCTGCAACTATTTTTTAAGCTTTTGTAACCTTTCCAACCAGCTAAAAATTAAGAATATATTAAGTAGGTAATCGAAAATTATCCTGCAAATCGTATTTATACTGCCATTTTCAAAATTTCTAGATGCCACATCAGTATTTTTTTATACCTGAAGTGAATAGTGTCTGTTTCTTTTGAGGTGATGCAAATTTCTTTTGCGCAGTTTATAATAAATTGATGGTTTTTCCTTTGACGTCCGCTATTAATTTATTTCCATGTTCCATTCCAATTTCATGTTCATTCCGAGTTATTACTTTCTTCTTTCTCGTCAGATGTTGCCGTTAAATGTCGAAATGTAAAACGGCAATAAAAGAGTGTACGTAATCTAAAAACTACATTTTCTCTATGCTTAAATAATTCATATTAGTTTTACATGTAATTTTAGTAAGACTCAAACTTGCTTACTTCGCATAATCTTGAGTATTCAGTAATTTCCAATTCTGACAGCTACGCATATCTAACCAAATTTATCTTATTTTCGTATCTTTTGGAAAAAGAAACAAACGTTCACCATTTCAGGAGTTGCTAGAACAGTTTGGTGCACTACAACCAGTCATTTTTTGGGAAAAAGACTTTAGCGGTTCACTTATGTCAGAAACTGACATCGAACTTGGGCTCAAATATGGCCGTCTAAAACTTTGATGAGATGACCTATGTATGTGTACTAGGTATACATACACATGAATGGACCTTGGTCAACAGACCTCTATGTCGCACATTTATATTGTGTACATCTGTTCTATACCTTATCTTATTATATAAATAGGGTGGCTGCCTATTGATTATGATGTTATGATAGAACGTTGCAGTCTGTATGTAATGCCGTTGTTTCATATTAAGCCATCCTGTCTCTACTAATTTTAAAGATATATGTGCAAACTTAGGAATTCCATATATAAAACGTAAACAAGAGTTTTGAACATGTATATGCTGTGATGTATCAAAGTCAAGACAAGGGCCATAGACAGGTATGCAATAATTAAACTGTGACAACACAAGTGATTCACTTAATAAAATTTTAGCGTTTTTGCTTAAGTAATCTTTATGCGGGTAAAGAAGTTTTAAATTGTAATAGGCTTTTTGTATATATTTATTGACTTGTTTTTTAAATCTAAACGTTTTATCAAGAACTAATCCCAAATTTTTGGCATTTTCGACTATTGGGATATCATACATACATACATAATCTTTAACCTCATATACCTTTCGGTGTCGAGGCGTCAGACACACCGAGCCGCAGAGTGGATATGTGCGTGTGAGACGAGGCAGCGGAGCCATTTAGGCAAGTACACTGCGCTCGTGGTTTGCCCATCCGAGTCCTGACCGACACAAACTCGACTTAACTATGTTAAGCGATAGAAATCCACTATAACCACTCTGCCATACTGCTGACTCTATTGGGATACCCATATAGAATTTTCCAAATGGGCCAATATTGGCTGGCCATTGGCACCATTATTGCCAATATTTGCAACCAATATTGGGACAGTGCAGAAATTATAACACCGGTAAGTACTTGGGCCATTTTACATAGCCGATATTGGCAGCCAATATTGGGCCAGTGCCGAAATTATAACACTGGCAAGTACTTGGACCATTTTACATAATGAAGATTGGCCCAATGTTGTTGATATGTTGGTATAACTCTGGTTTCATACTGGCACAACATTGGCTGTATATCGGTTGCATACCGGTGTATAATAATGATCATTATTATATTTTTTAATTATATTATATTGTACACTGAGAAACATAGTTCGAAAAATCTATTAGTTTAAAAATTGTAGATCAAGAGCGCTAATATGACGACGGGGACATAACTTTTACGAGCCATTTTTCTCAGTGTATAATATAATATAATTAAAAAATATAATAACGATGATTATTATCATCATTGTTTTTTTCACAGAAATGTATTCTTCACTTTATTCTGCATATGGTAGTATGCCTTACTTAATTGTCTAATGTGCATTTAGGGGTTTTAAGAAATATTTGTTATAAATTGAATTTATCTTAAACTTAAAGCAAATGCTCAAAATGCCCTCCTGTGGACTCGACAAGGGCTTTAAAGTGCCTCAGGAGTTCCCTTGTAGACACGGCTCTAATCATAATATTTTTTGAATAAATAATTTAGTTAGTGAATATGAAGTGTACAATTTATAAAAATTTTTTTTTCAACCCTTAAATGCACATTAGATAATTAAGTAAGGCATACTACCATATGCAGAATGAAGTGAAGAATACATTTCCGTGAAAAAAAATTAATCAAGTTGGCATGATCTCTTAAACGTTGCTATGCAATCAGCGTTTAAGGAGGTTTTTTGAAGGTCCATTTTGAGTCATTCACAATAGTTTTTGGTTGATTTCTTTATCTTTTCAAATAAGGGAGATCTTGCGTGTAAACAGCATTTTGGGACACCCTGTATATATTTATAGATAATCCAAACTCTTGTTGCTTGAATCATGATAGTATGTTTAAATTCTTATAAGAATTATTCTTTTGCAAGCGAATTAAATTTTTTCGTTCTTCCTACACTGGCTTTCACCTCAATCTGACTGTACCCCGTTTTCCATTTGCTTTGTGCTCGATCCTTTAAATTAAGATGTGAAATTTCTTTAAGAGATCTGGATTTCTGGAAGAAAATTTTTTGTTACGAAATTTATTATGTCTCCTTCGTTATACATCACAAATCTTATTTATTAATCTTTATTTTGTTTTTTCCATGTAGGAGATGATTCTTATGTAATTATTTCCTGAGTGTATTATGTTGTCTTGGGAGTTAATTACATTTTTTTGTCAACAAAATTTTCAATAACTAACAATATTCGTAATCTTATTTTGTTATCTTTTACATTTTGTCATTCATTTTTATAAATCGTAAATATTTATTTTACTTGTTTGTAAATTTTATTTGTTTTAGATTCCTACAAGCCTTTAGACAAGAATGTGGTACAAGAATATTCATAAAGCAACCTTTTCTTACGAACAACGAAACATTACATTATTTTTAATTGAATATTTACATAATTTGATAATACTTTAATTAGATGGTATGACATTAATAGCTGTTTTTAAATCAAATTGATATATCCTTTTTACATTTTAATTAATGACTTATATTTATTCATACAATCTCAATTCTGAATAAATTATCACTACAGTACCTATATAATGTATTTGTTAATTTGTATCTATATGACTGCCGACATTATAATGTATTATATTATTAATTGTTGCAAGAACTTTGTTTATTAAACACAATAAGATTTTGAATCAAGGTATTCTTTTCTGTGTGTAATTAGCCAATATTAACTCAATAATGTTAATATGTTGGTATAACGGGTCTCATACTGGCACAGTATGGATGGATATCGTTGGATATGGTTGCACACCGGTGCATAATAATCATCGTTATTATATTTTTTAATTACATATACTATTATATTATACACCGAGAAAAATGGTTCGTAAAAGTTATGTCCCCGTCGTCATATTAGCGCTCTTGATCTACAATTTTTAAACCAAAAGATTTTTCGAACTATGTTTCTCAGTGTACAATATAATATAATTAAAAAATATAATAATGATCATTATTATACACCGGTATGCAACTGATATACAGCCAATGTTGTGCCAGTATGAAACCAGAGTTATACCAACATATCAACAACATTGGGCCAATCTTGGTTAGGTAAAATGGTCCAAGTACTTGCCAGTGTTATCATTTCGACACTGGCCCAATATTGGCTGCCAATATCGGCTATGTAAAATGGCCCAAGTACTTACCGGTGTTATCATTTCTGCACTGTCTCAATATTGGTTGCCAGGATTGGTAATAACGGTGCCAATATTGACCCAATATTGGTCCGTTTGTTCAACATCGGCAAATTCTATATGGGTATCAATATCTCCAATTTTTATGGTTGACAATTGGTAATTATTAATCGTTTTTCCCAATAGTAAAATACAAGATTTAGATGGATTTAGAATTAGAGCAGGATTAGTAGAGAACTCATTTATAGCTTGTAAATCATTATTCAGCGTATCAACGGCATTCCTTACATTATTTGAACTGAAGGAGTAGTATAATTGTGTATCATCAGCATACATGTGAATATCACAGGCCCCAACACAATCACAAAGACCTCTGGTATACAGGGTAAACAGCAGAGGACCTAGTATGGGACCTTGCGGCACCCCTCTTGTAACATCAACAGACGTAGATACCGCATTGGATGTCTTAAGTCGTTGTGTTCTGTTGTAAAGATAATTTTGAATTAAACCAACTGCATCATCACTAAGACCTATGTGGTGCAAGTCATATACCAAGCAGCAAGTCATGATTTATTGTGTCAAACGCTTTGCTGAAGTCTAACAGAGCCAAAAATGTACTTTTTCCTTCATCTTGTGCTTTCAGAATGTCATCTGTTATCTTCAGCAAAGCGTTTGCACAGCTGTGCCCAGATCAAAACCCTGACTGACTGACAGGCAGCAAATTATTGCACTCTAAGTACTTTCTAATTTGTAAATTGATTATCTTTTCCATGATCTTTGAAAGTGTTGGTAAAATGCTAATCAGTCTGTAGTCCTTATACTCTACAGGTTGCTCGATCTTCGCTATTGGAGTTACAAGAGCTGACTTCCAGCTGTCGGGAAATATATTTTCTAAGAAGCAAGAGTTAATAATATGTACTAAGTATTGCAATATAAAGGGACAACATAACTTTATCATTGTGATATTTAATCCATCAGATCCTGTAGAAGTGCTTTTTAGTGAATCGATTGTTTTTGAGATTGTATTACTATCTATAAGATTGAATTTGAGAACGGCATTATTATATAAATCATTATTTTTGTAGAAATTTAGTACGTGTTGAGGAACTGAAATTTGTGGAATACTATTCACAAAATAACTATTAAGTTCGTCAGCGCGACCAGTAAAGGAATTGTTTATGTTATTTTTAGATACAACATTTAGCGCTCTGAATTCCTTCCATAGTACTTTAGAATTTTTTGAATGATCAATTTTAAATTGTAGATAAGCTTTTTTTTCATTCTTTATTGCGGTATTTGTGAAATTGCGCAGTGTCCTGTAATATTCCCACGCAGCTGTGGTTTTTATGTTTTTATATTTTGTTTTGGCCTTATCCCTTAAGCTCATTAACAAACTAATATTATCAGTTAGCCAAGGCGGTCGTCTTTTTGTTATTTGGATAGTTTTCCACGGAGCATGTTTATTAAACAAATTTAATATCCTAGTACTTAAAATAATAACTTTTTGATTAATATCATTTTCATAAAATATATCGTCTAAAGAGAGTGATTGCAATTCAGTATAGAAGTTATCAAGGTTAAAGTTTTTGAAGTTCCTATAAGTATAATTAAGAGAACACGGCAGTGTTTGACATAAAATTTCGCAGGCTGCTAAATCATGGTCTGAGAAATGACAGTTTACGACATGCTTTTTTTGAATAAGTAAAGGTTGAGAAGTGATAATAATATCGAATAAACGATCTTTTCTAGTGGGTTCCGTCATTATTTGACTAAAGTTTAACGATTCTAGCATATTATTAAAGTATTCCGTAGACGGATTGGCTGCCATTAGAAAATCTACGTTTCCATCCCCTAAACATACAATATGGTGTACACAACATAATGGAATTGTCAACTTCATCTATAAAATTCTTATAGTTGTAAGTTGGAGGTCTATAAAACACTCCCAGTACAATAGTTTTATTATTAATTTTAACTAATACCCATAACTGTTCGATTAAATCACTTGTGTTAATAATACATTTAAACATACTTTGTTTAATATAAAAAAGAACTCCACCTCCCCTACTACCTTGATCCCTACGTACCAATGTATAATTTTCAATATTGTTTGCTATAGAAGGTACTTCCTCCGTTAACCAGGTCTCACATACGGCCAAAATTTCAAAATTTGATATTAAATCTCTGATTTCATTAATTCGGTAGTAATGAACATACATTGATGTGTCCAATTCGCAAACAATCTTGTGACATGTAATTACCCTAAAAAGTAAAAATAGTTAAAAATAATCAAAAATTATAATATAAAATATTTGCATTATTAAAAATTCAAAGTGGGGAAATTTTACAAAATAAGTCAAAGTGTGACAATATTAAACCCACAAATATAAATGAGATGTGTATAATTCACAGGAGACACTCTAGGACAGCTGTTTCAATCTTTTTAGATCTCATCAGCTAGAGATAGTCTCCTGTGAATTATACCCACATCATCCAGGCTTATATACATAGCCGGAAATAACATTAATACCGAGAAATGAATGTTGTGACATCTGTAGAGTCATATACCACATTAAGTGGTGTTCTCTACCAAACAACAATAAATATGAATGGTTTGTCGTCCATTCGAGTTTAAAAATCAAAAATTATAATACAAAATATTTGCATTATTAAAAATTCAAAGTGGGGAAATTTTACAAAATAAGTCAAAGTGTGACAATATTAAACCCACAAATATAAATGAGATGTGTTTCGATCGTTTTTAATGTGTGTATCGTGTATCTCGAATGTGTGTATAATTCACAGGAGATTATCTCTAGCTGATGAGATCTAAAAAGATCGAAACAGCTGTCCTAGAGTGTCGCTTGTGAATTATACACATTTCATTTATATTTGTGGGTTTTAATATTGTCACACTTTGACTTATTTTGTAAAATTTCCCCACTTTGAATTTTTAATAATGCAAATATTTTGTATTATAATTTTTGATTTTTAAACTCGAATGGAGGACAAACCATTCATATTTATTGTTGTTTGGTAGAGAACACCACTTAATGTGGTATATGACTCTACAGATGTCGCAACATTCATTTCTTGGTATTAATGTTATTTCCGGCTATATATATAAGCCTGGATGATGTGTGTATAATTCACAGGAGACTATCTCTAGCTGATGAGATCTAAAAAGATCGAAACAGCTGTCCTAGAGTGTCGCCTGTGAATTATATACATCTCATTTATATTTGTGGGTTTAATATTGTCACACTTTGACTTATTTTGTTAAAAATAATAGTAATTAATAGCTAAAAAAGAAGTTAAATCTTTAATAATAACAGAATAGTTATACTATTATGATTAGCAAAATAAGATTGATTATAATAGTTAAATTAAGATAGGATTAATTATTATACTGATGTATAATAATCTATGTATAATAAGCTAAAATCTTGCAACTAAAATATTCTAATGCCAGTTAGACTGTGTTACCACATCCGTAAGAAACAGCATATAAATATATTGTGACGTTACTTTTGTATCGTGCAAATTGTTATTTATTCTTATATATCTCAGATCTCAGGGTCGAATTATTTGATGTTCAATCGTAAATATTACCTATAAAATTATTTTCTTCTATACCTAAATATGAGACTCCTATTATAACCTTTCAATATGGGATACTGTTATTGAAAGGTTAAATATTATCAACAAATATTTAAATTTCTTTACACACATGCAGTGGTTAATAATTTTCAATAGATAAAGTTTGGTTATGAATAATATCCATTGACACATATATCTGAAATGTCAAACCTGACAGTTATCAATTAAAATATATCTCAAGAAGGAATAAGTACCTATAGCATATATTGTTTATTAGCTCTTTATTGTTATAAACCTTTATTTTAGGATTTAAAAATGGAAAGAAATCTTACCCTTGTCAACTTACATGTAAAATTTTCTTTAGGTAAGTCTTCCTTGTATGGCCATCTAATAGTTTCTTAAAATTTTGACATATGTATTTTCTTTCTCCTCTTCCAACAATCACCTCCACTTTCACAATCTATAATTTCCACAATCTACATTTTCTGCCAAGAACCGAGATCACCACCGTAGATTCAGCAGACCTCACACCACCGGACTACTGGACTGCCTCATAAACTGCTTTCATGGTTTTCTTCTTATCTAGGACCCGAATGATGACTGCCAGCTCCCCAACACCTCAGTAAGTATCTTCTAATCTCTTTTTTATGATTAAGTTACCTTAATAATTATTTTCTTTTTCAGGAATATGATGACGACTTCAAATCTTCCACACCTTGATGATTAACAAACCCAGCTCAAAGACAGTTTTTTTTTAAATTTTATTGTTTTCTATCCATCACACCTACTGTCTCATAATACCCTTTAATTTTGTTTTCAGTATTTAATGCTCTTACTCTTCCTTTATTCAATAAAACACCGGACTTTCCGTTTATATGTTTTAATTTAACAAATTTTCTTCTTGGACTTTATCAGTTTACATTTACTAGATACACATTTATTTTATTTTTCTATTATATAATCAAATTTCTTCTTTTAGAAAATTTTATTTATTTTCATACCTAACTCAAAAAAACCCCTTTTATTATTATTATCTCCCTGAGATTGTATTAATAATGTTTTTATAAAACTGTGCAATAACAACGTTAATGTTAAATCGTATAAATATACCAACGTCTTGCCTGATCACTATCCACTTTTCGCGGTTTTTGACATTGACACGCAAATAGAAAGCACCGACACTTTCCAAGAAATTATTAATTATAAAAAATTAGTTAATTTAAGTAGCAAAATTAATTGGACTGACTATTATAAAATAAAAGATCCAAATATTGCTTGTGAATGTTTAGCGAATAAAATAAAAAAAATTGTCACCTCTTGCCAGACTAAGGAGATTTTATATAACACTTGGAAAAATAATAAAACCAATAAAACTGCCGAAAAGGAATATAAAAATTACATCAAAATACTTGATAAAGTTATTTATAAAGCTAAACTCCTAAGTCAGCAGCAAGAAGTGAAGTCCAAAAGTAATGATGCAAAGGCACTCTGGA
Source organism: Agrypnus murinus (assembly GCA_929113105.1). NCBI lineage: Eukaryota > Metazoa > Arthropoda > Insecta > Coleoptera > Elateridae > Agrypnus > Agrypnus murinus. The sequence continues at coordinate 82,390,239 of OV816030.1, forward strand.
AAATAATTAAGCGTAATAATATAAACGGTAATGTTAAGAAACAAAATAATGCTGGCCCGATAAAGCACCGTGATAAAATTATTGATGATCCGAAGAAACTCGCTGATACCTTTAATAATTTCTTTTGTAGCATTGGTTCTGATCTAGCCTCTAAAATTATTACACCTAATGTCACCGCGTATGAACCTCCCCCCTCAAACGAGAAATCTTTTTACTTGCACCCAGTAACCAATGAAGAAGTAAATAAAGCAATTAATGAGTTAAAGTTTAAAGCTGGAGGTGTAGATGGCATAAGTGTTAAAGTTTTGAAATGTTTAAGTAAAAGTATAAATAATCCTCTGAAATATCTATTCAATTTGTGCATTGAACATGCAATATGGCCAGATATGTTAAAATCGGCGGAAGTAATACCCATTTTTAAATCAGGGGAAAAAGATAATATTACAAATTATAGACCGATATCCCTAATCTCAAACATAGCAATAGTTTTCGAGAAAATAATTCACAAGCAACTATATCTTTTCCTCACAAAATCGGAAGTTATTTTAGACTTACAATTTGGATTTTTGAAAAATAAAAGCACCTCGGACGCCTTAAATATTATCTCGAATTACATATATAAAAAACTAGACAAAAGTAAACCGGTAATCGCAACTTTCCTTGATTTGAGCAAGGCGTTCGATACAGTAAATCATGAATTATTATTAAAAAAATTTCATAATTATCGCATTAAAAACTATTTATATAATCGAACACAGCAAGTCAAAATTGGAAAAGTTCTTAGCAGCAAAAAGTTGCTAGGTATAGGTGTCCCCCAAGGTACGATACTTGGCCCATTATTATTTATTACTTATATTAATGATCTTTTAAGCGTCTTGCCAAATGATGTAATTATTTCATATGACGACGACACAACCGTATTTTGCTCTGATGAGAGCTGGGCCCTAGTGGAAGTCCACATGAATAACTGTCTTGCAATAGTAGAAAATTGGTTAGCCCATAATCAATTGTCGCTAAACACGGGCAAAACAGTATGTATTCCTTTCGGTATATACTGTGACAGCGTCCCACTAAATATTAACATTCGCATAAATAGTAGACAAATTCAACGTGTAGAATCAACAAAGTATCTCAGAGTAATAATTGACTGTCATATGAAATGGGATCACCATGTAGCACACGTATTAAAGAAAACAAGATATCTACTTTTTATTTTCTCCAAACTTGCAAAAATTATGTACCGAGATACTCTGTTGATGATATACTATGCTTTGTTTAACAGCATCGCTACGTATGGAATCATCGCTTGGGGGGCATACAGTAATGTTCTAAATAAGCTTCAGTCTCTGCAAAATAGAATCCTTAAAATCATACTTGGTAAAAATAATAAAAATAACTGCAAGAAACCACTTAATATTAGAGAACATTTTGCCCTGACTTCGCTATTATTCCATTACAAGGAGAGAAAAGTGGCTTTCAAAACTTCGTTGAGTACCACTAGAAACAGAGGTCAAATTATTCCACGAATTTTTAAAACAATAATTTTTAAAAGTAGTTTTATAACTGCGTTTAGACTGTATAATTATCTCCCGATTGAGCTTATAACCTTAGAAGATAGTGTAAATACGATTAAAAAAGAGGCTTAAAACCTGGACCATTGTTAACTACGATCTAATTATAGCTATAAGAAAATGATTCATGCTTGCATAATACCTGTAAATGCAATCTAAATTTTCAACACTACACATTAGTTCCATCACACCAAATTTATATCTTTAATTTTTCCTTTTGTTAATTTTTGTTTTTCTCTTTTTGTTATATTTTATATTTTTTCTGTATATTTTCACTCTACTGTAAGCTAATCTCATGCACAGGTAGTTAACTACCTCTATGAGATTTTGTGAGAGCCGAGTAATCTGTAATCGACTCTTCACAATCTATTTGGCTATGAATAAATGAAAAAAAGAAAAAGGAGATACCTCTTTTTCAACTGTTTTATCTGTTTTTTTTCTTTTATTAAAATACTCCCTATCTTTGGTAATTCTTTCAGTTTTCTTATAAACAATGTCTATAACCATAGAAGTGAATGAGACCTTATTATTGAAGTACAGGGAGAATTTTAAATATGCAATAGAAAATCAATATACCTTTAAACTATTACATGATTTTTAATTTTCAGGTTGACTTATGGCTAGGATATCCTTTCCTTTTATTATCCTTGTTAATTTTAATATTGTATCAAAATACCATAATAAATATATGCTATTACATTCTATTTCATTATTTTACAATAATATAGTAAATTTTTGTATTCTTGGGATATCATGACTTTGTATGTAAGTTTATCTGTTTTTATTTATTTATTTATTGATCCTTAATAACCACATCTGTGCAATAATGATTTTCAAAAATTATCTATTCTTATGTATATGTTCATATTAAATTTTCTAACACACATAAACGTGAACATCACAATATATAAAGGTTAAATATTAACTTTATATATCATATTATATATCAATTTTATTAATAAATGTAGAGATAAATATAAAAAAGAAATGAGGAAATTTAGATTAAAATAGATAATAATTCTAATAGTTTAATAGTATGGTTACTTAAAACTTAGATTAATAATTTATAATGAAAGAAGTAAAAAAAATGTACAGTAATTATAAGAAAAATAGGTAATATCCCAAAATATTTAAAGTAACGTGTTGGCACAGTGCATGCCATTGAAATAGTAATTGATAACATAATCTGCATTATCTTTTATGTTGCAGTATTTTCATTCCATGTGGGATAATTTTTGAAAACAAGAAAATACCTCAAGTTAAATTATACTAAATATTTAATTCTTTCATAGTTTTAATAACGATTTTCTTTCCCTTATTATTAACGTAAATTATTCCATCTCGGCTTCAAACCTGACCCATTCCATATCGTTTTACTGCTTCCTTATATATGGATAATCGTACGCGAGTTAAATCTTCTTTGATTGATACTGCAGTTCCTTTTAGTGGTTTTCTGCTTGTAATTATCTCGTTCCTCGTACGATAACTAAGTAACTTTACAATTATGGGTCTGGGCTTTTTATTTTTGTTAAATTCGGGTTCCATTTTGCCTATACGATGAGATCTGCAAATTACACTTGTATCTAAATTTAAATTTAGTTTATTATTAAATAAATTGATTAACAGTTCATCCGTGCTTTCTCCAGTTGATTCAGGTAAACCAAAAACACGTAGGCAATTGCGTCGTGAATATTGTTCTTGATTGTCAATATCTTCTTTAATTTTTTCCATTTTATCAGTCACCTTTATATCCAACTCAGCTATTTTCAAATTACAATTTTCTGTTGCATTTTTCATCCCTTTAGCTACACTATCGTTAATCAGTTTATCCAATGACGCTTTATATTCTTCATTTTTTAACAGTGAACTGATAGCATTATTTATTAATAATGTTATCTCTTCTGAATTCTCACGTGTTAACATTTTGCAATTAAATTATAGAGCACCGTTATGTTTACTAATAACTAAATTTGTAACGTTAATATTGGAACTCGATTTATCGAGTAAAATATATTTCAAACGGACTGGTGTGTACACACGTCTACTCCTCACAACAACACATATGCAAAATGATGTTCCGTAATAATGTTCCTTACTTATTTACTAATATAGTATGTACTAATATTCCTTATTTTCAGATTTTTCTTAACGACCTAATACAAATATTTTTGAGTTTTATAAATTGAACATTGCTGAGAAATCTGTTATTTAATTGTATAAATATTTTCTCTATTGTTGTACATATTTATAATTTCTGCTGTTACGTTTATTTCCCTCTCCAAGCATGTCTCGAAATCAAGTCTCTACAAATGCTGTTGAACTTTTCAGGGAATATTTGGATCAAGATGGTACAAAGAGAAAGTTATTCATCTAAACGAGCGGATTCTGAAAATGTATAATATGTCATGCTTACCCTTAGGATTAAGCTATAGTTGCCAGTCATTTATCAAAAAACATTTTCCACCACTAATTACCATATTATGGCAAAACCTAAAAATCATAATGCCTTTGTATTCCATGGTGTAGCTCTCGTCGAGACGCTTCGAATGACATATAACAATGCTTAGTTTGGAGTAATATTTGTTGAGATAGACAAGAGAGAAGATTTTGTTGTACTTTTGTATCGTCTTTGTATTCTCCCAGGCGACCCGGACTCAGTGCATAAGTGTAAGTGTATCTGGAGCGAAATTTATCGTAGATTCTAGAGATATGCAGTTTATGGTGGCAAACTTTCTGAATTCCTGAGAAAATGGTTAAAACCACCAAGATGTACCATTTTCCAGTAGTTTTCTTGGCATAACTTTGTGCACAGTAGGAATTTCCAAATGCACCAACAGACAAAAGTTGTTCTACTCGCCGAGCCCGTCAAAATGAGCTATAGTATGTGAGTATACGATGCTTCTACGCAAAGTTAGCATATTGACCTTTACCGCCCAGCTTATCAATATAAGTGATACCTGCTTTGGTCAGTACGGTCTTTATGTATTAAAGAATCACACCTGAAAGTTTGAAGCAAATTAGAGAACATGAAATTTTTCTGTTTCCAATTTTGTGCAGTTTCTCGGAGACAGCCTCTTAAAATTCTAATAGAAATGTTTGTTTGCATCTTTCTCAGAAATTAGTTTTGCTTCCCTTCAATGGAAAACATGTTGTATTGCCACTACTCCATGTGATTTAATAAAAAGTGATCTATTTGGCCATTCGATCTCTGAGACAGTCCTATAATCACACCTTAAGTTTATTTTGTTCTCGAAATTCTCAATTAAGCAGAAAGTTTTTGAGCATTGCAAGCTACTGTAACAATTATAATAAAATATTTATTTATTCGTAAAAATTCAATGAAAAGAAAATACATTATTTAAACTGCACCTCCTGTTAAATTAACAAAGGAATATCAATTTCGTATCCTGGAAAAGCAAAACACCTTGTACGTATTGGGTTGAATACAAAAATTGACTAGCACAGTGTACTCTCCTAAGAATTAATTTGCCAATACGAAACTTTCATCCGACTGGCACCAAGGATAACGATAATATCGCCTGATGGATTTTACCGAAGAGATGCTAAGGTAACATACGACTGGACCATGACCGCGTCCGGCTCTCAGCGAATTTTTCTTATCTATTTCATGACGAATATGAGACCACAAAATGTTACGTCCGAAAGTTCCTTGAGCAAATTGCTCATTTATGTATGAATATCTTCTTTCTTCGATAACACAAAAAGAAGGAGAGGTACGAAAAAACATTCGGAAATAAACTTTAATTTACCTAACCTCCTTCATCTCGATAAATCTAGTAGTTTCAGAGAAAAATGACAAAAACCATTAGGGGGCGTGGTTTACCCTCATTATCTCCTCGAGCTCGTCACCTACAGACGGTGACTTTTAGGGGGTTATTTAACAGCCCTTCAGCAGGGCCTATGCAAAAATCCACGGACTTCCCTCAACTTTCGGCTATTTTTTCTAATTTGACTGCACTACTGGTAAACATTTTTAAATGAATTACTTTTCATACTGTTTGTTCTTAAACTTGAGTTGTAATTCATGTTTTGTTATAGTTGCTGTGCGAAAATTATTTAAAGATGCAACTGACGATAAGATTAGAGTAGTATGCAGTTGGTTACAACCAGTGAAAACAAGGCAAAACAGACGGTAAGCACATGCAGGTGTAACTTTAAAACATTTTTCTAAAAAATTCTAAATTTTTACAAATTATTTTGCAATGTCCAATGTGTTACAACACATACAGTAATTTTAATATTAATTATTTCATTTTGTTGCAGATATCAACGCAACCAGAAAGAAAACTAAAAATAAATTATATACATGTATTATAATAGTTTTATGAGTTTATTTTATTTATATATTTTTTTAGCTGTGAAATACATGAAATAAATACATACAGCTGTACTTGTAGAGAGATTGTAGATGTTATACGCATGTAATTTCTCTATAAGTACGGCTGATAGTGTTTATTTACTCCATATATACTGGTCTTTTATTTGATATTGTCTACTGGAAACATACTCATCTAGGAATACTAGCTAAAATCGAATTAAGCTGGTTCTAGAAAAGCTAAATCAAAATTATATCAAGTATGATATACACTTGCATCAAGATTGAATGACACTTGAATAAACTTGCATGCCACACTAATAAGCTTAAACTAAGCTTGCAAAACAAGTTGACTGCAATTACCACGCGGTCATTAGATTTTTAACAAAAGAAGGCCACACGCCTAATCAAATCAAACAACGTTTAGACGGCGTTTATGGTGATTTATCTCCTTCATATTCCACTGTAAAAAAGTAGTCAAAATGTTACCGTTTGGGGCAAGAATCCGCACCGGTAGGCCAATTGAAGCGGTAACGCCTCAAAAAGTTGCAATCATTGAAAAGACATGGTAGACAGTCGCTCAATCGATAAAGAAAGTTATGACAACAATATTCTGGGATTGCGAAGGCATTTTACTGATTGATTTTAAAGAACGCAATACAACTGTTAACAGTACATATTATGCGTCTTTATTGCATAAATTGAGAAACAATAACCGTGAAAGACGTCGAGGAAAATTGACAAGAAGTGTTAATTATTACACGACAATGCACCCGTTCATACTGCCACAATTTCACAAGCTGCCATTCGCGAATGCGGCTTTGAAGCATTGGATCATCCACATTACAGTCCGGATATGGCTCCTAGTGACTATTATTTATTTTCCAATTTAAAGAAAGACCTTAGGCGACGTCATTTTAAGGACGAGAACGAGTTGCAAGCAGCTGTAATTGAACATTTTGAAGGCAAAATTTCAGATTATTTTTACAAAGGCATTGAATTATTAATTCCAAGTTGTAATAAGTGTATTGACATTAGGGGAGATTATATTGAAAAATATAAATTATTATATTTTACCAAGTTTATTTTTTCTATATCAGGCCGAGAATTTATGGCGCTTACCTCGTATTATTAATAGTATATTATATACCAAGGTTGTGAAGAGTTTTTTCTAGAGCCGAGCATTATTAGATCCCGAGATGCGCAGCATCGAGGGATATAAGATGAGAGGCTCTAGAAAACACTTCACAACCGTGGTGTATATATAATTTTTTTCACTACTAGTACTTTTATTCCTTTTATTCTTCTCACATAAAAAACGTACTATCGCGATCACGGATCTTTTCCTGGATGCCAGTGTATAATGGGATGAATTTTTGCCCCGTGTTACACTAAAATCTGGATTATTGACTAGTAGTCAATAATAAAAAATTATTTACCACTAGGCAAGAAGGCTAACTTCACAAGGTGACAACAGACTAGATAATAGTATGTTTTAAAGCTAGTAGTGAAAAAAATATTGTACAGTAGTTGCTCGATTATATGAACTAATTAAAACCAAGCTTGTTTGTACAAACGAGATGTTCAGTCAATTGAATGTACCCTTTAAAAAGGGTTTATTATATTTATTAACTTAAATACATTTTATAACAGAACTGTCTGGTATGCAAAAATTATTACTGAGAGATTATTCATACATGCGAAGTCATATATTTCAGTAACTTACCTGTTCATTGAATTGAGTATTCACTCCAATGAGTGGCTACTGTATGTAGTGTTAGTATGAAGTTCAAAAATTTCAATAGTATTAATGCTTTTTATTTAAGATGTCCAAGAATTTCTTTGCTGTAATAATTTTTTAGGGAGCACTTTTAATGATAACATAATATAATTTTAAATTTTTAAGTTATAATTGCAATTTTGATATAAAATTCAGAACTCCAAAAATTATTATCATATATAATTTAACAAGTGGTCTAATTTTTTCCGACAAAATTTGTCATTTCAGATGAGTAGCTTTCGCAATGAAAACTACACGAGTCGACGCAGGAGACGAGTGTAATTTTCCAAAAGCAAAAGCTACGAATGTCTTAAACGATAAATTTTGCAAGAAAAAATTAGACCATGAGTTGAATTCGGCTTGACAATCCATCGAGCAAATTTTTATTTAGCGTGTGTAGTTAATATTAATTTAATTAAATTTGACATTTCATTTTGACATAAATTTTTTCACTAAGAAAAAACCACTAGTGGTTTTTTCACTATAAAACTAATTTCATTGGTCCCAATTTGAAAAATTCTGTAATTTGATTGGTTAAAAATTTTCGAGTTGGATTGTCATTCAAATTATCTTTCTGTCTTTAAGGACCTAACTTATGATTTAGTTCATATTAGTTCTTTTAGTTTGTAAATTATCAATGTAAAAGTGAGTCCTTTTTTAAAAACAAAATAAGACTGTTAGTTAAATTAAGAGAAGTGATTGAATACTTGAATCATATAGTTGAATAAATTTCGCTAAATTGTACATATTATTATATAAATGTATACAGTTCTGTTTTATACATTAAAAGGAATAAAATAATAAAAATAGAATTTGAATATTTACACATTAAGTAAATATAATAAAATCTTTGTAAATATATATTAATAAATACAAGAAATGTACAATGGTTTCTTTTAATTCTCCATCAAAAAATTCTCATTTATTATTCTATACATCTTTTGGTTTTCTTAAATTATTAATAAAAGTACAGCTACAATTTAATAATAAATAAATATTTTGTACAATAAATACATCAAAACAAAAACAAATATATTTATTTTATAAATAGTACAAATAAATTACACAAGACGGTTTCTTATCTTAAAACAAATAGGTCCAAAATGTATCTGCAATACACAAAATACTCTTACAAAATTTCTCTAATTAATTAAACATAGTAAAATAAAAAAGAAGTATGTATACATTATTTAACATAACAACTTCATCTTTACTTAGTGATGTATAAAAATTAACTTTTCACTAGATCTTGGGAAAATATAACACTTTATGTTGTCATCAGTTCTGCATGTTACGCAAATAACAATAAGTAAATGTCTTTGATTGGGTTCACGTCCAAAAATATAGTCTACATTCATACTATTATCAAAGACTATATTAATCCTTGCTAAAGATCCTCATCTTAATATTCATTTTTAAACTTTTTTGATTTAGATATTACATAACTTTAAAAACCCTGAAATAATTTTTTAAGTAAAACAAAAAGTGTCAATAATGTAAGAAAAATGACATAGTATAAAAATAAATTGTCAATAGAGTGATCTTTTTATGTAAAGACTTGCCTTTAACCCCTTGGCGTTGGAGACACACTCTATACCTCAACAAACAAATGAAGAAAATAGGTCAACGTGTGATCAACAGCTGTAAAACATATTGTGATAAGATAAGAGTGTAAGCAGTATCTCATGTTACCAGAGCTGTTAAAAAAGGTCAATACGATCGGATTGTACTTTTTAACATTTCGTTTGCCATTGTTGCATATATACACCCTAATAACGGGTTATAATTAAAAACTTCATTACATTTTCAGTGTCATAGGGTAAGGGTAATTTAAAGAAAACTAATTAGCAAAAAATGGGGAAGATAAAATCAATTTAATAAGGATGAAATAAATTTGATTGTTATCATTGTAGCATAAATTGATTTCATTTTCCCGTTTTTGTACGTATATTCGATTATAATTGAATATATGTTAAGCGTCACATTAGCTCTTCTTAAATAAAATGAATTCCTGATGCTACTGAAACATTCCAGCTCACCTGCTGTTTCTCTTATCAGTTAAATTCCTCGAATCAACCATGTGATCGTCAAGTGATCACGTGTTCGCGATACGTTTTGCATTTAACCCCACATGATTTCTGTGACCTAGACTTTTCATTTGTTGTTGTTGAAGTATAGTCTGCATCGTGCATGACTGTCCACAACAACCAAATTATGTATACCTATGCACCATCTCATTTTCATTCTATTATACGTGATGCTGACTTATATATCATTTTAAATCCATTTTTGCGAAAGTTGAATTTTACTTATTAAATCTGGAGAGGCTGAAGGTCGTGCCCTCCTTAAACGTGTATGCATAATTCTGTCGATCAGTACTTATTTGTTTGGGAGTAAGTATGCATGTACAATATTTATAAACACATTTATTTGATCTTTATACTGTGATCCAAATGATTTTTCCCTACTAACTCCGGGACATTCTCTAATCGGTCACAGACTCACATCAAACTTAGAACCCTATCTAACAGAAATCAAAGAATTCCACCTCTCATGATAGCAAAATCTCTGGAAACGCTCGAGTAAGGAACACCTAAACTCTTTCAACAAAGAAGCAAATGACGTCAACAGGTACAAACAACGCTGCAGGCTGGAACTCCTGTTCTATTAAAGGAAAAAATCTACATCCACTGTATTGGCATATAAAAGATGGACTAACATTTCCTGATGACAATCTCGAACAAAATAGTTCAAAGGCGGCCAGGAGATACTTCAGTCACCACCACCCCATTCTTCTAGAAGGGTAGCATATAACCACTGGTCCAAAGCAGCATTCCGAGTTCAACCAGCAAATATTATTATTAAATGTATTTTGATTAATTCTAATTTTAGTATGACAAATGTAACACCCAAACAAATTTGGTATACTACAAAGGATAAGATGTAAGGAATTTCTTTGTGTTTTTTATTAGATATCGAAATTAAAACAAAAATCATAGAAACCAAATTTCTAAGGTTAATGAACTACAGTGAAGTCTCGCTAATTCGGACTAATTAAAACAGGGGCAATCCGAATCATCGCGGTTTCCGGATTACCGCGTCTGTAGAGTTACTATGTTTTATTTGTAAATAAGTGCAATTAAAACATTCTGTAAAAACATTTATTTAAAAATAAATAAAACTACAAAAATATTTAAGCAAAAACTGTTTTAAAAACACAAAAAATAATATGCCGTATTAATATGTCATTAAAAAAAGGCGGTGATTTTTGCTTGTTTCGTGTTTTTTGAACTTAATACGTTAAATATGATTTTTTTTAAACCCTCCGGCATCACAATTGTTTCAAGTTTTTACCGCCCAGTGCAAAGCCATGCCTTTGCAATAGTTTCTTAAATGGCTTCACTGCGTGCGAATCACTGAACAGCTTTTCTCCCGCGATTTTTAGCACCCGAAAATTGTATTTTTTAAAATTGAATATCCATTCTTTACTTGCCCTGACGTCATCGTTTTGGAACCATCTTTTATAAAGTCAGCAGCTTGCAGAGTATACGAAACAGTGGAATAACCAGTCGTGATACGACGCCGACGTATCGTGATACGAGCGTGATAGCGCATACGTCGTATCGCAACGGCTTCCAGTGTTTCGTATGCACCGCACGGTGCTGGATAAAGATGCTTTGCGTTTTCGGCCAAAATTTCGGTAGATATCAGTGACATATCTAAAACCATGCTAACAACTTTTCTTCCATCTCCGGATATTCCGCAGGTTTTAACGTTTTTTAACTTTGTATTTTTTATCTCACACCTACACTACGGGGGAACCAATAGTTAAAGTTATCTGTCCCCCATCTAACATGCAACATGAATACACACACCCATAGTTGGGGTTGCGGAATTTTCCAATTAGAAAAATCCCGATGCCCCAAGTGGGATTCGAACCCACGACCCTTGGAACACGAGTGATGCACTAACACCACTCGTCCACCGCCGGCCCCTTTTAACTTTGTTATATGATCTTTCAGATTATGTAACAAATCTGGAAATGTATAATACTTTAAGTTACAATGCAGTCTTTTTACATTTAACAATTTTTAAATTTAGCACAAAATCTTTTTATGTATTCTTTTTTAACTTAAACCTTTGTAACTAATATGAATTGTGAAGTTGCAATGTAACCACTTTTAAAAAATATGTGCCTTTTTATGATAAAAATTTATCAACAGACATAAATATAACAACGTAAACATAAATAAAATCTTATTTATCTTATCTACAACGGTAGTTTTGTATCAAATTACACATCTGAATACCCATTGCATTAGTTACTATAAACAAAACGTGATGAATAAAAACAATTAATTCAAAAGTTCGGATTATCAAAACCTTAAATACGGATTACAAGGAAACCAATGTAAATAAATTGCTGGTCCGGATTGTCGTGATATTCGGATTAATGTAGATTCGGTTCAACGAGACTTCACTGTACTTATTTATTTATTTTTTAAATTGAATAAATAAAACTGTCTTTCATTCAAGCTAGAAAAACAAAGCAATCAAAAGAAAATTTTATAACAAATTACTTAATCATTTTGTAAGTTCTATCTTACGTAAGATTTTTAGTCTCCCCCTACTTCCTTTGTCAGCAAAAATAAGGAAAGATTTAACACCCCCACCCCCTAAACCTGCTTACATAATACTTGAGTGTCCCCAAATCTAGGTTACTCAATAGTATATTTAAAGTATTCGTTTCATAAAACACGTTTTTAGCACACACGTCTGAGTTTAGAAAACGACCCACGAAGCGGACAGTTTTCTAAAGGACAACAAGTGTGCTTTGTTTTTGTGGCGCAGTTGACAAAATGGAGCCGTTTTTTGATACGGACAGTTTCATTGCTGAAATCCAGGGTAAACCCGCGATTTGGGACTACAAGAGTGATTGTTACAGTAACAGAACTGAAAATGCAAAAGCTTAGGAAAAGATATGTGGAATAACTGTCCAAACTTTAGACGGTCATTGACAATAGGATGTACCCAAAAGTTACGCCATTTTCTTCTTGTTCGTCTTCGCAGGAGCAATAGAAGTAATGCTTCTTCTGTGAAATTCATGCTGGTACTGACCACAGTTCGTCGTCGAGGTAGCCACAAAAAGTCGCTGGGTCGAAACGCAGCTTGTAGTCTAGTGGATGACAGGATGCCGACATTTTTGCTGCCAACTTCGACTGCAAAAAGTCGCCCATGTGAAAGCGGCCTTAGCTATGAAAGTAAATAAAATTTTGTGCTGAATGCTTTCAGTTTTTCAGATATTTAAATTATTTTAGGTTACATTAATAATGAGATTCAGTGGTGCTGCCGAAGAGATTAATGGACCAACATTTTCATAGATGATATTGCGGTCATAAGATGATGCGATCATTGTTACTGTAACAAAAAATAAAGTTCGGAGAGAGTTCTTAATTGCACAGAAACTGTGGATTGATTTAATTAAACAATATTTGAGTCTAAGGCCTAGGAAATGGAAAATGTATTTCTACTCCCATCAATATAAACACCATGGGAAGAATTCCTTTTATTATTGCCACTTATTTGCATTTACCCAACCCGAAGCTTTTTACAGGCCATTGCTTTAGATGTTCAAATGCTTCCCAATTGGCTAACAAAGGTAGCGAATTTAATAACTATAAAACGGCATGGAGGCTGGAAGTCCTCAGCTGTGGCTGAAGCCTATCTAATAAGCCATGTACTTCCACTTCATTCGCTCAAGTAGTCTTCCACTTCTTCGTTTTCACATGAAGAATCTTTTAGCAGCAACCCAATAACGAGTCAAAAAAACATTGTTGAGGGGCAAATTTACCTTCATATAAGATTAATGACTAGGACCAGCAGTGTAATAACTGCACTTTTAATAGAAAAGATGTACTTATAATTTTTAAAAATAGTTTGTGAATTTGCTAAATAATTGTTAATTTAATTAATTTATTTTGCTCATCAAGAAATAAAAATAAATTCTATTTTGTGTGTATTTATTTCAAAAGTTAACCATTTTATCACATATAACAACAACATAATCGCACTTTCAGTTATCGCTTCATTCCATACAATTTAAAGATATTGATTTATATACAGGTTGATTCAGCAACAACTGATATCCTTTAAATGGTATGTAGAGGGGAGGCAGTAGAGCTAATTTACCTTGACAAGTTAATTTTAAAGTTTTATTGAATTTTTGGATCCAGTGGATCCCTGACCTTGGATCCTTTTGGATCCAAAATTCAATAAAACTTTAAAATTCATTTTCTGGAAAACTATTCGTTTTTGACCTATACTTGTCAAGGTAAATTAGCTCTACTGCCTCCCCTCTACCTACCATTTAAAGGATATCAGTTATTTTTTAATCACCCTGTATAACACAGTCTACAAATTATACTACAAATATATACATTTTTGTATAAAAAATATCTTGCTTTAAAAACTCTCCAATTTTACAATGTAAATCAGGCTGGGCCACTGGAGGAGCTCTTTACGCGTCTCTCACTCTCACTACAGCATCAGTTTGAGTCATTTGGGTCATGTAATGTTTGGTTTCTGAACATACACATTTTATAAAATTATAACTCAAGAAGTAATTAATAAATCCTACTTTCTTAGCAATTATAGTTTAATTTTTTGTTGAACAATTTTACTAGTCAATAACATAATTTCGAAAATTAATAGTAATAAATAGTTAGAATAGACATTTGGGTTGCTTGATTTGCAACCCTTTTCAATTGCGTTGACTAATGCTAATAAATCTTTTATAACAATTTGTTAACAACCAAATCGTGTAATCTTCTTAATCATCTCTGAATAACAGTTTTCATTCTACTGCACACATTTTTGCATAAAAGTCTAACAAATAAGCAATCATTTATAAATCAGAATTTGTCAAATTATAGTAGGAACTCCATAATCCGAACACACTGTATTCCGAACATCCAGTAATCCGAACAGCAACATTTACAAGGTATAATCCGAACAAACCTCTTTAATCCGAAATCCTCTTTAATTCGAACAAATCTCTTTAATCCGAACAAGAAAATTCTATGTACATACGAAAATTGAATATGTAGAGTTCTTGGAAGGTGAATATTAATTATAAATGAGATTATAGCAGATTGCTGATGCAGTTTTTGGCTGATACTGTTACGACCCGACAGGTGTAAACAAATTCTATGAAGATCAGCAAACGCTTTTGTTATTAATATAAAGAGTAATAAAAACCCTGAAGGCTACAGATGTAAAAAATAAGCTATAAATATAGTAATCATAGCATCACAAAGGTGCTCTAAATGTTTTGACGTTGCAGTTTTGCCGCAATTGTTTGTATAATGACATCATCTACCTTAAAACTTTTTTCTTACAATTTTGTTAATAGACAATTTGTATTCGTGGCGTTCGAAATTCAATAAAAAAATGTCAAAACGTAAACACATATTATTAAAACTATCAGAGAAATTCAGCAATTAAATATTGGGTTGGTGTTTAACGATTGGTTTAAAATATGGTGTTGGTAAATAGACAACCAGTGATATAAAGAAAAACATAACAAAAATCCTAGAAGATGTCTCATCTACTGACAAAGGTACAGAAAATAGAGAAATACAGAAATGAAGACCATAAAATGAAAGCACAATGCTACAAAAGGAGAAAGAAAAAACTTAAAGCAAAAAAATTACTGATTTTCTTAATTAGAAATAAAAGTTTTGTAACAAAATTAGTAAATTACATAATTTAAGTTCTTTATAATAAAGTACCATAGCATAAAACAATATTTATATTCATACATCCAGTAATCCGAATTCCTCGTTAATACGAATTACCCTTGCATTTATAAGGATTAAAGAGTTCTACTGTAATTTCAAAAATCGTCATTTTGATTTCTGAAATCCTCAAATGTATTTCAGACAGAATTTTCTTTTGGAGGAAGCGAGAGGGGCTAACAAATTAAATCAAATATAATTATATATTATATAATTTAAGGTTGCATATATGGTTTGGGGAGGGATTTCAGTTCCGAGCCCCCCTCCTGGCTAAGTGCCTGATTTCAGAAAATGTTGCATATATTTCAAGTAATTTGATAAAATCTTAAAACAATCCATGACATAAACTGGTATATTTGGTTGTCATGGAAATGATTTTGTTGTGTAGTTTGTTTATATTATTGAGAATCGCACGACGATGCCGAGAACCAATAGAAAAATTCAAATTTGAATTGTATCCATGACAATCACACAATTTTCCCGAAAATTTATATATATATATGCTACCAAGGAGTAATTTTTTGGAAATTTTTTGGAAATTATACTTGTAACATATATAGCTACATAAAACCAATTAATCATAATGCATTTTTTCTGTGCGTCGTGCGATTCTCTTACCGAATACAGCCTCGTGCATTGATTCTGCCTGGAAATTTTGATTTCATGCATTTCTGCAACGTAATTGCACTCCACTTCGTGTCGTGCAATTATGACGTTGCAGAAATGTCACTCAAAAAATTTCCGGCAATAATCAATGCACTTGGTATATTACAAGTGAGAATTTGCATTGTAAAACTTTCTTTAATGTAGTCTTTTAATTTGAGTGGAAATATTGTGCGATTTAAAATGTACTTTGTAAAATGTCCAGAAAAACACACCCAAAAATTAATTATGGACTCACACTTTCTGCAAAGCAATTTACACTTTCTGATATAATTGACGTGTTCTAAAAATATACAATATACATTAGGCTGGCCGTTATTTTGCAAAATTTCTATGTTTTAACTTGAGAATTTATATACTTATGTTGTTGGACCTGCTGAAAACGAATATGATAAAATTGAAACTGTCAGAAACCCATTTGACAGCTGTCAAGAAAGCGGCCAATTACACTAAAATGAGCATTTTCGAGTAACTGCCAAAGTCTTTGTGGCATCAGATTCGTGTTAAGCAACTTCAACCACATAAGTACACAATATTTTACATTAAAACATAGAAAGATAAAAAAGTTATGACACAAAGTCTCTAGAAATGCTCCAAACCCATGTTAAATCCCATTTAAACATTAACCTCTCAGTGGCACGGGTAAATATTGGCCAAATGGGCTGGAATTTTGCACAGCACATTTTTTTGACATTTTAAAGCGATCTAGTGGGGCGGGGAGCTACAAAATTTTAATTTTTGCAAAATAACGGCCACCCTAATATACATACATATAGATATCTAATTTGAAATACAATTTATTTTTTCTGAAATACAAATGACGCTTTCTGAAGTTAAACTGATGAATTTGAAATACAAATGACCCTTTCTGATATTAAATTGAGCAATCTGAAATATAAATGACACTTTCTAAAATTAAATTGAATAATATGAAATACAAATGACACTTTCTGCAATCAAATTTACATATTTTGAAATACAACCAGAAAAGGTGTAGTGGAACATCTACGTTTCTACGTACTTTAAAATAAATCTGATGAAACAAGAATTTAATATATGTACATGAGTGAATAAATAAAAAAATTGCAAAATATAAATGAATTATTCTTTTAGTTTAGCTTTAGGCTAATTAAGACTGGCAGAGATTGTGCTAAGTAGGGGTATGGATGGATTATATTGAAATGCAATCGTGACGTGATCGTCGCACTAGTAGAGTAAGGGATCATCTCGCTGAAGATCGAGCCCACAAGCTTGACCTTGGAGCCCTATGATGTAATAAATGAGTTTGACATTTTAAGAACAGCTGTTATTGTGCTAACAACTTTAAAATATAAAATGTTACTGTTCCTTTTTCTTTATTTATTTCCTCTCAAATAATGGAGTTTCTTTGCCAATGGACTAATGACTGTGCTGAAATATTTTTGGAAGCCAGTGACAACTTGGCACTAAAAATCCACGGTTTGTATTAGAAATCTGTGTCCAAAGTTGAAATGTATGTATTTATATCATTGGTATTGATGATGGGGTTGGTTCATCTCCCTAACATGCATGACTATTGGAGAAAATCACATTTATTAGGTGGCCCACCTGTATTTTCTCCGGATATAATGGGTAGAGATTGGTGAGTAACTACATTTATTATATTGCTCTCAACTGCTAATAGTTATTGCTTATTAAAGTATATTAGATTTAAATCTAATAACGAGGAGTAGTTTGTTGTGTACAATAATATTTGATTATGACTATTGTGTTTTAAAAGCATACAATGTTGATTCAGCTAAAGGACGATCAGTCCACGCATCCACTAGATAGTATATACATTTATAGCGGCACCTTAGCATGAGCGCAGCCGGCGCAAAGGAGTTAATGCCATTTATGTTTAATTTATAGTCCCACAAAAATGGAGAAATTAGTCACCCTCATGATAAACACCTCCAAAAGCAATATGGACCCCATGGGAACAAGATCAAATTGCCCGTAGTCCAAAATGTCAGCTGCAACTAACTGTTGTAACGACCCGCTTGTAGAGGGTAATAAGCACATGATTATGGATACCGTTAACCATCTTCGGCATGAGATTTGTGATGACCAATTTATTGAATTAATTGTTTGTCAGACTGTAATATCACATCAAAATGTGGTCATGAATGCACTTTAATGTACACTAACATAAGCCATCTACATGCATGTATGAAAGATAAAAGAAAAATTCTTGTCATTACTTAATTAACATTACACAATACTTAAGGTAGAAAACGAATTAACTTTACAATCGTAGAAGTTGATGAAAATTGGATATGTTGTTAACAAAAGTACGAGGAATTGATTGACCGACCGCAAGAAAGAAAATTCTACCATCTAGAACGCGAGAAAGTAATTAAAGAAATGTGACATTTTTGCAGTAGAATATTTAATTGTAATGGCCAACACTGTGTCTGAGGCACAAACACATTAAAATTATACTATCTTACCAACCGTACATTGTCGTGGAAAATCGTGGAATAATAAATAAATATTTTTTGATTCAATTCCCTTGAAAAGCAACATCTTTTACCATCTATGAGTTTAGATATTGTATTTATAAAATCCACCTTCCGGATAAACAAAATACACTAAGAGTGAGTGCGCATGTGCACAAAATGCTAACCAAGATATGGCAACAACGTCGTCGGCTGTTCCGAATTCTGACTTCAAACAGACTTTTTTTACGTTTAATTGAAATCAAACTATAAATAACTTATTATTGGTGCAAATAAAAGTTAATCACTTGATACACAGTGAACTATGTTCAACTCTAAATCTTTTTCAGGCTCACTCATTTTGCTGACATTTGAGCTGAACTAACCTCAAAATGCATGCCATGTGTAAACAAGCCGGCCGCGTAGCCACATTTCGCAGTGTCCTAGCGTGCAAGTCAAAGACAAGGCCAATATTTCTATATATTTGTCAGTAAATTATTAAAACGGGTGATTTTTTAATAATAATGGAACTTTAAAATTATAAGCTAATTTTTCATGCGGAATTTAAATGATGAGATGTCACTGATTTTCTACCTTAAAAATAAATATACACTTTTTTAAAGATTTTTAAAAATCCTTGTAACAATGTCAATCTCAGCAGCAACTTCAGAAAAGATCGTCTCCACATTAAGAGAACTAAAAACATGGATTCAATCGCGTATAGTGCAAGATCATCTAGGGGGATTGGCGTTATTACATATTCGTTGTACATAAATTTGGAAATTGCCAACATTATTGATAGATTTGGAAGTAACAAAAGGAAAATAGATTTTATTTTATAAAGAGTGGCCCTCCGACTACGGAGGGCCAGTGGTAGAGATCCTACCTCTCGTTCAGAGGGACAGGGGTTCAAACCTCGGTTGCAACTGAATTTTAACAATTTAGTGCAATCGTGTTTGAGCTCCTTAGGATAAAGTATGAAAGTTGTATGAGTGATAAAGTATGGGGGAGCGTAATGTACTTGCTACAATAGCTCCATTACCTCCGTTGCACTGCCATAAGAGTTTGTGTGGAACCCCAACACTGCAAACTGCGGTAAAAGGGGAATGGATTATGTATGTAAGTAAGTAAAGAGTGGTTTTATAATGGTACTTTTATTTAATATAGTATGATCAAAAAGTCTTTGGATCAGGGTTGCCATGAAATTAACAAGCTAGCTATGAAATTATTTATTTCTATTATTTTTGACATTTACTTCACAACTGTCATGTCAATAAATAATAGTTCAAATAAATTTCAGTCTGTGTTCTTTTTATAAATGTTATTATGTAATACTTAAAACAACTGCAATCACAAGAAATAATAATAGTGTACGCTAACCTAACATTTTCTGTGTACTATGGGGCTCTGTTTAGCGGTGTCAGCGCATCGTATTTTCTTGATACGGGTGGCTGTGTCTCCATTAGCGCTACTCAAGATACATTTGTGCTACTCTGTGCAGTTCACAAAAACTACGGGCAGTAGAAGTAAATAATTTTATAGATGTTTTTACATTCCATAGCTATTGCAATCCAAAGACTTTTTGATCATAAGATATAAATTAATAAGAACAAATATAAATTTTTTGTTTTTTCGAATTTTTTGCCCCCCCCCCCCTCGAACAAAATCCTGGATCTGTCACTGCATACGAATTATTATTGTCACTACAGATTTGACCAGATTTTCTGTTATAAAAAGCTGATAATTAATTAATTTGAATAGTTTTTTAACTTTGTTTATAATTTTTATCTCTATTAAATAATAATAAATAACCTTTGATAATGAGAAAATAAGTTTGTAGTACCAACTGAACTATTTCTAAATTTCTGAAGAAAACGAATTTCTTATCTAATACTCGTTTTACTTGCTTCATCAGTATTTTTGCTAAAGTCTTTTATTTAATGAATAACACAGCCACAAAAAAAAATCTTTTTTCGGGTCTGGGGATCAGACCATGTTTTCTATATGTTTTTGGGGTCACTGAAACCGAATCCGAAGGATCCGTTTTACCCCATCACGTCAGGTTTTTGACATAACCTCAAAAAGTCTTCACAGCCACACAAAAATAAAAAATAATGCTGGCCTGGGGGTTAAGCCATTTTTACTATATGTTTTTGGGGTCGCTGAAACCGAATTCAGAGTCCATTTCACCCTATCATGTAGGTTTTTAATATAACCTTAAAAAATCTTATAATCCAAGCCCAATTAGCCCCTCAAATTGGAATTTATGGTTATAGGGTAAAGAGGTTATGGGGTCAAGGCGTGAAGGGGTCGAATGGTTATGGGGTTAAGAGATTATGAGGTTCAATACATTAGGTATAACCATTGAACTATATATAAATAACTGGAATGGATGCCTTGTGTAAATAGCTGAGACAAATGAAATTTTATGCAACCCACCACAATGTAGGATCCTCATCCTTTTCTAACTCAATGATTCAAATTAAATATTTGGTCGCACACAAAATAAAACTTAATCTACGTTAAAAATCAGCAAAAAGTTTCAAGTGTCCTTATAATGCAGGTAACATAAGTTAGAAAGAAACAGGAATACTACATTCTTGTCTGTTGCCCCTGACACAACGTTTTCTGATTTAGCGTGCTTGCGCGTCCCTTCCAGTTATTTATATATAGTTCAATGGGTATAATGGGCTAAGTGGGCTTGGATTATAAGATTTTTAAGGTTATGTCAAAAACCTGATTCGGTTTCAGCGACCCCAAAAACATACAGTAAAAATAACTTAACCCCCAGGTCAGCACTGTTTTTTATTTTTGTGTGGCTGTGAAGACTTTTTGACGTTATGTCAAAAAAAAATTTTTTTGGTCTGGGTTCGTATTCTGGAGTTTTGCATAACAAGTCTTGCATACGAGATGATGTGATTCTCTATTACATTCTAACATTTGATTGGTTAAGTTGCATCTTATGACGTAAAAATTACGTCATCTCCTATGGGAGATTTGTTCGTATGAGTTCAAGAATACGAACCCTGGGCATGAGACCATGTTTATTATATGTTTTTGGGGTCGCTGAAACCGAATCCGAAGTCCGTTTTACCCCATCACGTCAGGTTTTTGGCATAACCTCAAAAAGTCTTCACAGCCACACAAACATAAAAAACAGTGCTGACCTGGAGGTCAAGTCATTTTTACTGTATGTTTTTTAGGTCGCTGAAACCGAATCCGAAGTCCATTTCACCCTATTATTTCAGGTTTTTGACATAACCTTAAAGAATCTTATAATCGAAGCCCAATTAGCCCTCCAAATTGGATTTTATGGTTATAGGGTAAAGAGGTTATGGGGTCAAGGTGTGAAGGGATCGAATGGTTATGGAGTTCAATATATTAGGTATAACGGGCTAATTGGACTTGAATTATAAGATTTTTTTAAGGTTATGTCAAAAACCTGACATGATAGGGTGAAATGAACTTTGAATTCGGTTTCAGCTGCCCCAAAAACATATAGTAAAAATGACTTGACCCCCAAGCCAGCATTGTTTTTAATTTATGTGTGGCTGTGAAGACTTTTTGAGATTATGCCAAAAACCTGACGTGATCGGGAAAACACACGAATTCGGTTTCAGCGTCCCCAAAAACATATAGAAAACAGTCTGATCCCCAGACCCAAAAAAAAAAAACTTTTTTTGTGTGGCTGTGTAATTTATAGTAAAATTAAACCTAGGCTTAGAGGAAAAAGTGTGCATCATGTTTAAGCATATTTAACTGTCATAAAACACCAGGGTGGCCAGCAAGAGTGGTACCTTTAAATTCAAGGTTTTTTGCCAGTTTTCCAGTTCATAAAATATCCTTTTTCCTTCAATAATTTATGCATACCCATATTTATGACCAAATTATTTATTTAGAATTAATAATAACGAAACATAAAACTTCAATTGAAGTCTTTTGTTTTGATTGTCGGAAGAGCCTAAAATAGCCAAATAACAATCAAAAATGGAGCAGTTTAACTCAACTCTTATTAGTCTGTAAAACTATAGATATTCAAGATACAAGTATAAAAAGTCATTCTGTATGTCACGAACAGTTTAAGACACGAGCGAGTATTTTAAAAGACGTGAGTGCAATAAAGAGACTTTTTACATGTGTTTCTTATGTTTTATCGACGATCATAACGCTTTACTAGAATATAGATTTTATTTAATATTTGTGACTTATCAGCTTGCTTTGATTTTTAGTACTAGTTGTTTCGCAACCAGTTTGGAAAATATTCATAAATCATTTATCATACATCTCTTGTTGACATTAGCGTACAATAAAAATTTTATAACACTTTTTGTATGATCGTAGATAAAAATATTAGTTTCATAAGACACGCACATACTATTTGTCCTTTAGTGTCCTTGCCCTTTAGAAAACTCCTCGCAACGCGGGCTGTTTTCTGGACGCGTACGCTAAAAACGTGTCTTATGAAACGAATACTTTGTACTAATTTTTCTACTTGCATGTACAAATGGAGCCATTTATGCAAAATGCGTAGTATTTTAAAGTATTAGTTTCATAAGACACGTTTTTAGCGCACGCAATCAAGATTAGAAAACTACCCGTTGTGCGTCCAGTTTTCTAAACTACAAGTGCGCTAAAATGTCTTATAAGTGGAATACTTTATACTAGTTTTTTTGTTTGTCCTTTAGGAAACATCTCGTTACGCAGGTCGTTTTTTAGACTTGAACGCGTGCGCTAAAAACGTGACTTATAAAACGAATACTTTATACTAATTTTTCTACTTGCATGTCCAAATGAAGAATAGAATAGAATAGAAATGAATTGAAGAATAGTATATTATTCAACGAGTATATAATGACGGCTTTTAATAACAAGGATGAAGTGACACAGAAGAAATCATCCGAATGAATAATAGCCATTATATGCAAGTACAATACTATACTTTGACCACCATGATCAAGTAGTTTTGATTACATTTATACATTAAAATACTTTTAGAAATGTATAAACGATGTTGACGATATATGATATTATTAATTACCACTAGTAGTGATAAATACACTAAAACCTATGATGCAAAATTCAAACTCCCCTCACTCATTTTGGATCACTCTGTATACTTTACAATATAGGACAATGAACCAACCAAATCACTTCCTTATTTCTGGTAGAAAAAAAAGTAAATTGTAATATTTAAGTTATAGAAAATCCGAATGAAGCTTCTCAAAGTTCTCATTAATCTGTTTTGCAATGCATGTTTCCTAATCATATACATTTTATCATACATGTATAGGAATAGCATTTTGTATGCCGCCAGTTGGTCAAAGTTTACCAGTTTTGTCCTAAATAATGTTCGAAAATGCAAGCCAATAGGGAGGGGTTTCATATTGTCATATCATCAGTAATCTAAGGCATGAGAATCCATCCTTCTATCTTCTGTCGAAGTGGCATTCTTTTCTTACTCCATATTCGCAAAAACTTGTCTGTTAAATATAAACCTTCTTTTTTACTATGAAAGTTATGAACGTCTTCATAATATTTTCATATTATACTACTAACGCTCATGATACTTTACAATTTGCTTTAATGTTTGCCAAACTTGATATATTTTGTATTTGCATTAAACTTTACCTCGCTCTGAAAAATATTATTAATTTCTAAACACAAATAGAATCTATGTCATTATTTATATTGCTTACACTTGCTATTAAACAAATTGTAATTGCTTAGTAAGAATGGAAGAAAGTAGTAGGGCAGCAAAAACACACAATCAACTCTGACAAAGACAACAAAATTGGAAGAGACAAAGATAAAATAGAGACTAATCCACCCTTGGAAATAGATTCAAAAAGCCCTAAGGGCGGCCATATTCTTAACGAATAAGTGCCATATGATGATGAATTCCTTAGCCTATTAAACTTATTATGAGAATTTCCAATTCTCATTTTTGGCAATAATTAATGGCTCCGTCTTTAATCTTTACTCTATTGAGTATTTATATGAAGCGTTATAAGTAAAATATTAATATTCAAAACATCTAAGTAATTGACACCACAATATCGGTCCCAATATATTACTTATGCTAATGTTTGTTCCTTGAAACAAAAGCCATCTCATATTCAACACTTTTGACGACTTAAAAATTTTCAATAATATTGAAAATACACTTAACCAGCTTGACAAGTACTTTTCACAGTTTTGCATATAAATATTTAACAATTAAGCCTACATTAAAAATAGCCCATTTAAGATATTAAAAACATCAATTTTCTTTAAACACTTTAAATTCCGATACTGTCTCTTATGGAACATCAAAACACTTTTTTTTATAATGTTTAAAAAGTTAAAATTCCATTTATAAATTAATTAGCAAAAAAATGATAATTTAAAAAAGGTTTAGTAAAGATGAAGAACATCAATATTTCATACATCACTATTAAATCCATTAACATCAAACATCTAACAGATATTAATAAAAAATAACTTCGTAATTATACTATGTGTGTTGCAGATTTTGCTTTAAGAGAAAAAGTACAAGCAAATGTCTCTGAAAAATTTTCTTTCCAAAAAATACTATCACTCCATTACAATGGTACACTCTTAATAACTTTAAATAAATTATTAAAATTAATAATACGTCTTTATCAAAATTCAGTTATTTATCTCTTAATAACATGTTACATGGTAGACAACCACCAATAAAAACAAATTTAAACTAACCTCAGTTAAAGGGTTGGTGTGTGCTAACAATTCGATGTTTAAAATCTTTAAATAAATTAATCCAGTAAAAGCAGCTTTCACTTTTACTAGTGGCACCAATAAATAACTCTCATGGACATTGCAGTTTTATTCTTAAAATTTCTTCCAATATGCATAAATTAATCCAAGTGATCCAAAATACAAGAAAGGGAATCCTAGTTAAACCCACAATACTTTTGTCTAAAATCTTTTCTCAAAAATTCAATTTTAAAAGTACTTTATATAAGTAATAAAGCAACAAATAATAAAATAATCAAATGTTATGTCACCCAGACAGTTTTGTAAAAGCCTAATAATCTTTATTAAATATTATTATCAATATTAAGAAAGCAGTCGGCAAAAAACTAACATTATAGAATTTTCTTATCTTGAAACCTACCAAAATCTGCAATACTAGTAGTAACAAAAGGCCGTAGCCATAAAGATGTACATTTTATTTTATTACTTCAAAGCTTTTCAATTTTTTTTTTCAATTTACCTTACCAAAATATATCCGACACAACAAACTCATTCTTCTGGTAGACTTAATACGCGGTTTTCAACCCGCGGCACAAAACTGCTCCATTGGAAAAATCACTCTCCTATGAGTGCAGACAAGCTCGTTATGAGCACTAAAATTGGCCTGAATGTATTTAAAACTTCTTTCAACGTGGAGGTAGCAAACCTGAAAATAAAATAATTTCTTCAGTTATTAATAATTTTTAAAATATAATTTTGAAATAAATTTTTTTTTAAATTTATTTCTTTGTAGGCTGTTATTTTATTAGTAAAGTTATTATTTGTTAGTTATTGGAGACTGGCAGCCTTTAAAATAAAACATTTATAAAATTATTTTAACGTTTCGCCCCTCAATGGAAGCTTTTTCAAAAAGTTTTTATTTATTGTTATTGCGTTATAATATGTACAAAATATGAAAATTTTTTTTGTGTACATAGTTAACCATTTTTAATTTCCTATTGGATTTATTTAATTTAATTCTTCTTCTTAAGATTCTCATTTTAAGTTAACTAAGTACAAGTGATTTAATTGTTTATTTGATTACAGGAATTTTAGTACATTAGAAGTGAAGCCAAAGTGTGGGATGTTGTTTGTTGAGATTTAGTGTGTGTAGCATTAATTTCTTTAATAACACTTGCTAATACCAATTTATGTAGTTCTTTCAAAGAACCACATAACAAAGAACGCAATCGTACGTCAAATCTCAAAATGTTACCTGTTATTAGCTATTTGTTTGGTACTAATCTAACATGTTGCAATTTCAAATTCTTAAACTTAAATTAAATAAATTAACACAATTTATAAGCGATTATAAGCGACACCACGACATTGATGCATACTTAGGTACATGTAAGAGTGGTTCGTTTACAAAATAATTAATTCATAGTTAACTTGGACGTCAAATTAAAAAAAAACACCTTTTATATGAGCTCTGACGCACATTAATTTGTCTACTTTCATTTTTGTTAAACGTCATCTTGCAATCTTTACTCCGAAATTCTGTTGTGGTCTAGAAAGTGACACTTTCTTGTTGCCAGATGTGAAGTACCACATGATGTTTCATAAAATTCTATCAGGGGGTTTCATTACACTGTTTCTTGCAAGGTTTTTGGGTACTTTTCTCAATCTTGAACTGTGTGAGGAAACTTCCCTACAGAATTTCATGAAACTTGGCATAGAGTAGGTGAGGGAGTAATATTTCACACTAGTAACAAGAAACAGCTACTAGACCAAAAGAAGAATCTCGGGTAAAAATGGCAGAGCGTACATTGATTTAAAACATGAAAAATAAATACATGACAAAATATACAAATTATCCAAAAAATAATGAGTGCAACAAGGAAGACAAACAATTTGGGTAGCAAAACAAAGATAGAATGCAATCAGAGTTAGGTAAATTTCTACCAATAACTGTTAAGGCAATAGGACACCCTTATCCCACATTAAATGATCATTACAAGACGCGTACTGCATTGCGACTACTTCTACTAACGTCCATATACGAAACATTAGAAAGTAATAGACTGAATTATTAGTATTTTTATAAAATTGAAAATGCAGCAAAAAGAAAATGTTTATTAGAAAAAAAACTAAATCAATTGGATAGTTAAAGAGTTATAGAATGGAGGAAACACGTTAAATTGAACAAATTTGTAATATTTGTGTAAATATATGACATTAAAAACAAAACTTGGTTACTATATGTATTAAAACATTCAATTTCTAGACTAGCTACATTTAATTGAACCGCATCAATTACTTCCCTCTAATCTATAAACATATAGGTAATTACCCATAATTCTATTTTATGCAAATCTTGTTTAATTAAATAACAATATTAATATTAAAGTAAAAGGCTGCATTGCCCATCTCATTTCCCCTCAGTTATTAGGCGCTAATGCACTATCTTTGTCGTATATTGTCGAATTCTAAAAATGTGCATTTAACGTGTATTAGAAATTACAATCGCCCATATAAGACGCACATACTGACGTCGCTCATTTTTCGTAATGAAATAGTTGGACAACTATGTTTGGCAATTTATCTTGTTCTTATCTATTCGTGGCCGGCGTACGGGCGTCGGATGCTATCGGCTGCCGGTAGCAGTCAAGTGCCCTTCTCTGTTCGATAAGGTAACGCACGGTAGGATAAACAATGAGAAATTGATTTTTTATTAAAGAAGCTTTTTGAGAAATAGAATAAGAATTACGTTAAGATCAATTCGTTTGAAGCGTGGTCGCGTCCTATGCTCTTAATGTGCAATGCTAACTTTTAAATTATTCAAAGAATAATTAATCTAGTAACATCCTGTTAAATAAAATACTTAGTTACTTGTTGTTTACATAACTTATTAAAAAATTATTAAAAAAATTAAAAACACCTTTCAAACCTTTCTTTTAGTTTGTTTCAAGTTCTAGGATAAATATAACGGGTGTTCATTTAAATTCGTAATCTAGCAACCTTTGGATTATTGCCTGTCTCTATCTGCGACGTATTATATCTGTCGCTCTGTCTTCTTTCATTAAAATTCCAAAGGTTGCTAGATTACGAATTTAAATGAACATGCGTTATTTCAGCAGCTATTTGTCTCTACTTCTACTGATTACTCACACTCTGCAATAATAACAAGCAAGCAAACAAACATATCGGTCCCAAATATTTTAGCTGTCATTAAAAGCAAAGTTAAGCGAGGTTAAAATAATTATGTCGATATAATAGTATGTTACTAAATAAATTGGTTTTGTCATAAAAATCAATTATATCACAATTTGTCATTAGAATATTAGAAAGTTGTAAATGTATATGCAAAAAGAAAAAAAATCAAATTATTAAATAGATTTATGGTGGAAATTCAAAATTGAATAGCATATCGTGGTTTTAATCTGTGTAGTTTAAAATACACGAATTAAAATGATCAGCAATTTAACCTCACTTATATCACAGATATATGTGACAGATGTTTTTTTGTATCTTGCTTGTTATTGGAGAGAGACCTTTTTTAAAGACCCAGTTTAAAAATTTACCTAGCCATGATTACATTCTATCTTTGTTGTGTTAGCCCTATTGTTGATATCTTCCTTGTTCCACTCATTAATTTTTGTATGTTTAGACTGGTTTTCAGATAATCTGTGAATATACAGATATAGAAAAACAGGTAGGAAGTACGTACGAGACCATATGTATGATAAGGAACGTGCTAATAAAATAAAGAAGGGTTTATATCGGGTCACGCCTTTGTTCTTAGTTTGTTAGTGGGGGAACATTCGAGCATGACCACAAACTGAGCGTTGGTGTAGTTTCCCAACCCCACTAACACAAACTAAACAAGAAGAGCAAAGGCGGGGCCCGATATAAACCCTTCTTTATTTTACTAGCGTGTTCCTTATCATACACACATATAGTTTCGCAGATACTTCCTTCTTGTTTTTCCACACCTGTATGAATCTGTGAACAATTGAATATATTTTGCAATATAGGATAGTTCTTAATCTAACATCACATTTTATTATACAGATAAACTATATATGTAAATAAACCCAATTACCCATACTAACCAAAAGTTGTGCATGGGTGTATGGAAATTCGTTTACAAAAAAAAATATACCGGGTGGGGCAATAGTGTGGGGAAGTCCGATAGCTCCTAAAAGGTAACAGCTAGAAAAATCGTTTTAATACGGATGTAAACAGCGGATAGAGGCGCATCTAGAGAAATTATTTTCAAATATACAGGGTGTTGCAGAAAAGTGTGGCATGCTTAAGGTAATTTTTTTTAAATAGAATGCCCCAAATATTTTTGCATATTTAACACCTCTCTTTTTTTCAAGAAAATTGAGTTTTACATTATCCCACTTAACAGTTTACCGCTTTCACAGCCGCAACTGTGGAAACTAATTTAAGTAGGTATTTTGTTGCAGGGGCTTGTAGGGTGCTCTTCTTTAAAACATGTACAGGGTGTTCAAAATTAATTTTTAAATTTGAAGAACTTCAAAGCTAAAATTCAAAACTTTTTCAAATGGAACACCCTGTATATTTTGTACCTTTGTGATGCAGAATTAAATAACGATAACTATAGCTATCTGTAACCACTTTCGATTTATTGAGAAAAACTGCAAGAAGTACGCAATTAAAAAATTATTTATTTAAAAAATCAAGGTTTTTCAAATAAAACAAAAGAAAAAGCTATAAGAAATGCTCCATATGTTGCCCATGGACACACATTTCGATGCACCTTTGGAACGATCTTTGTACGTTTCTTAACATCGCCGGCGTGATACTTCTAAAATCATGTATTATTCTATCCTTCATATTTTGGATTGTGGTTGGTGTCTCTGTATAAACAATTTCTTTCACATATCCCCATAAAAAGAAATCCATTTTTGTAAGTTCAGGAGATCACGCAGGCCATTTAGTGGGTCCATTCCATTTATAGCGCGTTTAACACTGTGGGGTGAAGTGTTAGGGCTATATTCATTAATTCTTGTAGAAGGAAATAAAACTCAGATTTACTTCTATGAATTATTTATTTGACTCTTCTAGTTTTATTGATACGCGTTGCCTAGTACCATTTCGTATCTATGCAAAAATATATGAGTTGTGAGTCGTTCACAACATTACCCCGCCCGATCTGAAACGTGGGTATTACACACTAGTCCGTGGTTTCATCTGCAGACAAGTCTATTAGATATTATTTTATGGAATCCTCTTTCAACTTCTGAATCTCTTTTTTAAGCTTTTGAGTTTTATTATTTAAGATAGTTTTATCCAACGGGTTTCTTGAATGCTGCCATTTTCTTCTAGCCTTTCTTTCAACTTTGACCAATTATTCTCTAATCTCCAGTGGGTAATTATTCCCTTTAGTGACATATGTAATTTCTTTGGTGTTGCTAGTCGCCGCCGATTGGATGATTCGGAAGAACTTCTCAGCTTCATTATCCAATTGGTCCTTGGACTTTAGATTGACATTCAAGTTGATATTATTATCAAGGTCAATTTTGAAGCTTTCCCAATCAGTAGTTCTATTAACTAATCTTGGCTGGGTTTCTTTTTTGATAATTCTTTCACTGAGTGTTAAAATAACTGCCAAATGATCAGAGTTTAAGTCGAAGTTTTCCTGTACATCAACAAAGTTTGGTGACACTTTTCTTGTAATAAAAAAATTTAGCAAGTCAGGTATTTTATTTAAGTCTGTAGGCCAATAGGTGGGCTTGCCTGTAGAATGAAAATTGCAACTAGTTTCACCTATTGCCTGTTTAATCTACATTTTTAGCGTTATAGTCTCCTCTCAATATGAATCTCTCACCCATATGATAAGTTCAAGATATTCCAGTCTTTTAAGGTTATATTTGGGTGGACAGGATACGGCACCCAAATTAAATTTTTGTTTGGTTGATTTGATGCCTACTATAGTAAGTTGTATTTCTTCGGATTGAAGGTGACGTTCTTCATAATGATTAATATTGTTTTTAATTAAGATTGCACTACCTCCTTTAGCTTGGTTTCTTGGATGTATGCATTGATAGCATTGATATCCACTAAATTTGAGGTATGACTGATTAGTACAATGTCTTTCTGAAAATAAGCATACATCAATGTTTTGATTGATAAGGAATACTTCTAATTCGTGTTTACGATTTAGAATGCCATTGGCATTCCAGAGTCCAATTCGTAGGTCAGTTATATCCATGAATTATTTCTTTTTGGGAATAGCACCAGTGGCTCTGGCTTCTAATCGGTCTAGTCTAACAGCAAACTGATTAAACATATCCATCAATTGTTTCATCATCTGCTGCATGGAACCATGTTCTTCATATGCGGTTGAAGATTGAGGATTTGAGGGTTGGACCTTACGAGTTTGAACAGCATTAGCATATGAAATCTCATTAGATACTTTCTTAGTGTTAAATGTTCTGGGTTGCAGATTTTTCTGTATTTGTTGCATCTTCCATTTTTGTAATTCTTTTGCAACAACAGCTGGATGAGCTTCAGCACAATTTGAGGATTTGGCTAGGATACTTCTAGGCTTAGAACAGTCAGCTGTGAGGTGACTACCAGCGCATTTGACGCAGACTGGACTTCTTTGGCAGTATTTCTGAGTGTGACCAAATCTTTGGCACTTTTTACATTGAGGTATTAACTTGTTGGCTTAACTTGCGAACATGCAAAAGGTGCGGGACGTCCAGTCTGTGTCACCGTTGACAAAAACATCAATTTGATCCATGATATGGTAATGGCAGATAGAAGACTGACTATTCGCTATATCGCGGAAATAACGAACATCTCTTATGGGTCAGTTGAAAATATTTTAAGAAATGTTCTTGATCTCAGAAAAATTTCAGCGCGTTGGGTTCCAAAGATGCTGACCGTCGATCAGAAACGCTCTAGAGTGCTGCATTCGGAAGCCAATTTGGAGTACCTGAAGGCCAATCGGAAGCAATTTCTCACTCGCTTTGTGACTGGATGAAACATGGGTGCACCATTTTGATCCTGAGATGAAAAGACAAAGTATGGAGTGGCATCACAGAGGTTCTCCACCTCCACGCAAATTTCGAGTTCAACGGGCGGCTGGAAAGATTATGGTCACAGTGTTCTGGGATGCAGAAGGAATTTGGATGATCGATTATTTGCAGCGTGGACACACAATAACGGGTTCTTATTATGCAGGGTTAATTCCAAAATTGCGCGAAAGCATCGACCGAAAAAGACCAGGAAAGTTGGCACACAAAATTTTGTTCCATCAGGACAACGCTCCAGTCCACAAGAGCTGCATTGTCATGGCTGCCATACAGAACGCTGGCTTTGAAATCCTAGAACACCCTCCATATTCACCAGACCTGGCACCCAGTGATTACCATCTATTTCCAAAATTAAAGGAAAACCTGCGTGGAAAAAAATATGGAGACGATAATGAAGTTATGACCGCAGTAAATGGCTGGTTTGAGGAGCAACCGGAAAACTTCTTCCTGAAAGGCATTGAAGCATTGGAACATCGGTGGACCAAGTGCATTGAAGTCCAGGGAGATTATGTTGAGAAATAAATAAATAATGTTTTAAAAATTCTTTCTCTTTCTATATCAGGGACCGTAAATATTGATCTTCCCTCGTATTATATAATTCACGATATTCTATTTCGTTATTGACGTTAATTTTGACTTGGATATTGTTTAACAAAGTTGCATTATAAGTTAGGTTTCTTGTTTGGAGGTTTTGCTTGATTTCCTGATAGTTCTCTACATTGCTTACTACTACCGGGGGAGGTTTCTGCACTTTCAGTGTGTTGGTTTTATTTTTGACTGGACTATCCTTGTTTTGTTCAGGAGAAGAAACGGCTTTACGTTTTTTGTTTTTAGGTAACAACCAAGCAGTTTCTCTATTTACAATTTCTTCTTCTTCGTTAGAATTGATTGGGCTGTAAGATATCTTTTTTGATTGAACTAATGCTATAGGTGAAAAAGTTTCGAAACAGCACAATGCGCAGAAACCGAAATACGTATGAGCGTTCGAAATTCCGTCGCACGCGCATATCTTTCTTAATGCAGTAGCGTCGGTATATTTCCATTCTGTCTTGTTGCGTGTGCTTATATCTCACAATTATCTTTTTGCTACTTAGGTGAGTTGATTTAAGCTCCAACCCCTTCAATTGAAAGTGGTTATTTAAAGATTATAAAGTGTACTTTGAGATTTTCATAACATTTTATGTGCACATATTTTTAACCCCTTTTAATGAACAACATACGCGCCGCCACTGTACTCGCAGGTGACGTTCGCGCAGATCTTGATGAGTCATTGTGATGTTTCGAAACTACGTGAACTCTAATTGCTCTTTTAAAATTTTTATTTCGCTCAAGACTTTCTTTAACTCCTATTCAAGGTAAGAAATTTTTTCTAGGTCAGTTGAACTTGTAGTTATTATTTCCATATCAGAATTTTCTGTTCTTGCATAATTTTGTTGAAATAATAATTGCATTTGCTCGCTGTTAGCCGATAGCGGTTCATTAACATCGAGTAAGGGAATTCGTTGTGGAGGTATTGTTACATTATGTTAATGTTGTTGCTGTACATTTTGAAGCTGTTTAGTGGGAGATCTTATAATCTTCCAGCTTTTTGAAAAAGGATTTGATGGCATTTTCTTTAAATTGTTATAATTGCTTTTTACTTACGTTACGTGTTATTATACTTAATAAACAAATAAGACCTCATGTTTTCTGGACTACTTTTAGTTGCACTATCAGCACTTCACTATTACATTGTTAACAAAGCAGGTCGCGGAGCTAGGTCGCCGTGCTTCCTTACTCATTGATATTCAACAATAATTTTTGCTAGAAATGAAAAGTATATTTCTTTCTGAGTTCAGCATATGTGGTATTTAAAATTAGTATTTTTTGAAATATGGAGGAACAAATGTGATCACTTTGTTCAGTTTTTAAGTCTAATTATTATTTTCGCAAAAGTTTGGTCCTTCATGTCAAAAAATACGAATTTTAAGTACCGCATATGGATATGGGTATTGCTGAAATCAGAAACAAATATACAGTGAAGTCTCGCTAATTCGGACTAGAGTTCCTCAATGAAAACTTTAACTGTGTTATTTTAGAGTTAGGACACGGATGTCAAATTCTATCTCTTTCTAGGCCAAAACTAAGCTCTCTGAAACAGAGATACTTTTTTCTCTCTTTTTACTTTAGTGACAACATTCAGCAGCTGTCAGTTATAAATTTTAGGTTATGCTGTCATGTTTATTTTTATGCATGTAAAATTTTTTAATGTGCCCATTATCATTTATTTACTGTTTGTAGAGAATTTTTAAATACATATATCAATTTTTCGACAGCTTTTAATAAAGTATTAATTATATCGAATTTCATATTTACATAACTGTCACACTGACATTTATTAAAACAATTTTCATGATTACCAACCTTCTAATAAATAGTTTCAAAATATGAAATGCCACTAGAAAAATTGGACATGCGTGTCTTAACTCTAAATAACACAGAGCTCAGTTCATATTTAGGAACCCTAATTCGGACTAATTAAAACATGAGCAATCCGAATCATCGCGATTTCCGGATTACCGCGTCCGTAGAATTACAATATTTTATTTGTAAATAAATGCAATTAAAACATTCTGCAAAAAATTTGTTTAAAAATAAATAAAACTACAAAAATATTTAACGCAAAACAGTTTTAAAACACAATAGTAATGTTCCGCATTAATATGTCGTTAACCAAAAAAGGTGCGATTTTGTTTGTTTCGGGTTTTTTAAACTTAGTACCTTACACTGAGAAAAGCGTTTAGTTGGAACAATTAAATTTATTTAATTCAACTAAATAGATAGTTAAATCAAATAAAATGTAGTTTATTTAACTAAATATTTAGTTGAATTAAATACATTTAATTTGTCCTACTAAATGCTTTTCTCAGTGTAGATACGATTTCTCTTTTGAATCTTCCAGCATCACAATTGTTTCAATTTTTCTACCGCCCATTGCAAACCAATACTAATCGCTTTGCAACTGTTTTTAAAGGGCCTTGCTGTGTACGAATCATTGAATAGCTTTTCCCCCGAGATTTTTAACAGACGTAAATTGTGTCTAAAATTAAGTATCCAATCTTTACTTGCCCTGAAGTTATCCTTTTTGAAAACATCTTTGATAAAGTCACAGCAGCATGCGGTGCATACGAAACAATGCAGTTGCAATACAACATATGCGCTATCGCACTTGTACATAATGCGTACAAGCGTGACAGTGCATATGTCGCATCGCGACTGCTTCACTGTTTCCTATGCACTGCACGCTTCTGGATAAAGATGCTTTGCCTTTTCGGTCAAAATTTCGGAAGTTCGGATTATCAAAACCTTTAAATCCGGATTACAATAGAATAAATGTAAATAAATTGCTGATCCGGATTGTCGTGGCATTCGGATTAATGTAGATTCGGATCAACGAGACTTCACTGTACTTTTAATTTCTAGCAAAAAATAAGGGGGTTCCATTAAACAAAAAGGCAACGACGTCATAGGTCCCACTATAGGCTAAAAAATTAAAATTGGTGTTCATAAAATTC
The DNA here is from genome assembly GCA_929113105.1 of Agrypnus murinus. Classification (NCBI taxonomy): domain Eukaryota; kingdom Metazoa; phylum Arthropoda; class Insecta; order Coleoptera; family Elateridae; genus Agrypnus; species Agrypnus murinus. The sequence continues at coordinate 82,426,164 of OV816030.1, forward strand.
GCAGGAAAAAAATAAAATTGATGTGTTCGAGTTTTTCTTCCAAACAGTGATAATATAAAAAAATATGAATTTTATTCCTTACTGTATTTACACACTGTATATTTTGTGGAGTATTTATCGACGTTATTATTCGTAGACGAATGAATATGCGTAAGAGCTCCTATACAACATGCTTACTTACTCAATAAATTACATGTAATCATAAAAATAACGTCTTTTTTATTAAGGGCGTAAATATGAGTGGGCCTATAGGCGACAAAAGACATAATCCGGCTCTGTATATAACAAAACATTTAATCCACCACGTATATTAAAATCGTGGGAAAAAACTATAACTAGAAATATTTTTGTATTACTGACTAAACATCAATAATAGTGTATAAAATTCCATAAAAAATATGTCAACAGTCTTGTATCAAATACACATAACCTAATATGTAGAAAGCTTACCATTCCCAGCAGTCAACAATCGGTACAACCGAGAATCAGATGTATGATTAAGTTCTGCAGAATGATTAAAACTAAGAGGGTCATTGGGCGGCACTGAAATGATATGATAATATTGTTCGTTTTCTCTGTCATCATTTAATGCCACTACTTCTGATAATAGTTCTTCTTCAGATACCTATAATTAAATTTTTATTTATTAAATAAAATTACATTAAAACAAACAAAATATGTACCTTAAAATCTCTTTTAAATGTATGTGGATCGAGTATAATTTCTTCAACCTCTTGTTTCTGTGGAACAACCTGATTCTGATGTGTATTATTCTTAACTTGATTAGATTGATTTTGTAATAATTCCGAATGCTTTTTACGCTGATGTTGCAACAATTTCGCTTTACTAGCATACTGTTTGTGGCACCACTGACATGCTTGCGGGCGAGTTGTAATGCTTCCAACAGTTTGCGAAAATGTTGGGTTTGGTAAACCTGCTACTTCAGGGAATGAACCCTGACGTCTATTGCTCATAGGTAATGCCTGACCAGGATGGTTTTTTAATATGTGTGCTTTACGTTTAGAACTGCTTTTGTACACTTTGTCACAATATTGACAATAATAGTCGCGTGTGGTGCGTAAAATTGGTAGGTTTAATTCTGGTACCGAATCAGGACTTATATCAGGATGTCGCTTTGCTAGATGATTTACCAACATACCTGCAAGATTTAAAACTATAATAAAAATAAATTTTAAATTGAGAGAAATCACCTCTTCTTTTAAATCCCACTAGACAAGCATGGCATTTATAAATAAATCGATGATAATCAGTTGGTTGCACTTTGGGTGTAAACTTTTTGCTAGTCTGTACATTAACTTTGGTAGGTTTTGGAACAGTGTTTTCCCTTTCTTCCGAATGCATTCTTTTGGTATGCTCTTTTAATTTATCCTTTCGTTTAAACTGTTTACCACAATCTGCACAAAGAAATTCTCTATGATCCGAATGACGCAACAAGTGCATTCTTAATTTATCTAATGTTGGAAATGGCTTCCCACAATGTGGACAATTATGTTTTCGGTCACAATGAAATGCCCTGATATGTTTTCGAATTATAGAATACTCTTTAAAAATTTTCTTACAATGAGGACATGTGTACTTTCCATCAACACAATGTTGTGGTACATGAACTTTTAATTGTAACACATGATGGAAACTTTCTTTACACATGGGACATTCAAAAATTTTTTTATCGGTGCTGTGAGTTTTTAAATGACAAGCAAGAGCCGAGTTATTTAAAAACCTTTTATTGCAGGTGTCACATTTTAGAGGTTTTGATTCTTCCGAACCATGAACTAACATATGTCGCTGAAAATATTCGATTATGTTTAAATATAAATTTAAAAAAGTAGTTAAAGTATTTAACTTACTTGTATGCGATCAAGTGAAGCGAAGATTTTATAACAAACAGGACATTTATAACCAACTTTAGTCTCTGAGACAGGCTTTTCACTTCGGTGTTGATTGACATGTTCAATGAGTTGCTCTTGAGTAGAAAATCCGTTTTTACAACTGGGACATTCCAAATTGGTCAGAATTTCATCGGAATTTGTTCTATGTTGCAAATCGTGAGTCTTTAAAAGAGCTTCTGTTTCAAATGTTGCATCGCATTTCTCACAGCTGTAGCTGTAATAATACAATAGTAAAAAAATATTTATTTGTGCAATACATCTGTAAAATAAAAAATCAAACTATGTTTTGTAGATTTTACAAATTAGATTAATTCTAAAATTTAAAATATATATATTATTATGTAGATCAGGGGTCGGCAAACTTATGCGGCTCACAAGTCACTCACCATCAAGAATTTTCTTTATTTTTACTGTTCAAAACGTAAATATTTGAATGACATAAACAGAAAAATTCACAGAATTTTACTATTTTGTACACTGCACATATTGGCAGTGGCATGCCTTAGAGGAATCCCCAATCAAACAGCGTACACACTAGGGTGGCCGTTATTTTGCAAAAGTTAAAATTTTTTAAGTCCCCCCTCCTAGATCTCTTTAAAATGTCAAAAAAATGAGCTGTGCAAAATTTATGCATAGTGGCCATCAATAGTATTAATTGGTTAATATAATAATTTAAATATTTTCGATCATAGCAATCGGTGCCATGAGGTAGTACAAATGATGCTCCGCCATCCGAATTCCTCACCCAAAAATAAATAAATAAATAATTAATTAAATACAGTAGTCGTATATGAACAACAAAAATTTAAACAATAAGCATGTTCGATTTAATGAACAGTATAAATTAGTGAAATATATCGCTTTGCTGAATTCACATATCGACAGTGTCAATGCAATACCTTGTAACTTACATTTTTGGTAACCAATATACGATTTTGACTGTTATGTACACCTTGCATAAGGCCGTACAGTCCTATAATATAAAAACAACAAATAAAACAATCAAAAAGCTTAAAATTTCAGAATGCAGTACCTCATAATGGCTTTTGTAGTATGGCTCGTCTAAACATTTTTTGCTTCTTCTGAACAGTTATGGTTTTGGTAGTTACGAGGTATTAAGTAGTAAAGAGTACATTGAATTGAGTGAACATCTCGTTTGTATGAACAAGCGATGTAACAACAATGATTTTAATTAGTTCACATAATCGAGCGGCTACTGTATTTAAATTTTAAATAAATAAAATGTAAAGCATATTTTTTAAACTATTTTGAGTCTTTAATTTTTTTTCTTTATTTCTCGCCCACACTACAGGGGAACCAAGAGCTAAGATCATACGTTCCCCATCTAACATGAAACACAATCACACACACCCATAATTGAGATGGCGGTATTCTCCAATTAGAAAAATCCCACCACCTCAAGTGGGACCCATGATCAGGCCCAGATTGTACCACTGAGTTACCAACAACATCTTTATTTATTTATACAATTACTCAACAGGTACAAGACCCAATTCTAGAGTAAGAAACTTAACGTATACACAATAATAAAACAAGAGATATCAAATTATACTATTGTAGTAATAATAGTAAAAAAATAATGTTTCATCATAAAAAAAGCGAATCAGCAAAGCAAGGTGAATTAAATCTATACAAAGTAACTAGAGATGCAGTGTTTTAAACTTTTAAACATGTAAACATTTAGTAGTAAATAAAGGCCGTTACCCTTAGTAACAGCCGCGACATTGGAGTTGGCATCACCGTTTTTGCATCGGAGTTTGCACATAAAATATGTTTATTACTAAAACATATTTTGTTTTTTTTGTTAACATTTTTGTAGTATTTAGTATTTAACATTTACATTAAAGAAAACCACAAAACTCCTTAAGTGTGTGTATTATTATTGTAACGAGTGCAACGCATTGTCTGGTCCGGCCGTCAATGGGTCGTAGAACATTCCGGAGCGGCAGCGCAATGCACTCGACCTTCTAGTGTATTCTAGAAATACATGGTATGTTCGGGCGATTTCTGGTGCGTTTATATGAGGATATAAAAGCGGATTGCGGATAAAAGAGAGGCAGTCAACAGCAAGTCATTAACTGTGTATTACAAAATAAATAGTGAATATAAATGTTGTATTAGAAATTAATAGTCTGTAAATAATAGTTTTTAATGGTTTATAATCATAGCGTTAATTTATAGTGTATTCATTAGTGTATAGAAATAAAATATTTGTTTGTGAATAGACGATTTAAACAGCACTTGTGTTATTATTTTTAGAAAGAACGTTACAGTGGTGTTACAGGTGTGAGGTTTTTTTTAAAATAAATAAAATCGCGTAATAATTAAATAAAGTGCTGTGAGATTAAATTTTTAGTGTTAAAATTAATTTAAACAAACGATTAAAATGGTGATGAAATTATTGAAAGATCTCTTAGTAATAGATTTAAAACGGGAATTGGACGAGAGGGACTTGGATAGTAATGGAAAGAAAGAAGTTTTGATAAATCGGCTAAGAGAATGGCTTTTAGAACAGAAGGAAGATCCTGAAAATTACCGCTTCGAAATACCTGGACCCGCAATTGATACTAGTTTGTTGTTAAGTAAAATGAAAGAAGAGTTACTGGAAAGTTCTAGAAAGTCCGAAGATAATGTTAGAATGTTAAAAGAGGAACTACTGGAAAAGTCCGAAGAAAATGCTAGAAAGATGGAACAAAAAGTTTTTGAAAATTCTAGAAGGCTTAAAGAAGATTTACTAGAAAACACAAGATTGCTTAAGGAAGAATTACTAGAAAAGTCCGAAGAAAGTTCTAGAAGGCTTAAAGAAGAATTGCTGGACAATGTCAAGGTGTTAGAAGAAAAAGTTTTCGAAGAATTTTTGGAGAATACCAGCGCGCTAGGGCTATTGGAAGGCAGATTGGCGGAACAAGATAGGGTAATAAAAATGGTAGAAGAGAAAATAGCCCAAATGCAATTACCATCAACAGCTAAGAAAGACGACATAATCGATATGTTGGAAGATAGAATGAGGCAACTACGGTTTCCCTCGACTTCTGAGTTTAATGAAGTAAAGAAGCAAATTAAAGAAGAAAGGGGTCCTGCCGTAGGGATAAAAGTAAAACCACCCACGTTCGATGGAAAGATACCTTGGTCCACCTACTACAAACAATTTGAGGCGGCCGCTGGGGCCAACGGATGGACAGGCAAGGAAAAGTCCGTTTCTTTAACTGTGGCTTTGCGTGGAGACGCGTTGAACGTCCTGCAAACAATCCCAGCAGGACAGGAAAATGATTATCAATTGTTAGTGTCTAGATTGGAGATGAGATATGGAGACGCGCATCTTCAACAAGTGTATCACGCGCAAGTGAAGAATCGTATCCAGAAGAATGGAGAAAGCCTGCAGGAGTTTGAAGCCGATGTTGCGCGGCTTGTCCGATTGGCGTACCCTACGGCACCCGATTCATTTCTGGGACAGCTCGCTGTGCAGACCTTCATTGATGGGTTAAGAGACGGGGAAACACAACAATCATTGAGGCTAGCACGACCAAGAACAACTGATGATGCGCTTGCTCACGCCTTAGAATTTGAAGCTGCAAAACAAGCGTCCCGAGGTCACGGGCGTGTTCGGGCCGTTGTGGAGGAAGAAGGTTCTAAAGATCACCTAGAGGAGTTAGTACTGAGAGTTCTTCGGAAGGAAAAAAGCCGTAAGAAGAATCCTCAAGAAGTTCGAGGGCCTCGTTGTTGGAACTGCGGCGAACAAGGACATGTAGAACGCCGTTGTCCCAAAATAAGAAAAGTACAACCGTCGGAAAAGTTAAAGGTGGTTGGCAAGAGGGGGCGAACGTTAACGGCGAGTGAAGATGCCCCGGAGATCACGATCCATGCCGTAACATCGAAGAATAGTAACGGCAGTTTGTTTGTAGATGGGAAGATTGCTAATCGAACTGTTCCACTACTTATTGATACGGGGGCGACAAAATCCATCGTACGCCCTGATGTTCTACGATCAAGTATTAAGTTGCTACCCACAACTACTCAACTCCGTACAGCAACGGGTGAAGTGATACCAACACGCGGAGTGGTGAAGATGAAGATTGGCATTGGAAGTGAAGAACGTGATCATGAGGTGCTGGTAGCCGATATCACTGATGACTTCATCTTGGGAATGGACCTCCTGAGAAAATTTGGTTTTACGTTGGATTTGAAAGAGGGTGTTTTGAAGGTCGGTAACGAAGAACTTCCGTTGCACCCACGAGAAGATCCGGTTGTAAGGGTTTTGCTGACTGAAGATGTGATATTGCCGGGTCAAAGCGAGATGGTTGTCTAGGCCGTTTTGGATGGAGATCTTCGGGTAGGATGTGTGAGAATGATGGAGCCTGTTTGTGATAAGAAGATCCATAGTGGCATATTGGTGGGAAAAGCGCTGATCAAGGTTGGAAAGACTGTACCGGTGAGGCTTATGAACGTTAATGTGGATCCGGTGACATTGAAGAAGAGTACCCTTGTGGGACAGTGTGTGCCAGTATTCCGAGTAGCCAGGTGTATGGCTGATGTTCCAAAACCAGTGCCCAAAGACCATGGTGGAAAATTAGTGGGTATGGTTACTAGTTCGTGCGAAGACCTTAACAGAACGGAAGTGAAAGAGGTACAGGGTTTGGTTCACCGATACCAAGATATCTTCGCTCTTGACGATAGCCAGAAGGGACGAACAAATATAGTAAAACATAAAATCAATACAGGCAACTCTATGCCTGTCCGTCAGCAGCCGAGGCGTCTACCTCTAGCAAGGCGAGCAGAAGCCGAAAAGATTATTACTGATATGGAAGAACAAGGGGTCATCGAGCCATCCAGCAGTCCATGGGCATCACCGGTGGTCCTGGTCAGTAAGAAGGACGGGTCAACGAGATTTTGTGTGGACTATCGGCAGCTTAATGATGTGACCAAGAAAGACAGCTATCCCTTACCACGCATCGACGACACGTTAGATACCCTGTCTGGTTCACGATGGTTTTCAACTTTGGACTTGAAGAGCGGTTATTGGCAAGTTGAAATGGAACCTGAAGACCGGGAGAAGACCGCGTTCATTATTGGTTCCGGACTATGGCAGTTTACAGTTATGCCTTTTGGTCTATGTAACGCTCCGGCCACCTTTGAGCGTCTAATGGAGACCATCTTGAGAGGGTTGTCGTGGAAGACCTGCCTGGTATACCTAGATGATGTGATTGTAGTCGGAAAATCATTCAACGAACATTTGAAAAATCTAGAGGAAGTGTTCCGAAGACTACGTGGAGCCAATCTGAAACTGAGTCCGAAAAAGTGCCACATATTCAGAAAGGAAGTGAAATATCTCGGGCACGTCGTATCACAAAATGGAGTGGCAGCCGACCCCGATAAGATTCGTGCAGTTCAAGAGTGGCCAACACCGAAAGATAAACACCAAGTTCGTAGTTTTCTTGGGTTATGTACCTACTACAGGCGTTTCGTTCCTGGGTTTGCCAATATAGCGAAACCTCTGACAAGGTTAACTGAAGATGGGCGCGAGTATGTTTGGAGCGGAGAGTGTGAAACAGCTTTCCAACAGCTGAAGCGTGCCCTGACAACAGCACCAATATTGAGCTATCCACGGACAGAAGGGAAATTCATACTTGACACAGATGCAAGTAATCTGGCCATTGGGGGGGTACTTTCTCAGATACAGGATGGACAAGAAAAGGTCATCGGCTATTTTAGTAAGGTTTTGTCGAAAGCCGAAAGGAATTATTGTGTGACCAGAAAAGAACTATTGGCCGTCGTGAAGTCCGTTGAGCACTTCTACAAATACTTGTACGGACGAAAGTTTTTATTGAGGACGGACCATGCAGCGTTGAAATGGCTTCTACAATTCCGTAATCCTGAAGGCCAGGTCGCAAGGTGGATCGAACGATTACAACGATACAACTTTGACACCGAACATCGAGCGGGCACTAGTCATCGAAATGCCGATGCTCTTTCAAGAAGACCCTGTCCAACGGATTGCCGTCATTGCTCTCGTTTGGAGGAGAGGGTTTGCCAAGTATTAAGGACTACCATCGTCAACGACAATTGGTTGCCGGAAGAATTGCAACGACAGCAGGAGGCTGATCCCGAACTAAAAATGGTACTGGAATGGAAGCACGTGGGAGAAAGGCCTGCCTGGGAGGCCGTCAGCCCTTTCAACAGAACGCTCAAAGCATATTGGGCCCAATGGGAGTCCTTGAAGGTGGAAGACGATCTCCTGAAGCGAGTACTGGAGAGTGAAGATGGCACCACCATTAGGTCTCAGTTCGTGGTTCCAAAAAGCCGAGTGGCTACAGTATTGCGACATCTCCATGACGGTGCCTCCGGAGGACACTTCGGTGTAAAAAAGACCTTGGAGAAAGTTAGGGAGCGTTTTTATTGGGTCAACTGTAAAGAAGACGTGAAGGAGTGGTGCCGGAAATGTGAACTATGTGCCACTGGTAACGGACCCTTGGGGAAACGAAGAGCACCCATGAGGCAGTACAATGTGGGTAGTCCTCTGGAAAGAATAGCCATAGATATTGCCGGACCATTTCCCGAAACCGACGATGGGAATAAATACATATTAGTGGCAATGGACTATTTTACCAAATGGCCAGAAGCATATGCCCTACCAAACCAGGAAGCTGCGACTGTTGCTGACGTACTAGTCAAAGAGTTTTTCAGTCGCTTCGGAGTGCCCATGGAGCTGCATTCGGATCAAGGCCGCAATTTTGAGTCTGTACTCTTTGGAGAAGTCTGTCGATCGTTGGGCATTTGCAAGACTCGGACCACACCGTTACATCCGCAGTCCGATGGAATGGTAGAACGCATGAATCGAACAATGGGCAAATATTTGGCCAAGGTCGTCTCCGATCATCAACGAGACTGGGACCAATACCTGCATCTGTTCCTGATGGCTTATCGTGCATCGGTCCTCGAGACAACCGGTCAGTCACCAGCGTCTGTGATGTTTGGACGCGAGTTACGGTTACCGTGTGATCTGGAATTTGGGTCTCCACCTATAGAGCAGGAGGTAGCCGGGAATGATTATGTCATCAACTTAAAGAAGAAGTTGGAGGATATTCACGACCGAACCCGAAATAATAGTCGAATCGCGAGTGACCGGATGAAGGCTACGTACGATGTGAGAGCCCAGGAAGGAGGGTTCCAACCTGGAGAGCTTGTCTGGTTATACAACCCGCAAAGGCGTCGTGGCTATTCTCCAAAGTTACAGCGAAATTGGGAGGGTCCATACCAGGTGAAGAAACGAATAAATGACTTGATTTATCGCATCCTGAAATTGCCAAGAGGGAAACCAAAGGTGGTACACTCCAATCGTCTGGCGCACTATGAGGGAAATAATGACGCAGTTCCGGAAGATGAGGCTGAGGTGGCCATCAATACCGTAAGGCCTGGAGATGATCAGCCAACCTTTAGAGAATTTATGGCTGCGTTTTCTGGAACTAGAAAAGCGCGATTCGGAGTCACGACTGAGATGCAACAAGATCTCTTCCGGGTCCCTGGTGATTATTCCATTGCCCACTGTGTCTCCGAGGATCTCCGTATGTCCAGGGGGATCGCAGTGGTGTTTAGAAATAAATTTGGACGACTGAATGAACTTCGAGAACAAAATCCCTCTGTTGGTAAATCCTTACGCTTGCCTGATCATGACCGATCCATTTACTACTTGGTAACCAAGCAGTTTTACTACCAGAAACCGAGTTACGCCGACTTGTGGAGGGCACTATGGAATTTGAGAATCGAGTTGCTTACCAGGGGAATTAACAAATTGGCAGTTCCTAAACTCGGCTGTGGGCGGGACCAGCTGGATTGGAGAATCGTTAGAAACATGCTGGAAGTTGTCTTTAGAGGTACTGACGTCAAGATCTTCGTCTGCAGTTTTGACCCACAGCCCGCATTAAGGCCAACGAAGAGTGTAGACTGTTATTTCTACCGTAATGGAACGTGTAGTCGAGGTGAAGACTGTCAATATCGTCATGACCCATTTTACAGGAACCAGAGCATAAAACCTGTTCTGGGACAGAACAGACTTGAAGAGGGGGGCAGTGTAACGAGTGCAACGCATTGTCTGGTCCGGCCGTCAATGGGTCGTAGAACATTCCGGAGCGGCAGCGCAATGCACTCGACCTTCTAGTGTATTCTAGAAATACATGGTATGTTCGGGCGATTTCTGGTGCGTTTATATGAGGATATAAAAGCGGATTGCGGATAAAAGAGAGGCAGTCAACAGCAAGTCATTAACTGTGTATTACAAAATAAATAGTGAATATAAATGTTGTATTAGAAATTAATAGTCTGTAAATAATAGTTTTTAATGGTTTATAATCATAGCGTTAATTTATAGTGTATTCATTAGTGTATAGAAATAAAATATTTGTTTGTGAATAGACGATTTAAACAGCACTTGTGTTATTATTTTTAGAAAGAACGTTACATTATTATTATTATATGTCACATGGGCCGGTCTGATGAAAAACTCGTGATCGAAATTTCACTAGAATCGGGGCCTGCCTGTGATTATTCGATCATTTATATTATCAGTTATGTTTATATTTTAAAATAAACCTTATCGATTTTGAACATTCAAATCATTTCTTACATCATTGTGTGTTGACCCATCGTGGAACATGTGGTGATCCATTGTATCCCACAAGTACAATGGGTCATAAATTTCTGTTATTTTTTTAATGTTTAATCAAGAAGACTATATACAGGAGACCAAACTGCAGAAGTGGGGGAAACACAAAATCCGCCGTAGGCGGTCCCTCAGAAAACCAGTGGCTAGCATTAGCGACATCAAGCGGCGATTAGTGAAATGTCAGAAAGTTGATGTAAAAGATCCCTCAAACCAATTCTTTAGGTAAATTCAAATTCATTGCAAACAGTTTAATAATTCAATCAATAAGCTTATTAAGTCTTTTTCTAAATCGATTTTAGTTTTCTGCAAGTTTAATATTTTTTTTGACGTAAAATGAATTCTTCTTTCGATTGATACCAAAATTTTTACTTACATTTGCAAGGGTACAAACTTATGAGGAAAATGATAAAGTTCCATTGGATTTCCTATATTATCCTTTACAAAACACACACTGTGTTATTTTATAACAAAACATTTTAGTAAACAAAACAGTTTCGAGTGCAATAATATTTAAACTATTATGATAAAATTATGAATTATTAAACTGTTTGCAATGAATTTGAATTTACCGAAAGAATTGGTTTGAGGGATCTTTTACATCAACTTTCTGACATTTTACTAATCGCCGCTTGATGTCGCTAATGCTAGCCACTGGCTTTCTGAGGGACCGCCTACGGTGGATTTTGTATAAAAAATTCTTACCACCTCCACTGGAGTTTGGTCTCCTGTGTATAGTCTTCTTGTGTTTAATATACAGATATTATTGTCAATTGACTAAACTTTTAATTCCACCCATTCAAAACATAAAATGTTTTTTTTTAATTTAAAGAAACTAAAAACTGAAAATTCTCCCCTACACTGTTTTCATAGCAAAAGACAGCTTTATCTTATTATGTCAGGTTTGCAGTTGATTTTCCTTGCTAGAAATGCATTGATGCAACTTAACTACTTACAAGAAAAATGTGTTCTAAAGTAACATCCCTCAACTCAACTTTTGAAACACTTAAAATGGCCAGAGAAAGACTTTCAAAAGTCTTTCAAAAGAAAGACAAATTCAATCCAACTGTACTCAACAAATTATAAAAAGTTGCAGCGCTTTGTATAGCTTGCTTTGCACCGCATGTGGCCCTGCTGTCGCTCTACATGTCTACACTTCTCCAAAGCAGGACAGATCAAACGGATAACATCGTTATAGTATACTATCATTTTGGTGGCAGAAAAAATTAAATTTAGAAAGTTTTTCTTAGGAAGATGAAAAGTAGTTTTTTTCCCTTATGTGCTTTATTAATAAACCGACATTCAGGAGAAAATTTCACGTTTTTTTCTTTCTAATAACTTAGACTTACCTGATAACATTAAATTTTTCTTCAATTGGTATACTAGAACTGATTCCATGCAGCATCAAATGTCTCTTTAAAACATTATAATCTGGATGAGAAAAGGTTCCTTTGCAAATCTTACATTCAAGCACGTGCCTTTGAAATTTCTTTTTCAACTTCTTTCGTTTGTTTTTAAAAGTTTTCTTTTTCAATTTAATGTTTTCTTTTTTAATATCATGCACATTTAGATGCTTTTGTAATTCATCAGATGATACAAAGTGTTTGTCACATTCGAAACAAGGCCATGTATTTTCTTTCTGAGATATTGGTTGTAATAGTGGGAAATTGTGTTTCTTTGCATACAGTGTACTGTAGCCCACCTTCAAAATTATAATGATTAATTTTATGAGATTATAAATTAAAAAAAAAGTCCCGTACCAAAAGTTCTTGTTTTGGCCAAATGTTTGTAGTAGTTGTGTAATACAACGAATTTCCTTGTTGAGAAAGAAGCAGATTTTGTTCCATGTAAGTTTTTGCTTTTCTAACAAAACACATCCAGTTAGCAACATCTAAAATTGAAAATAAGAATGTTATTAACAATTAAAACTATCACAATAAAAAACACACTTTCATCCGATACATCTAATCGATGTACAGATCCACCTTCACATTCCAAGAGCAGCTGCAAGGTATCATTATGATTCTCCTTTCGGTCATTAACAACTAATAGACCTTCTAAAGGACCAAATTGTGTCCGTTTAGGTATCATTTTGCGAGCAAATACACCGTATTCACCTAGGATAAATACAATAAGAAAAAAGAATTTAATAAAACAAACAGAACTTACCATCACCTTGCTTTATTATAGCCAGGTAAGAACCAGGTAATGTTGCTCTAGCACGAGATTCCACTAGTTTGTCGGTAATTGAATGAACTTGAGTTACTAAAAATAATTGGCTTTTTATAAAAATTTCTAAAGAGATCCTTTTTTTAATTCTTACACAATTGTTCTTCAGTTTGATTAGAACGAAGTTCCATCTGTCGTTGTGAACGTCTCAGATTTTCCTGATTATAAGCTTCAACGCTCTCCTCAGATTCTTCAGTTTTTATTATTATTTGGGTTACATTTGAGGAAGTTTGGTCGGTAACAATGGGATTAGTAGGAACTAAAGTTTGAGGATCTAAACCAGTTGAAGCATTAACAGATTCCACAATATCAGGCAACTGAGATTTTAAAGCTGTTTCATCTAAAGCAAGCAAATCCGAATCTAGTAAAGGACCTGGTGTAAGTGCATCTAAAAGTTGTTGTTCATCTGATAGACAACGCTCTACGAGGTACTCTTGAGTGCTAACATTATATGAGATACCTAAAAATTTTCAAACTTAAAATTTTGAGATACAATATAAAGTAAAATTTACCAGTAGCATGATCTGTAATAAGTAATTCAACCTCTTGTTCAGCATCTGGATCAGGCACCAACTGTAATACTCCTGGTGATGAGACATTATCAGCTGAATTCTGTTGATTTAACAAGTATCTATTGGCAACCACTTGTTTCAAAATATTAGTATCACTACTAGATAATGATGTTGGTATTCCATCTAATGACGAACTGGATCCCGTCAGATTATCAACATAAGTATCTCTAGTAGTATTAATGAGCTGTTGATCAGAATTAGCAGAAATCAATTGTTGTACTACCACTGAATTGTTATATGCTATATCTGTATCGGTACAAGGACTTGTAGGACTATAACGTGCTGCTGAACTCATATTTGGATCTAACGGACTCACATGCTGTTCAAAGTCACTACAAGGAGGTGTTCCTTGAGGTGAATAACCCACTTCAGGGGTAAATTTGTATTCATTGGTATCTTTTACATACTCCACCTAAAAAAAAAATGTACATATTTTAAATAATATTTTATTTAGATTCAAAGAAATTAAATACATGAAGTTAGTTATTAACATGTAATATTAAAACAAGTGGCAAAAACATTTTGACAGCAGAGCAGTAAGATTTAGTGTTGGCATCAAAAATCGTGAAAAAAGTTACCAGCTCGCTAAACAAAGTAATTCTTGAATCTACCTCTAGCTCCACCGATAACTTAAAAAATAACTTTTTATTTAAGGCTATATTTAAACAGTCCTGAATCATCTGCTGGGGGGGCAGCAGTAAGGGGACGAGAGAGGAACCTCTCAAACTAGGTCCTCCCCCCCACACATTATTTTTGGAGCGAGATATATTTAGAGAAACATATTTGAGATTTTTGATACCACAAACAGGGTGGTGCGTAAATGATAAGATAACCACGGTTCAAATCCCATGCAGTTGGTATAATTTTTTTAAAAATATTTAATATATTTCATAAACCTTTTTTTTAATAATTATAATATTTATAAAGCAGAATAACACAATTAAATCCTTATATGGTAATGTATAATCAATTAGTTTTATTTTTAATTAACATAAATAGTATTATACATATATTATGTAATTTAAACAATGACTATAAAATTAAAGGATAATAGGGTACTTGCACAAAAAATAAATATTGCATATAAATGCTAAATTGCATATAATATGAAATTTATACAGCTGAAATAAATGTCAGAAGGTTTTGGGCGACATAAAAGTGTACAGATGTGGATTAAAACTAAAATAAAAGTTAATCAAATTATGAAGTTTAAAATTGCTTGTGCCTACGAGTCTGCGCCAATCGAGTGACGTCACGTAGCGTACAGTCCTGTATCAGTTATTCCTGCAATGTAATTTACTTGTATTGCCAGTGCGTTTAAAATTGTTTCATATACATATATATATACACAGGGTGGTCCAGACCACCCGTACACCCCTTTTAAAATGCGGGGGATTAAAAGTTTTTAACACGATGGGTGATCTTGCTAATGTCCATGTGCTCTATCGAATGATGCCAAAAAGAAACCCCCCTGATCCCCTTTGTAGGGGATAAGGGGGCAACTTTAAAAATTCAAATGGGAATCCCTAAATTTTATTGCATATTTAGATTCTACTCATCAGAATATGAATAATTTATTTGAAACATTTTTTTATCTTGTTACCACCAATGGTGATTATTGTTGTAATCAGCATGCTGTTAATTGGTATGACTAAATTTATGACATTTGATTAGTTGATAAATAATGTGTTGAATTGTCACTGTAATATAATTCAACGTTTTAAAAAATAGCTACTAAATATGTAACTTTTGCAGTAAAACTAAGTGACAGTAAATATATTGACCTATGCCGATGCCCTGATCTTGCTATAAGATTTTCATCTTTTTTTTATCTATTGATTTACTAAATATAATAATCCTCACCATCAGTTCGAATCTTAAATTGAAGGTTATATGTCATTGATACATGTATATTTGAAAAGTAATCGGTTGGTCTCTTGTTTCCCTAATCATTACAAGAAGTTTTTTTATTAAGCACCCGTCTTCTGAAAAAAAAACCAGAAAGTGTTTTTTTTTCAAAAAAACATGTTTTTTTTTCTTGTTTTTTTTCGGTCAGAAAAAAAAACGTTTTTTTACATCACTAAATGTTTTTGCTTCAAAATGCGTATCTTTATGTTTTTGGCATCGCTGAATACGAATCTGAATACCAAGAAATTTTTGACAGTTGTTTTCAAACTACAATCAGCATTTTCGAGGAAATTTACAGCATTATAAGAGTTTTTCGAATCGCTGAGTTCAAATTTGATGCCAAGATAAAATTTGGACAGTTAACAGGTGTCAATATAACTGTCAATTGCATGAAAAAGATTGCATAGATTCAAGGAAATTATTTTATTAAAAAGGTTTTTTAAAAAGGCACCAAACAATAAAATTAAATAAAAATACCTATTTTTAAACTTCTAACAGTTTTAGGCACGTATAGGCACGGTTTAAATTCAAAAAAATATTTTTCCATTTATTTTTGCATCATTTTCTAACATTTTAGGGGGTGCGTGAAAAGAAATCTTTTTAACGGTCACCCTAGTGTATATATAGAAAGAACGGCTTCGTGAGCATTCGAAAGAGCCCTTAATACCATTCTGAGATTTCTTAATAGTAATTGGTATGATTCTACTTTTGCTTTTTTCTCAGTTTAGATGCCAAAAATTAATTAATGAATGATTTAGTTGATATATGTATCTGTAGCAGCAAAAAGTATATGCCTAGTCATTTACTAAGTGACGAGGCAGATAGTAAAATACAAATAAATCTATGCGATTTTGTTATGTGCCTATGCATTTACTAAATGCCATTGTTTAGAACAGGCAGTTAATAATTATATATTATTATATAATTTTGTTTGTTGTGTCTGTAGGAAAAAAAGTTCAGAAACCCAAATCTGCGACTATTGTAAGAAAGTTGTACCTTACATGTAATATGCGACAAAAAAACACATTAACAAAAATGAAGATTATGGTTCCAAATGGATCTGCAGCATGTGTGAACTGCAAAATTCTATTATTTTAAATCAAAGTTTAATAAGTAATTAACTTATGCATAAGTCCAAACATGGACACTATGGACAACGTATATTATTACCTTATTTGCTGACAACACATTAAGTCATTTACTAACTGACTGTTCTAAACAACGGCATTTAGTAAATACCTAGGCATGTAGCAAAATCGCATAGACCTATTTTTGTTTTACTATCTGCCCAATCACTTACTAAATGACTAGGCATATAATTATTAGCTAGATATGATTATTTGTCTGCAACAGATATAAGAAATAGGTACTTCTCTATAAATATATAAGACTAAAAATGCCAAAATCATTTATGCCATTTATTTTTTTGCCTTTTATCGTTTATAATGCCAAAAATCTTCTAATGCAATAAAATAGTTATATATTGTATAAGTGTTTGGCATTTAAGACACAAGAGTGTCAGCTCAAGTTACTATTTATTTTTGATAAATAAATTAATTCTGTGACTATAACCGCTTTAGTGTCTTATGACTTATAAGACACTAGTGTCTTATGAATATACGACAACTAGTGTTTTATGAATACCATAAGACGTCTCAAAACAGCAGAATTATGGCCTCATAATATATCGGTTGTGGATAAATATTATATACATAGAGTAAAATTAGATAGAAATTAAACGAAAAGTTAATAGGAAGCTGGAAATTGGCACCGATGCTCATTATTTAAGAAACTGATGAGTTTTGAGTTGGAGAAGTGTGGTGATTAAAATGAAAATTCCTAAATAAATCAACAAAACCTTTTTATTCCTCACAGGCTGGGTTTTGTTTTATTTAACTCCAGTTTAAAGTTTCAATGATATAGTATCAAGAATGTAAGCTGTTTTTTCATAAAATATGCACAGAAAAAGGATTTTGTAATCTTGTATATGGTGACGGGTATACAGATAATTATTGCACAATACTTATGCAAGTCAAAACTATCTCGAAACAACTTTCGGATATTAAAAGAAAATTCATGGCTCACTAGATTATAGGTAAGCAAAGGACTAATATATGAGGTATTTTTTTTTTGTAATTATTGGCTATTATTTACGCTACAAAGCTAAAATTTAGTATCTACATACATGTATAACATCCATGTCTGTCTGCCTGCCTTTCCAGAGATTTTTCATTCTTCTTGGTGACCTAGAAAATGAAAGTTTGACATAGAGTTTTCTGGTCACCCAAGAAGAATGATGAGAAAACCTAAATTGCCAGAAAAGAAAATCCAAAAAGGGACAGGGCCTGTGATGCTAAAAAAACCCCATGTTATTCCAATTAACCAAAAAACTGTTTGTTCAATTGTGCTGGAAATCGATATTTAGATTTTTAATGCTGCTAAACACAACCCTGTTGTTAGTTTTCTGGTATTTCTAGTGGCTGACCCTAAATCAGTATTTGAATGGTACCTAAAAATACAAAAATTATCTTTTCCCAGAAGTAAATTTCCTCAAAATTTGGTATCCTGAGACTCATGGTCAATTACAAAATTAACCAACTGTTAACTAGAAAACTTCTACACTTGTAGGCAGTTCATTCAAAAAGTGGTCAGATGTCGCTTCACTAGATAATAAAATTTTGCACTTACAGAAAATATTAACAGGCGAGGATTTACGGGGGGGGAATGGGGAAAATTTCCCTCCCCAAAATGTATAAATATTATTAATAAGTATACATAGGGTAGAAACAAATAATGTTTGGTTAATTATTATGTATTAAAACAATTATTTTTCCAAAAATTTCCCCCCAAAATAATTCTCTGGATCCGCCCCTGATTAAGGTGCTACTATTGTTAACAATTAGATAGGTACTTAATAGGTTACAATTCTCCACTTAGTACTATTAAATAGCTTAAATGAATTTCTTAGAAATGTTTTGCCATCACTGGGTTTTTCACTAATATCAACCCTTTCAGTTGTCAAGCTTAATTTGTAAAATCATTATTATAATGGACAATAACGATCTTATAGAGGGTGATGACGACAGCAATGATTCTGACTAGGTGCTAAGCTAAAAATAATATATAACAGTATATTATTTCATAATAATAGTAATTACTGTAGTTGCAGTCAATAGACTTTGCTTTATCGCAGGTTTCACAATGTCGGCATAGGTTTATGTGCAGCAATATCGTCTAAAATGTAGACAACCGGGAGAGATATTAAACAACAGTATGCTATTATAGATGTTATTGTAACACAATTTTTTTATAAATTAATACTGGTAAATATTACACAGTTTCACTCATTGTTTTCACTTTTTATTGAATATATCTTATACTCGATTATAAGACCTGACTTAAATATAAGACCCTCCCACATTTTACAGCAAAAAAAGTGTGACTTATTTTCGAGTAAATACGGTATATGAAATGGATGTCATCTGCCTTCACACAGCCCTCGAGACACTTTGGTGTCTAGTGTATTGCAGCATGCACCTCATACACTGGAAACTTGGACACTATGGACAACGAATTTCTTAAGTGACTTAATGCTTTTTTTCTTTTAGAGAAATCATGCTCTTTAAAAGTAGATTCAGATTTGGGCTTCAGAGCGTCAGTTCTCACATTTGATGAAGTCCGGTGTGTTGTTTTTGAGCCATGCTTGTGATATTTTTGCCTTACGAACTGGTACAAAATCTTGTTGAAATATCCATTCTCGATTATTGAAGGAGGTCTTGCTCAAGGGATTCAAAATGCACTTCAAGACCAATTCTTTCAACACTATGGCTAATGTTTTGTGACTCCATCATAGTTGAGACCTAATCAAACCGCAACAATTGAAGAATGGTTACCTCTTTAAATTTTCGGGACAAGTTGGGAAGTTGCCATAGATGGCCAAGCATACACTGTTATCATTCTATTTGTTGTAACATTCTTCTATACTGGGAATTCTCTCATCTGTGAACAAAATCCTTTGACGCTTTCCATCAGCATACCGAACCAAAAGCTGTTATGAGCTATCCTTCCTTTTTTTCTTCAAGTCAGCGGTACACAAGTACCTGGTGTGTATTTTGTAAGCACCTAACTCTAAATTTTGTTTTATGATAGGAGACATTGATAGTCTTCATATCAGCATCTTATACAACATAATCTTTTGGTTTTAGGGCGAATTCTAGTCAATTCGGTCTGTGACAGCTTTAATTGCTTGTGACGTACATACAGTGGTCTTTCAAGTATTTGGCACCCTTCTACTCCACCAGTATCCACCAACAATTTGACGGCTCAGTAAAAACATTTAGCTAATACCAAGAGGATACAAAGTTTTGAAGATAGTACGTACTTCTTTCCATGCTGCGCTTGCGAAGGTCAATCCCAGCAATTTTATTTTCATTAAAGCCCCATTCCATTATTAAAGCTTTAATAATTTTAAAAGAATTTTGTACACATAAACCCTAAACATCAATTGTCAAATATTAAATGTATTGTAAACCCGTTGTCGCTTGACTCGAATGCGGCTGTGTGACGTCACGCGTGCCTGCGACAGAAGCACTTGCTATACGTATAGGGTTTAGTTCTAGTTTATTTAAGATTTTTTTGCAATTTTTATTGATACAGTATATTAATACAGATTGGATAAAATTACACCATATGCATTAAAACACTTTGAATGATTCGGAGGCATCGGTTAACGATTTATCACAAGACGAACACCATATTAGAATGGGAAGCGTCGCCTGGTGTAATTGTAAATTTTGTGCTCCTAAGAGTACAAATTATGAATCACATTGATGCATCGAAACAAATGAAATTTCCAATTTCAAAGGCGGGTTAGTGTATAATTTTGCACAAATCTTTCCATAGTGTAGTGTTAAATCTAGACACTTTGCAAGCTTCTCACTACCATTTGCTATTACGAGCGGATCAAACTAATAGAAAACGTCTTACCAAATTAAGCAATGGTTAGTAGCGGCATATATTATATAAACAATTTATTTATTGGGAAAATTCTTGGTTGCCTATGGGAAAAAATAAAAGTAAGTAATACCTGCTTGTGTCGTTTCAAAAATATACGAATATCCCGAAGATAATAATGTGTATACACGGTTTAGTCCTGCAGAAGGGGAAGGTCCAGATTATTTTAATTAAAAAAAGGAATAATTTTTTTAATATTTTGTGTTAACTAAATATTTACATAAGTTATAAAAAAGTAAAAATAACTTTAAAAATAACATATACTCCTAGTTTTCACGCATGTATAATTAAAGTGTTACATTATTTATAAATACGTTCTATTAGTAATAATGATAAGAACATCTCAATTATATCTGGAATAATGAGTTTATTGCTTTTCCCAACAAAGGACGCTCTGCTGTGGCTATATTTGCAGTGATTATGGCTGCATATTTATCATTTTCAATATTCAAATATGTAGGATCAGTGTTCTTTTTTCTTTAGTTCTTTTCTATTACAAATAGTTATTATTTTCTCTCGCCATTCATTTGATTTTTTGGAAAAATTTCTTGATACAATCAACCCTTTTCACTCTTTGCAACCACTACCAGTACATTTTAAGATTTTTATCTTTATTTGGAAAAGAAAAATATTATATTCGCCAGCCTTTTCGGTATTCTTGCACCCGAATATACAACATCGAGGCATGTTGTTTTAATGGGTAACTACGCAATAGTAATAACCAGTAAATAACCTAATAGATAAAAACTTTTTATTTACCTCCAAACACGTGAAATGCACTGATTTGTGGTCGGATACTACCAAAGCAGTTTAGAACGCTGTGCATATTAGGCACGGGCACGCGTGACTTAACACGCTTCGGATCTTGCAACTTCAAAAATTAATTGCAGGCTTATTTTTAAAAATTTAAAAATTTTACTTGTGAAATGGTTATCTGCAGATTTTGTTTAATTTATTAAGCTGAAGTTGTAAATCTGCTTAACAACACCTTTAAGTAACATTACATGAATACTACGCAATGGGTGCATTTAAAGTTGTAACAATATTTATGAGATTACTATGTATGATTCCCACTACTCAATATGGGCACGTAACTTTAGCAAATGAGTCCACCCACATTTCAGAAGCTTATTTCGAGGTTATGTCTAAAGCGATAAATGCTCCTGCATAGTATAGGCCCTTAAAACAAATATTTTGAATTGTTACTTTAACTTGAGAGATCTAAATTCTACTATTGTCCGTCTCACATTGGGACTACAGTGAAAGAAAGATAGCCAATGTATTTCTTATGGGAGTTTGTGCTTCGTTGTTGCCACCTATTTCACTGTATGAATCTATAGAAATGTGGATTAAGATTCCAGAAGTTCTAAACCTTTGAAAACAGTAACCGAAAAAGTGTAATCGTAACCATACAAAAGAAGCATTTAAAAGAAAGTCTTATTAACATGTATTTGTTATTTTATTAAACATTACTTGGGATTTTTACATCGTACATGTATCTAAATATCCGATATTTTATTACTTATACTTTTTTGTTTAATTCTTTTGTCTTCAAATTCTTTCAACATAAAAATAATGGCTGGTTAGCTTCTGTATGATCTTTTTAATCTTTTAATTCACAGGTAAATACAGAAAGTCCCAAACGTAATTTTAACGGTAAAATGATTTCATCTTGATAAAATCATTCATTTGTTCAAGTTGTTTCAAAAGAAACTTGCAAAAACGGAAATTTAGGATTAGCAGCAAATGCAAAGAATTTTAGTAAACAATAAACCCTCATGGCTTTTTCTACTTTTACGTCGCAGAACTACATAATATAGTTTGTACTTACTGAAATTATAGTATAACGTTTTTTGTCGGAACTATTATTTGTCACCGAACGCATATAATCAAATTTCTTAATACAGAAATAATTATTTGGTTTCAGATTTTGATAGCTTGTGCGTCTATAGATCTTCGCTTAGTTGTTTGGGTTTTATCGTTTATCGTTAAGAAACAGGTATTTGCGAAAAAACTTTGTTCTCAGTACGTCAAGAAAGTATTTAACCTGATGGAATAAAATCTCCAAGAAAAAGAGCGAAGAATAAAAATACTTCAAAATCGCGCAATATAACCTACTGTGATGGAATTTATCACTGCTTTATATAAAAGCTGTACAATTAAAAAAGTGTAGTTTGATAGGATACAATAATTTATTAGTTTTAATGTTTCTTTATTTAATAAAAACCAAATAACTATAACTTGTGTTGTACTTTTTTATTTACCTAAAATTCAAAAACTCGAAATAAAACGTTTGACTTTTAATTATATTCAAAATTATTAGTTTTGTAATAGTACTGGCATTAACTCATAAAGTTTGGAACTATCGAAATAAATCTTTTATTAAATATTTTTGAGAAAAATCCTCGAACACGTTGATTTTTATCTTAAATGAGACATATCTTAGTGTAATTGTTATTTGCAGATCATCTTTTTGTATGATGGATTTGGAAAGCAATTTCCGAGATAATTGCTTTTAAAGTTTTAAAACAAAACTTAAAAAACAATCAAGAGTTCCAAGTTTTAATAAAAAAATTAAAAATTCTTTTAAGAACCGCCATAAATTTAACGCTAAGTCAATTGTTACATGGCTACTTGATTTTTTATCAAAAAATTTGAACTCTTGATTTGAACTTTGAATAACAATCAAGAGTTTAATTTTCTTAATAAAAAAATCAAGTATCCATGTAACAAGTGACTTATCGTTAAACTTATGACAGTTCTTCAAAGAATTCTTTTTTTTATTAAAACTTTCTGGAACTCTCGATTGTTTTTTAATTTATGTTTTAAAACTTTAAAAGCAATTATCTCGGAAATTTCTTAATACAGTATCATACTTTTTTAGCATATTTGTTCTTAGCATTACATTATCTTTCCAAATCCAATATAAAAAATTAGGGTTTTCATTTAAAAAAAATTTCATCGTCATAACTCGGAACAAGAGACGATCTACAAATACACTAAAATATGTCTCCTTTAAGATAAAAATCGACGTGTTCGAGGATTTTTCTCAAAAGTATTTAATAAAAGATTTATTTCGATAGTTCCATACTTTATATGCGCACTACATGAACAGCAGCAAATTTTGAAATTTTGTTTTACTACCGTTGTCAGAAGAACTGGCTACCTGCAATATAACTTGCTCAAACAATAGGGATTATAAAGGTTTATGCAGTTACAACTACAATATTTAGAAAGTGTTTTTAAAAGTTGCTTGCAAGATGTTTGGCAATCCCGTTGTCAAATTTTTGTAACTAGATAAATAAAATACAATATAAAAAGCACGTATTATATGAGGTTATTTTTTCTTAGCAAGTTTGAGAGACATTCCTCTCTCAAATCGAGGAGTCCATTATTGAAAATAATTACTATGCTTGACAGATAGCAACACAATACAGAAGCTGTCAACAACAGAAATTTTTCCCAACACGACGTTTGTATCTCAAATCAAGGGGGCCATGCATTCTTTATTAAAACTCACTCCATAATTCTCTTTTGATATTTGTAAACAAATCTTTATTTAAGTCTTCAAGAATTCGTAAAACCAAAAATCAGCATTATTTAATAAAAGTCTAATACAAAACACTTCTCTTAAATGGTCATACAAAAATAGAATAAACATAACACTAAATAGAACTTCCAAAAACCGTTTTTTCCAATTAAATATTAACCTAGAAATAATTGTACCAATCTGATTTTTCACAGGTTCTAAAAAACAATATATTTTAATAACTACAAACTAAAATCTATAACAAAGTACCTACTTTATTTTTATTTTTCGCAATGGATACATGCAAAAGGGGTATACTGTATAGACTCAAATGTAAATGTTTACTTACTGCAATAAAAAGAAGTGTAGGATTAGCAGTAGAAGATGTAGAAGTTTGTGTATTCGCCCAAGATGTACTATGACTAAAATTATTTACAGTCATAGTCCCACCACCATCGGGAGGTCCTTCAATTGTACTTTCCATCTTATTATAAAATAATATGTACTAGATTAAAATAAACTGAAATAAAAAACACTTTTACTCATAAAAATCTTACAGTATCACTTTTTCAAATAAATAATCAACCATTTTTTTTCTTGATAACACAAATAGAAGACACACAAAAATAGAATCCACTAAAAAATGTGTAATATAAAATAAAATATATTGGTCTAATTATAGCGTAATTCCCAATGATTATTAATTTTGCAATAATCAAGGAAAACAATCCCAATAAAGGGGAAAACTTTATTTTTCAGCGTTTTTGATAACTTACCATTTCTATGGTAGCCATATTGCGCTTGATTTATTTTTGTAATGTTGCGCATGTTTACAACTTTCCCGCACGAATTCAAACTGCTTATAATTATTGCAGAACATAAACATTAAATAAATAATTATTCAAAGTAATCAAAGATATAATACCTGAAGATCTTAGACATTAGTTTTTTAGTTTATTATATAAAATTATTTATTCTTTATTTCTCCCTGTTCTTGTCTCTTAGCAACCACAATCAGTAAGCTCAAACAAATTTTGATTTACAGAAAGTATTTATATTAAATGGTTTCTTCTGCTTTAATATCATTATATAATAAGTACAAAGATAAATCAATAAAATTCCTGAAACTGAAATAGTATCAATATTTTCAAGGTGCATGTCATGACAAAAACTGATGAGACCTCTGCGATGAAAACTCAATATTCGTTTGAATTCTATGTGAAACGGTTAGTACTTAATCATTATGTCTATAATATAGTAAATCTAAAGAGTTGAGTAAATATTTAATATAATAATGATTTGTTATATAAATTAAAAAGAGTGTAGGTATATTTTAATACAAATTGCAAGTTCCATCACTTGAATCCCGTAGAGGTTTTCCTAAATGTTTATCTGCAGTTATAATTTTGATTTAATAATAGTAAAATAATTTTCTAAAAGATTAATAATATACAATTAAGGATCACAGTGTTGAATTTAGTTACACTGCTGGGAATGCTTATGTCAGTCAGTACAGCAGTAATACTACCTATAGTGGTAACAATGCACTGTAAAAAATGAGTTGAAATTTACCTTGGGAAAGAGTTAACTTTCCTCTCTTATTTGCGGTAGTTTTACTCTAAAATTTAACTTTACCTTTACGTTAATAGTTGTTTTACTATTTGTGGTAAAATATTCTTTAATTGTGTAAAATTACACAAATATAAGTAATTCTACTACATTTAACTGGATAAAATCACTATCCATAATGTAAATTTACATAACTTAAGAAAATCTTTCCTTGGAAATGTATTATTACTCAATAACTTGATTCATTTTTAGTGTAATATTAAAGATAAGATGAACTTTAACAAGTATAGTGTAATTTTGCCCTTAATATGTTTTTAACCGATGAGATACTATTTCGCTGATTGCACTTGTTTGTTGATGATTGGTGACCTTCGTTTCGTGAACGAATTCAGGAACCCATTATGAATAGTCCAAATTGGGCTTTTGGGGAATGGTCGGAATGGTGTGTACCAATTCTTTTATGATTTGTTGTTACAGGTTTCGCAATCGGCGAGCGTACCCTATCGATATCGAACAAAGTGTTCATTGCTCATTAATATTTTGTTTTTCGTTGTAGTGTAGTGCAGATTTATTAAAGGCAAATATTTGCAGTATGACCTAAGGTGGGAAGAATTTAATTTAATAGTAGAAGTTAAAAAGTAATAATCGGTAAGTATATGTTAAAATTGCAAATTTAATCCAATAAAATAAAAATATTTAATTTAATGTGTTTCTAGTATGAATCAAAATTTGAAGAATTCGAAATAAACTAGCATAACTGTAATGAGAAAGGTAGTCGTGTATAATTGTTTATATAATTTATAATTTTTAAATTTTCTAGGTGGAATTGAAACTTTATTAATTCTTCGACATACGGACCCTTCTGAACCCAGGTAAACCAATTATATTGAGTTGTAGAGGATAACTTAGAGAACAATAATCCGAAAAAACATCGCGCCGGTCGCCGGTAATTAATAAGAAAAACAATGTTAAAAAGGCTATTTTGAGGTTAGAATGTTATGATGTTAGGTTACAGTTAGTAAAAAAGTTGGCTGTATTTACGTGAAAATGGATTAAAAATGGTGTTTGTGTCATCTGATAAGAATATTTTATAATTTTTACCTGTTTTTATGACGTTTTTCGAACGAAAACCCGTAGCGCTTGGTATTTCCGTATGTATGCATGTACGATAGGGGTCCGTATATCGAATAATTACCGAAACTTTATCTGAATGTTCTTGAGAGACCAAATATTTCCGAAAGCCACTTAAAAAAAGTTCTGTTAATGTCTTATATTTTATATGAGTACATACATTCAATAAAAATTACTTTGATTTTATTTTATTTCATACAATCCATTTACCAATGTAAGTAATATTCAGAGAATCGATTGAATTTGCAAGTACTTTCGCAAGTCATAGTTACATTTAAGAAGTATTTTCACATTTGTGTTTTAACCCTGAAAAGTACTATTGCCATGAAATATTAACTTTGTCATGTAACTTTACACAGGTGTTTTAATGTTAAAATGTAAAATTACATTGAGATCGTAATTTTAATCTGTAAATTTATTTAAAAAGGAAACATTACAATGCAAATTTAACCTAATATTGTAATTTCCCACTTCCTATGAAAATTACACTTTGAAGTAAAACCCCAAAAAATGGAGGTAACATAGTTGCCTCAATTTACCGGTAATTTTTTAGAGTGTGTGCTTATATATGCTTATTACGACATAAACCACCCCAATATATTTCTCTACATTAAAAACCTCCGCATACCAAATCTCATTTAAATTTGATCATTAGTTTTTGAAACTTTAATCAACCTATTTGGTCCAAGACATCTATCAGCAAAAGTTGAAATGATCTTTTCTGAATGCCCAGATTGTAAAATAAGAGAAGGCCCATATAGACTTAAAAATCTGACTTGTAGTGGCCATCAATTAAACTGTGTATTTTAATTTTACAACAAAAACCATTCGAAAAAAGAAATTTGAACCGACACCCATCTCTTGTAAGGAAATAAGCAATTTTATAGGGTGAGGGGGTGTGCAAAGGGCATTTTTTCAAAATGCGGCGCCCCATTATCACCCTTGATTTAATCAATACATACATATGTATACAACATTTATTTTCCTAATCATTTTAGCTAATACCTGTAATGTGTTTTGCAACATTCGTAAAATGAGTTTAAAAACAAAACATTCCTGTTGCAATCTAGTCACCACTGCCCAACCTGTTGCATTCATATTTGCGATAAACTATAGATAAGTGCAATTATTATGGTATAGATGAATTTGCAAGGATTATATCACAAAAGCCAAGACTAACGATTATAAATATCTGATTTCACTGGTGTGTATGTTGCCCTGTTTATGAGTAAATTAAATATTTCTACAATCACACACAGACACCACAAAGGGAAGACAGAGCAATATTTAAGCTAAGCCCTACGTTGTTACTTGTTGCAGACTTATAGAGACATGCATTAATAGGGTGCATATCCATAAGTTTCAATACTGAGTTAAACTTTGCTAAAAGTGGTTGTTGATTATCAATTTAAAATTTTAAAAATGTTATGTTTTCTGAAGAGATTTTTTAGCAAATGCACCTTCTGCATCATTCCGAAGAGAATAGGCAAATATAAGACATAGACTGGGGACAGAAAAGGCGTGGAAGTTGGTGTTCTTAAGTATTACAATGAAAATGTATAGATCTATAGAATATGTTGTTTTTTTTTTGTTATGTATAAATGTGTTACATACATTATATTTATTTTTATATAATTCTAATTTTGTTGTTATCAGAATTTTAGATAAATAAATCTTTGTGTTTTTTAATCAATTAGCTTCAATTTTTTTTAAATATTTCTAATTAGAGAATTATGTTCACATAAACAACGAAAAACTAACTGCTTTAATTTGTAATAACTAACTTATTACTTATTTTTTTAATTTATAAAAATTGATTGGTCAATTATTTTTTTTAAATAAATCAAGCGATTTAAATTGTTCAATTTAAATCATTTCAACCCTGAAAGATAGCATTTTGTATTATTGCTAATAAAAGTAGAGGCACTTATTACCACACTTTATTTATACTGCCCATTGATTCCTTGATAACTCAGATTTTTCCTTGTAGCTTATACTTATTTAGAAGGAAAAATTTTGATAGTCAGCTTGCGCAATAGCATTAAGTAGCACAATGCACTTTAGAAGTGTATTGTATTTTCTATACTGTATTTCAGATTAACTCATTTTATTTTTGTTTATAAACCTATAATGTATATGTTACCATGAAAGACCAAAATTTGGTGAATGTCAACATTCACAAAGACATTTGATTGTATGTCCAAAATATTTTTAGAATATCATTATTTCTGAAATAAATAAAGATTATTAAAAGTTTCACAGTTTTATTAAAATATACCTGACAATATTGTTTCGACAGCTATGCTGTCATTATGACAGCATAGCTGTCGAAACAATATTGTCAGGTATATTTTAATAAAACTGTGAAACTTTTAATAATCTTTATTTATTTCATGATTATGGAGTTCCACAAAATAAGGCTGGAAACAATAAACAAGATCATTATTTCTGATTTACACTGGTGAATGTCGAGATTAGACATACGATTTGGTAAATGTCAAAAGAATAAGTTCATCACATCGTATTTTATGAAATTAAAACAAACATAACTTTTTTTTATTATATTTATTATCAAAAAATCATAAAATGTTAAATAGAAAAATATGGAGGTTTACAATTAGTGTCCACACAAATAAAACAACTATTCTATTTCAGTAGAAATACAAAAATTACATCCTAAACTACAAAATAAAACTAAAATATTATCAATAAAAAAATTCTAATAAAAACTGCTGAAAGAAAATATAAGAAAATCAATTTTATTTGTTGCAACGGTTAAAACTATTATAGCACTTCGAGTTGCACAAAAGTCTAGCTCGTTTAGACTTGTCACTTGCAACATTCCCCAGAGCTCATCGATGTATGTCAACAAACACCGTACAAGGTCCGAATGGAATAATAATAGTATCAAATATTCGGTCTTTCACCGACGTATTTGGTATATGTCGATATTCACCGGAGGATATTGACATTTACTAATTTTGGTGTTTCACAGTAACATATATATATTTAGTTAAATAAATAAAAGTGACACAAAAGCCAAATTCCAAAAAGCAATTTTGAAAACTTTGACTGTGTGTTACGAATAAAAGAAAAGCAAAAAAAAACGCAAAGCTTTAAATATTTTGCTTGGAATTAAACTAAAATAAATACGAAACAATAGCCATTTTTATTATCTATAAAAGGGCATACAGCTTAAAT
Source organism: Agrypnus murinus (assembly GCA_929113105.1). Taxonomy (NCBI): domain Eukaryota; kingdom Metazoa; phylum Arthropoda; class Insecta; order Coleoptera; family Elateridae; genus Agrypnus; species Agrypnus murinus. The sequence goes on from OV816030.1 coordinate 82,455,900, forward strand.
TCAAAATTGTCTATAACTTCCTCGATCCCAATAGCACAAAAACATTGTGCAAATTGTTAGTATGTCACCTTCTGATCTGGGCCAGTACTTAAGTGCATTAGAAGTACAAAGACTTGGCTGTGATGATGGAATAACAATACATATGGTGTGCAAGTTCCTTGACTGCTGATTGTGTCACATGTCATTAACTTTTATATTACAAATTCAGTGTTCCACTCTAATTGAAAATAAGTTGATATCCTTCCACTAAGTAAAGTAAAAAACCCAGAAGAACACAAAGATTTATGCTCTATATCTACTCTCCTCATTTTCTTTAAAATTCCAGAAAAAATTATTTACATTCAACTATAAGAGCCTTTTTAAAACTAAATCACCTACTGATCACCTTTCATGATCCCATAAGGTTAATTGAGGTTGGGTTAGGTTAGTAGAAAACAAGGTTTTCTGCTCACTGCTCACCACTTGGCAATACTCACCAAAGTAACCAATGAGGATTATTATTAGGTTTGATTAGGTTAAATTAGATTAGGTTAGGTTAAGTTAGATTAGTAGAAAATGAGTTTTTGAAACTCACAGGTTTGGCTATACTTATCAAAGTGACAATTGAGGATTTTTAGGTTAGGTTACTAAAAAAAAAAGTTTTTGAAATTCACTACACTGTTTAACGATACTCACCAAAGTGATCAATGGGGATTGTTAGCTTAGCTTTGGTTAGGTTACATTAGATTAAGTTAGGCTAGGTTATATTAGATTAGATTAGCTTAGGTTAGGTTAAGTTACTAGAAAACGAGTTTTTAAAACTCCCTGCACCATTTAGTAATACCAAATAAGTAACCAGTGAGGATTGTTAGCTTAGGTCAGGTTAGGTTAAATTAGATTAGGTTAAATTAGATTAGGTTAGATTAAGTTATGTTATGTTGGGTTAAGTTAGGTTAGGTTAGATTACTCGAAATAAAGTTTTTGAAATTCAGGTTTGGTGATACTTGCTAAAGTATAGTTGGGTATTGTATAGTATGTTAGGTTAGGTTTGATTAAGTTTCTTTGGTGGATATTGTGACGAAGTATAAAATAAAAGAAAAAACTCATAACAAAATTAAATCAATTCATTATTCTAAAAATTTATTATTCCAAAAATATGTTACAACAATTATTACAGAACTCATTTCTAAATTATTTGACCCAGTAATAAAGATAAACAAATTGATTTCAAGTATGACATGAAGCTACTCTGCAATTTGTAAAGTGTGTCATAATACTAGCACAGCATTATTGCTCACAAAAGTAAGTAATGCTGACTCTAGCATTATGACACTGCCCTGATTAATTGGGACAAGTTGGCCATGCTTGATTGCAAGAAGAAATGATAGTAGGGATGAAGAGTCAAGATGGAAAGTGACAATCAAAAAGTTACACAGTTAGATGGTGAAATGAAAGTAGTAAAGTCCTTCTCGATTGTCATACCAAGTGTGAGGGAAATGGCCCTAAAAGTTATAATTAGTTGGTAAGTAGAAATTGTGTTAATTATATTTAGAATTAATCTTAGTTATAAGTTAAGTAAATTTAAGAAATAAAATTAATAGATTAGATGAAGAGTGAGTGCATTTATTTTTATTCGTAACATGGTGGAGACAAGTAAGAACGAAGCGAGGCTAGCTTCGTAACAATAAAATTATCATTCGTAACAATATTACTAAAAAGGCTTCTAATTCATCTTCAGCTGCTATCATCAGATGTTTCTGCTGATTTATTATAATTTTAAATGTTCATTTGTATGACAGTTGCGAATGAGACAATGTAAGAACAAATTTATAAATTAAATTAAAGATTGGTGTAACTTAAAAAAGGTAAATTAAATTTAGTTAACACATGATAACAGTTAATATTAAATTACAATATTACAATTACAATATATTATATAATCGAAAGTCCAGCTACTAAAGAGATGTCTAGAGGCCGTGCTAGTGGTGGTCTCATTTTATTAATAAAAAAGCAAATTAAAGTCAAACTTATTGAGAAAAATAATTGTGTTAAAATAATGTTTTAGGTTTAGTTTATTTCCCTCCATCAGTGAATATAGATTTTGCTCTCGACTTATTAAATGACAGTATCTCTCATATAATGGAGACCATTTTAAACAAAATAATTTTAATAGGAGACTGGAACTAGCGTATTGGTTCTATGAACTATCTAAACCCCGAGTTATGTCACGGAACATGCCTTAATGATGAAAGAACATCTCACGACTCTTTTTTAAATCCTAGAGGCAGGAAACTTGTTTCATTTATGGAGCAAAACGATCTGTTTGTTTTAAATGGTCGAACTCCAAGTGATACCCCTGCTAAGTACACTTTCATTAGCAATACAGGTAAATCAGTCATTGACCTCTGTTGGGTAAGTTCTCCTATCCTTAGTTATGTAACGTTCTTTTTAAAATAATAACAAAAATGCTGTTTAAATCGTCTATTAATAAAGAAAAGATTATTTACAATGCACTTAATTAAAAACACTATAACTATAAACTATTTAACGAACTATTATCTAAATGCTAGGTATTTACAAATTTATATGAGGACTATTTATATAAAAACTATTTATGTATTACAATAATTATTAACTAATTATTCAGATTCAGAGTACATTTCACTATGCCGATCAAACATTAACTGCCCCCTTCTACTCGCGACTCAATTTATATCTTTCATACGATGACTCATACATCTAGAATGTTCGATGACGTGTTCATGAGTCATACATGCAGCTGTTGATAAGTCACGTCGATGAGTCATACTTGCAGGTGTTGATTGATGAGTCATACATGCAGGTGTTATTGATGAGTCATACAGTTGATGACTCAATACATCTAGAATGTTTGATGACGTCATATGTGGGTTTACTATTCGTTACAGTTATATAGATGATTCTGATGTGTGATTGATATGCCTTTACTGTCAGATCATGTACCTTATAATGTTACCATTAAATCAAATCACAGGCAAATTATTCAAAAACCAACTGACACCACAACAACTGTTATAAACAGAATTAAGTGGGATCAAGTAAAACATGATGACTATCAAAATTTAGTAATTCAAAAATTAACTTCATTTAATACCAACAATTACTGTAGCGATTTACTTTATAATTTCCTAATCAATTTTATTACTGAGAATGCCAGGGCACTATCTATGCAAAAGGAAATACATGTTTTCTCTTCCTTTATAAGGTTTAACAAACAATGGTTTGATGTCAATTGTAAAAAGGCAAAGCAGCTGGTTAAATCAACATATTCAAAATGTAAAAACAAATACTTTAATGATGTATCAGTTGCTGCTTATCTAAAAACTAAAAAGAATTATAATCAACTACTAAAACAAAAGAAAAAAGAGTATTATTAAGTTAAATATAGTAAAGAATTTTGGACCACAATTAAAAGAATGCACTGTAGACAGAAGCCAGTGAATCCAATAATATTAATACTTGGCAGAATTATCTTTTATTACAATTTGATGGACCAACTGACTTCCATACAGTGTATGAAGCTGCTCATCCCGACCTGGATGCTGCTATTTGTTCGGGTGAATTAGAAGCTGTTTTAATTAAGTTAAACAATGGCAAGGCCCCAGGTCCTGATGAGATACCAAATGAATTTTTTCAAAATTTGCCAGTTGAAGGAAAAGAATTCATTCTGAAGCTATTCAATGATATATTAATTTCCAAAAATATACCAGTGCAATGGTCTAAAGTAAAACTATGGCTAATACACAAAAAAGGTGATGCTAATCTCCCAGAGAACTATCGTGGCATCTCCCTCATAAACACATTGACCAAGATTTTTACTCAGGTTCTATGTAACAGAATGGTAAAGTGTGCTGAAGATAATCACAAGCTCCCAGAAAGCCAATCAGGTTTTCACAAAGGCAGATCCTGTATTGACAACATTTTTACATTAAATTCAATAATTAGTATTCACCTGCGATTAAAAGATAGAAAAATATATTGCGCTTTCCTTGATTTTAAGAGTGCCTTTGACACTATTAATCATCGCTTGCTTTGGGAAAAACTATATAGCTTGGGACTAAGTGCTAAAATCATCCGTCTCATTAGCAACTTATACAGTAATGCTAGCCTTAAATCACAGTTGAACAATAACTGGTCTGACGATATTCCTATACAAAAAGGGGTGTTACAAGGTGAATCCCTCAGCCCTCTGTTATTCTCACTTTTTATAGCAGATTTCAATGACTTTTTACTTAGTAAAGGGTTAAACGGAGTAAATATTGATGAACACCACAATGCTTCAACCCTATTTTATGCAGACGACTTGGTCCTAGTCTCGGATACCCCTTGGAAATTAGAACAATCTCTTAATGCTGTTGAATTATATTGTAAGAATAATTATCTTACAGTTAATATTCAGAAGTCTAAAATATTAATATTTAATGGTGGAGGCAGACTACCCCAAGATTTAAATTTTAAATACAATTCAAAAAATATTGACATTGTAAGCCAATCTACATATCTAGGTATCACGTTGAGTACTTCTGGTCTTTTCTTGAACACTAGCAATGATATGGTACTCAAAGCCAACAGGGCCATGACAAATGTAAAAGGTCTAATGATAAAAACAAGAATGCAATCACATAATGCAAGAATGGTCTTATAATAGAAAAAACTCAAGTAAAATTTATTAAATCTTTGTATTGTCTAAATAACTCAACTCCAGGATATATTATTCGTAGAGAATTTAAACTAAATAAGCTAATAATATTGGTCGTTAAAAGATTGTTGAGATGGCTTTGTAAAATCATTCATATGGATGAGGAACGATTTCCTCGTGTTTGTTATAATAAACTTTTGTCACTTAGTAGTACTCAAAGTAACAGACTGAATTATAATTGGGTTTCGCATTTAAAAAAAAATTTGCCCCTAGCAACGTGGGTTATTTTTAAAAAACTCACTCCTTCAAAGATAACAACCAATCACCAGCTTACGTTACTTAATATTATTAAAATCCAGTCATCGTAATAGAGTATTACCGTCAAAACTACAGACTAACTATACATTGCAAATTCGATGTTTAAACTTAAATAAAAAAGTGTTGGATAAAATTTTGTATGGCAAATTAACCCTCTCGGGCCTGCCGGTCCTCGAGGGTAAATTTTTCGTTCGTGGATAATATCTTACTTAACTCACTTGTACCATAAATAACTATTTCATACTATTAAACAAGGAAAATTTATGGCTGAGCCAAGACGCAAATTACATCAGAAGTAATATTGATAGATTCATATTGGATCTTGAGGATCATTATAGGGTGCAAGATCTTGCATCAATTTCAAACTCGACTTATGTTCCTACTTATAATCGCATCATTCACAGCTCAGTCCTTGATTATTGTGTACCTATAAATAAACTCAGTCATTTTTCAACTGAGAACTCTTAATAATCGTATATTATCTTTCTATATTAATAAGAATACCTACATGATTAATCCAAATGAAATCTGAACAATTTGTAATTTACAAAAACAGGAAACAATTTTCCATATTTTTGTGAAATCTACGAGCCTATGAGATCCTGTCATTTACAAAAATATCTGGTAATCTCAGCACCTTTAAATACTGATAATTATTGTGAAATTTTGTTGAACTTCGTGAATATACATCAACTGAATGATGTATTTTATTTCATTGGTGGATCTCTACGAATAAGATCATTTATTCTGAATGAATAATGCTACCTTTTTTATTTATTGTTTCCAGCCTTACTTTGTGGAACTCCATAATCATGAAATAAATAAAGATTATTATTGTCAGGTTGTATTTTAATAAAACTGTGAAACTTTTAATAATCTTTATTTATTTCATGATTATGGAGTTCCACAAAGTAAGGCTGGAAACAATAAACAAAATTATTTCGTCTTCGTTAGAAGAACAAGCCAAGTTATACAAGAAACTTATGATCAAACACGGAATCGCAAGTCAGAATGTTTGATTTAACCAAGAATGTCTGAAACGTCAGGTTATTCCTAACTACGTAAACATCACTACCAGAACCAAGAATTCGATTACCGAAAAAGTGATTAGAAATGCCAAAAGAAGATGGCTCAAAGAAGAATCGAAGAAATGGTTTAGTATAAGAGACAATATGCACATTTATATAAAGGTACTCCATACAGAACTTACTCATAAATTACACAATATCCAATTTGACATCTTAGATTTTGACATTAGAGAAACCGTCAGTCACATTAAATTCAAAAAATACACCACACAGAAAAATAAACTTCATCAACTTGTACAACAAAAATGTACACTACAAAATAACCTTAATTGTCAGAACACTGCAAACTTTTATGCTCGTTTCATAAACTTGTCGAATATAACATTCAATGACAGAGAAACACAATTTCTTAACAAAGGTTTCAAATTTTGTCCTTTTCCAAAATTTACCAACAAAATTAAAGAAATTTTGGCCGTTGAATGCGAAACTATACTTAAGAAAGATCATAATAACTATGCAAAATTCCAAATTTCGAATTTGTTAAAAGAGATGTCTTTGAAACAGGACAAAATGTACAACACATCTAACATATCACTTCTTCAATCTATAAAACAGAAAATCACAGAGGACAATCTAATTTCTGTTAAAGCAGATAAGGGTAACACTTTGGTAATTCTTTCAAAAGATATTTACATACAAAAAGTTAATGAATTTATTAATAAAGAAAATTTAGAAACTTTAAACAAAAACCCAACCACAAAATTCCAAAAAGAAATAAAACAAGGTTTAGAAAATTGCAATATCTGCTTTTCAGAATTAGAAAAGCAACAAATCATTAATAAAAACCCACAAATACCTAAACTATATGGACTAGTCAAAACACATAAACAGAATATGCCAATAAGACCAGTTGTATCATACATCAATGCACCTAATCACATTTTATCCAAAAAACTGAACCAGATTATTAACACGATAGGTTACAAATCGAAATACTCTGTTAGAAATTCATTAGAATTAGTAGATAAACTGCAAAAGATACATCTTCCACCACATTCAAAACTTGTTAGTTTTGATATTTGCAACATGTTCTCCAGAATACCCCACAAGAATGTATTCCTTTATTAGATAGTTTCTTGATCAACAGTAATATAGAATTAGTTAAAAGGTTAGAGTTAATTCAATTATTTGACCTTTGTATAAGTCAAAATTATTTCACTTTTAATAACATAATTTATTTGCAAAAGGATGGTTTACCTATGGGTAATTTTCTAAGTCCTCTATTAGCTAACATATTTATGGACAAGTTAGAAGATCGAATATTTGAATTAAACCTCTCTAAACACATTATCTTCTGGTTTCGTTATGTTGATGACATTTTAGCTTGTTTTGACAGTTCTTTTGAGGTTATCAATGAATTTTTAATTCTTATTAACAATATCCACCCTAATATAAAATTTACATTAGAAACAGAACAAAACAGGGCTATAAACTTTCTAGACTTAAATATCAAGATTAACGCAGACAATCTATTTGAATTTTGCATATACAGAAAACCAACACAAACAGACATAACAATACCAAATGAATCTTGTCACCATAATACACATAAAATAGCAGCCTACAGATCATTAGTACACAGAGCTTTAACTATTCCACTAACAAAATCAGATTTTAGCAGAGATATCAACCATTAAACAACTAGCACATGCAAATCATTACAATCCGAACATGATTGACACTTCAATTAAACAAAAAGATTATAGGTTACCTATCAAAAGAATATATCCCATTGACAATCAAACAGAAGACACAAATTACATATCTATACCATATTTTGGCAAAATATCAGAAAAAATTGCACATATACTAAGAAAAACCAACAATTATAAAATAACATTTAAAACCAACACTAACACTTTTTCATTTTTATTTAATGCTAAAGACAGAACACATGATATCATGAAATCGGGCATTTACCGTTTAAATTGTTCTTTTTGTATTTCGGTATATATTGGACAAACACTTCGAAATTTTGACATAAGATATAAAGAACACGTACGTCATTACAAAAATTTACAATCTGAAAAATCGAATTACGCCAAACACCTTTTAGAACAAAATCACACAATGACTCCTCAAAATAATATTAAATTCCTACATTTTTGTAATAACAAACGCAAATTAGACATTTTAGAAGCCTTTGCGATATACAAACACAAACTCAGGGTACCTTTAATAAATGAACAACTTGAGCTCAGTAATTCTCCGTTACTGGAAGTATTAGATATTTAATTATGATTATTATTTTATCTAGTTATAATGACAGCATAGCTGTCGAAACAATATTGTCAGGTTGTATTTTAATAAAACTGTGAAACTTTTAATAATCTTGATTTATTTCACTACCTTTTTTAGGTCGACTTAGACATTAATATGTAAAATAAAATATTTAAATTTTTCGCTCTCAACATTATTATGGTTGTGATTATTATTATCTACTATTTATACCTATACTAGAATCTGTGTTATTACAATATGATCAATTTTTTTGTTATCACTTATTTAGATGACTAAAGTATTATCTTTTATTTTTATTAGTAGTAACATTGTGTATTGTACAAGCACACATTATTACTATTACTACTAGAATTTATTATTAGTATTCCTTTGACAACCATTTTGAAATTGTAATAAGCTTTTCATTTCTATGATGGAGCACTACGAATATGTTCTTTTTTTTTGAACGGATAATGATATCCTCTCTTTTAAGTTTACTTAAGAATAAAAATATACAAGAATGTTTAAATCATTCTTTCAACAATATTATAATTTTGATTATTATCATCTACTACTTTTACTTCTATTAGAATCAGTAATAATATCTTAAAATTTTTTGTTATCATTAATATAGATGAATATAGGGTACCACTTTGCTTGGTCCATCATACGGAATTATCCTTTATTATTATTATCATTCTCTGATATGAATCAGTTTTTGTTCAGGTATTTTACTTAGATTATTACAATTATGTTCACATTACTTATGTTTGCACTTCTATTATAATCAGTATTATTATTTTAGAATAAATTATTATCGTTAATTTAGATGAATAAAGTACAATTCTGGTCTAGATACACCATGTGTGAATTAACTTATATTATTTTCTATTACTGATAATATGTATTGTATACCTATTTATGCACTATTATTATTATTTCTTTTACTATTAGAATCTGTGATTATTTCACTGCCAACTATTTTTGACATTGTAAGAAGCTGTACTGCTTCAAATACAGCGTGGAAATAAATGATTTTCATCAAGTTCCCTTTGGAATTTTTTCACATGTAAATTTTTCTGTGCCGCTCTACCCTTTTTGATTTAGTACTAAATTAGTTCTGTCAATAAATGAAATCAATCTGTCAAACAATGCATAGAATTTATTGAATTTTGTATATTTTGAGGTTATGGTACTGCCTTCTCTATTTTCGTAGAGCGGCACGTCGTGCTTTTACATGGGGAATGCAATGGTAACTTGATGAAAATCATTTATTTCCACCCTGTACAATAAAGTATCTATTCTATTCTAATATTAAATTACAATAAAAAGATTCACTGAAAGCTTTCAATCGATGACTCTCAGAATTCATCTATAATGTTGGGAGATAATTTCAAGAAATCGAAATAAAGTTGGAAAAATTTCAGGAAAGGAAACAAGCCATTCAACTGTTTTTATTATTACTGAGAAACTATTTTATTTAAGATATCCTTTCACTAATAATGGACTGTAAAGACTGGTTTATCAGTTTATCGCAATATACCCTCCACAGATACCTTTTACTTTCAGCATTAGTTTGCAAATTTGCGGAAATACTTTTGTAAGTAAATAGTATTGTATTTACATACAATTTTCTTTCAGTGTCCTAAACTACAAAGTATAGGGTATATTTTTGTTAAAACGTACCTGATTTTACTGTCTTCCAATAAAACAAATTAAACTGTAATCTCTACACCAAACTCATTTTCACCTAATTTTATTCAGAAAATACAAACTTACCTCCGACAAGAATGGTAGATTTTTAAAAATATAGTATTAAAAACTGGTATAATTCAGGAAGCTGTAAACATTTCCAAGATGTCAAAAAAGTGCCCAATATTTGAAAAAGACAAATCGCAAACTTTTATTGCTCGATTCTTTTGCGGTACAGTGTATGTGTTGTATTTCTTTGTCAGAATTCGGAAGACCAAAAGGGCCAACGAAAGAAGTTCATTTCATAAATTCTAGGGCGTTTCAGTTCCAGATTACTACAATGAAAAATAATCGGTCTCAGATTTCGTTTATACATTTCTGGATTTTCCCAATTTTCCAACTGGGCAATCCATCCCTCATCTACTTTAGTATTTACTTAGTAAATCAACATCAAGTGTAGTTGTACTATATGTCACACTATCTGGCCTATATTTCCGGTGTTGTTCAAGGTTCCACTATTAGTCCTATGCTTTTCCCTATCTATACATCAAATTTACAAATCAGATGTAGGCATGCTAAGTGCATGCAGAAAACAAAAAGATGATTTACATTTACTGTCGGATATCATATCAAAGCACTGTTTAAAGTTAAGTCCACAAAGAACCAAACTCCTATTAATCTGTAGCCCCTATATCTATGACTCACTAGTAAGACAGATTAATATAAGATAAAAGATGGTGTAAAAGTGGAAATTCATACAGTAGCATGCCTTTATTATCTTTTATTACAAAATTTTAATTTCTAAAAGTCTGCAGTACTTATTTAACAAAATTAGTTTTCTTTGGGAACTATCCTAAAAAGTTAACACAAAATGCTAAAAATGCAAAAACTAATAATTTTAAGATTTAAAAAAAATTCTACTTAATAATCGTCTGAGTAAATGGAAAGTTAATACTAAAAACTAACTTAATTATAGTAAAACCAAAAAATGACGAAACTAAACCGGATTGAATGTAGCAGCCACAGACTAGCAGTCGAAGTTGATTGTGAACGAGCCCTGCTCCCAAATTGTCAGATTTAGACAGTTTGAAATAAAAAAATAAAAGGTTTTTTACAACTCCAATTGTTAATTATTAAACTACTATTAATAAATATTAATTGGAGTTGTGAAAAATCTTTTAAGTAGCAACTAATGTCGTGCACACTTTTGCTATCAAAAGGTTATTTATTAATAGTAGTTTAATAATTAACGATTGGAGTTGTGAAAAACCTTTTAAAACTTTGACAGATTGCAATGTCTATTTTTTTATTTCAAACTGTCTAAATTTGACAATTTGGGAGCAAGACTCGTTCACAATCAACTCCGACTGCTAGTCTGTAGCTGCTAGATTCACTCTGGTTTAGTTTCTTCATTTTTTGATTTAGGTATAGTGCCCTGTTAAGGATAAAGGTCGTATCTGTATAGCTGTAAATTTTGAGAGATCAACAACAAACTAATTGTTATTGTGCTATCTAAAGCGTTTTTTGTTTTATTCTAAAGTTGTTATTGTTTATAAAGTTCTTATATAAAAAAAAGCTTTAATATAAAGCAAAAGACGCTTTGAATAACGATTAGTTTTTTATTGATTTCTCAAAACTTACAGTTATGCAGATACGACCTTTATCCTTAACAGGGCAGTATAGTAACTGTATTAAAATCTTGAAGTAATAGTTTTTATCTTTTTATAGAGCAGTCACTACCCACAATTTGGAAAAGTTAGCAAATAATGCCCTGTCAGATATAAACATCGAAAATATTATCAGCAATTCCACTAACGAAACAAACAAGTTATGCAAGCAAAACTTATCCTGGAAGAATGATCAATTTTGGAAAGACTTACCAGAACCAAACCTCCAGATCAAGCAAAAGCTCATCAATAACAATGAGGATTTTAAACAACCAAAATCATTTGAACCATGCTTGCTATCAATTTGCAGAAAAAGTGAAAATCAACCAAAAGGAACATCACAAACCAATCAAAATACTCATGTTGAATGTATAACAAAATTGACGAGAAAATTTTTCGACAGATGGAAATATTTTACTCGAATGAAAATGGAACACAGGAATGAACTTCAACAACAAATTGATCAAAAAGAGAAATTGGACAATTTTTTAAAAAGATTAAAAAGATTTCAGAATAATAAATCAGGACAATGTAATTCTGTCACAAAACTAGAATGTAATCCCACTGCTGTGGAAGAATCTTCTTTAGCCAATTGCCAGAGTAAAACACCTGACAGCTCTTGTTATAAACATCGATTTGAAGCACAACAAACTATAATACAAATACAAAAACATAAATTAGTACAACAAGAGAAAGTAATTCAAGAGTTACGTTTGGGAACGCTAAGTAAAGAAATAAATCAATCTCTAGAAGAAACTGAAAAAGAAATTCGAGAAACATTAAGCAAATGCTCACTTAAAGTAAAATCTAAAATGGGACCAACATTTAAGGCAGAGAACATAGAAGATGAAACAATGAAATTTCAAATAAACTCAGAAAAAGCACCAAAAATTGCACAGCAAATGGAAAAAAGAGCCTTAGAAAGAGAAGAACGACGTCAAATGATCTTAGAAAAAAAGCGTTTAATAGATAAATTAAGAAAAGAAGCCATTCAGATGGACATAGAAAGAAAAAAAGTATTAGATGAAGAAGAAAGGAAAAGACATATAAGAGAGATTAAAGAACATAGGAAAAAAGAAATGGAAATTCAGCAGCTAAAACAGATTAGAAAGCAAAAGTTCTTGGAAAGTTGTGAAAAAGCTGATAAGTTTTATAAGAGAAGATTAACCAGGTTTGCATTTAGAGGATTTGTAAAGTTGATTATAATTAAAGAAGACAATGAAATAAAGAGTGAAATATTTTATGAAAAGCATTTAAAAAAAGTTTGTTGGAGAAGTTGGAAAATATTCGTTACAGACATGCAAAGCTCAAAAATTACCAAAGCAGAACAATTTTACAAATTTAATTTAAAAAGAAGCATATTAAAAGCATGGCAGGATGTAAGTATGATGATATTTTATTTTATAAGTTTTATTATTTGCACACTGACTGTTCTTAGTTAATATCTTTTGTTCGCTTTTTTCCATTTCTTTCAAAAGTTTAACTGTATTTGTTCTAAAATTACTTGGATAATATTGTACACCATATTCTTCATTATAATACTAACCAGTTTCAAGTTTTGCAAAGCTACTGCATATAATGAGTAATTATATTCAATTAAATTTTGAATTAAGATTTAACCGGTTAAATATAAAACTACTTTTTAAACATTTTTCTATTGCAATTTGTGAAACTAGAATTCATCATCCTCATGAAAGGTGATGGCAGAAAATATTTAAACCTACTTAAACAGCTATAGGATCAATATGGTTGGCCCCATCATCGCAGATTCCATTCTGTGCCATGGAATCTCACCACTCAACGCAACAGCTAACTTGGTCAGCTGCATACCTGTTCCAGTTAAAATTCATATGCAGTCTATAAGCCCAAATAGCGATTTTAAATAATATATTATGACAACTTATAGAGGTAATTGGCTATATTGAAGGTGTATTCAGCGCTAAATTGCTTATAAAACAATTTGGTGGAGTAAGAGTTTTTCTTACTTCCTAAAAGGCTTGGTAAGATCTTTTATCTATATACAAACCAAGTAGATTTATAAGAGATATGTAAGCCTTTATGTAACATTGTTATGCAACTGTTTTAAAGTTTAGTCATTTCTCTATAGTGGCTATATAACAATAAGTTTTAAAGACTTTTAAAGCGAATCTTTACAGTAGTATAGTTATTTAAACCAAACCCATCTATATCAGCCTCAATACATACAAGGTAAGCGCCATAAATTTTCGGCCCGGCAGGCTTCTACAGGTGCCAACATGTTCAAACTCGGTTGCGCCATAGTTGAACATGCAAGAGGCCTACACTATATATATTACGGCTAGAAGCGTAATAAGTTTTAATAGCCACTCAAGCATCGTGACGAGTGCACGAAAATGTCGCAGCTAACGGAAATTGAATACCGCGCGGTCATTAAACTTTTAACAAAAGAAGGACACACGCCTAATCAAATCAAAAAACGTTTAAACGGCGTTTATGGTGATTTATCTCCTTGAGATCCCACTGTAAAAAAGTGGTCAAAATGTTTCCATTTGGGGCAAGAATCTCTTCAAGATGATGGTCGTCCAATTGAAGCGGTAACGCCTCAAAAAGTTGCAATCATTGAAGAAATGGTACTAGAGAATCGCCGTTTGAAAGTTAAGGAGTTAGCAGTGATGTCCGACATTTCGGAAATAAGTGTTTGCCGAATTCTTCATGACCATTTGCGTATGAATAAAATTAGTGCAAGATGGGTACAGCATCTTCTTTCTGCTGTTCAACGTCATCGTCGCGTCGAATGTGCGCGCTCGTTTTTAAACTTGTGTGGAGACTAACCAAAGCCGATTTTGGAGTGCATTGTCACTGGAGATGAAACAATGGTTCTGTATTATGATCCTCTATCCAAAAGGGAATCGATGGAATGGCGGCGACCCGATGAACCTCGTCTCAAAAAGGCGAGTCGTTCAATCGACAAAGTTATGACAACAATATTCTGGGATTGTGACGGCATTTTACTGATTGATTTTAAAGAATGCAATACAACTGTTAACAGTACATATTATGAGTCTTTATTGCATAAATTGAGAAACAATATTCGTGAAAAACGTGGAGGAAAATTGACAAGACGTGTTCGATTATTACACGATAATGCACCCGTTCATACTGCCGCAATTTCACAATCTGCCATTCGCGAATGCGGCTTTGAAGCATTGGATCATCCACATTACAGTCCGGATATGGCTCCTAGTGACTATTATTTATTTTCCAATTTAAAGAAAGACCTTAGGGGACGTCGTTTTAAGGACGAGAACAAGTTGCAAGCAGTTGTAATTGAACATTCTGAAGGAAAAACTTCAGATTATTTTTACAAGGGCATTGAATTATTAATTCCACGTTGTAATAAGTGTATTGACATTAGGGGAGATTATATTGAAAAATAAAAATTATTATATTTTACCAAGTTAATTTATGGTGCTTACCTCGTAACAACTACAAAGTTGAACTACAATATTGAATCTGCCACAGACACTATAATATTGGTGCTTTATAATTGCAAACCGTAACACACATTTAAAGCAATATTTTACTGCATAAAAACTTGCATGCAGCCCTTATACAGTAACTTCTTAGAAGCTGTTTAACATGGTTTATAAAAGCTGGTAAAACAAGACGAAGAGGTTCCCATAATGCTACATAGTATTTATGTACCCTTTACAAAGCCTATCCAGGCTGTATAAACTGTGCCTATTTTGGGTATATAGGGACTCCATTAATACTGGAAAATTTTTGTTAACTCTTAATTATACAGCATTAAGCTTTAAAAAAAGGTGAAGTAGATATTGTTAGCGTTTTTGAAAAAGCAATTTGTGCTACTTGAGATGCAGACAACTGCAAGAAAAAGGCAAACGAAAATGGATTACAGTTTACCTTTAGCTGCTTGCTATACTAATAAGAAAAAAAAACAAACTAATAATGAAATTATAAAAATAGGTCAATAGAACATCAAAACATTATAAGGAAAACTAGCGCAAGTAAAAAAGAAATTGAGAATGATCAAATTGAGGTTCTAGATGTGAGTGAATACAGGTAGACAGGGTATGGTGAAATAGTGACAGCAAAACATACTTTTATAAACTCTGATTTGGAGGAAATGAGGAAGCATCAATAAAAAAGGAAGCAGGATAAAGAGTTATTTAATAGAATGGAAGGCAATTAATGAAAGAATTGTAGTAGCAAGAAGAAGTTAATAGTAGTACAGTATTATGCTCTCACTAATGTTTCAGACTACGAGTTAAAAGATAATATCTACAGCATACTAAACCGAACCATGAAAACACAAGAAAGATGTGACAATATTAATGGCTGAGTTTAGTGCCAAAGTAGGAACATAAAATGATGGCCTAGAACCTAGAAGACATTATTATTGTCAACAAAATCATTGCTTTTTGGTTCACAATAACTTTAAAAATCGAAAAGAACAGGATAAAGAAGATATCTTTTTAAAATATAAAAAAGGCATACCAAAATAATAAAAAAATACTAGAAAAAAATGTGTAAGCCTCCAACAAACCAATAATTAACTTAAAGATTTTATACCAAAATGTTCGTGGTATAAATACGAAGGTAAACTTTTCTATCCAAATGCTGTTGCCTGCAACAGCGATATTGTGGCTGTCAAAAGATGCTGTAAAACTATTTATTTTAAATTTATACATATTTAATTATTAACCCCTTCAATATACACCCCTCCTCTATCACAACACTACTCCATGCAAATTTTTCCATTGTTGAAAACAATGGAATGCTTCTTCTGGGAGCTCGTGCCAATTTTTCTTTCACAACTTCAACGGTTTCAATTCTTGTTCCTTTTAATGCAGATTTGACCTTATGGAACAGATAAAAGTCAGATGGTGTCTGGTCAAGTGAAGAAGGAGGATGGTCTAACACTGGGATGTTATACTTGGCTAGAAACGTCTTGACAGATAATGCAGTGTGAACTGGTGCGTTGTCCTGATCCATATTTATTCTAAATCCGTGGTTCTGTAATTCTTCCTTCCATGTCATTAGAGTGTGTTGTAAATCATTTTCTGTATTAGCCAGTAGTGCCACATTGTCTGCAAATGCCAAGTGGTTTATTGTTACTCTTTCCATGTTGTAGTACCCCCATGTGGTGTTTTATTTTGTTTTTACATTTTTTCATTGTTTCCTCCATCACTATAGTAAATAGATATGGGCTCAAGGTTTCACCTTGTCTCACACCTGCGTTTGTTTTGAAGCTATCCAATGACTACTTTGTGGTTTTTACATAATTATTGGTTGATTTATAGTTATAGGTTCTTTATACACCTTAGTAAATTTTTATTGACTTTTCTATTACTCTTAATCGACCATATGTTGTGTTCCTTCTAATTGAATTAAATGCCTTTGCAAGGTCTATAAAACAAACATATAATGTTTTGTTAGCATCTATTGTTCTTTCAGTTATTTGTTTGAAAGTGTGTAGTGCATCTATTGTTCTTCTACCCGATCTGAACCCGTACTGATTTTTCTCTAGTTCTTGGTCAATTCCATTTTTCGAAGTTCTGTTAGAATGCTTTCATATATTTTCAGTACTACAGTGATATGCCCCGGTAGTTTCCACATATTTTCTTATTTGCTTTTTTATATGGAGGTAGAATTATTGTCATTTCCCAGTCTTGCGGCAATTCGTTTCCCTTCGCAATTCTGTTTAACAATTCTAAAAGAAATTTTTTCCCTATATTTTCCATATATTTCACCATTGCTGGAGTAATTCCATCGTATCCTTGAGCTTTACCAATTTTTGTTTTCTTATTGCCTTTTCTAATTCTTCCATCCCTATATCTATGCCACCTTCTTCTTCATTACCTTTCTCCTGTATTATTATCACTGCTTCATTATTTCCTTCAGTGTTGCTGTCTAACAGATCTTTGAAATATTCCCTCCTCCTTTCCCATGATTTCGTCTTCCTTCGTTATAAGTTGGCTATTTTTGTCTTTAATGTAATTAGTTTCGTCCCCTTTTTCCTTCTTTATATTGTTTACTATTCTGTAGAAAAGCTTCTGATTGCTGTTGTAATTTTGTTCCATTTTCGTTCCAAAGTTTTCCCATGCTTTCTTCTTGACTTTGAGCACTCCTCATAGCTTTATACTGCTTGTTCCCTTAGGTGGTATTTTTTCCACATTTCTTTTTTTATGGCGTTTCACCTCTTCCGACCATCATGAACTTTGTTTGCGTTTTCTATTTTCCACTGTTGTTCCGCAGACTTCTTGTGCACTTTCTATCGTAGTGATTTTAAATGTTTCCCACATGTCTTGTACTCCAAAGTTGTTGATTCTTGCTATATGTACTTTTAATTTTTCTTCCAAGCAGTCTTTGAATTTCTCTTGTACCACACTCTCTCTTAGTCTGTATGTTTTTATTTTGCTAATCGGTTTATTCTTAGTTCCCATTCTGTTAATTATCGTCTCTTGTGCCTTTGCCATTTTCGTCTTCACCAGATGATAATCACTTCCTATCTCGGCCCTTCGCTTTAACTCTTGTATCTCTTATTCTTTTTACTATTGTGTTCGGGACCAGTATATAGTCTATTATGGACTTCTCTACTTTTTATTGTTCTCATATATTTATGTATGTCTCAATGTTTAAAAAATTGTGTTTGTGACTGTCAGCTCATTGTCCATGCAGAATTCAAGCAGCATTCTTCCATTTCTTGTAATTTCTTCTTTTCCATGCTCTGCTATGTAGGGTGCACACCTTTTGACATCCTTTCCTACCCTTGCGTTTATGTCTTCTACTATTATTGCAGTATTTTTTCCATTGTCAACTGTCTCTTGTAATTTATTGAAAAATTCCTCTTCTTCCTCTAGCCTATCATTCTCACTTGGTCCGTACACCACAATGCAGTCCAATTTTAATTTAGTACTATAGCGATTTAACACTGTGGTTGGTGTGTTAGGGCTATATTTATTAATTCTTGTAGAAGGAAATAAAACGCAGATTTACTTCTATGAATTATTTATTTGACTCTCAAAGTTTTTTGATACGCGTTGCCTAGTACCATTTCGTATCTATGCCAAAAATATATGAGTTGTGAGTCGTTCACAACAGTGCATACAAATTTTCTGAAGTTTTCTGTATTCAGTGTTTGGTTTTTACATTCTACAATGAACGAAATCATCTAAATAATCTGTGGGTCACTGGCTTACGAAATGTTGTTAATTAATGCAAAAGAGTTATTAAGCATTTTAATCCTTGTTAATCCCTTTTTAAATTAATTTTATAAAAGGAACAGAAAATTACCTTTTTAATTACAAAATTATACATAATAAAAATAGGTTATTAAGATAATGGATGCAACAAACACATAGTTATTAGTTTTGGAAGGGACTGTCGGTCTGGTGCCTTGATAACACACGTGCACGTGATAAAACATTCATTGCTATACACTTCTTTTAATAAAAGATAAGTCTCAGTAGCGGTTTTTCCAAGTTTCATATGAAATTTCACGACAATTTGTTGCTCTATTAAAACACACATCATTTCTCCGGCAAAACAAAAAAATAGACCTTATACAAACGAAGGCCACAGCCGGACTAATACGTCTACAGACAGGGGAAAGGCGGCAAACGAAGGAGGAGGCTTCATGCTACACAGCTGTTGGTCATACAACTTTGGTACATGCGCAGTTCGTCTGTAGTAACATCAGTCTCGTTATTTTATAGCCACACCTCGTATCTATGACACAAGGCGAGCAAATAAAGTAGATAAATTAAAATTATTGAAGTGTTCATTCAGCCAAAAAGCTTGGTGTCGAAAAAAGACCGAAAACTTATTAAACAAATAGCCGGGAAATATAGACAGTTCGGTGCTATTAATGCTGTTGCACGGAATAAAGTGAAAACCTGGGTGGAAAAGTGGACAAAAACAATTTAAAACATAATAAATTTTGCTGGTTAGGAATTATTCTAACATTGTTTTCAAATGATAACATAATTCTTAGTAAAAGTTATAAAAAAAACTTTATATGAATAGGAAGATTTTGAAACCAACAAAGATTTTTAAACTATTTTGTGTCAAGTCACCTTCAGTTTGTGAGCATGTGGTAGTAATAAAAATTGGACAAACTTTTCTTTCTCTTTCCTTTATGTTTAAAAATATATCTATATCCTTAGTTGCATGTTTGTGTTATGTTTTTGTATGGTTATGATAGGCCCTTTAAAATTATAGTTATTATAACTTTTAGAATTATACGGTTTGTAGAAAAAAGTAACATTGTTACCGAAATGCGTATTGGCAATCAGTTAAATACAATGTCTGTGATTGTTGTCGCATCTAGGGTTTCTGAATGAAAACTTTAACTGTTATTTTAGAGTTAGGACACAGATGTCAAAATGTATCTCTTTCTAGGCCAAAACAAAGCTGTCTGAAGCTGATGAAATTCAGCAGCTGTCAGTTATAAATTTTAGGTTATGTTTATTTTTATGCATGTAAAAGTTTTTAATGTGCACATTATCATTTATTTACTGTTCGTAGAGAATTTTTAAAACTACTAGACATATATCAATTTTATATCTAATAATTTACGACAGCTTTTAATAAAGTATTAACTGTACCCGATTTCAAATATATATAATTGTTATATTGACAGTTTTAATTTATTTTTCATGACAACCAACCCTTTAAAATATGAAAATATACAAAATATGAAATGAAATATAGTGACTGATTAATTTTTTGCATAGCTGAATTTACATCATAGTTAGAAGCATAAATATAGAGAATTGTTAGATGGCAGAAAGTTAATTGAATAAAGTTTAATTTTAATATTCTATGGTAATAACAAAATATTAGATAAAATTATATTTCAGACTTACACTGTTAGTATACAACACTTACAAGTTGCAGAAGACCTGTATGAATTCAGACTACAAAGTAGACTTTTTATAAAATGGCGTAAATATATGCAAGTCCAGTGTTCTCTAGAAAATTGCAATTTACAAAACGCTGAAATTCATTACAATAGGTAATAGTATCAGTCATATCAGTTGAACATTTAAAAATAAATAATTTTCTAGTCGAACTCTACTTCACTACTTTTATCAATGGAAACTTCTACCAGCTGTAGTGAAGTTAGAAAAAGAAAAGGAAGAGAAAAAACGTAAATGGAGGGAAAAAGTTTGGGAAATCTTACCAGACTACACACCAGTGGTTGACGATTAAGTAAAATCATTAAATTGTTTATATTGTACTTTTATTTTCTTTCAAAAACTCTTTAATACTTACATAAATATTTGTTTTTATTATGTAACAATAAACTAATAAAAAACTTATTTCATACTAAAATCTGTTTCAAAATCATAATCATTAGAACTTTTCTTACTGTCATTTGTTAAAGAGAAATTTTGAAGTCCAGCTGCTAATTGTAAAGCAACCTTTCCTTTGCGCCTTTCCATCTTCTTCTCTTTCTTAAATTGCATCTTTTTAACTTTATTAAGTTTTTGATTTCCTTCTATTTGCATTTCTGGATCCAGTTTCTTAACTCGTGCTTCACCTTTATCTTTTTTATTTTTGTTTTTCTTTCTTACTTCTACATTGACGTTATTACCAAGCTAAGAAATAAAATTAAACAATAATAGTGATTAACAATATTTTGTTAAATATAAATTGTAAATTAATTATCCTAATTGATCCGTATATTAAAATAAAAGAGTAAGTATTAGGATGACCCATATTTTAGTAAAGTCAAAATTTTACCGATCTCACCCTAAAATATGGTTTAGTTTGTTGAAAAAATGTAATTAACCAAAGATTCTTATACAAGAATAATCCATGCCGCTAGAAGGTTGAATTTTTAAATGTATTTTAAATGGAATTTTAGCATTTTTAGAGAACGTAAGGCATAACTTTTTGAATTTTCAATGTTTTGACTTGAAAAGTTGTACCTAATTCTTTTTGAAGTTGCTGAACACGAATTCGGGTCAAAAATGACTTTTGACAGATGAAAACTATCTCTAAGTAATTTTCTTAAGATGAATTTGACAGTTCTAATGACAGCTGTCATCCATCAAAAGTCATTTTTGTCACCGAATTCTTGTTCAGCGACTCCAAAACCATAAGGTACAAGTTTTCAAGTCAAAACAATGAAAATTCAAAAAGGTATGCCTTATGTTCTCTAAAAACGCTAAAATCCCATTTATAAATTCAACATTTTAGCAGCACGGGTTATTCTTGTTAAACATTTTGGAAATCGCATTTTTTCAACAACCTAAACCATATTTTAGGGTGAGTTCGATAAATTTTGACTTTACCAAAATATGGACCACCCTAGTACCTATAATAATACTTAATGATAAAAAAGTATAAAAATTATGTTAATACTAAACAGGGGACTATCCTAGCAGGTGTGCCTCCTTTTTGAAAGATTTTTTCCAAGATCGATAGTCTCTCAATTGTCATCGATATTATAAAAAACATTTTTCATTGTAGTATAAAAAATATATCTTGGCGTTTATGAGTCGGCAAGTAGGAAATTTTATTGCTTCCTCCCATTGAGGCACAGTGCACGTGTCAGCTAAACTTGGGAATCTGGGGTATAATCTTTTCTTATAGGTAGGCTTATAGCCTACATATAAGAAAAGATGTTATCTTACATCGTTGAAAAGAGAATAAAAAATTCTATTTAATAACCTAAAAATCCAATATGGCGTCCATTTAACTTATAGAAGTTGATACGAGTACCGCAAAATCAGCCATCTTGAATTTTTGTTCGACACCAATTTTAAATTGGTCTCATCGAATACAGCGACTTTCATATGAAACTTTTTTCGTATCTCTTATACTTACGAAGATATTTGAACAAGAAAATGACAATTTTTAGTTTTTTTTAAATAACTTCTGACAGGTTCGATATTTTGAACTTTTTCAAACAGATTTTAAATCAACATAAAAAACTGCAAAACATTGCCCATTTAACCACATCTCAATCTTCAATTATAAGAAAGTTACCCATGCAATCCCACTCGATCTGGGACACGCAGTATAAATAAAGCCGCTTTTCCCATTTTTCCGGGGGTCTATTTGTATCCTGAGGAGTCTACCTGTAGCCCCTTAAAATTTGGATATTCACAGATTTTACGACTGCACAATGTAGTGCTCCCGTTATGCAGTAAAACAAAAAATCTAAACCAACATGCAGATGAATTTTTTGGGGGTGCATTTTTGAAGGGTGCTAATTCGATTATTAGCCCCCTAAAATTTAGAAATTTATCCATTTAAGTACTGTATCGTGTAGTGCTCACGTTGTGATGTAGTGTGACGCTTGAACAAAAATTGTAAAAAATATTTAGAATAATTTTTAAATTTTCGGAGGGACTAGTAATCGAATTATCTTACATTGTTATTTGAGCGGCACAATGCAGCACAAACGAGCACTACTTGATATTATCGATTAATTGATTAATTTCTAATTTTCAAGTTCCTGATAATAATCGAATTAGCTACTTTACAGTTGTAACCAAAAAAATTAGTCTAAGTATTTCTTAAATTTTTATTCAATAGGCACAATGCATCACAACCTGAACACACGATGCAATCTTTAAATAAATAGATTTCTAAATTTTAAGGGGGTAATAATCAAATTAGCTCCTTCAAAATTGTACACTCCAAAAAATTCGTCTGTCTATTAGTTTAGATTTTTTTCTTTGAACAGCACAATGCTGTACAACGCGAGTACTACATTTTGCAGTTGTTAAATTGGAAAATTTTTAGATTTTAGGGGGCTGCGAGTCAATTTAGCCCCTTCAGATAAAAATAGGAAAAAAGCCGCTTTATATATGCAACACCTTCCAAAATCTAATCGGCACATTAAGGCACAAGAGTATAAGCCAATTCTACATTTCCTAATTTATATAGAGGGGGGGGGGTAGCTCGACGAACCTCCATTTTGAATTCAAGCGAATAGATTAGTTTTCCTGTGTTTTCAAATTTTCCAAATTTTTTGTTGATTGTTTTACTTATCAGTATCAGTGAGATCTAGTTGGTATCACAGTTGACCATTAGCATCACGATAAAATACAAAAATGTATCTTTCTCTTATATCGTATGATTCAACGATAAAAACATGGAATATGGATTAATAAAAATGTCTTCATTAAAAAATAAGCTGCAAGAAATATCCAGGTGAGAGGGCTTTTGTACGCGGGCGGCAAACACCCTAGGATCGCCCCTGATACTAAACTACATAAGTGGATGAAAGCAAACTTACCAGTTTTTTATCACCAGGTTGCACATCCGTATCTTCTTCCATTTCTTTGACTTCAGTAACCAATCCTAAACTTTCAACAATCAAACCATTTGCCTCTGTATTAGGAGAGATCTGATCTAAGACTTCTGTTTCCATACTTTTGAAATTATCCAAATCAAATTCCTTTGCAACTTCTGAAACAATTGCACTGCTGATATGGATGTTTGCTTCATTTTCTTCTGGTGGTACTGTGTAATATTTGATTTTTCCACTAAAATTAATCAAGCTTTAATTCCAGAAATAAAACTGCAAAATTTTACGAATCGTTACGATAGGTAAAAGTTTATTGGCACGTAGTAACGTGAGAAGCATTGATTATTAGGTAATCATTTAAGAATTTAACATAACATTCTAAAAGTATATGAACATGAAATTTAATGGAAAGGGGCAATGTGATACACGTATGGCGTATAACAATTACAAATCAAACACAAAATATGTGACAATAATAGTATATTATGTATTAAGGGCTTAATTGACTGTCTTAGAGCCCGTAGAGTCAGTTAGCGCAAGAGGCGAAAGCCAAAGACGATAAAGGCCCTAAAACACTAATCACGCCCGAAATGCATACATTAGTTTTTGTCTGTGATACGTTAATGATTGGCTGGTAGCAACCAATCACCAACTTACATTGCATTATATTATTGAAATCCAGTCATCAGGCTCGAGTGTCAAATTTATTACAAATTAATATTGAATAATATTTGTACTTAAATATAGAGGTGTTGGATAAAACATTGTATGGCACTTTGTGACACGCTGTGCAGTAAGAGGCTATGTAAACATTTCAGGAACTACTTCCTTTCAGATATCCTTTGGATAATCACTGGTAAGTGTAATTTTTGCATATATATTTGCTAATAAATGTTTTCTTCTTAATGTTGTGTGATATATTTATGTATTATCCTGTATATAGTTTTAAAAGATAGAAGAGTTCGCATGCGCAGAGGTGGGCAACTCGGGTGGCGACACTCTCTCTTGCTCGGGAAGTCGTACAATAAAGTCGTGAACCAAGATATTAAAGATGTTTTATTATTGGAATTCTGCAGCTACCTATTTAATAAATCCGATGTCCTATTTAAGGTAATTAACAGTAATAGTATTAATTATTAAAGAGAGCAGACATCACAGTGGCAACGAGGGTAAAAAAACTTTAATACGCCGCGTCAGTTAAAAAAAAAACACGTGCACGTGTTGGAAAATTTCCAAACTTTAAATTAAATTATTTAAAAAGAAATTATTAAACATCAATATGACTAAAGAAGCTAGCGAACAAGTTCAAATTATAGGTCAATTATGAGAATTTAAATTGGGAACTTCAGAGTGGTTAGTGTACAAGGCACGACTAAATAATTATTTTTTGGCAAATAACATTGATAGTGCTGATCGGAGAAGGGCGATTGTATTAAATATGTTGGATGAAGACGCCTATAAATTAATTTTCAATTTGTGTAGTCCCAAGAAACCAGAAGAGGTCACATTGGAGGCAAAGCCACCTACATATCAAGCCAGAGTCATCCGCTCAAAGCAAGCCTGTGACGTCACAGTAGTGGTCATACTGGTGCGGTCCGGTGCATAAGATGTGTGTTGCAGCTCGACTCCAAGGTATAATAATAATAATTATTTCTCAGTTATTTCCTATTATTGAAAACAGATATCATAAATAGTGACTATTTGACTCTATTAATTGTGTATTAATTAGAAAATAGTTTATTGATATAGGTAACTATTATCGAAAATAAATTAGCAAACCAAGAGTAAAAGTTAACCTATTTCTTCGTTTCCCGCTCATTTGTTAGAAGATGAAATAGTACACAAAAAATATACTAACATTGAAAACGATATGGTCAAATTATCTATGATCTTATTCTCTTCAGAAACTGCTTTCTCATTCATCCTAAGTTACAAAAAGCTCTTTTTTTGTAATAGATGCCGCATCGTTGCTGTGTTCCTGGATGCACCAGTAATTACTATCCGAAAAAGCAAGGATACAAATCTGTGTTTTTCTTTCCGTTGAAAAATAATGACAGATTGAAAAAATGGAAGAAAGCAATACATCGTGACAATTTTGTCCCAACAAAAACGTCAGTTGTTTGCATCGACCACTTTGATGAAAAATTTTTAATTCGCGAAGAAAAAGTTAAACAAGCTGATGGTACATTAATAGTTATTCCTAAAGATAGAGTAAAATTAACTAGCGACGCATACCCAACTATTTTTAAGAACCAGCCTAAATATATGTCCAAAATAATTACTAAGAAGAGAAAAACACCCGACGAAAGACGTAAAGAAATTCTGCAACGATTACAAGATCACGAAGAACACCAACAGGAAGCAGATATCATCCACAATTATGACGAATTCAGACAACATTACAAAGAAAAAATACCTAATCAATTTACAGAAATTGTGAATTGCGATTCAATTTGTTTTTGTAAAATTGAGACTCAAACTATACCAAAGATAACTAAATCTCTAGTCATAAACAAAGATTTAAAAGTAGATTTTTATTTTGAAAATACGAATTTGACAATGTGTGATAGTAGTATTATAGAAATATTAGGAAATAACTCGGTAATAGATACGTGGTCCAAATTTGCAAATTTATTTCAATACTTTGTACAATTTGAAAGCGAATCCGCTACTATGACAACACAAGGTTACACTGAAATTGCCATAAATATTTTAAAAAAGGCTTCATCCGCAAGTGATTTCACAACATTAAATTCTTCTGTTCAAAATAAAATTATTTTCTTAAGTTCCCAATTATCGCTTGTGTTTTGTTCTGCAATAAGATATCCACCTAATGTATTTCTGTGGGCAACAACATTATTTTATAGTTATCCTGGAGCCTACAAACATATCCGAGATACTGAAGTAATAACTATTCCGCATCCTGGATATTTAAAAAAACTTTCCATGAAACTAGGCACTGAAAATTCTGGAATAAGTGCATCTCATATTAATTATTTAACTCAAAAATTGTGCAATCTAGATTCAAAAGAAAAATTTGTTAATTTGTTACTAGACGAAATATATGTTAAACATAACATTAGTTATAAAGGGGGAAAAATAGAAGGTATGAGTACTAATGATTCTGATTCCAATATTCCGGCATCGACAATACAGACATTTATGATAAGTTCAGTATTTTCTGATAATAATGATGTCGTAGGTCTCTTTCCCGTAAAAAACTTGCGTGCTGACTATTTGACAGAATTATTATCAAATGTAATTAAAGTTCTTACCCAGTCGGGATATCATCTGCTATGCATATTGTCAGATAATAACGCAGTCAATCGTAAATGTTTTGACAAACTTTGTAATGGGAAAATATCTGTTTCAATTAAAAACCCGTATGTGGCAGATCATAATGACAATAAATATAATATTTTCATTGCCTTTGATACCGTTCACATTTTCAAATGTATTCGTAACTGTTGGTTGAATCAAAAAGATTCACTGCAAACTTTTGTATTTCCCAATCTACCTAGTTCAAATGAACCTGAAAATGTATCTGACTGTTCCAGAAATAAAGCTTCCATAAGCGACTTGAAAAAGCTATATGCAGAAGAGGAATTTAACATTGTAAAATTCGCCCCTGCTTTGTCAAAAAAAGTTCTGTATCCAACGTCCATCGAAAGACAAAATGTTAAACTCTGTGTTAGACTTTTTGATGAAAAAAATATTTCCGCCTTAAAATTGAAATACCCCTCAACTACCTCGGGTACAGTATTATTTTTAGAAATAATATTACACTGGTGGAAAATAATGAATTGCAAATCGTTATATAGAGGCATACACAAAAGGGATCCACATCAAAATCCCATTAAAAGTTTGAATGATGAAAATATACAATTTTTGAAAATATTTCTAATATGGCTTGAGAGGTGGGCGGCAATGGAAATTCCAGGGGAAAATTCAAAGAGTCGAGCTGGAAAATTAAGCGTAGAAACACATAACGCGTTAAGACATACGACTCAAACATTTATACATTTATCAAGTCATTTATTAAATAATCTGAATTTCAGTTACATCCTTCTTGGGAAATTTCAAACAGATCCTTTAGAGGCACGATTTGGGCAATATCGAAGTATGGCTGGTCAAAATTATCATATTAGTGTCCAACAAATATTGGAGTCAGAAAAAAAAATTAAGCTTTTATCATTACTAAGACTGAAATCGTCTAAATGCGGTGATTTTGAAATAAAAAACTTTTTAGCTATCACTGAAGAAGAAGCTATTGAAGATAGAACGGACGAAAATATTTTTGAAAATTTCAAAGAAGCAGTTAATTGTTCAGGTAACTTTGTGTTGTCCGATAATGATTTGCAAGTAATAACATACCTATATAGCAGGGTATATTGGACGAAAAGTTGTGAAAGTTTTAGGATGTACATTATGTGCCAAAATTATAATTTGTGAAAAAAATTTGGAGCAGATTGCACGTCAAAGAATCTAGAATACCTGGAGATAATGGATCGTGGTGGTTTAAAATATCCCACCGAACTTTTAATGAGAGTATTAATAGATGGTTTCTGTTTATTTAATGTTCTAATTTCCGAAAGATTTGAAACAAAATTTTTAAAAGTTAAATCGCAAAGACATGTATTCAGAACTTTATGTGCTGAGCAAAACAATGTTACGTTTTTTAACCAAGAATGTGAGTGTGGCACAGACCATAATTCCATAATCAGTCTCTGTGTTAAATATTTTTCAAACGTTTTGTTAAATAATTACTCCAAAGTAAAAGACGCAAAGGTGCAGTCTTACTCCACAACTAAACGTAAACAAAAAACACTAGGAGGAGGATGTGGTTAACGTTTTTATCGTGTTCTTTTTTATTGAATTGTCTAAATTAAGTTTTGTTAAAATAATATAAACAATTATCCACTCCTATTATACTGTAACTTTTGCGGAATGCTGTCTGTTTTTTTATTGTATTTTGTTTTGTTATAAGGAAATACATATTTTAAATATTTAATTATTATTATTTTTTCACAAAGGGGACTGTAAAATTAAAATCTTATAATCTATAGCAATTGTGACAATTATTTCAATCAGTATTATTACAAAAAATTCACATTTTCGCTATTTATACGATCTGTTGCTGCGCAATGTTATGACCACTATCGCGGCCATTTAAACCGATGACTACGGCTTGATATGTAGGTGGCTTTGTTGGAGGCCTTAATATCCAAGTTGGACAAACATTTTATTCCACAAAAGTCCGTATTCGCGGAGAGATATAAGTTTTACGAGTCAATGAAATTAAAATCAGAAACGGTAAAGGAATGGGCAGCTCGAGTGCGTAGTTTGGCGGTGTCCTGCGATTTTCATACCGAGCTGGAAGTAGTTTTACGGGATAGATTTATATGCGGGTTCGAAAAAGGGGCAATTCTGGACCGGCTACTGGAAGAAAAAGTAACGATTTCCCTGGAGGAAGCCATTGGTATTGCTGAAGCTAAATCAGCAGCGCAAAATCAGTTTATATCAGCAGCGACGAATATAAAGCAAGAAATGGTGAATCAAGTTCAATTCCGGCAGAACGAGCGAACCTCACAGTCATTATCAAGGACAGATGGAGGCGGCAGGTACCGGCCGGGTCCCAAGCATGGAGGGCAGTCCACCTGCAGGATTTGCGGAAAAACAAATCATAAAGCAGATAAGTGTTTCTTTAAAAATAGCAATTGTTTTAAATGTAATAAGAAAGGGCACATTGCTAGGATTTGTAAAGTAAATAATAAATATAGACATAATTTTTTATATGAGCCTGGACAAAGTAAAGATAAGGATTCCGGTGATGAGTTACCATTATTTAATGTGCAAGAAAAATTGGATAATGACCCGTTTATCGTTAAGGTAGATGTAGAAAATAAGCAAATGGAATTTCAAGTAGATTCAGGTGCTGGAATTTCTTGTATTTCCGAGCAGATGTATAAAGAAAATTTCATTAATTTAGCGTTGTTTTCTACGAATAAACGTTTTTATTGTTATAATGGTCAAATGGTTCACCCAATTGGTTACATCACAGTAAAGATTTCCTATAAAAATCAAATTAAAAATTTAAATGTATTTGTTATTGAACAGGGCGGTCCACCTATTGTTGGCCGTGATTTTTTAAAACTTTTTAAAATAGGGTTTATCGATTTAAATTTAATTTGTAAGGATGAACTAGGTGAATTATTTAAGGAATATAAGGATGTTTTTTCAGATAACTTAGGTAAATTTACCAAAGGGTTAGCTAGTATTAAATTAAAAGACCCCGAAAATGTTACCCCTAAATTCTTTAAAGCAAGGAC
This sequence comes from Agrypnus murinus, assembly GCA_929113105.1. Classification (NCBI taxonomy): domain Eukaryota; kingdom Metazoa; phylum Arthropoda; class Insecta; order Coleoptera; family Elateridae; genus Agrypnus; species Agrypnus murinus. The sequence continues at coordinate 82,486,142 of OV816030.1, forward strand.
AATTCCTTATGCTTTGCGAGACAAAATTGATGAGGAAATTAATCGATTGTTATCTCTAGGTGTTATCAGTCCAGTGGATTACAGTGAATGGGCGACACCAGTGGTACCAGTGTTAAAAAAGGACAATTCAGTACGCCTTTGTGGCGATTTCAAGGTCACTTTGAACCCTGTAATGGAAGTGGACAAGTACCCACTTCCCAAAATTGAAGATTTGTTCAGTCAGCTTCAAGGAGGAGTGCAGTTCACCAAGTTGGACCTGTCACAAGCTTATCAGCAAATTTGCGTTGATGAGCAGTCAAAGGAATTGCTAACTATAAATACCCACAAGGGGCTATTTAGGTATAATCGTCTTTGTTTTGGTATTTCTTGTGCGCCAGCTAAATTTCAAAAAATCATGGAGTCGTTATTAAGTGGTGTTGAGGGGGTGGTTATATTTCTAGACGATATTTTAATTACTGGGGTAGACCAATATCAGCATTTGCAAAGGTTAAAAACAGTTTTAAATATCCTTAGAGATGCTGGATTTACTGTAGCAAAAGAAAAATGCAGGTTTTCTCAAAACCAAATCGAATATCTAGGTTATATTATAGATAAACAAGGGTTACATACAAGTAAAGAGAAAACTAGGGCTATTGCTCAAGCACCTAGGCCAATAAGTGTGACACAATTGAAGTCATTTTTAGGAATGGTCAATTATTACGGTAAATTCGTAAAGAATTTATCAACAATATTACATCCCTTATATGAATTATTAAAGAAGGATAGCAAATGGCATTGGTCACAAAAGTGTGAACAAGCTTTTAATAAAATTAAATCAGTATTACAGTCGGCAGAAGTACTGGTGCATTTTGATCCATCATTAGAACTTAAATTAACGGTAGATGCAAGTGAGTACGGTATCGGAGCTGTGTTGAGTCATGTTATGCCTCAGGGTTTTGAAAAACCGATTGCTTATGCCTCGCGATCGTTGGCACCCAATGAAAAAAAGTTTTCGCAAATTGAAAAGGAAGGGTTAAGTATTATTTACGGAGTAAATAAATTTAATCAATATTTATATAATAAGAAATTTAAATTAGTCACTGATCATAAACCCTTGTTAGTGATTTTTGGGGAAAATAAAAACATTCCTCAGTTTTCAGCCAATCGATTACGTAGGTGGGCGGTAATATTGTCGAATTATCAGTATGAAATAGAATTTGTAAAGTCGCAACAGAATTATGCAGATAGCTTATCTAGATTACCTTTAGAGGAGCATAGTGGTTTGACGGAGGATGTGGAAATGGACTATTGTTTTTTTTTTAGTAATTCAAACGAAATTAAATTAGATTATGATAGGATTAAGCGAACGACGTTAAATTCTAAACTGTTTTGCAAAATAAAGGGTTATATTATGAATGGTTGGCCTAACCATTGCTCCGAGGTGGAGTTAACTAATTATTTTTCTAAAAGACATGAATTGGTGATCTCAGACAATTGTATTTTTTGGAATCACCGAATTGTAATTCCAGGGGAACTAAGATTATTCTTATTAAAAAATTTACATTTAACTCATTTGGGAGTAGTAAAGATGAAAAGTTTAGCTAGGGGTTATTTTTGGTGGCCGGGTTTAGACGCAGATATAGAGGCAATGGTGAAAAGTTGTGATGCTTGTCAGACACATAACAGTAGTGCACCTAAAGCATGTTTACATCCATGGAAATTCCCTAAATCCCCATGGGAACGGATACACATAGATTATTTTGGACCCTTCCAGGGCAAATATTATTTGATAATTGTGGATGCGTACACTAAGTGGATTGAAGTAGAAGTTACACACACTACTAGTTCCAAATGGACTATAAAAACTTTACGAAGCATATTTGCTAGGTTTGGTATACCCAAAACGGTGGTCTCAGATAATGCGGCATATTTTACTTCATTCGAGTTTACAGATTTTTTAATAAATAATGGCGTCGAATTTATAACCAGTTCCCCTTATCACCCTTCCTCTAATGGGCAAGCAGAAAATGCGGTTAAATTAGTAAAAAGTAGTTTAAAGAAAGTTTTAGATAGAGTCGATGGTACTGACTTAAATTTAGCCCTGTGTATTTGTTTGATTATAGAAACAGCCCACACAGTACCACTGGTGCCACGCCTGCATTTTTAATGTTTAATCGTTCTTTAAGGACTAGATTTGATATTTTGTTACCCAATAAGGGAACAAAAGTAGAGAAAAATGTGTTAAAAGCTCAAAATAGGCATAAATTGTATTACAGAGGAAAGCAAGAGGTTAGTTTTAGAATTGGAGAAAATGTTTACGTTAGAGACTATAGAAATTTGAATAAGGTCATATTTATAAAGGGAATAATTTCTAAAAAATTAGGCAATTGCAATTATTTGGTACAAATACCTGGTTTCAATTTAATGTGGAAGCGGCACTGCAATCAATTGAAAAAGGGTTTGCCACCCTTGCATTTTCCAACAAAATTAAGTAGCACCCCACAGAAAAGCTCGCCTAACCTTAAGGTAGAATTGAGAGCACTGGGGGAGGAGAAAAATGTTGTACCAGATAACAGCGATCGTCCTAAAAGGAATCTTAAAAAACCAACTCGATATGGTATAGATTTTAAGTAGATTATTTTGTAATTAATTACAGTAAGCAATGATTGAATAGTATTATAATAAAAATTATAATGTAATTTTTAAGTTATCACCAATTAAAAAAAAATCAATATCTTTTTAGTTTAAGAAAATTTAAAAATGTAATCACGTATTTGTAATTTTCATATCTTTGGTAATTGTTCATTTTTTTTTAAAGGGGAAAGTATTGTGATATATTTATGTATTATCCTGTATATAGTTTTAAAAGATAGAAGAGTTCGCATGCGCAGAGGTGGGCAACTCGGGTGGCGACACTCTCTCTTGCTCGGGAAGTCGTACAATAAAGTCGTGAACCAAGATATTAAAGATGTTTTATTATTGGAATTCTGCAGCTACCTATTTAATAAATCCGATGTCCTATTTAAGGTAATTAACAGTAATAGTATTAATTATTAAAGAGAGCAGACATCACATGTTGGAATACACATAGTAAAATAATCTATGTCACCCACTAGGTTATTGTTAAAGTTTTGAACTTAATGCAAAATTTCATAGGGCTTCACAGAAAACTGACTATAAAATGGAGCAGGTAAAATACAATACAAAACAAAGTGCATTTGTTTTAATTCACTGGGGTCTTACAACAAGCAAAACTTTTTATCAAGAATGACATTTTTCGATAAAACTAAAAATAAAAGTTTTCCCCTCTTGTGAACTCAATCCGTGGACATACTGTATACCGGGTGGGGCAATAGTGTGGGGAAGTCCGATAGCTCCTAAACGGTAACAGCTAGAAAAATCGTTCTAATACGGAAGTAAACAGTGGATAGAGGCGCATCTAGAGAAATTATTTTCAAATATACAGGGTGTTGCAGAAAAGTGTGGCACGCTTAAGGTAATTTTTTTTTAAATAGAATGCCCCAAATATTTTTGCATATTTAACACCTCCCTTGGCTGGTTTATTCATATCTAAAATTTTAGAGACATCTAATGACCGGTTTAGAAGTTATAAATTTTTTTCAAAAAAATTGAGTTTTACATTATCCCACTTAACAGTTTACCGCTTTCACGGCCGCAACTGTGAAGACGAATTTAAGTAGAGATTTTGTTGCAGGGGCTTGTAGGGTGCTCTTCTTTAAAAGAAAATGGACTCACCATGTACAGGGTGTTCAAAATTAATTTTTAAATTTACAGAACTTCAAAGCTAGAATTCACAACTTTTTTAAATGTAACACCCTGTATATTTTGTACCTTTGTGATGCAGAATTAAATAACGAACATTTTTTGTATGTACGTCCCTATAGCTATCTGTAACCACTTCAAATAAAACAAAAGAAAAAGCTATAACAAATGTTCCATATGTTGCCCATTTGCATGGACACACATTTCGATGCGACTTTGGAATGATCTTTGTACGTTTCTTAACATTGCCGGCGTGATACTTCTAAAAGCATGTATTATTCTATTCTTCATATTTTGGATTGTGGTTGGTCTCTGTATAAACAATTTCTTTCACATATCCCCATAAAATAAATCCATTTTTGTAAGATCAGGAGATGTCGCAGGCCATTTAGTGGGTCCATTCCTTCCAATCCATTGATGTTCTCCAATAATTCCCCCAAAACGTTTATGGACCATCTGTGGTGGTTATCAAGTTGTCTGAAAAAGTGGGGATTTTCTGTAGTATAATAATAGAAATTGTGCCTGGAAATTGTGTTAACAAATCCATTTTTATGAAACGTTGCCTCACCAGTGAACAAAACATTGTTGAAGAATGTAGCATCGTCTTGCATTTTACCTATGGCCCAATTACAAAACTGTAAACATTTTAGAAAATCGTCATCAGTTAATTGGACCACCAGAACGTCTACTTATTCCTACAGATGAAGTCACTTCTCTCTGACTAACATGGGGATTCTCAATCGTTGCCAGTACAACAGATAACTCATTTGCTTCGTTCACAACATTGTTAATTTGTTCACTTTTTTCATCCTGTACATTGCCGGTCCTCACAAATCTATCGAGCAAGTTTTGAAAGCTGTGAACTTTAGGGAGCCTTCGTTCAGGATACCGTTGGTGGTAAATTCTGAGGGCAAGCAAACAATTTCTTTCCGACTCGCCCAAAACAAGTCATGTCTACAAGTTCTTCATTACTAAAATTCATTTTGAAAACTAAAACACCTGCTAGAACTAAACACTGATGGTCGATAACTGCGAGAAATGTACGTTTTGCATAAGTGCACAACAATTGCTAGATGCTTTAATGTTTTGTTGAACAAAAACAACCAACACACTTGACAAACTAAATAAATAATTATTGTTTTTAATTGTGTACTTGCAGTTTTTTCTCAATAAATCAAAGTGGTTACAGATAACTATAGGGACGTACATACAAAAAATGTTCGTTATTTAATTCTGCATCACAAAGGTACAAAATATACAGGGTGTTCCATTTGAAAAAGTTGTGAATTTTAGCTTTGAAGTTCCCTAAATTTAAAAATTAATTTTGAACACCCTGTACATGGTGAGTCCATTTTCTTTTAAAGAAGAGCACCCTACAAGCCCCTGCAACAAAATCCCTACTTAAATTCGTCTTCACAGTTGCGGCCGTGAAAGCGGTAAACTGTTAAGTGGGATAATGTAAAACTCAATTTTTTGAAAAAAAATCTATAACTTGTAAACCGGTCATTAGATGGCGCTAAAACTTTAGATATGAATAAACCTGCCAAGAGAGGTGTTAAATATGCAAAAACATTTGGGGCATTCTATTTAAAAAGAAATTACCTTAAGCGTGCCACACTTTTCTGCAACACCCTGTATATTTGAAAATAATTTCTCTAAATGCGCCTCTATCCACTGCTTACATGCGTATTAGAACGATTTTTCTAGCTGTTACCGTTTAGGAGCTATCGGACTTCCCCACACTATTGCCCCACCGGTAGAATATTAAATGTCTTAGCCACTCATCTTAGTTGGCTGAAAAATCAAAGTGCTGATAGCCAAGTGAATCTGCTGGTTATTTTGATGCTGTGGTATTAGCAAGGCCACTCTTGCACAACTTATTTATAAAATTTCAATGACAATCCAACTCGAAAATTTTTAACCAATCAAATTACAGAATTTTTCAAATTGGGACCAATGAAATTAGTTTTATAGTGAAAAAACCACTAGTGGTTTTTTCACTAAGAAAAAACCACTTGTCAAAATGAAATGTCAAATTTAATTAAATTAATATTAACTACACACGCTAAATAAAAATTTGCTCGGTTGATTGTCAAGCCGAATACAACTCGTGGTCTAATTTTTTCTTCAAAATTTATCGTTTAAGACATTCGTAGCTTTTGCTTTTGGAAAATTACACTCGTCTCCTGCGTTGACTCGTGTAATTTTCGTTGCAAAGCTACTCATATCTGAAACGACAAATTTTGTCGGAAAAAATCAGACCACTTGTGATATTATATATGACAAAATAAGACAAAAGAAATATCCATCAAATCTTAAAATAAAAATAAAATGCATATTTATATGTCAAATATCAAATAATTGTGAACAGAATATAGAGCATTTAATTTTTACCAACTTACTGATTCCAATCTTCCAAAAGACTTCGAGCAGCTGCTTCAATATTTGGGACTCCACCTTTTTTAAATCGACCCATTCGGGCTGCTTTTAAACTATAAAATTCCTATCAAAAAAATCCAATTTGTATTCCGTTATTTTAAAAAAAAATTATTATTATTACCTGTGGTGTATCATAACTATTAATATCATACAATTCCATCATTTGTTGTTTAGTAACTCTTTGTAAGATAGCATTAGCAGGTGTTATAGGATCACTAATTGATGTTACATTTACAGCGTTACGTAAACAAGAACTCTCGTCTGATCCTGAAGAAAATACAATACCAGGAGAATCCAACAGCTTAATTTTTGAGTCCAACTGCACTTCTTGCATAGATCTATTAAAAATACAGCTTTTTAAATCAACAAAATTTTTTCATAAATAATAAACTTACTTTGTAACTCCTGGTGTTGCACCCACATTACATGCCTTAGATCTTTTCAAGCTATTAATTAAAGAACTTTTGCCTACATTTGGTAACCCAACAACACCCACTCTAATAGATGTCTTAACTCCCTTATTGCGGCAATAATTTGCTAATAAAGACATTAACAATTCAGCTCCAATACTAGCAGAATTCTCCATCAATTTGCTAGTTTTTGATTTAACTTGTGAAAATTTACGTTGACCTAGCTTTTGTGACTGATTTTGAGTTGATGCTTTAAACGCTACAGCAGGGGTTGTTTTACGTAAATATTTCAACCACTTGTCAAGTATATCTCGAGGAACAAGATCTAAAATGTTCATGTTAATCATTTTTTACTGTTTTGATTTGCTTATACAAGTACCTGCTTTATTAAGAACAAGCACTAGCCTTTTATTGCCGGGTGCTTCTGTTACAGCTTTCTCTACTTGTAGACATCTTGTACCTAGCGGATCACGAGCATCGATAATTTCTAAGATTACATCAGCGGCTTCAATTACCTTTTTAAATTCTTTGTAATAAGCTTTTAAAGAATTTTCTTCTTTCTTATTAGTCTTTCCAGTGTCTGCCACATCCGGTGTTAAAGTTTCATGCAGTTTATTTCGCATTTCTGCACTGTTAACCTATCATAGAAATTTCATTTAATAATCTTTGCAGTCTTGAAAATATGTATAATATTATTTACCAAGCCTTCAAGTCCTTCTGCTTTTTTAGCTTCATTTTGTTTCTTACGTTCCAATTTGGCAGCTTCTCGAAGTTTCTTCTTCTCTTCTTCCTTCTGTTTCTTGAGAGCTTCCACTTCTTTGAGAATGTCTTCTTTAAACGGACATATGTTTGGTACTTGAATTAGTTTCTGTTTGTTAGAGGTACCCTTCTTTTTAGCTACTCTACGTTCTTTTCTATTATGTTCGCGTACCTTTTTCTCAATCTTATACCGTAATCTTGCAGGTTGTCTCTTGGATCTCTTTTCTAAAAGTAAAAAATTGAGGTTAGAATGCAGCGAAATTCAGAGTATTTTAAACCTACTTAAGTTAAATTTTGCCATATTAATAAACAGTAAGCGTCTAACAAGTATCAGAAATAATCTAAATGATTATTTACTTTAATAATAAATTATTTAAAAGCACGTGTAATATAACTTTATTTTGATGGTTGCAAATATAACACGTGCAGTGACTTTGACGTAAAAATCGAAAAGAAATGTCTGTCAACGTTGCCAATTCACCTATTCGTTTTCGGAAAGAGACCAGATATACACGGTGATGAATATCTAATGATCGTACTTTGAGGATAAGCTTCTTTGGTCATTAGAAACATAAAACCTTAGTAACATTTTTTGATTAAATGAACTCAAAATTTCGAAAATTTTGACCGACGTTTTCAGAAAAGTACGTATAATTTATGCAGGTCAGTGTTGTTAAGTTGAATAGAATTAATGCAAGATCTTTAGAAATTGGCACCATCAGTAAAAACGTGACATTTGTTTAAAGAAGCATAACAAGGATGCAAACGACGCACATTCCATTAAACGTTCTATTAATCCGGGGGATTCCCCTGTGTTCTAATAGGAAACGCAGACAGAAATGACATCATTTTAATACTGACCCATTTAATGATATCATTAAATTCGATCCGTTATGCGTTAATAAACAGATATTAGTTTTAATTAAGTAAAGACATGTTTAGCTAATTTGATTTATCCATCAATAGGTATTGTTATTTTTTATTGGAATTCTAAAAAGTTCCACTAGTAAAACCTTATTGTTCTTTTTGATGTTTTGATACAACGACCCTGATTGATGGATTTGTTTACATAGTCAAGTACAAGTACTGTTACATTTTATTACTAAAAGCTGCAGTGTAAGGGGTTTGCAATTTGTTATTATTTGAGAAACCAAATAGTATTGGGTATTTCCTTGAACTTGACCTGAGAATATGTGTCACTATAACGTGAACTATAATTTTTTATTCACAAACCTGCAGTATTGTATTACACATAGGGGTTAATGGGCCTATTAAAAGAATTTGAAATTATCTTAGTATACAGAAATAACAAAACAAAAATACATAATATTCATCGAGAGGTCGTTGCTGAACATGCTTTGTTTATTTAATTCTGTTTATCTGTTGTTATTCTACGAAACACTTGGCCAAAATAAAGACGTGTTTATTACTTTATTACGCTATCCTTGCACATTCTAAGAAACAAGTAGTATTGCATTACTGCTTAAACTTTTTAAAATATGTGTCATTTGCACTCATACTATTAAATTTGAAAACATTAGGCTGAACTTCAATGCAGTTTTTCTCCAAAAGTATAGAAATACGAGAAAAATGGTATATAGGAATTTTCTCTTCTTTAATGATTATCTAACCACTTGTAAAGTTTGACTATGTCTTAATGAGACACTTAACTTAACTATAATAACCGTAAGCTCGGTTTCGTGTTTTAAAATATATCACTTCCTGAAAACAGTTAAATTATGAAACACGGTTCCTAAAAAATATGGTTTCTTTCCAGTAACCACAGTAACCGCAGAAAAATGATGGTTGTTTGCGGTGACTTACGGTTAATTTACCACCACTTTAAATTCAACAGTAGTATGGAATCGTTAACTTTAAGAAAATTGAGTTTGTTGCAAATAAAGAAATTATTTACCGTTATTTTAACTAAAAATAGATGTGTATATATATGAGGGCGGATAGATCACAAAAATGCAAAAAAAATTCTATCTCAAAACAATTTTTGCATTAAAGATTTTGGGCCTTTCAATAATTCACCGAACTTGAGCCGGTCCTGGCAGTCTAGTTGCTTACTATGAAATACTACATGTAGTCCAGTCAAACTGTACGAAAAAAGGGCTTAACTTGGAAAATGGAAGTACATAAGATTTTTTTCTTCCAGCATGCAGGAGGATCTAGAAAAGCTTAACTTGAAGTTTTCGACCTCAAATTCATATGAGCTTTTTCCGCCATTTTGAAAAGAAGGGATGAAGTGTTGTTTTGAAATTATCTCTCTAACCGTAGGTCCAACAAAAAATTTGTACAAAGCATTTTTGTCGGTAATACGATTGTCTACAACTTTTATTTCAAAAATTTTCGAGTAATATAAAAAATGAAAAGTTATGAGGGAAAAACATTGGAAAAAGAAGGGATGAAGTGTTGTTTTGGAATTATCTCTGTAACTGTAGGTCCGACAAAAAACTTGTATAAAGCATTTTTGTCGACAATACGATTGTCTACATCTTTTATTTAAAAGATGTAGTTTTCGCGTAATATAAAAAATGAAAAAGTTGCGAGGGAAAAACGTTGAAAATTGAGGGTGTGGAAATTGTTGCTTAATTTTGTAGATGGTATAACTATTTCATTATTAGTGAAGCAAAAAAATATTCATTCGTTTTTTTGTAGAGAATCTCATGACGAACAATTTTTCCTAATGACTTTTTTTATTCCGTTTATTGGTATAGGTCAAGTCAACTCTGAAGGAAGGTTAGTGTACGTGAACTGCTTGGTACGCGTCGCGTACTATCACATATTGTGCATCGTAAACCTTTGTGCATGGGAACAATTATCGTCTCATAGTTTGCCTAATTTACATTATCTTATTTAATACTTACATTTATAGTACATGTAATTGTTAATTCTTCATCGAGCCTTCATCGACAGCTTGGTCATATTTAGCAGCGCCGTCCTTTGAATGTTAAGGCCCCAGGCACAAATATGGAGTGGGGCCTTTAGTAAATAAAAAAGCGAATAAATAAATATACAGGGTGTAACTAATAAAAATGGAAACCTTGTAATGGGGGGTAGCTGTAATAGAAAATTTAGAACATATTTTCCCTATCAACATGTGGTCGCTTCCATCTAGGTTTTGAGAAAATCACATTTTAAATTTTAAGTACGCCCATTGTACTCACATGACATTAAAAATACGAAACAAGCAACAAGCCTGCTTATTATTTTTAATGTAATGTGAGTACAATGGGGATATTTAAAATTTACAATGCGATTTTCTCGAAAACTAGCAGCAAGCGACCACATGTTGATTAGGAGAATATGTTGTAAATTATTACAGCTACCCCCCCCCCCCATTACGAGGCTTTTAGTTTTATTAATTACACCCTGTATACAAAATGTTCTCGGACGACTGGCGATGTAACGTGCATTGAACTCTATATAAATAACTGGAATGGATGCCTTGTGTAAATAGCTGAGGCAAATGAAATTTTATGCAACCCGCCACAATGTAGGATCCTCATCCTTTTCTAACTCAATGATTCAAATTAAACATTTGGTCGCACACAAAATAAAACTTAATCTACGTTAACAATCAGCAAAAGGTTTCACCACGTGTCCTTATAATGCAGGTAACATAAGTTAGAAAGAAACGGGAATACTGCATTCTTGTCTGTTGCCCCTGACACAACGTTTTCTGATTTAGCGTGCTTGCACGTCCCTTCCAGTTATTTATATAGAGTTCAATGGCAACGTGTAAGCACTACTAAGCAGTAGTGGTGGGTTATAAGATAACGCATACACTTCTCGAGGCTTCTCGAAGTGTTGCAACACTTAGGTGTAATAACACATTTTTACTTATGTGTAAATACATATTTTTGTTTTTATCACGCCCACTGGTTTGGAAATTCAAATGATATTCAAGAGTGACATCCATGCTTATGCGAACGCAAATGTTGTGATGAACTGCTACTGTTTATCTTAAAGTCTCGAGAAGTATTAAGCCACCTTTTTATTTACCGACGCTTTGGTGTTGTTGATTAAAATAAGGTAGCTGGGCGTGGGGCCCCACTAGCCCTCGGGCCCCGGGCATACGCCCGGCTGACCGACCTTAGGGACGCTTCTGATATTTAGTGACGTTTTCGAAGGTCTGCCCACTGCAATGCAGACAAATAGTGGAGCACTTAACGCCTGCTTTTCTGCACCCGCAAGCTGCTTCATATTTCCCTTTGTATTTACAGGAGATGAGTTGTAAAAGGTTCCCTGGCACGGGTTCGGCGGCGCCTGTGATAGGTTCAAGACCACAATGAGTTCTTCGCCAACCCCATTCCTCTGGATCCTTTTCCAATCCTAACCACTATTGAACCTGATGGTAAGTTCGGAAAATATGCTGTTGTGCAGAGCTTTCGGTGGGTGGTATTGCTGACAAATTAAATGTCTTCTTTGTTCCACTCGTGCAGAATTTGTTGTACCTCGGTAAATTTAAGGATTTCTCGTTCTTATCGGCCCCGTATAAGGCCATCAAAAAACGCTCTCCAGTGGCAACTAAAACTTGGGCGTCGACAATTTTCGCTTTAAATAATTTAAGCGTTGAATGGAGTTCCTCGTGTTTGGGAAGAGATTGGACCTGTTGGTTTTGCTCAATGGAATCGCAGACAATAAATGTAATGTGTACTCCAGGAAACCGTCGAAAGGTAAATCGGCCACCACAATTTTTATTTTTGTTTCCCTCACAACTTTTTCATTTTTTATATTACACGAAAAAGTTTGAAATAAAAGTTGCAGACAATCGTATTGTCGACAAAAATGCTTTATACAAATTTTTTGTCGGACGTACAGTTACAGAGATAATTTCAAAATAACACTTCATCCCTTCTTTTTCCAACGTTTTTCCCTCACAACTCTTTCATTTTTTATATTACACGAAAAAGTTTGAAATAAAAGTTGTAGACAATCGTATTGCCGACAAAAATGCTTTATACAAATTTTTGTCGGACCTACGGTTACAGAGATAATTTCAAAATAACACTTCATCCCTTCTTTTCAAAATGATGGAAAAAGCTCATATGAATTTGAGGTGAAAAACTTCAAGTTAAGCTTTTCTAAACCCCCCACCCTGCATGCTGGAAATAAAAAATCCCATGTACTTCCATTTTCCATTTCAAATGTTTAGTTTGACTGGACTAATGCTAAATAGCAGATGTTAACAATTTAACAAACACAACTGTTGACACTTTAAAAATACTGTAATAAAATACGAGTGTTATTGAAGGTCGTCACCTCATCACTTTGTAATTAAGAAATAATGAAATAAAGGCATTTAAATTACGCCATAAACATCTGTTTAAGAGATTCATTATCATTACGTACGTAAATATTTGCCGTGTTTTCGAGAATTTATAGTAAAATAATCTTTATTACAATAATGAATGATCCATCCATTCGTAACTATAAGAATGTCTGTAAATTTGCAAACCAGAGTCGCAGGTTATCTGAAAACATTTATTGATAATAAACATTATTAACATTATTAAGGATGTAAAACACTTCACAACAGCAATACGTGAAGTAATAAGTAAAGTCTACAATATCTTTCAATTTTAGTTATAATTTAACACATACGCAAATTCCATTGCAAAATAACAGAGCTTAACAAATAACAGGAAGTTCTTAAGAATGTGTTTATAAAAGGTTTTATTTGTAAATGCCGACTGAATGATTCTTTGTACCTATGTACTATAATTTACAACTTTCTGTTAGTAACAATAAGCATTTTTGTGTTATATTCAATATTTTTCTCTTAACAAGCGACAAATTCTGTTTAAACCTAGCCTCAAATCCGATGAATTTTAAATGCATTTTTAATCTGCAAAAACTGTAAATAAATTACATTACTAAATAAATTAGTACTCCTACTTATCGGGTAATAGCAGTAAAGTGTAAAATATTGTTAATTAATAATAATGCAAAACGATTGAGACAAATGATACTTAAATAAAACTTGTAATAAGAACTAACAATTTATTATAGGGTCTGTAGGATTGTGTCAGACAAAGAATGATAGGCCATTTGCCGCTTTTCCTAGAACAATAATAATGGTAACTATACTACGTATGTGTGCATACAAAATTAGGAATAGTCTTTTTTTATTTTTAACTGAGTTAAAGGTGAAAATAAATTATTAATTAATGACTTTCAAGCATACTTCCGTTTCTTTAAAACAACTAGTGATTAAATAACAAAGATTATGGCAGACCGTTATAAAACTGCGATCGTGAACTGATACGATGTTCAATCAAAAATAGAAATATGGGGGATTTTCCTATATTTTGTAGAAAACAATGCGTCAGAAATTAGATCATACAAATGCATTGTCAGAAGGACGTAGTAATATATACCTGACCTTACAGAATATTGCAAAATATCTTCATTATCATTAGTTTTGATTCTATTTTACTCGTTAATAAAATTTTGCAAAATTAAAAAGTTTAAAAGTCATCTAAATCTATCCACCATTCGATTCTAGTAATATTATCGTAATCGTAATTACTTGTTACATGTTAATTACTTTAAAACAGTATTTGTAGTAATATGTACTTCCTTCTCAATTCCAATGTTTCCAAAAAACATATTTGCTAATATACATATTCAACACAATATTTAAAACAATATAAAAAATAGTAATGAATTAACAAAAATTCTACATTCTACATTCCGTTATAAAATTGTGACCGCGAACTTAAAGAACAACACGTACAAACACATACATCTGCTTTACTGTCATTCAACCTTAACATAATAATAATAATTGCTACAACCCATAGGCTGGAAACCAGGCCCCCAATAACAAACTACGATTTACGATGCAGACAAAACAGATCAAATTTCTGCTTTTAAAAACAAGACTGCCTTCTGTAACGTGGTCAGTTACGAATGTCAGAACTCAGAACCGGATCCAAAATTCAATGAAACTTTAAAATTCATTTTCTGAAAAACTATTCGTTTTTGACCTATACTTGTCAAGGTAAATTAGCTCTAAAGGATATCAATTATCACTGAATCACCCTGTAAATTATCAATAATGACCAAAATTTCTGAAGGTAATTAATAAGTACAGTATGAAAATTCTTTTCATAAGTAAAGCTATTAACTTTTGCTCTTATTAATATTTTATTCAAACCCTTTTAGAAATTAAAAATAAAATGACTAACAGTTTTACTCTTCCCCTGAGCGAATGAAGTTTAGGTGAAATTTCCTAGTTATGGCAACATTGGAATTATGTCCATTATTCTCATTGGCTTTTTCAGAAGAGTAAGAAGTGTTGGGTATTCTTAAAGGTTATGTATGAAAATTACCGACTAAACTAATACCTGTTGACCATTATATTTATATTGCTGTGGATATTAACGTATTCCTCTAAAAAATGAAGGGACAATCACTAATATGTGTGCCAGGACAGAGACTCTGCCTATCTGATAAAACACATGTTACTGGACATGGAACGTACGAAAGACAAGGGTATATTTATTCAACGTTAGCTGGTGTTGTTGATGTTGTAGATAAGAATGGGGTTTGTTGTTTTTAATTGTCATTTTGATATATTTATTAAACTTACGATTTTTACTAGCTAAAAGTTATTGAAGTACACAGTTCTGGCGAGCAAACATTAGTTCCAGCACAAGGCGACATAGTAACTGCTCAAGTTACTATAATAACGCAGCAATATTGCAAATGTGTAATTAAATGTATAGGTGACACAGTATTAAGTCGTCCATACCGTGGGATTTTGAGACGAGAAGATATACGTGCAACAGAGAAAGATCGTGTAGAGATATATAAAAGTTATAGGCCAGGGGATATTATTTTGGCTCGTGTTGTATCCTTTTATTTATTTATATTAAACATAATCATAAAGATGTTCGCTATTTATCTAATTGTGTTTTTATGTTATTGTACTTAACTGATTTAGTTACCGATTACGGAAGCACATACATACAATCTATCAACGGCTGAGAATGAATTAGGTGTAGTAATAGCTCATTCAGAACATGGCTATCCCATGGTGCCAATTAGCTGGACAAAAATGCAATGCACCAAAATGTTTACAAAAGAACTTAGGAAAGTTGCCAAAGTGGTACCAGAAAATATTCCTCAAAAGACACAAGCACAAGAAAGTGAACAAGACACAAAAGTACCTATAATGTAAAATGTAATAAAGCAAAATTATACAATATTTTTGTTTTTATTTAAAATCATTCAGAATGATTATTAAAAATTAGTAGCATGAAAAATAATTTTGAAAAGCTAGCAGTTTTAAACATTGTTAAAACATCATTATGTATACATTTGAGCCACAAGCAACAATCATTTGCAAATTGCAAGTTTAGAATGTACCTGGAAGCCAAGTAAAAACACTTTTGTAAATAAGTTTAATATTGTTAATAAATACAGCAGAATATATTACAAAACAGAATATTAAATTATTGGAAATAAAGTTATTATTATTATTATTATTAAATTTACTGTACCTGCTTAATTAGTATTATATTACGAATACCTTTTTACCTGATAGTTCAGTACAGTGAAGATGTAATAGCAGTCTATCTAGCCAGGTATATATTAACAACTGACCTATTTTTTTAACAATAAAAAGTAAACTTTATTGTCATATGTCATTCACGTGGCATGTCCCTAGTATGTATTCTCAAAGTAAAAAGCAGTTTTTCTAAGGCATCAGTTATTATTCTAATTAAGGAGAATTGTAAAACAAGTATAGGGCTCTCATCCAGAGTCAATATATAAAATATTAAGCATCGACTACTACACAATCAATAAAATGTTGTCCCTGATATGTTTGTCATTTGCGTGGATGTAACTAAGAGAGAAGAACATTATTAAATTTCACGTATAGTATCAGTATTTCTACAATATCAGTATTACACATGTATTGCTTGCATTTGTAATTTTAATTAAATCAACATATAGTGTCTTGTTCAGTTGATCTAGAAACTTTATAGAGGCAGTTTATATGGTTTGATGTAAGAGTACATTTATTTCGTGTCATTCACGTGGTTATCATAATCTCTTACTAGTGTAGAATTTAAAAAAAATTTTTTGTAAGTTAATACACTACTTGTGTTGTTTCATTATAGCTAGTATGAAGCCTCCAAAGAAAATAGTCTAGGTGCTATGTTATATTAATGCTCTAATAGTCATTCGCGTGGCATTTTGCATTGTGTCATTTGCGTGGATTTATAACAATGTAATACAACTTGTCCATGTAAATGACAACTCCTACACACATTCATGTTCTTACATTATGAGGTGCAAAGAAAATGTGGAAAAGAAATAATAATAATTTTATTCAGCCCGTCAGGCTGCAGAGACTGATGTGATGGATCAGGGCATTCTTATACGCCATAACGATATATCTTGCCACCTTAAACAAAAAGTTATATCTATGTGGCAAAATATTTGGTTAAACCAAAAGTATTGAAGTGGCGATATTTACCAGAGTTAGCAGAGACGAGAGCAGGTGGCAGTGTGTAGATTGAGAATCGGACACACTCGTCTGACTAAGACGTACTTATTCGCGGGAAGGCAACCTCCAATATGCGAACCAACGAGCAAACCTGGATCTTGCAAATAATTTAGAAGAGTGCCTTAAGGATAATTTAAGTTCTGTTAAGAAATTAATCTCGTTCCTAAAAACTACTAGTTTATTACACAAGCTACAGATCGTAATATACACCGTGTCCAAGATAAGAATGCACAGCATGGGGATCATGAAAACGGTAAAAGATACAGGTTGGCTTAAATTAGGAAAAAGTTACACTATTTAGAGTATGTTTACATGCGGATCGCAGAAATCCATGATTGTTTATCGTTTTTGAAATTTTCCAAAAAATGCAATTTTTTATACTGCGGTGTTGTCAAATCACCGTATTGAAAATTTTATCAACGACGGAACGGAAACGTTAACACAAATATTATATATATATATATATATATATATATATATATATATATATATATATATATATATATATATATATATATATATATATATATATATATATATATATATATATATATATATATATATATATATATATATATATATATATATATATATATATATATATATATATATATATATATATATATATATATATATATATATATATATATATATATATATATATATATATATATATATATATATATATATATATATATATATATATATATATATATATATATATATATATATATATATATATATATATATATATATATATATATATATATATATATATATATATATATATATATATATATATATATATATATATATATATATATATATATATATATATATATATATATATATATATATATATATATATATACATGTGTTCTGTAGAAAGTGGCACCCTGCACGATCAATGTAAAAGTGACACCCTGTGTATATAATTGCAATATAAAGCTGGGCATAGTGACACCAGCATATATATAGTGCAAATGGCACCCAAGTGTATATTTTTTATATCATAGATTACCAGTTTGGCACCCTCCAACGTTGCCAAATTAGCGGGTGTCGCTTGTCATATTATTCTGATAAACTGGTGGCATTGATATATTTGCTAACTGACATTATTTGTTCCAGGATTTGTTCCACAAGTGGTTCAGAATAGAAATATTTCATTTGCATAGTGGCTACTTATAAAACAAATTTATATCACGTCTTGTTTTTAATAAGTTATAACACTTATGCAGATGGAATACATAACGTATATTACATAACTAAAAAGTATAATATAGTAGCAAAACCTTATTGTTTAATTTTTACATCACTTCACTTTGTTATCAAGATGACAGATGTAAACTGTTAGATGCATATATTATTTATGATCTACGAGAGATATTTCGTACAGTTTCTTATTAGGTACTAGTTTTTGATATTAATAAATACAGAAGGTAATTGCAAATAAATATGCATTTATTATAAAATAACAATGTAAATGGTAGTTACAAAAATAGAAAAATCAATATAAATGTATAGCGTCATAAAAAAGTAATAATAGTAGTAAACAAAAGCCTACAGCGTAGGAAAAATTATTAATGTAATTGTAAATAGTAATTAAAACTAAAAGTAACATTTATATATGATGGTATTCATTAAACATGAATGTCTTTCTTTTTTCTTAGGGATATGAAGAAGACCTAAATAATAAAGATAATTCAGGAATACTTGCAAATTTTATTGTTATTGCCGTCAGGGTGACGGCAGTGTCAACAAAGCTTAGAAGTAAATATATAGGTAACAAATAACCATATTACATGAATGAATACCTATAAATAATAAGAAATACATTATTTTCCAAATGTAGAAATGCCACAGTTGTACAAGCTTGTATTTCAGGTCCTGCAATTATTAGAATAGAAATGTCATTTCTACATATATACTTGTTTAAAGTTAACATTTTTATTAAGATACAGGTTACTATTACTAGTAGTAAACTTTAAGATTTGTTTTATAAATCATTTATTGATTAATAGTAGAGTCAATTTTTGCATTAAGTTCTTGTTTTTTACTATCTAAACATAGAAACTTGAAATCTTTTCTAATGCTTTTAGTACTGGACCAATATAAAATGTAATATGTTTAAAATGCCCCCCCCCCCCCTGGTGGTTGAGACCCTCATTTTGTACCCCTAATTTAATACCGCAACGAAATTGAGCAAAATTTATGTTAAGAGGGTTCTTGGGGTCGCTGATTATGACTCCAATGAGAAAATTAAAAAATTCAAAATGGTGGACCCAAAATGGCGGTCCTAAAATAACGGCCTTTGAGATTGAGAATGCGATTTACGCCGTTTCTATTGATTTTATAGAGAAATCCAAAGAGTCAAAAAGTGTTTAGAATGTGATTCTGCAAAAGAATACACTATTTTGGTTGCCTTATTATGTAACCCCTTTGCTCTCCCCTAGTAGTAGAGGCAATTTTTGCATTAAGTTCTTATTTTTTACTATCTAAAGATAGAGACTTGAAATCTTTTGTATTGCCTTCAGTACTATACTCCGCACACTGAACAGATATAGTTAAAAAAAAATCAAGGCAGCACAGATTGTTCTGATTGGTTTTATGTGAAAGTTAAATTTACAATAGAACATTTTTGTATATGAATTGTTAATTCGTTATAAATGATGTCACTTAGAGAAATTTATACTAGTATAAATAATAACCATACATTTTAAAAAATTGCATTTTATTAATTTAATAAAAAAACCATGAAAAGTTTGCGAGTGCTATGTGTTTACACATATTATAATATATAATAAATATTTTTTACAATAAAACAGAGAAATTACATACAAACGTCTATATATACGTCAAGGTCCGTAGATGCAAAGCAAGCTTTGAAATATAGGTCATCGCAATGCCGCCATTTTCGCGTTTAGTAAAAGTTGAAATACGGCTGCTATCAAAGCCGACACGATCGTCATATGAGGCGCATGACGTTCTAAAACGTTGAATTAACGCTTAGTACCCAACTGAAAACAAGTCGAGTTGTCGTTTATTTCTGTTTTCATGTTAATTAACATGTTCCGTCATTTTCGCGCTACTGATAGTGGAAGTGTATGAGATGACCTATATTTCAAAGCTTGCTTTGAATCTACGGACCTTGTATATACGTCGCATGGTAAGGTGGCAATCTCAGCAACAGTTCTGTTGCTTTCCTGTGTTAATTCGTCGATTACGTTAGCACTGTGTTTAGGTGCATGCTGTTTTACTTAAGATAACAATTCAGCTCTCACCATACTGTCTTCCTAGGGGATAGCTTTTTCTGCAGCCAGTTATGTATGTCAGCTTTCTTTGTGTTGCTAGACGGAATTTTTTCAATTTTTCTTGTGTGATAACTTGCGTTATCCAAAACGATAACGCAACCTTCTTCAAGACTGGGCAAAATATTTTTAAACCAATGTTCAAATGTATCTGCGTTCATTTCTTCATGGTAGTCATTTGTTTTATTGGATTTCAATAACAGTAATCCATTATCTACAAAACCGTCATCAGATCCTATATGAAGGGTGATGAGCCGCTTTCCTTTCCCCGATGGATTTCTCAAGCCAGTCGATAACCCTCTTAAAAATACATCTCGTGGATTTGTTATGGACATGTCAGCCCACACTTTTTCTTTTGCCATCTTTGTCTTCTTCGGAAACATTGTCCAAAATAGCTCTTGGCCTTAGGAGCATCAACATAATCAGGATGTTGCTTGTGCTCACGAAGTATGTTGTAAACACTGGCCACACCAATTCATAAAATTATAGTAAATAAGCAGTGGGATTGGAAGGTAAATTAAAACATGACCTATCAATCTAGCAACATTTTCCACTTTTTCGTGTTTTTTCCATTGAGGGTGCTGCTCTTCACACACTTTAAAAGCGTTCATGATTATTTGTTTCACCTCTACAGAAAAGTGCTTTTTTGGCGATTTTTTGGTGGTGACAACTGAATATTGTTGACGTTTTCATCATCCATTTTTAATAATTTTGCAATAAGGAAAATTCTACAAATTAACCAACTCATTATTATTATTAACTTTTCATATAATTCTAACTTACTTATTGACAACCGTTCGTGTATTGAATGGTGCGAGTCTTAATAAAGACTTGTAATGTTACCTAATATGTAACACAGTTGGAAAAACTGACGGAACTTTCAAAACAACTGACGTAAACGCATGCGTAACAAGCTGGCGTTTGCCGTTTGTGTTTGTATGTGTAAATGAGACTTCTATCGAGTACCGCCCCATTTATTTCAACCAATGGATATTCAAGTTTCAAGTTGCATCTGAATGTCTCTGGTTTTTCATTACTATATCTGTTGGGTAAACGCAGTTTAGACCAATATAAAATGTAATATGTTTAAAATGGGGGCACGTCCCCTCGGGGGGTTGAAGCCCCAATTTTAAAATCCCAATTTAATGACTCGGGAAGTTTTCAACAAAGTTGAGTAAAAACTATGTTGGAGGGAAATTTGAGGTCGCTAATTATGAATCAAATGCTATACTGCGTTTACCCAACAGATATAGTAATGAAAAACCAGAGACATTCAGATGCAACTTGAAACTTGAATATCCATTGGTTGAAATAAATGGGGCGGTACTCGATAGAAGTCTCATTTACACATACAAACACAAACGGCAAACGCCAGCTTGTTATGCATGCGTTTACGTCAGTTGTTTTGAAAGTTCCGTCAGTTTTTCCAACTGTGTTACATATTAGGTACATTACAAGTCTTTATTAAGACTCGCACCATTCAATACACGAACGGTTGTCAATAAGTAAGTTAGAATTATATGAAAAGTTAATAATAATAATGAGTTGGTTAATTTGTAGAATTTTCCTTACTGTAAAATTATTAAAAATGGATGATGAAAACGTCAACAATATTCAGTTGTCACCACCAAAAAAAACGCCAAAAAAGCACTTTTCTGTAGAGGTGAAACAAATAATTATGAACGCTTTTAAAGTGTGTGAAGAGCAGCATCCTCAATGGAAAAAACACGAAAAAGAGGAAAATGTTGCTAGATTGATAGGTCATGTTTTAATTTACCTTCCAATCCCACTGCTTATTTACTATAATTTTATGAATTGGTCTGGCCAGTGTTTACAACATACTTCGTGAGCACAAGCAGCATCCTGATTATTTTGCTGCTCCTAAGGCGTGTCATAGACCAAGAGCTATTTTGGACAATGTTTCGGAAGAAGACAAAAATGGCAAAAAAAGTGTGGGCTGACATGTCCATAACAAATCCACGAGATGCATTTTTAAGAGGGTTATCGACTGACTTGAGAAATCCATCGGGGAAAGGAAAGCGGCTCAACACCCTTCATATAGGATCTGATGACGGTTTTGTAGATAATGGATTACTGTTATTGAAATCCAATAAAACAAATGACTACCATGAAGAAATGAACGCAGATACATTTGAACAATGGTTTAAAAATATTTTGCCCAGTCTTCAAGAAGGTTGCGTTATCGTCTTGGAAAACGCAAGTTATCACACAAGAAAAATTGAAAAAATTCCGTCTAGCAACACAAAGAAAGCTGGCATACATAACTGGCTGCAGAAAAAACTATCCCCTACGAAGACAGTATGTGAGAGCTGAATTGTTATCTTAAGTAAAACAGCATGCACCTAAACACAGTGCTAACGTAATCGACGAATTAACACAGGAAAGCAACAGAACTGTTCTGAGATTGCCACCTTACCATGCGATGTATATATAGTATGTTTATATGTAATTTCTTTGTTTTATTGTAAAAAATATTTATTATATATTATAATATATGTAAACACATAGCACTCGCGAACTTTTCATGGCTTTTTTATTAAATTAATAAAATGCAATTTTTTAAAATGTATGGTTATTATTTATACTAGTATAAATTTCTCTAAGTGACATTATTTATAACGAATTAACAATTCATATACAAAAATGTTCTATTGTAAATTTAACTTTCACATAAAACCAATCAGAACAATCTGTGCTGCCTTGATTTTTTTTTAACTATATCTGTTCAGTGTCCGGAGTATAGAATCCGAAAATTCAAAATGGTGGACCCAAGATGACGGTATTTTAGATTACAAATGCGATTTACGCCGTTTCTATTGATTTTAGAGAAAAATGCAAAAAGACAGAAAATTTTGCTCAAGTTGATGGAAAACTTCCCGAGTTATTAAATTGGGGCGAGTGTAAGATGGGGGCTTCAACCCCCCGAGGGGGCGTGTCCCCATTTTAAACATATTACATTTTATAGTGGTCCAGTACTGAAAGCATTACAAAAGATTTCAAATCTTTATCTTTAGATAGTAAAAAATAAGAACTTAATGCAAAAATTGAATCTACTACTAGGGGAGAGTGAAGGGGTTACATAATAAGGCAACCAAAATAGTGTATTCCTTTGCAGAATCACATTCTAAACACTTTTTGACTCTTTGAATTTCTCTATAAAATCAATAGAAACGGCGTAAATCGCATTCTCAATCTCAAAAGCCGTTATTTTAGACCGCCATTTTGAATTTTTTAATTTTCTCATTGGATCATAATCAGCGACTCCAAGAACCCTCTCAACATAAATTTCGCTCAATTTGGTTGCGTTGTTAAATTAGGGGTACAAAATGGGGGTCTCAACCAGTAGGGGGGGGCGTGCCCCCATTTCAAACATATTACATTTTATACAGGTTCATTACTGAAGGCATTACAAAAGATTTCAAGTATCTATCTTTAGATAGTAAAAAATAAGAACTTAGGCATGTTTTTTGCAAAAATTGACTCGACTATAAATTCATAATACAATTTAGTCAAGTTCGGTAGATTTATCCGCAGTTCGATAAATTTACCGGTAACGGTAAACGGCTGGCACATCGCTGGGAACATGCACATAACCCATGATGTACAGTTGATATCTGTTTTTCTTATTATTTGGCATTTTAGTATTTTACAAAGTACCAACATAAAAAAATCAGAGAATCGAAAATCATAAAACCAGAACTACACGGAATTTAATTAAATTGTACAAAACACTAAAAAATGTATTAGTAAAGGTAAC
This sequence comes from Agrypnus murinus, assembly GCA_929113105.1. NCBI lineage: Eukaryota > Metazoa > Arthropoda > Insecta > Coleoptera > Elateridae > Agrypnus > Agrypnus murinus. The sequence goes on from OV816030.1 coordinate 82,510,130, forward strand.
TACTCTCAGCAGCGGATCCGGACCAATCGTATGACATCCGCCTGCGGATCCGCTGCTGTGAGTACTTACCTTAAGACTGTTTTGATTTTTGATATCTGAAATTCCCGATTTTTCCCGTAAATCTCTTGTTTCCCACTAACTTCCCACTAGCCTGTCATTTTTCCCGAAATTCGTGAAATTTCCCAGACATTGGCAGCACTGGTTTGAGCACTCTACCAACGACTCTACTTATTAAATTAAAAACTATTTCCGAAAATAATTAAATGAGAAATCAATTAAACAAGATGAAATTGTCATTGTTATATATTTAAGATATAACCCTGATATAGAAAATTTAAAATAAAAAAACGATTAAAAGTAGGTATAATACTTATCAGTAGCTTTTTTCGTTTTTATAAATAAACTGGAATACTTGAATGAATGGCGAAAAAAACATTATTTTTTATTAAGAACACTTTCAAACACCAGCAAATCCTAAATTAACAGTCCAAGGTGGTAAGTAAATCCCTTGAACCGTTATTTGTCACCATCTGGTGTTATTTAAAATTTTTTTAAAATATGAAATTTTAAGCTTGAGGGGTAGATATGCATTTTTATTATGTTATTGCTAATAACGTAATGAAAATGCGTATTTTTAAGAATTTTAAAGAAATATTTCAAATGTTTGTAAGTACTTTATGACTACTGTAACCCCTAATAAAAACACCATTGAATTTAAAGGGGTGTCTTTATTCATTGTAAATTTTATTACCCTTTTCCTTCTTTTCTGATATTTGTCCGTTTGAAAAAAAGCAGATACTAAATCGTAATTCCAGAAAATCCAAATCCCACCTTTGTTCTCTTTTGTCACTACGTTTAAATTTCTTTTTAAATTAATGTAAAAAATATTTCAAGTGTTTGCTATAAGTACATTATGAATGTTGTTTAAATGGTCCAGTTCATTAGTTGATTAGTATATTTGTACACCCAATTGACCTAATACATTCATAAACATTTCATTTGGACTTTTTATTTATATTTTGATAGCTTTGTTTACGCATGGTACAAGGTTGAAATGCAATATGTTGAAACTAAAACCAGAATGATCTTTATAGTTAATTTTTACGTAATTCAAACATTTCATAAATAGTATTAGTTGTAACAATGTCAGCTGCGATTTTTAATTGCAATTGACATGTTAATTGAAAAATGTTTAACTGCACAATTACAAATGATATAATAATTGCAATCAAGTTTAATTGCAACTAAATTTAGTTGCAGTCCGCAATTTAAAGGTTAGTTGCAATTAAATATAATTGCAAATTAAATGTCACAATTAAATGTTCAATTAATTGATTGATTGATTAAACATTTAATTGATTGATCCCCAACACTGCTACGTTAGCATAGTTACAAGAAAAGTACATCTCAGAGATGTTATAAGAGACTGGGTTATATTGGGTATTACAGAGTTGCCATATGTCGGGTGTCACTAAATGCAATAATTAATAAGTGGTCACATTGACAAATATTATATAAAAATATACATCTGTATATTAACGAGCGCCGCCTGGTGGAGACCCTCTAGAACTAATTTGTATATAGCTATATAAAAGATGTAAATTTGGCACCCTATCAAAAGTTGTGTTTTTTTAAATGTAGATGGGTCTATATTGTATACACTCTATTTCCAGCTAAAAACAATCCGACACCCAATGCCGGGTGTCGGATTGCAAAATTGGGTGCCATTCTTACAATGCATATGCAATTTGGGTGTCACAAAGACAAGATATATATATATATATATATATATATATATATATATATATATATATATATATATATATATATATATATATATATATATATATATATCTTGTCTTTGTGACACCCAAATTGCATATGCATTGTAAGAATGGCACCCAATTTTGCAATCCGACACCCGGCATTGGGTGTCGGATTGTTTTTAGCTGGAAATAGAGTGTATACAATACAGACCCATCTACATTTAAAAAAACACAACTTTTGATAGGGTGCCAAATTTACATCTTTTATATAGCTATATACAAATTAGTTCTAGAGGGTCTCCACCAGGCGGCGCTCGTTAATATACAGATGTATATTTTTATATAATATTTGTCAATGTGACCACTTATTAATTATTGCATTTAGTGACACCCGACATATGGCAACTCTGTAATACCCAATATAACCCAAGTCTCTTATAACATCTCTGAGATGTACTTTTCTTGTAACTATGCTAACGTAGCAGTGTTGGGGATCAATCAATTAAATGTTTAATCAATCAATCAATTGATTGAACATTTAATTGTGACATTTAATTTGCAATTATATTTAATTGCAACTAACCTTTAAATTGCGGACTGCAACTAAATTTAGTTGCAATTAAACTTGATTGCAATTATTATATCATTTGTAATTGTGCAGTTAAGCATTTTTCAATTAACATGTCAATTGCAATTAAAAATCGCAGCTGACATTGTTACAACTAATACTATTTATGAAATGTTTGAATTACGTAAAAATTAACTATAAAGATCATTCTGGTTTTAGTTTCAACATATTGCATTTCAACCTTGTACCATGCGTAAACAAAGCTACCAAAATATAAAGAAAAAGTCCAAATGAAATGTTTATGAATGTATTAGGTCAATTGGGTGTACAAATATACTAATCAACTAATGAACTGGACCATTTGAACAACATTCATAATGTACTTATAGCAAACACTTGAAATATTTTTTACATTAATTTAAAAAGAAATTTAAACGTAGTGACAGAAGAGAACAAAGGTGGGATTTGGATTTTCTGGAATTACGATTTAGTATCTGCTTTTTTTCAAACGGACAAATATCAGAAAAGAAGGAAAAGGGTAATAAAATTTACAATGAATAAAGACACCCCTTTAAATTCAATGGTGTTTTTATTAGGGGTTACAGTAGTTATAAAGTACTTACAAACATTTGAAATATTTCTTTAAAATTCTTAAAAATACGCATTTTCATTACGTTATTAGCAATAACAATAAAAATGCATATCTACCCCTCAAGCTTAAAATTTCATATTTTAAAAAAATTTTAAATAACACCAGATGGTGACAAATAACGGTTCAAGGGATTTACTTACCACCTTGGACTGTTAATTTAGGATTTGCTGGTGTTTGAAAGTGTTCTTAATAAAAAATAATGTTTTTTTCGCCATTCATTCAAGTATTCCAGTTTATTTATAAAAACGAAAAAAGCTACTGATAAGTATTATACCTACTTCTTAATCGTTTTTTTATTTTAAATTTTCTATATCAGGGTTATATCTTAAATATATAACAATGACAATTTCATCTTGTTTAATTGATTTCTCATTTAATTATTTTCGGAAACAGTTTTTAATTTAATAAGTAGAGTCGTTGGTAGAGTGCTCAAACCAGTGCTGCCAATGTCTGGGAAATTTCACGAATTTCGGGAAAAATGACAGGCTAGTGGGAAGTTAGTGGGAAACAAGAGATTTACGGGAAAAATCGGGAATTTCAGATATCAAAAATCAAAACAGTCTTAAGGTAAGTACTCACAGCAGCGGATCCGCAGGCGTATGTCATACGATTGGTCCGGATCCGCTGCTGAGAGTAGTTACCTTTACTAATACATTTTTACAACTTAATTAAATTTTGTTCAATTTAATTAAATTCCGTGTAGTTCTGGTTTTATGATTTTCGATTCTCTGATTTTTTTATGTTGGTACTTTGTAAAATACTAAAATGCCAAATAATAAGAAAAACAGATATCAACTGTACATCATGGGTTATGTGCATGTTCCCAGCGATGTGCCAGCCGTTTACCGTTACCGGTAAATTTATCGAACTGCGGATAAATCTACCGAACTTGACTAAATTGTATTATGAATTTATAGTAGAGTCAATTTTTGCAAAAAACATGCCTAAGTTCTTATTTTTTACTATCTAAAGATAGATACTTGAAATCTTTTGTAATGCCTTCAGTACTGCACCTGTATAAAATGTAATATGTTTGAAATGGGGTCACGCCCCCCCTACTGGTTGAGACCCCCATTTTGTACCCTAATTTAACAACGCAACCAAATTGAGCGAAATTTATGTTGAGAGGGTTCTTGGAGTCGCTGATTATGATCCAATGAGAAAATTGAAAAATTCAAAATGGCGGTCTAAAATAACGGCTTTTGAGATTGAGAATGCGATTTACGCCGTTTCTATTGATTTTATAGAGAAATTCAAAGAGTCAAAAAGTGTTTAGAATGTGATTCTGCAAAGGATTACACTATTTTGGTTGCCTTATTATGTAACCCCTTCACTCTCCCCTAGTAGTAGAGTCAATTTTTGCATTAAGTTCTTATTTTTTACTATCTAAAGATAAAGATTTGAAATCTTTTGTAATGCTTTCAGTACTGGACCACTATAAAATGTAATATGTTTAAAATGGGGACACGCCCCCCGGGGGGTTGAAGCCCCCATCTTACACTCGCCCCAATTTAATAACTCGGGAAGTTTTCCATCAACTTGAGCAAAATTTATGTTGGGGGGGTTTTGGGGTTCCTGATTACGAACTCAATCAAAATAAAATTAAGAAATACAAGATGCTGGACCCAAAATGGCGGTCTTTGAGATTGGAAATGCAATTTACGCCGTTTCTATTGATTTTAGAGAAAAATTCAGAGAGTCAGAAAGTGTTTAGAATGTGATCTTGCATAGGAATACACTATTTTGGTTACCTTATTATCTAACTCCCTTCACTCTTCCCTAGTGGCCTTCTCAGTAGGGCAGAGTGAAGGGGTTACATAATAAGGTAACCAGAATTATGTATTCCTATGCAGAATCACATTCTAAACCTTTTCTGTCTTTTTGCATTTTTCTCTAAAATCAATAGAAACGGCGTAAATCGCATTTGTAATCTAAAATACCGTCATCTTGGGTCCACCATTTTGAATTTTCTGATTCTAGCATTTGATTCATAATTAGCGACCTCAAATTTCCCTCCAACATAGTTTTTGCTCAACTTGGTTGAAAACTTCCCGAGTCATTAAATTGGGATTTTAAAATGGGGGCTTCAACCCCCCGAGGGGACGTGCCGCCATTTTAAACATATTACATTTTATATTGGTCTAGTACTGAAGGCAATACAAAAGATTTCAAGTCTCTATCTTTAGATAGTAAAAAATAAGAACTTAATGCAAAAATTGCCTCTACTACTAGGGGAGAGCAAAGGGGTTACATAATAAGGCAACCAAAATAGTGTATTCTTTTGCAGAATCACATTCTAAACACTTTTTGACTCTTTGGATTTCTCTATAAAATCAATAGAAACGGCGTAAATCGCATTTTCAATCTCAAAGGCCGTTATTTTAGGACCGCCATTTTGGGTCCACCATTTTGAATTTTTTAATTTTCTCATTGGATTCATAATCAGCGACCCCAAGAACCCTCCTAACATAAATTTCGCTCAATTTGGTTGCGTTATTAAATTAGGGGTACAAAATGGGGGTCTCAACCACCAGGGGGGGGGCGCCCCCATCTTAAACATATTACATTTTATATTGGTCCAGTACTAAAAGCATTAGAAAAGATTTCAAGTTTCTATGTTTAGATAGTAAAAAACAAGAACTTAATGCAAAAATTGACTCTACTATTAATCAATAAATGATTTATAAAACAAATCTTAAAGTTTACTACTAGTAATAGTAACCTGTATCTTAATAAAAATGTTAACTTTAAACAAGTATATATGTAGAAATGACATTTCTATTCTAATAATTGCAGGACCTGAAATACAAGCTTGTACAACTGTGGCATTTCTACATTTGGAAACTAATGTATTTCTTATTATTTATAGGTATTCATTCATGTAATATGGTTATTTGTTACCTATATATTTACTTCTAAGCTTTGTTGACACTGCCGTCACCCTGACGGCAATAACAATAAAATTTGCAAGTATTCCTGAATTATCTTTATTATTTAGGTCTTCTTCATATCCCTAAGAAAAAAGAAAGACATTCATGTTTAATGAATACCATCGTATATAAATGTTACTTTTAGTTTTAATTACTATTTACAATTACATTAATAATTTTTCCTACGCTGTAGGCTTTTGTTTACTACTATTATTACTTTTTTATGACGCTATACATTTATATTGATTTTTCTATTTTTGTAACTACCATTTACATTGTTATTTTATAATAAATGCATATTTATTTGCAATTACCTTCTGTATTTATTAATATCAAAAACTAGTACCTAATAAGAAACTGTACGAAATATCTCTCGTAGATCATAAATAATATATGCATCTAACAGTTTACATCTGTCATCTTGATAACAGAGTGAAGTGATGTAAAAATTAAACAATAAGGTTTTGCTACTATATTATACTTTTTAGTTATGTAATATACGTTATGTATTCCATCTGCATAAGTGTTATAACTTATTAAAAACAAGACGTGATATAAATTTGTTTTATAAGTAGCCACTATGCAAATGAAATATTTCTATTCTGAACCACTTGTGGAACAAATCCTGGAACAAATAATGTCAGTTAGCAAATATATCAATGCCACCAGTTTATCAGAATAATATGACAAGCGACACCCGCTAATTTGGCAACGTTGGAGGGTGCCAAACTGGTAATCTATGATATAAAAAATATACACTTGGGTGCCATTTGCACTATATATATGCTGGTGTCACTATGCCCAGCTTTATATTGCAATTATATACACAGGGTGTCACTTTTACATTGATCGTGCAGGGTGCCACTTTCTACAGAACACATGTATATATATATATATATATATATATATATATATATATATATATATATATATATATATATATATATATATATATATATATATATATATATATATATATATATATATATATATATATATTAGCACTACAAGCCTTGAAGGCTCATGGCTTTTTGGACAATCTTCTTCCATTCTTTCCTGTCTGTTGTTTTTGATTTCCATTCCTTTACATTCAACTGCTTTAAATCTTCTTCAACTTCCTTTCTCCATCTTGTTCTGGGTCTTCCTCTCTTCCTTGTTCCTCCCATTTGACTTTCCATCACTTTCTTTGGTAGTCGGTCAGTTCCTAGTCGCATCACGTGGCCCATCCATCGTATTCGCTGAGCTTTGACTGTTCCAATTATGTCTTCTTGGCCATATAGTGTCTGCACTTCCGTATTAGTTCGCCTGTGCCAAACACCATTTACTTGTTTTCCTCCTAGAATTTTACGCAGTACTTTCCTCTCCCACGCACCTAGGGCCTTCTGCTCTGCCTTTCGTAATGTCCACACTTCACTTGCATATATTACCACTGGTCTTATGATTGTTCTGTACAACCGAAACTTTAACGATCGCGACACCACTTTACTTTTTAACATCTCACTAAGTGCAAACACACACCTATTTCCTGCCATCATTCTTGCTTTCACTTCTTCGCTTGTCCCTGGTTTCTTTGTAAATATTGTGCCCAGATATGTGAACTTTTCAACCTCCTCAATTTTGTATATTTTGTGCTCTTCTGTTTCTATTTCTAATACCCTATTTGGTTTATGCTCCTCTTCTTCCCATATCATATATTTAGTTTTGTTCTGATTTATTTCCAAGCCCATTGCCTTTGCCGCTCTATCTAATCTGGCCATTACCTCTTGTAACTCTCTCTTGGTTCTTGTCAACACTACTATGTCATCCGCAAAAGCTAAACATTGATGTTTCTTGTGATAAAGTAAACCTGCTCTGTTTATTTGACTTCCTCTTATCACTTTTTCTAAAGCGATATTAAATAGAATTGCCGATAGTGGGTCTCCTTGCCGCAATCCTTCTTTCACTTCAAATGACCTGGATAGTTGCCCCTCTAATTTAATTCTATTTTCAGTGTGCTTTAGAGTCATCTTTGTTAAATTAATTAACTTTTTAGGAATGTTTAGTTCTTCCATTGCTAAATAAAGTTGTTTTCTACGGATTCTATCATAGGCTTGCTTGAAATCGATGAATGCTATATGTGTTTTCTGTTTGTGCTCGAAACTTTCTGCTTGTATTTCTCTTAATATAAATATCTGTTCTATGACCGATCTTCCTCTCCTAAACCCACTTTGATATTCCCCAACAATGCTCTCCATACTATGCACTAGTCTATTTTTTATACAGTTTGCTAAAATCTTATAAGCTATATTCAGAAGCGCTATCCCTCTGTAATTATCACATTCTGTTTTGGGGCCTTTTTTATGAACAGGACAAATAATTGCTTCTGCCCATTCCTGTGGCATTCGTTCTTCTTCCCAGATTTGCTTTATTAGTTGGTGCATTTTGTTGCATACCCCTTCACCTCCATACTTGAACATTTCGGCCTTTATTGTATCTTTTCCTGAACTCTTATTATTTTTTAGTTTGCTAATGATTTCAGATAATTTGCTTAGTTCGGGAGGTTCCTCTGTTTGCTCACGTCTCGTGCTGTCATTAGGTAGTTCAACACTGATTTCTCTCTCTTTATGTGTCATTACCTCTTCTTGATTTAATAAGTCATTAAAATATTCAACCCATCTTTCTAGTTTACCTTCCTGGTTTCCTATTAGATTTCCTTCCTTATTTTTATAGAATAAAGATATCGCCTGCCGACCTTTCCTAATTCTGTTTATACCTTGCCATAGATTTCTGATTTCCTTATTCTGGTAAAGCTTTTCTAATTCCTCTATCTTTTTTGTTTTGTGTTTCCTCTTCTTTTCTCTACATATTCTCTTACATTTTCTTCTCTGTTCTTGGTATTTGATTTTATTTTCTGTTGACCCATTCTTTATATCACAAATATTTTTATATCAGATTTAAATTAAAAGAGGGACATGCTATGTCATGGGCATAATTAATATAAAGGCTATATATAGGACCACAGTTAGGTTCATTAATACTCAAATTAAGAATAAAAATTCCATGCAAACATAACCTAGCTTTCTTATGCATTAATAAATAGGTTTCATTTTAGAAAAAGGATATAAATTAGTTAGATTGCTTGATTATAAAAATGTTTATGCAACCCAAGTTACACTTTGGGACAGCTTCCCACTTGTTAGGAGGAAGTAATTTCCATATTTAAATTTACAGATTACGATGTTTAGCGTTACATAAATTTTTCTATTTTCCAGGAGGCCAGCTCAAGTTTATGTTGCTAATTAGCTGAAAATAGATTAATTAGGTCAATCTTGTTGTGACTTATACAATACAATTAATTTTTGAATTTGTTTATAAGATTTCTAATCACTTCAATTAATGAAGGTATTAAATCCTGTCGTTCGTGTTGATATGACTCTTCTAGACTCTTATCCTGTTTTTCCTCACCATTGTTTTGATGTAAGTGCTTAGAGCATTGTATGCTGGACATTTTGAGCGTAAATTGATAAATATTGACTTAATATTTAAGCTGGCACTTGTATATGCATTAATTGGTGTTCGTACTCTAAAAAAATTATGTTTATAGTAAATTGTAAAGATGTTCCTATGGAGAAATTATTTGTATTACCTGTATCAAGTATTCTTGTAACTAGTTTGTAAAGGATGAACCTTGATTTGTTGAACTTTATATGTAATTAGATTGTAACGAGATGTGTACATTGTTAATCGTTTTTCTTGAATATCTTCGTTACGATACATTTTGGGACAATGAATGTATTATACTTTTTTGATCTTTGTTTCAAGGCTACAATTCTGTAGTAACAGAATTAGGATTAGTGATAAAAAAATAACAGCTGTGCGGGATTAGTGACGTCACTAGCTTACTCGATGTTTCATTTTTTTTGAAAAAGTGTCGTAGTTTTCTTTTGTTCTGGCATAAACTATATAAGCTGGGGCAAATTGTAATAAAATCAGTCGATAAAACGTAGAAGGCAGAACTTATGCCCGGCTCCGGATAGAATCTGTAATTAATTTGAGGTTATACTTCAATCATATGTTTTTGACATAAATGTCATAGTATAAATAAAGTTTAAAATTAAACTAAAAGTGTTACCTGAACAATTTTCAAGGATTAAAAGAAGATTTAATTATTGTGTAACAATTATTGAAAGTGAAAGTGATTGTTTTAATAAATTCTGATTGACTTTATTTTTTGACATCGATCTACGTATCGACGATATTTTATAGACAAGAAGTCAGCTGACAGGTTCTGTCACAGTGTTACCACTAAGGATTGCTATATAAAAGGAACTATTTTATAACGTACCAGGTTGGTCAAAATAAATGATTCTTGTTAATTTCATAAATAATAATTAACTTGTAAAGTTCATCCTCAAATATAAAACTATTTGGTTTAGTTCTTTTGAGAATTTATTTGATTTGAAGTAAATAAAACAACTAAATTTCTTTTATATAAAATTTATTTTCATTTGATGAATATTTTTATTTATAAATAAATTTCATTTGTGTTGGTCTGTTCAAACGAATGACCGTACTGATCCTATGTCAGGTCACTACAACTATTTCTAACGTTTGAGCAAACCTGAGAATTTTATTCTCAATTTTCAATTGTATTATTTTCAATAACATTTTTTTTTACTTTGACTTTCCATTTGAATTTTTATTTTGTTCGTTAAATAAAGTTTATGCGTTTTCAATTTTACATATGTGTTTAATTGATGTTAATACAAGCATCCAGCGTTCTTTTCTTTTGAATTCAGAGTTTAGTAGCAGTTTAGTCCAGCCTGCAGGAGTTTTAGTGCTTACAACATAAGTTTTTCTTCCTTTCCAGGCATAAAAGTAAATAAGAGTATTGTAATTAAAATAATTTATGCTTTACTGAGCAAACCTGAGCTAGCTGAGAGGAATAAAGAAAAATATCTGTGGTGTATTCTCATTTCAATCCACCGTATATAATTTATGTTTATATTTGGAACGGTGAACAGTAGATAGGCTACCTGCGTTCTGGGACAATCCTTATGGAAATTAACATGGGAAATCGCCAAGGTCCGATTTAGCGAAAAGATCACAAATCCAAGATGGCGTCGGCTCGCGACTCGAGGTCATCCGCGACTCGGTCCGGCGCGCGACAGCGCACACCTGTGTAAGATCTTGATATCTACACGATTTCATGTTAAGACAAGCTTGTAGAGCTATTATAAATACATATTATTTTAAACTTCAAAGGTGTTTAAATTGTATTGATATTGTTTATATTATTAACAAAAGTGTATATATTTTTTCTAAGTGTTAACAACAAATCAAGGTAACCTTTATCATTAGTTTTATAACTTTCTTTTAAATACCGTTGCATAACTATTATAAATATTATAAACATTATTAGAAACATAGATCCGAAATATCAAACTAGAGAATTATATTAGTTGAAGCCTCCATAATATCACGTTTTCAATACATACTAGATATAATTAATCAGCTTTATTATAAATTTAATAGAAAGCATTATATTTTTTTCAAGTCAATTCTTTTTATGAAAAACAGTTCGTAATAGAGTTTACTTTAAGGATACCTTATACCTACGCTTATTGAAAACAAATAATAGGCAAGCAGATAACATTTTAATAATTTTGATCTAATAAGGTACTAAACTGATTAGGACTCCTTTGCAAATTTATCAGGCTGAATGTAATTAGAAAATATACTTTATCGCTTACTAATTAGATTATTATATATGATGTTAACATATAATAAAGACACTAAAGTACTTTTAATAGTAGGTATTTGCCTATCAGAACAAGATATCATTAGGTAGGTCATCAACGCATTTGTGTATCTAGCAGCTTATCATTATAAATTGTATACCTCCTGTTCCGACACAGCCAACAAAAAAATAATCAAGATTGAACTTGTATGTATTACGTCATTACCGTCTAGAACCAGTAAGATCTATCCTGTTTATCGCGGTTTTGTCTAGAAAAAGACATTAACCTCATATCATATAATCCAACGAAATCATCAAACATGAAAAATCATAATGGGACAATTCATACTATACATATTTTATAGTTTTAAAACGAAACGCATTTTTCATATTTCTACGAAATATTAACCCGTATACATAATCTGTTTATCTCAACTGTTAAAAACAAATAAATACCATCCCTTAAGAAGTTGACTTTTTTAGTTTTACCGTGACCCTACCTACGCAGAAATGAGGTTTTCTAATAACTGTAATACAAATTTAAAGAAAGCTGAAAGCATAATAACAAACGGCATGATTGAAACCTTATAGTAAAATGATCTGTATTACCTGTATGTACTGATGCTATTAGAGGTCGCATTAAAGAATCTCCTCTCTCGACATGAAGAAATCTGTATTATCGACGACCTAGGTAATGCTAATAGAGGGCGTTATGAAGAAATCTGTATTATCGACGATGACGACAGCTCGATAAAACGTTTAAAATTTTGAATTTGTCATTCTTGAAGTCACCATAATGGATTTCCCGCCCTTGAATTTTATATTTCACATCTGACTAACCACGTGATCAAGACCGCTGTATTTTAATGAAACTTTCTACCCAAAGAGATCATGAAGTTTAAAGAAACCAACAATCGTCAATGATATCAACGAGTTTTGCAAGCTCGACTAACCGATATATCTATGTTAGTAGCTACCCTTCGTAAAGGGCTTTTAGAACTCCATGTTAAGAAAATTACGTTAATAAATACACAAACTCTTGAATCACGTTCAGGGATCGGAATGGTTTCTAACACTAATAAGTATTAGTATCAACGGCTGAATTAACTATTTAAAAAGAGAAAAACTAGTTCTAATGCAGAAAAATAACTTACCATTTGCGCTTTGTAATACCAGATATCACTTTAAATTAGAACATCTTAACCACCGCACCTCATCAAGAAGGAATATTACACTAATCATTTTTTTAAATTTAAAACCGCTCCTTATTAACACAGCTATACAGTACAAGGTACCGCGATAAACTGAACTCAAATATCCGGGTCTCGATGACAAAAATGAAACAAACACCCTGAGGCTATGTCTGCATTCTTTTAAAAAGGCCCGATTTGATCTCCAAATCACTAGAAATATGTGGGATTCTACCTGCTTAAAACTCAAAACAGGTAAAAAATTCTCCCTTTCTTAACGTAATTGTTCCACTGCTTTGCCGTTGTCAATATAATCTTTTTCAAACTTCCTTAAAGATAGCTTTTTTGTGGACTTGAAATCGAGATAATTATCAGATTAAAATGCATCACTATACCCCAAAAAGGTCGGATTGGCTACCTGAGGCACGATAGCAGGTACTAATCCTTGAACATTTTTAAAATCCTTGTACAGTAAAAACAAAAGAGTATGGTTGATGGTTAGGTTTTAACTTATTTCCTTTCCGAATCAAAATACTTAGATTTTCACATAAAACCTTTAGGGCGATCTGTCACTTTTCTTTTTAATAAACAAAAATTTGTTCCGACACGAAATTGCTTAATAGATGATATCAGAGATTTACGAGAACTGAAGTAACTTTGAACGTAGTATACTATCTCTCTCTCTCTCTCTCTCTCTCTCTCTCTCTCTCTCTCTAACACGTATGCTTAAATAATACTATCTTTGTCAGTATCATATTACTCATAAACGTGTAAAGTGGATCTTAGCAGGCGTTTAGTATTTTAACAATTTTATGCACCATCACATATAGGTTAGAACAAAAACAGAATTAAAAATAACATCCATTTATTAGAATAAAAAAGGTATTACATTTAGGGATGCATACGTGATTAGTAATTTAAATTAGATATATTGGCCTGATATAGAATCAACTTAATTATTATTTTGTTTGTTAAAATGCGTCCTGTGTAAAGCTTTATAAACCTAATCCATGCGTTCGTTTTCCATCCATGATTGCTAATAACACGTATACAATCACACCGGCTCAAGTCAACTTTGAAATAAATAAAGATTATTAAAAGTTTCACAGTTTTATTAAAATACAACCTGACAATATTGTTTCGACAGCTAAGCTGTCATTATCAAAGGTAATATAATTATAAACAAACACGTCGCTAAGGTAGATACAAAATAGGTAACTAGATAAAATAATAATAATAATCATAATTAAATATGTAATACTTCCAGTAACGGAGAATTACTGAGCTCAAGTTGTTCATTTATTAAAATGTAGGAATTTAATATTATTTTGAGGAGTCATTGTGTGATTTTGTTCTAAAAGGTGTTTGGCGTAATTCGATTTTTCAGATTGTAAATTTTTGTAATGACGTACGTGTTCTTTATATCTTATGTCAAAATTTCAAAGTGTTTGTCCAATATATACCGAAATACAAAAAGAACAATTTAAACGGTAAATGCCCGATTTCATGATATCATGTGTTCTGTCTTTAGCATTAAATAAAAATGAAAAAGTGTTAGTGTTGGTTTTAAATGTTATTTTATAATTGTTGGTTTTTCTTGGTATATGTGCAATTTTTTCTGATATTTTGCCAAAATATGGTATAGATATGTAATTTGTGTCTTCTGTTTGATTGTCAATGGGATATATTCTTTTGATAGCTAACCTATAATCTTTTTGTTTAATTAAAGTGTCAATCATGTTCGGATTATAATGATTTGCATGTGCTAGTTGTTTAATGATTGATATCTCTTTGCTAAAATCTGATTTTGTTAGTGGAATAGTTAAAGCTCTGTGTACTAATGATCTGTAGGCTGCTATTTTATGTGTATTATGGTGACAAGATTTATTTGGTATTGTTATGTCTGTTTGTGTTGGTTTTCTGTATATGGAAAATTCAAATAGATTGTCTGCGTTAATCTTGATATTTAAGTCTAGAAAGTTTATAGCCCTGTTTTGTTCTGTTTCTAGTGTAAATTTTATATTAGGGTGGATACTGTTTATAAGAATTAAAAATTCATTGATAACCTCAAAAGAACTGTCAAAACAAGCTAAAATGTCATCAACATAACGAAACCAGAAGATAATGTGTTTCGAGAGGTTTAATTCAAATATTCGATCTTCAAACTTGTCCATAAATATGTTAGCTAATAGAGGACTTAAGAGAATTACCCATCAATACAATAAACAATAAAAATTACAATAAATTACAATAAACAAGATTAAGTCAACTTAATCAGAATAATAATTTTGATATTAAAAGAAAATTCAACGTGATTTACGATTTACTTCAAATGAAAAAGCTCACTCCAGTTTATATATATATATATATATATATATATATATATATATATATATATATATATATATATATATATATATATATATACAGGGTTGCGATTATGTATGGAACCGGGTTCGTTCTGCTAAAACGGTTTGAGCTAGAATCCTGAAACTTTAAAGAGACTTAGGACTCAATAAAAATTACTTATTAAAATTGAAACAAAAATTTTTGATCCATAAGTTTTCAAAATGCAAAGCCAACTTGATTTTTTTTAAATGGGAACATGGGTTAAATGGGACATCGTTTAAAAGGTTATTTTTTTCCGAATTGAATGGTATAATAGGTTTGATGATTTGTTTGACAGAATTTCAGAAAAAAAAATAAAAATGAAAAATGAAAAAAAACGATGTCCCATTTAACCCATGTTCCCATTTAAAAAAAATCAAGTTGGCTTTGCATTTTGAAAACTTATGGATCAAAAATTTTTTTTTAAATTTTAATAAGTAGTTTTTATTGAGTCCTAAGTCTCTTTAAAGTTTCAGGATTCTAGCTCAAACCGTTTTAGCAGAACGAACCCGGTTCCATACATAATCGCAACCCTGTATATATATATATATATATATATATATATATATATATATATATATATATATATATATATATATATATAAACTGGAGTGAGCTTTTTCATTTGAAGTAAATCGTAAATCACGTTGAATTTTCTTTTAATATCAAAATTATTATTCTGATTAAGTTGACTTAATCTTGTTTATTGTAATTTATTGTAATTTTTATTGTTTATTGTATTAATGGGTAATTCTCTTAAGTCCTCTATTAGCTAACATATTTATGGACAAGTTTGAAGATCGAATATTTGAATTAAACCTCTCGAAACACATTATCTTCTGGTTTCGTTCTGTTGATGACATTTTAGCTTGTTTTGACAGTTCTTTTGAGGTTATCAATGAATTTTTAATTCTTATAAACAGTATCCACCCTAATATAAAATTTACACTAGAAACAGAACAAAACAGGGCTATAAACTTTCTAGACTTAAATATCAAGATTAACGCAGACAATCTATTTGAATTTTGCATATACAGAAAACCAACACAAACAGACATAACAATACCAAATGAATCTTGTCACCATAATACACATAAAATAGCAGCCTACAGATCATTAGTACACAGAGCTTTAACTATTCCACTAACAAAATCAGATTTTAGCAAAGAGATATCAATCATTAAACAACTAGCACATGCAAATCATTATAATCCGAACATGATTGACACTTTAATTAAACAAAAAGATTATAGGTTAGCTATCAAAAGAATATATCCCATTGACAATCAAACAGAAGACACAAATTACATATCTATACCATATTTTGGCAAAATATCAGAAAAAATTGCACATATACCAAGAAAAACCAACAATTATAAAATAACATTTAAAACCAACACTAACACTTTTTCATTTTTATTTAATGCTAAAGACAGAACACATGATATCATGAAATCGGGCATTTACCGTTTAAATTGTTCTTTTTGTATTTCGGTATATATTGGACAAACACTTCGAAATTTTGACATAAGATATAAAGAACACGTACGTCATTACAAAAATTTACATCCTGAAAAATCGAATTACGCCAAACACCTTTTAGAACAAAATCACACAATGACTCCTCAAAATAATATTAAATTCCTACATTTTTGTAATAACAAACGCAAATTAGACATTTTAGAAGCCTTTGAGATATACAAACATAAACTCAGGGTACCTTTAATAAATGAACAACTTGAGCTCAGTAATTCTCCGTTACTGGAAGTATTAGATATTTAATTATGATTATTATTATTATTTTATCTAGTTACCTATTTTGTATCTACCTTAGCGACGTGTTTGTTTATAATTATATTACCTTTGATAATGACAGCTTAGCTGTCGAAACAATATTGTCAGGTTGTATTTTAATAAAACTGTGAAACTTTTAATAATCTTTATTTATTTCAAAGTTGACTTGAGCCGGTGTGATTGTATACGTGTTATTAGCAATCATGGATGGAAAACGAACGCATGGATTAGGTTTATAAAGCTTTACACAGGACGCATTTTAACAAACAAAATAATAATTAAGTTGATTCTATATCAGGCCAATATATCTAATTTAAATTACTAATCACGTATGCATCCCTAAATGTAATACCTTTTTTATTCTAATAAATGGATGTTATTTTTAATTCTGTTTTTGTTCTAACCTATATGTGATGGTGCATAAAATTGTTAAAATACTAAACGCCTGCTAAGATCCACTTTACACGTTTATGAGTAATATGATACTGACAAAGATAGTATTATTTAAGCATACGTGTTAGAGAGAGAGAGAGAGAGAGAGATAGTATACTACGTTCAAAGTTACTTCAGTTCTCGTAAATCTCTGATATCATCTATCAAGCAATTTCGTGTCGGAACAAATTTTTGTTTATTAAAAAGAAAAGTGACAGATCGCCCTAAAGGTTTTATGTGAAAATCTAAGTATTTTGATTCGGAAAGGAAATAAGTTAAAACCTAACCATCAACCATACTCTTTTGTTTTTACTGTACAAGGATTTTAAAAATGTTCAAGGATTAGTACCTGCTATCGTGCCTCAGGTAGCCAATCCGACCTTTTTGGGGTATAGTGATGCATTTTAATCTGATAATTATCTCGATTTCAAGTCCACAAAAAAGCTATCTTTAAGGAAGTTTGAAAAAGATTATATTGACGACGGCAAAGCATTGGAACAATTACGTTAAGAAAGGGAGAATTTTTTACCTGTTTTGAGTTTTAAGCAGGTAGAATCCCACATATTTCTAGTGATTTGGAGATCAAATCGGGCCTTTTTAAAAGAATGCAGACATAGCCTCAGGGTGTTTGTTTCATTTTTGTCATCGAGACCCGGATATTTGAGTTCAGTTTATCGCGGTACCTTGTACTGTATAGCTGTGTTAATAAGGAGCGGTTTTAAATTTAAAAAAATGATTAGTGTAATATTCCTTCTTGATGAGGTGCGGTGGTTAAGATGTTCTAATTTAAAGTGATATCTGGTATTACAAAGCGCAAATGGTAAGTTATTTTTCTGCATTAGAACTAGTTTTTCTCTTTTTAAATAGTTAATTCAGCCGTTGATACTAATACTTATTAGTGTTAGAAACCATTCCGATCCCTGAACGTGATTCAAGAGTTTGTGTATTTATTAACGTAATTTTCTTAACATGGAGTTCTAAAAGCCCTTTACGAAGGGTAGCTACTAACATAGATATATCGGTTAGTCGAGCTTGCAAAACTCGTTGATATCATTGACGATTGTTGGTTTCTTTAAACTTCATGATCTCTTTGGGTAGAAAGTTTCATTAAAATACAGCGGTCTTGATCACGTGGTTAGTCAGATGTGAAATATAAAATTCAAGGGCGGGAAATCCATTATGGTGACTTCAAGAATGACAAATTCAAAATTTTAAACGTTTTATCGAGCTGTCGTCATCGTCGATAATACAGATTTCTTCATAACGCCCTCTATTAGCATTACCTAGGTCGTCGATAATACAGATTTCTTCATGTCGAGAGAGGAGATTCTTTAATGCGACCTCTAATAGCATCAGTACATACAGGTAATACAAATCATTTTACTATAAGGTTTCAATCATGCCGTTTGTTATTATGCTTTCAGCTTCGTTAAATTTGTATTACAGTTATTAGAAAACCTCATTTCTGCGTAGGTAGGGTCACGGTAAAACTAAAAAAGTCAACTTCTTAAGGGATGGTATTTATTTGTTTTTAACAGTTGAGATAAACAGATTATGATATACGGGTTAATATTTCGTAGAAATATGAAAAATGCGTTTCGTTTTAAAACTATAAAATATGTATAGTATGAATTGTCCCATTATGATTTTTCATGTTTGATGATTTCGTTGGATTATATGATATGAGGTTAATGTCTTTTTCTAGACAAAACCGCGATAAACAGGATAGATCTTACTGGTTCTAGACGGTAATGACGTAATACATACAAGTTCAATCTTGATTATTTTTTTGTTGGCTGTGTCGGAACAGGAGGTATACAATTTATAATGATAAGCTGCTAGATACACAAATGCGTTGATGACCTACCTAATGATATCTTGTTCTGATAGGCAAATACCTACTATTAAAAGTACTTTAGTGTCTTTATTATATGTTAACATCATATATAATAATCTAATTAGTAAGCGATAAAGTATATTTTCTAATTACATTCAGCCTGATAAATTTGCAAAGGAGTCCTAATCAGTTTAGTACCTTATTAGATCAAAATTATTAAAATGTTATCTGCTTGCCTATTATTTGTTTTCAATAAGCGTAGGTATAAGGTATCCTTAAAGTAAACTCTATTACGAACTGTTTTTCATAAAAAGAATTGACTTGAAAAAAATATAATGCTTTCTATTAAATTTATAATGAAGCTGATTAATTATATCTAGTATGTATTGAAAACGTGATATTATGGAGGCTTCAACTAATATAATTCTCTAGTTTGATATTTCGGATCTATGTTTCTAATAATGTTTATAATATTTATAATAGTTATGCAACGGTATTTAAAAGAAAGTTATAAAACTAATGATAAAGGTTACCTTGATTTGTTGTTAACACTTAGAAAAAATATATACACTTTTGTTAATAATATAAACAATATCAATACAATTTAAACACCTTTGAAGTTTAAAATAATATGTATTTATAATAGCTCTACAAGCTTGTCTTAACATGAAATCGTGTAGATATCAAGATCTTACACAGGTGTGCGCTGTCGTGCGCCGGACCGAGTCGCGGATGACCTCGAGTCGCGAGCCGACGCCATCTTGGATTTGTGATCTTTTCGCTAAATCGGACCTTTGCGATTTCCCATGTTAATTTCCATAAGGATTGTCCCAGAACGCAGGTAGCCTATCTACTGTTCACCGTTCCAAATATAAACATAAATTATATACGGTGGATTGAAATGAGAATACACCACAGATATTTTTCTTTATTCCTCTCGGCTAGCTCAGGTTTGCTCAGTAAAGCATAAATTATTTTAATTACAATACTCTTATTTACTTTTATGCCTGGAAAGGAAGAAAAACTTATGTTGTAAGCACTAAAACTCCTGCAGGCTGGACTAAACTGCTACTAAACTCTGAATTCAAAAGAAAAGAACGCTGGATGTTTGTATTAACATCAATTAAACACATATGTAAAATTGAAAACGCATAAACTTTATTTAACGAACAAAATAAAAATTCAAATGGTAAGTCAAAGTAAAAAAAAATGTTATTGAAAATAATACAATTGAAAATTGAGAATAAAATTCTCAGGTTTGCTCAAACGTTAGAAATAGTTGTAGTGACCTGACATAGGATCAGTACGGTCATTCGTTTGAACAGACCAACACAAATGAAATTTATTTATAAATAAAAATATTCATCAAATGAAAATAAATTTTATATAAAAGAAATTTAGTTGTTTTATTTACTTCAAATCAAATAAATTCTCAAAAAAACTAAACCAAATAGTTTTATATTTGAGGATGAACTTTACAAGTTAATTATTATTTATGAAATTAACAAGAATCATTTATTTTGACCAACCTGGTACGTTATAAAATAGTTCCTTTTATATAGTAATCCTTAGTGGTAACACTGTGACAGAACCTGTCAGCTGACTTCTTGTTTATAAAATATCGTCGATACGTAGATCGATGTCAAAAAATAAACTCAATCAGAATTTATTAAAACAATCACTTTCACTTTCAATAATTGTTACACAATAATTAAATCTTCTTTTAATCCTTGAAAATTGTTCAGGTAACACTTTTAGTTTAATTTTAAACTTTATTTATACTATGACATTTATGTCAAAACATATGATTGAAGTATAACCTCAAATTAATTACAGATTCTAACAGGAGCCGGGCATAAGTTCTGCCTTCTACGTTTTATCGACTGATTTTATTACAATTTTCCCCAGCTTATATAGTTTCTGCCAGAACAAAAGAAAACTATGACACTTTTTCAAAACAATGAAACATCGAGTAAGCTAGTGACGTCACTAATCCCGCACAGCTGTTATTTTTTTATCACTAATCCTAATTCTGTTACTACAGAATTGTAGCCTTGAAACAAAGATCAAAAAAGTATAATACATTCATTGTCCCAAAATGTATCGTAACGAAGATATTCAAGAAAAACGATTAACAATGTACACATCTCGTTACAATCTAATTACATATAAAGTTCAACAAATCAAGGTTCATCCTTTACAAACTAGTTACAAGAATACTTGATACAGGTAATACAAATAATTTCTCCATAGGAACATCTTTACAATTTACTATAAACATAATTTTTTTAGAGTACGAACACCAATTAATGCATATACAAGTGCCAGCTTAAATATTAAGTCAATATTTATCAATTTACGCTCAAAATGTCCAGCATACAATGCTCTAAGCACTTACATCAAAACAATGGTGAGGAAAAACAGGATAAGAGTCTAGAAGAGTCATATCAACACGAACGACAGGATTTAATACCTTCATTAATTGAAGTGATTAGAAATCTTATAAACAAATTCAAAAATTAATTGTATTGTATAAGTCACAACAAGATTGACCTAATTAATCTATTTTCAGCTAATTAGCAACATAAACTTGAGCTGGCTTCCTGGAAAATAGAAAAATTTATGTAACGCTAAACATCGTAATCTGTAAATTTAAATATGGAAATTACTTCCTCCTAACAAGTGGGAAGCTGTCCCAAAGTGTAACTTGGGTTGCATAAACATTTTTATAATCTAACTAATCTATAGCAACTGCATCTATAAGCAATCTAACTAATTTATATCCTTTTTCTAAAATGAAACCTATTTATTAATGCATAAGAAAGCTAGGTTATGTTTGCATGGAATTTTTATTCTTAATTTTTAATTTGAGTATCAATGAACCTAACTGTGGTCCTATATATAGCCTTTATATTAATTATGCCCATGACATAGCATGTCCCTCTTTTAATTTAAATCTGATATAAAAATATTTGTGTTAACGTTTCCGTTCCGTCGTTGATAAAATTTTCAATACGGTGATTTGACAACACCGCAGTATAAAAAACGTTTATTAATAATATATTTGTATTTGTTCCAATAAAATGTGCGTAAACTTGTCATTATACTATGTATATAAGAACAGAAAATTCATAATTGAAAGAGGCACAAAATATTACGGACTTTGTGCGCCTGTCTTACTTAATACGCCTTGGACCGTATGCACATAAAAATCCAATTAATGGTTTTTAGTTGTAAATCTCTAATTTGTAAAGAACTATTATAATAAACTAATGATATGAAAAAACGCACATAATAATAATCGCAACAAATGCTGACTACAAAAATAATGTTTATGTCTACCGGGAATATGAAACCGTATTCCCCTGGAAGGGAGTTCACGTTTAAATTCTGGGTGCAAATTTATCAAAATTATGTTAATCGGGAGTTACTCTAGCTATAAATCTACTTAATATTTTTAAATACAACCTTCACTAGTTTAAAGTGGAAGAATCGTACTACGCTTTCACGTAAGCTTATAATTATATTACGCCTACAAACTTAGATAAACTTCATCGATTTTGGGTAACTTTGCATTTTTTTAGTATTCAACATTTTTTTTAAATCTTACGTGAAAATGTAGTTAATACTTTGTAGTTTCTGGGGAAAAGAAATTGTTTCAATTGGTTGGTAAATATCGATGCTACAGAATCGCGCGTTTTACATGTTTTAGCACACAATTTCGAAGGTACACATAACTCTTAATAGAACGTTTTAAGTTGTTTCAACAACATCCAAACTGGAATGTGCGCCATGTACATCCTTGTTGTGTTTATTCAACAGATGTCACATTTTTGTACTAATTGTGTCAAATTCTAAAGTGTTTGAATTTAATTCTATTAGACTTAAAAATTGACCAGCATCAAGACTTTTTTGAAAACGTCGGGCAAAGTCTTCGAAATTTCCAAGTTCGTTTAATCAAAAAATGTTACTAAGGTTTTATGTTTCCAACACCCAGAGAAGCTTATCCTCGAAGTCCGATCATTAGGTACTGATCACCGTGTATAACCATCTCAATACTATTTCACTAAAACCAAGTGCTTTAAGTTTATTAATTTGTACCAATTTTTTGATTATCATTATAAACATTAGTCATTCCATTTTTAGAAGCTACTTGCATAATCTGGATGCCTTACTTACCTTCTTTTTCTATTTCACACTCTTATTTATTTACTTTTGTTTTCAATATTTAGAATTAAAAAAATAAAACCCACAAGTATAATAATTTGGTAAAGTAATAGTTTTATTCAGAAAATTAAGTATAAAAAAATGACTGGTTACGAATTGTAATACACATATTTTCGTAATATTCAAATCACTAACTATTTACAAGCAAACAAAGATATAAAACAAAACCTTTGGTTTTCTCCAGCTATCACACATCGAATTACAAAAATATTTATACAAAACATTATTTTCTCTTTGATAATATCTGCCAAGTTTTCTACATGTTCCTGAGCATCCTAACTAACCTTTTCGTGTCACACAATATACGATTTACTGTATTATCTAGAATAATCTTAATCCAAAAATAATTTAAACTTACAAGAAGGAATAATGTTTAACTGTTGTTAATTTTTTGAATGTTTACTTTTTTATATTTACACAACATTGTCTATATAATATTTGAACTTAAAGATAAAGACTTAAAACAATGATAAGTAAAATACATTCTATTTTACAACAGCTCCGCCTGTTTGTATTTGTTGGATGAGTTTACGTAATTCTTTAATGATGAGCAATAATTATTACATCCACTTATAAGTATAGTAATTATTCAGTTAATTTTACAGTCTTCTTAATATTTTACACAAAAACGATAAGAATTACATCACACTTATTAATTATATACACATCCAACTTAACCAATAATATTTACGTATCATTTCATTATTTCGCTCTTTACAATTATGTACAGAAGAGATCATTTTGAAACATTGCATTTGTATTTATACAGCGACTATCTTACTAGGATCTACCTTAACTCTAACAAACATAGTGTCATCTTTCATGAAATGCCTTTTCTTTAACATTTCATGAGAGACGAACCTCGGGAAACCAAAACCTAACGAATCTGGCTCTTTACTAGGTCGTTGGAAATTTTTCCACGTCGGATCTGGTATGAAGCTTTCCATAATATTACACGCTTTTTCTGGACAATTTGATTGATCAAATAAGGTGAACGATACTGAATGGGCAAATGGCCAACGTAGTAAAGCATCATATTCTCCAGGAAGAATTTTTATGTATACTGATATGTGAGTGTCTTCTCCAGCTCCATTTCCATTTGGAAATAAAGATGCCTAAAAACAGAGAAAATTGTAAAGCAGTTGAATACAGAGTAATTCCACTTAAGTCGAACAGTTTCATATAGAACAAAATTACAGTAATTTCAGGTTAATTATTAAATATCATTTTTCCAAATAAAAGGTTGCCAGAAAAATAATTAAACATAAAGGGCGATTAGCAAAGAGTGGACCCGTTTCCATTGATGCGTCACTAATGTATTATTTTTGGACTAAATATCGTTATCCATGCAGGGGTGTCGGCATTTGCTATGCCTATGCTAAAGAATTTATTTTGCTTTTTTATCAAAGTTTATTACATTAGCTGTACAACCGTTCACTTCATTATTGTAAATAAAAGCAGCTATTGTATATGAATCTGTTTGAACATACGTACAACTGAACAGGGTACTTGCACAAAAAATAAATATTGCTAAATTGCATCTAATATGAAATTTATACAGCTGAAATAAGTGTCGGAATTTTTTGGGCGATATAAAAGTGTACAGATATGGATTAAAACTAAAATAAAAGTTAATCAAATTATGAAATTTGAAAGTGTTTGCAAAACGCCTACTAGTCTGCGCCAATCGCGTTACGTCACGTACATATAATACTGTATCAGTTATTCCTGCAACGTGGTTTACTTATTTTGCCGGTGCGTTTAAAATTGTTTCGTTTTGTCTTGATACGTGTTCATTTGTTAGTTACTTTTGAATTTATAGAAAAACGGCCTTTTTCAAGGCTTACATGCAGTAGGAAACCCGAGAAGAAACGTAAAGTATCAACGCAATTATCGCATTTATTGTCATTAGTAATTAATTTCTGTTTATTCATTTAAAAGGCTGCTTAATCCAAAAGTAAGGCCGTTCTCGTCAAGTAAAGGTTTGATTGTTAGCGTGACAGTTCTAATCGCATAAGAAAATTAAATTTTTTTAAACAAAAGCTGCTACCTTCACAAGAAAGACCGATTTATTATGTACGTTAATTAACAACTGCCATGCTTTCAGTGTTAAAGAAACTGAACACGTATGTATTTTGTAGTTTTAAAATATTGGATACATTTGTCATTACATTTACGTTAAAATGATCTTCACATACAAGCATGAAGTTTTCGCAAATTGTGAATAATTCCGCCTGCTACATTTATCCATAACTTCGTTCTTTTCTAGTCGGTGGGAATGCGAAAGAAAAGTATGTTTATTATTAATTATAATAAGATGAGGAGGAAAATATTTTGTAAACTGAAAAAAGGAGTATAGGTGTTAATGTAAATAAATTTTAAAAAATTGGGATTTTTATTAGTAGGTATTAAATTATAATTAAGTTTTTTATTGGTAATCATCTGGGGATGGCAATACAATTACTTTGAGTGCTGAAACATATATGTATGTAACGTTTTTGTAATTTTAATGGTGAATAAATTGAATAGAGTAAATAGACTTGAGTATTATTATTTTATTTAATGAATAATAGGCATACATTTAATTTAAAAGTTACTCTTCTATAACCCTTCTTGCTTTTATAATCTTGAAAGCAACTGGTTTTTTAGTACAAAGAGCAAAAACAAAACATGTGGTAACTGGTTTAATAACTAAGAATACAAATAAGCTTGAAATTCAATTTTTTTTGAAAAAAACCCCCTAAATACATCATAGAGGAACTGCATTTGCAAGATGGGTCTACATTGGCGTGGCGATGTCACGCCGCCCGCGCCAGCATAAATGCGTTTCAAGGGCCTGAATAATTATTTAAACTTATTTCACTAATAACTATAATAATAACAGTTATTTAGCAAAAATATTTTGAATAACAGTAAAATATACAATTCTGAACTCGTTGGGAATAAATCTGAAAATCATGCAAGGACCCTATTAAGCGATAAGACTGAATGGGTCTGCTCTTTGGTGATTAGGATCAGTAAGATTCCTTATATGTTCTACAGGCGCCCTTGCAAAAATATTTGAAACCAACCCCCACCAAGTTACTGTTGGAATATATAGATTCATTTTTACTAAATTCTGCTCAGAGACTTGCTAGTACAGACCTAATGAGTACTTATATAGATTATAAGATCCAGTTAATTTAAAAATGCTTTAAGAAGCAAGAACTAGAGGTGCATTCTGAGGAAAAACTAATCCAAAATTCGATCGACTCAAACTGAATTAGAGTCTAATCCTAATATCCAAATCAGAATTTAATCTAGTACTCAATCTAAATCTGAATTTTATTTGCTATTTCAATTTTATCTCACGTTATAGTAAGGTTTTGAATAGGATAGTTTAAGTTAATCAGACCACATTTGGATACCCTTTGAATAATTTCCAGATACTTTAATGTCTCTAAAGGTGTTTTCGGAAATTCTTGGTGCGACTGGGATGTTAAAAAAGCGTTTGTATATTACACCATGTTACATGTTCTATGTTCGAAAATTAGTTCTGATAAGCAACCCAAATGCCCTAATCGTTGAACTTAGTTTGCAATTTGAGGTTAGGTTATATATGTCTATTATGCTTTCGTATTTCTATCCTTGTTAGTTACACATAACGCAAAGAGGAGAAGTGATTTTTATAACTACCACTGCATTTATTTAACAACAAATGCATATCGTTACTTGATATATGGAACCCATAAACAGTGATTAATATTATACGTGAATTTTTTTCCTTAGTTATCATTTATTAAAAACTTATAGGTTATGTCAGACAACGTAAACAAAGATTCACGTTCAAAAATTAATCAACCCGATCATAGACCAGAGTTAATTTCCAAAAATAAAGTAACCTTTAGATAATAAAATAACTTCTCGATACTCTTTGGATAGTCATCCAGTGTGTATCACTTCTTTTATATATCATCGAATCAATTTCAAATTTTTATTAGGTACAGAACCCTTAAAATAAATTTGTAGGTAAAAAAAACCCCATTTATTATAAATTATCGTCCTACTATGATCGAAGCTAAATGCAAAATATCGAAACAAACATATTAGTAGGCCTTGTTTAATCAGAAAAATCATCACGGAAATTTATTCTGGGCTACTTGAAAATCCCAAAACCAAATTCTGATTAAAAAATTTTGACTAATAATTTTTTGAAATTTCAACTCAACACCCTGCATTTTTTTAATTTATAATCTAATCAATTCCAAATCTTTATCAGTTATTGACTCCCTCAAAAGAGATTTGTGTGTAGTTAAAAACCCCATTTATTAGAAACCACCAGCATGCTACGATCAAAAGTAAATGCAAATAATCAAAAAAACATATCAGGTCTTGTTTAATCGTAAAAGTGGTTATGCAAAGTTGTTCTAGACCACCTGAAAATCGTTAAACCAAATTTTTGTTAGAAAATCTTGAAAAATAATTATTTGAAATAAATTATTAGAATTGAATTAAAATTATTTTATTTTTTGGGAATTTAACCAAAATTTGATTTTGGGATTTTCAAGTGGACTAGAACAAATTTCGACTTTTCCGATTAAAGAAGGTCTAGTGTGTTTTTTTTTATTTTTCCATTATCCTTTGATCATAGTAGGCTAGTGATTTATAATAAATGGTGTTTTTAATTACCCACAAACTTATTTTAAGGTGTTCTATACCTGATAAAAATTGATTCGATTATAAATAACAAAAATACAAGGTGTGAAGTGAAACACACTGTATATAACTGATCAATTCAACTTGAACCAGAAAAAGATTTTGGGTATCCAAGTCGCACCTCTATGAATAATTACTAAAAATATGCGATAAATTACACTGTTGCTCACTACTTTGACTGTCACATTTTATTACCATACCTTTTATTTTAAAAGTATTTTTGGTTCTATGTAACTAATCTGAATTTATGAGAGCAAATTATCTTGCAAAAAAAATTAGGAAAACCTAAGTAGATAGGTACCTGAAGTTTATATCCATATTGACTAGTATAAAACGGTGGAGAAACTAGCTCCATCCCTTCTTTGGTTCTAGCTTCAGCCATTTTTGCTGAAAAATCGCTAATCTTCCAAATCAATGTCCCTGAATAATTTAAAGATAATCGGGAAAGTGCACTTTTCAGGGAAGTTATTTGATGTTGCTGTTTGGTTACTAGACTACACATTAACGACAGATGTTGATGAGAATTCTCTTCAAGGTGTTTCTCTATGGAATATCGAGGGCCCTAAAAAATAATAATGAAAACAATTAATATCAATTTTGTTAATTGTCCTACAAAACTTAATTAACATACCTTAAACCTACATCCAGCATCTTTAAATGTACAACTTAACAAAGATGTAGTACAATGTTCTTTTAAATGTAGCTCTATATCTTCTCTAATTAGGCCATTTGTATCACATCTGTTTGGGCATGCTACTGGTACTCGTCCACATTTAGTATGATGGGCTGTCATGGTATCTGCTACGAATTCTTTTTTACAATATCTACAGGCTACAAGGCGCTTAAAGCATTCTCCTCCTTTATGTTGACTTAGAAGACGACGTTGAACTTTCATTCCACATTTGTTTTCACAATATATTGGTTCATAGGCACAATTACCAATGTGATTCTGTAAAAAAAATATTGAATTAGTAATTGTTAGCTTGCTTTATTTAAGAACAGAAATTTATTAATATACTCCACAGAATTATTGTCACAGGGAAGAAGATTCCTAATTCCTAAAAAGGTTAAGTCCAGAGATAAGAAACAGATATTTTTCTACCAAGATAGTTAAAATTAGCAGTGGACTGATCAATCCGATGGTCTGAGCAGTTTCATTTTGTCGGCCAACTAAAGTAATTTTTGAGTGATTTTGAGGTCCAATCTTTTTTGATTTTCAAAAGACTTGGACTTTCAGAATTTCAAAATTTCATACTTACGTACATCAAGAACTCCAGATATCAAATGTTCTGGATATTCCGAGTGTGAAAGTTGCAAACACTGTGGTTTTTATATTCTTCGCCATCAAGCTCGATTTTGTGCCAGGGCCTTGATCTCTCTCCGATTCTTTCGGTTGTTTCTACTTCCCTCAGAGTTCCTTGTGAACTTTATTCCAGCATTTTCTTTAATTTCTCCTTCAGTTTTTTCTTTCATTTCCATTTTCAAACATCTTTAGAGATCTCAAGTTGGTTTGTTAGACTGCAAGGATTTTCATTCGAGATTGCCTCAGGCCAGAAAATGCAAAATATTCTGGAAAGGAACATTGTTTATAAAGACTTGTAGTTTAGCAGTTATTGTTGATGTCATCTTCCAGGTTTCACATCCATATAGCAGGGCTGATTTAACATTGGAGTTAAATAAACGTAATTTGGTTTTTCTGGATATACATGTTTTTTGAAGCATTCCATATGCCTGTCGTGCCTATCATATTACGGTTTTGCACATCTTCTTCTGAGCCTCTTTATCTTAGTCAAGATCGATCCCAGGTAACAGAAACTGTCTACCTCTCTGTTGTTTTCGAATTTGTTTGGTTTCTGATAGCAACCCGTTTTGTTTTTCGTCTTAGTAGTATTTATTATAAGTCCAATTTGTCCAGATTCACTTATTAGACGTTGAAGTTTTACTGTCATATCCGTATGTGTATGTGTGAATCAGCAGGCAGATGTCATCTACATAATCAAAGTCTGCCAATCAATTTCAAAGATCTCATGTGATTGCTCGGTTGTCATTGTTTATATGATCCATTCCAGAGTCTCTGGATGTAGTATTCTGCATGAAGAGGTTTTATACAATTTGTTTGTAATGTTTATTATTTTCTGTAGGATACCTGTATCTGCTATAATTTTCCAAATAAAATCTTGATTAATTCTATCAAAACCAAGTTTAAAATCCATGAAGCTTAGGTAAAGTGGTGAGTTTCATTCTAAGAACTGTTCTATTATTATCTTTGGAGTTTTTACATGCTCCATGCAAGAGTGCCTAGGTCGGACGCCTGCTTGTTCCTTTTTGAGGTGAGGTTCTACTCTATTCGAAATACAATTGAGTACTATTGTTGCTAGTAAAGCTTGCCCCAGAAAGTTTTGCACAGTTTTTGTACACATGAATGCATATTTAAAATAACTTCAATCTTTTTGTTAAAGAATAAGTGTGATTAATAATACATATGCTTCAATTAAAAACTGCGTTGTGGTGGCTGACTCTGCTTAGTCTTAAGTACGAGTGTGAACCGTGAAGTGGTGCCTCGAGAAATTTTGCAAGTTTACGCTAAAAACTCGCTTACACTTATAATTAGATGATGAATCTATTTTATGTTTGACTTTGCTACTCAACCAAGTTTATAATTCTATACAGTAGTCAACAAGGAGGATGTACCAGATAATCTGAGACAAATTGCAATGGAAAAATTTAGACCGAAGGTACTCGTTTGGCAGGTTACCTCTGTGTGTGGTTTTTGCAGTAAACCACTGTTTGCAGAAAGCACAATCAATCGCTAAATGCAATCACTAGCGTTGCTATCACTAAGCGTAAGAACATTGTACCAAATCATACTAAAGTAAGTTTGTTTTGGCCAGACCTAGCAACAGTGCATTATGCCAAAAGCACTACAAAGTGGTTAGAAAACCATAATATCCATTACGTTAAATAAAAAAGACCTCGCCCACCACACCAGAATTTTGCTCAATAGAGAGATACTGGTCCTTAATAGAAAATATATGTATTAAGGGAGAACGAAACTGTGACCAAATCACTTCAAAGATTTTCCTCAAAAAGGATAGCAGCAGCAAAAAGTGGAATGTATGTAAGCACTTATAGCTTAAAAAAGAAAACATTATGGAGAGTTGTAGCTCACTGGTCAGCCCACTTAAAAAGGCACTATTAGAAAAATCTATTCATTCAGAGTTTATAAGCGAATTATGTGTAATTTATGTGTAGCTACCAAAACTTTCTGCAAAAAAACGGGTTTTAACTAGTTTTCTAAAAAACATTGTGGGGATTCACACCAGTGAACTATAACTCACCTACTTAAAAACATACTATTATTCTAGAACACTTTTGACTCTGTGTAGTATAATAGGGGTACCTCTTATACACATCTGATTCAAAAATGACTTTCGATAGAGTAAAAAGAGGCTCTAGCCCCTAACCCTCTGTTTGCTCTATAATGTCGGCTATGGTTTAGTACCTCTATTCTAAAATGCTTGAGCCTTAAATGTTGATGTCTAGATATTCCTCTCGCTCGATATATTACCCTAAGTTCAGAAAATCTTGCAAAAATTCGGCGGAAAATAATAGAGCAGAAACCACATATTCTTTACATACTTGATGAGAGAAGTCGATTAGCACTGATGTTGTCGCCCGGTAACCACGGGTTAAAAATTACAAGACTTCCAATTTTTAATGTTGTTGGGTGACTGTGCCAGTTGTCGGTCACTTTCAGGAATTTCTTATTTTGTTTCAGTGTCTCAAAATTATTTTTTAACATTACAATCACTTTATACCATCACTGCAAAGCTTTAGTCTTGATAATTTACTAAAAATTATACGAAACGTTTCGAAAGAGTTTTAGTTACCCTTTAAAGAGAACATTTATAAAAGTGTCACTTTTGCTTGTTTTGGGCCCCCATGCGCCAATTACCGGCCGAATCTATCTAGTTTTTGACAGGCAGGCTGAACGAACCCGGATACATGGCCACCACTACATCACTTTTTTATTATAATTAAACAATACTTATACGTAAACCATACAAAATAAAATTATGTTCCACTTTGGTTCAAAAATAAAAATGTATATAAAACTCAAATCTTTTTTATGTTAGGAATAGTTGAATAAATTTCTTTGTTGTTCAAATTTAATATAAAAATAAATTAGGTAGGTACTACCTATTTTTCTTTGATATAAAAATAAAATAAATTTACTAATTACTCCTACTAATGACTATATGACTATAGGTCAATTTTCTAATTGACTCTTCCGTGACTAGGCTGCGGGCTTTGTTAATAGCCTCTGATTCATTGAGAGGAATTTCAGGGTGATGCTTCAGAAAATTTAAGTACCATTTTTAACCGGGCTGTTGGTTTTTTAAACTAATGGAGTTTTCCGGAATCATTAGTAATTTTAGATATCTAGCAACCAATTTGCAATTGTTTGCTTTCCTTCCCTTGTCATAATTGGAGGAGGTACTGTTTTCCTTAAAATATTCTCTAAAATTTTTCCTTTGAGTCGGTCTTGTATCATTGCTCTACGAACCTCAAAACTGACGACTTCTCTGACACTCATGTGTATTTCCTGTATTTTGAAAAGCGTTCTTTTTAAGGCGTCATTTGAATATAAAAAAAAAACTTGCTCTTATTTAATTTTTTGAGTGGTTGTTTCTTCACTTTTTCCTGTTTTTCATCTGTAAAGGAAAAAAGAAAGATAGGAACCCGCCTGTCTTAGAATGGGGACGAAAAAAGGCTCTTTGTTGGCCATCTGAAGTACATAGATTTTCAATGAGCGGTCGAAGACTGATATAATCCTACCTGTTTTCGGCGTGGGCATTTACGAAATAAGTGGCCGAAAACTGGATCTTAATTTCTATGTAGACGCAGACGCAATGTGATGAAATGTGAAAGATATATACTGGATTATAATAACAGAAAGAGACATCGTCGCCTAATGTTTTTTTCCTAGTTTTCGGCCACCCCGGCCGAAAAAGAGATAACTACGGTTTTTATGCCCGACTGCCAGCCACCTAATTAACAAAATATTTTGGGAGATAAACTAACAATTTACTAACAAAATCAAAGCTAAACATGAATACTTATACCGTTTTGATATAAGAAGTGCATAATCTTTACCAACACCTTCACTTGGTGGCCACTTTATCAAATTAAGTTTTAGTTTCAACTAATGCCTCATCGGAATTGGTGTGGATGTAGGCAAAAGGTGGCCGAAAAGGGGTATGAAGTTTATTCGGCGAAAAAATAGAAGTATACACTATTTTCAAGATTTTAATGCAAAAATTGCCGACAAAGGCCGGTTAACCGACGCATACACCCTCTATGGAAAATGCCTTTCCAATCGAAAATTGAAGTTAAGTTATGTAGGTTTGTCTCCAGAAGATAAGAGCACCATTGGACTCACACAGTTCATTGAGTACTGCCGGTTGACACCATTCTCATCCCCACCGCCAAAGGACTTGTTCGCGTATCACATTTTTAAGAAGGGGAGAGGGAGATACGGCAAGCCAGACACAAAATGATATATTGGTAATCACATAATCTTGGTATATACGACGCGTGGAGTCCATTGATACGTGGTATAACGATCATTGTCTGGAGACACGAAAAAGTTCAATTTTCCAATATTAAGTCTATGGGAATAGCCTTTCCTATTTCAGAAATTGAGATTAGGTTAAGTTTGCCTTTGCACGACAAAAATGGTACTATTGAACTCAACTTGTGTAGTACTATTGACAGTACTCCCCCTCCTTCCTCGGAGGGTAAATCTGGTGTCTCGTACACTCGATTCTTCCACTTGCCAGGTGAAGTTTAATAAAAGTTCGCGTAGCGAGCGCAACTCGTCGTCGTCTACTAGTCTAGTATTAAAAATGGAAATTTTTAAATTAGCTATTGTAGTTTGCATGCTTTTTAATTTGCATAGAATTCTGTAGTAAGTCTATAGAATTAATTATGAACTGAATAAGCTTTGAAAGTAATTAAATATAAAACTTCAATTTCAAAAAAAAAACTCGCAAGTGATACTACTCGCTTTCCAATAGCGTACATTCCCAACATTCCAAACAAATTAAATTAAATGAAACATAAATGTTTATATAAAGTTTAAAATTAGTTCTTGTTTATTTTATCATCTCGGGATATCTGCAGTTTTCTATGCTCTACGGTGAACTTATTAATACTTCCTTGTTCATTAACCTAGTGTTAACCTACACACAAATAAACTAATATTCATTAATACTAATTACAGTTTCATTTATTTATTACTTACTTCTAAAGATTCCCCAGTGAAGTCTTTACTGCAAAATTCACATCTTGCTCTTCGTAATGGGCAGGTATACTTTAAATGGTCTTCCATGAGTACTCTTGGTATTTGTGCACCGCAATTGCCCGTGCACGGCTTAGCATCGTGTTTGCATGTATTCAGGTGCGCCTATAAAACGAAAAGAAAAAAATTAACATTGTGGGAAACATTCCAATTCAATGTACCAAGGACGGATGCGACTGACGAGGAAGCTTTTTAGATTTATTTGGTATTTATGTACATTTTTATCTTGCATTTATATGGGTCATCTTCTTTTTATTAACTGGTATATAACGTACTATTGGTTTCATAATGATCTAGGACAGCGAGGCTAATATGATGCTGTTTTTTTATTATTTTATCCTATTTATTTACACTGAAAAATAATAAAAAATAGCATCATATTAGCCTTGCTATCCTAGATCATTATGAAATCAATAGTACATAAGAAACCGTTAATGTGGTTGTGGTGCTACTGGTACTGTTGGAATGGTATGTGTTATTAGGAAAGAAATTGTAATAATGCTTAAGAAAATACTCGCTACAACGTTTAATATATTAAACGGATAATTAGTATTTCTCTACATTTAATATTATTAGTATTTACTTTTTTGTATATTTATCAGATAGGCGTCAATGTCGCAAATATATGTACGCCTTTTCTAGCTTTTTCACGAGAGGATAATTTATAAAAACGTTAATTTGGTTAATTATTTCTTGCCATGTTCATACTTCGCTTGAGAAGAGCCACAACTCCTCTTGAGGAACATACCTGATTGACTTTTACTTGACTTAGGATTTTAATTATATTTTGGACAAATTGGTTACTAATTTAAATTGTTTTATTACAGTTAGTGTGTTCCAGTATTCCTTTTGGGTAGGATAAGTGCCGAGTTTTCTTATTTATTTTCAATCGGTATTGACAATTTAATTTAGCTGTAGTATTACTATCAGCTTTTTATTTGTTCTGATCTTTTAGGGTTATCCTTTTGGAGAAATATTCTTATTGATAGAACAAAAGATAATCATTAATGAAAAAAAAAATTCCTATATACTATTTTTCTCGTACTTCTGTACTTTTAGAGAAAAACAGTATCGAAGTTGAGCCCAATGTTTTCAAATTGAGTAGTAAGAACAGATACATATTCTAGTACATGTAATAGCGACACACATTTTGAAGTTCAAGGAGATAAACAATACGATTTGGTTACTCAAATGTGCACAGTAGCAAGTAATAAAAGATAAACTAGCAATAAATATTCTACGTACAGTTTTGTTATTATTTCAATGCACACAAGCACAACTGCGCATCTTCTTTTTGGTGTTATATTTCTTTCAATCTTATAGTTCCAGTTCTTGGAATTTAAAATTTAGTCTTTAATCCTTTATTATCTACAATCCATACGAATTTGTCAAATCATAAAAAAATGGAAAAAACCTTTTTGCAACTCATCTTTGCACTTTCGTAATTAGTTAGAATTATTACTATACTCTAACAAACAAATGAAGGATCTAGGTCACCGAAATCACGAGGGCTAACTTGCATACCGTATCGCGAATATCGCGGACAACGTACGTCGCTGACAGTTTTAACAGCTTACATAATATGAGTGTCGCTTAAAATCTGATCTTAGATTTTATGTGTTTACCAAGTGGTGATCACGTGGCGATCTAGATCCTTCATTTGTTTGTTAGAGTATAATTAATAATTCGATAATATTTATTTCCAGAAAGAAGTGTTCAGACTAATGATTGCAATTATAACAAAACAAATTGCAAACCCCTTACACTGCAGTTTTTAGTAATGTAGAGCACATACGGTCGTCCGCGACCACATCACCGACCATATGGCGGACTACGTCGAAGATGTGGTTCAGATAATGCTGGAATGTTTACATTTTCTGTAATTTATTACATAAATAAGTTGGGTTTCGAGATGGTTTCTATAATAAAATTATAAGCATCGTATTTCGTTAAAACGTTTTTATCACAATGAAAGACATTATTGACTGCATAATACTAAATACTTCTAATTAAAGAAAGATATTTCAGAAGACATTTTTTTGTGAACTCAATAATTATTATTTCTTTTATTTCGATATACACGTTTTAAAAAAATACAATACTTAAAATTTTATTATACAAACCAACTCAAATCCCAAATTGTTTATGTAACAAATTACAGCAAATCTAAATATTTCCTCATTATCCAGACTACGTCCCCGACGTGTTCGGCGATGTGGTCGCCGACGACCGTGTGTGTATACAACTATATAAAACAGTAATTAAATTATTCCAACATGTTTTTACTCAATTAACTATTTATTGACGAATAACAAATCAAACTATAATTCTAATTAAATGGGTCAATATTAAAATTAGAATTATGTAATTTCTGCCCGCGTTCCCTACTAGAACACAGGGGGATCCCCCCCAAATTTGTTTTAACTACACTATTCTTAATAAAAACGTTTTGAATCGTTTCAACAACATCCAAAATGGAATGTCATGTCTGCATTCTTGTTGTGCTCATTCAACAAATGTCACGTTTTGTACTGATGGTGTCAATTTCTAAATAGCTTGCATTTAATGCTATTAGATTTAACACTGACCTGCATCTGTTATACGTACTTTTCTAAAAACATCGTGCTAAATTTTCAAGGTCAACTAATCAAAAACTGTTACGAAGATTTTATGTTTCTAATGACATGAGAAGCTTATCCTCAAAGTTCGATTATTGGCTATTGAATCACCGTGTATAACGGGTACCTATAATATCTTATGGCTCTGACGGATGTTAATTGATGCATATGAATTCTCTCAATGACTTTTAATTTGAACTATTAACTTAAAATGTGAAAAATCTGCGGGGATAGCTTGAATAATAATAATCGATCAACGATTTTATGATGAAATAAATAAAGATTATTAAAAGTTTCACAGTTTTATTAAAATATAACCTGACAATATTGTTTCAACAGCTATGCTGTCATTATCAAA
The DNA here is from genome assembly GCA_929113105.1 of Agrypnus murinus. Classification (NCBI taxonomy): domain Eukaryota; kingdom Metazoa; phylum Arthropoda; class Insecta; order Coleoptera; family Elateridae; genus Agrypnus; species Agrypnus murinus. The sequence goes on from OV816030.1 coordinate 82,547,668, forward strand.
GGTAATATAATTATAAACAAACACGTCGCTAAGGTAGATACAAAATAGGTAACTAGATAAAATAATAATAATAATAAAAGTCATAATTAAACATCTAATACTTCCAGTAACGGAGAATTACTGAGCTCAAGTTGTTCATTCATTAAAGGTACCCTGAGTTTGTGTTTGTATATCTCAAAGGCTTCTAAAATGTCTAATTTACGTTTGTTATTACAAAAATGTAGGAATTTAATATTATTTTGAGGAGTCATTGTGTGATTTTGTTCTAAAAGGTGTTTGGCGTAATTCTTGTAATTTTTGTAGTTCGGTATATATTGGACAAACATTTCGAAATTTTGACATAAGATATAAAGAACACGTACGTCATTACAAAAATAAACATCCTGAAAAATCGAATTACGCCAAACACCTTTTAGAACAAAATCACACAATGACTCCTCAAAATAATATTAAATTCCTACATTTTTGTAATAACAAACGTAAATTAGACATTTTAGAAGCCTTTGAGATATACAAACACAAACTCAGGGTACCTTTAATGAATGAACAACTTGAGCTCAGTAATTCTCCGTTACTGGAAGTATTAGATGTTTAATTATGATTTTTATTATTATTATTATTTTATCTAGTTACCTATTTTGTATCTACCTTAGCGACGTGTTTGTTTATAATTATATTACCTTTGATAATGACAGCATAGCTGTTGAAACAATATTGTCAGGTTATATTTTAATAAAACTGTGAAACTTTTAATAATCTTTATTTATTTCATGATTATGGAGTTCCACAAAATAAGGCTGGAAACAATAAACAAAAAAAAAAACGATTTTATGAGCTTAGATTTGTCTCATAGTCATCTGAGCTCTAGTGTATAGATTCTACCAGGTTTTGCCACTGTTGTAATGATTCCTTAAGAATCATTTAGGTTCCAGAGAGCACTTGGTATGAGAGTTATTGAGTGTTCTTCAGAAAGGCAGTAGTCGGTGATAGGCCGCTAACCTTAGAACGTATAGAGATACGAGACTATTTCGGAAATATTTCCTATTTTTGGGTAATTTTTTTACATAGATTTTTAAATTAATTAGACGTAGAACTGTATGCTCTTTAAGATTTGAGAACTTCATGAAGATCTAAACATCTACAAAGATTCTAAAAAATGAGTATTTAAAGGTTTAAACATACGCCGACGTATACAGTGTGTTTCAGCCCAATAGTCCATTTTTACCTAAGAATGTTTTTCAGATTCAAGTGTATGACTTACTAGGCTCTCTTGATCTAAGGTACGCTTATTATGAAGTTTTAAATATACATTGGAGATAACAGAAAGATTAATAAAGATAATAACAGATGTTATAAATCGTTTACAAAGTGTTGCAATTAATTAGATGCATCATTTAATAGTCGCTGAAGCACAGCTATTTGCTACTCTAATGGTAGGGGAGAGTCGGGGAATTGTGCGCACTTAAGGTTAAACTGCTATATTTTCTAAATTAATCAAATTTAGATTTCCAGATTTTGTGTGAAGATACTTTAAGTATTTAGTTATAATAATCCGCTGTAGATTTTTTGGAAAAATTTATAAGGTGGTAGTAAAAAATAATATAAAAAAAAGTAGCACTGCGCACAATTACCAGCCGTATGCGGCTAATGGTGCGCACGTGGAGGTTAATTGTGCGCATTCATACAATTGACTAAAAACAAAGAAAAATGATAGAAAAAGGAAATTAGTTAAGTATGATTTTTTATTAACAAACTTTATTAAACATTATATGTATTATTAAACTTGTACATATAACTGTATAAAAAATAAAACTTTGGTATAATTAAGCATAATTTCTCAAAAATTAAAAAACACATGTTTAAATTTTTCCAAAACAAAAATTGATTAAATTTTATCTATCGCACAAATCGCAGACATATCCTTCAGGACTATCCTCTCCTGTACACAGTGAATGTGCCCATTTCTTACAAATCGAGCATTTGAACCACATTTCATCTTTTATACTGCCTTCACCACAAATAATGCAGTTCTCATTGTTGTTTGACTCGATATCGTCTACTACGTCATCATCACATACTTCAGTCTTTGAATTATCTTCTGATTCACTGTTTGCAAAGACTTTTCTTTTTGGTCCTTTTTTGCCGTCGTTTTTAATTTTACTGTGACTTTTTCTTTGTTTTTCTGCTAAGTGCTTTTGCCTTTCTGCTTTTTTAGCTTCCGCTTCTTCCAATTTTTCTCTGTTTGGTGTTTCTGTCAATATCTCAGACTTCTGCTTCTTGCGAACACGTGACTTATTGACTGTAAATGGTTGCGGGAGTGGACTCAACTCTTCAAAACTAACAGATGTACCAGGAACAGGATCAACAGGAACTTCAAGTCTCTTAAAAGTTGCAACACAGCCTGTAAAAGTAGAAGGTGATTCATCATCAGTCACAATTGGAAGATGATGACACGCTGCTAGAAAATCTTCATCGGTAAATTTATCTGGCTGGTAGGGCCATATTCCTGTTGCGTCAAATCCTGATTGGGCTTTATTCATTGTAGCAACAAGAGTATAGGCTTTATTGAATATTTCTGCTAAATCGTATTGTGTAATTCTTTCTGCCATTGTTAGATAATAGTCACATTGTCTGTTGAGTGCTGATTTTAATGGGCCGTAAAAACTTACATCTAGCGGCTGCAGCCTGTGTGATGTATGAGGCGGTATTGTAAGAAGCATAATACCGTGTTCTTTGCAGTAATCAAAAATTGCTAAGGAAATGTGGCTGGAATGGTTGTCTAACAATAGTAGAACTGGTTGCTCTCTTGATGGCTTCACGGTCTTCTTGAAGTGTTTCAACCACTGGTAAAAAAGGTCATCGTTGCTCCAGCCGCTTTTGGAACAAGAATAAATTGCATTAGATGGTCCATTTTTTGTTAAAGTGTTTATCATTCTGCTCCGGGGAAATATAAACATTGGCGGAACATAGCAGGTGCCAGAAGCGTTGAAACAGCAAATAACAGTAACTGTTCTTCCCCTTTCACCCGATGTTTTAGCGCCAAGTTGCTTAACACCTTTGGGTCCTAGTCTTTTGCAAGGCTTTTGGACTGTGGAAATTCCGGTTTCATCCACATTGTAAATAGTATCTTCTTTAAATTTGAATTTGTCATACATTTTTTTTAGGTTTTCAAAAAAAGTGGTAACCTGCTGTTTATTGAAAGCCGAAATTCTATTTACACTGGTCGGTTCTGGAGTTCGCAATGTAATTTCGGGATGTCTTTTGAGAAAACCATAATACCAGTCATTTCCAGCCATTTTGGATTGTTGGTTAAAATTATGTTTTATGTTGTTTTCTTTAGCGTAAGAAAATGCTAATTTCCTCAGTTGAGTTTTTGTCAAGCCATGATACAATTTTGCCAACTTAAGAACGTGATTTTTCAATTCATTTTCTTGAAGAGCCGAAAAAACACAGTACCTTCCTAAATGTGGTACTACTACGTTGTGTCCATTTTCAAGTGCTTTTTTGCTTTTTCTAATTGAGGATTCTGGTATATCAAATTTTCTGCCAGCCTCCCGGATAGAACCTCCCTTTGCAACAAAAGTTAAAGCATTTTTCATAATCCCAGTATCCCATTGCGCTTTTGTTGTTTTGCGTTGGTACTTTGGCATCTGAAGTAATGGAAAACAATATTGAAAACATGTTATAAAGTGGTAGCAAATAGTATCTATTACAAGTCGGATAATCGTGCGCAATGTTGGGTAATGGTGCGCACCTGCGCACAGTTTACCGATAGTGATGTTTCTACGTCTGACTTTCAAAAATAATGGAAAAACATTCTTCAACTCGGAAAAAAGCATAGCAGTATTGGGAGAATTTATTAGGCATAGTACAGATACAATTAGAAATAAAAAACAATGAAAAACAAAATACTTACGTCTTATTTACTGCAGAACGTAAATTACAAGAAAACTCGTGAAAACACTAAAGCGGCCATAATGATCATGAAGAGTCGACAATGCAGGTAACTTTTTTCGGACACTTCCTAAGACGAACAGGAGATGGCGCACAACTAATAATTTTTAATTTATATTACACGTGGTTTGAGAGAAGGGGATGCGCACAATTAGCCGCTGCGCACAATTACCCGACTCTCCCCTATGCTTACATGATCTGTAACAAATCTTAACCAAACAAAAACACTAAGCATAGGTATAAACTATCGATTTCAGTCAATTTTTGTATAGGTATCCTGAAAATTTTAAATAATTGTTTTTTCTGTAAAAAATAGGTACAGTATGCAGTAATCGGTGCTTCATATTTGTTGTAGTACCCTAGCAAAAGTAAACAGAAACTAATTGCTTTTTATGAATGTACCTTGAAAAAGAAATGTGACGCTAGATTAGCAATTGGATAACTACGGTAATAATTATCCTAACGATAATTTTCCTTTGAGGTTTCTACTGATAAACGATACACGTATTTTCTACGTTTTCTCTTTGATTGAAAAGTGAAATGAAACTAAGGAAGTTTAAATAAAGATCTATTTACAACATTGTATGTGTACGTAAAACCTCGAAATTTTGCAACAATCTCCACAAATAGGTAATCAACAACTAGAAAGTTTGCTAATATTTTGAAAAGGTATTTAGTTTCAGATTAATTAATTTTAAGTCTTAAAAATCATTTGACAACACCTTTCGGCTGTTATTATAGATTCCTATTACAATCATTTTTGTCAATACTATAGTGATATATTACATAGATTTTTTTTACTACAGTGAAAGTTAAGAAAAATAAAATACTTATTGTAATGTCGAATATTTCTTTTTGTATAAATATTTTGTTTTGAAATCTCCACTTGGTGTGGTGGCTGTAGTAAAAAAAAGATTAATGGTTCAATAAACCGTTTCCTCTTTGAACAAATATTTTTTAGAAATCAGAAAATAATTCTTACTACATTAATAACTACATTATGCCTACTGTTTCTTTAATTAATTATGCAACGTGATATTAGAAAGCGAAAAACCTTAAAATGCAATAGTTTCATGTTTATAACGTTTTGATTAATTTGCATTAAAATAAAAGAATGCTTTGAAGAGGTTTTCCAATGGGAAACAATCTAAACAAAGTTTGACCTTTGATTTTGACAACCATTTTGACCTTTTAGTTCTGAATACGTAGTTATCTTAAATTTGAACATTTTAGATTCAAAGTTTCATGATTCAACGAAATTTCACGGAGTTTCAGATCATCGCTAATTCAGATTTCTGGGGTTCAAACGTTAAATGTTTCGAAAAGTAAAATTATCGAAGATTATAAGTGATGGAGGGCGATGGAAGTTATAAACTTTCAGCAGTTGATAATACAATTGATAAGTATTTAAATTTTTTGAATTTTTATTGATTAGGTGGTGCATCGGTACACTCTATAGCGCCGCCTATGCGTGCCAAACACCCCACTGACACGGGGCCACCAAGAAGGCAAATTTTTAATTTTTTTCCACTATGAAGAAATACCGGTCTTGACTAACCTGTTCACAAACTCCGGAAGCTGAAATTCTGAAAAACCAGCAGTTAACCCAGTGTGGCTTAGCAACAGGGCCGGATCAAACATTTGGGGTAGCCGAGACTTTATGACATTTACGGCCCCTGCGGTCGCAGGCCCATTATAAAAATGATTGAATTTTTCTTTTCATTGTCAATACCCGAGTGTATTTATGTTGCATTTGTCACAGTATATTTTTTCGAGGAGGCCCCAAAATCTCTAGCTTTGGGGTCACCGGGGGCTGGCAACCCCTTATGTCTCTCCTTAAATCCAGGCTTGCTTAGCAGTGGTATTCCTTTCTTTCTTCGAGAACTATTTTCTAAAGTAGTCAAACCTCGACACCTCAGGAAGAAAAGGATTAACTAAGTAAGCAGTTGTATTCATGGTGGGTAGCACAGGTATTTTTTCCCAAATGATACTTTGACAAAGAACTGTAAAACAGAAAAAACTGAATAGTTCCGATGTATGATTTATTTTTCTTTGGATACAATGTGATCTAAATGTGATGTGACCACTGTATACCAACCCACAAAGATTATAATTTGGTAGTTTAAATCCCCGTCTTGAAATCGGTATACTGACAGATCATGGCATTTCTCTGAAGTGACATTAATTTCCTGATCAGAATCTTCGCTTATTGCTTCAAAAAACCATGACTGCTTAAATCTCTTGATAATAAAAGATCAGTAATTATGCATGTCTTAGTTTGAATGTAGGAATTGAGTCTCGCACCGAGTGGAATTTTTGCGTAGGCTAAAGCTGCTTTTACACTGCAATTTATTGCCGAAAAATTATCAGAAAATTATTAACAGGGAATTGGGCAAAAATAAAACGGTCATTTTATACACTACAATAAATTGGCCAATTTATTGTGTAGCTTTAAATCTGCTAACCCTAAAACAAAAATGTGGCATGGATAGTGGCTGGGTTGGTACAGCTGCAGACTGTCATTTTATATGTTTGACAGTTTGGTCAAAGAACTTGCTGTTTTGATTATTATTCATTTATTCATATTTTCTTTCATTGGCAGAAAATGTTATATTATACAGGATGTAACTAATACAATTAGATGATCAAGATATGGTCTCTTCCTGCTAGTTTTCCAGAAAATCTGATTTTAAGTTTTAAGTACGCCCATTGTACTTGCAACAAGGTACATACTAGGTTTCTATATAGTTACATCAGTTACACCCTGTACAGTAATTTAATTTAAAAAAACTAAAACAAGCAAAGAAGACACAACCTTAATAGTATATTAAAGTATTAGTTTCATAAGACGCGTTTTTAGCGCACGCGTCCGAGTTTAGAAAACTTCCCGCGAAGCGGGAAGTTTTCTAACGGACAAGTGCGCTAAAACGCCTTATGAAACGATTACTTTATACTATTTTTTATACTTGCGTCGTTATTTCGTTAATTATTAAAAAATAAATTAGTTTTAAATAAGATTTGTTAGTGAAATTTTGTTAAGTACTTTTGACAGTTGGCTACACTGAAAATTCAACTTCAGCATTTGTTATTTAAATTGTTTTGTTTTTATAAAAGTAATTTAGTTTCTGTGACAACGTAAAATGGTCAGATATTCTCTCCCTCCATCTTATTAAAAAGAATTAACTTATCTTAATTCATCTTAATCTTATTAAAATATTGGAATTTAACCATATTGATAGATTTATAACAACTGCAGAAAATAACCAACATTTAGCTATGAAAGTAAGTAAAATTTTGTGCTAAATACTTTCAATTTTTAATATATTTCAATTATTTAAGGTTGCGTTAATAATGGGATTATGTGGTGCCTGCCGAAGAGATGAATTGACCAACATGTTATTAGACGATATTGTGGTCAAAGATGATGTGTTCACTGTGACTGTAACAAAAACAAAAAATAAAGTTCGAAGGGAATTCTTAATTACAGAGAAACTGTGGATTGATTTAATTAAGCAATATTTGAGCCTAAAGCCTAAGAAAATAAACCACAGGCAGTTTTTTATAACCTACCGCAATGGAAAATGTATTTCTACTCCTATCGGTATAAACACCATGGGAAAAGTTCCTTTTATTATTGCCACTTATTTGCATTTAGCCAACCCGAAGCTTTTTACAGGTAATTGCTTTCGACGTTCAAGTGCTTCCCAATTGGCAAACAAAGGTGGCGATTTAATAACTATAAAACGGCATGGAGGTTGGAAGTCTTCAGCTGTGGCTGAGAGCTGTATTGATGCTTCAGTTAAAAAAAATGGAGGTAGCTGAATTGCTATCTAATAAGCCATGTACTTCCACTTCAACGGCTCAAGTGGTAATTGACCAGTCTTCCAGTGCTTCATTTTTACATGAAGAATTACACACTTTTAGCAGCAACCCAATAACGAGTCAACAAAACATTGTTGAGGGGCAAAATTTACCTTCATTTAAGATTAATGCCCAGGATACTTCTGCTGTTACAATCAAAGTGTATAATAACTGTACTTTTAATACAAAAGATGTATAAAGAATAATTTGTGAATTTATTAAATAATTTTTAATCTAATTAATTTATTTTGTGTATGTTTATTTTATATATATATATATTTTTTTTAATAGTTTTATGGACAGCTCAGCACAAGGTGCTATACATGCCATGTTGAAATTGTATGTTTTAACGTTACATCACTATGCACTATTTTACATTATTGTTTGTTGATTGATATGTATAATTAATTTAACAATTCTAATGATGAAAGGTGTACATTAGATAAAAGTCGTTCTGAACATTATAACTGATTATTCACTATCACTGTCTATTAAATCTATCGGTAGCTTTCTTTTGAGTCTAGTGTGTATCGAACGTTTCCCCAGATTATAATGTACTGCACCTTCACGTTCACACTGATTAATGTTAGTATAGAAAGATTTAGTCACTGTCATGATGTATTCTTCTATTTCGGGGATGCCTGTTTCTCTGTGCAGCTGAGTATTTCTTGTGAACCATTCGGCGTTAGTTATTATACGTAGAATTTTATTTTGTAGAACTTGGAGTTTTTTCAAGTTGGTTTTTGCAGTTGAGCTCCAGATATTGCATCCGTATGTAAAAATTGGCCTGATGATTGAGGTATAGATAAGTGTGCCACATTTGATTTTTAGTGAGGATTTTTTTATTTATTATGGGATACAGCATGCCTAGTCGCGCGTAGGATTCTGATAACTTTTTATTGATATGGAAACTCCATGTTAGTTGTTTATCCAAATAGATTCCGAGGTACTTTACTGCACTGTCTTTAGGGTTCCATTGTATTGGGGTGTTGTTTATAACGATGTCTGGCGGTTCTGGAGGGCGGCGTAGCGTAAAAATCTTTGTTTCGCATTTGTCTGCGTTTATATTTATGGACCATTTGGTAAACCACTGCTTTAGTTGGTTGATACTCTGTTGAAGCTTGGGAGCTGCCCTGTTTATATCATGGTGTTGTGTGAGAATTGCCGTGTCGTCTGCATACATGGCTAGGTCAGCTCCAGGTATGCCAGGTATATCGCACATGTATATATTAAATAAGGTGGGACCCAGTAGTGAGCCTTGTGGGACACCGGCATTTATGTGATGGGTGGTCGAAAAGTATGAGTTTACCCGTAACTGGAAGGTTCTGTCAGTTACGAATGATATTATTATCAGGACTAGATAGGTGGGAAGGTTCATTTTAATCAGTTTGAATATAAGGCCTTTTGTCCAGATACGGTCAAATGCTTGCGCTACATCAATAAATGCTATTAGGGTGTGTTTTTTGCTTTCAAACCCCTCTTCTATTTTTTCAGTAAGCCTCAGTAGTTGGTGTGTACTGGAGTGATGTGGTCTGAAGCCAAATTGAAGATGTGGGAGAAGGTGATTTTCATTCAGAAATTGTTGTAGACGAGTTAACAGTGCACGTTCAAGAAGTTTAGAGATGGACGATAGTAGGCTTATAGGACGAAGATTTTGTGGGTTATCGTGTTTTTTGCCAGGTTTAAGTATCATCACTATGATGGCCTGTTTCCAGGCAGAAGGAAAGTATCCTAGTCTCAGGCTAGCGTTGAATACTGCTGTTAGATATGCGATAGATTTTTTCGGTAGGTTTTTGAGTAGTATGTTTAGAATCATATCCTTTCCGGGCGCCTTCTTAGTTTTTAGTTTGCTAATGTATTTTTTTATTTCAGTTGGAGATATCGGTTCTGAAAGTGTGATGGCATTGAAGTCATGATTTTGAAGTTCTCTTTCAATGAATTGTACATGATTCATATTATTATGGTTGAGGGGGGTTGTAAATGTATTCTCCAGTTGCTCGGCAAATACTTCGCATTTGTCTTTATCGTGTGGGATTGGGATTCCTTGCGCTTGCAGTGTTGGGATAGCAGTTGGCTCCCTGAGGATTCTTTTTGTGGCTTTCCACATGTTTGAGTCCCCTGGATTTAGCGAATCTATATAATGATTGTAATTTGCGATTCTATTTTGATCTAGTTCAGTTCTTATTTGTCTGATCAGTCTATTCAGGTATACTTTAGCAACTGGATCTCGGGTATTTTGCCATAATCTGCGAACTCGATGTTTTTCTCTTATTAGTTGTAAAAGATGTATCGGTTGACTTTGGTTATCACGGTGGTTACGTGGTCGAGCATTTTGAGTGGATAATTGTATTGCGCTAGCGAGAGTGGGCATTTTTGCCAATCCTAATGGGTTCGGTTATGGAAATAAATGTATGACTTTTGATTGGTTGGGGGTGCTCACGTGATGTGCACGATGAGTTGTTTTGTATTGTAAACAGTTAAACATGACAGGTGACAGTAATTAAATTAATGTGAATAACTGTGTTGTTAGACAATTTGGTGCAATAATATGGAAATAGAAAATAGGTGTAAACATATTCTGCCTCCTGGGTACACATACTTGTTTGGTTCAGATGAAAATATATTTCGCATAAAAGAAGTAACTGATCAGCATTCTGCAGAAGTACGTATCAATAACTATGCAAATTAGCTATGATTATTATTGATATCTATGCTTACCCATTATTTCCCATGTTTGTACTCCTTTTTAATAACGTTTGTTATAAATTCCATAACAGGCTTGGCTTAATATAAGATATAAAAATAAATGTAAATCTACGAGATCACCATTACACAAAATTTAATTCATTACCAGTGCAAAAGAAAGCACCTCATAATTTACAGACAGCTGTTTATTTAAATAAACGTGCAGAAGTACGTATCAATAACTATGCAAATTATGCTTGATAACAATATTGCTATCTTTTAAAACAGAATCGCACCGATTATGTATGGTCGTTCAGTGTTTACTCTATTTTAATTATTTTATATTATTTAGCTGAACCTTAACGTTTTGTTTCATAATTTGAAGTACCTAAATAAGTGTAAAAAATAAAGATAACGAATTTCAAATTTGAATAATTACAATTGCGCCAATACTGCTGACCAATCAAATGTATCCAATTTATTTCCATAACCGAACCCATTAGGATTGGCAAAAATGCTAGCGGCAGCTGTTGTGAATATTTCTATGGCGTTATCGATGTTCTCTAAAGTTGCTATGTCAGTAGGACATGTTAAAGAGTCATCTATTTTCGTTCGGAATTGGTCCCAGTCAACTGGGCCAGTGATCAGTCGTGGAAGTTGGGGGTAAAAAGGAGTACAGGTTAACTTAAATATGACAGGTAGGTGGTCAGAGTCAAGCTCAGTTAGGACTGTCTGGTTTAGTGGGAGTTGGAGGTTTTTGTGGACTATTATGTCTAGGATATCCGGTAATTGGTCTCGCCTGTAGGGAAAATAGGTATATTCAGGTGGAGTAGCTATTTGCGCTCCTATTTGCGTGGTGATGTTTTCAAGTCTTATACCGTTTGGATTGGTTTTTCGACATCCCCAGGTCTCGTGTTTACAATTTAAGTCACCAACAAGTAGTGTAGTTTGTTGACTGTTAAAGATATCTTGTAATTCCTCTTGAAGAAGTTGGTTTGTGGGGGGTTTGTAAGAGGAGATAATTCTCAATGTGGCAGTATTTACCAGTGAGAGACTAATTCCTACTGCTTCTAACTGGTGTATATTATCCAAAACTAGAGGGATGGCAGCAAGTTTGCGCTTTATTATTATTGCAGACCCACCCCATCCAATTGCATTTACTCGATCTTTTCTAAAAAGTTGATAGCCTGGGATAGACAACTTTTCGTTTTCGATAAGATGGGTTTCTGTGATACATGCAAGATCAATATTATGTCGGGCTAAAAATGCTATAAAGGTTGCTCGTTGTTGCTTTAGTCCATTTGCGTTCCAGTTAAGGAGGGTTAACTCATTTATAAAATGTTGATTATTTTGCGCCATTTTGAAATAACATGGGAATGAGAGACACGATAAAATTTTTGATTTGATAGGACAAGATAAGGAGTGATGATTTCCAAAATGGATTGAAGGATATTTGGGATAATAGAGTTGGAGGTGGTTGATTTAGTTTGTGCTGAATCGGTAGGTTTGGGGCGGACGGATGATTTTGAAGGCATGAGGCATATGTTGCATTAGAAATGATCTTACCATTGATTAAGGAGTTAGGATTAGGGGATTTGATGAGAGAAGGTTTGTTATTGTAGCATTGTATGTATGGACAACCTCTGTAATTTGCCGAATGTTCCCCTCCACAGTTGACGCAGGCGGGTTTGTCTGTTTGTTTGCTTCTTTTGCACTGAGAATAATGATGTGACTCTGTGCACTTGACACATCTAGAGGGCAAGTGGCAATAGTTTTTGGTGTGCCCTATGAGTTGACAATTGGAGCATTGTGGTGTATCGCCGTTTCTGCGTCTTGGTTCTACTGTTACTACGCAATAAAGCAATCTATTTAGGTTAAAGATGTCTTTTGCGTTGTCGTTTTTACTAAGTTCTACCGCAATAATTGGCATTGGATCTTTTTTGTGATTTAATAACCGGGTGGTTTTTGTTGCAGGGTATTTTAGATTGATTAACTCCGCTTGAATTTCTTGTTCCGTTATGGAAATCGGGACGTTACGAATTATAACGGAGATGTTGCTGTCTTCAGGATTCCGGTAGGTATAATAGTTTACTTTATGGTTGTCGTAGTATTTGGTTAGTTTTCTGTGATCATCAGAAGTATTAAGGTTAATTCTTAGTTCCTTGCCTTTGTAGGTGGTTGTAAAGTCTTCAGAGACCGTCGTTTTTATGTCTGTGATGATATTTTGGTAGTTTGTTCCGTTCGGTAAAAATATTGGCGGGATCTTTGGTTTGGAAGGTATTTTTGTTTGGGTATGTGATAAGGGGGTACGTTGTTCACTGGGTTGTAGTGCATAGAATTTATTCTGCGTAATTAGTGAGTCATTTGTAAATAGGTACTTTTTGTTGAAGTCCTGTTCTTCAGGAGAGGAAAGAGTTCGTTTGTTAGGATTTGTCTCTTTTGTTAAGATGTTTTCGAGTTCCATTTCGGTTGGGTTGAAGGTAGCTTTAGAATTAGATCCTTGGTAGATTATGTTTGGAGGTTTTAAAATAAATTTTTGTTGGTCAGTCATTTTTGTATGTTGAGATATTGTTTATTTGAAATAAGCGAAAGCGAGAATAGGTTATCAGTTGGGATAGCGGAACTCACCGTTATCGGCGATAGCTACGCGCAGCTTTCACCTTATGTTAATGCTCGAATTTAAAGTAACTGATAAGATGTGTATTAAAAATAATTTTTATTAATAACTGCAACCGCACAGTACGAAGTATAACGGGATAGAGTCAAAACACGTCCGTTCAATATCTCGTCTCGCACGGGAATTATTTTATATTTTAAAAGTTTGGCATTTTATCACATAACAACATAACCGCACTTTTAAATATAATAAGTGACATTTAAGAACAGCTGTTAGGTGCTACCAACTTTAAAAAACAAAATTTTACTGTTTCCAGTACTCTAATAAATCTCATTAGGGCACCCAAATGCGTGTCCTAATGGAGTTCATTAGGACACGCAAGTATAAAAAAAGTATTAAACGCTGTCATTTGGATATAGCATAACTATATATTGGTACACCTGAGAAAATATCAAAAATTACTAGAATACCACAAAATTGTACAATAAATTAGAGTTGGTTCTAATTCTGTCCAATTATTGGCGGTCGGAAAATTGTCAATAGTTTCTGCACTACACATACCAATAATAGCTTGGCCAATTTCTTGGGCAGGTTATTGGCAAGAAATTGGTAAATGTAAAGCCAGCTTTACGGATGAAAAATATTTATGTACTACATACGATATATGGATTCTGGTTGAAGTAATGCAGGTTGAAGATAAGCAATACATATGCGATAAGAAATTTCAATAATCTCATAATACATACACAATACCCACCTTAAGTTTCCTTAATTCATCCGACCATTTGCACCCTTCTTTATGATGAATACAATATACTACTGAACTCATAATTGACTTTTCCGAATCTTGATCTGGATAAATCTGTAAAAATAGAAATCCAAAATTAGCCGGCAATTATAAAAAAATAAACACAAAAAATAAAAAAAAAACAGAAAAGTTAACAAATATAAAACATGGTTGTTGTTCTGTGGTTTCATATTCCAGTAACGTAAAACCTACTTCAAAGTAAAATGATGAAATAATTGAATTTTTAAAGCATGAAGCTGCTTCACCAAGTAGATAATGGTTTCGTGTGCCTGTAATTATTACAAATAATTCTTTAAAAGTGTGAATCATTGGATGTGTATTTTCTTTGTTTGAAAAGTATTTCGAAGGAAAACTAATGAATTTGGGTATATTATGTAGGTTTGATATTACAAACAATAACTTTCAGAGTTTCTATTGGAAGGTATTCTTTCTTTCGACATAATTTCTTATCAATAACGGTTTTTGACAAAATTGTCTGCATGCTCTGCACAATCTACACATACGCTTGTAGTGATAGTAGCTTCTTACCCCGTAATAAGGCCAAACTCCAAAATCTGTGGAAATATTTTCACTTTGTTAACCGTAATAGTATTCCGTCAAAACACTCATAACAAGCAGCCAGGAAAAGAAACATCTAATTTCCTTCCCTTCAGGCCAAGTTAACCGCACTTCCAAATAATAAGTTGTGTAGTCGTTCGGCACATTATTCAAATTATAAAGAATTATTTATCGTTTTCTATAAATCACTACATCCTCTCGGTCTTTTCTTTTAGATAAAAATGTCAAAAAACAAATCGTGCTGACCCCATGTTAATAGTTTATCAAACGCTGATTCAACTCCTACGCATCCAATTCCAGACGAAATTGTGGTTCAAAACCGCAAAAACTCGAATGTTCAAGTCTCACCTGCTGCTGCAGATGTGTCAAGAGAAAAAAATTCTTAAGATAGTAATAATACGAGCTTCTACTTTTCTCTCTTTAAATAATCTATTCGTGTTGTTTTATTGATGAGGATAGTCGAGATAAAAAATCTCAGTGAGAGGTGTGTGGGAGGAGGAAATTGGTTTTTGCTAGGAGGATTCAAAAATTGATGATTATATTTCTTCTTTCACCTACACTTTCAGTTTCTTATATTTTACCTTGAATTTTTCGAATGGTTTACGATCTTGATGGATTACATGCCAAGCATGTCTCGATTTAAAGTTTCTTTTGAATTGGCGTGACGTAAATAATAATAAGTTGTTGTTATTCCAATAAATAATAAGATACATTCACAGTTGAATAAATACTGTTGAAAAGTTATTATAATTTAAACAAATTAAAAGTTTATTGTAAATATGTTGTTAGGTTATTTCCTTAGGTGAAGGTTATTGTCCTGTTATTATGGCGGATGTCTCAAAGATTATAATTAACTGTAAGCATTTTGATGGTTTTTACTTACTCAAGTAAGTACTTACTGATTTTAGTACTTATCAAGGTAAATCGAATGATAATATGGATTACGTAAAACCTTAAATTACAGGTAGATCGAAGTTAAAAAAAATTAAAATAGTAACACTACTACTTTAATTTTTTTACTAATCAATATCCTAAAAAATGGTACCGGAACTTCCAAAAGTATCTGTGAACTGTGATGTAATCTAACTAAGATTTTGCTCAATAGAACATTCATTTAAACATATTTAGCAAGGAGAAACACTTTTGGTTAATAGGAATCATTAGCATTCCTTTCCATAAACTATTTTACGGTTAACTGTTTGATATCGCAACTGATACTTACTAGTGTTTTACAAACTTTTCTAGATACAAATCCATAGTATCTATCTTTTGTTATCTTGGTATTTGAAGTGCAGTTACCATATACTATTTTTGGGCATCTGCAACTCCCAAGACCTAATAATTGAGGAAAAAAGTCATCATCTTGTACTTGAAAGTAAAAATAGCATCTCCAAATAACTTCTCCAAAGTAGTAGATTGAAGTCAAGAGCATCAAAGTTCGATATGTCTCGACTTCTAGTTCAGTCTAAGATAATTTCGATGACCTTAGACCCATATAGGATCAGTGCCGAAAGACGGTGTTTTGTCTGTAGTAATTATTACTACCCTAGTATGTAACGTACGGTAAGTATTCCAAAAATATTTACACTCACACTACTGAGGTACTTATATTTATGACAGAAACTCTATATTCGTTGAACTAATTATTTTCGGGTAGCAGGCGTGTTAATTGGAAAGCATATTAATTGAGGATTACAAACAGGAACAATAATTAGACAAAAAGTAACTTGATGAGCGCCACCAAATTGTTTATTTGAACTACAGTAACTAGCCCGATGTTAATACTTTCAGATGCGTGTATCTACAATTTGGAACGAACACAATGTATTATTATTTTAACGTTCTTTTTTAATAATACTAAAAATGCTGTTTTAATCGTCTGTTAACAAAGGAAAAGATTTACATTAACACTAATTACAAACACTATAATTTTACACTGCAACAAACTTAAACTATAGATTATTTACAGACTATTTATTTACACTGATATTTATTTCAAACATTTATACTAATTTAGGATACGCTTATTCATTTAACTCGTTGACTAATTACTAATCCCCTCCCTGCGCGGCGGCGCTTTATATTCTGTATACAAGATTTTTGACACGTGCTAGATTAGACTGGTGTATTGTGTTTTGTTCTGATGAATCACACATTCCGCGTCGATCTAGAATGTAAACCAGCAGCGTATAGGGGTTAATCTCGTTCATTACATTATTCTAGAACTTTATACGGGAAACAATTTGATGACCTTTGTATTTCTGTTTAGTTATTATAAAAAAAAACTTTATTTGATCTTGTTTAACATTCATACTAAATAAACAATGAACATCAGAAAAACAAAAAAAATCAGCGGCAATAACATATTGATCAGAAACACAGGCAAGTTTGTTTTAAAAATCAATCTAGAAAGAAGTAGAAATTTTAATGCATTTAAATTAAAAGCCGAAGCTATCTATATTATTGAATATATTTAAAGGGTATCAGAAAATTGTTAAGATTATTTCTCCAATAGATTCAACTAACGTAAAACATTCTTTGGTTACAATACACTACTGAAAATACCGCATAACAATTCTTTTTCACAAAACCACTTAATCAAGCAATGCCAGTTAGGGTGATAATAATCATTTGCTTGATCCCAAAGAATTTTAAACATAAACTTTATTCGCTCACCCTAAATTGCTAATTCTTAGTTTTGCCTTGGCGGAAGCAGATCATTTCCAGATTTTCCGCAGACTTTGATTTTCTTCTCGAATTGGCGAAATGAAAAAAAATATTTTCGTCGTTACCCAGATATGCAGAATTATAAAGCTAGGATTAAATACATTCACTAATCTTCATTTTAATTTGGAATTTAAATATTTAAACAGCCAAAACTAATTTAACTTAAAACGCACACCCTTTGCAACTGTATCACAAGATCGTTTAAACGTAAGTCCCTGTGAACTTTTACTTGTTTAGCGTATCGCGCTACCGCGAAAAGATGAACCCGTTAATACCGAATTTATTGTAACAAATACGATATAAATCGGAAACTTAATGATGCGGGATTCATTTAACAAGTCACAGGACATTTTAATTTGCCACCGTAAAAACCAACCGATGCAAATGCTGGTTATATTCACTGCTAGTATAGCGCGGTCGTAGGCGTTTAAGTTTTTCATACAGAGTTATCTTGAGCCATTCGAAGATTATATAGCTGAACGGGAGAAATACAGACCTACAAGTCTTCTAAGCAATTTCTACAAACCACACTTTACAAGAATTATAACTACGAGACTCGAGAAAAAATTAGGCTTTATCCAATCGCTGGAGAAGGCCGGTTTTCGTGCTGGATTTGGGACCAACAACAATTTACAAAGCGTCAAAACAGTAATTTAAAAATCCATTGAATACAATAGTGAATAGATCATTAGTTTGGCATGTGTAGACTTCCATAAGGCTTTTGATACAATTGAGCTGGATGCAGCGTTGGGACCACTACAAGAATGCTGTGTTGACTATCGTTACATAAAGTTAACTTAAAACAGTTAAAACATTTACAAAAAAGCAAAAATGACGATAAGATTACACGAAAACACCAAATTCATACCAATTGACAGGGTAATTAGGCAAGGGGACACGATGTCCCCCAAACTATTTACTGCAGTTTTGAAATATGCATTCAAGAGACGTAACTGAGAAGGAAGATGCCTAAATATCATAGACGAGCAAAACCTAACAAAACTACGCGTTTTAATGTCCGACAATCTCAGATATTTCAGCCATGTTACAAGAACTCCAAGAGGTATGACCACTGTATGGTAAGAGCACTAAGGTAGGTCCCTAGCGAGAACATAAAAATTAACAATAGTGAAGTACAACTAATAGATAAATATGTCCTATCTACGTGGGCACGAAACACGAATCTCCAGAGATAACCAAATATGTGAATTGAAAAGAAGACTACCCTCGCCTGGGTCGCTTATGCAAGACTCCGGGAAATCTTCAAAAGCCATCTACCGATATGTCTAAAAAGAACGGTTTTCAATCAGTGCATGTTGCCGGTTATGATTTATGGCGGCGAAACTCTAGCTTCAACCATTGCAACTGCTAAGAAGCTTAGAACAACACAGCGGAAGATGGAAAGATCGATGCTTAGTATGTCATTACGGGACCACATTAAGAATAAAGACTTGCGCCGAAGAACAAACGTTATTGTATGTAGACGTTATGTAGTCACATAGATAAGCAAAACTCAAATGGAACTGGACTGGAGATGTGACCCGGGTGACTTGACGGAAAATGGATGAAGAGGCTGCTTGAGTGGAGACCTCGAGACGACAAGAGAAGCAGATGAAGACAATGAAGACCTATCACATGATGGACGGACGACTTCAGAAGAATGACCAGCAACTGGATCTAGTCGGCCCAAAGTAGAAAGGAGTAGGCAATGATAGAGGAGACCTATGTCCAGCAGTGGTTCGAAAAAAAATTTTCCAGAAGGAAACTTCTCTTCTCACAAACTAAACATTCACTTTTGACACTTATATCATAAATTACTATTACGTATTGCAGTTACATATATTTATCTTATTTCAAGTTAGTCAATGTAGGCTCTTCTATTATTATTATGGAGCTTGTGTAATAAATAATAATTCTGCTATAAAAATATAACCTTAAGATCCAATTCACAGTGTGCTCACTTGAGACGCTCATAGAGCTAGATAGAGTAGCGGGGAAGAAATTAGCATGTATTCTTAATGAGGCTTGTTCGCAATGTGCTCCCGTGAGCTCGGCTCAGGGCTGACGTCACAGAGAGCGACATAATCGGCTCTGCCCACGACACCCGATACCACCGACTGGGGTCGCGGGAAAGAATGTTGTATGGTTTTAAATGGGTGCTATGTTATTCACACTGCGCTCACTCGAGCCACTCTCGAGATCATAAATCACGATTCTAATGTTCTATTGGGGTACGATTCATACAAAAGTCTATTAAATTAATATATTTTCATTCCTTTTTTTAAGTAAAACTAACATTAAGTTCTAAATAATTAAGTAATTTATTGATAATACGTATTTATATTATACAGGGTGTTTCATTTAAGGTTTGTATCCTCTGGAAAGGTGATAGTACTCGTCAATAGAAACAAAAAATCCTTTTGGGAACTGCTGGAAATAATAGTCAAAACAAACTGTGACATCACCTAGCATTAGCTGCATCAACGTACCAGATATCACGTTGAAAATGTAGTTACGTACATCCAGCTCCAACTGTTATTCTTAAACCAGTGATCACCAACCCACTTTTAAAAAACAATCTTTTCCTGGGTTGTTATGAAAGATAGTCACTTATATCAAGCTTTTTTGTTGCATTGTATGTGTTCTATCACCTGTCCAGAGGATACACATCTTAAGTAAAACACCCTGTACAATTATTTCAATAGGTATATACTATAATGTTTATCAACTAATTTAGGAATTTAATTACGTCTACATTTTTGAAATATTTCTTTTTTCCTGAATATCAAAACTTTACAAAAAATATTTACCCTTTTTATAAATAAAAGAACAAAAAGCATATCGTTAGTCGAGCCGCTCGCGAGAGGATCTGGTGAGCCCAGTATGAATAGACCCAGACGTTCTACACATTGGTCATTTATTTCTACGAAACTACCATGTCACCATGTCAAACAAACATAAACTCATGGCGATGGCACATTAATCACGATTAGTTAAAAGGGATTGTATCGGAAACTGCTTTGAACCTAAAAGTATGACTCATAAGTGTATTATCTAAAAATTAAAGCCGGTTCTCCTCCTGAACCTGCTTTTCACAAAAATGATTCTGCCCGCTTATGACACCGTAACAAAGTAATACAATGATGTCAATAGATGCAAGACAAGTTTAAAAGAAATTAGATACGCTCGCTGCATCTTATTTTCATTCTTTTGTGTATAAGCGAACTGTCTTTCACGGAATTTGTTCGTAAAAGTTCGTTGTTTGTTATACAACGTAGAAGTAATATGTCTTTCTTTTCTCACGGGTATTCAGCAACGGCAGTGTTGAACTGATTTTTTTTAACGTCGTGGTTGGTGTACAACTACTCTACCTTCTTGACAACCTTATTTATTACTTTATTGCATACTTTACGGTTGCCGGTGTATTTGTATAATATTTTTAAAAAGTTTTGTACAAAAAGGTATTTATGTTTATAGTAGCCCATTTATAATAATAAATGCACGTGTTTATTTGTTGGACCCTAGAATTTGACCACCCAGTAGAGTAATTTTGTATAAATAATTAATTTTATAGGATTTTATTTCTTTACGACAGAAATTTATTTTGCTTGGAAATTTAATCAAGTAGGTCATTTAGGTATAAACAAGTTGGTGTAGGATTAAAGAATTTTCTTGAAACACCTTCAGTTATTTAACTATGTTAAACAGTTGATGCAAATTAACTTATATTAAGTTTTATTTCTAAATTTTCTAAATATCAAATCATTATTGCCTTCCTCTTTATTTCTAACGTAACCAAAAGGTAAATTCTTCATGAATAAACAATCGATTGCCTTCACAATAAGAGAATGCATATATGTAATAATATATTACGATGCGAGATCGGTAAGTGTTTTATAACAGATATCGAAAATTCAATTTTCGTTATCTGTTGTAAGCACTTAACGACGAGTATCGTATGATATTTTCTGCGCTAACGACACCATTTAAAATAAATAAAAGTGGATTTATAATAATTCTTTTTAAATTTGATGTCGACGTTTGCTGCGAAACGTTCATTACATATACAATTGATCAAATATACTAACCTTACTTTTGTATTTTTGTAATGTCAAGTTCTAAGCGTTAGCTGTGCCAAATTACAAAAGTAAGGTTAGGTATGTCTTGCGGTATGTTCACAATGAATGCTATTTTAATCATTTTATACTCATAACAGCACCCAGACATGTTATGAATTATAACAGTTCTGTTATTTTCTTGTTGTCATAGCAACCGGCAACGATTCGGTAACATCAACTACTTACTGTGGCATATGACAAATCGGGAAACACATTATAATAAAAACAGATCGGTAGCACATAAAATAAACGGCAGTAGCGAGTGATGCACGGAGATATCTAAAGTAAATATTAACTATTCATTAATGTTTTACATTACTGAATTATAATAGTTATTTATGTACCAAGGGCGTTACAATGATGTTAATGCCAAGAGGGCGATAATGTTCCAGCCCGAGGGCCTGAAGGGCCCGAGGGATGGAAGTCGCCCAATGGGTATTTATCATCTAGTAACGCTCGTGGTGCATACAAAATTTTATGTTTCACGAGAATATGTATAAGTAGAAAATTGTTGGCTTTGCCAACGCGTTGTTTATATATTAATAAAACTAGGAATTTTTATGTTTGTCGGATGGTAACAACTTTTACTAAATTTACAAAGTCAAACAGATAAATGACAATTTAAATTCAAATGTTTTTGTTGTTGTTCCCAACATAAAAACAAAAAAATCCTAATAGCACTAATGTCATTTAAAAAATGAATTAATTTTAGCTAAGAAATTTTTGTAGGTAATTAAGTCGGCACAAAAGGATTCGTGGATCACACGCCCAGAAACTACGTGCAAATAGATACTTGTTATTTGTTGTACTGCAACATACTCGTACACAAACATATACTTTTTGACCTAATGATCCAAATTACTATTGTGTAATGCCGGCTCCGATTGTAAAGTAAACCATGAGCGGCGTTATGAATTATAACGCCCGCTTATAATGCCCTAGTTGTTATGGAGTTGTTTATGTAGTTCGTATCACAGGTATAAACAACAAATATGCAAGTGAAACATAAATAAATTAATGCTCTCACTAGAGATCGAATCCAGATTTTTTGACTTTAACCAAGTGAGCTGTCAGGGTTAATCCACAGTGACAATTTTTCCATAAAGATTAATTGCGTTCATAGAATGTGTACTAGATATATTTGTGTTATCACGTTGATGGACCGGTATTTCGTCGGCAACGCATCAAATCATCAAAGCTAATCTAGATCCTGTAAGAAAATTAATTTTTAAATGAAGGTTAATATTAACTATACTTACTCTAATGTTTATATTATTCATAATTGTTTCAGATTACAAATCTAGATTAGCTTTGATGGTTTGGTGTGTTGTCGACGAAATGAGGACCCATCAATCCGATGAAGCTAGTATACAGTGCGAGTCAAAAGTAAGGAATAAGTTCGATAAAAGGGAAAGTATTGATTTTTGGAAAAATTCCAAAAATAGGTCAATTTTGTTTTTAAAGTCCGCACTTTTTGATATAATATTCGGATATACAGGGTGATGCGTTTAAGTATGCTGTCATCGCCATTTTTTTTAAATAGCTACTTCCTTTTTTAATTCCATATTCTGACATTTCAACCAATTGCCAACGTGGTAATGTAATACGTTTTACCTTACATAAAGAAATCTTCAATTATGAAGACGGGAAAGTATTGAAATATTATGTCAAAAAATGGGGGACTTTAAAAACAAAATTTTTTAGAATTTTTCCAAAAATATACAGCGTGTCCGGCGTTAGAACGCATTAATTTTAAGGGGTGATAGAAGACATCAAAAGGAACAAAAAAGTCTGACTAAGTTGTTAAGTACTTAATTACAAAATTAGTGAAAATTCAATTACAGCCAGTCTCGGTGGATTAGTGGTTTGCATGTTTGCTTCATAATCGCAGATTCGGTCCCCGGCCGAGCTGGTAATTTTTCATAGCGGAGAAAAATTAAAAACATGCCTTCTTCTCGGATAGGAAGTAAAACTGTAGGTCCTGTCAATGCGATGTTCGGCACGTTAAAAATCCCTACTGGGCGTGGAATTTGCACAGATTCGGCTAAATTCTGGTAGGGTCGGCCAAATGATCATAGCAATCGGTGCAATGCGTACGAAGGATGCTCCGCCATCCTGATTCTTCGTGCAAAAATAAAGAAAATAAAAAGATTTAATTACATAATTATAGTGCGTCCGCAAACCATGCGAAGTAATAAATTAAACTGACAGCCAGGTAAGCACATTATCGCAACGGTTTTCTATTGTCATTTGCTACTTAAAACCGTAAATTCTGCTGTTATTATAAGCAGCCGCAAAATGCTACTCAAATGACAATAGAAAACCATTGTGGTAAGCCGCTTATCTGACTGTCAGTTTAATTTATTACTTCGCATGGTTTGCGGACGGTCTATAGTTGATATAAGTAATTAAATTTGTGAACTATGGTGTTCAGGAAAATGGTTGAAAAAATTACTTTTAACCAAAAAAATAAATAATAAATATTGTTTAATTTTAAAATAAATGATCCAGATTTCTCAAAAAGAAAAAGTGTCTTTTTTGTGTGGACGATAGTGACTTTGGTTTATTACCGCCCCCCGCTTTTAGCTACTGAGCTACTAAAAATATTAGTGCCGACGAGTATCACATTTATCTTAAAAGTAGGTTATACTTATTTGACTGATTTTTCTTTAAAACAAAATTTGAATATAATGTTTTTCTCCCATTTTAAGGATATAAGTACTGTTTAAACTTATGATCAGAATGATAGTACTAACTGAATTACTTGGGGAGAACTTACAAAGGATTTTTTAAAAGTACGCCTTAATCCGTATACTTATTCGATTTCCCAATATGACATTTTCAATGCATTTCAAAATTTGATGATTTTTCAAATTCTTTAAAATTTTATATTTTTAATTGGCAATGTTTAGTTAAAAGTAAATTTCTAGGTAACTTTTAAATGTAAATATAAATAGTTAACTCTAAATCATACTTTTATGAACCTTAAAATATAAGCTGTTCTTGTAGACATTACAGTTAGTTATAAAACCTTAGAAATACATAGTAATAATTGATTGAACAATAATTTACTTTTGGAAAATAATTCTTTTGTGAGATAGATCTTTTAATTTTAACAACGATTTGGTGATGTACCGAATGCAGAGGTTTTCTGTTTTGAAGGATTTTCGATTATATTATCACGTGTTAGAATTACACCAGAATTTACGTAACTGAAGTTATTATTTCATACTATGTTCAACAAAAGTATTTCGTAACATTTATTTCTTATAATCTAAAATATGAAGTTTACTTATTAAGCTTTTTCTTTAAGACGCCGAGTAAACTAATTAGAAAAGATTTTGAGAAAGCTATTCTATCTTATTCTATTAACTCATTACTTGTCTCAACATGGGGTCAGTCATACTTATCTTTCATCATTAGTTTCTTATTGTTTCATTATTATCTAATTTCGTTAAATCAAGAAACAAAGGCTATTTGCTGGTTTTTTCATTTATTTTAATTTACCGCTTTTCTGGTTATTTATATTTGCTATTTTATTACAAAACTAAATACAAACAATGTCTGGCTCGAATCCATTTTGGGGGGGGCTACTTTTTGGTTTAGGGGGGCTTAGCCCCCCCAAGCCCCCACCTAGTTACGTCTTATGGTCGTCAGTACTGAATCTTTGAAGCTCTAGTCTTATGCTTTGACTTTGAAAGCCAACTAGTTGTAAAATAATCTATAACAGTAAGTGTTAACTTTTATTTATTTAATAACAAATTAATCTATAATAAATTACAGAGATTTTAATAACACCAACAAAGCTCACCAGTAATGTATATTTATAACGAACAGGATGTAACTGATGTGAGCAAGAATTAATCAAAAGAAAAAATGGATTATATTGCTTTCTCGCATGAATTAATATTATTAGCTACTAATAGTAGAGAGAATATGGAGCAATCACCCTGAGAGCTGAGTCACAGCTTTATAGGACTTTTATTAATATACAAGAAGTTGATATACCAAGTGCACAGAACAGGTTGTTCTTGTATAATAATAATAATACCTAGTAGTAGTTGACATGATTGAACTATAAATGGTTATAATTAAATATATCAAATTATTTGTTGCAAAATATTATTTTAAGTAGATCAGGCTACATATGCATAAATGAATATCTACCATTGTACATGTAGTATGTACCGCACAGGGAGACCCAATTAATTAACTTCCTTTTGTGTTTTTTTTTGTTTCAAGATCGTTTTTTTCAAGATTTTTTAAGAATGATCTTTTAAGCAGTTAATTATTCTTTAATTAACAAACAATTACTTCAGTAATTAATTAGCTACTCTTGTTAGTGTTTGTATTAT
Source organism: Agrypnus murinus (assembly GCA_929113105.1). Taxonomy (NCBI): domain Eukaryota; kingdom Metazoa; phylum Arthropoda; class Insecta; order Coleoptera; family Elateridae; genus Agrypnus; species Agrypnus murinus. Next base: position 82,573,351 of record OV816030.1, read on the forward strand.
AAATTATGAGCACTCATCATCATGGTACAACTGTGTTAGATCTGGCAACATGAACAGCGAAACTTGCGAAAAAAATGTACACTAAAGAGTGTACTGTGTAAGATTTTGAGGTAGTATACTAATGTCTCCTGCGCGAATTGGTTTGGTTGGGTTGACATACAAGTCAAAACAACTTCAGATAAGGATCAAGTAGCACTGATGAGTCAGCTAATGGTAAAATGCACTTACAAATATTTCTGTTATATATGGACCGATCATTTTCGAAGCTGACAATTTGAATGAGTTGAGAATTGCCTAAGATCTAAGACCTATATCACGCGCTTTTGCTGAAATGGGCGAAAAAGGAGGAAAAGTCCCGCCCTTTTGATTCCCACCATTTTCAGTGATTCATACACTTCAACAATATCAATAACTGAAAACTACTCGATCACTAATGGCATGGCATTCTCAACGGTGAAAAGCAAGGTAGTTTTTCATAAGTTATGCCTTAGGTTCTCGTGTTAGTTTCGTGACAACAAAACTGTCGTGGTAAAAAAATGTATTGTGTATTTACCTCCGATACCTTAGGCGAGAAATTGAGATACGCTCAATAAGCGGGCCACTTATTTGACTGCACGTTCTTATTGTGAAAGCAAGATTGCTATCCGCCGTCTACAGCTTTCCAGGCTAGTGTCGGAGCCGTTTATGTGCTCATCCGTGGGGTGCATCTCCTAGACCTGAATTAAAGGTCTGGTGTATCTTTACAGGTGTGGTGCTGATGGACAATTTCTCAGCTCGCAATAGTAGGAACAACGGTAAACACGACAAGGGTAAGAGTAGGAGTAAGAGTTGAAAATTAATATATTTTCCGCACCATCTTCTCAAGTGATTCGGCTGGAGTTTTCTAAAATGCCATGAAAGGGCCAAACTTTATAACATTATTTCGAACACAATGAATCATTACCATGTCACATAATCATTAGCTAATTGGGAAATTAAATATAACTGAACTGAAAGTATAATAAAATAACGTCAATATATATGGTTGATTAAAAATAGTTCAATTTACTACTCCTAACCTACAACACACATTGACGTTATTTTTTGAGATTTTGAGGTGATGTTCAATCTTCCAAATACCTAAACGTGGAAATGACTCGTTAGCTCGTTTTACTACATATTATGTTTGCCTCAATATCCATACTATATCAATTTCTATAGCCTAGGGCTAAATGACTGAACGGGGTTTCTCTATTACTGTGCATACCTGCTATTTTTTATTTACAATCTTACTATTTCCACTCTATTAAATTGTTTAATTTTTTTAAATATTTTATCGAATTAAGTTACCCATTATTTCAGGTTGTAAGAAGTTACTACGTGTTAATTTTAAGGGACGATAGAAGACATGAAAAAGAATAAAAACTGCTTAAAAATTTTGTTTCTATTTAATTAGCTTTCGAGTAATTTAGAAAAAAACCATTGCCATATCTGGCAACCTTGCCTAAAAATAGTTCTTTTATCGGAAAAATGCTTTGTGTGTTCAAGGAACACTTAGATTTTACTGTTGTCTTAAAACATTTCAAGCAACCTGTTTAAGTATGCAAAAGCCCAAAATATTAATGTAATTGGTCCTGGATTTCTTCCGTGACTGTTATTATACGAAGAAGAACAATGGTTTCTATTTTCCCATTGGCGCACATCTTACTTTTCAAGTGGTCCCAAAAATAGACATCCAGTAGACTTAAGCCGGGCGATCGATAGGGCCATCCTTCGATTATGGAACCGCTCATTAAGATGGTCACGACCAGCATTACTTATATGGACTGGTGCACCACCATGTAAGTGCCATACACCTACTTTTAAATCTAATGATACTTCCTCTATTGATCCTGGCAGATCGTTTTGATGGAATTGTAAATAGTTTTGCCAGATAGCCGATTGAATAATGCGAATGGTCCAATCAAATTGTTGATAATTCCAGCCCACAAATTTAGTGAGAATCGATGTTGCTGATCCTACTGTTGCATGGCATGTGGTTTTTTTCCTGCCCAAATATCTATGTGTGTTGTGGGAGTTGAAAATCGCATTTCTCGTGAAGCAAGCATCGGCCATCAAAAGAATTTAACGAACAAATTCACAAAAACTATATCCTGGTTGGAAATCGTTCTCACTTAAACCATGTAGCCATTGTACGTAATATGGGTAGAGGAGCTGTTCACATAAAGTTATGAGGACGGTCCGATGACTTATTCCATTTCGCGTGCGATACTTCGGGTACTCCGGCCGCGATCGTTGAAATTTAATTCCAAAAATCTGTTCTTCCATAGCAAACACTTCTTTGGGGCGTTGAGGTCCACGAGGCGTTCTAGGAGGAAAAACACTTCCAGAAAACGTTGCGATAGCGCGATAATGTTCGTGGATCAGGAACACAATTGATGATACAAACAAACTCCTGACTCTGCATTACAATGAGTTTCCCATAAATCATATGCATGTCGTGATATTCACGAATATTAAAACCTGCCATCTTAACAACTAATCAACAATAATGAGAATAACGACAACAATAACAACCGTAACAATAAACAACAAATTACAAAACACAAGAAAAACGTATCGATACTGAAAGATCTTACTGACCGATATGACAATACAAAACAGTGTTTGCGACCGTCCTTTAAAAGTTGCTTATGAAGGTATAAGATGCTTAGAACACTGTATTGTATTAAAGACGTTGCAGGGTAACCACGTTTCTTAATTGGGTAAAATTAATTTCTAAATGTAAAAAGAATCCGATTTTATGCGTAAACAATTGATCATACGAAAACAACGTTATTGAAGTTGTATACTTTTTTGTTGCTTTTGATTTCTTTTATCACCTCTTAGAAAAGCATAGTAACTCCTTATAGTTACCCTGTATAATTACACTATGCGAGGTGGAAACTACGTACATAAGCGAGCGACTTGTACAAGCCCGCATAATTCCTAGGCCTGCTTCAATTGTAATATGTACGTAGGTCACGAACATTCCCGGTATAGATGTAACTAACTTAACTTAAGAAGCAAGATGGTACCGTATTAATCTATTAATAGTAATTTGGTGTAAAATGGTACTACGTTTTGATAAACTATGGGTTCTAAATTGTGTGTTCGATAAATTGGTTTTGGGCAATTGTGTTTAGTGAATTGTATTCGATCAATACTATGGATACACGTATCGTCACCATCAACCGAATCAATCGAAGCAAAATTATAGGCCTATATTGGCTTGACAGGGCAAAACTCCAAAAATTGATTACAAGATGAACTGACCAATTGCTATACTACAAACACAACCTCAACGCATTATACTGTAAAATTATCTGTGATAATGTTATTTTTATGTTTTTTTTAATTTAGTCTTGTAAATGGGTTCTATGTTGGGCTAATAAAGCATAATATTATTATTATAATGATACGAATACTACTTTTCTAAAATGAAAAATTATACACTTTGACATACTTAGTATCAACCAGAGACAATAACAGTAAGTATACGGGTACAGTAAGAATTAACAAATAAATACATCTAATGAAGCAAACTGCCTATGTTTGACTAAATAGACAAAAGTAGGTGATTGGAAAATCGGGGTCAAAAATACCTAATAAACAATTTTCTTCAACATCCATTACCAATAAAACATCCCATAATAGTTACTTTAGTTACATTATTATCAGTCATGGTTGGAGAGTGAATTATTTTTCTGCATTCGCCCACAGACTGTAATTTAGAATGTCACACACCTGTTGAAGAAAAAATAGCCAGGTTATTGGCCAGCGGCTGTAACAGATGACATCATTCCGCAACATTGAAATTTCGCGTGCTTTAGCCTTCTTTATTCGCATATGCAGTAAAGAAAAAAGGTACCCACTAAATAAAAAACTTTCCCACAACCCCATAGGAGCATTTATTTTCCAAGGGAATAAAATTCTGTATTTATGCGTTCAAGAGTTTTAGTACGTATTTAAAAAAACGTACTTCCTTCTTAGAGGTCGTTTCAACGGGAAAGGTAACTTTCACGTATTAACATTATTATTTGTGCAAATTTTAAGTTTTATTTTTATCATCTGATTATGTCTTTTTTATTTTGCATTTTTTAAATCCTTTCACTATAGCATACAGTCTACAAGCATAACAAAGTAGTTTGCGTAAATTTAAGGATCTATGTTTTAAAATTTTATTGATGGGAAACATATAACACTCTTGGACAAGATTGGAAAGTGCAATAAATTAAGATTGTTTTTACATGGAATTACATAATGACATTTCTACAAAATTAAAATAATACTACATTAATATTTATAAAGTATTCACAATTGGCCATTACGTTCTCCAGAGCATTACATTGTTTACTCACAAGCTAATTACAATTTAAAACTTCTAGGAAGAAATGAAATTTTTTAAAAGTACATCAGCTAAAAATCACAATAACAAATTTGATAAACGTACTTATCTCATAAACAATACTCCGTCCAGAAGTGGTAATATGAGTTATTTATAAGAAACCAGCCGATATCATGACTAACTTAACTAACTTATTTCAATGAAAACTGGTTCAAAAAACGCAACTAAATCTCAAATAGCAATCTGCAGAGACATAACTTAATCGTTAACTTACATTGACGCTGTCGAATTGGAGAAGAGCCACATTTGAATTGGCTCAAATAAGTTATGAACAATCTTTACCAAGCAACTATGGCTTAGTGAATCACGGAATGGATAATTCATGTAATTGTGAATTAGGTTTTTTTAAACTTTCAAATAACCAAAACAATTTTGCCATGTCCAGATCTGTGATATTTCAAGACAACGGGGATACGGAGATTGAAGTACCTAAAATATTTATAGCTCCTAGAATTTTAGTACTGGCATGCTTTATAAAATACATAGATGTCATATGACCTTTGGGCGTAAATCCCACGCTAGCGGGGGAACATGATTTCCTTCCTTTAAGACGGAAATGATGGCAATAGTATGCCATCAATAGCAGAACCTTGCGATAATCTAATGAGTTTATATTAAAATTCTTTAAAACTCGTACCGAATGAAAGTTTACTATTTTTCAACTATAGTATTGTAACGTTCTTTTTCAAATAATAATACAAGTGCTGTTTAAATCGTCTATTCACAAACAAATATTTATTTCTATACACTAATTAATACACTATAAATTAACGCTATGATTATAAACCATTAAAAACTATTATTTACAGACTATGAATTTCTAATACAACATTTATATTCACTATTTATTTTGTAATACACAGTTAATGACTTGCTGTTGACTGATCCCCTTTTATCCGCGAGTCGCTTTTATACCCTCCTACAATCGTACTAGAAGCCGGTAGAAACTACCATGTATTTCTGGAAGGTGCTAGATAAACAGTGCCTCGTTTACATTGTTGGTGCTATGCGTCATTCTCTCGAATGCCGCAGAATACTCCATCCGCTGCTCGAGAAGGGGTTCTTTCTTTTTCTCTCTTGTTACACTGCCCCCCTCTTCAAGTCTGTTCTGTCCCAGAACAGGTTTTATGATCTGGTTCCTGTAGAACGGGTCATGACGATATCGACAGTCTTCACCTCGACTACACGTTCCATTACGGTAGAAGTAGCAGTCTACACTCTTCGTTGGCCTTGATGCGGGCTGTGGGTCAAAACTGCAGACGAAGATCTTGACGTCCGTACCTCTAAAGATAACTTCCAGCATGTTTCTAACGATTCTCCAATCCAGCTGGTCCCGCCCACAGCCGAGTTTGGGAACTGCCAATTTGTTAATTCCCCTGGTAAGCAACTCGATCCTCAAATTCCATAGTGCCCTCCACAAGTCGGCGTAACTCGGCTTCTGGTAATAAAACTGCTTGGTTACCAAGTAGTAAATGGATCGGTCATGATCAGGCAAGCGTAAGGATTTACCAACAGAGGGATTTTGTTCTCGAAGTTCATTCAGCCGTCCAAATTTATTTCTAAACACTACTGCGATCCCCCTGGACATACGGAGATCCGCGGAGACACAGTGGGCAATGGAATAATTACCAGGGACCCGGAAGAGATCTTGTTGCATCTCAGTCGTGACTCCGAATCGCGCTTTTCTAGTTCCAGAGAACGCAGCCATAAATTCTCTAAAGGTTGGTTGATCATCTTCAGGCCTTACGGTATTGATAGTCACCTCAGCCTCATCTTTCCGATCCGGGACTGCGTCATTATTTCCCTCATAGTGCGCCAGACGATTGGAGTGTACCACCTTTGGTTTCCCCCTTGGCAACTTCTGGATGCGATAAATCAAGTCATTTATTCGTTTCTTCACCTGGTATGGACCCTCCCAATTTCGCTGTAACTTTGGAGAATAGCCACGACGCCTTTGCGGGTTGTATAACCAGACAAGCTCTCCAGGTTGAAACCCTCCTTCTTGGGCCCTCACATCGTACGTAGCCTTCATCCGGTCACTCGCGATTCGACTATTATTTCGGGTTCGGTCGTGAATATCCTCCAACTTCTTCTTTAAGTTGATGACATAATCATTCCCGGCTACCTCCTGCTCTATAGGTGGAGACCCAAATTCCAGATCACACGGTAACCGTAACTCGCGTCCAAACATCACAGACGCTGGTGACTGACCGGTTGTTTCGTGGACCGATGCACGATAAGCCATCAGGAACAGATGCAGGTATTGGTCCCAGTCTCGTTGATGATCGGAGACGACCTTGGCCAAATATTTGCCCATTGTTCGATTCATGCGTTCTACCATTCCATCGGACTGCGGATGTAACGGTGTGGTCCGGGTCTTACGAATGCCCAACAATCGACAGACTTCTCCAAAGAGTACAGACTCGAAATTGCGGCCTTGATCCGAATGCAGCTCCATGGGCACTCCGAAACGACTGAAGAACTCTTTGACTAGTACGTCAGCAACAGTCGCAGCTTCCTGGTTTGGTAGGGCATATGCTTCTGGCCATTTGGTAAAATAGTCCATTGCCACTAAGATGTATTTATTCCCATCGTCGGTTTCGGGAAATGGTCCGGCAATGTCTATAGCTATTCTCTCCAGAGGACTACCCACATTATACTGCCTCATAGGTGCTCTTCGCTTCCCCAAGGGTCCGTTGCCAGTGGCACATAATTCACATTTCCGGCACCACTCCTTCACGTCTTCTTTACAATTGACCCAATAAAAACGCTCCCTAACTTTCTCCAAAGTCTTTTTCACACCGAAGTGTCCTCCTGAGGCACCGTCATGGAGATGTCGCAATACTGTAGCCACTCGGCTTCTTGGAACCACGAACTGAGACCTAATGGTGGTGCCATCTTCACTCTCCAGTACTCGCTTCAGGAGATCGTCTTCCACCTTCAAGGACTCCCATTGGGCCCAATATGCTTTGAGCGTTCTGTTAAAAGGGCTGACGGCCTCCCAGGCAGGCCTTTCTCCCACGCGCTTCCATTCCAGTACCATTTTTAGTTCGGGATCAGCCTCCTGCTGTCGTTGCAATTCTTCCGGCAACCAATTGTCGTTGACGATGGTAGTCCTTAATACTTGGCAAACCCTCTCTTCCAAACGAGAGCAATGACGGCAATCCGTTGGACAGGGTCTTCTTGAAAGAGCATCGGCATTTCGATGACTAGTGCCCGCTCGATGTTCGGTGTCAAAGTCGTATCCTTGTAATCGTTCGATCCACCTTGCGACCTGGCCTTCAGGATTACGGAATTGTAGAAGCCATTTCAACGCTGCATGGTCCGTCCTCAATAAAAACTTCCGTCCGTACAAGTATTTGTAAAAGTGCTCAACGGACTTCACGACGGCCAATAGTTCTTTTCTGGTCACACAATAATTCTTTTCGGCTTTAGACAAAACCTTACTAAAATAGCCGATGACCTTTTCTTGTCCATCCTGTATCTGAGAAAGTACACCCCCAATGGCCAGATTACTTGCATCTGTGTCAAGTATGAATTTCCCTTCTGTCCGTGGATAGCTCAATATTGGTGCGGTTGTCAGGGCACGCTTCAGCTGTTGGAAAGCTGTTTCACACTCTCCGCTCCAAACATACTCGCGCCCATCTTCAGTTAACCTTGTCAGAGGTTTCGCTATATTGGCAAACCCAGGAACGAAACGCCTGTAGTAGGTACATAACCCAAGAAAACTACGAACTTGGTGTTTATCTTTCGGTGTTGGCCACTCTTGAACTGCACGAATCTTATCGGGGTCGGCTGCCACTCCATTTTGTGATACGACGTGCCCGAGATATTTCACTTCCTTTCTGAATATGTGGCACTTTTTCGGACTCAGTTTCAGATTGGCTCCACGTAGTCTTCGGAACACTTCCTCTAGATTTTTCAAATGTTCGTTGAATGATTTTCCGACTACAATCACATCATCTAGGTATACCAGGCAGGTCTTCCACGACAACCCTCTCAGGATGGTCTCCATTAGACGCTCAAAGGTGGCCGGAGCGTTACATAGACCGAAAGGCATAACTGTAAACTGCCATAGTCCGGAACCAATAGTGAACGCGGTCTTCTCCCGGTCTTCAGGTTCCATTTCAACTTGCCAGTAACCGCTCTTCAAGTCCAAAGTCGAAAACCATCGTGAACCAGACAGGGTATCTAACGTGTCGTCGATGCGTGGTAAGGGATAGCTGTCTTTCTTGGTCACGTCATTAAGCTGCCGATAGTCCACACAAAATCTCGTTGACCCGTCCTTCTTACTGACCAGGACCACCGGTGATGCCCATGGACTGCTGGATGGCTCGATGACCCCTTGTTCTTCCATATCAGTAATAATCTTTTCGGCTTCTGCTCGCCTTGCTAGAGGTAGACGCCTCGGCTGCTGACGGACAGGCATAGAGTTGCCTGTATTGATTTTATGTTTTACTATATTTGTTCGTCCCTTCTGGCTATCGTCAAGAGCGAAGATATCTTGGTATCGGTGAACCAAACCCTGTACTACTTTCACTTCTGTTCTGTTAAGGTCTTCGCACGAACTAGTAACCATGCCCACTAATTTTCCACCATGGTCTTTGGGCGCTGGTTTTGGAACATCAGCCATACACCTGGCTACTCGGAATACTGGCACACACTGTCCCACAAGGGTACTCTTCTTCAATGTCACCGGATCCACATTAACGTTCATAATTCTCACCGGTACTCTCTTTCCAACCTTGATCAGCGCTTTTCCCACCAGTATGCCACTATGGATCTTCTTATCACAAACAGGCTCCATCATTCGCACACACCCTACCCGAAGATCTCCATCCAAACCCGCCTCGACAACCATCTCGCTTTGACCCGGCAATATCACATCTTCAGTCAACAAAACCCTTACAACCGGATCTTCTCGTGGGTGCAAAGGAAGTTCTTCGTTACCGACCTTCAAAACACCCTCTTTCAAATCCAACGTAAAACCAAATTTTCTCAGGAGGTCCATTCCCAAGATGAAGTCATCAGTGATATCGGCTACCAGCACCTCATGATCACATTCTTCACTTCCAATGCCAATCTTCATCTTCACCACTCCGCGTGTTGGTATCACTTCACCTGTTGCTGTACGGAGTTGAGTAGTTGTCGGTAACAATTTAATACTTGATTGTAGAACATCAGGGCGTACGATGGATTTTGTCGCCCCCGTATCAATAAGTAGTGGAACGGTTCGGTTAGCAATCTTTCAATCTACAAACAAACTGCCATTACTATTCTTTGATGTTACGGCATGGATCGTGATCTCCGGGGCATCTTCACTCGCAGTCAACGTTCGCCCCCTCTTGCCAACCCTTTTTAACTTTTCCGACGGTTGTACTTTTCTTATTTTGGGACAACGGCGTTCTACATGTCCTTGTTCGCCGCAGTTCCAACAACGAGGCCCTCGAACTTCTTGATGATTCTTCTTACGGCTTTCTTCCTTCCGAAGAACTCTCAGTACTAACTCCTCTAGGTGATCTTTAGAACCTTCTTCTTCCTCCACAACGGCCCGAACACGCCCGTGACCTCGGGACGCTTGCTTTGCAGCTTCAAATTCTAAGGCGTGAGCAAGCGCATCATCAGTTGTTCTTGGTCGTGCTAGCCTCAATGATTGTTGTGTTTCCCCGTCTCTTAACCCATCAATGAAGATCTGCACAGCGAGCTGTCCCAGAAATGAATCGGGTGCCGTAGGGTACGCCAATCGGACAAGCCGCGCAACATCGGCTTCAAACTCCTGCAGGCTTTCTCCATTCTTCTGGATACGATTCTTCACTTGCGCGTGATACACTTGTTGAAGATGCGCGTCTCCATATCTCATCTCCAATCTAGACACTAACAATTGATAATCAGTTTCCTGTCCTACTGGGATTGTTTGCAGGACGTTCAACGCGTCTCCACGCAAAGCCACAGTTAAAGAAACGGCCTTTTCCTTGCCTTTCCATCCGTTGGCCCCAGCGGCCGCCTCAAATTGTTTGTAGTAGGTGGACCAAGGTATCTTTCCATCGAACGTGGGTGGTTTTACTTTTATCCCTACGGCAGGAACCTTTTCTTCTTTAAATTGTTTCTTTACTTCATTAAACGGCCACTCAGAAGTTGAGGGAAACCGTAGTTGCCTCATTCTATCTTCCAACATTTCGATCATATCGTCTTTCTTAGTTGTTGGTGGTAATTGCATTTGGGCTATTTTCTCTTCTACCATCTTTATTACCCTATCTTGTTCCGCCAATCTACCTTCCAATAGTCCTAACGCACTGGCATTCTCCAAAAATTCTTCGAAAACTTTATCTTCCAACGCTTTGACATTTTCCAACAATTCTCCTTTCAGCATTTTAACATTTTCTTCCAGTGCTTTAGTATTTTCAAGTAATTCTTGTTTAAGCATTCTAACATTTTCTTCGGACTTTCTAGAATTCTCTTCGGACTTTTGCAGTAATTCTTCTTTTAAAATTCTAGAATTCTCTTCGGACTTTTCCAGTATTTCTTCTTTTAGCATTCTAACATTATCTTCGGACTTTCTAGAACTTTCCAGTAACTCTTCTTTTAATATTCTAGAATTTTCTTCCATTTTACTTAACAACACGTTAGTATCAATTGCGGGTCCAGGTATTTCGAAGCGGTAATTTTCAGGATCTTCCTTCTGTTCTAAAAGCCATTCTCTTAGCCGATTTATCAAAACTTCTTTCTTTCCATTACTATCCAAGTCCCTCTCGTCCAACTCCCGCTTCAAATCTATTACTAAGAGATCCTTTAATAGTTTCATCACCATTTTGATTGTTTGTTGAAATTATGTTTTAACACCAAAAATTTTATTCTCACAGCACTTTAATTAATTATTACGCGATTTTATTTATTTTAAAACCCTCACACCTGTAACACCACTGTAACGTTCTTTTTCAAATAATAATACAAGTGCTGTTTAAATCGTCTATTCACAAACAAATATTTATTTCTATACACTAATTAATACACTATAAATTAACGCTATGATTATAAACCATTAAAAACTATTATTTACAGACTATGAATTTCTAATACAACATTTATATTCACTATTTATTTTGTAATACACAGTTAATGACTTGCTGTTGACTGATCCCCTTTTATCCGCGAGTCGCTTTTATACCCTCCTACAATCGTACTAGAAGCCGGTAGAAACTACCATGTATTTCTGGAAGGTGCTAGATAAACAGTGCCTCGTTTACATTGTTGGTGCTATGCGTCATTCTCTCGAATGCCGCAGAATACTCCATCCGCTGCTCGAGAAGGGGTTCTTTCTTTTTCTCTCTTGTTACAGTATTGACTGTTTGGTGCGAAATTTCACGGTTTTACCGCCAAGGGACAGAAAACTATCTGAAATATGACATGTTGGTAGGTTAGTATTTTTGGGCCATACCTAATTAATAGATCTTGTCATTCCTATCAATCTTTAAATGGCTCATTTTGTCGAACTTCGGCTTCAAATTAACACAGGCCTGAGACTACTTCCACTTAAATTCATCTGCAACCACCTCTCCAAACAAAGTGGACTTTAATGTTGAAATGAAAACGTTTGTAAGGAGCCTAGCCCGCCAAGGGCCTCCATTCGACTGTCGGGAACAAGCTCGGATTGCACGCAGTTCAAAATGTCAGCGGCTCACGTAACGAAGGGTACTCAATTTAGGATAATTATTATTCTTAATAAAACGGCATAATTTATAAGGGGAATCAGAGTCGCAACTGACTGAATTTATGTTTTTAAAAGTTTTTAGGTTTCGAAATTTAAAGTTCTTTGTGGGCTTTAGAGACCTATAGTTTTGAGAAAGAAACATAAGAACCCAAACATCAAGCAAGATGGTGTTCTGTCACATAACCGCGGTAGCATTAAGACGGACAGAAGAATTTTTACTTTTGGAATTTCGCTTTCTGTCATTCTGGGTTATTTAGGCGAATAATCCCAATAAAATATAAAATTTGCAAGATTAACTTTTTTCGCTCTTGAATACCATGCCCATAAATACAAGTATTATTACTTAGTATTATACGTGCGTCAAATAATATTTTTTTAAATGCTAGGAACAAAGTTTACAGTAGGTAGTGGTAAAGCAATAAATTCATTTAAGTTTTCCCTTCTATTTATTATTGTTAATTATTATACACTGCACTTGCAAAATAACGATAGATTCGATTACACACACGCGTGCGCGCACTCATACATAAATACATACACAATTGCAACATGTAATCTACTGCTATTTCCTCATAGCGACTTAAGGTGTGCTGGTATGGTTTTCCTTAAATCATCTATGCTTTCAAAAATGATTAATGGAAGTACCCACAATTTCCTCTCGGTTTTTATTGCACACAATGAACTGGAAGTTTTATATTATCGTCATCATTAAATTCAGTCACGTTTATGAAATAGGTAATGACACTCATGTATGTTCGTTTTCTACAAATTTCTATTTAATTCTTTTCTGCATTTAAAGTAATAATTAGGCATTGTTTTGGTTCTTTTGCTTGAGTTGGTACTACTAATACTTGGATAATATAGTTGTTTGGCAAACTTACTTGGTAGATAAAATGACAAAGGTTATTGGTAGACTACCCATGTCAGTTGTCACAAGATATTAAGTGATGTCGGGGACGGGGGAGTTAAATCTTATCTATAAATAAAATAAAAATGTGAAATAAAACTCTCAACAGTCCTGGCGTCGTGGTGCTTTTTTACCAATTTTTATTTTTACCTTCTTTTTCTTAATCCTACACCTTTCTACCGTTAAGTGTAAGGCCATATTTTTAACTTACTATGTTATAATTTGATCACAATCTACCCCAACCAACTGATACAGAGCCCTTTAGACCCTTTGACTCTAGCTTATCCTGTCTGGCTGTCTGATCTTTGCCTTTTCATGATTCAGGTATTAGTGGAGGCTAGTGAATAGATATGACTAAAGATCTCTTGGAGGTATGGAGACTAATTGGAGAGGCTATATTTATTATGCATAGAAAGGATATTATTTATACTATTAATTCACGCGTTCAGTGATGCACCATCGCTTCTTCAATTATTAAACATATCTTCAGTCTGTTGTAGCTTTTCATACATAATCCATTCTCCTTTTACCGCATTTTGCAGTATCGGGGTTCCACACAAACTCTTATTGGAGTGCAACGGAGGTAATGGAGCTATTGTAGCAAGTACATTACGCTCCCCCATACTTTATCACTCATACAACTTTCTTACCTTATCCTAAGGAGCTCAAATACGATTGTACTAAATTTTTAAAATTCACACTTTCCATTGAGGGCTTAAATAGTAACTTTTGAGACATTGCAATAATGCAATGCAATAATACAATAACTTAATTACTAAAGATTACTACCGAAGCGCGTTTTAGCCGAATCACCGAATACCGAATATTCGGCCATTAAAATTTACCAAAGCGCCGAGTATTCGGCCAAAGCAAAATAGAAATTTGAGTTTTAATTAATTTTATTGAATACAAAATTATGTCAAGAAATGAAAACATTGGTATCCGAAAAATACATTTCCTACTACGCATTTTGCTATAATAAAATGCAAAATTGATAAAAAATAAACAGTATCGGGTTATAAAAAACACGATGTCAAAAACTTAATTAAAGAACGCCAAGACTTAATTTAAGAAAATTGTGGTGGATAAAAAGTAGGTTTTTGGCATTTTACGGGAGCAATCAAAAGAGCACGTGATCGCCGCGTAATTCGCGATTCATTTTGCTTTTTCGCTCTTGTGATTACTTTGGTCTAGATTTTTCAATTTATTGTAGAACTTCTAGTCGGAACAATATATGTACGCTTCCTTTGCGTCATCGTCTAGACATGATTTGAAAATAAATGCTTGAAAAGCTAAAAATTAAATAAATGGTGATACTACATATTAAATATTAAAAGATTTTTTTGGTTCAACGCTAAATAATGAGTTTTTCAGTTAAAATACACTCAAATAAGTCAGATTGCGATAAAAAAAAATTAAAAAATCCGCTTCGGACGGCCGAATACAGAATCTTTCACACTGCTTTGGTCAAAACCGAATCTGTTAAAAATTGGCAGAATCTGCCGAATACAGAAGCAAAACCGCAGTTTCGGTGCATCTCTATTAATTACCATGTTATTTACCAATAAACCAACACTGTTCTTCCACTCTTACCCTTTCTTCTGATTCTTTCATTTTCCTGCTACAACACAGTCTGCCACCACAACAAACCATCTACTTCGCTTACGTGTGCTGCCAGTAGCCGGTTGCCCACCGCCGCCACTGACTCCAATGTTTCAGCGCGATCAGTGCCGATCACCAACCATCATGAACATCCGCAACCAATGCCGACAGAGCCGAGCCGATAGCACAGCTAACTGATAATTACCTGGCTTTAGAGGATAATATAACCCACCAAGGTTAAGAATTTTGCTTAGCAGGGTACTCAGCAACATTCAAGACGATATTCATAATTCAGGATTCGTATTCGGATACGCTGCCATTTAAAGGTAACATTGAACATTCGTGTTCTAATGACTAATAGTATCTCCGTAAATCTTGTGGCAAGCTGTTCTTAATCCATTGATGGCCCGGTATTTCAAGCATGTATTTGAATTCCGTTGAAGTTTTGTGTGGACATTGTCTGGCGACTAAAAGCTTTTAAAAGATATGACAAAGTCATTCTAGATATTTTTATTATCATCTACCGAGTTTAAAATATGCAACCATAATCAGGAATTTATTATACGGTTGTATTCTTTTGTTGGCAGAACGTGTTGTAATTTATTGTAATACATTTAAGGAACCAGAAAAATGTATTATAACTTAATCAACTGAAAATGCTACTTTTTGGTTAATGTCACGACTTACGAAGACCTACTGAAACTTCTAACCTCACTTTAGTAACCACCAAGTAACATAAAACTAAATAACGTAAATCTTTCTTGTATTCCTTACCATTACCTGTCTTCTACTATACTTTAGTAGATTCGTTAGTTTTTGCACTTGAATGGCCCATATTCTAAGTGTATTTACATCGGTATTTACCCTTTATCTTGTTTATCTAAGTTAGTATCGTATCTTTATGTATTACGTTTAATGATACGCTTGATCTATTGAATAAACTTATTTATTAGGTTTCCATTCTATAGAAACTCCAAATGAATGTGATTAAAGGTAAGGAAGCGAAAAGAATGTAAAGCAATGGTCAGTAATCCCTTTAACCTTAAGCCTTAATCTATTCTTGCACATTCTCGCATTTGTAAGCGACAAAACTCCAAAGTATAAACAAATATAGAGCAGTCAGTCAGTACTATTATGCGGGGCAGACGGTTTCGTGGCCTGCAGAAGTGGCTTGCAGAAAGTGATCAAATGCAGATATGAAATACTTATACTTGTTTCATATGTTTCATATTGTTCGTGAGATGTAGCTTTTATATTGTTTCGCAACGTGTAATGTTGCTATTATTATTTTGAAGAACGCGTTTTGAGCTCTGTAAATTAAATGAGCCGCACAGTGCACTGTTTGCTTGCAGGATGTAAGTCCGGGGTGGGGTGGCTTTTACACTCGACCTGGGTAACATAAGTAAAGTCACACCAGTGGACACCATGGCGAATGCTAGTTCCCGCCAGGTTCCTGTATGTCAATCTCAACGAAGATATTTACTTTCAAAGGGATCCCAATTTCCTCGTGAGTACTTCACGTCAAGTACTCTTCATGTAAAGGATAAACAATAACAACGCTTTTGGACCGACATCGTGTGAATAAATGATAAAAACGTGTCTTTCCATGTTTCCCTAAATTACGGTACTGTGAAACACGCTTTTGGTCCCATACCACGTACATGTTATGTACAAGTTATTGCCAACGATATGTGTCAACCGGCCTCGAAAGAGTAAGCAGTCGTACTTGTAATTTGATATTTATATCATATTAATTGATATTTTACAAAATTTAAAGTATTCACGCCCCACATTACAGTTAATAGATTTGCCAAAATAACAACAATCTGGATTACGGTGCTTGGTTTGATAACAAACACTACTATACTATGATTATTAAAGACTAGAATTAAAAGCTGATAAAGAAATTTATGTAAAATAATGCAATGTGTCCAAAGCAGCGATTTAAATAATAATTTAAATGTGAAATTTTACACACCCCTAACCTTGTTTCCCTTGTGTCCTGCAATGCATTATTTTATCTGTACGAGTCCGCTAGATCGAACTGGTAACAAACCTTGCAATACGTGCAAGGTCACTAGATAAGATTAGGTACATCTTTTCCAAATTTACGAGAAGATTCAGGTTAGTTTTAATTACATACTTCCAAACGAGCTTTCAGTCATTTAATGAGCTTGCTGGAAGGATTACTGGAAAGATTAATTTGGCGGAAGATATTGTACATACATGGGTGATTTCCTATTATCCAACTCTTCAAATTTGAACCCGTCACAGCACGTTTTGCGACAAAAAACCGGATGTGCATACTACACATATACTGATGCCACAGTTTGTTTTGACTATTATTTTCAGCAGTTCCCAAAAGTTGACCTTTTTAGCAAATGTTTTTCGATGTGCGTAAAATCAAAAATGACCTAATGATTTTTTTGTTTCTATTGACGAGTACTATTACCTGTCCAGAGGATACGAATCTTAAGTGAAACACCCTGTATTATGCTATATCGTAAAATATACCGTCTAAAATACAGTATGATACGGCGTTTCCGTCATTGATCTGATTTCTCTTCATTTTATTTAATCTAATTATGGCTAAAAGGAATCCTACGTACTATACAAACTATCCACCCTTATGAAGTACTCCAAACATCCCGTGCTGCCTACAGGTAAGTTTGTTTATTGATTTACAGTTAACAAATCCGTTAATTTATTTTATATAAAATAGATATTTTGTAAATATTAAATTAGTAATTCTTACATATACCATTTGTTCAAAGCCCCCGACCAGCGCATTTTTGATATTTGAAATAAAAAGTTCGACTGAAATCTATTTCTTTAATTAGAAGTATTTAGTATTATGCAGTCAATAATGTCTTTCATTGTGATAAATACATTTTAACGAAATACGGTACTTATAATTTTATTATACAAACCAACTGGAAGCTCAACTTGTATATGCAATAAATTACAGCAAATCTAAACATTACGTCATTATCCGGACCATGTCCCGGACGACCTTGTGTGCTTTACATAAAGGACGCAAAGTATGACTGACATTGAAACATAACATATATCCAAACTCCTTTTAAAATAAAAGTGATTTGCCTCACATTTTATACTATGCAGTGCGGCTGTTGCCAACGAACTACGAAACTTGCAGTTTCGGCAGTTCTGATCTAAAACGTGTATTCTAAATGTTTTGATCATAGCCAACTCTACTGTATGTGCTAGAATTTAGTGTTTCTTTTTCCTTAAATGACACGATATTTTTTCATAAAGCATCAGTTTCGTTCAATCTGGTACGAGTGGGTTTCGTTATTTTTTAATAGTATTTCACAGAAATTTTTTGTTTTATTATTATTATTATTATTATTAATCTCATTTCTTTTAAGTTTTATTATAGAAACAGGGGTACCATAATAGGCAGGGAATTTTGTTATCCAAGTTCGGGTAAGATAACCGGTGTCCTTACATAAATAATGTTAAATCATAATTGTTTATTACAACTAATTATTCAAAGAAGAGTTATATCTTATTTATAATAGGATGACACATTCAATTTCAATATACTGACTCAGTATTATCCTCGATTACATAGTATGTACCTTCACCAGTCTAATCTAACATTTTTTAAAATTAATTTCCATAGATTTGAATTCCCAGCTTCCTGTTCTTGTTATGCAAGAGAAATAAAGAAGGAAGGTGACACTATTTTCCAAATTATCACTACATTATGTAGTATATGGTATAAAGCGGTAGTTATAGTGTCCGTCAAGATTAATTTAGTGTTAACCGCTTTAACCTCATTTTTTACGACATGATTATACATTTTTTCATTTTAAGCCTGTAGTAATTACATTATAGCGCACACCCTAAATGAATAATTCCTTAAAAAAGGGAAAATTCCGTGATAAAGAGATTTTATTATCTTAATTAAACATAAATAAGAAAGAAACTACGTATGCTATTACGTCACATGGAAATTTTGAGGTTAGACTTTTGTGCAAAACAAAATGAATGGATTAACTTCAAAAGAAGCGCAGTTATTTGCACTATTAAAAGTAGTATTTCCCGTTGCAAATTCCTAACGCATGTAACAAATTCTGGTTGCTTGTGATCTTAACTATGTTTGTATGTTTTAAATGCGGCTTTTTTATCACTCAAATAGTATTTGCTTGATTATGATAATGGTGACCTAGAATTTCTAATAAAATGATAACACAATTAATTGTTTGTTTAATTATTATTGCTTAATTTTAGTGAAGTGTATAATAATAGGAATAGATTTGATCAAAACAAAAATTGCAATTAGAATTAATAATAATGATAAGACTATTTTGAAATTAGTGATTCTTATTTTAGATTACAGATAACTGTAAATAATTAAAGAAAAAAAAAACTTATTTTTCAATTTACCTCGAAATAATTGTTTTATAGTAAGCACTCGGGTATGAAATTGTGTAATGTTTGAAAATAGTTGAAGGTGAGTTAACGAACAATGAAAAATGTGCAGTGTTTTCTCTACGAACCGTATAAAACAATTGATAGAGTTGAAGAATACAGTTATAGGTGTTTTAAAACCTATGAGGTTGATATGAGACAAGGCAAACAAAAGACAGAAATGGCAAATTATGGTCTTGTATCAAAACATACAATAATTTTAGATTTATTACATAACTTTATTATGAAAGTGAAATCCTTGAAACCTTAAAAAATTGTTGGTTTCCCAATATCGATGTTCATCAGACATCTTCAGTCTGCTACTCGTAAGCTCACTTGAGAAAGGTCTGACAAGTACTAACATATGTATGTATCTGAAGCATTCTACTGAAATTCAGAAATTTGGGAGTTTTTGTCAATTTTGACAAACTTTAGGAATTTAAATCTAATCTGTGAAACCATAAATACTTAGAAATTCATAGATTTGGGAACTACAAAACATCAAAGCTTTGATATTCGATAAGTTTTAGAATTTTAAACAATGAAAATCTAGAGTTTGATTTTACGAGACTTTAGGCTCAGATTTTCTAAATCTTCGAACCATTGCATCACTGAAACTGCAACTCGCTCGCTACGTACGTTGGTAAACATACCATTGAAATACGAGGGCGGTTTGATAAGTCAGTGACTTTTTGAATAAAAGATATTTATTTCGGCAAATAAGCGTTTTATTTCTCAACATATTCTCCTTTTAGCTCGATACATTTAGTCCAGCGTTTTTCCAATTTTTTTTTCCTTACAAATAATAGGTTTTCTCAAGGCCCTCAAAATAGGTGTTTGTTTCTGTGATGACCTCTTCATTCGACCCAAATCTCTTACCGCCCAGCCATGTCTTCAGGTTTGGAAACAGGAAATAGTCACAGGGGGCTAAATCTGGAGAATATGCTGGATGGGATAGCAGTTCGTAGCCCAATTTTTGGGGATTGGATTTTTGCCATGGTGACTACACACGTGTGCACCTGTGCATTGTCTTGAACGAACAGCACTTTTTTCTTCGCCAAATGCGGTCGTTTCTGCTTCAAATCAATATCGAATCTGTCCAAAAGCTCTGAATAATATTCACCGGTGATCGTTTTACCATTTTCAAGGTAATCGATGTGAATGACACCGCGTGCATCCCAAAAAACTGCGGCAAAACGAAACGCCGCAAAAACTCGTTCGGATTGCGGCTGAACATCGCCAAACACTCCTTTGAAGTGGTCAAACGGTTGCGGTTATGGTCGAGGTGAGCAATCGCGGCACCCATCCAAATATTCACGTAAAATGTGATGTACCCGCTCAGTTGAGATGCCTACAGCCTCAGCCACCTCACGCGCGTTCATTCTCCTGGATTCTTCCATGGATATTATCGACGATTTCTGGCGTGACGACCTCTTTTGGGTGACATGAACGTTCGGCGTCACTTGTGCTGGTACGACCACAACGGAACTCAGTAAACCACTTCTTAACCATTGAAATTGATGGTGCAATTGAGTCCCCATAGTATTCATCAAGCCTTTCCTTGGTTTCGGTGATGGTTTCTTTACGCAAAAAATAATTCTTAATCAGCACACGAAATTCACTTTTTTCCATTTTCGTTAAAATTCACGAGGTTGTTTGCTTTCAATGACTGTCAAACACAAAATAAATGGCGCAGCCTTCTCAAAATTTTACAGTAGTCTATTCATAGATGGCAGTTGACGGGAGTAGTGTTCAAGGTCCGTAGATGCAAAGCAAGCTTTGAAATATAGGTCATCGCAATGCCGCCATTTTCGCGTTTAGTAAAAGTTGCAATACGGCTGCTATCAAAGCCGACACGATCGTCATATGAGGCGCATGCCGTTCTAAAACGTTGAATTAACGCTTAGTACCCAACTGAAAACAAGTCGAGTTGTCGATTATTTCTGTTTTCATGTTAATTAACATGTTCCGCCATTTTCGCGCTACTGATAGTGGAAGTGTATGAGATGACCTATATTTCAAAGCTTGCTTTGCATCTACGGACCTTGGTAGTGTTTAGAGTCACTGCATCTAGTTACCTAGGCCAGCTGGTCGACCAGAGTAACGCAAACCGCCGCCATATTGGGGCAAACGAAGCACGAAATTGTTCCTTATTTGTTCTGTATTAAATTTAATCAAATCCACGTTTACTTTAAAAGGTTTTTCTTATTCTGAAAGATCAAACCTCTAATATGTCAAACACGTAAAACATGGTTTTAATTTGTCCATTATTAAAAATCAGCCTTCTCTGCCCCAATATGGCGGCGGTTTGCGGTACTCTGATCGACCAGCTGGCCTAGGTAACTAGATTCAGTGACTCTAGGAGTGTTGCATTTAAAGTTACTGCGCCGGAAATTCAAAAAGTCACTGACTTATCAAACCACCCTCGTATTCAAGGATAATTTTATCACTAAGATCACCATGTATGAAAAAACTATTATAGAAGATAAGTATCGGCTTACTGGTTGATCTTATTGATCAACTAATGATAATACGAAGAAAAAATAAAATATGCAGAAGTTTGATAAATTATTTGGATTACATTTAAAAACATGGTAATAGAAAGATCGCTAGCTGGAACACTCAGGCTAAAAGACCTAGACTCCGGTCCGGTATGACTGATTAGAAACACGGTTTTGATCTAAACTGTGCTCGCTTGTACGTAAACTGTTCGCAAAATTTCATGCATCTTTTATGTACTTAATATACCATTAGATGGACATACATTTATTTAAAACTATAACAGTATCGTAAACATGGCAGTTGTGTAATTCGGGCCGAACGCAGAGGAACGGTGTTCCGGTCTCTTGTGGAGACGGAACGCGTTCCGGAACCCTAAACGTCATAATAGAAAATTATCAATATCATCTAAAACTATTTTCACACTTATAAATTTACATTTTTTATCACCACATTTTGTAAATAGTGCACCGCCCCCCTCGAAAACTTGGATGTGCTGTTTGCTGATTGACGAACCGTCCGATACTATCTTTTTTAGCGATATATATGTTATTCAAAAGAATGGAAATTTGCTACTTAAGAACCGAAAATGGGTACCTTAATATACACGGTGTTTCACTTAAAATTCGTATCCTCTGGACAGGTGATAGTTTATACATAAAATACAACAAAAGAGCTTAATATCGTTAGTGGTTGTCTTTCAAAATAACCGGGAAAAAAATTGCTTTTGAAAAGTGGGTTGGTGGTCACTGGTTTAAGAAAAGCAGTTGATGTACCTAACTGCATTTTCAACGTGATACGAAGCAGTTCAAGGTAGGTGAGGTCACAGTTTGTTTTGACCCTTATTTCCAGCAATTCCCAAATGTTGACTTTTTTTAGCAAATGTTATGACATAAGATACAAATCTTGAGTGAAACACCCTGAATAAACTGTTCGCAGGCACCTATTGGGCAAAAAAGTTGCAAATGTACATTTCTTTCTGTATATCGTCATTCATTTAGAACAACAAATTCAAAGACAATAAAAGTCTTCATTAAAATTTGTCTCTTATTTTTTTAATAGTACAACTTGTTCCAGACATTTTATAAAATCTAAAAATCTCGTTTACAATAAATTAACCCTTTTATTGCAGTATAAATAAAGGATGGGAGTAATGATCACAACATTGCCTTTCATTTATATCTTTTGACGTACAGGATGTTAAGGTCAAGAAGTCAGCCAGGAATTTTTATTTTATGTCTGCATTAAAAAACATTAACAACATTTTTTAACGTTAAAATAACTGTTCTCTATTTCGTCATTTCCTTACCATTTTTTCTACATAACTTTTATACGTATGTATTATATATTTTCTTTTATTTCGTCATAAAAACTAGTCGGAACGCTTTTTTACTTACTTGATTGACTTCCGTTAGTGGAGCTTCATTCATAATTTTATTAATCTCATTATTCTTAATACACGGTGGTGATAAAGAATTGCTACTAAGGGTAGGTGTCACTGTTGGGCTGATTGCGTGTACATTTATAGCACTTTCTTTCGAATGTTTATTAGGTGAAATCCGCGAAGGAAAACTAAGTGTTTTCGTCCACTGGGCTAAACTACGAACCATCTTATGATTTTTCTTAATTTGATCCACTTTGAAAACTGTTTTAAACAAAACACGATTTAAAAAGTATTTAATTTTTTGGTAAATTACACAGCACCACTAAATTAATGTTTTTTTTAACATGTAATAAAACAACCTTTCACTTCCAACTTCGCCAGCGAACTGTTTATAAATATTCCCATTCTGTTCTCAATCGGCCTTCCTCAGGCCTTTCCCCTCTAGTAGCGCATACAGCTGTTCAGAGAAGTATGGGAAGTGGGGGCTCAACTTTACACAAGTTAATGAAAGCTGTTTGTATTCACTACTGGATTCTTGGATATAAGCAGTGGAATGAGACGTTTTGATATTACATATCTCATTGTTTTTCTTATATGTATATATTAATAACTTTATGGTTTTCGACTTAATTACTTTTCATCATATTTGAAATATTGCGTATGCCTTTCCTTTATGTCCTCCCCCGCGGCCGCCCCATCTTTTAAATATATTAATTACATTTAAATATTTTACATGTCTTTTGTTTTCTACTTCCACATAATATAATGCAGTATTGCATTTATTTCATAATTTTTATTTTTCCTGATGTAACACCGTCGAAAATATATTTCCTATAGGATAGATGGTTTTTTGAGGGGATAGTATAGTACTATATAATTTATATTGTAATGTATCCAAAGTGTAATTATCATAAATGGGTGTAAATCTAATTTTCGTAATTCTTTTCTCGATTACCGTAATTTTAATTAATTTTATCTACGAACACTATAGAAAGTTACACATTTCCCACAATCTAGTAACCGTGAAAATGACTCATTACTCATAATCTCTAAACTGAACTGGAAATGATTTCCCACTATCAGTAGTTCTATTAAAACGCCATAGATGTCAGCACATGCAATATTATATCATTAATTATTTGAAATACAAAAATTACAAATTCCAGATAAAGGTTAATTCATTAATTAATGTTTTACATTAAATTATATTTTGTATGCAAATTATCTAGAAAAATTATCACTCTGGCGCGGCAAGCAATCGAACGCTGAACCGTGTGCTTACTAAGCCAGATTTCCTTCCGTTGACCTACCGAGGCGACTTGTCATAGTTTAGTTATTATTGCTATATAAAGTTATTATAAGATTATTATTGAATTAACGTAAAATTGATGAATTCTTTACCTTATTATATAATTGTTAATATAATATTATTTATTATTATTGCTAAATTACAAGAAAAACAATGAAAGTTTTTATAATTTGCTACATAATTCACAAGTGCAAGTGCGATGGGTACACCTAAAGCTCTTTCCTTTTCACTTACAATACTTGCGACACCAGAATATGTTTACGGGGTTAATGATCTTGACAATTGAATATTGTGATTGTTTATAAAAAATTATTTTTGAAAACGAGTCTACATACGTATGATTGTTTAGCTGTACCAAATAGTAGATTGATTGAAATTATACAGACTGTGAGAACGTATTATTACTATTGTCTTTAAAAACTTAATATTTACTTTTGTCGTTTTCGAAATTCTAGATTTATCATGAGTGAATCCGATGATGGGAAAATGAAGTGTACACTTGTACACATCCAAACATCGTGGAAGCTACTCACATTACATCTCTTGATTTATTGTCAGAGATTTCATGTAAAAATATGAATGCGAGTATAAATTCTAGGTTAAATATTTTTCTAAGCTTTTGGTGTTTTATTCCTTTCTTTTGTGGTAGTAGATAAAGTATAGTGTGTAATGCGTGCAAAAACGCCAATTTCACACTCGTGAGAAATTGGTACTTTTCTGCACTTATAACACAATATATTTTATAGTATACAGATATCATTATTCTACATAGTTTTAAATTATTAATATGAAATTAAATTGAAGAGGATTATTCAAGGACTGTATGCAGGGGTGTATTATAGTACAAGTCCAGGAAGTCCGGGCTTGGAGCACAATTTCTTAAGGGCGGCACTAGTCAAAAACTAAATACGTAAGAATAAAATCAAATGAAATAGGCCCTTGATTCTACCTAGAAAAGAACCTGCGCAAAGGTACAATTATACCTGTATGGCTATTTCTCCAAGAGTCTGTTTCGCCACACAGCTCAAAATATGTTCGGAGGTCGGTGCGCTACATGCTACATTATTACATATAATTATGTCGAAAGTTCTCAAAAACGTTTAGAAATTAGAATAAAATCTCAAGTAATTTTATGGAATCAGTGTAGGTTGGTATCATTGGAAAGCTGGGATATTCCTTTATGTCCCTATTTTAACGGATTTACGTTTTAATTGTTTTTATTACTCATCTACAATTGCAATCATTCGCTATTAAGGAACGATTGAAAAAATAGTGATACCCGGTTTTTCAGTTTTTGTGTAATGTACGCTGTATAGTATGTAATTCGACCTGATTAATGCTAGGTGATGTCACAGTTTGTTTCGACTATTATTTTTAGCCGTTCCCAAAGGTTGACCTTTTTAACAAATGTTTTTCGATGTACGTAAAATTAAAAATGACATAAGGATTTTTGTTTCTATTGTCGAGTACTATCACCTGTCCAGATGATACGAATCATTAGTGAAACACCCTGTATAATGAACTTACATTTACTTTGTACAAAAAACTGAAATATCGGCTGTCATAATTTTTTCATCGTTCCTTAGCGAACTGTACATTTCAAAAACAAAATAAAAATATTGTAACTAAGTATTCTAAGGCGGACCTAGAAAAAAGACATCGTGAATAATTTTTTTTATTTAAAATCAATAGATTCATAATATGCTTTACAGAAAAACGATAAAAGGTATAGAGCTAAAAATGGAATAATTCCAAGCGAATTAACGGACTTTTTCATTTGGTGCCTTTTTATTGACTATTACAGCATTACCACGTGTCTAAGCATTCACTTTCTTCAATAAAAAAAAGTTTATTAATATCCAGGGTGTGATGATTCGATAGCTAAAACATACCAGTACAGAGTTCTACGAAAACTGAGTTAAAAATTGTAATAGCATTTTCTTCTCCGATGGCTCCTTACACAGGTACACACAGTTACAGTATCGCTCAAGATTTAGGTAACTTTAAATTTTCAGACTTTTAGTAGCAGATGTTTGGATTGAATTAACAATATTAAGCCATACATAAACGTTTAACTGCTTTAAATAACAAGAATTCTATGCATAAGATTACAAGTAATTGTACTTTTTAAAAATATGACAACAGCGTATTTGTTTCATCATGGTCATGAATACTCGATTTTAAAATTTCTCTTAATAGACGCCTACTATGAAGCTTAGTTAAAAATCATTGTGCATCATTATCAACACCTAGTCGACCGAGATCAATTAGCATTGAAGAACCTACACTGTTGCCAGTTTTAAAGACCTAAACCGATTATATCTCTAGAATCGGTAGCATCATCGTGACCCTGCCGGGGGGTGGGGCCGTCCAAGAAGTTTTTAATATGCTCATTGTCATTGTTATTTTTAGGCTCAGGTGGACTAAAAACTTGAGAGAGGTGTTTGTCAAAGATTGTTACTTTTTACTGTTCATTTTCTGCCCAGCTTCCATCTTCTTTTATTAGAAGTGGAATTTATAACTGATATATAAAAAATTATTAAGTGTTATATAAAAAAAATAAATATTAGGGTGGTTGTTATTTTGTTAAAATCTTTTATGTCGCTCCCCCTAGATCTCTTTAAAATTCAAAAAATAGCTGTGCAAAATTTCAGCATATTTGGTCAATATTTAACTTTTAAGATTTAACATGGGTTTGGTGCATTTCTAGAGACTTTGTGGCGTAACTCTTTTATCTTCCTATGTTTTTACTTGACAATTTGTATACTTATGTTGTTGAAGTTACTGAACACGAATCTGATAAAATTCAAGCTGTCAAATAAACTTTTGACAGTTGCAATTGTTAAAAAATGCTGTCAACTTCATTAAAATGAGTTTTTTTGAGGCCCTATCAAAGTTTCTTTGGCATCAGATTCGTGTTCAGTAACTTCAACAACATCAATATACAATTTTTCAAAACAGAAAGATAAAGAAATTGTATCACAAAGTCTCTAGAAATGCACTAAACCCATGTTAAATCCAATTTAAACTTTAACCTCTCGGTGGCACGGGTTAATATAGACCAAATTGGCTGAAATCTTGCAAGCTCACTTTTTGACATTTTAATGAGATCTAGCGACCTAATAGTTCTACCAAGGGCGTTAGGATGATGATAACGCCAGGAGGATGACGATGTGCCAGCTCCAGGGACTGAATGGCCCGAGGGATGGAAGTCGCCCGATGAGCATTATCATCTAGTAACGTTTGTGGTGCATAAAAAATCTTATTTTTCACGAGAATACTCGTATGTGCATCTAGAAAATTAGTTTTAATTTATAATTTTTAGTGTAGCCAAGGATGTTGTTTATATCTTTTATAAAACTAGAAATTTGTATTTTTGTCGGATGGTAACAACTTTAACTAAATTTGCAAAAGTCAAACTGAAGCTGAGTTTGGAAATTATATCCAACTCATCTGATTGCTCGAGTAACTATAGCAACCATTGTTAAGACAATTGTCTGTATAGTTACTCGAGCAATCAGATTAGTTAGAAGTAGTTACCGAACTCAGCAAGAGATATGAAATTTTAAATCCAAATGTTTTTGTTGGTACCAACATGAAAACAAGAAAAATCCTAATAGCACATGCCATCTAAAGAATAATCTTTAACAATCTTTTAAAAATAAAATGTCTGCAAAAGTTGGCACAAAAGAGTTCGTGGATCACTCATCCAGAAGCTACATTGCAAATACTCATGTTTGTTTTGTTGTGTTACAACAATATAGTATGTATAAAAAATAATGTATTATTTCTTCTATGACAAATATGAATACAATATGCCAATTGTTATTTAGGGTACTAGTGAGTTAAATAAAATTATTATCGACGAACGGAAAGTTGACCTCGGAGCATAGGCGCCCCAAGAAATCTGTCTAGGGAGGGGCAAGCCTAAAAGGAGCGTCATGCTAGGGGGGGGAAGCCTAGAATAAACGACATGCTGGAGGGGGGAAGCCTAGAATAAACGGCATATTATACAAAATTTTAAATATTATTCAAATTCTTTCAAACTTCCAGGGGGGGGCAAGGGCCCCTCCTTGCCCCTCCCCCTTCCGGGTGGGGGAGGGCTGTTAGGCTTGAGTGGGTTAAGTTTTCTGAGTGTTAAGTCACGTGTACCATACGTTTTATCCACCACCACGTTATAGTATTTCATAAAAATATAATTTATTGAAGATTTTCAAATTAAAAAAGAATGGATAAAAATATTTTGGTGATAAAATAATAATACCTATGTGTTTGTGGAATGAAACTAAATACTTTCTTGAAAGGAGTGATTTTTTCGAAAATAACCCACGTTGCTACTGTTGCTAGGGATAACGTGCTATTGGATAAGGCTGTTGAGACCGTCCGCGGCTGTTGACAGAAAACACATGCTAAGCGAGTAGTAATCGCCAATGCTTCGTAAAGCTAGTTGGCAGTATTCAGAAATATTTTTAGCAGTATTTTAGTAAAAATGTAAAATCTTTAACAAAAGTTTAGTAATTAAAAAATTCAATTGTTAATTTGTTAAGAATGTATAAGCATACAAATTGCATCTAATTATTGCTATTATACTAATTTCACCCTTTCTTAATTATATTTTGTTGAGAAATCTATTAAATATCTATTAGGAATAACTGGAAATAAATTGCCCATTACACGAGTTTGATAATATGTGACGTTCTTCGAAGAAAAAACCCTTATGGCTAAAAATCACTTACTGAAATAATAATAAGTTTTGCAATGCTTTGTCTCGTTTAATATTATGCGATTCATTTGTTTTTACTAATAAAATTATTATTAATTTGAGTTTAATTATTATTATTGTTTATTTATTTTCTCTTAGTTACTTTTTTGTAATTTAAAAATTATCACTTGTAATTACACGAGTGCTTCGAAATTATCGATTTGTAATACGAACGTTGATTAGCAACCACGAGTGTCATTTTTTGACGTTTTAATTTACCGACGTGCAACGGAGGGAAATTTGTCAAAAAATGACACGAGTGTTGCGTTTTAATCAACTTGAGTATTACAACAGATAATTTCAGAAGCACGAGCATGTAATTCGGTAAGATTATTTCATGATACAGTTGTTTATTTAAGCATCTACTTATTAACATAAAGATTAGTATTTGACATGAAAGTAAAAAATGGGACACATGTGACACTAGTTTTCAGCGTCGTCACGAAGATAAAAACAGTCGAAAAGGACAATAAAAAATTATCGAATTATCGCTGTAATCCAAAAAATAAAGCCTTGCGATTGGTCAAAAACGAAGTAGAATGAAATAATCATTTTAATTTCCCGCTCAGTCATTTGACTAATAAAACAGAGATGCCAACTCCCTTCGAAAATTGTTTCAACTTTTTTGTATAATATAGGGCTCCTGTTAATACTCGAGGTTATTTATTCAAGTCTATGACATATTACCGAATGGACAAAACGCCGAAAAGGATCTGTTGACATATCGACGAAGTTGCTCAAAACGCCGAAAAGAGGCTGTGGATATACTGCCGAATAGATCGGAAACAAATCGGACAAATTGCCGAACGTAGTCAAAACGCCGAGACATATCTGTGCTCAAATGGCCGAACGAGGTAAAATCGCCGAAACGTGTTTGTGCGCAAACGGTCGATTGTAAACAAAACGCCGAAAATCATAAAACGATAGAAAATGGATAGAACTCTTTACTGAAACATAGAAATATTGGAACTTTAGTTTAAAGAATAATCTTGCCCCAAGTTGTCGGCATTATTACATCGCTTTTATCTTAAGAAAAACTGTTGTATTTTAATGTTTCCATATATTATGTAGAATACTCTACACGTGTTTCGACTTGTTAGACCTTTTCCTAGAGCTTGCTCGGAGGCATTTGCCAGAGAAGCCAAAGTATTCGACTGAAGTCGTCAACCAACCCTTAGTAATCCTTTCCGCCTGTTTCTTAGAAAATAAATCTATTATGAGAGTGTTAGTGAAACATCTCTGGTTGACGTAGTCTATATTATTTAAATTGCTTAATACAATAGAAAAATGCTTGTCGAGACGTAGCAAACTTTTTCTATGCATTTAATGTAGTAGTCCCGACGCGATGGCCTCCTCCCAACTATGATTGTAATTATTAAGGCAAGGCATTATGAATCTCTGTTAGCATTGTGTAGAATCTTCGTTTGCTGTCTAGCGTGTGGGTTTCTGAGATCCTAACGGCAAATCACTTATTTTACATTCAAATTATTTATTTGATTTAAAAAAGTAAATTTTGCACCAATAACAAAAACCGAAGTGCATAAAAGATGTACCTAAATTAAAACCTAAAAATAAACCTTATTGTTTCATCGCAATGCTGTTAAAAGATGTTAAAAAATGCAGGTATCTATCTATCAGTAAAAAGTTTAGTGACAAATGTTGCTACAACATTAAATAAAATATTGTTCTAGTCACTTACTTCTAGAGACTTTTGTTCGTTTACCATTAATTTTAGGATGCGTTGATATCAAACTTTCTCACAAAATAATTTTAAACAATAATCTTACATTCTTACATACTACATTTTCTTTATATCATTTTTAATATTTTGTAATAAAATCAAAGTAATGAAATAATTCAGGAAATCTTGGACAAGTTGTTTTTTAAATTAAAGATCCAATATTGGCATGTAACATTCGGCAAACAACTTCATCTATTTTCTATCGTTTTATACTTTTCGACGTTTTGTCCACGTTCGGTCATTTGTGCACAAATACGTTTCGGCGATTTGTTGACAGATGCTTTCCGGCGTTTTGCTTGTTTTGCTTGCTTGCTTGCATTCGAAGATTTGTCCAAATATACCTTTCGGTGTTTTAGCTACTTTCGGAGACTTGTCCACAGATGTGTTTCCGCGTTTTGTCTACAGATGTGTTTTGACGTTTTGACCACGTTCGGCGATTTGTCCACAGATGTCTTTCGGCGACTTAAACTTTTCGGCAGTTTAGTCAGAGCACTCTATGTGTGAGATCGACAAAGTTGAAAGTTCGACGTCGACGTTTCCTATATATTCGGCGATTTGTCCACTTTCGGCGATATTTCGTTGATCTAATCTGTGAAGTCGCTCCCCTAAATGAAAATACTTCCGACGTCTCTGACAGCGTCTTCCCAGAACCGTAGCCTACGGCGATATCAAAAAAGTTGGTACCTTACTATAATTTATAGATAACAAATAAAGTAAACAATTACTTTCCTTTTTTTTAAATAACTACAGTAAACACTGATATTTATAAAGAGGTACGTTTAAGATAACGAAACTTGCACAAAGCTAATAGTTACATTTATAATACACTCTAGTAATGTTAAGAAGTGTTAAGTATGTAGACATTTCTTTGACGTCAATATACACTAAATAAACAAGCAAAATGCGTTATGATACCATCAATGCATAATAATATCCTAAATTATTAATGTCCAGCCTATCCTTAATTGCAATAAAAGAATTTGATCATGTGTGTAGGGTAAGTAGGTGTAGGGTATGTTGTGTTACAGCAGTTCCCAAACAAAGCGCCTTTTTGGGCTTTTTCTTTGCTGTCCGTATAACCAATAATTAACTTCCCAAAATCTCAGAGAGAATTACTGTTAATTTCTTTACATTATTCGATTGTTTGATAAATGCCGGATTTGACATATTTGATTCACCCCCCCCCCTTTCATTTCAAATTTAAGTAATTTTTTAAACTAATTATTATTTTCTTTTCTTATTTTTAATTTCTTTTTAAACCATTTTTGTCTAATTATTCGCCATTCCATCGACTTTTTGCATAAACTAATTTTTACAATAAACAGTTTTTAAAGTAAATAATCATTATTATAGATAAATATGATAAATAGAAACAATTAGAATAAAACTTGAAATCAATAGTTTAATCTGAATTATTCTAGTTATTTAACAAAAAATTACTTATTCTATTTCAGTGCCTAACTATTTCCTGTTTTTACTATTTTTTATTAGTTTTATTAAATACTCATTCAAAAGTGTGACATTTTTATTTTGCTATTTCGAAAATTCATAGTCTCTGAAAAACTGTATATTGACAGGGAGTTTAATGTAGGTCGTATAAATAGAAAAACAACTTTGTTTAAACTTGAAGCAAACAACTTTGTAATAATAAATAAACTTGATAGTGATAAGTGGCAAATAAACAAATAAGTAGCTCTATTGCATTAATGAAACGATGAAGAATAGAATAGAGACCGTTTTGTAGAAGAGAGCAACAGGCAGGTGCTGAATGTTAAAATCTTTTCATTTCGGTTCAAAACACTTGGAGGGTTCAAATACACGAAAACCAAAAGCTGCAGCTGTCTTGTTATCTTATTAAGATACGTATACGAAACTTTGTTATAAACTATTTTTTAATAAAAGCAGCCGAAACAATTTTCCCATTTCCTGTCTTAAAATTTTAATTAAATTACATAATTAGAATGATGCAAAGATTGAATAATCCGGCTAATTTCTTATTAAATATTTGGAACTAATTTGTATTCATTAATAGTAGGTGATATGATTACCCAATAATGATTGTAATTGTTTACGAAAAATAAACAATAACCTATTGTATTCTTGTATTATCCATTTATGTCAAAACACAAACAGAACTTTTGTATGTAGTATGCTCTTTGTATTCAGGTGTTGAATTCATGATCTTATGTCGTTTTGTTTTACTTCTTGGACTTTTGGTTTTGGCACGTGCCTCTTGTGTTTATCTTCAGTCTAACACTGTAAAAAATAATGTACACAATAAAAGTACGTACCTATGTAGCTGTCCCATGCGTCAAGTGTTAGACACGGATGGTTCATGCATTTGTTAAAGTAACTAAAAATCAATATTTTTAGATTTTTAATCATCTTTACCAGGTAGCAAAATGACGCCATAATGACGTCAACATCTGGTGATAACTCGTCATGTAATGACGTCTAGTAAATTAC
This sequence comes from Agrypnus murinus, assembly GCA_929113105.1. Classification (NCBI taxonomy): domain Eukaryota; kingdom Metazoa; phylum Arthropoda; class Insecta; order Coleoptera; family Elateridae; genus Agrypnus; species Agrypnus murinus. The sequence goes on from OV816030.1 coordinate 82,606,592, forward strand.
ATTAAAATAACGTGACACATATCACGTCATATTGTCGTCTTTTTTAGGTAATAGATTTCTTTAAACGGATTTATTTATAGATTATTATTTTACCGGTTTCCAAAGTCAAAAACTAGATGTTGCGATACGCTATTTTGTATCGTAACATTCGCATTATTTCGAAGATAATTTTTTCAATTTGTGTTATATTTTTCATAATGGTATATGTTTCAGTAAGGCTCATTGTGTTATTGTGGCAAAGACAAACATTTATCTATATTATTTTCGTATAAATATTATCTCCTATTATAATAATAGCCAGTTCCGATGTCCGGTGTCCGATGTCCGATGTCCACCGAAAAATATCTCGAAAACTAGAAGACTTAGGAAGCTGAAATTCTACAGGCAGGTGGGCCTTGCCCCAGAGGGGTGCATAGTATATTTTAAATATTAATAATATTTTATAAAATTAAAAATAACTATTATAAAAATCTTGATTGTGAGTAACCTGTAAGGGATACGTAACATGCCATCGCGGACTTTTTTGTAGATCTTTTTGAGGGCTACAATTCGTTCGCTTATAGTTTGGTTTTATCTGTTACCATTTTCGCAGCGTAATGCGTTTTGTCTCTGTTAAAGCCAATTTTCTTAAGTATGTATTTCATATTTTGCTTATTACTGGACTCTCCAGAAATCCTCTGAATAATCTGTATATATAAAAACCTTTGCTGACAAATAAGCTATCAAATGGTGAAAACGGCATCAAAATTTATTCAGTGGCTCTCGAGATTCACCGGTTTTGACAAAAACTGGGCTTACAAAAACTACAAACGGTGCGGGGGCACGCACTGATGCCAGCGACTGGCGCGTTTTTACTGCGGTGCCTCCACACGCCGTTGATTTTCCAACGAATATTATGCTATATAAAGTACATAATATATTAATAATAAACCACATAGGTATATAATTAAAATAACTATATTATATATTCTCCTTGAACACGCCTACCATTCGTTTAAGGTTATTTTGAAAAAAGACCAACTTATGTGTTTTTATAGCATTTATTTGATCAAAAAAGGTGTGGGATTTATTAGTAATTACGAAGAAATGCATTGCTAATTATGAATCAAACGTGATTATACTAAATTATAGTTACATGATATGATCCAATTGACATTATTATTAAGGAAAATAAAAACTCCACTGCAGTAGCACATCCTGAGCTACGGGATTAAAAAAAATAACTTTTATAAGTACATCTGTTTTCTTACTTCGTGTATAGCTAACATGATCAGAAGGGGACCGTTGATTTTTCAACGGGTATTATGTTAGTTTTTAGTATATTTTTAATATTTGATAAGATTCCAACAGTAATTCATGATTTGCAATATAATGGCGCTACTTTCAAACTTTCAACTAAAGTCAACTGGAATACCTTCTTTTGTCAGTGTAGTACAAGTCTGGTCATGAGCGCCATTTTGTGTCGGCGGGAAATTTAAATTTAGGGTTTTTAGACTTATCGCGCGGCCCTTATGTCGGCGACACTTCATTCTTGCTGTTACGAAATGTCAACTGTCAATTTGTTACATATTTGATATTTACTCATTTTTCTGTTTGAAGGTGGCTTGTGGTCTTTAATCTCCGTTGCTTTTTACTAATTCCTGCTTTCATCAATAAAAACCAGTTCTTTTTAAAACTAAATAATATATTATTTAATTTAAATTATATTTTGATTCGCTTATAATAGGCCATAATAGCATTGTATAAATTTGTCTGCAAGCAAGGCAATAAACAAACCTGTAGTGATAATTTTCTTATTGATTTATATTCTACTTGAGGTGTAAGCTTTCTGGGTTGTCCCATTGCTTTGCCCTTCAAAACACTTTCAGTTTAAAAAAATGTTCAACAAGCCTGTTGCAATGTTTAGAAAATGTGCGATTAGGGTTGCCAACTTTTGAAAGTAGGAAGTAAGGGCATTCAAGAATTTCCAGAAACGTTATTTATTTATTATATCATTTACAATAATAAAGATTTTCCAACGCTATTTAAATGAAAACGAAACTTCAATGTAGTAAACTGGACAATGTCGTTAAGGGCTCTCTTGAATGGTGGCGAAGCGGTTCTCTCCTCATTATACAAAAGTTTACTTCTAGTATAAATTCAAGGGATAGTTATTAGAAAAACTAAAGTTTTTCCGAATTATTGTTAGTTTTAAAATCGCGCCACATTGAGTTTTGTTAGTTATTGTAAATATCAAAACAATTTAAAAGCCGTTATTCGGCATTACAAATTTTTGAAAATCTGAATTAGCAGATTTTCAAGGCAACTTACTTTGTGGCATTATTGTAAATATACTTAATAAGCACTGTAATCAATTAATAAGCGTCAGTAGTAATTGTAAAAAATCATCAAAAAGAATTAATAATAAAAAAGAAACAAACAAAAAAGGATAATAAATGACATTCATTAAAGAATGACGGGGAAGGCGCGCTAGATTTACGATTTCAAAACCCTAGTTCTGGTATTTTTTTAATAGAATATTTAATATATTTCAGAAATAAACAATTGTTTATAATTATAATGTTTATAAAAAGAAATAACATACGATTAAATATTAATATGGTATGCATAATCATTTAGTTTTATTTTTATTTAAAATAAATATACCTAGTTTAACGACTATAAAATTAAGGGATAATTTTATGTAATTTTTGTTTTTTATAAATATTATATTTATAAAAAAATGTTTATTTATAACACAAACAATTCATTTAAAAAACAAAGAAAAAGGATGATAAATGACATTCATTAAAAAAGAAAAAGTTATGAACAGAATGGGTCATGGACGACTGGAAGGCATGCTGGATTTCGACTACAAAATGTCGGGTATATTCCAGGTTCGGGCAATTCTTTTTTAATGAAATATTTAATATATCATTAATAAACCAGTTGAGAATGCACAGAGCTAGCATTGCCATAACGATCAAAAACAACTGTATACTTAATAAACTAATTTATTTTTGAAAACTAATGTTGACCTAACACATTAGTTGTCATAAGAACTAAAATTCTAAGTCCTAAGACTTTTTGTAAAAAAAAGTTGCTAAAAATGTTTATTTTTTCGTAAATTTTTAAAAAATACAAAATTTTTCATTTTTCAAAAATTTACCAAAATCTTCGGTGGTCATTTTGACCACTTTCCCGAAAAGATACAAAAGAATGTTTCAACCAAAAGTTTCTTAGAATTTGATGTACTATAAGATTCCAAAAAGAAAAATTCAAAAAAGTCAACATGGAAAAAGGCGACAGACAGAAAGACTTCACGAATTCAGAGACGAACTTTTTGTTCGTCGAAAAGAATAATTGCATAAAATTATCCCTTAATTTTATAGTCGTTTAAACTATAAAAATATAAAACTAAATTATTATGCATTATGATTATGCATACCACCACTGGCGCTGACTCCATGGGGCTAGTGGGAGCCCGAGCCCCCCCAATCTAGTCGACAGGGGGGCGCAGCCCCCTCAATATTAAGATGCATCTGACTTTTTTTAATACCTCTTCACCAGTTGTTGCTATTCATGGTACTGTCGATTATGGTTTCACTGGATGTTGCACTAGTGGTGCTAAGAGCAACACTTGTTCTAAATACGTGGCTAGCACTTCACTTTTCCCTTGATCATCTGTGTATACTTGGCCGTTTACACGAATCGTTGGAGTGATTGGGAGTTGACGGAGAATTTTCTTGGTGGCTCTCCACATGTTCGGATCCCCTGGATCTAGGTTTGCAATATAGCGGTTATATGATTGGAACTGTGGTTGTTTAGGCGCTCTTTGACTGTTCTAATTAGTTGATTTAGTCTGGCCTTGGTTATTGGGTCTCGTGTCCGTTGCCACTGCCTTCTTATTCTGTAGTTTTCGTTGATAAGGTTAAATATTTCAGGTGGGGGCGTTAGATAGTCGAAATAACGACGTGTTCGATTGGTGGAGGTGGAGTGCGCGACCGCTTGCGTAACCTTTTCGTTAAATCTTTCAATTCCATTATCAATATCAGCAGGTGATGTTAGGTCTGCTGGGCATGGTAGTGATGCTGTGATGAATGCTTGAAATGCACTCCAATCTATTGGTCCATTTATTAATTTGGGAATTTTTTGGTATTGTTGGACGGTACAGCCTAAGGTTATAAGTACCGGAAGATGATCGGAATCAAGTTCAGTAACGACCATTGGGTTAATAGGTGCGGTTAGATTTTTGTGGAGTACTATGTCTAAAATATCAAGGAGATGATCTACACGGTAGGGGTAATATGTATACTTAGTGGGTGCAGCAATTTGAATTGCTAATTCGGATGCAAAGTTTTCAAGTTTGGTGCCATTAGAATTGGTTATCCTACATCCCCAGTTGGTGTTCTTGCAGTTCAAGTCACCAATTAGAATCGTTGGTTCAGTACTTGTAAATATGTTTTGCAGTTCATTATTTTTAAGTTGTTTATTTGGCGGTTTATACCTTGATATTATTTTTATTGTGGAGTTCTCTGTTGTAGTCATTTTTAGTGCTATTTCCTCGATATTGGTGACGTCATGCATCTGACTAAATAACATTATAATCAAACCTCGATAGCACACACTAAACAATCAAGACGAAAGACTAATCTATACTTTGCGGAAGGCACATACTTGTACAATAATAAGTAGGTCTAATCAACTTAATAAAAACTCGTACGTCTTCGCCTGTATTCCGGCCCAGACGAGTGCATTATTATTCGATGGAAACATACTTCGTAAACACTGGTGCATCTCCACCTGCCTTAGGGAATTTCAGGCCACGAACATCGACGAAAATGAATTTCGTAAACTCTCGTGCATCTCCGGGTTCACCACGAAGATCGTTGAAAAACAACGTCGAGTTTGAACACACTCGTAGGCCATTGGCCAATGAAGATTGGCGGACATACACGAGTGTTTACGAATCATACAACTGTCTGGCTTGCCGACGTAATTGTTTGTTACACTGGGCACTCATCGCCATTGCTGTCAGTGTGCTAGTTATTTGAGAGTGAGTGAAAACAACTTTTCACGTGTAATTTTCCCCGGACCCCCCTTTTTTGCCGGGGGAATCCTCCGATTTGTGCCCCCCCCCCAACATATATTACACAAGTCGGCGCCAGTGCATACCACACTTATTAATATTTAATTGTAAGTTACCTATTTCTTTTTATAAATACAGTCGAACTTCTATATAACAAAGTCGGTAAATCCCGAAAAAAAATTCGCTATAGGGAAATTTCGTTATAAAGAAATATTACCTTCTGTAAATATTATTTTAATGCTTTAATATTAATTTGAATGATTCCGCAACCTGTATAACGCCTTGTATTTAATTAATTGTCTTGATAATGGTGCATTTTTGTCACCAATTAAATGCACCCACTTTAAAACTGCTTCATCTACGTCGCGACGTAGTCGTCGTTGTAAACATAAGTTCTAGCACGTTTTGCTGTAAATTCACCAACTGATTTTAAAATTGATTCGCGATTTTTTATTATAGTCGCTAAACTACTGGCAGAAACTTTGCCGCGAGTAATTCCAAACTTTGCCGCGAGTCGCGATGTCTTTCTTTTTTGTATACAGTTATAATTGTTATCAATTTCCCGCAACACGTTGATTTTCTCAGTAATGCTTAAACACTTTTGCTTTGACTTTTTTTGTACTACAGTGTGGTTCACTCACAAAACTATAGTTACAATAAAAATTTGCAATGCAAGTTTTTAACTTTATGTAAATCCTAATTGAATTTTAATCTTTCTTAGAGGGGTGGAATCTCCATTTAGACAAATAACATTGTGTATAATGCATTGAAGTTTAATCTTTCCTAAAACTCTCATTAAGGTAAATTTTCGGAAGTCCCCTGATAATGTAAGAAAGTATAGATAAATCAGTTGTAGGAAGCCTTTTAATGATAAATTTAACCCTTCTTAGAACTTCTATTTAAACAAATTTACAAAATCCTTTTGCGAGGTTTACAGGTTTTTAAAAATGTGTGCAGGCTTCTTGGAAGATGGGTAAATTTATAATCTTTTACTGCTGCTAATAAGAAAAAAAGATTGATGCATAATAAACACATTTACCTGGAAAAATTATTTTAGTTTGGCCTAAAAAATTCGTTATATAGAAATTCTACTTCGTTATTTAGAGACAGTTTTATATGTATTTTTTCTAAAAGGGCAGTGTACAGCACAAAAATTAGTTATATAGAGAAATTCGCTATATAGAAGTTCGTAATATGGAAGTTTGACTGTATTATAAACATAAATAAATTGTTTATGAAATTTTATTAAATAAAATTACCGTAAGTCGGGTTTTGTAATCGGCAGTCCAGCGCACCTTCCAGTCGGCCATACTTAATGTTCATGTCTTTTGCTTATTTAATAAATGTCATTTATCAACCTTTTTTGTTTGTTTGCTTTTTATTACTAATTATTTTTCATGATTTTTTTACAATTACTAATATCAGTACATTTCCTATTTATTTGATTAGTATTAATTAATCAACAATTAATATTAATCATTTCTGCCTGCTATTTCTGGTATCACTGCCTGAAAAATCTTAGTTTCTCTGAGTCTATCCCTTTCCAAAAATAATGTGTGGTGGGGGCCTTAGTTCGAGAGGTTCCCCTTACCGCTGCCCACCTGCAGATGGTTTAGTACTATTTGAATATAGTCTTAAATTAATGGTCAATCAGTCTCATAATGTAAAACTTCAACTTAATAATTTACTACATTATACTACGATACGTTTTTCTTTTTTTTCTGAGCTTTTAACCTGATATATTCTCGTCCGGTAAATTATAATCTGTAGCTTCACTCATTTTAATGTACTAAATTTAACTCATAGCAAATTTGATTCATTTTGCATGAACGATGTTGGCGGTTAATTTGAAATTTATAATTCTTGATTCTCGAAAGCTAATGTCAGTGATTAAAATAAAAGTTAAAATTTTAATTAAATATTGAATGATTTTTGTTCATTTTTTAAATAAGGACAAAACTCGTCCTTTCCTATCACAAGAAAGGACGAAGGGCACATTCTTAGAAATAAGGACTGTCCTTCCGAAAAAAAGGTCAGTTGGCAACCCTATGTGTGATAGGTAATATCGATTCAGGCTGTTTCGCTGAATTGTTCATAAGCGAACCGTAGAGAATAAGTCCAGCCATTACTACGCGTAGCCGTACGAAAATAAGTAATAATAAACGTTTGATGTTCTAACGTAAAATCAATGATTTTTATAAACAAATCACCTAAAACATTTGTTAGGTTATGTTCTCGTTTTAAAAAAATATTAAAATTACCCTACCTTAGTGTATTAGTTTATTGCGGTTGTAGCTCTAAAAAGAATTGTTTTTTATTGATGAAAGCAGGAATTAGTAAAAAGTATCGGAGATTAAAGACCACAAACCACGTTCAATCAGAAGAAATGGGTAAATAACAAATATGTTATAAATTGACAGTTGACATTTTGTAATAGCAAGAATCAAGTGTCGCCAAGTCGCACGATAAGTCTAAAAACCCTAAATTTAAATTTTCATATTCCCTAAAATTTATTTATTTAAATTGTAAGTTAGTAATACGAATAATAAGAGGTATTACTTCTGAAGATGAAAAGAATTAAGACTATCCCAGAATTAATTTTTCTTTTGTTTAAGATATCCAAATTTATTTTTATCTAATTAATTTTTAGTATTTTCATTTTAATTTTGTTTGATTATTTCTTGCGTTTTGTTAAATAAATTTTGTGGTGTAAATATTTTAAAAGTAACTTCTGGTTTATTATTTTGTTTTGTGTGTGTGGTTTGATTATGTTTTATAGATCCATATTTGTTTATTGCCTTATTGAAGCGACCCGCCTGGCAGAGTCTCAGTTGTGACTAAAGTTTAGGTTCCCAATAATTAATAATAACCGGAGCATATTTTTTTATAGTAAAGGTACATGGTTTATATCTTGTATACAGGGTATCTCGTAACACGGACATCGAACGTGGCAGGTTGTTAGACATCGATAAGACAAACAAAAAATCCCTATAACACTTTTTTCACATAAGCGTAGTTATCGGACAAAATGCAAATTATTTATGGTATGGCGATTTACATAGCGCTTATTAACTAATTATAAAAGATATGTAAATATAAGAATATGTGTGTTTACAACATATAGTCAAACTATTACTAATATTGTAAATGGTTAACATTTATTAAGATATTAAAGCTATTAAAGTTTAAAATTTATTACCTATTATTGTAATTCCTTATCCTATAGGTCTAAGTCCAGGTCGGTCAGTCATTTGATAGCTTCAGGTGTTGCCTTTATAAATTCATCCCAGTTCCCTTGGTATTTATGGAGAGGGCAGTCTTGTACTATGTGGGCTACCGTTTTTTCTGGTACTCCGCAGTCGCAATAGGGTGAGTCGGATATTTGCCATTTGTGGAGCATCGAGTTGCATCTACCATGGCCGGTTCTGATGCGGTTTAATCGGCACCATATTTTTCTAGGCAACTGCATTCCTGGTAGAGTGGTAGTTGGATCTTGAAGACCATTTTGGTTGAAGTTATTATATAACGTCCATTTTGATTTCCATGCTTCCTTTAGGTCGTATTTCTCTCGTTGTAGATATATTTCGTCGGTCCATATTGGATTTCGGGACTTTAGGCGGGATCGAGGAGATTATCCAGAGTTTTGTGGATTGGGAGCGTTTTAGCGAGGTCAGTATCGTATATTTTATTTATTTCGTTGACAGTAGCTTGTTGTCTCCTCAGATCAGCAGGAGCAATGTTGGTTAAAACGTAGAGCCAGGGAATAGGAGTGGATCTTAGGGTTCCTGATACGATTCTAAGGGTGTCGTTAAGATGTATATCTATCTTGTTTACATGGGCACTTCTGTGCCATACTGGTGCACAGTATACTGCAGTGGAGAAAACTAGTGCTTGTGCTGCTATTCGTAATGTATCTGCTCGTGCTCCCCAGGTAGTCCCCGCCAGTTTTCTGATCATGTCGTTTCTGATCTTTAGCTTTTGGGCAGTCAGTTCCAGATGTTTTTTGTATGTTAAGGAGCGATCTAGTGCGATTCCTAAATATTTAGGGTTGGGGTTATGTTTCAACCTTTTATTGCAGAATGTTACGTCAATCTCAGTTTTAGCTAGTATATTATTAAGGTGGAAGACACTTACTTCAGTCTTAAATGGGTTTGTACATAGTCGCCATTTTTGTATAGTATTGATTAAGCGTTTCTAGGTCTGTTATTAGGGTTTCTTCGCCTGCCTGCCTCCTCAGCATAGCAGAATTTTTGAGAGTTGGTTTCTGGTATATCACTCGTATATAAGTTAAATAATAGAGGTGCCAGCACTGATCCCTGTGGCAGACCGTTTTTAATGGTATATGATTTGCTTGTTGTTTGACCAAATGTGACTTTAAAATATCTGTTTCTTAGCCTGTTCTCCAGGAGTTTAGTTAGTTTGGTGCAGGGGATTGTTTCCTTTATTTTTAGTATAAGCCCGTCTAGCCATACTGTGTCGTACGCGGCAGTTAGGTCGATGTACAATGTTAGGGCCAATACTTGTTCACACCAGCTTCGCTTCGATCTAAAACCCGCCTGTTCGGGGGGATTACGTTGTCTATTGTTGTATATATTCTATTGTAGATTAACTTCTCTAAGAGTTTATAGCAAACGCTAAGCAGTGCGATAGGGCGGTAGTTTGCTGCGTGATTGCTAGGTTTTCCTGGTTTAAGGGTAGTGAGGGTTTGGGCCATTTTGAACTTTTGGGGTACGAGTCATGTGTTTAAAATGTCCGTAAGGAAATATCGGAGCCATTTTTTCCAAATGTCCCTAAATGTCGTATAAATTCTGGGAATACACCGTCCAGTCCGGCTGCTTTTTTCAGTTTTAGAGTATTTATGCACTTGTTTAATTCAGATTTTGTGAAGGCAGAGGAAAAACGTGAGTTTTCGTCAAGGCGACCAGTTATTGTTTTAGTTTCTCTTCTGACTTCTTTTTCAGTATGTTGGTCGACTGGGACTTTGTCTGCACGCTGTTTAATATGCATTGCAACTTGGGTAGGAGTAACCTCTGGATTTTGCTTAGGCACAGGGGTTGCTGCTCCGAGTCGGCGTAAAAGGGTTTGCTCTTTGCTACTAGAGTGGGTAAAGTTTATGTTTTCTGTAGTGGTTTTCCATCTTTCTCTTCTTTCGTTATTAAGTGATTTTAGAATTTGGTTACCTAGGTCAGAATTTCCAATTGTTTCATATTCTTTGTAGTTGAGTTCTTCCGTTTCTTTGTTCCAGCACGTATGTATTCTCTCCTGTAGCCGCGTGGTATGTTTCGTTTTACTGCTCCCATCAGGACGCCACAGAAGCGTCTGTAATTTGTAACTTTTGGCGGGACCCAGCGTAGGTGTGAATTGACTTCTTTGGTGTATAATGGCCAATCTACCTTATTGAAATTCCATCTCGGTTTTTGGATAGACTTTATTATAGGTAGTTGTATTCCAATGTTAATTGTGATTGGGCGATGCTGACTTCGTGGGAAGTTTGGCAAAACCTTTTTCATATGAGGCAAGGGAGCCTGCGTTGTGTCCTGCGTTGGTATCGAGGCATATATCTGGGTTTGTATTCGACTGCTACCTGACTGATCGGTAAGATTTTAAGTCTTTAGCATCGTAAATCAAGTAGAGATTTTGTTCATCACTCCAATTTACAATGGCCTCTCCATTTTGGTCGTTTTTGAGTATCCCCAGTTGACATGATGGGAGTTAAGTCTCCTATATAGACTCCTGGGTGGTTTATAGATGGGAGTGGGGGAGTTTGACCATTTGTCTTTAGGAAGTGTGTATACTGCAGTAATTGTCCTTCGTTGTGTGTGTATACTGCTACTCGATAGTTATTCTTTCTATATTAAGTTATTGGTTACTGCTGATTACTTTGTAATTGGTGATGTTGTTTCGGATGTTGTACATTGCAAAACCATAGATTTCGGAGATAATATTTGCTATCATCGTGTATCCTGGTACTTTTGTTCTATATGGTGGTTGTGTTTTGTCGCCCAGATGCGTCTCCTGCAGAGTTATAACATCTATATCATCTTCTCTGGCAATGTTCGCAAAATGCAAATAAAGACGGGTATAATGTTTTTAGCACATACAGTAGTGTTTGTTATTTTCTTCAAACAAAATGTTTTATGGTTTGTTATGTTTATCAATTTTATCAAGTCAGTCACTTAAATGATAATTCCGCGAACACAGATAATTAAGAAAAGGATATTGGTGTAGGTCAAGTCATTGTAAATGATGATGATTCGCAAAATCGGGGAATTGAATCGCAGATATTATAACCTAATAAACAAGTAAATGAGAATCTGGGTCAACGCGTGATCAACACACGCGTGTAACAAGTAACACTGATATAATCTAAGCTGTTAAAAATGTCAGCGACGTACGATATGACTAAATATGGATAGGTGCAATAGATGATCATTTTCATTTAAATTCTCTTCTTAAAATTAACTAAACACAATGTAACACAATTGGATGCTTGAAAATGGTGGGTTTGGACTAGAAAAATACACAGTAATATGTGATCTCATCATGTTTGTCTGACTTTAAAATTTCAAACCTTGCACTTATATATACAGTTAACTTTATTTTTTATTAATGATATCAATATCACCATGAGTGCGTTATAATTTTATACGTACGTTTATAAAAACATCGGTCAATATTATTAAAAACTTGAACTTTCTCTAATCAAAAAATTTTATCAAGATTTTTTGTTCCAAATGCCATCAGAAATGCGCTGGTAAAGTCTGGTGCAGGAGCTACGAGACACCCTGTATGTCTCACTGTGCTTTTACCGAAGTCTATTTCATATGTTTGAACTCTCAATTATAAAATCAATTTAACAATTTTATCAACTTCATTTAACTTTCATACAACGATAGTACAGATATTATTATTATCGCTACCCCCCCCCCCCTATATTATAGCAGTATGTATGCCAATTTTTTTTTTAATTTTCTTATATTAACTATTATGCTCACCTTTAATTGAATGTGCAATTTAAAATAAATCTTTTCTATAAATCATTTTTTGGTAGATTTATCAACTCCTGCAGACTTGTTTACTAATAGTAGACTGTTTACATCTTCATAATATTTTTTGGTAATCAATCGATATAGTGTAGTCTCAAAACTAATTAGATCTACTTTCAAATAAACCAACCAAATGGGAAACTTTTACAGCAATTATTCAAATGAAAGTTGCAAAAAGAAACAACTTCACAAAGAAAACCTTCAAATATTAAAACAATATTATTAAGTACCTTTAAGTAACGTTCAATTATCAACTATTAAAGATAATAAAAGTAATGAAGTTTTAGATTTTAAAATCTAATATATATTCTATAATAAGAACCTGGTTAATTAAACGCAAAATAACAATAATAGAAGTTACATAGTGTATAGTTTTAATTGCAAAACACATCACGCATACTTCATAAATAAAACATTATTTTAGCCATTGTTTTGCAAGGTTTTTCAATTTATTTTACAGTACAATAAATCAGAAAAAAGGAATACTAGATAAATCTAATGGATTTTATTAGTTCAGCTAAAACTAATTTGAGTTATTATTATTATTATTATTACATATGTTTTACTCTATTAGTTTTCTGAAAAGTTTTACTTTTCTAAATAATGAAACAAATTACAGTCATAAAACAAACTGTAGGTGTATGCATTCTGAATACAAAGTAATGTTTAAGAAAGCGTTTACTTTTCAAAAGGTTTCTCTAATTTATTAAATTCGTTATTGTTGATGTGTTGTAATGAAATGATGTAACAGTCATCTTTTGCACGTATAATGTAATGTACTATATAGAAACCTGACTTTTCATGTTACTAAACCGATTTACTAACCACTGTCTGATTGTGAGTGAACTATATGTATAATTTAATTAAAACAATTAACGTTTTTAATTATGTACACGTAAAATATTCATTTTAAGTTGCGACGACGTGTGTAACCTTCTGACCGATATGATTTAAGCTTAACAATCTTACTACGTGAGTTATTAAGAAAGCTTAAAACTCTTTATGTAATTTAAAATGACAAGCATGTCTAATTTTGTACATTTAGTTTTTCCTGTTTGGCATTGTAGTACACCTTTTTCCTAAATTAATTATAATATTTATTCGGTTATGTTGATTTATAGAGATTATGAAGAAAACTTAAGGCGGGGATGAGGTTACGAGCAATAGCGTAACTACGTAAGATTGCGCGCCCCTACGAGACTTACGTTTGTACCACTCACACAGTGCTATTAAATTAAAATGCAATAAACTCTATGTTGCATTTGAAAACAATCAAGTAAAAGCATTATGCTCACATAAGCAACTAGTTATACAGCCTGCTGTTTTATACGATTTACATATATTGCATAGTAAATACATAGCACTGTATACAGGGTGTAACTAATATAACTAGAAATAGTAATGATTTAGAACAGATTTTCTTTCCTGCTGTTCAAAATACGAACCAAGCAAAAATATTGTAAAAAATGTAAAAAAACAATAAATTGAACATAGTAGCTCTGAAACTCGCTCTAGACGAAAAAAGTACAATTACACGTACGAAACTTTTGTTAATGTAAAATATGCAATAACTAATAATAATTTATTACATTTTCATTTACTTGTATCTCTTCAACGAAATATTTTATATGATTGATGAGATTTAACATCAATTTACAGTTTTCCCGAGCATTAACACAGACGAATTGATCAATCAAACTGTCAACATTTATTATTCTTGCTATTGGGCCTGCGTAATGATAATAATTGACCCTCCCTCCCACACAAGCTTCAGAGCTTCTGGAACCTGGTTCACCAGGCAACGGGTTGTAGTAATTATTATTATTATTTCCTCTAAAGATTCTCTTAATACATTTGGTAAACCTTTAGATTAGGTCCGCCACCCGCAGCCGGACATGCTATGTGTACCATTCGATGTGACTAATCAAGTTGAACAATAGTGTTCTAACCTAAACTAACCTAACTTAACCTATTCAAACCCAACCCAACCTAATCGAACCGGGCCTAACCTAGGTTTAATTTAGGTTTGCGTTCTTCATCGATTCATAGGTGTCTTAATTTAGTGTTTAATTAGGTTAGGTTAGATTAGGTCGCATGCGCAATAAAATACGCATTTTCAGCTAAGGTGAGGAAATTGACATGGAAGTCTATAATTTCCCCTCCAAAAAAGTTTTTGGCGTTTATCTCGAAAACTACTGCTCCCCCCAAATTTCACTATGAACACTATTGTTTATTCCAATGACAACAACAACACGGACGGACAGTGATGTTTTTTTTGTTGCTCGCTTGACAGAATATTTAATACTCTAATATTGATTTGCACACTTATCTGTTTAAAAAAAAGTGACAATTTGGACAACGCCGGTTAACGTTCTTGTATGCATTCAGTCAGATAAGACGATGTATCGCTATATGCTTTGCCTTTTAGATAACGCTTCTCATAATATCATGCTTATTTGCATAATTTATTCTCATTTAAATAATGTATGCGAAGTACTTAGAAACTTTATCTTAATCGTATTCTGTATTTGCATAATGTATGCAAGGTACTGAGAATCGTATTTTGCATTTGCATAATATTATGCTAAGTCGACTTAATATATTCTAAATAGGCGCATTCTATGACCACAGGATGGTATATAAACACCGGACCTCGATGAGATCCTTCAGTCTAAGTTACCACGGGCTTGGGATAGAAACTGATTACCAGGGTAATTGTTTACCTTCCTTCAAGCCATACTCACCCAGAAAGCCGTAGAAACTGGTAGCCAGGGTTACTGTTTACCTCGGTCTTTCTGAACATCATTATTACCAGTTTTAAGTTGAACTTGTATAATAGTATTTAAGTGAATATGCAAGTGCATATTGTGTAATTTCACGACGAATAAATATCTTATTGTACTTAACAGTAAACTGTGTTCATTTTGAAACTTGGACTCCGTCTTTTGCGTTTTTAAAATAAAGTACCATTTTTAAAAACGTTTTTCCACGTCAAGAAAAATTAATTCGCTCAAATATAAAAGAAATTCAGAAAATCATGGTAGCTAAAAGTGCGACTTGGATAACCGAAATCTGTATCAAATTTGATCCAAGTCGGGTTCGGATAGGATCGGATACAGATTAGATCGTTATTCGAAGAGTATCCGAAAATTATTTGATTATTTGGAAAGTATTCAAAGGTTATCCGATTACCTAAAAAGTATCTGAAAGTTATCCGTTTATTCAAAAAATATCCGAATTCAACAGCATAATTAAGCAGTTAATGTGTAAAAAAATCTAAACAATTGAAACGTACATATAAAGAGAACGAGTGAGAAATTCAGTAGACTTGTAAATAATATTGCGCTAACTAAATATGAAACACACAGACCTACCACTATTATAAATAAAACTTATTAAATGGTATTAATCATACAAAATAGAAAAAAACTGGCATCAGGCAGATTGCTGAATGAGAAATTGTGTTTTTACATGCTATTCGCCTATGTAACAAAATCGATAATGCACCCTATATACACGTGAATGAAATATATGAAATTCAGCAATTTCATTGGCTGAGATTTAACAGACATTGAATTTTATCCAATTACATTTCTAGATTTCAAAAATCACAATTAAGTTAATCAGAGTTTAATCAAGCTTTGTGAAACCGGCCATTTAATCTTTTAAAATCTTAATTATTATATTAACCTCAAATGTATATTGTGTTAGAAAGATGAAGTGTACATAGTTTTTGTTACTAAAATTTGAATTTTCATTTCATACGCATCCCCCTGTATATGGATTTTCGACATTTAAATAATTTAAAGGTTTGGGGCGACAAACGATTTGTTACCCCTCGGCGCAATTGCGCCTAGTTACGCCACTGCTACTAGGAGCACTTTTCTAGAGTCACTACATCTAGTCACCTAAGCCGCGGTCGATCAGAGTACCGCAAAACGCCGCCATATTGGGACAGAAAGAGTGATCTTTAGTAAATGAAAAATTAAAACCGTAAAAACGTACTTTGATTAAATTCAATACAGTTAAAAATAATGAACAATTTCCTGCTTCTTTTACCCCAATATGGTGGCGGTTTGCGGTACTCTGATCGACCAGCGCGGCTTAGGTGACTAGATGTAGTGACTCTAACTTCTCTTAAGCACAGCGTTCTCGGCGTGGACGCCAGAGAAGTCTTTAAAATATGACAACGAAACTTCTAATAGATCTCAATTTCTCATAGCTTTTGACATCAACTACTGCCGGTAGTTGGGTACTCATGGTACTCGGTACTCATGGTATGGAAATTTCTACTGGAGATTACTCGGTCCTATTAGGACGGTAGGCTCCATGCCGGTATACTTGCTTTTTATAATTATATTTCTTATTAAATAATTAAGTTGTAGGTTAACTGGAAGAGCAGCAACACGATCTTGTCGTTAAGCTGAACTTCGCCTATGAAAAGGTTTTCTTTAAGTATCTCTAAAATAAAAAATAATACATTTTTTATTTCTGTATTTGTGTATATATAAAAAAGGAACTAAATAATAAAGACAATATTATTATTATTATTATTATTAAAAGTTAATCGACTATGACTATGACTAGCCCATCCTAAAAAATTTTCTTCGTCAAGTGTGGCGTTACTAACTTATTATTTTTTTTTATTAAAATATTGCATTATTATCTAGAAGACAAACGGGTTATAATCTTTTTTAATAAATTACATTATATCCAATATTATAGTAGATAAAAACAAACATTAAGTGTTGATAAAAGAATTTTTCTATTCTACTTCCCCCCGAAAATAAACTCCCCCAGAACCCCCCAGAAATAAATTTCTGGCTACGGCCCTGAGTAATGCCGATGGGGCCAAAATTATATATAAAAGATGTGAGTGGAAGCGAACAAAGTGCATACTTAGTATGAAAGAGAGAGATACATATAATGTATCTAATATTGTAGTAGATGTAGTTCCACTCACATCTGTTATATATAATTTTAGCCCCATCGGTATACATTTACCTCATAAATAAACTAATGTTCGACCAATAGTTGTGAGATTTCGTTAAATAATTTTGCGGGTGATGTAATGAGTGGTCACAGCTTTGTAAGTTCCATTGTTGTTAGCTTTCTCAAAATATGTAATTTAGTTATTATTAAAAGTAGAAGTATTAGCTGTAAGTAGTGTATTGTTGTAGATACTATGCCTATATATTTTTTATTCTTCAAATTTACTTAATATTTAAATTCTTAACTGTGTACATTAAAAAAATGTATTAACCACAATCATAAACCATAACCACAAATCAATGCTTGCACTTAAGTGGAAAACGGGCGTGTCACTTTGCATTACTTTATACACTGTTACCGTCAACATAGTGAACCGGCCAATGTGGTTAATGACCGCCCAGTCTGATAACGTAAAACTTCAAACTAACAGTAACCTAACCTCATCTGCATCATGAAAATTATAATTAAGGCCGATCAATTAATAATAATTAACTGTCAACTGTTAGTTAATTCATTAATTCTGTGTTAGTCGAAGTATATTAGATATTTAGTAAATATGCGTCTATTGAATTTGACTATAACATATACAGGGTGGAAGGGGATATGACGCGTTAATGTTAAAGGGTAATAGAAGACATCAAAAGCAACAAAAAAAATTTTGTACAATCTTGTTCTAGAATGTACCACTTTTTCAGAAGAAAAAAATGTTGGAAACTTTAACATCATTTTGCAGCGTTAATAATAGTAGCTTAATTATGGGGCTTTGTCAGCATCTACCTATCATGCATCTCATCTAGCACAACAAAACAACCTTAACATTTAACATTCATAACATTTTTTTGTATGATCAATTGTTTACGCGTATAATCGGATTCTTTTTACATTTAAAAGTTTATTTTACTCAATTAAGAAACGTGGCAACCCTGCAAAGTTTGTAATACAATCTGCTCGACATTATCCCTCTGTTGCATAATGCTGAGGATTGTTATTTGTTGAACTTGCAATAATTTCCACTTATTTGTGCAAAATTCCAATTATAACTGATTACTAATAATGGATCGTAAGGACGTGGTTTATCACAACACATTATTTAACGGTGTCTCCTAGCCATACATTGTATTTAACTAATTGCCAATACGTATTTCGGTACGATGTTACCTTTTTCTCGGCATAAAACCGTCTAAATTCTAAAAGCTGTTATAACTCTCTCCTGGTTGAATTTTTCAAAGGGCCAATCAAAAACCACGTAAAACAATTTTAACACAAACATGCAACTAGGGACACAGTGAGATTTCGAGTGGCTATGAAATAGTTTATTGGCTCATGTAGTATCCCCAAATGTTACCTATCTTACAAAACAAGTAGTTCCCAGAAACAATTTAATAATTCAAAAAGTTATTCAAGTTCGAAATCAGGATAATCATTTATAAACTCCCAGTATTTAGATAAGGGAAGTAGGGGAACTAAAGACATAATGGACCCTGCAGGCAGAACGGGCCTGTTAAATAAATCCTATATTACTACCGACATCTCCCGTGTATATGCGTAAGTAGACTTCGCTCCACCTCAACATGAACTATCTCTATATTTTAGCTTTTCAGAGAGCACAAGGTTACGTTGTTTATTTTTTAAAACCTTAAAAATATTGCTTTATATCTTGTGGTAATAAAAGGCAAAATGGACCGGGCAAAACGGACCAGTTGGACCGTTTTGCCTTCTAGGGTTCCATTTTACCTTCTTAGGCAATAAAAAGCATTTAAGATTGTTTATTAATTATATTATCTTTTTAAATATTTTTTAGATGGTTAGTTCTAATTACAAGCGAAAGTCGAACAGACAAACATGGTCCATAGATTCGATAAAGGAAGCCATGAATATGGTGCACAATAAAGTCATGGGGATTAGAAAAGCATTGGAAATATATACGGTGTCCCTAAGACGACATTAAAACGGAGGATTGAACTATATATAATCATACTCATATTCATAATAATACTCAAAATATTGCGGATGCTCCTAGTAAGAAAATAGGACGATTTGATACAGTCTTTACCAAGGAGCGAGAGCAGGAGTTTGCTAGTTATGTTAAAGAAATGGAATTCCGCTTTTTTGGGCTTACAACCAAGGATTTGCAAACTTTGGTATGTGACGTTGCAGAACAAAATAACATTTCTCACAGTTTTAGCCGTAATATAAAAATGGTCGGCAGATATTGGCTTGAAATTTTTTAGCTAGAGGTCCTGATCTTAGCCTACGTAAACCAGAGGCAACTTTTGCAGCGAGAGTTAGTGTATTTAATCAGGTAGCAGTTAAGAATTTATTCTCGGGTTTTATGAAACCATTATCGGTGTATTACACAGACGCGACAAGAAAGTGGCTTAGAGTAAATCCGTCGGCGAAGCATTTGAAAAGGCAGCTACCATTCCGACAGCACACAACGCTTTTCGTACCTAATATTTACCTACCGAAGCAAACACAACCAACATTGATATTTCCAATCAAGAAGCAACAAATACAAAAGAGCCCCAACCAGTTGTTCTGAATCATTTTCTATGGAAAAAATAAGCAAAGACGATACGGTTGATGAAACTGATGATTCGGATGATGAACCACTTGCTCGACTTCTAGTTGCTCGTAAATGGGAATCATTAAGCAGTTTTGCTGTGTCGCCTGTACAAATAATGCCGGTATCAAAAACAAATAATAAAAAAGGGTGGTGCGAAAAAGAGGGAAAACTGCTATTATAACTTTGTCGCTATATCGTACAGAACTGGAAGAGACATAAGTTAATGCCAAACCAGGTTAAAAGAAAAGTTCGTTTTGGCGAATCAGTTAAGAATAAGGTTGCAAAGTATCAGAAGGATAAGTTTCTCAAACTTTCAAAAAGAAGAATCATCGTCTGGCGAAAAGAGTGACGTAGATTGTTTCTACTGCCATTATTTGTATTCAGACTCCATAGAAGGCTGGATCCAATGTACCAAATGCAAATGTTGGACTCATTGTTCATGTGGTGGCGTCGAAGATAAAGACACTGAAGTAGTTTTTGTGTGAAGAATGATTAAATTAATATAAAATTGTGTGTTTTTGTCAGTTTTTAGAATTCCAATAGGTAACCCAAATTTGTTAAAAAGTGTTCTATTTGAATATTATGTTGTAGAGTTATTTTAAATATATTTAGTATACCTACTGTCGTGTTTAAACTGACATAACATGTTAAATAGTGCTTACGAATGTTTTACACTAGGTACATTTTGCTTTCCTCGAGGAGGTTGCCTTCCTGCAGGTGCGGACAATATGGACCATTCCCATTTTTTAATTTTTGTAATTTTTAGTTAGTCTTTGAAAGTTTTTGTCGTGTTAGGCTAGTCTTTATTATTGGTAAACACTTATGCTCTAGATATTCTTCAGGATCTTTTTCATTCCCAAGCAATTGTTGAACTTGAAATTACACCCTCAAGGAATGCAGCTGAGCTGCAGCCTCAGTAGGAGGTAGGGACGCCAAATGGACGGATGTCTTGTATGCAGACCTAAGCATTTATACCTTAATTTGTTTAATGACCTGGCTTCCTTGTCAGCCAATTTATGCAATGAGGCGAAAAAACGATGGCCAGCATCAGTAACTGCATCAGCATCTACCATAGGGTCTTTAAAAAGCTCAATGGTCTTAGTTAATGCAGGGTTTTTTCTGAGAGTCTGAAGAAACCTCATATTTCCTACTTTGAATGAAGCTGAAGTAGTATCACAACCTCCCATGGTATGTAAAAACAATATGTTGTTAGCTATCGATTGATCAAGTTTGCAGTCAGGAGAAAAAATGAGTGGTGAAGCTGTCCCTTTGCCTGGCTTTAGAAAGCATACATTTGAAAGTACATCCCTACAGCGACCAATTATGATCACCAGCAAATCTACGTCTTCACCCACGATAACTACAGAGTTATGTTGTCGTGCAAGGTCTATTCCTGTGGTGAAAATAAGCGTGTCCGCATCCTCTTGTGCCTGCTTTGTGTGAATGTCAGCTGCTGCAAAATTGTCCCTCAACATTAAAATCAGCCGCTCTTTGTTTTTCATATTGCCTAGGAATTTTTCTTGTGGCACTGTAGGCACCATTGTTTCGTTGAACATCAAATCTACTTTGGGTGTAGATCTTCTGAGGTTTGTTTGTATGATCTTCTAGCTAGCTCAATATATTTAGTACCTCTGCAACTATCTTCTTGAGGGTAACAATCGAACACAACTACGGCACTGTCCTTGTACTTGGACTTAACAAATGAAACGTAACTTTCACAAATTGATGAAAATGATTGCTGCTCCACTGTTCTGCTGCTGTTCAGTTGGTGTAAATACTTTGTATAAAGCAGACTTGGTTCCCTTTCGCATACCACAATCGTCGAAAAGAGACAATGGATACGGGCACAATTCGTATTTTAGAAACTCTTCAGCATGTCCGCCAAAATTATTCTTCAATCGAATGCTCCCTTTCAATGTACTCCCCTCGCCTCGCCACACACCGTTCCATTCGTTTTTTCCATTGGTCAAAGCAATGCTGGAAGTCTTCTTTTGTAAGAGCATTTAGGAGCTCCGCCGATTTTCACTTCACCGCTTCGATCGACTCGAACCGGGTTCCTTTTAAGGCAGACTTGATTTTCGGAAACAGGAAAAAATCACAGGGTGCTAAATCAGGCGAGTACGGCGCGTGTTCGAGCACTGGAGTGCCTCTAGCGGCTAAATAACGCTTCACAGACGCGTTATGGGCAGGTGCGTTGTCCTGGTGCAAGATCCACGACTTGTTTTTCCACAACTCCGGCCGTTTCTTACGAACTCGCTCTCGCAGTATTGCCAAAACTTTCAAATAGTAAGTTTGGTTTACAGTTTGACCCTGTGGCACCCATTCAGTCATCACGATGCCGTTGATGTCGAAAAAAACGATTAGCATGGCTTTAAATTTTGATTTCGACATCCTTGCTTTTTTCATTCTTGGAGATGCAGGAGTTTTCCAGTGCATGGATTGCCGCTTAGTTTCAACATCGTATTGGAATATCCATGTTTCATCGCAAGTGATCATGTTTTCCATCAATTCAGGCTCTTCATATAACCTCAAGAAAATCTGAGCAGATCTGTTGACGGACGAGATTTTGTTCAGGGGTCAAATTTTTTGGGACCAACTTCGCACAAACTTTCAATGTTCAACTCGTCATGTAAAATTTTTCTGACAGTTTCTTTATCGGCGTTTACAGTCTCAGCAATCATCCGAATGCTCATACGACGATCTCCGCGCACAATTTCATTGATTTTGGTCACTGTTTGCGGAGTTGAAACAAAGACAGGTCGACCTGGACGTTTGTCATCTTCGGTGCTCTTTCGGTCTTCAGAAAACCGTTTATACCATTCGAAAACACGCGCACGACATAGAGAATTCTCACCATAGGCCTCTTTCAACAACTTATAGCACTCAGTCGGAGTTTTTTTTAATTTAACAAGAAATTTCACATTGATCCGTTGCTCGTGTTTTTCGTCACACATTTTTATCGGTACGAGAAAAAAACACGTTCGTTTCTAACCTCTATAGGAAAAATACTACTACAGCGACAAAAACGTGTTTTCATAGTAGACACTTCCAGCTATCCAACGCTGCATTCGTTTCCCCCCTACCCACTAGGACGTCTTCTGTGCGAGCAGTCTCGTTATTTAATAGCCAGACCTCGTATACCTATATCACAGTATATATAACATACAGTAATGTGACTGTCGCAAATAATTTCCATCCACCACACCACATGCTGACACGGATCGGCAGTATGCAGACAGCAGTTCTGTCTCAAACACGCGACAGAACGTATCAAAATTACCAGGGCTGTATAAACCCACAATCGTGCAGTAATAGTGCCAGTAAACAATGCGTAGTGTCAGTCGTTGTGCCGCCAAAGGCTGTAAAAATACCTCTGAAAGAACTACAATTAGTTTTTTCAGGTTTCCGATGGATAATCACCGGTAAGTGTTATTTTTTCCTATATTCTATTATTTTTTAATAAATACGCTCGTAAAAACAATGCCGTATTTAAGAATTCATTTTTGTATATATTTACCAATTGCTTAAAATTGAATTACTAACAACAAATAAGCGATTACGAAATCCTACCTAATAAAATTTTTTATACTGATTTATTAAAAGAGTTCAAGAATAAAGAATCTAGGTCAACGCCTTATCAACAGGTGTGAACTACATCATATTTTGTTATTCTCTACTGTTAAAAAAAAGTCAAAGCGTGCGTTAGGATTGTACTTTTTAGCATTTCGTTTGTCATTGTGTCTTTAATTTAATATGGATGAAAATAAATTTTTTCTACTACTAGCTATGAAGTTGACAATGATTGCGTCTCCTAGCTAACTGAGAAGTTGAATTTCTCTAGTAGTGGTTAATAATTTTTTCTATTATTAACCTAGGTTAATAATGGATAAATTCAAATGTTTTGAGAATCCAGGGATAGTTGTTTAACAAAAACTTGTGCAACATAATTTTGTATACCCAGGAGATTGTCTTTAACGTATTTGCTGCTTGAAATTACCTAACACGATAAAATTATTTGAATAAAAATGCCATTAGTTATTAGTGGAAATGTCAATCTGCATCAAACTACTTGATTTTTGTTTTATTAGTGGAAAGGCGAATTTGCATTCCTGTGCTACTTGATTTTTACAAGAAAAAATTTAAATTTGGCTAGTAGTGGAAAAAATAGTATATACGCCACGGTGGTGAAGACATTAATAGGCCACGCACCTTATTCCGCTCGGGGCAAAGCCCCTCGCGAAATAATCTTGGTGCTCGGTCAATAATAACAGTTTTCACCACCTTGGTGTATAATATACTATTATTATTATTAATTATTATTATTATAGTGTAAATTGATTTCATCTCCCCTATTTTGTACGTATGTGATTTCGGTGACCTAGATTCTCCATTTGTTTGTTGAACAGGTATTCAAATTGTATACAGCTATGCATTTGTTCGTAATTATTTCTAAATAAAATGAAATGACTATTGCAGCGCAAGAATATGGTTAATGGCTTGAAAGAATAATGTAACTTTAGTTGGTAATTAACGATGTAACAAGAAACAACTCTTCTAACTTAGATTAATAAATGTTTTAAATGTCTAAATTGATTATCGTTTTATTTATTAGATTCTATAAGTAAAACAACTTCAATCAAATGGTTCACTACACATAATTCTATTTCATGTTTTACTATACTATCATACAACAAGAGATTTTGTTTACATATTTGTTCGACACATTTTATTGAATGCGGCCCTGCGTTTTATTTACCGGCGATGCCGACCTATGAACGTCGGTCCATTACTTCGTTTATGGGCGTGATAATCGAAGGTGGATTAATAAAATGTATGGTGCCGCATGGAAGTAATCCTACTGATTGTTATATATACTGTGCTTATTAATATATGCCTATATAATAATAATATAACTATAAATATAATAATATATAACCTAATAATAAGTAGGTACGTTAGCAAATGCTTACTTTTAGTGTTATGAACGGAAAGGCTGTAAAAAATGTGTTTTTGCTATTTCCCGAAGATTTTTACCGGTTTTTCAACGCCCCTTTTCGTTTTCACTTCAAGCCATTTTTGAACACCATTTGACTGGACTAATTGTTGACGACAGTTTTTGAATTACAACTACATTTACTACAGGTAGTTTCTAAGTTTAGTTCAAATAGAAGATGATGATGGCTGGTTCGTTTTATTGTATGGATGAAATGATTTACAGAATTAAAGATGATACAGGATACACATAATAATATCTTAACAAATTAAACCTGCAATGCTCTGGTAATAAATTAATAAAGAAAACTAAAACATCTTTGTAATTACTATTAATTAAATTTATTAAAAGGAGAGTTGAAGGATTCAGACAAGACTTGACAGATAGAAGGTATAATTAAAGGGGAATAGACTTTTCAGTGAACATTTTTCAGCCGTAACTGTTTTCCCTACGGGAATGAATAAATCCATTGTAATTAAGAAAAATATAAGAAACAAGAAGTATTATAAAACGAACACTTTATTCAAAGAGCGAAACATGATTAATGATACTACCATAAGGTTCTTGTAAGATTCTTACTCCTGAGTAAAAGAGAAATTCTTCTAAGCAAGACATACGTAGATACGAGGAGAACACTGATAATATCTAGAATGCCATGTTTCTAAAAACGAATGAAATTTGTTTTTAGTTGACAGCTACTTTTTAATGTTTTGCGAGTTGATTGCCGTTTAGTTTGTTCGATTTGCTCTAATAGTTTTTTAATTATCATAATTTAAAGATTGTGTGTTCACCCAAAAATGAATTTGACTAGAGAACATTTCCGGGCTATGATTTTTTACGATTTTAAATCGTCATTAACGCCTAAACATGTGAAGACCGGCTTAGAAGTGTATTTGGCGAAGAAGCCCCCGTCTAAGGCAACAATTTATAATTGGTACAGCGAATTCAAAAGGGACCAGTTTTTTCTTAGTGATAAATTTCGTGAAGGACGCCCAAGAATTGCTGTTACTGATGAAAATATTGCCGCTGTTCGAGCAATGCTTGAGGAAGATCGACGGGCATCTTATGAACTTATTCGGGCGATATTGGGCATTGGTATGAGTCAAACACAAAACATTTTACATCAACAGTTAGAAGTGAGAAAACTTTGTTGTCGATGGATTCCACATGAACTGACTCCCGATCAAAAAGAACAACGCATTGAATGGTGCAGAAAAACTCTGGGGCGACACTTCAAATTTGGTTTGGAATATCGTCACTAGTGACAAATCTTGGATTTATTGTTATGATCTCCAAAAGAAAAGTCAATCCGCCCAATAGGTCTTTTGAACCGAACCTAAGCCTACAAAAGTTCGAAGAATTCGCAGTGCTGGAAAGAAGATGATTGCTAGTTGTTTTTCTAAAATGGGTCATATTGCTACTATAGCAATAGAAGATAGACATACCGTTACTACCGATTGGTACACAAATGTCTGTTTACCACAAATCTTTGAAAAAGTACGTGAAAAACGCCCCAAGGGAAAAATAATCTTACATCATGACAACGCATAGTCGTATAAAGCAAAAGTAACAACTGAGTATTTGGCTGCCCTAAAAGTCAGCACCATGGACCCTACACCGTACAGCCCTGACCTAGCACTTTGTTATTTCTTTTTGTTTCCTAAAATTAAAGATAAAATGCGTGGAATCACTTTTTCGTCATCAGATGAAGCAGTGGAACATTACAAAAACCTGATGGTTTCTGAAGTGTATCAGGAAGAGTGGCATCATTGCTTTAAGGACTGGTTTCATCAAATGCAAAAATGTATTGATGTTAAAGGGGAATATTTTGAAAAACAATAAAATCATTTAAATTTTTTTAAAACTAATCTTTGTTTGATTTTCTAAGAATTTTCAGTGTCGCCCTCGTAATGCATATTTTGACACAAGATAGTGATTGGTGAGGTTCACCAAATCTTGACCCACGGTCTAAAAAGTTACTTTTACAGTCTGTTTCTACAATTACAGACTATATAATTAAAATAAGAATAGCTGATTGAACTCTATTAATGAGACTTCAAAGGATTCGTTTAACAGTTTTCTCTCGAGGCAAATTCTTCAGCATAAAATAATCCCGAAATAATAATCACACCTAGAATCTGTAAACTTCTAGACTTGAATGAAATTAAAAAAATACCAGTCGCAACGTGTTGAAAAACAAATTACAGCTTGTATAATAATAAAACGTAAACCGGAAAATAATACTTGATTAGGCTAATATCAAAAATGGAAACTCTAGTTGAACGCAAGTAAACCGCTAGCTTCTCGAGAAATAAAGAACAAACAAGGTAGAAAAATGGAGTTAATAATTAAAACCAAAACTATTTCCTTGTATTAAACTTAAAATCGTTTGTGAGAAACTTCATTAAAATACCTCTTCCATTGTTATTGTTACATTCCTTGCACAAAAAATTTCATAGTTTGCTCATGGTCGTGCTATTTTAAAATGCAAAAGATAAGTTTATAGAGGAAGAAACAGTCGAGAAGAAAGAGTGGAGAAAAATGTATGATTTTTTTCCAAATGGAAGTGTTCCAAATTTTTCAGTATAAAATAAAACGGCTGGATTCATGAATATTAATTTATCATACCTTGGTTGGCTGGTTAGTTCTTTAGCAACATCCGTTAGATTAATATTGAAAGCACAGTCACCGGTCGATGTGAAGGCCGTTCTGTCAGTTAACAAATTATAAAATAAGCTACATGGAATAAAATTGACCTCTATTTTAACGGCAATTTTATTGTATCAGTATATAGTAATTACCCTTTATTTATTATCTATTTTAACATGTTACTAACTGATGCAAATTATTGTTTTTACTGTATTTATAATTCTGTCCATCAAGGAATCAAAGAAAGTCAGTTTATGTTTCTGTAATAAATACATACTTAATTATGGCTGTGAAGAATAAGGTTAATAAATTTTTCTGATTTGGAAAATAGAAATCCGTACACAGGATAAAATTCCGTTAATCCATTAAAAAAGAAGCGCGAAACTAGAGATTTCAACGGCCGAACAAGAAACCTTAAAAACTAAACCTGTCGAGGTCGCATATAGCTATACCGCGGAATTTATACATTTTATTCTTATCTACTACTTAGTTAATAACATAAGTAAGTAATAACTGAAAACTTAAAAACCGAATATATCAAATATTTGAACATAATTAAGATGTAAGGTGATCTTCCTAAAATTTGCGAATTTATACTTTCTATTTTTATTATTTTTATTATTTTTGTGTTTTAATTAGTTTTATTTAAGGCTGTTTAAGAACATCTTTTAATATTCATACTGAATGTGTTTATAAGAATAGAATCCATAATTATTGCAAAATATTCTACTCTGTGTAGTAAGTGCTAAGAAAAAGATGCCAATAACAATTTCTTTGTTTATTGTCGCTAGCCTTATTTGGCGAAACACCATAATTATGAAATAAATAAAACAGATTAGTAAAAATTTCACAAATTAATTAATTGAAACGCAAATTAAACATTTTCGAAGTATTTGAGATATACAAACACAAACTCAGGGTATCTTTAATGAACTAACATATTGAGCTCAATAATTCTCCGTTACTGGAAGTGTTAGATATTTAATTCTTATTATTTTTATCTTTTTATCTAGTTATCTATTTTTTATATTTATCTTAGCGACGTTTGTTTATATTTAATTTACCCTTGATAATGACAGCTTAGCTGTCGAAACATTATTGTCAGGTAGATTATAATAAACTATGTACTAATCTTATTTTATTTATTCAACAATTTCTTTAATTAATCACATGCATATTATTGTATGTTAAAATTTCACAACCTATTTTCACACAAGTGAAACAAGGACCGTCGTATAAAGGGAAAATATATTTTCTATTTTTGAAAACGCTAAAAACAAAAAATTATGCTGAATTACTATGGGTTATGCTGAACGTAACCAACTATCTATACAAAATATTTTATTTAGGTCATCAAATAGCTTTGGTAGTGTAGCGACTAGCGTGCTAGTCTCTCAACCCTGCGGACCGGGATTGAATCCCGATGCTGGCAGATCTTTTCAGAACCATATTTAACCATCTTTAACTCGGCTGCAGCCGTACGATGGGCCTAAGTAATAATAATCGTCGCTCCTCCTTTCCGCACAAGCTTCATAGCTTCTGAGACCTGGTTATCCAGGTAATAGGTAGTAGCAATTATTATATTATTATTATTATTATTGTCAACAAACAGATGACTTCTAGGATCCGATAATTCGATGAACAGATCATGAAATAGTCCAGGCAATAGGGGATTTTACCTGGAAAAATTCATGGTAGTTCTGGAGATAGGCTTACTTTATGTTTTCTGGGTCGTTGAATCCGCATCTTTAACTTTCCACCAAGAATTACCCCCACATCCCCTCTAAATTCTGAGAAAATCGTTTTTCTAAAAAAATAGTTTTTTTTTTGTTTTTGTGAAAGAATATCTAGAAATCCAGAAAGTAGACAAAATTTGCAACAAAAAAGGTCCTATCACATTTCGACATAGAACGAACAGGGGCAGTGCTAGCGTGCCTCGGCAGGGCTGCATGCGCTAAATTACGAAACTCCACTTATCCACTTACGTCGTTTATGTTCGCTCTCCCGTCTCCCGCCTCCACTTTTTTCTTCATAACTCTCCCTCTCCCCTCATTCTTCCTCTTTTACAAGGAGAATGTACTTTCCATTGTAAAACCATGGAAACAGGACGTTTTTTCAGTCAAAGTTAAAGGTTGAAATCTTGAAATTTACGATAAAAATCAAGAAAATACTTACGTGCAATAATGTTACAAGGAAGTTGATGATTTAATAGTTCTGAGCCTAGTTTCTTGCCAAAGTCTAACCAAAAATGAGAAAAAAGGAGAACACAGTTGCGTTTGTTGTTCGTATTATTTATTTCATTTGTACAGGTCAGGACCCCTATTTTCGGGGAATTTCCTATTTCGGTTAGACTTGGGCAAAAAACTAGGCTTAGAACTATTAAATCATGTTTCAACTGCTTTGTAACATTATTACATGTGTGTATTTTCTTGGTGGTTATCGTAAATTCCAAAATTCCAACCTTTAGCTTTGACTGAAAAAACGTCCTGTTTCCAGGGTTTTACAATAGAAAGTACGTCCTTCCCCTTCGTCCTCTTATGTCTTTTTTAGGAAGCGGTTGGAGGTTAGGGACTTCCAGATGCTGAAAAAGAGAAAGAATAAGGGGGTGAGAGAGTTTTGAAGAAGAAATGGAGGGGGGAGGCGCGAGAGAGGACGTAAACGACGTGAGTGGTTAAGACTGTTATTATTTTTCCATCGTTCCTTAGCGAAAGATCGCAGCGGTACTTCTAATATAATCAATATACTTACTTAGCCTATAAATATACCACAATTTAAGCATAAATCATGGGTTTGAGCATCTAAGTCATATAAAGTGCGTTCGGTGCATGGGCAGTCAGGATTTCCGTTAGGGAAAGGCAGACACCTATCTGTCCCTTATAGTTAAGTGCTGGAATAGAAATTCATATGAAAATTACCTGCTTCTAATTATTTTTGCATGTCACAATTAATATTCTAAAGTGACGGTCAATGACAGGTAATAATTATGTACCCTGAGGTATATGTTTGGCACGTAAAAAATTAATGCATTCTTTTTATATATTCGTCATTACCATAACATTCACATGGTGTAACTTAGCGCATGCAGCCATTCGGCACCAGGGCGCATGTTCCGAGGCGCGCCAGCGCTCCCCCCGTTCGTCCTACGTCGAAATGTCATAGGACCTTTCTTGTTGAAAATCTTGTCTACTTTCCGAATATATTTTTTCCCAAAACCAAGAAAAACAATTATTTTTTCACAAAATATACACGTACGTATTTCTGACGATGTTTGAGATTAAATACGATTCAAATCCATTAACGATTTATACCAAACACACAAATATACTTCTAATAACAAAAAACCTGGTAGGTACAGTTTCTGTTTAGTTTATCTTTGTATTTAGTAGTTAACAGTTTATAAACATTATTTTGCTTGAAAAGCAAAATTTTCCCGGGTATCCAAAAATTTTTAGTAAAAATAGATTTTTGAGATAGTGCATTTTTACCTTCTTCCCTTATTCATAAACTTATTGTAAAATGTTGTCTATTAAGGCGAATCCCATTATTTATAATACATGCTGTATAGTTGAGTAAATGTATCGAAAATACACAAATAAGAAAACGAACTATTTACCTGCACGCCACTTTAAGTCAGTAAATTATGTTTAAGGGATTGAGATATTTATGCATACTGCAGTTATTAACCTCCTAATAATGTCATGGGTTTTCTATTCTTTAACACAGTACAGTTAAGTGGATACCACAAGTATGCGGATAAAATAAATACCCTAGTTAAGCGTTATAGAATTTTTAATAAGCGCTGTATATAGATAATTTATGTATTATGTTAATACCAGGTATTAAACTAAAAGTTAAGGTGCTTATAATAATTGTAGGCAGTAGATTGATGGTTCTATAATAAGTAAATCCTTTTTATATTAAGCGACGTTTACGACTAATAATATAGATAAAGAAAAATCAAACATTTAATAAAAAGAAATATCATTACACACACGTTACCGATAAAATGAAGAACAGAAGAAAAAACTATAAGAAGAAAGAAGAAATTTCTCGTTGAAGATGGAGAATGTAGTCGAGAGCAAGTAAAAAAATCAATCAGAGTAAAAAGAAGTAAATGAAGATCAAACACTGGACGTAGAGAAGGATTATGAAGAAGTTGAAAAAAGTATTAGCGAAGAGATTGTTACACCCGAGGATAGTAATGAAAAGAGAATAACTGATGAAAATTTGGATGCTATTGAAGAAGAACACGAAAATGAAAACACATGTTCAAAAGCAATCGCTGAGCACTTCTCAATATATTCCAATGATGGTATGGGTTTAACAAAACTGAAAGCTCTACATGTATTTTTAATTGAAGAAAGAATTACAGTCGTCGATAGAGCTATAAACTTTGGCACTAAAAAATGTGAAGCAATGGATATTGATTTGGAAAGACGTGTAAGGCGAAAATTTAAAAAGAGACTACCTGGAGAACTATCACGCGATGTTGGCTTAACAATACAAGATGAGGTTCGTAGGTCGATGTTTGAATGTATAGATTACACAAGAATTGTCGCAAAGGTCCTCTGCAATGAATGAAATCTCAAATACATTTAAAATTGTTCAGCCAAAGTATTTGATGGTTACGCCTGACAGTGATTTAGAATCAACCGTAGTAAATCTCAACAATATTTATGACGAATTTGAGAAGGAACAAGTGGTGCAAGAAGTAAAGAGATTTCGACGTCACTTATGCGCCACCAATACAAGTACAGAAATAGCTCTTACCTGGACAGCACAAGAAATTCTGCAATTTATAATTAAATGGGACTTCAGTGAATCACTTCCAAACATATTCCTTATCATACAGTACAATTTAACAATTTGTGTGTCCATGGCATCTTGTGAAAGGAGTTTTTCGAAACTTAAATTAATCAAAAATTACTTGAGATCCACTATGAGCGAGGAAAAACTAATAAATTTAGCAATTTTATCCATAGAAAGAAAAGTAGCGAAGGCATTAGATTTTGAGGATGTCTCTATTAACAATAGTATAAAATATTGTTTACTTAGTATGGTACAACTGCCTACAACAAACACTTCGGCGATCACTCAATAGAAGTTGATTTTTGTTTCTGATGCAAATGATAAATAAAAAGTAATAATTAACAGACAAGCTTTAAATCAACTCATTCATTATTATTACAGTGCACGCAACAAACTCTTTAATACGCAAAGAATTTTATTAAAGGAGTTATAGAATGAATGCTCATTGCTGATTAAAATACAGCACAAGTAAAAATAGGTACAAAAAGGAAAATTATTAATAATTAAATTACTATTGCTTGTGTCCATATCCACTTGTATAATAAAATAACCATTAAATTATGCAGGTCTACACTTGTCCATTCTTGTCGCTGACCTTGCTTGTAGTTGAAATCGTTTGTCTTTTACTATGTATAACGCCCATAAACAGGTAGAATAACTATATACAATGGAATATTATTAAATCCACAATTCATTGTGTTTTGCAACGAAATCTACAGAAAAACACGAGAACCAAATTTAAATGTTTTTTTGGGTGATCGATTAATTTAGCCTTGCGGTTTAAAACCATCATATTAATTTAATTTTAACATAAAACGAAATTCGGTGAATAAATGATTTTCTATTGTGTTAGCAACAAGATTGGGCATATTATTTTTTGTGGTTGATGGTTTGATGACAGGTAATATATGCTTAAAGTATTACTTGACATGATAGCTATTAATATTTATGTCAACTTAATTATTATTAAGTAAGTTTAATTCACATTTAAGCAGAGGAGCTTAAAAAAGGTCAAAATTGATTCCTATTGTAAACAGCGTGTTTAAATATCTTAAAACTATAAACTTCTAAATTTAGTCTGGAATCTGATTGCCAAAAATCGATAAGGGGGAGGATCAACTAGAGGGTATACAAAAACAAAAATATGATTTACCTATACACCGTGACCCATTAAGACATAGTCAGACTTTGCCAGTGGTTAGATAACCATTAAAGAAAGAAAATTCCTATATACCATTTTTCTCGTATTTCTTTACTTTTGGAGAAAAACGGCATCGAAGTTCAGCCTAATGTTTTCAAATTTAATAGTATGAATGCATATGACACATATTCTAAAAGTTCAAGCAGATATTCAATACTACTAGAATGTGCAAGGATAGCGTAATAAAGTAATAAAAACGTCTTTATTTTGGCCAAGTGTTTCGTAGAATAACAATAGATAAACAAAATTAAATAAACAAAGCATGTTGAGAACGACCTCTCGATGGATATTGTTTCAAAAATGGTATTTTTGTTTTGTGTTATTTCTGATTACTAAGACAATTTCAAATTCTTTTAATAGGCACATTAACCCCTATATGTAATACAATACTGCAGGTTTGTGAATAAAAAATTATAGTACTCGTGATAGTGACACATATTCTGAGGTCAAGATCAAGGAGATACCCAATACTATTTGGTTTCTCAAATGATAACAAATTGCAAACCCCTTACACTGCAGCTTTGAGTAATAAAACGTAACAGTACTTGTACTTGACTATGTAAACAAATCCATCAATCATTCAGGGTCGTTG
Organism: Agrypnus murinus; assembly: GCA_929113105.1. NCBI lineage: Eukaryota > Metazoa > Arthropoda > Insecta > Coleoptera > Elateridae > Agrypnus > Agrypnus murinus. Next base: position 82,640,508 of record OV816030.1, read on the forward strand.
AAAAAAAACATCAAAAAGAATAATAAGGTTTTAATAATGAAACATTCTAGAATTCCAATAAAAATAACAATACCTATTGATGGATAGATCAAATTAGCTAAACATGTCTTTACTTAATTAAAACTAATATCTCTTTATTAACGCATAACACACCGATTTAATAATATCATTAAATGGGTCAGTATTAAAATGATGTCATTTCTGTCTGCGTTTACTATTAGAATAAAGGGGAATCACCCGGATTAATAGATCGTGTTGTTTTAACATCTAAAATGGAATGTGCGTCGTTTGCGTCCTTGTTGTGCTTGTTTAAACAGATGTCACGTTTTTACTGATGGTGTCAATTTCTAAAGATCTTGCATTTATTTCTATTCGACTTAACTACACTGACCTGCATCAATTATACGCACTTTTCTGAAAACATCGGTCAAAATTTTCGAAATTTTCAAGTTCATTTAATCAAAAAAAGTTACTAAGGTTTTATGTTTCTAATAACCAGAGAAGCTTATCCTCAAAGTCCGATCATTGAGTACTGAATCACCGTGTATATATAAAATTGAATCACCGTGTATATATAAAATTTCATGGCGGATCTGAATCTGGTGTTCGCCACTTCATTTGAAATTGCGAAATGGATGGAGAAAAAATGTTTTTTATAAAAACTGCGAAAACCGCGTAATTATTGTAAATTCCATATCTCAATTAATATCTCAATTATTAATGTGGATATCAATCTGAGATTTTAGGTGATTGATCTTTTGGGTGTCGTCTTTAGTATTAGATGTTTAAAGGTCGTGTTGTAGACACAATTAGTCTACAATAGTATTTTGTGTCTCAAGGGCAAAAAATGAGCATTTGTAGCCCGCAGTTAGGGCTACAAATGCTTTTCGGTTCAAGTGACATACAAAAGTTTTTCGCCTACCTGTTTGAAAGTTTAAAAAAGAATTCCAAAAGTTAAACAGTAACGTAACTTATTAGTAAATTAAATAGGCATATGTTAGAGGGAATGAATGAAAATGAAAATAACGCCAGACGTTTTTAGTAATTTATTAACTAAATTAACCTAATAATCATTACACTACATACAACACGGTCGTATAGTAAATGTTTTTATTATTATTGGTAAATAAAAGGAACATGATATGACTTTTAATTAGGATGAGTAATCAATCTATCATTGTATAATTTATTGAAATTACAATTTTCTTTTTATTAATTAATTGTCACAACCTAAATTTATACATACAATGACACTGTGAAAAGAAAAAAACAAACGACAAATTTATCGACGAAGACATGAAAATCAAAGTTATGATCTAAGAAGCCTAGAAAAATTTGACGTATGTTTTTTATATTTTTAAAGGTTAAGTAAAAATATGTTTGAGATTACATTTTCCGTCTATTCTGTTGCTAAAAGTTTTACGAATGAGTTATATTTTTAATGTTAAAAACTAATGATTTCATTTTTTGATTAAAATCTTTTTAGGATAATGCACAGGAGTGGTCAAAGTATGACAATTTAAAAAACAAATACAATTTTTACAGTATCTCCAACTTAACATAAATAAATCGTGCTTTCATCTAGTAGTAGAATAGAGGTTATGTACTTGACATAAGAGGGCAGTAAAAAGTTTGACATAAGAGGCCCGCAAAGAAGCCTTAACTGCCCTCAAAACAGGACATTTAGAAAGCACTTTCTGATCAGGTAGGCGAAAAAAAATTAAATGATTATACCACTGTAGAAACTCTGTAAGTGCATTGTAAAATATGACATGCGGTAAACTTGTTTATTTTTGAAAATAGAAGGGTAAAGTATGAACAAAATATGATGTGTAAGGTCCAAAGAAGTTTTTTTATTAGAAACAGTTTTTTTGTAAAGTGGCTACCCAAGCAGCATTTTTAGTCATCGCTACGTACCAGCAACTACCGGTGGAACTATGAAGTCTTTGCCACTAGTCACAAGCAGGTAATTGTTACAGTTTTGTTACGTGCCTGGAACCAAAAAGAGGAACACTTTTTAGGTAGCAGATATGCCAGTTACGTAGCGGGAACGTGGCGGCGTAGTAATTGCTACTTTCGTGGAACTTTTTTTTCTCTTTGACACATCGTGTTGTGCTCGCGAGGTTGATCTCTCTCTGTCTCTCTCTCTCTCTCTCTCTCTCTCTCTCTCTCTCTCTCTCTCTCTCTCTCTCTCTCTCTCTCTCTCTCTCTCTCTATCTTGCAACTTAGCAAATATTCTATCATTTTCTATACTATTTAATGCTGCGATCGTGTCACAAAATGGATTACTATTTTATTTGTTAATAGGTACTTAATAATAGAAAGAGCGATAAAATATTTAATTATTTTGTCATTCCAGTATACCAAAATTATAAACCATTGCAACTTTTCAGTTAAACGTGATGATGATCGATAAATAATATTTTTTAATAAAAAATATCTTTTAAAATACTACATATGACAAAAATATTTATAAGTTGATACACATGATAGAAACCATTTTTATATTATTCCTAAGGCACAATTTGACACCAAGTTGTTATTTTTAATGAAGGTTGTATAGTAAAACATCTATTAACAATCATAACAAATTGCAAATTGATTAATGGCCTCCTACATTTTACAAATAAATATGGAGATGGAGTAGTTTACGAAATATCACTTTAAGACGATTCTCCTGGGTAGCAAAAACGTTTTACTTTAATACTACTGTAAAGTTCCTTGGCATTAAAGGGCTAAGCAATGGTTTCAAACTGGTAGCAGGAACTTTCAGTACGGCTTCAAAGTAATTATACTAACAATGGCTTACAGCTAACGTGTCGCTGATTTCAAAAATTCTTTTTTTAAATAAAAGTAAATCATAAGTAAACCAATAGTTAATCAAAGGTAAAAAAATAAAGAAATACGCGTTTTTGCATTTAATATCATACGACTTATTTAAAAAAATAACAAATTGACACAAACAAGACGCAACGTATTTACTTGAAATAAAAACGTTACTCGCAACAGACAAGGTGCCCGCGTGGTTAACGTAGTGCCTTTATACACGGTCGGCCTAATGGTCGATTCCCACTAGCTACGCTACTTTTTTAAATTAGTTTTTTAGTAAAAATGCATCGCTGTTTACAGTTGAACATTTCTTAGACTTTTAAATAATTAAATAAAAATTATTACGATTATAAGTCGTACATTGCCTAAATCGTAATTATAACTCTCTCTAATTATTATGCAGAAAATTGGAACAAGAACCTACGAATAATATATAGTTAAGAGTTACCATAAATTTAATAAAATGATTTATTTATTTATATATTCGAATAATTGACATAAAGTTTAGCGTTTATTGCTTTTTTAATTTATTCCTAAAAAATGAATCAAAAACTATAAACCTGTGAATTTACATTTTGAAATCTGTAACACGTCGAATGTACCGTTGTAAGTGGCAATACCGTTCCACATACTTTAAAGGTTACTCAGAAGTAATGGAACTACATAGTTCCAATAAATAGTATAAACAACTACACAATTACTAAAATATTCCGAATTGAAGTAATTAAAGTCATAAATTTAGTTGTAGTTACGCAACAACTACTCAATCAAAGTTCCGATCGCAGTTATTGCTACTTAGATGCTGCTTGGTAATCTCCTCCAGGGTAAGGAAATTATCACTCGCGACTGAAAAAAAATTCGATTCTTTTCTTATTTTAGCGTTTGTGAACGAATTTTATATTTAAAAATTTATGATTTATTCTTTCAAGAATTAAATTTTAACGAAGGCAGTTTTATTCCTTCGCCAACGAATGCAAAATCAACTGTTTTAAAAAAATTCCATTCGTGAATGAATACAAGCGGAAATGAATCATTCGTTTTCAGTTCTTATTCTTTTGTACTACTTATAGTTCTTACTGCTCTGCAGTTTTATTTATATAAAATCATTAACCAATCTCATCCAATATGGACCGACACAAACAATTTAATTTAACTAAATATATTAACTATGATAATGAAACAAATACTACTTCCACTTGTTTAGAGTGTGAGAAGAATTTAAAAGAAAATCTATTAACTTGAAATATTAAGCGGCATTATTCTAACGTACATAACTAATAAATAAATCGAAAACAAGGCATCAATTAATTAAGAATTATCAAACAAAATTCGACAACGCACATACAGCACCATACAGATTTACTCTCGTGTATTAATAAAATCGAAGTAGCTAGAAATACGTCCGACGTGCACCAATGTATATTCACGTCCACTATTCTTATTAGCCCATTTTGTCACGTGATCGTATTGAACTGGTAATTGCGCCAACAAAATTGCATCTTTACATATTAAATAAACCTGCGTTGTTATTTAACTCCCGAATGAATCATACCATACGTGATAAATTTGTGAACGATAAATATTTTTTAACTCTCAACAAATATGAATCGCCCGGGAATGAAAATTTATTTATATCAGAGAATTAAAAAATAAAATTCTTGAACGTATGAAAAATTAACTTCTTATAAGAATTATTCTTTTGCGAGAAAATTAGATTTTTTCGTTCTTTCTACTCTGAAATTTCTTCACATCAGAGCCGATAAATAAGCTTTGCTGTAATTTATCGCATAAACAACTTGGGCTTCGAGATGGTTTGTTAATAAAATTATAAGTATCATATTTCGTTAAAACGTTTTTATCACAAAGAAAGACATTTTTGACTGAGTAATACTAAATTAAAGAAAGAGATTTCAGTAGACATTTTATTATGAACTCAATAATTATTTCTTTCATTTCGATGCACACGTTTCTAAGAAATATGATATTTATAATTTTATTATCAAACCAGCTCGAAGTCCAAGTTGTTTTATAATAAATTTCAGCAAATCTAAATATTTTCTCATTATAAATATTTTTTCTCCTATTTCGCAATTCTGGATGAACTGGCGAATTCCAGGTTTAAATGCAACAAGAGTTTTTATATAAGAAGTAATTTTCTGTTTTTGTATGTCCTTTAGTTGACACCTACTTTAAACGACTACTTATTATAATTACACGGCGATAGATCCCCGATTAACTATACAGTATACTGGGTGTGAAAATATAACAAAAAATACGAATTAAAAATTGTTAATGGTTATAAACATATCATGTTATACACATATCACTTTTAAATTGTGAGTATAATAGGCGTCCATTAACAATTTTTAATTTGTATATTTATTTAAAACTCGCTTTAATAAAAACACGTTTGTGTTAATTTTGTATTTTATTTATATATAACAAATATGCTTTTATCCTTCTCATAACTTTATTCAGTCTCTCGTTAACAAATTTCAAAGGGGTGGCCAACTGACCTTTTTTCAGGACAGTCCTTCTTTCTAAGGGTGTGTCCTTCGTCCTTTCTATTATAGGAAAGGACGACTTTTTGTCCTTATTTAGAACAATCAACGAAAGTAATTCAATATTTTAAAATAAAAATTTTAATTAAACTTAATTAAATTTTAATTTAATCACTGAAATTAGCTTTCGAGAATCAAGAATTGTAAATTTCAAATTAACCGCCAACATCATTCGTGCAAAATGAATCAAATTTGCCATGAACTGTATTAAGTTAGGTAATTTAGTACCTTATTGTTGTTAAAAGCCATTAAAATGAATGAAGCTATGTTATTATTTTAATTTACGGACGATGAAGAAAATGTGATTACAAACTCAGAGAAAAAAGAAAACATATGTGTCAACCGGCCAATGTCGTTAATGACCAGCCTATCTCGAAAATTGCATAGAATATTTACTAAATATCTAATAATCTTTTAATAACTTTAACTAAGGCTTAATTAAGGCTATGCTGGGGACAGCAGTAAGGGAAACCTCTCGATCTAGACCCCCACCACACATTATTTTTGGAGAGGGATAGATTCAGAGAAACAGGCATTTTAATAATACTAATTGTTGATTAATTAAGATTAAGCAATTAGTAAGTGAACGTAAAAGTTTATCAAAAAGTAATTAATAATAAAAAACAAACAATATAGGATGATAAATGATGTTTTGTAGTCGTAAATTCAGCGCGTCTTCCAGTTGGCCATGCTGTCTGTTTATGTCTTTTTCTGCTTTAATATACAGGGTGGCTCATAACAAGGACATCAAACGAGGCAGGTAGTTAAACATCGATAAGACAAACAAAAAAATTCCTATAACATTTTTTGTCCGAAACGTAGTTTTCGGAAAAAATGCAAATAAAGACGGGTATAATGTTTTTAGGACATACAGTAGTGTTTGCTATGTTCTTCAAACAAGATGTTTTATGTTTTGTTCTGTTTACATTGCTGATTCTGCAACATGATCATTTTTACAATACAATGTTATGAGGTCAGTCCCTTAAATGATAATTCCGCGAACGCAGATAATTAAGAAAAGAATATTGGTGTAGATCAAGTCATTGTAAATGATGATGATTCGCAAAATCGGGGAATCCCCCCATTGAATCACGGATATTATAATCTAATAAACAAGTAAATGGAAAATCAACGCGTGATCAACACTTGTGTAAACAGATAAAATGAGATCAAATTTCAAGCAACACTGATATTATCTAAGCTTGTAAAAATGTCAGAGACATACGATATGACTAAATATGGATAGGGGCAATAGATGTCCATTTTCATTTTACTTCTCTTCTTAAAATTATATAAATTAATGTTTCTGTTCTCTTTTTTCTTGTTTAGGTTAGCATCATTAATTAACACTAATTAGTAAATTCCATAGGCGATTGGAATTCGATGTGCAAAACTCTTACCCAATTTTTCACTATTGAAAGTTGAGACTAGATTTAACCAATTGTACAGTAAAAAGATATGCGAGGTCACGGTTAAATAAAATTAAAATCACCTTATAGACAAATGTCTTGTAAAAATTAAAAGCTTAATACACAATTTTGTATATTTACGTTGTGTACAATTAATCATCATTTGAGACGTGCATTTTAGTAAAGCAAAAACCACTACGTCAACGAAGCGAAGCGATTTAATTTGCAATAGTACAATGTAACACAATTGCGCGCTTGAAAACGGTGGCTTTGGACTAGAAAAAAGTACACAGTGATATGTGATCTCATCATGTTTGTCTGGCTATAAAATCTCAAACCTTGCACTTAGATATACAGTTAACTTTGTTTTTTTATTAATGATATCAATATCACCATGAGCGCGTTATAATGTTATACGTACTTTTATAGAAACGTCTGTCAAAATTATTAAAAACTTAAACTTTCTCTTATCAAATAACTTTATGAAGTTATAAAGCTGGTAAAGTCTGGTGCAGGGACTATGAGACACTCTGTATATCATTTATTATCCTATTTCGTTTGTTTCTTGAATGAATTGTTTATTTTGTAAATAAACATTTTTTTATAAATATAATATTTATAAAAAAGAATAATAGCCGGCAGCACGACAGGGTGGTTGTAGTGGATTATATCGCTTAACAGAGTTAGTCGAGTTTGCTCCGGAAAGTACTTGGATGGGTAAACCACGAGCGCATTGTACTTGCTTACATGGCCCCACTGCCTCGTCTCACATCCACATATCCACTCTGTGGTTCGGTGCGCCCACCACCTCGACACCGAAAGGTATAAGGGGGTTAATAATTATGTAATGTATGTATGTAAAAAAAAGAATAAGTACATAAAATTATACCTTAATTTTATAGACGTTCTTTAAACTATGTATATTTATGTTAAATAAAAATAAACCTAAATGATTATGCATACCATAGTAGTATTTAATTGTAAGTTATTTGATTTTATAAATATTATAATGATAGAAAAATTGTTTATTTATAAAAATTAAAAGAAATTACTCAAACCGGGAATAGAACGGGGGTTTTAAAATCGTAAATCCAGCGCGCCTTCGGTCGGTCATGCTGTCAGTTCATGTGTTTCGCTTCTGTAATGAATGTCATTTATCATCCTTTTTTGTTTGTTTCTTTTTTATTATTAATTACTTTTTGATGATGACACCACAATTGTCTGGAAAATCTGCTAATTCAGATTTTCGAAAATCTTTTAACAACTTTAACTTCCACGTTTAAATTATTTTGATATTATTTACAATAACTATAAATAACAATAGTTCGGAAATACTTTAGTTTCTATAACTATCCCTTGAGTTTATAGTAGAGATAAACTCGTGTATATGTGGAGAGAATCGCTTTGTGAGCATTCAAGAGAGCCCTCAACGACCTTATTGGTCGGTTTACTACATTGACGTTTCGTTTTCATTTAAATAGCTTTGGAAAATCTTTATTATTGTAAATGAAGATCTTTGTTATTGTAAATGAATATAATAAATAACGTTTCTGGAAATTTTTGACTGTCCTTAATTCCTACTTTCAAAAGTTGGCAACCCTGATTTCAGGAGATCTACAGTCTACACCTTGCTCTTAATTACTACGAAGTACTCACAATATCCTGAAAAAGAGATGTATTTACTCACCAATTAGATACAGATTCGGTCTTGGAATACTTTTTGTTGTAGAGTTGTATTCAGTTAAAGTTTCTTTTGTATAATTTATAGCACTTAATGCAAATATACTGTTTTTATAAATTGACTCAAAGTATATGCATACAAAATTGTATAATATTCATATTAAGAGGCTTCATGAAAAGGCAACCTAATATCCTGAATGTCACAATGTCGCATTCTTTCACACCGGTAGGTCATTCCAGAGCGCATAAATAAATAAAACAGAACTGTCTAAATTGAGATAACAGTAATTATTACATAAAAAATATCATCAAATCATGCGGTGCATTTCAAAAGGTCAATATCGTTAACTTAATTTTTTCTTATATCTACCAGAAACTTCTAATTTAGAATTTTCTTATTTATTATACGATTTAAGAATGGGGTCGCCTATATCAAGTTAAAACGTGAACTATCATGTCCTATAACGGCAAAGACTTAATGTTTATAAGAACATTATTATTATGCGTGACAGTCATAAACAATTCGTATACATATTTATATTTTAATTGGCTCTACGCGTTTACACTGTGAGCCAAACCAAATTGCAATATTTTTAAATGTCTGTAAATCTTATCTCTTAGCCGATTCGTTTTTTTAGTTATAACTTTATAAGCTATTGAGTTATAGAATTATAAACTCGCATTTGTTTTTTGTTCTCTATTAAATTTCCCGACATAACTTAATTGATGAGGGAATAGTACTGAGTGCTCACAAGGCAGTGTTGGACAAAAAGCATTAACAACTAAGGACCAACTTTATCTGACCGTTAATTTCATAGATACGATTGTTGAAACAATTTATTGTAACTATGACAATTATTTACTTGGTAAATTTGTAGGATGGAAAGACCGTCTTTTATTTTAGATTAAATGATGATTTTGATTATTAAATATTGCAATTAAACTGTTCAATCTTTTAATAATGAATTGTTAATTGTATTTCTGTAATTAAAAGGGATTAATTATTAATTGTAATTGCAACTGGATTTTACAGTTAATTTGAGGAGGATGTATGCGTGAAAAATATAACAAAAAAGAACTATGTATTTCAAAAATTACAGAAGATTACAATTTCTTTTATTAAATATTTATTATAGTATTACTGCAGTGGCGTAACTACCGCCCCCGCAGACCCCGCGACGCAGGAGGGTGCGCAACCATCTGAAGGGCGCCGGCTGCTTTCGTGAAACTAGTTTGTTGGGAATAGAAATTTTAAAACAAGCATTGGAGGTAAAAACATTCTATGAACTATTCTACGATAATGAACTATTATTAATTATTGTATATTTTATTTAAACAAAAGTTATGTTTATGTTTGTCGGATAGTAACACCTTTTACTAAATTTACAAAAGTCAAACGGATAAATAACAATTTAAATTCAAATTACTTTTTGTTGTTACTAACATAAAAACAAAAAATATCCTAACAGCACTACATCTAAAAAATAAGTTAATGTTAGGTAAGAAACTTTTGTCAGCAGTTAAGTCGGCACACAAGAATTCGTGAATCATGCGCCCATAAACTACGTGCAAATACTCGTTATTTGTTGTATTGTAACATACTCGTACGCAAAATTATAGTTTTGACCTAATGATCCAAATTACTATTGAACATAACGACGGCTCCGATTGTAAAGTAAACCTTGAGTGGGCGTTATAAATTATAACGCCCGCTTATAATGCCCTAGTGTATAAAAAACAAATAATATGCAACAAGACATAATGTAACGAATAGTAAACCCACATATGACGTCATCAAAACATTCTAGATGTATGAGTCATCAACTGTATGACTCATCAATAACACGTGCAAGTATAACTCATCGACGTCACTTTTTAGCAGCTGCGTGTATGACTCATCAACACGTCATCGAACATTCTAGATGTATGAGTCATCGTATGAAAGATATAAATTGAGTCGCGAGTAGAAGAGAGTCAGTTAATGTTTAACCGGCGTCGGTCGTGTTGAAATGTACTCTGAATAATTAGTTATTAATTATTGTAATACATATAAATACATATAATAATATAAAGTGTAAATTATAATAGTTAAATTATTATAATAATTAAGTTATAATTATGGTCCTAGAGGGTCATAACAGATATAAAAAAATATATAAAAATGTTAAAGAAAATAAACACGTTTTAATCTATACTCCTTCTTTTATTAAAAAATCAACTAAATCACAATTTCAAATTTATATTTATGCGGCATTGGATGACAACACACAAAACCATCGTCTACCATGTATAATGTTTGAGAACCACGACGTTCACAGCATTGCATCCGCAATTTTTGTTCACAGAACTTCTTGGATATGCACATCCAACCTCTAGCCCAGGGGTTCCAAAAGTGCGGCCTGGGGACCAAATGTGGTCCGCAAACCCTAGTAATACGGCTAACGATGTTAGATCGTCCGCGATTTTGAATTCGTAGAGATAATTTACATTTTTATAAAAAAAGTACTTTCTCTGGGAACAGACTTCCAAATCATAAGTATTAATAAGTCCAAAATGAGATCAAAATTAACTGATAAACATTTACAAGCGGTGTTAAGAGTACATTCAACCGACTTAGAACCAAGGCTTAATGTTACTATTAAAAGAAAACGTTATTTTCGCAAATATTACAGATAACATATATGTATATAAAACGATGGATGAAACACTATTTATTCAGATTCATTTAAAACGTATCAGTATAAAAAATTTCCGAATTATGTATCTGTTCGTTTAACCCAAAATGATAACTATTTAAATTTTTTACTTAGACGTATGGTTAAGGAGATAAATAACTTACCAGTAGGAAGGACAATTTTGCTCGTACGATCAAAAATGCAATAGTTATTTCAGCCCAAAGATTTGCAACTCCTAAACTTTTACGGTTATTTGTTTATAACTTTTTTATTACAAACATCTCGCAAAGAAGTGTATTGAGGAACTTGTAAAGAATCGAATTTCCGACAAAAAAGTTATGAATTACTTTTTTCCTCAGACCTACGGTTAACGAGATAAATTGAAAAAACTCTTTAACCTCTTTTTCCAAGATGGCGGACACTTCGCAGCCTCCGATTTATACGAAAACTTGAATGTAGACTCACCACACACCCCTCTACATACTAAACAAGAAATTGCTGTTATCAAGACTAAAAAAGTTTTCGATTTTTTGCTTAATTCTAGTAACCTATGATCATTGGAATTGGAACTGGTTTTGAGATGGTCTTGCAATTGTGCAACTTTTGCCAACTTCGTATTTTTTGTTTGTTTGCTTTTGGGCGAGGAATCAGGATGGCGGAGCATTCTTCGTACCTTATGGCATCGATTGCTATGATCATTTGGCCGACTCTACTAGAATTTAGCCGAATCTGGGTGAATTCCGCCCCCAGTAGGAATTTTTAACGTGCCAAACATCACATTGACGCGGGACCTACAGTATTACTTTCTATCCGAGAAGAAGGCATGTTTTTAATTTTTCTCCGCTATGAAAAATTACCAGCTCGGCCGGGGGTCAAACCTGCGATCCTTGGATTATGAAGCAAACATGCAAACCACTAATCCACCGAGGCTGGCTTCGTATTTCGTATGATTTTCGAAATCCCAATCGTGTGCAATGTAACATTAACCACCCTGTATACAGAGGAAACAATCATATTTTATAAAACCATTCAACACTTTTGCTTTTATGAAACCTTTGTTAGTTTTTATTCTTTAGTAAAATCATTCTTTTATTTTATGGACACGGTGTATTTTTAACTAGCTTTATAACTTGGTATCTTTAAATACCAACAGAGGCAACAGAGATGATACTTAACACTCATTTGGTACCTCTTCTAGTTATTTACGAATTCTCATAACAAATGAGTACTTTCAGTAACGATTTTAAATGAATAAATTATAAAACGGATTGTCCTCCTAATCTAAACTACGGCAGAATTTTGAAAGTAAATGAATGAGAAATGTTCAGTTTATACCATATCAAAGATTCACTGAAATTGACTAAAAAAGAAAGTATGGGCATTCCAAAAAGGGTACAATTCAATTTGGCTGCCCGTATACTATACATATACATAATCTCGCGCGGGAATTAAATTTTATTCTAGATTTATCTACCTACAGAAGGGCATCGAGTTCGCGGTCAGTTTCACGAACAGGTCAATACATGTTTGTATGTTGAAACGGTTTGTGTAGATTCCCGTCTGCATTTCTTTATTTGTGTGTCCAACATGGCATTCAAATAAAATAGACTGTCTTTATCGTTTCAATTCTGTATAATAAAGCGGAGAGGGATGGGATATCAAAGCTTACGTAAAACTACACTTTCAAAACTAATTTGGGTTAATCTAATGAGATTTATAGTATCCGACATGTGTGTTTGAGTGTATGTGTGGATCTTTTATTTATAAACACTTAATCTGCACAGGTAATGGTGACTCATTTTAAGAAAAAGGCGGGTTTGTTTACTACTACTATTAACAGTAGACGTCTGGGCAGGTATAAAAATTCAGTTGGTTTTTAAATGGATATCCTAAAATTTCAAGGACCTAATTGATTATGGCGGTTCCGAAAAGGATCGGTGCAAGTCAAACGGTGACATCGTGACATTCTTCTCGACTAAAATATCTTTTTATTACTGCAGGTTATACAATAATACGTTTTACACATGATCTTAAAGGTTTAACTGAATGATTTCACAAAAATAATACTTACACCTGAGCAAGTGTAAACAGCAAACTACCTTATGTGGTACATCATTCGTGTTTAAACCCACCATCGAAGTTGAATGCAACAACTTTAAGCGCTCTCCTCCCCATCTCATCGCCTTATTTCGCACAACATAAATATATACATATCATACCCACTCAATTGTCGGCATTTTGAAGTTGATAAGACGCTTTGCAGCTTTGCTTTGACAGCAGTGACAAACCATGAACAGTTCGCCTAGGCCTGCCGATCGTCATCGTATTGCATGCTGGTAATTACGAGGATCGTATATCACAATATAACTGTTGTTCTGTAGCCCACCAGCCATTTGTTTCACAGAGAATCAACAAGGTCATACACGACTGCTTTCAATATTTGCGAGAGTGCACCTACTGGTTATAACTATATTGTGGCCTTAGTCCCCTAAAGTTCAATTTATACAACTAAAACTGGTGGCTGTGACGTCACACTAATAGATCGAATAATCTATCACTCGTCGTAATTTTATATGCACGACCTCTATATCGTGCACTCAACTACACTATCGTAAAGGATATAACATATTGTTTTAATTTTTAGTGGACCTCCTTACAGTATCTTACGGATCCTACTTAGGGAAGAAGGAGCATATCCTTCTTATGCTAATTCTAATGTATCTAAAAAATTGAATAGTTGGACCTGTCGCTATGAGAAGGTGAGGGTCAAATCTAAAAACCGTTTCTTCCACTGTTTTCGAGATAAGAAAGCACAGAAAGAGAGCGGCTATTTTGTTACATAAGTCGACTTTTATAACTCATAATACGTCATCTTTATTTAGAATTAACGATGATTGTAAAAACATGTATGTTTAAAGATTTAATGTAACTGCAAGCAGGAACGTCACAAGTAGGTATGCATATAATTGTGGATTGCATATGAGCGCAGCACATCTAAAAATTGTTTTTCTCTTTTCATACGTTTGGATTAGAAATAGTCACTGCTTTTTCATTTATTGAAATGATAAAATAAAAAAAACAGTTTATCAGCCTCTTCCACCTCTCAGTTGTTGTTTCACAGTATCATCTTAATATCACAATTCTATGATCTACTGTGGTTTTTCATTCAAATAACTAAACATTCTTTCTTTAAGTGCTTTTGTAGTTTGCGTACAATTTGATACAAACTCAAGATAAAGCAGAATGAGAATCTCCCATCTAAATGTTTTGAGTTCACTCAAGTTGTAACAGCATACGGGTGCATAGCTTGAAAATCAGAACTTAGAGGTTTAAAAGAAATCAATACTACTTTGTAAAACGGAGGTTGATCTTGCTGTTCTGATCCTGAACTACTTCAAAACCATCTGCATCCACTGTTATGTAAGTTCTTCAACATGTGTATGTGCACCATACAAATTACCAGTCTGTCTTTAGCTTATGGCTTAAGCTTATGGTGGATGATTTTGTTTGTAGCTAATGGTTTCTAGTTAACTAATCGATTCATCGAAAAGAAATTTAATCTTTGGGTTTAGATAATTACGATAAAAGACCATGATGATTCTTATTGGTTAAAATTTATATTTTTAGTAGAATTCGACTGTAAATATTCAACGTCAGTCAATGATTGAGTGAAATAATATTTTAATAATACAAAACTTGTTATTATAAGCACTTGATCGCTTTATTCAATCCTTTGTTTCATCTTTACCAATTAAGAGCTCGCAAAAGGGCACTTCTTTCTTTATAGTTATGACCTAGAAGTATGTGTTTACTGAACATGTCATGTTAAATTCTTTTTAGAATATGCAATAATATAGGACCGATAATACTGGATGGCACTGTTTGTTTAAGTCCACATTCTGGGTTTCGAGAAGCTTATCTGTACCCATTGGCGTAACTAGGAGGTCCAGGGTGCCCCCCCGCCGCCCCCTAGAATGGCCATGGGCCCCCCTAGGAAAAAGCCAATTGAGCGCCTGGATGTTTAAGACGCTGTCTCCGGGAAACTGAAATAAATTTGTATTGAATGGAAACAGAATTATTTTTATGTTCTCCAATTTGCTTCAAACTTTCAAGGATGATTCTTTAACCCATAAAGGCCGTACTGACCGAAGAAAGCATCACTTATATTGATAAGATGGGCGTAGCAGGGCGGTAAAGGTTAAAATGCTAACTTTGTGTAGAATCATCGTATACTCACATACTACAGCTCATTTTGACGGGCTCGGCGAGTAGAACAACTTTTGTCTGTTGATGCATTTGAAAATTCCTACTGTACACAAAGTTATGCCATGAAAAATACTGAAAAATGGTACATCTTAGTGGTTATAACCATTTTTTCGTGGATTCAGAAGGTTTGCCACCATAAGCTGCATATCGTCAGAATCTACGATACATTTCACTCCAGATACACTTACATTTATGCACTGAGTCCGGGTCGCCTGGAAGAACTAGTTCAAAATGTACGGTACAAAAGTACAATAAAATCTTCTCTTTTGTCTATCTCAACAAATATTACTCAAAATTAAATATTGTTATATGTCATTCGAAGCGTCTCGACGAGAGCTACACCATGGCATTATACAAAGACATTATGGTTTTTAGGTTTTGCCATAATATGGTAAAAACATTTTTAACCAAGAGTGGTTAAAAATGTTTTTTGATAAATGACTGTCAACTATACCTTAATCCTATGGGTAAGCATGACCTATTATACATTTTCAGAACCCGTTCGTTTAGATGTATAACTTTCTCTTTGCGCTATCTTGATCCAAACATTCCCTGAAAAGTTCAACGACATTTGTAGAGACTTGATTTCCAAACATGCTCTGAGAGGGAAGTAAACGTAACAGGAGAAATGATAAATATCTACATAATAGAGAAAATATTTATACAATTAAGCGACAGATTTATCAGCAATGTTCAATTTATAAAACTCAGAAATATTTGTATTAGGTCGTTAAAAAAATCCGAAAATAAGGAATATTAGTACGTACTAGATTAGTAAATAGATAAGGAGCATTATTACTAAAAATCGCCTCGACGCCTAAAATGATGCAGGAGGCAACCTCAACAGCAAAGTTAGTGGTAAAATTATATTAATTACTAATAAACAGCACGACAACAAAAATACAAAATTCAACAAAAATACTAACGTATGAAAAAACTCGAAGACGTGATATAGACTATAACGTAGACGAGAGGCTTATAAAAATGTATAATATTGCACCCTTACCCTGAGGATTTAGGTATTTTCCAGTGATTTGTCAAAAAAACACATTTTCCACCATATTATGACACAAACTAAAAACCACATGCCTTTGTATCACTTGGTGTAGCTCTCGTCGAGACGCTTCAAATGTCATAACGGTGCATAATTTGGAGTGATTTTGTTGAGATAGACACGACAAAAGATTTTGTTGTACTTTTGTACCGGCATCTTAGTCTAGATCTCCCAGGCAACCCGGACTCAGTGCATGAATGTAAGTGTATCTGGAGCAAAATTTATCGTAAATTCTAAAGATATGCAGCTTATGGTGGCAAACCTTCTGAAACCTTGGTTAAAACCATCAAGATGTACCATTTTTCAGTAGTTTTCTTGGCATAACTTTGTGTACAGTAGGAATTTCTAAATGCACCAAGACAAAAGTTGTTCCACTCGCCGAGCCCGTCAAAATGAGCAATAATATGTGAGTATACGATGCTTCTACGCAAAGTTAGAATTTTGACCTTTACCGCCCTGCTACGCCCAGTTTATCAATATAAGTGATGCCCTTTTCTATCAGTACGGCCTTTATGTGTTAATGAATCATACCTGAAAGTTTGAAGCAAATTGGAGAACATGAAATTTTTTCTGTTTCCAATTTTGTGCAGTTTCTCGGAGACAGCCTCTTAAAACTCGCCGCGCTCTATGGGGCCGTCCATAAACCTGGGGCCTGGCCCTCCTAGAGAAATTCTCTAGTTAGGCCCATGTCTGTACCTATATCAACAATTTTCCCATCTTATTTAAAACATCAGCATCACATTAGAGTTTAGCATTAAAGTCAGTATAATTATTTCTAACCGCGCATTAATTCGGTGTACCAAACAATTTCCAGTCCTTTATGAAATTTGATTAATAAGCCAATCATTTTCTTTAGTTATTTGGAAAATAGGGAAAAAACGATACATGGATGGACTAATATACTAAAAGTCTCCAATTACCCATTATAATTGTTCGCCGATATGGCCATTTATATTGTAATGACCGGGATTAACCCCTATACGCCGCCGTCGAACATTCGATCCTGGCGGCAGAAGGTATGACATGAACAATGACAGAAATTGAAATGACTCTTAGACAGCTGTACAAAACACAATACATAAAACAGTCTAATCTAGCACATTCTAGAAAGATGGTATACGGCATATAAAGCGCCGCACAGGAAATTATTCAGTGAGTCAACAACGGAGTAATTAGATGTTCAAGGTGTAATAGTAGTATGATATAAATATCAGTGAATATAAATAAATGTTATAAATAAATGTTGCATTGTAAATAAATAGTTTGTAAATATCTAGTTGAAGTTTAGTAACAGTTTATAATAATTGTGTTTGTAATTAGTGTTAAGTGTAAATATTTTCTTTTGTTAATAGACGATTACACAGCACTTTTAGTATTATTTTAAAAAGAATGTTACAATATATAAAAAAATTCTGAAGTACCACTTTTCACAACATATCCGCAGAAAACCAATCAAAGTCATTTCAATGTCACATTGGTGGAAACTCACACGAGATCATAGGGAATTTTTAGCATATTAAACTACGTGCGCAACTGAGGAACTGTACCAGAATCTAGCCATGTATCATTTTGCCCCTATTTCTCCTATAATTACTGCGCTGTAAGACCAATTACTTTGAAGGACTGAAATGCTAGTCGTAGCATTGTTTGGTTAATTAATGTTAAGAGTAGGTATAACATTAAAGCTTGCTTTGTTTGGGATTAAATTTATAAACTGCACGTTTAGTGTGACAGGAATTGCAGACTAGGAGAATCAGAACAGGAGATCTAGCTCTCGTGACCTGCACGGTGAAAATCTTTACATATTGTAAAAATATGCAGTTTACCATATTTGTTGTAGTTTCTCTAGCATGCGTTGTGTCAACTTCAAGTACCTACCATACGAGACGTACCATTAGAATACCAATAACTTAAGACCGCTCTTTATTTCGTGTATCTAATTTATTTCATTCATGTACATTTCGATGATTCCCTCTACCAATAGGTATGTAGATCTGGATTTGACCGAGTTTTGTAATTTTGTAACCTACCTGAGTTGATGTCTTTCACGCTGTTCCTTAACATACTACGTCTATATTTACCTGAAACCAACAGAGAACCAATTAATACCTATTTAAAAAATATTGGTAAATATTAAGAAAATCAAATCTAATGCAACATAATAAACTAATAAATAAAGTAAGTAACATGAACAAATATCTCGAATATCAAAGTCTTTTAGCACAAAGGTGCGTTGTTTTGTAGTAAGCATGATTCACTGAAGCATTAGTTATAGGCTATAGCCATCAAAGTAAAATGCTTGAAACAAGTTCTCATGCCCAGCATTTGATTTTTAAGTCTTTTCATATTCAAGAGGCCTCAACCATAAACTCAACAATCGGGAAAGGTACGATCTTCCAATGGATGGATAGTGTCTAGCGATAGGATTCGTTGATGGCAGGAGTGCACAGAAATATCTGTTGCTGACAGTGGCGCTTTATAGCTGCTGACGATGTACTGTGAGAATCAGTACCTGCGTGCTGGCGAATCTTCATGACATGCGTTGGTTTTAGAGTTATTAGCACTGGTTGTTGTTACTGGCGGTTGTGGCAAGAAGATATCTGGCTATAAGGTACTGGTAATTGAGTCGCTTGTATAAAATAATGAATAGTTGTAAAAAGTAATAGGTCAACGGTTGCGAAAATAACATGGAGTGCTCCCAGTGAGCACAAGGGCAATGGCAGTCGCTACTGGCAGTTTAACTAATTAGATACTGTGGTGGTAATTTCCCAAATAATCGTGTACAATGACTGCTGTGATAATAGATGGTGCGCTCTTCTGAAGTCGGAGATTGTTGTCAGTTAGCAAAAGTGTAAAACTTAGTGGCGGGTGTATCTAAAAGAGCCAAGAGGACATTATAAAACCGATATGTAACTTTTAGTGTGTTTATAAATACTGAGCAGTATTTATACTCCATAATAATTTAAGGAACAATACGGCGCTAAGGTGTTGTTATATAACTTATGGTAACGCTCCTCACTGCGAGTGATGGTAAACTCCTACAGTACAAGCCGCTTCTGCAACGCTGCTTATAAAACTTGCAAGTTTCCGCCAGTGGTTGCAATTTTCAACATTCATAACCAGGCAAAAGTATTTTGCACTCTATATTGTTGGTTGTGCTGGATTATTGTGTGAAAATATCTTAAAGTAGTATTTTGTTGATGTCTCTGTGCGGTACCAAAGGTTTCTTAAGAGAAACTGTAGTTAGAAGTTTTAAAACTAACCTAAAAGTAATTTGAATTTTGGTTTAATTATAGTGTTTTTCAACGCCAACAGCCCTCAGCTTATTTAACGGTAATTGCTATTACTATGGGTTGAGCAAGTTTTACATTTATCACCACCTACAGCTACATAGGAACTCAACACTGTTGGTTTTATAAATTGGTAACTACAACTATTATAAAAACTCATTATATAATCTTTGGTAACCGTTACTAGAAGTAATAAAAGTTAGTGATGCAAATGTTTCTGTAAGCACTTTATATAACCTAAAGGTCTTGGGCCTTTTAGTAATTTTATATACCCACTAAATAACTTTGCAACCAATTAGTAATCTAATAAATCTCCAATATAAACTCGCAACCTTAATAAAATCTTTATAAAAAATGTCTGTTACTTAAGGTGATGAAAATTGTTTATTGGACAGTGTACTCTCCTAATTAACTTGTCAATTACAGATTTTCATCCGACTGGCACCAAAAATGAGGATAATATCGCCAGAAGGATTTTGCCGAACAAATCGAAACAATCGCGTCCGGCTCTCAACGAATTTTTCTTCGCAATGTTATGACGAATATAACAAACAGTAACGTCTGCAAGTTCCTTGACAAATGTACTGGTGCAAATTGCTGATTTGTGTATGACATATCTTCTTTCTTCGACAACACAAAACGTCGTAGGTACCTGGTAGGTAATGAAATAAACTACGAGAGTGGTGTGATAAGTCAGTGACTTTCTGAGTTTCCCGCGCAGTAACTTTAAATGCAGTACTGCTAGAGTAGAGTGACTTTAAGCACTGCTCCCGTCAACTGCCATCTATGAATAGACTACTGTAAAATTTTGAGAAGGCCGCGCCATTTAGTTTGTGTTTGATAGCCATTGAAAGCAAACAACCTCGTGAATTTTAACGAAAATGGAAAAAAGTGAATTTAAGCATTATTTTTTGCGTAAAAAAAACCATCGCCGAAACCAAGGAAAGGCTTGATAAATACTATGGGGACCCTGCACCATCAATTTCAATGGTTAAGAAGTGGTTTACTGAGTTCCATTGTGGTCGTACCAGCACAAGTGACGCCGAACGTTCCACGGTCGCCCAAAAGAGGTCGTCACGCCAGAAATCGCCGATAAAATCCATGGAATGATATTGGACAATCGGAGAATGAAAGTGCGTGAGGTGGCTGAGATTGTAGGCATCTCAACTGAGCAATGTTATGTTTTTTAATTTAGTTTCAAAATATTTGATGAAACATTTCTCTATATACCTACATACCTTTATGCATTATTATTTAATTAATTGTGTCCTGAGAAATTTGGGACTAATTATCCTGCGACTGAATATGGCCTCAAATGGTGACTTTAAGGACTGTAACGTATCCATTTGAAAAAGCATGTGGATTTTCTAGTGACCAGACGCGGTAATCTTGGGAGTTTACAAATCAAATATATCCCAGTTTCGTGGGTAAAAGACGTCATATTCAAGAGATGGTCGAAATTTAAGTTACTCTGGGACCAGACGTACGAGAAATTAGATAGTTTAGAACATTTTAGCAATGGCAAAGAGAAAACTTAGCCAAGGCTTAGAATAATAAAAGCGCATAGTAGCTGAAGACTCCTACTGCACAAAATATACTGTTATACGTACGTATTTCCAGTATTAACTAGTATCCTTAAATATATTAGAAGCTCTCAATTAAATATACAATGATGGTTACGTCACTACTTAGCTAGGATTCCACAATCCTTATTATAAAAAAACTGTAACACATATTACCCGTCATCATCCGGTACATGTGGAGGCTACATTATAATAAGATACACATATTAAAAATGTTCTTCCTTTATCTTTAGCATAATCTCTTACATTCTTTAGCCTATTTATGGACTTAATAAAATCTACGACAGGAAAGGTGTTATTAATTTATAAGTTTATTCATGATAAATTTGCAATTTGACTATACATTCATACTATACTTTGTTATAAATAACTCGAAGATAATATACAATTATACGACGCTATAGTAAAATAACAGATAGCTAAATAGTTGGGTAAATTATTGCCAAAAAACCTGTAACAATTTAGTCCCTATTGTACGTCTCATGTTGGGACTACAGTGAAGGAAAGATAGCCAATGTATTTCTTATGGGAGTTTGTGCTTCGTTGTTGCCACCCATTTCACTGTATGAATCTATAGAAATGTAGAGTAAGATTCCAGAAGTTCTAAACCTTTGAAAACAGCAACCGAAAAAGTGTAATTGTAACCATACAAAAGAAGCATTTTAAAAAAGCCTTATTAACATGTATTTGTTATTTTATTAAACATTACTTGGGATTTTTACATCGTACATGTGTCTAGATTTCCGATATTTTATTATTTATACTTTTTTGTTTAATTCTTTCGTCTTCAAATTCTTTCAACATAAAAATAACGGTTCTTTAGCTTCTGTATGATCTTTTTAATCATTTAATTTACATGTAAATACAGGAAGTCCCAAACGTAATTTTAACGCTAAAATGATTTCATCATGATAAAATCATTCATTTGTTCAACTTGTTTCAAAAGAAACTTGCAAAAACGTAAATTTAGGATTAGCAGCAAATGCAAAAGATTTTAGTAAACAATAAACCCTTCTGGTTTTTTCTACTTTTACTTCGCGGAACTACATAATACAGTTTGTACTTACTGAAATGATAGTATAACGTTTTTGGTCGGCACTATTATTTGTCACCGAACGCATATAAGCCAATTTCTTAATACAGAAATAATTATTTGGTTTCAAATTTTGATAGCTTGTGCGTCTATAGATCTTCGCTTAGTTGTTTGGGTTTTATCGTTTGTAATTATTATTAACATTGTCGTGTTGTTTGCTGTAACTATTCGTATTGTAGTATTACATAACGCACATAGTACATTATACATAAGTATGGCGGATATTGTTAAAAACAGAATGAGTTGTGTACTAAAGGTTGGTGAAAAACAGATTTCGTCAAATTTGATAAAATATCGTCTTACTGAGACCCCGCAGTCATTATCAGTAATTATTCGACAAGTTTCTAAAGAAACAGGTATTATCAAAAAAAACTTTGTTCTCAGTACGTCAAGAAAGTATTTCACCTGATGGAATAAAATCTCCAAGAAAAAGAGCGAAGAATAAGAATACTTCGAAATCGCGCAATATAACCTACTGTGGCGGACTTAGGAGTGAAATTAGAAGAAAGGTGCACGAGTTTTTTTCGCAAAATATACCACCAACGATGAACAATATTGTAGCAGCTGTAAATGACTATGAAAACTTGCCCAACTTTAGTAGAAGTACGTTGAATAGATTATTACGTGATATGAATTTCCAGTATGTTAAGAGAGCACAACGATCTTACTTAATTGAAAGAGAAGAGATAATTGCATGGCGTCATCGTTATTTAAGACAAATTAAAAAATATAAAGAAGAGAATTACAATATAGTTTATATTGATGAATCTTGGGTCAATCTTGGCCACAGCGTCAAAGCTCAATGGGTGAATATGTCAATTAAATCATATCGGGACGCCTTCATTCGAGGAAACCAGTGGTTAGGTTTGAAAGCTCCCACAAATCGTAGCGCTCGTTTTATTTTACTTCATGCTGACAGCAAACAAGGTTTTATAAATGGGACAGAGTTGACCTCTCTAGCAAAGAAGGACAGTGCGGATTATCATGATGAAATGGATGGAGCTACTTTTGAGACTTGGTTTAGAAATTCTTTGTTGCCCAATTTACCTGCAAAATCAGTTGTAGTAATGGATAATGCACCATACCATTGGCGAAAAATTGAAAAGATACCAAATCAATCTAGGGAAAAAAGAAGAAATACGATCATGGCTTTGGTCAAAAGATATATATTTTGACGACGATTACTTGAAAGCAGATCTATTGAAAGTGGTGAAGGCTTTCGAATCTAATTACGACAAATATATTCTTGAAGAATGTGCAAAAGAATACGGCATTCCAATAGTTAGATTACCTCCGTACCATTGCGAGTTAAATGCCATTGAATTGTTTTGGGGTGATGTAAAACAGTATATCGCTAAAAAAGTATCACATTTAAAGAAGGAGATGTTCGAAATGTAATTAGGAAGCGTACGTTCAAGTGACAGCGGAAAATGGAACAATTATGTTAACCATGTAATTAAAAGAGAAGATAACATGTGGCAAATTGATGGATTGATGGACGATATTGAGCCAATACTTATAAATTTGAAAAGTGATAGTGAAAGTGACGTAGAAGATGAAAGTGATTTCGAGTGATTTGTGCTAATGCTAAACTTTTTGCTGTTGTACTTTCTATACTCATATTATTTGTTTTCAATTTATCAATGCTTTTATATAAAAGCTGTACAATTAAAAAAGTGTAGTTTGAGAGTATACAATAATTTATTAGTTTTAATGTTTCTTTATTTAATAAAAACCAAATAATTATAACTTGTGTTGTACTTTTTTATTTACCTAAAATTCAAAAACCGAAATAAAACGTTTGACTTTTAATTATACTCAAAATTATTAGTTTTGTAATAGTACTGGCGTTAACTAATAAAGTATGGAACTATCAAAAGAAATCTTTTATTAAATATTTTTGAGAAAAATCCTCGAACACGTCGATTTTTATCTTAAATGAGACATATTTTAGCGTAATTGTTATTTGCACATCGTCTTTTGTTTCGGAGTTATGGCGATAGCGAAAATATTTTTAAATGGAAACCCTAATTTTTTATGATGGATTTGGAAAGCAATTTCCGAGATAATTGCTTTTAAAGTTTTAAAACAAAAATTAAAAAACAATCAAGAGTTCCAAGTTTTAATAAAAAAATTAAACATTCTTTTAAGAACTGCCATAAATTTAACGCTAAGTCAATTGTTACATGGTACTTGATTTTTTTATCAAAAAATCTGAACTCTTGATTTGAACTTTGATTGAATAATAATCAAGAATTTAATTTTCTTAATAAAAAAATCAAGTATCCATGTAACAAGTGACTTAGCGTTAAAGTTATGACAGTTCTTCAAAGAATTCTTTTTTTTATTAAAACTTGGAACTCTTGATCGTATTTGTTTTTAATTTTTGTTTTAATACTTTAATACTTTAAAAGCAATTATCTCGGGAATTTCTTAATACAGTATCATACTTTGCATACCTAGCATATTTAATCTTAGCATTACATTATCTTTCCAAATCCATAATAAAAAACTAGGGTTTCCATTTAAAAAAAATTTCGTTATCGTCATAACTCGGAAACAAACCCAAGCAGCATCTAAGTAGCGGTAACTGAGATCGGAACTTTGATTGAGTAGCTGTTACGGAACTACAACTAAATTTATGACTTTATAGGTTTAATTACTTCAATTTGGAATATTTTAGTAATTATGTAGTTACTTCTACTATTTATTAGAACTATGTAGTTCCATTACTTCTAAGTAGCTTTTTAAAGTATGTGAAACGGTATTGCTACGTAGTATAATTACTTTAATTAATCAGTAACTTGCCCGAAGCTACTTTAAAGTTTTTAAAACTTTAAAGTAGCACCGAAAGTTCCTGCCACCCGGTCTGAAGCCATTGCTTAACCTTTAAAGTAATTTAACTATACAGTAGTATTGAAAGTAAAACTTACTTTTATGCTACCCAGGAGAATCACTTGAAAGTAATTTTCACTACTTATTTAGCATCACAATTACAAGAAAGTTCCAGTTACTATTAAAAAATTACAATGAAGTGACAGTAACTTCTAAAGAGGCATATCTCCTGTAGGTTAGTTTGGAATTTGGAGGTTAATTGTGTTTGCAGTGGTAGTAGTTTTGCAAGTTTTTAATAAAAATGTCAAAGGCAAATGCAATAAAAAAAACAAGAATTTTAGATATATGTCCACCTTTTATAGAAAATTAAAACAGCAGTTAGGTGAAATCAGTGGAAACAAAATCAACTGTTTACAATACAAAATAAAAAAAAATAGGGATGAGATCACTGGTAAACCAGCATGTAGTAAACAAGGGTAAAATATATTTCCCTTTTTTCTTTCGTCGCTACAACTTTAAAATAAGCCATAATTAAATAATAATTGTTATTAAGTAGCAATCAGTATAAAAATATTGGTTGTTTGTTTACGATTGACGTTTAAATTTGAGGTTAAGTTCCAATGGGAATTTTGCAGTGACATTAGGAGCTAGAAAGTGGCTACGGAAACGTTGACGTCGTTTTATAGCAAGAGTCACTTGAAAGTTCCAGAATTTTTTAACTTATTTTATACTTCGTGGTAACAACAACCTAGAAGTAGAATTTGTTTAGTTCCCGTTACTGTTTATAAAGTGACACAAACTTAAGATACACATTTTACAGTTAATACTACTTTAAGGTGACTTTTTCAAAACTACTCCATATTTACTTGTAAAATCTTGAAGGCTATTAATCAATTTGCAATTTGTTGCAATTGTTAAAAAGTGTTTTACTATAACTCTAAATAAAGATCGAAATAAATTTAAATCGATGTCAAATTGTGCCTTAGGAATAAAATA
Organism: Agrypnus murinus; assembly: GCA_929113105.1. Taxonomy (NCBI): domain Eukaryota; kingdom Metazoa; phylum Arthropoda; class Insecta; order Coleoptera; family Elateridae; genus Agrypnus; species Agrypnus murinus. The sequence goes on from OV816030.1 coordinate 82,666,779, forward strand.
AAATGGTTTCTATCATGTTTATCAATTTTTAAGTATTTTTGCCATATTTTATTCAAGACATTTTTTAATAAAAAATATATTTAAAGAAGGCGCGTTGTTATTTTTCGATCTATCATCATCGCATTTAACAGAAAAGTTGCGATAGTTTATAATTTTGGTATGCTAGATTGACAAAATAACGAAACATTTTATCTCTTTATGTATTATGTACGTATTACAAATAAAATAGTAATCCATTTTGTGACACTACCGAAGCATTAGTAGAGAAAGTGAAAGAATATTTGTTAAGTTGCAAGAGTAAGAGAGAGCAACTACGCGACACGATGTGTCAAAGAGAAAAAAAGTTCCACGAAAGTAGCAATTACTACGCCGCCACGTTCCCGCTACGTAGCCTAAAGGTAGCTGGACAAGTTCCGGAGAGGTTACTGCAACGTATCTACTACCCGAGAATTGTTCCTCATTTTGGTTCCAGGCACGTAACAATACCGTAGCAATTACGTTCTTGTGACTAACGGCAAAAACTTTATAGTTCCACCGGTGGTTGCTGGTACGTAGCGGTGACTAAAAATGCTGCTTGGGAAAGACGATCTACAAATAACGATTACACTAAAATATGTCTCCTTTACGATAAAAATCGACGTGTTCGAGGATTTTTCTCAAAAATATTTAATAAAAGATTTATTTCGATAGTTTCAGACTTTATATGCGCACTACATGAATAGCAGCAAATTTTGAGATTTTGTTTTACTACCGCTGTCAGAAGAAGTGACTACCTGTAATATAACTTGCTCGAACAATAGGGATTATAAAGGTTTATGCAGTTACAACTACAATATTTAGAATATTTACAATATTTTAAAAGTTGCTCGCAAGATGTTTGGCAACCCCGTTGTCCACAAGAACACACACTGTAGTCTCAACGTGAGACGATCAATAGAGTATCAACTTAAAACCAAAGTTATCACATTATTAAATTATTTATGAAACAAGCAACACACGTTTTTCTGGGTACACTTGGACCTTAAAAAAAGAATTTTTGAAATCAGCGACACGTCAGCTGTCAGGTCCCATTGTTAGTATAATTACTTTAAAGTCGTACTGAAAGTTCCTACCACCTGTCTGAAGCCATTGCTTAGCCCTTTAAAAGCATGGAACCTTACAAGTAGTATTGAAAGTAAAACTTACTTAACTCACTTGTACCATAAATGACTATTACGAATTATTACTATAATGTGACGTAGTGGACTTTTTGATCGGCAACTACCGTGCCAAAAATGATAAAGATTCATACATTAGTATTCAGCTCTGCTAATTTAATGAGCAATAAGTTGCATTAATATTGTTTGAAATATATGTTTTTTTGAGTTAATTAGAGAGATTCACTAATTCTTTTTACAATGGCTCTAAAATAGTTTATTGACTCAGAAATTAATAACAAATAACGAACTGCGGTAAAGCGTTATTAGGTTTTAAGAAATACTTAAGCATTACATGCAAAGTAGGCAAAGTGTAGTTAAATATAGATAAATTATCTTCAGACAGCTAGAATAGTAGAAAATTTTGCATGAATGTGTCGGTTACATCGTGAGAGAATTGCCGAAGAAAGAAAAACCGTCAACTAAAAAGTCGGGTTAGTGACATCAACTCAATCTTTACCAATGTGTTGGCCCAAAAGGTAAACTTGTCGACATATCGAGCTTTCGGAAAATTAACGAAATAATAAATTATACGGAAGTATATAAATCACCTACCTTGAAATATTAATACTGAAACAATAATCGTATTGTCTATATTACGTTACACATTTTTCAGTACTGTTAATCAGTACAACCAATTTTATCACAATACCGGTAAAAACCTACTTATAGAGCATGTATTAGAACTTCTTTATCCTAATTATACACTTTGAGTTTTTTCTAAACGTTTTGTTTCTACAGAAACATCTTGAATAACACACTATAAAAAACATAGAAAATACTTGAAGAAGACTATAATTTAAGGGAGTGTCCTAACCACACATTTCATTTGACTAATTACGAAAACGTATTTCGGTAACGATGTTACCTTTTTCCCGGCATAAAGGATTTAATTTCTAAAACTTATAAACAGACTGTCGACTTGTCTTTCATCTAATAGTAAGTCTTACTGCCTTTCTTCAAACGTCACAGCTTCTGACGTCATTTGAAGTTACCATGAAATAGATATACCTCTCACAAACGATACTTGTATTTCGTATTCACATTTAACCTACAAAACAAGTATGAACTAACTAACGAGTTTAGCGTATATAGTAACGAACAACACGGGACAGGTATACATATACCTATCTCGAGGTGCATTAGTACTACCATATCGCGACCTTGCAATATTGCGGGTGTTGACCTTCGCTAATAATTTGCAAAAATATTGTGATTTTTGTTATTAGGAATACGAAAGACAGCTATTTTAAACGATTATCCTTTTATTTACTTATCTATTACGCGGTACATATAAATTTGTATGCTTAACGTTGATGTAATAATGATGTTTCCTAACAAGGAACAAACAATACCTCTGTCAGAATAAATACCGAAATAAGAGCTTCCTGGTTCATTTTGATTTATGAATCAATCTCTCTAATTATGTTCCAAGTTGTAATAATTTATTATTTAAAAAATAACTAATTTGATATTTTGTGAAGGTGGATAGATGGCCATTTCCCATTTTAATAGCCTTCGTGGGTGGAATTATGAGATAAAACGGCAAATTTAGTTAAACGGGTCTCCAATAAAAATAGAAAGTTTACAACTACTTACATATATATTATTTCTATGTGTTTGGTTCTTTTTGATGATTTGCCAACGAATCCAACAGTTACCTCTACAGTGGTGGCTGGTGTTCGTTCGTGTTTTCCCATCAGATGTCTTGAAGTATATACGAGTGCTGTTGACTACGCGACTTTCATCCTTACTACTTATTAAGGTGGCCGTTATTTGCAAAAGGTAAAATTTTTTAGCCACCGCCCCTAGATCTCTTTAAAATGTCAAAAGAATGAGCTGTACAAAATTCCAGCCCATTTGGCCAATATTAACCCCTGCTACCGAGAGGTCAAAGTTCAAATGGGATTTAACATGGGTTTGGGGGATTTCTACATTTCATTAACTTTTTATCTTCAAATGTTTTAACTTGAAAATTTATTTACTTAGGTTGTTGAAACTGCTTAATACGAATATTATAGGATTCAAACTGTCGGAAAAACTTTTGACAGTTGACAGCTGTCAAAAAAGCGGTCAACTCCACTAAAATGAGATTTCGCAAAACTGCCAAAGTTTTCTTGGCATCAGACTCGTGTTAAGCAACATAAGTATACAATATTTCGTTAAAACATAGAAAGATAAAAAAGTTTTACCAGAAAGTCTCCAAAAATGCACGAAATCATGTTAAATCCCACTTAAACTTCCCAAGCAGCATTTTTAGTCATCGCTACGTACCAGTAACTACCAATGGAACTATTAAGTTTTTGCCAATAGTCACAAGCACATAATTGCTACGGTTTCATTACGTGCCTGGAAGCAAAATGGGGACCAATTTTTGGGTGGCAGGTACTCGTACGTGGCGGTGTAGTAATTGCCACTTTCGTGGAACTTCTTCTCTCTTCTCTTCTTCTCGTTCGTCTTTGACACATCGTGTCGCGTGGTTACTCTCTCTTACCCTTGCAACTTAACAAATATTCTATCATTTTCTATACTAATGCTGCGATCGTGTCACAAAATGGATTACTATTTTATTTGTAATACGTACTTAATAATACATAGAGCGATGAATTGTTTGATTATTTTGTCATTCCAGTAAACCAAAATTATAAATCATTGCAGCTTTTCTGTTGAATGTAATGATGATAGGTCGAAAAATAACAACGCGCCTTCTTTAAATATATTTTTTAATAAAAAATTCTAATAAAATATGTCAAAAATACTTATAAGTTGATACACATGATAGAAACCATTTTTATATAATTCCTGTTGTGTTCTTTTATGTGTTTAAATGAAAGATACTCAATTATTGTCATTAATTAACTTTATTAGTCTTGAGTAAGCAGGAAGCATTACATACACAATGCATACACTGTACAAGATGTGTACCCTCCAAGCCGACTCAAGTGGTACTGTCGGTTGGGCCAGGATTGGCTAGTTACATCACTACAGATAAATGTTGCCAACTTCAAGTTACATATATAACAATTCCTAAGGCACAATTTGGCACCAATTTGTCTTTTTCTTGAAGGTTATGTCGTAAAACATCTAATAACAACTTGCAAATTGATTAATGGCCTCCAAAATTTTACAAGTAAATATTGAGATGGAGTAGTTTACGAAAAAATACTTTAAAATGATTCTCCTGGGTAGCAAAAACGTAAGTTTTACTTTCAATACTACTGTAAGGTTCCGTTACTTTAAAGAGTTAAGCAATGGTTCCAGACAGGTGGCAAGAACTTTCAGTACTACTTTAAAATTTAAAAAACTTTAAAGTAGCTTCGGGCAAGTTATTGCTACAATCATAATACCACTTTGAAGTTGCAACGACTTTAAAGTAATTATACTAAGTGGCAATGCCGTTCCACATACTTTAAAAGTTACTTAGAAGTAATGGAACTAAATAGTTCCAATAAATAATATAAACAACTACACAATTACTAAAATATTCCGAATTGAAGTAATTAAACCTATAAAGTCATAAATTTAGTTGTAGTTACGTAACGACTACTCAATAAAAGTTCCGATCTCAGTTACTGCTACTTAAATGCTGCTTGGGTATAACCTCTCGGTGGGACAGGTTAATATTGAACAAATGGCCTGGAATCTTGCACAGCTCATCTTTTTGACGTTTTAAAGATATCTAGAGGGGGGACCTAAATAATTTTAACTTTTGCAAAATAACGGCCACCCTACTACTTATACACTGTTATTATTTTCAGTTTTTCTCTGTAGCGACTAAATTGTTTTTAAAAATTTAAATTATAACAGTAGTGTAAGAGCCTCTAGTATAACTTTTTTATGAAGCAATGTTTTTGATAACAAGCTTGAGATATAACGAGTTAAAATAATTAATGCTAAGTTATGTATCATAGAAAGCTGCACAAACTGAAATGTTAAACCACAATACTAAAACCTCAACAATTTTCATTTGTTGTCGATGCATGCTATTAACATCCTATTATTACTTTTAAATATCGACGCAGAGACTGCGAAAATGGAAAAAGAGAACAGACACTTTAAAAGAAAACGTATCTTTGAAATGTTTGGATCGCATACATTTTAAAGTGTTTTCTTGAAGAATGTTGTACACATAAAGTGGCTAATTGGAAAATGCTATCGGCTGCAACGGATTCACAAGATGTCTTCTGAAACGGACGCCAAAAGTCGTCTAAAATAGCTGAAATAGAGCGATCCCCCGCAGGGGATCGAACCCGGGTCGCCTAAGTAAGAGTTGGACTCTTTATCGTGCGGCCACCCACTTCACTAAGCGTACACAGGTGCTTAAATATATGTAACTCATGATACTGTTGAGTTCTTCAGTTGTTGTAGTCTGTAGGTGTCCTCCGTTGGTATAAAGGAAGGAAAGCCACCAAACAAACAGATGGTTGCTTAAGTGGGAAACTATTCGCAAGCAGATAATTAATAACAGAGAAACTCAAAGGGAGTAAAACAAACTAAAAAAAAGTACTGCAACAAATAAACTAATTATCAACTATGCACATGGCAGAAGTACCTTCATTGATAGGCGGCCTTGAAGTATTGTTAAACCGCTTCCAAAGTCGAATATACGGCGATTAAAGAATGAATTCTCCATAAAAATAATAAACTATAACAAGTGAAACGTAATAAAATTTATAAAATAGACATTTCACAAACCTCAAAGGAACGTTTACATAACCTTACAAAATTGCAATTCCAATTAACACAAAGAAAGGATAACGTAATTAACTATACAATATAGCACGAAAGTATAGCGATACAGGGTGTTATATTTGATAGTTTCAAGACTCTTTAATACAAAAACAGAAAACCTGGTCGTAAGCCAATACTGATTTAAAATAAATATTACTCATTAAAAGATGTTCCAAAAATAAGATTGAAGCAAATAATAGTGGGGATGTCATCTGCTTGATAATTTAGGAGTAGTTGCATACACTGACGTCGCCTTGCTTTGTTAATTTATGTATTATATTATTATGTATTGTATTGTAACGAATAGTAAACCCACGTATGACGTCATCAAACATTCTAGATGTATGAGTCATCAACTGTATGATTCATCAATAACACCCGCGTGTATGACTCATCGACTCGCCTCATCGACGTGACTTTTCAGCAGCTGCGTGTATGACTCATCAACACGTTATCGAACATTCTAGATGTATGAGTCATCGTATGAAAGATATAAATTGAGTCGCGAGTAGAAGGCAGTTAGTTAATGTTTGAAGTGAAATGTACTCTGAATAATTAGTGAATACATAAATAGTTATTATATAAATAGTCCTCAAATAAATTTGTAAATACCTAGCATTGTTAATAGTTTGTTAAATAGTTTATAGTTATAGTGTTTTTAATTAAGTGCATTGTAAATAATCTTTTCTTTATTAATAGACGATTTTAAACAGCATTTTTGATTATTATTTTAAATAGAACGTAACAGTATTAAATAATTTAATACAATTTATTCCCATTTTGAATTTAGGTATTCTCATTTTGAATATGTTTATTTTCAGTTTGATTTAGTGATGCCCACGAGACTGACGAGACGAGACTTTTGTTAACTCTCGTCTCGTCTCGCACAAAATAAAACGAATCTCGTCTCGCACCAAAAAATCTCGTCTCGTCTCGAATCTTGCGCGAGAAATCTTGCGAGTCTGGCAAGTCTCGCGCTTGTTTGGACGATATATCAGAATTTAAGAAAAAAATCAAAAAGGAATGTAATGCCAAATTAATAAATAAATAATATAAAGTCTACATTATTGTGTTTATTTATAAAAGTTAAATCTTTGAAACGTTTTATACTACCTTCTTCGCAGTTTGTTATTGAAAGATGTCTTCAAATTTACTCATCTTTTACTTTTTTGATAAAGTCTTGGTAGTAGTTGCAGAACTCCTAGTTGAGACTCATTTTCATATTTAGGAGTAAATAATTCGTCACTTCTACTAGAATAATCACCACTAGATGTTAAAAAAAGTTTTTGCGTTTTCGTTTTGAAAAATTATGACTCATTTTAAACAAACGTAATTTTAATCATCACCTATTACCTACATTAAACTCAAAATTTATAATCTGTTTTAAATTCAAGAAACTACTACTTACCTTAATATTTCCAAATCAGAGCAAAACTAATTTTAAAGTTATTAGGTTTAAAAAACCTGTCAGTATTAGAATGCGCGCCTTAAAAATTAAATGTTTTCCGTGAGCGTACAACAAAACGGGAATGCTCAAAGACAAAACTTTATATTACACTAAAATCACAGAGTCGAGAAAACTTTAAATCATAGTTTAATGACTTTTTATTTAATTCATTTAATCTAGGTATTCAGTTTCCTTTCCTAACATCTATAACTTTTCTTTTAGTATCAAACATTTCTTTAAACAGACCTCAGAAGAAACAATTCGGTGCCAGTTTTTGGCTGTTTATACATGTAAACATTAATTAATCCTTTATTTTATTACACGATACAGAAACGGTTAACAAAACAAAATCCATAAACGCATATAAAAATGTTTTTTCTATAACGAAATAACGTACGTGATTATTGTGAATTCTGATATTTTATACTTTATTATATTGTCTTTGATTTTATATAATAGAACTGCAACGTAGACCGCAACAAAGTAAATTACAAAATTTATGTCTAAACAGTAAAGTAGTGTATTGTATAAATACTCGGATTTCTAATAAAACATAACATGCTTTTTAGCTTGCCAAAGAAATAATTTTCATAACGCGAAACTTTTGCGAGATTGCGACATTTCTCGTGCGAGATACGAGACAATATTTAAAAAAATCTCGTCTTGTCTCGCAAGCAAAAAGTACACTCTCGTCTCGTATATCGTCTCGCAAACGAGACGAGACTTATCGTGGGCATCACTAGTTTGATTGTGTCTATTCTCATATACAGCATGTCTCAAAAATAACGGACAATACGTGAATACGAGATAGTTGATGATGTGTAGAGAAAGTTTTTCCCATAACTTTTTTTTCTAAAATATTTACTTTCAGAGTTATTTAAGGTTCAAGTTTTGAGTCCGGTCCTGCACGTTCTGCTCCACAATCTCCTGGTGTCGCATAATGCAGAGGACTGTAGTTTGTTGAACTTTACAGCATTTGTCAATACAGCACAATTTTGTCAATGCCGCAAAATACCCGAATGAATTGAACTTGAAGAAACTCGTAAATAAGACACGTTCCGTTTCGCTCATGATGCAGTTTGTTTATTTTAAAATAAATTCAAGGTCTAATAACAGCTTAAAACATCTCATTTTTAAAGAGAGCATCTGATATCATATTTCAATAAGTTAAAGAGAATTCTTTATGTGTGGCGGCGTTGAACGTAATTTAAAAAACATAAAAAGTGTTGGGCTTTAATAAGAAAATTACATTACTAGTTCTTCTAATCTGCGATGCTAATACATTTTACTAGAATCTGAAGCATTAATATTTAAAACTAATAGTAAACCTTTTCATTAAAACTGAAATAAAATTTTACAAAAATGATCTTGGGCTCGAAATTTCTCAATGAACGTAAGTCAATAATCAAAAACTCTCTTTGTTATAAACATCCCCTTTCGCAGACTTTCCTTATTTATAGCAATTCTTTCTTTCGTATTCTGTGCTTGTAAATAAAATTTTGGACTAAACATTCCGCAAAAATACACATAGTGAAATTTGATCTATGTAAAATAAGCAAAACGCAATTTAAAAAAAGGATACAAAACATAAATATATTTTTACGTTCTGTAATAACATTCGAAAATAAACAGAAGATAAATTAAACTTTTAAAAAGAACATTTTCATAATTAGGGCGCCGCCAGGTTGAATTTGCGGCCCGATTGTGGTTTACTCAAAAAACTACAAGGGTCGCAATTTATTAAATAAGATCAATTTTTACCATTAATCTATTTTATTTAAAACGGAAAACACCTTCAAATAAACTCTTGATAATAAAAATTATTAGTTTGATGAACTATCATCAAACGTTTGGGACTTTTTTGCAACTATGCAGTTTATAACAAAACGCTTATTACGGTGATATGTCATGGTGTTTATAAAGACGTAACCTTGACCAATATACGTGTTTTTAAATCGACTTCTCCGAATTTTTGCTTAACTCTACACATATCGCTTTACAATATTTTGACTATCCCAATGCTGGATGACTTATTATTTATTATCAAATTGATGCAAAATATAACAGGACCGTATTAGCAAAAAGTATTGCAAACAATTTTTAACAAATTTACAAAGAAAATTTTTTGAAGGTAGAGTTTTTTTTTCTTTAGTTTTAGATTCTACCTCGGACGCTTTTTAACCCTCTGCGTTATTGTTCGTTATTTTTGAGACACCCTGTATAATACCATAAGTGGTAAAATTTTGTCGGCAAAATTTTCTTATTGTTACGAGCGTTTGTTGCATAGCAATTTCTCGAGTGACATTGTCACTAAAAACCACGAGACGTCAGTCGAGTGGTTTTTGATCAATGTCACGAGATGAATTGGCAACAAACACGAGTAAATCAAAAAGAAAATTTTGCCAAGACAAAATTTTACCACATATGTTATTCGTTATGACTATTTCGCGAATAAACAACACAAAGAATAAAAATATTTAACATTTATTTCAATGAAACGTACAGTTTGTGTATACTATTTTTGTAGGATCGTTACTATAGCAAAAAAATTGTCGGTGAAATAAAGGGTAGGTTGCTTATTTGAACGTTTTCATTGGTAGAACAAGTTCGGAAAATTTTATAAACAAAAAATAGTCGCCGGAATAGAGAGAATTTCGTTCACAGGATAAATTTTTATTGGTTCGTATAACATTGAGTGAAATAGTCAATTTGAAAGTGTTTATTTCCAATTTGAATTTGATTATTCTCAATTTGAAGTTGATTTTTCTCAATTTGAAGTTGATTTTTCTCAATTTGAAGTTGAAAAGATATATATTTTATACAAAGCAATATACTATACACAGTGGCATAGCCACGGGGGTGGGATATGAGAGAGTCAAAAACTTAAAAAAGCAGATGACATATTTGACGAACTGACCAGAAAACCATGGCGCCTAGATTTTGCTTTGTAATGTTTTTTGTTGAATAAAGACTAGTATTCTAAAAATATTGTTTTTTATTTAGTATTCTTTAATATTTGCACTTTTCTTCCATACAATCTATAAAAAAACCTATAAACAGTTACTATGGGTATACGTTGAGAGCCAAGCTCGCGGATTTTCTTTTATTATTGTACCGGGTCCGGCAAAATGATCTCCCACATTTTGCACCGCCACTGTGCCCGAATCACTGAAGAGAGGGAAAGCTTAGCGTAGTCGGTTGGTAGCTCGCGCCTTGCCATTTCAGTTGTCGTCATAAATTGGACGGGCGAGCATCGTGCCTTCGTTATCGAAACATTTATGAAAAGTAACGAATCTGTGATTACGACGCAAAGAACTTTTCGTACTCACTTCGCGCTTGGTAGCCATGCTCCGGTTCCAGATCGCAAAACAATGCTGTTGTGGGTTTCAAATTTTAGAGCCACAGGTTCAGCCTTAAAAAGTAAATCAACTGGTAGACCCAGAAGTGTTCGGACATCGGAAAATGTTGCAGCTGTAAGAGAGGCAGTTGAACGATCTCCTAGCCGTTCAGCTGTTAAACATGCCTCTGTTTTGCGTTTGTCAGATCGTTCTGTGAGAAGAATTTTACATGCCGATCTGAAGTTCCACCCATACAAAATGATGATCGTGCAAGTGCTTTGTGAATGAGACTGGGAAAATCGCAGAGCATGTGCCAACGATATTCTTCAAAACGTCCCACAAAATGCTCTTTTAATAACGAGTGACGAAGCTCATTTTCATTTGTCTGGCAGTGTGAACAAGCAAAATTTTCGCTACTGGGCACCAGAAAATCCGCGGCAGCTCCATGAAAGGTCACTTCACAGCCAACGTGTTACCGTTTGGTGTGCTGTTGGATCTTTTGGCGTTTGGGGTCCCTATTTTTTTGAAGAGGGAGGCGTGACGGTTACCGTAACTGCCGACCGATATGTCGATATGCTACGCAATTTTTTGGAACCAAAACTTAGAGAACTTGAACATCCGGATGTGTGGTTTCAACAGCATGGAGCTACGGCTCATACGGCAAGAAGGACAATGGACGTTTTAAGGGAAATGTTTCCAGGACACGTAATCTCCTTACGTGGAGACGTTGGGTGGCCTGCGCGTTCACCCGATCTTGCCCCATGCGACTTTTTCCTTTGGGGCTACCTGAAAGCGAAGGTTTTTCAACACCATCTCCGAACCATTGACGAATTGAAAGCAGCAATACGCCAAGAAATTACAGGAATATCACCTCAAATTACTGCTCGAGTGATGGAAACTTTCAGAAATCAGCTTCGAATGTGTATCGAAAAAAATGGTCGCCACTTGGACTCTGTTTTCAAAACTTAATAAAAACAAATGGCATAGCATACATTTTCACTTAATAAAAATAAAATCTAAATAGCATTTACAATGGCGTTTTTATAAAAGATTAAAATGTGGGAGGTCATTTTGCCGGACCCTGTATATCCCTCCCCAAGGGCCAACTCTGGCTACGCCACTGAGTCTATACATAGGTTTTTTTGCAATATAATTATTTTAATGTATGATTAATAATAATAGAAGCAATTATTATTTGTCTTTCTGCTCTTAAAGAGCCATTAACATTTTTCCCCTTCTTTTTAATCAGTTACTTATTATTTATATTCCATTTTTATTGTATACTTCAACATTCCTCTGAATTATAGTGATTTACTGTAATATTTTACTGCAGTGATTATTATTTACGAGTGGTGCCACCCGGAATGTTATCTGTGAAAATAAAAAATTTTAAGTTATCCTCATTAATAAGTTAATATCTGGTAGGTAAGTATAATTTTTCTTAAGTACACTAAAAAAAGGGACAGCAGATAATCTTAACCCTATCACTCTTCTTGACATAAAATTTCAATAAAGAAAATTTCCATATGGGATTTTTATTATGTGAATAAGTGGCGTACATAAATGTAAAGTCCATCATAACTTTTCCATCCTTATCTTGATTGAAGCCGGATGTTCTCATCTAAAATATTTTGTAATGTATGTATCTAACATATATTAAGTATCTCATATATTTCTTTCTGACTTGGTATGTAGATCAAAGCAATGTTTTTAATTCTGAGTGACATTTCTTTGTTTAAGCATTTATGCAGCCTTTAGAAAATTTATGTCTAGGGTAAGCTAGTTAATTGTATTTCCTTTTATCAAACTGTTTGAAAATCCATTTGCTGCGTGAAAGTTGTCACAAATATTATCACTGATGAAAAATAAAAACTTATCGTCATTATTACTAATAATAATAATATACAATATACATATATAATAATTATTATTAGCAAAAATAATAAAACACCTGTGAAATAACTTATCTAGTTCTAAGACAGAGAAACCGCTTATATGCACTTTATGACTTTACAATCTTCAGAAGAGATGTTATAAGTGATCAAGGAATTAAGCTTCACACACACTAATAGATTCTATCTTAACTTTACCTGACTACCACCACCCATATACCCAATTTTGTGGAGCAATACTTGATGCCAAAAAGCAATACTCTTTCAAAAGATTAGATTTTCCAGTATTTAAGGCTGTAATGAATTCATTACCAGCATTCATATCAGGTAGAAATATTTTTTGCTTTAAAGGATAGGACAAATTGAGGAAATTGTTATGCACAGCTGCCATCTATTTGAATTTTACGGACACATACGGACAAAACAATACCAAATGAACCCTATCACAACAAAGTACATAAACTACCAGCCTACAGATACTTGGTACACAGAGTTTTAACTATTCCACTAACACAGCCAAATTTTAGCAAACAGATATCAAACATTAAACAACTAGTACACGTAAATTATTACAATCCAAACATGATTGATACTATAGTTAAACAAAAAGATTATAGTTTAGCTATCAAAAGAATATATACAAACACAAGCTCAGGGTACCTTTCATGAATGAATAGATTGAGCTGGGTGATTCTCCGTTACTGTAAATTTTAGATATTTTATTCTTACTAGTATTACTATATAAGGCTAGAAAAAATAAATTATTAATTAAGCTTACTTACATATACAGTTCTATCAAATTAAAATTCAATATGTGCAATATACTGTATACTACCTATTGCGTTTGAAAATAATCACGTAAAAGCATTATGCACATATAGGCAACCAATTATACAGAACGGTATTTTATCTGATTTACATATATTGCAAACAGCACTATGTACAGAGTAATAACCAAACCTGGCCATAGCGCTTCAACATTGGAAAGGTTTTTAGTTGATTTTTGATATCTACTTCATTAATTCCTACTAAACAGCTCATTAAATTTAATTATCATTAGTAAAAAGCCCTCCGTGGTCGAGTGATAGAGATCCTACCTCTCGTTCGGAGGGGCAGGGGTTCAAACCTCGGTTGCGACTGAATTTTAAAAATTTAGTACTATCGTGTTTAAGCTCCTTAGGTTAAGGTATGAAAGTTGTACGAGTGATAAAGTATGGGGGGCCGTAATGTACTTGCTACAATAGCTCCATTACCTCCGTTGCACTCCCATAACAGTTTGTGTAGAACCCCGACACTGCGAAATGCGGTAAAAGGGGAATGGATTATGTATGTATGTATCATTAGTAAAATGGATTAGAGATGCGATTAATTCGGTCTTCTTTGGGTTTTATTTTGGATATGATGTTTGATATCTTTTGCCTGGCGTTCATCATTCCAGAGACGATGTGTAGTCGACTAACCCCTTAAGTGGACATGAAACCCCATACCAAAACGGAGGTTGGATGCTTAATTGTTGGAAGAACACATTTTGGCGAAAATTCTTCGCCAGGAAACCTTCTGACGTAGGTATTTCCAGCATGATTATTGATATTCCGTGCTTTATATCCCTAAGTCCAAAACTAAGCAGCCTTCCTCTCATAGTGGAAGTGCACACGCTTACACCTGTAACTTCAGAGTTTAACTCACAGTTTGGTTAATTGGGTGGAATTAAGACTTCTGTCTTCCAGGCTTGTTCTTCTTAACACAGCATCATCCCGAACTGAGGTTCTCTTTGGTCGGCCACTACGCAGTCTGTCGTCGATTTTTCCAAATTTAGTGTACTTTCTAATAACGATAATTTTGTCTGGGAGTCATTTTGAACTTTTTGGCAAAATTCAAAGAGCGAATGAATGTTGTAAAGTAATTGCAGTGTTTATATACTCAAAATATCATAGAAATCTTACATAGAAATAAAATTTAAATGGACCTTAAACCACTTAATAATCACCTCATGATTTGAAGCAGGTGATTAACAATAACATTAATGAATGTACTAATAATACTAATTACAAGAAAACAGTTGAAAGTAGTTAGCCAAAGTATACAAAAAATGTGTAATAAACTTCAAAAACCATAATAGGCTTGAGTGATGCAGGACTTTTAACACCACTGTAAGTAGGTATATTTACAAAATGTGTTACGTGCTAATTTCGTAGCACCCTGTATAGCTATGCTTTTGTGTTAGTTTGTATAGCGTTTAGGGATTTTTATATTCTCTCTCCTTTTAGTTGCCATTTTGTTTTGGAACTAATTTCCTGTGTTGATAAGAGATTTTGTCACTTTGTTTGATCCGTTCGTGAGTCCACTTCTTTGAAGAATATTTTAGTGGACATCGCCGTTTAATTAATCTCTTCCCTTATGTTGTGAATTGGAAATTGCATTGGTGCAGATCTGTGATTAATTTGTGGCGGTAGTTTTTCAATTGCTAGATTGGAACCTTAATGGGTTTTTTCACTGTTCTTTTTGAAGGTTACAATCACACGTTTTCGTAAGTTTTTACTGTTTTAACTTTTCTATCATTCGGTCTCTTATACTTAAGGTTTCGATATATAATCTTCGTTAGCTGTATTTGGAGGCGATATAATTATCTCTTAAGGTCACATTACACCGAAGGTATAAATTCTTGCTAAAGTTAGTTGTCCTTGATTAAGATGTAACCATACTTGCCTGATTTATTTTATTTGATCTACCTGATAATTTGTTTAATTAATAATAAAGTACTGTAAATCTCTTACTTGAAGACTTATTATTTATATGTTTGGTATTTGGGGTTGATACTTTCAGCTATCGAGGAGCCATTATTGGGAAATGTAGACCACATTGGTAGTAGTCGCAAATGTGTTGTTCTTTTCAGATTTTGTCGGCAAATACTGTAGGTATTTTAGACGATTCTTGGCGCCCATTACAGAAGACCTCTTGTGAGACTCACGACTTCACACTAGTTAGCTGACAGCCGACAGATTTAACTACGATTAAAGGTTGTTACCGTTTCCCAATAAGCAGTCCCCATTTTGTGGGTAACAAATGTTTAAATAATCCTCCATTCTGTTTTAAACAATATCAAACATTAGGTGGTGGTGTGATAATTATATTTACTTGAAAATGAAACAAAATATGGAATTAAATGTAATAAAAGTGAATTCTTTACCATCCGCGTGACAGCCCCCTATTTGGCGCCCCCATTTGTACAAGAATGACGCATCTATTTCATGTATCACCATTTCTCCATAGCTCCCTCCTTGTTTCACGCTTTTATCGTGCAAACATTTGAAGCTGTCTTTCGTTTCGGTGGTCTAATGTAGAATTACATTAGACCACCGATTTTTTAGATTTTTTCTTACAAATCTCAATAATGAACACAGTAAAAACTTTAAAAAGTAAAAAGCCTTGAACATATGAACATTACTGATGTAGTATATAGATCGAATCCTCGAACCTCCTATCGAATTTCCTACACTCGAACCATGCACCCTCGAGTTTTAATAAAGTTATTCAGATTCAAGTTATTTATTCTCAAATAGATTTCGAAAAAAAAGTAAAGAAAAAATGATACTTGAAACCCTTCGTAATATACGCATTCATATTCTCGAACTTGGTGTAGTCTTCAAAAAATCTGACGTGAGAGGATTAAAAATCCTTTGTTAAAATGTTTACACGCATGAAATGATATCAAAGAACTAGAATCTTTTTGTAGGACAAGATATACTTATTTAAATATCAATAGCACTTATACCAATAGATCTTAATAACATCATGATCTAAAAAATTATTTTGAAAGGGGACAGCTCGAACAAAGTGAAAAAGAATTAAAAGTGGTTTTTATTAAACATCTTCTAGATGCAACACATACAGGTCAAACGACAAAGCAATACCATATGAGTGAATCACCAAAACAAGTCTTTTATTTTTATATGCTTATTAAGGTATACAGACCTGAACGAAAACGAGAAAGAAAAATGGTGCCCACAAAATTCACACACTACACAATGGTGCACTTTATAATGATGTAGGTACATAGATGCGTTTAAAACAAGTATAGCACTTTAAAACTGTATATTTGCAGGTGTAAAGATGTAATGATGTATGTAGTTAAACTAAAAGTTTGATATTATATGGGTACGTATATTTAATGCACATGTACCAGTTGACCCTTTATTTGAATAAGATACGTTAATACTTGGTATCTACCTCAATAGGTAGATATTAGATAATTTAATAATAATAAGTCTAACCATTTAGAAAACTAGATTTCTACGATTTTTGATTATACGTGGAAAAGCATACGTAGGAAAGTTATTCAAATCGATTTATTTAAAATTTAATAATAAAGGACCCCGCAATAATCTTATGGAAATTGGGTTTCGGTCAAATTTTCTGAATTTTTGATATGTTGTATATTTTGTCATCCTGAACAAAAGTCTTCATGGGCACAAAGCTCCAAATTCAATATTTTGGCAGCTACGGAGCTCCAAAGCTCCACAGATCCGTTACAAAACTCGCCAGATTTGAAAAATTGACAGCTGTCAACTGTCAATTTTTCCAATCTGACATTAGAATTGAATTCAGCGACCTCAAAAACATAAACTGTTGATGTAAAAAGAGAATATTTACTTTTTTATCCTGCTTTGACAGTGAATTGACAGCTGTCAACTGTCAATTTTTCCAATCTGACATTAGAATTGAATTCAGCGACCTCAAAAACATAAACTCTTGATGTAAAAAGAGAATATTTACTTTTTTATCCTGCTTTCACAGTGAATTGACAGCTGTCAACTGTCAATTTTTCCAATCTGACATTAGAATTGAATTCAGCGACCTCAAAAACATAACCTCTTGATGTAAAAAGAGAATATTAACTTTTTTATCCTACTTTGACAGTGAATTGACAGCTGTCAACTGTCAATTTTTCAAATCTGACATCAGATTTGAATTCAGCGACCTCAAAAACATAAACTTATATATTTAAATAATTAAAATATGCTTTAGACATCTATAAATAGTATTAAAAATGAATAGTTTTGTAACAGATCTGTGGAGCTTTGGAGCTCCGTAGCTGCCAAAATATTGAATTTGGAGCTTTGTGCCCATGGAGAGTTTTGTTCAGGATGACAAAATATACAACATATCAAAAATTCAGAAAATTTGACCGAAACCCAATTTCCATAAGATTATTGCGGGGTCCTTTGATAAACTTATCTTCAGTCATATAGGATTCAATTGTGGAATTACACTGGGGTGATCCATTATTTGTCATTCCCTCCCTGACATAGGTACTCTCTTTTTTAATACCGAATATCAATTAATAATTTTGCTTTGTAAGAGAAGTAGCATTAAAAAATCGTTACTTTTAAAGACAAACAACAAACTATAAACTTAGAAAGTCAATCACCAGCCCATACACCCGGATAACAGGAAAGCGTATGGGCAATTAAAGGCTAATTAAATGCCCTATTTTCAAATTTAAGGCTCAGCTGATATTTCTTTAAACCACGGGCTTCGCTAGCTTTAGATATATGTTAGTGGGACCCAAATATCAAACGTAGAATGCCCAATTAAAAAAAATAACTTATAGAGAATTAAAGGCTGGTTAATTGCCCTGTTTCAAATTTAAGGCTGAGTTGATTTTTCTTTAAACCACGGGCTTTATTAGCTTTAGAGAAAGGTTATAGGGACCCGTACCGAATATCAAACTTAGAATGCCCAATTAAAAAAAGTAACCTATGGAAAAGTAAAAGCTAATTAAAGGCTAATTAAATGTCCTGTTTTCAAATTTAAGGCTCACTTATATTTTCTTAATCGCGGGTTTCGCTAGCTTTAGAAAAAGTATGCGGGACCCGTGTCAGAAATCCAATGGTAGCTTGGAACTACAACTAAAATTGAGAAAGATAAGCTATGGAGAATTAAAGGCTAATTAACGACCCCAGAATAGAATCCTTAATAACAGCCTATAGTTGATTTTGATGATATATATTGTTGTGATATAACATATTTGAGTAGTGCAGAAATGCATATATGCAGGATGTGTTGCCTATCTGACAGGCGACTGAATTTTTAATTTAAAAAATAGATTTAACTTAAATATTTAAATTTGGTTCAATTTATGAAGGATACACACTACAATACTGTGAGATGGGAAGGAATAAATTTCAAACATATTCTTCACTTGAATTTCACAAACTCAATTTCATGATGGACGATCCGATGTCGTTGGTTGATAGTCTTACATTTACATATTTTGAAGCCATTTTAAGGCCTATCTTCACCTGGAAATTGTTATAGGCATGGATAAGAATATTTATACACAAATATTTATTACTTTACTTGCAGTTTTTATTATTGAATTTCAAGAAAATGTTCTATTTCTTTTACGATTCATGATTTTCCAGAGTAATTGGATGTTTATTAATGTTATTTGAATTTCTAACTAAAATGTTTTACTGCAATGTTGTTAAGCAAGTTCTGGGGCTTTTGACACTAAAAGGTCAAAGTGGGCAACTTTCTTAAGAGAAGGTTTAGGCCTTTGAAATCCCAAAATTGTAACGATTCAGCATGGTCTGCTAGAATGTTAAAATCTAGTTTATATGTATAATCTTGGTGTCAAAATTGATGTAATTCTTGTTTGATATGATCTTAGGATTAATCTTATGATAAGAAAAGGATGTAGCAAAATGTTTAAATGTTTTTATTTGAATTTTTGTGAAGTAATGTTTGTGAGAAAATTCAAGATGGTTGTCAATGAATCGTAACTCTAAATTTGCATTTCTATAGCTATGTTAGGTATCAAAATGAAGGAAAGATTCTCATCTTTCGTTTTATAACATTTATTTAAACAATTAATTTAATTTATTATTAACAATTTGATTAGAGAATTTTAGAGCAAACGAATGCTGTTTTGTTTCTAGTAAGAAACAAAATTAATCTAGTTCCTAACTAGGAAAATCACTAGCGTTTCGCAATTGTTTTCCAATTATTATAAAAACAGCACGAAAATTTGGTTACTTTCTCTTGAATTTTCATACAGAGCAGAAGGCATGTCAGTTGGTACGTTATTTTGATAAAATCTCGAGGTTATGTTGGTGAATTTTACGTCACTTAAATGTCAACAAAGTAAGGTTATGACAAAAATATCATCTTGTTTTTTTTAAATTTTTTAAGTTCTTAATAATTTAATTAATACTAATTATAATGAACAATCAAAGTGAAATAAAACAAAAGTGCAGTGTTTAAATTAGGTGTTCAGACTGTTATTATTATTTGAAGAAATTTCTGGAATTTTATTTTGAATGGAACGAATTAGGAAGGAAGGTAGAATCTTGTTCCAAATAACCGAATTAATTTATGTACTCACGTCATGGAAGATACATGTTGCACCTTTAATAATTGTAATTATCTTTAAAAATCACAAATAAAATCAATTTGAAGGATGGTATGGAAATGTACTCATCTTGTCAACAAATAAACAGGTAATTTTACCAACTATAACAGGAATCTGCTAACCTTCAAGTTAAGGTGATTAAATTTTTTGTGTGGCGCTAATTTTAAAATTTAAAATAATTTTCAATTTTTATTTTTTTTAATAATATAAGATTGTTGGATTGATCAGATAAGAATTAAAAAAGACAAAGAGAATTAGAATGTCTCTTAATTCTTATTTTGTTAAGTCTATTTGACACTTAAATTTAAATTTAAGATTGTGAATGATTGTTTTCGTTTCCCTCCAATGAATTTAAAATTTTTATTTCTTTGGTGTGTTCCTAAATAAAATTATCCATTTAAATGTTTAAGAAATTTGTTTGTGTCTGGTCCATTAACAATGTTTTACAGATTTAATTCAAATAGCTTCCTAATTAATTAGCGACCCGCCTGATTTCGTCTCATGCATTTATGGAACTTGTTTTCCAGTTTAGAAATAATAGCCGGAGAATTTTTTTTGATGATAAAGGTAAGTGATATTTAGTTGTGTATATTTTCAGACTGTTTTACCATGATTTTGTATATGTGTTTATGAATATCAACAATAAGTTTATTTTGGAATTTATAACTTTTCATCTTTCATCAAGTGTTGGAGGGTTTATTATTCCCAACAATAAATATTAATCTACCCCATATATGATATATCATCACAATATGTAAAAGTTCGAGATGCGTAAGCGGAGTCTTGAACTAATTAATCTTTAATTCTATAGTATAAATGTGTACTCAAATTGGGGTCTAAATTATCTGAAATATTAGGAAACTGGAAATTTCCGAAAATGCAGTTCCTGAGAATTGCACCCTGGATATTGCTAGATTTGGCAATCACGTGCCATCATTAAAAAAACTAAATTGTATTTTTTCTATACTCATTATACAGGGTGCTTCACTTAAGATTCGTATCCTCTGGACAGGTTCCGCCAACTTTTTCTAGAGCTAGCGAAGCCCGCGGTTTTAGAAAAATTTGCTGATACTTAAATTTGAAAATAGAGCATTTAATTAGCATTTAATTAGTCTTTAATTGCCCATATGCTTTCCTGTTATCTTGGTGTATGGGCTTCGCTACCTTTTAGGACGTTGGAAAAATCGTATCGAAATAAATAATTAGGGGAAACTACTATTAATCCACAGCGTCATGTAAACGGCGTGCGACCGCGGGTCCGTTAACTTGGCCCCGCCCAGTTTATAAATTTTCGCCAAAACCTAGCGCTAGGATCCTCTTACCTAGCACCCAAATATTAAAGCTAGCACCATTATCGTTCCAGATATACTTAAAGATGAAGTCGGGTGGGAGGAGGTGGTTAACTCCAGCTCAGTCAATTTGGTTTAGCACTGTAGCTGTTGAGCTAGCACATAATTTTCAGAAATTACACCAAAGCCGTTTATAAGTTAGTCAGATTTCAAAGACCCCGCACGTTTCTTACGGAAATTGGATCCCGATCAATCTGGCTGAGATTGTGATATGTTGTAGTTTATGTTGACCTGATCGAAAGTCTTCATGGTCACGAAGCTCTAAGATTAACAGTTTTTACAGATCACGAAAAACAGGAAAAGTGCTAACTTCGGTTTATGGATTTTTAACACGTAGAGCCTCGATAACGTCATTTTTTATCGTCATAAATGCGGCGTTCACCACCATTCTTCTTATTTTTAAAGTTTTTGCTGAGTATCCGTCTTTTTCTGCCCACTTCTGGATTAACTGGAAATGACAGCGTATTTTTGGGGACAGGGCAACTTTATGATTTCAAATGGAACACCCTGTATATCTTTTCACTATCGGAAAGCCCATTGTCCCCCTTTTCGAAAATGCCATACTCGTCATGGATATTATACAGGGTGATACAGTTTTATAAACTCTTAAAATGAATACTACATGTTATTGAAATGATATGAGAAAATATGTCTTTAACAGCATTACCCCGGATAAGTTGTGTAGAAACTATGACAACTTTGTAAAGCGAATTAATAAATGGATCATGTATCCAAGTTGATGGACGGCAGTTTGAACATCTTTTATAACTAACTAATGTTTAGTAATTTGTGTATTTCTTAATTGTTTAATGTTTAATAAGTATCCTGTTACCCTTTGTTGGATCGAGTTTCATTATGAACATCTTGAATATTAGCAATTGAAGTATCATGTAATTGTCAATAAAGTAATTTGACTTTAAAGTGACGTTTTTTTTAAATTTCCGTAGGCTACTTTGTGGATCTGATCATTCTATTTTTTGGTAGCATTCCAATAACATGCAGTAACCATCACCCTGTATAATAACCATGACAAGTATGGCAGTTTCGGAAAGAAGAAACAATGGGCTTCCTAACTATGGAAAAATATTCAGGGTGTTCCATTTGATATCACAAAGTTGCCTTATTCCCGAAATTTCTCTATGTCATTTCCGATTAAAACGGAAGTAGGCAAAAAAGACTTGTGCGCGTTGAGACATGTCTCGAGGTAACTCATGCAGAATTCCAGTTCAGTGCGATTCTACATTTAAAGAGACAGCATGCTAAGGGACTCTAGTAACGAATTGCTCGATTTAGAGTACCGCTCTGTTATTAGATTTGTCACAAAGGAAGGGGAAAGCCGAAGGAGATTATTGAACGCATGGCTGCAGTTTATGATGAGTGTCGTTGTTTTGTGCTATTTGTGTGTTGTGGGTTTAGTTTGTTTAGCTCACAGCCATGGTCCCAAATAGGCGGAAGATTGAGGTACGCTCAATAAGCGCGTCACTTAGTTATATGAGTGATGTCAGCTCTCACTGGTGGAAACGAGATTGCTGTTCTCATCTACCAGTTTTACAGACTAGTACCGGAATTATGAACGTGCTCAGACTTCGGTATCTACTTCCTCTAGGGAAAACCTTCAGACCTAGTCCACCTGCCCGGTTGAGTCCATCCTAAGTTTTGGCAAGGCTAGGTCTAAGATTTGCCGTCAACGACTTAGCAATTAAAGGTCTGGTAGGCCTTTGGCAGAGTCCTGTTCGGATCTACCTACCGTAGCGACTACTTACGTTTATGACTGTGCAGTTCCACTGTGATCCAAAGAAATCGTTTAGAGCCACTACGTTGAAGGGGTGTTGACGTGAATATATAGGCTATCATAGAACAATTAATTATAAGCTATCGAATACAACTAGTCCCAGCTTTTACTCTCAAAAAACCCACAAACTTTTGAAGACTTGTTGATGGCCAAATCATCAAACCGATGACCCAGCGCTTCTGCAATAGCTACTAATATATGAACAGAATCCCTTATGTCCAAAGCAGCCGCAAGCCTAAGAGTGATAAAAATCCGCCCGAGCGATAGCTCGTTTCTGAATTTCTGAATGTCGAAAAAGTCATCTAGGTTTTCCGTAGAGGCATTCTCTTTATGTCTTTGAATGTCAGTTTTTCTATTACAATTTTTTTGCAAATTTCTCCATTCTTTATAATTATAATTCCTCCAATTTGGCAATACAGTGTTGTAGTTTCCTTTCAGGAATTTTATCTTTTGCTAAACTTTGTCGTTTTCATCGTACTAAAAAAATTAAACAAATTAAACTTTAAATTCTTGTAACTTCGTTTGAAAAGCTTCAATAATTAATTAATCTTTGGGTACTTTCGCGTTTATCAACTCATATCTCAGAGTCAAAGCCTTTAATCGAAAATAGTTGTTCTTGTAAAATTGTAGAGCGTGATCTTTCGCTTGTAACGATGTCACTTTTATATTTTTAGAGATTACAATAATTCCGTAATATGTCCGAATAATACCAATAATCATTCTACTAAGAATCTACACTTCTTCTACAACACAAAGAAGCTAAGCTATAATTTACGTACACATAACATGCTAATGAAAATGATGATTTCAGGAAGGGGATGATTCTTTCAGATGAATAGATTTCCCAGTTTTTTTTATGACGGCTCTCTGCATGGACATATTTAGTATACCTTACAACTTGCATTAAGGTGAGAGATACATAAAACCACGGTCTAGGACATTAGGGCACGGCTACTAGGGCGCTGTCATTAGAGCGCGCCATTAGGGCGCGAGGACTCTATGGCGCATGGCCATTAGGGTGCGAGGACAGCAGGGCGCGAGGAAATTTAACGATCAGTAAACTAATTATTGAAACCATTTATTAGTAAAGTTTAAAAATTTAATACAAAAATATTATTGCACAACACATAATGAATAAATAAAAACACGTGCTATTAGTGGAGTGCCTTTAGAAAGAAAACATCAATTATTTCGGAATAATTACCGGGAGCATAAACTTAAATGAAACCGTTTGGATTATCTTGTAACGTATGTTAGAATCAAAGTTTATATTAAAAGTGTGTGCTTTATAAAAATTTTTAAAGAATTTTTTAAAAATTTTGAAAAAGCGTGTTTTTGGGCCCGTTATCGTCGCCAGTTTTAATAATAGGAAGCTTCATTAACTATAAACACCTAAAGATGGCGCTACAGTCTCCAAATGAGCAAGGTCCGTAGATGCAAAGCAAGCTTTGAAATATAGGTCATCTCATACACTTCCACTATCAGTAGCGCAAAAATGGCGGAACATGTTAATTAACATGAAAACAGAAATAAGCGACAACTCCACTTGTTTTCAGTTGGGTACTAAGCGTTAATTCAACGTTTTAGAACGCCATGCGCCTCATATGACGATCGTATCGGCTTTGATAGCAGCCGTATTGCAACTTTTACTAAGCGCGAAAATGGCGGCATTGCGATGACCTATATTTCAAAGCTTGCTTTGCATCTACGGACCTTGCAAATGAGAATTAATTCTTTTAAAACTAAAATTTGAAAATCGCAGTTGTCTGCTTACAGTGTTGCCAGACATGCGTGAACTTTCAAAATATTTTAAGTTTAACTGAAATCTTTAATTTTTAAATGCCAAGGAATAATTTAAGGTAGTAAAATTAAAAAGGGCAATATAAAACTGCTAAATATCTTTAAAAATATCAGTTGTTCTTGTTGGTTTTAAGAAAAAAAAAGTATTACTATACTAAAAGTATTAAAATATTGAGAATATATATTCGTTTTAAGAAATTAATCAAGACTAATTAAGAGTGAAATAGTTTATTCAAAAATTAACCGTCACATGCTCTTAAGTAAAGTAAAACAACATTTATTTGGTAATTTATTGAATAATAATAGTCTATAATAACTATTATAACTAATAATAAAAGATAAGGAAAGTTAAAATATGGGAAGGGATATAAACAATAATTTGTTACTTTACATCGACAATCACAAAAATATATGTAACAATAACGAAAATGCGTTAAATGTATTAACAGTTAAATCAAACTCGTTGAAACTTCCCGCTTTTTTAACTCGATCCGCGTACAGTGCGTTCTGTGAGCAAAAGCCTGAACTAAGAATGATAGTTGCCATTTACCAAAATGTTTGAATAAACGGATATGACCTTTTTTTAGTTCATACCGTTCTTTTATACTGTTGCATATTCGGGCATTTTTATCTCAAATAACACTTTACCATAATTTAGGAAGTACACCTTACCATTTTTAAAAGCTCGCTAGCTATAGTTTTGTTTTTATAAATTTACACTTGTTTATCCGTTAAGGAAATAGCTTTTGTAATTTTGTATTTGCTATAAAGCATAATATAAACTAGATAACACTCTTAAGAAAAGATCTCCTGCACAATAAATGTAAACCAAGTGCAATTTTTAAAAATTTCCATGAAATTCTTCAGAGCTGTTTAAGCGGTACTTTACCTACGCGATAACGGAGCCTTAACCTTAAATTACTCATTGAATTTAGAGTATTCATAGTGATTATATTTATAAGTAACAAAAGTCACGAAGCTAAATTCTTGAAGTTTTGAAGGTAATAATAATTCATGTATATTTGCTAGACTTTTACAGCATTTCTGACCCATCCTTTTTACTGTTGTGTTTTTAGCATACCCTGACCGAATCCGACTGCCCCGGTCTCGTTTTTATTATCCTTCCTTGACCAGTTGAAAGATTTTTGTCAATTTTTTTTGTAACTTGTTTTCAACAAAACATATTACTATATAGCACAAGATTTGAAAATAAATAGTTTGTAGGAGTTTTTAGCAAATCACTTCGGTACAGTTACTGAGTTACCGCTTGTTAAAGATTACATAAAATTATTTGCGCACGACTAAGGTCCAAGAAAGACTAATTGATCTATCAAATATCTCAATAGAATGTGAAATACTATTAGACATCTTAGATTTTCACGATATAATAAAATGGTTTTCAGAACTCAAAGCTCCATCAAGTATAATGTATTTTATTTATGACAAAATAAAAATAAATAATTGTAGGTATTAAATATACATAAATATTCCCACTATGTAAACTGTTTCGTTCTTTTACAATTTGTGCATCAGTTAATTCAAATATTATTAACATTATCATTACTATTAATTCCTCATTTCCTTCATTCTCATGTTATACAATAATATACAGTATGTTGTTTAATTTGTACAATACATAATAATTCTTGAGACTCATTTTGGCGGTACGGAAGGTTCAATTTAAGTATTGCATAAACATACGAATTCCAAACAATCTAACTTAATTATTTAATGGTTTTTCAAAATAATTACTAATATAATTTAAGATCCAAATAGATCATACTTTATATACGTAATCTCTTTTATCAAAAAATAAATATTTATTATCCTATATAAAAGGAACACCCATATTACATGTTGAAAGAAAAATGCCCTTTTGATACATGTAAACATATATGTATCACAACTTACTATTTCGTGCCGTAGTATCCATGCGCTCTAATGTCCTTGCGTTCTAGTGTCCTGCGCTCTACTAACTGCGCCCTAGAGGCCGCGCCCAAGTGGCCGCGCCTTAATGTCCGGTTCCGATAAAACTCCACTGCAACAGTAGATTTTCAGTTCCTGTCTGCTGTTTTACGTTGATTAAAATATGAATTGTTCTTTATAAGCTTTATTCTTTTAATGTTGAAGAGGAGAGAATTAATCCTTTGACTGTTTGTTTTAAAGATTGATTTCTCTGACTTGTTTACATTTGTTGCCTTGGATACCAAATCTTATCCAGGAGATGGTGATCATCACATTTACCCCCCCCCTCTTTGTTGTTGAGAGTTTTTATACAAGCAGAAAGAGTCTGCATCAAGTTAGTATGAAAACTGGTGAGTGTAATCATAAGGTACAGTTGTGATTGTAAAGCAACTTGATAGATACGTAAAAAACTGCGTTTTTTTTTTGAATGGTGTTACAATTTGTGATACCTAATTTGTGTTAACCTAAGAGGAACGTGTGATGCTTCTGTGGGACTTGTAGGTTGTTGGATCATGGTATATGCAACATAAAAAGAAAATGGTAAATACATGTACACAAGAATGTCGAACAGGTCATAAAATGGAATTCCAACAGACATTACAGTACTGGAGTTTTCTGGATCATAGAAGAAACAAATGAATGGGGTCTACGTACTATAGACATTTTACAAGATAACATGCTAGCTACCTTTAGTAACTTATCTCTTTGGAAACAATTTTATCTTTCAACAAGATAACTCCCAGAGCCATACTTCCAATGTTGTGCGGCAATGGTTAAATCATTAATCATCCTATTTATTATTACACTCTTTCTTGACCGTCAACAATCCGGACATGAAACCTAAAGAAAAGAAATTATTCTTTCTATGAAGAACCATCTACAAATGGTGTAACCTAACGGATTAATTGATTTTAGAATTATTTAATTATTTTATTAGTTTTTTTTAATTTTCGAAGTTAGTATTACTTCGTTGAAATAAATTAGTGTTAGTTTGTTTTCTTTTTCTAAAACCGTGTTCTATTTAATTTATTTGATGCAGGGCACACGACTAACCAAAATCTTAGTTTTTTGTAAACTATCGTATTTCGGTTATTTACAAAAGGTAGACGATACAACACCTACTTGAACCGTTAGCGGAAGGGTCTCTGCACCTTTTGACAAATTACTTACACACCAGATGTTCAGCGGTTAGCGAAGCCATGTTATGCAAGAGAAAGCTGTATTTATAAAAGTAATAATAATATAGTACTATAGGTAACAGAACTCTAGGGTATAGTAGGTATTGATCGACATGAAAATATGAATGTACCTAATTGAACAATAACTAATTAAAAAGCTTTTGTTTAGATTTTTGCTCTTATCCTTCGATGTGGTCATGAATAACTAATAACATAAGAACACTTTTAATTACTTGTAGTTAAAAACAGGGGGATATGAGACAAATAGGAATGGAGGGTTTGTTATAGAAATAATCGACAGCTGAAATTTGTGAAAATAAACATTTGTAAGAGTTACATTACAAAACTTACAAAGAAACATCTGCTTCTCATTTGATGAACACGGTAACCCTAACCTCACTTATGATTTCAGATGTGCGTGCTGGGTTGTCACCATATGCGATTCCTACACATAAATCAACAAAGGCATTTCTGTACCAAATTTATCATTATCTTTTATTAGGCTGTTATTAATATATTAGGAATATTTACAAACACACAGAAAAGTAAAATAAAATCAAAAATGAGGGAAAAACTAAGCTAAACTTTCTGACGTATCATTGAAATCTTCCAACCTTTTATTTAATTATTTTGTTATCAACCTTATTTTTGGTATTTTAGAATCAGTCTCTAGCAACAAGTTAAATAATTCTCAGTCTTCTTCAAAATACTAGTGTATATGCAACTCCAAAACTGTCTTGCAAATGTTTTATAGGTTATACGTTTCATTAAACGTAGGTTGGACACATATGTAGAATTCTTCAAAACAATCTTGTACAAAAACATTTATTGTTGATCATAGGAATAGACTGAAGTTAAAACATTGTAAATAGATTAAGTAGTTTAAAGAGTATTTCCCAATTTTAGAGCGTCAAAGTTTCAAATTACGGATTTTCAGGCTTCAAACTTTTGGGCCAGGTTATAGATATAAATGTAATTTTACTTTCAACTGTTCAATCAGTTCAGCTGGCATTATGGCAATTATTAAAACAATCGCTGTCTGTAGATTAAAACTTAATTTAAATCTAAACTTTTTTATGCAGTTTAATAAACTTATTTTTCCAGAGCACTACAGTTTCAAGCCCATCGTTTCAAAATCGAGACTTAAAGATTCTCATTGGTAAGTTTTGAGTATTTCAGTCGTATTGAGATCTTCAGGATTTAGAGATATTAGTTCTCAAATTTAAAAGTTTTAAAAAAATTGACAACTTCAAGTTTCATAATTTTACGATTTTTTAAGTGTAAATGTTTTCAGGATCAGAAGTTTCAAGTGTTCCAAGTTTCAACATTGCAAACTTTTACAATGCCAGAATTCAGAAGTTTTCGTCCTAATAGTTTGATAATTCCTTGACGTTTTGAAAGAGTTTTACTGCCAAAAGTAAAATATAATAATTAACATCCAAAACCAAGAAGAATAAACACTGAAGCTTTATTTTTGTACACTGAAAATAAAAAAAGAACTGTGTAAAGGGCGGCATAGCCTAATTCCACTGGGAATCAGTTTTCCAGGGTTTCTATAAGTTTACAGCTGAATGGGTTTGGTTCGGAAACTAGTGCACAACGAACCCAGACATGACAAAGACCATGATCTTTTGCAATTTTTTAAACATAAAATGGTTTTCATTTTGAAAAATGTATTTAGTTAATGCAATTGGTAAGCAACTATAAGTGACCCAAGTCACCACTTGTAATGAATGTATAATTATTCCCCATGACCCAAGGAGTTCGAAGACACTATCCAAGACACCCCACCTTTCCACTCCTCTTCCTCCAAGGGTCCTTGAAGTATTGATGTAAGTATACCCCGATAGTAAGCTAATCCTGATCTTTTTTTATTTCTGATATCAAGTAGCCTTTGCTTTAAACATTAGAATAACAGTTGATTTTGTTTTGCTGTCAGTTGGAATGGATAGCAAAAGAGTATGTACATACGCAAAGAAATATTCCGACAATGGTCTGAAGATCCATATTGCAAACTTTGTAGTATGACAAAATCTGTCAAAACATCGTATCTACCGTTCAAAGAACAATTAAGAAGTGGAAGAAACATCAAACAGTAGAAAAGGTCAAGAAATCCGGACGTCCGAAAGGTCCTGCAAATAAAATCGTCGAGAAGAAGATATTGTCGACTATCAAAAAGAATCCGTCAATCTCAGTACGAGACTTTGCCAAATTTTGCAAAACCTCCACATGTACTGTACAAAACACAAAAAAGGAATAATTTAAAATGTTACAAGAGACAGAAGGTGCCAAAGCGAAACAAGAACAGTTTAATCGTGCCATTTTGAGATCACGTAAACTGCACAAGCTCCTGGTTGAATTGGGTGACGGATGCGTTATAATGGACGATGAAACGAACGTAAAAATGGACTTCAGCACACTTTCAGGTCCCCAATATTATACGGTAAGTTTAAATGAATCGGTAGATGACTCAGTTAAGGCCATTCGAATTGAAGAATTCGGCGAGAAGTTGCTTGTGTGGCAAGCAATTTGCTCATGGGGCTTCAAAGCAGCAGTTTTCCTGTAAAGGCACTATCAATGTAGAAGTTTATAAGACAGAATGCCTTCAAAAGCGATTATTGCCACTTGTGAGAAAACATGCGGTCCCGACAATCTTCTGGCCGGATCTGGCACCAGCACAATATGCTAAAGGTGCATCAGAGTGGTACGCAAGTTATAATGTGAATTTTTACTTTAAAAAAAAAAAAAGTAAAAATCCACCGAATACTCCTATACTACGAGGATGGTCCCAGAAGTACCCGACCTGACCAAGAGGTGGCGGTAGTTGTTTGAAAATATACTGTATTGGAAAGTACGCAGTCTATAAAGCATATGTTTCAAGTTTGAAAGCGCGTCGTTGTTCAGTATTTGTTTGGCAGCCATCAATAGTGAACGTTGTCAGTGAATTTGTGAAAATGGAGAAAATTGGTCATCGTTATGTGATGCAATACTTTTATTTGAAAGGCCTCAGCCCAACCAATATAAAAGCTGAACTGGATTCTACTATGGGTGAGTCTGCTCCTTCGTTTACAACAGTTAAATTTTGGGTAGCTGAGTTTAAACGAGGCCGTACGAGCTGCCAAGACGAGCATCGCAGTGGTCGACCAAATGAGGTGACGACTCCAGAAATGGTGAAGAAAATCCACAAAGCGGTACTTGATGATCGTCGGCTGAAAGTGCGCGAGCTAGCAGACATTACGGGCATTTTAAAAAGTGCGGTACATCGCATATTATCTAAAAATTTGGACATGAGAAAGCTGTGTGCAAGATGGGTGCAGCGTTTGCTCACACTAGAGCAAAAACAGTGTCGTGAAAATGTTTCGATTGAGTGTTTAGCGAAGTTTCACAGCAACAAAGCAGAATTTTTGCGCCGTTTCGTAACAATGGATGAAACATAAGTCCATCATTTCACACCCGAGACAAAAGAACAATCGAAACAATGGACTCAAAAGGGAGAACCGGCTCCAAAGAAGGCGAAGACCGTTTCATCTGCAGGCAAGGTTATGGCGTCGGTTTTTTGGGATGCGCGTGGAATAATTTTTATTGGCTATCTCGAAAAAGGAAAAACTATCAACGGCCAGTATTATGCAAACTTATTGTAACGTTTGAGCGAAGAAATCAAGCAAAAACGGCCACGTTTGGCTAAAAAGAAAGTGTTGTTTCATCACGACAACGCGCCAGCTCACAAATCCGTTATTGCAATGGCCAAAATTAATCAATTAAAGTTTGAATTGCTACCTCATGCATCATATTCGCCAGATTTAGCCCCCTCGGATTATTTTCTGTTCCCAAACTTGAAAAAATGGCTCAGTGGTCAAAGATTTTCCAACGATGAGGAAGTGATGTCAGCAGTTAATGGCTATTTTGAGGAGCAAGACAGTTCTTATTATAAAAAGGGTATCGAACTTTTTGAACACCGCTGGGAAAAGTGTATAGAGCTGAAAGGAGATTACGTTGAAAAATAAATAAATCTTTTTCCAAAATTTTTGTGTTTTCTTTGTTGGGTGGGGTACTTCTGGGACCACCCTCGTAAGATCAATCGAAACATACTGGGCTTTGATCAAAAGAAGACTTCAGAAAACGAATCAGGCCGCAAATTCAATTGATAAATTTAAACAAAAATGAAATGCAATAACCAGAACGCTGAAGACTAGTGATGTGCAAAAATTACTGAACAATGTTAAATCTAAAGTGAGGAATATTTCGAGGCAAACGCTTAGGAACTAGTTAAACTAGTTGCTTTGTATTCAGAATTGTTAAATTTTCAAATTATGCTCTAAGGAATAAAATTATTTGTTCTGGTTATGTTTGTTTTTAATTTTCTATCAACATCTCATAAGTAGAATGTAGCACTCTACTATACCTCTCAATATGGCCTTCAGGAGGCGACTCAACTCAAACTTTCAAGAATTGGTACCGCCAGTACCAATACGACGGCGGTACTACCCACAGTAACATATGCACTAAAGCATACATGTAGCACATCAATCCACTCCCGTTGATGACTATTCAACCTTTCACTTCGAACTTTAGTAATCCGTTTCAAAGGCTACGGCAGTAAGCATTTAAGGCAAGTATGTCACATGGCATTTACACACAAATTTGCATAAATCGTCAAATGATGCTTTGCAAGGCAGCAATCAACATTATCAGCCAGTCGGTGCTCGCATTACTTTTTGCATATTGCCTGGATTACAGTCAAAACCTCGAAATGAACAGAAACAGAGCCTCTTTAGACGTACCGTATTACTCAACATGTTTACGGATGTGTTGGTCAAACGTTCACACGTCGAATCTTATTCGGTTCAAATTACTATTTATATCAGTCTTGAATGCATTCGTAACACTAACACAGTATACAGTAGCAAAGTATACATGCACATTTCTTGCTCCGAAAAAAGGTATTGAATAATCAAGCATAGTATAAAGACATACATTTCTCATATTTAGCGGCATACTCGTTGACCTGTTCTACACCTTGGTGGATTTTATGGTTTGTTTGTGATGTTTGTATGCGTGCTCACAGCAGTTTGTATATATGATCAGACTGTGTATGTGGTCTTGCAAATTGCACTGAATTTATTGGAGGCTCTTCAGGGCAGTCCTGATCACGACAGTCGAGTGGTTGATATCCGTTTGGAAATGTGGTGAAGATAACAGACAATACAACATGCACAACGGCTAATCTGGCTATATCGGCCATCGACGCGACGTTTAAGTATTGGCGTCACTGATGACGTTGACCACAACGTTAATGATCACGGTAACCATTCTGGTCATGGTCACAACAGCCAAAATAGCGATTGACCTTTGTTGCCTTTGATCCTAACGTCGATCACAGGCTAGTGCGGTATGTTGTTATAGCAGTGGCGTGCAGTGAGAATTTAGGCTAGGGAAGCAACCACGATTTTTAATTATAATACACCTAGGTACAGGCGCGAATTAACGGGGTGGGAATAATCCCCCCCCCAATTTTGAAATAAGTATACATAGAATAGAAACAAATAATGTTTGTTTAATTATTATTTATTAAAACGATTATTTTTCCAAAGATTCCCCCTCAAAATACTTCTCTGGATCCGCCCCTGCTAGGTACAATAAAAAACAGTGTTATAATTATTAAGCTTAAAAGTTTTTCAAAGAAGAACTTTTACACTTTATACTTATGGAATTTGTTGACTATTATTCTTTATTTAAAAGAAAACTACTACTATGTATTTATACTGCAACTCAATTTTTCGGTCTTTCTTAGCAAAATACCGGTGCAGGTTTTAATCTTTGTTGTTAAATTTGAAAGTTCTGGTTTTGATCTGCCTTTCTTAATAATTTGTAATTTCTCTCCAAAACTGTATGCGGAAAATTCGTTATTAATAATTTACAAACTGCACAAAAAAATTGTACCGATTCGGACGTATCGAAAGTACTCGAGCCTTTCACCGAAGCAGTTGAATTTTCAGTCGTGACGATAATGCAATTTTAAATTTGCATACAGGCAAACTAAATAGAATTATTTGTCTTTAAAAAAAAATTCAACTTATATAAATTGAAATAATAAAATGCGACAAAGTACAGTCTCATTCGCAGATTTAAATTACTTAAGTAACGTTAAATTTAACAAACACTAAATCGAACAAATAACCAAATAATAATAAATAAACATTTGGGCATGAAGCACACTAAAAATAGCGGTCAAGCAATGCTAACAGCATTGTCTACTATATAACCACGCCCTCTGATTCACGCCAAGGCTAAAAGAAGAGCAGTTATAAGCAGTACTTATATGCAGTGTATGTAATACATTTGAATCGGTATTACCTTTCCGTGTAAGTTTAATGAACCTAATTTAAAATAGTACTCTAAATAATTATACGTTTTGCTGTACGGTATTGATATTGAGCTTTAAGTTGATTAAATATTACAAATTTAAATAAACGATAACCATCATTTTGTAAAAATATTTTGTTAGCATTGGTTTTTATTTTTAATAAATTCTCAAGGGAAGCATTGCTTCCCTTGCTTCCATGGACCGCACGCCACTGTGTTATAGGCAAGTCGGTTAGTGAATGAGTATCGCAGTACAA
The DNA here is from genome assembly GCA_929113105.1 of Agrypnus murinus. Classification (NCBI taxonomy): domain Eukaryota; kingdom Metazoa; phylum Arthropoda; class Insecta; order Coleoptera; family Elateridae; genus Agrypnus; species Agrypnus murinus. Next base: position 82,701,501 of record OV816030.1, read on the forward strand.
GTCTCTTGGGAACTTATAAGTAGCAACTTATCAAAATAGGACCCATTTTATACTTGAAAACTTGGAAACAATTATGTCCCTACTCGATTATGTACTGCTTTTCGTTTCAAACCGAAGGTGTTCTGAAATAAATGGAATATACGTAATAGGGTGGTTCTTATTTGGCCATGTTGGAGTTTCGGTTTTGCCGGGTGCCCATTTGATTAAAAACTGAAAATTTTAAGACTAATACGAACTTCCTATCTCTATTCTAATCATTCGCTGTAACGAGGGGAAGTTTCCCATTTAAAATACATGGGTTTTTTTAATTCTTATGCATATATTTGATCACTGGGACAAATTGTTGAGAAAAAAAATCTGATAATTGATTTTATAGAATTAACGGGCATCGATGCTACTTTTAGGTGAAAAAAAAAATTATATGGGAGATTCTACATCACTTCAACACTAATTGAACGGTACATTATTTTGAATTTATTTGTAAATCGTTGGAAAAAATCGAATACTCCATATAATTTTTTTGTTCCTAAAAGTAGTATCGAATACTGTTAATTACAAAAAAAACAATTTCTTCTCAACAATTTGTCCCAGTGGTCAAATACATATATAAGAAGTAAAAAAAAGCGTGCATTTTAAATGGGAACCTTCCCTTTGTTACAGAGAATGATTAGAATAGAGATAAGAACTGCCGAAACAGACCCTTTAAATCTTTGAACTCTTACATTATTAAAAACTGAATTACCGTCATTGGAATAGTGAATATTAAATTTGTATCGGTGTTTTGACATTTTAAATTGAAACTTCAGAATTAAAAAGATTTTAAAAGTCAGAAGTGCTATACCTAAACCATAAATACAAGAAATGAGTCATCACAAATCACCTAGGCGACAGTGGGTTGCTTCAAACGCATTATTGTATTCCATCTCTATTGTGTGACGAATATATGAAAAGAAAAAAAAGTAAAATAGATAGAGAGAGATGGAATGCACTAAAGTGTTGGTAGTCTCCCGCAGTTGCCCAGGTGATTTATGATGACTCATTTTTTGTATTTACGGTTTAGGTATAGTAGTATATATAATTACATAGATCGTCGAGTTGGCTCGCCTATATAAACATATGAAAGGTAGAAATGGGCCATTAAATTGTGCATTAGGTTTTGGAATGTGCTGCATAAATGGCTTTTCCCATTTTTATCCAGAGGGGCTAAATCGTCCGCAGACCCTGAAATTTGGAAATTCGCCGATTTAGCGACTACATAATATAGTGCTCGCGTTGTGCCGTTCAAACAAAAAAATATAAACCAATACGTAGACGATTTTGGAGGGGGGCGAATAAACGAATTAGCCCATTCAAAGTTGTACCCCCAAAAATTCGTCTGCGTATCGGTTTAGATTTTTGTTTGAACGGCACATTGCTGCACAAAGCGAGCACTATGTTTTGTAGTCGCTTAATCGGCGAATTTCCAAATCTCAGGGAGGGGGCTGCGAGTCGACTTAGACCTGCCGGACAAAAACCGGAAAAGCCGCTTTATTTATGCAGCACATTCCAAAATCTAATTAGCACATTAGGACACATCGTTGGCACAAGAGTATAATCCATAGGTATAGGATTTCTATGCATTTGCATGTTTTTTCTGCTTATAGCAAACATATGCAGAGTTATATTTCTACATGTTTAAGCCACATATGAATCACATATGTCAATTTGAAAGTGCATATAAATGCATATTTAGGTGTTTTTTATAAATGCATGCATATTTTAGCATTTTTGAACGAGTGTGCATATTTTACCACTTTTTGAGCGTTTTACATGCTTTAATTATGAAATTTCTAATATTTTTTAAATAATTTTAGCATTTTAGACAACCAACCAAGGGCGGTTTAGTTGAGTCTAGGGGAAACCCATAATTTAAGCTTATTGTTAAATACTAGGCTTTAAAATATTTTACTGCCTTAACCATCTGTGTACTTGTTAATATTTTCTAAGAAAGAAAAAGTTTCAACTAAAATTTAAAACTTACATCCTGCGGTATTGTGATAAATAGGTATTAGGAAATTCCAAAGACCCTTTGACAACTTCCTGTTCATAGAAAAATTTGCCTGTACTTTTGTTTACTAATCTTGTAATCTTTCAATTAAGACAGTTCAGAAATTGCAAACTGCATTTCAGTTTAAAATTTTAGAGTGTAAAGATGGGTAAAGAAAAACGGTCTGTGTCTGTTACACTTCGAAGTTATGTTAAGGAATTCAGTGTTCTTACAACTGACGATAAGGTGTTGTATTGTACAGTGTGCGACGATAAAATGACTGCAACGAAACGCTTTCAAGTTACACAACATCTGAACACGGTTCGACATCAAAAGTGTGTTGACCTGAAATCAAAAAACAAACATTGTTACCGGGGTACCTTAATAATTCGCGCGGAGAGTTCAGCAAATCGATCGAATTTAATAAAAAACTATGTAGTGCATTAGTGGCTGCAGATATCCCGTTAAGTAAAATTAATCACTCAGCATTTCGTAATTTTCTGGAAGAAATTTCAAAAATGCCAATACCCGACGAGTCTACACTCAGGAAAAATTATTTACCTCGTTTATACGAAGAGACCATAAAATCAATTAGAAAACATGTAGCGAATAACTACATATGGGTTTCCATTGACGAATCTACTGACACTACTTGAAGGTGCGTAAAAACTTCATTCCCTTCGTTTTGTTAGTAAAATTTAACTAATTAAAGACAGCAGAGCAATTTACGGATGTTTTATTTTCTATTTTGTTAGTTACATATTTAATCACAACAATATTTTTGCTTGATTAAAATATAATTTTTTTTTAAATAACTGTTTTGCGCTAATTGTTTGTAACCGACTAATTATGTAGTTCGATAAAATAAAAATCTAATTTTTGTTTTCAGATACGTGGCTAACGTTATAATTGGCGTTTTAAATTCGGAGAACAATCTCAAATCCTATCTATTAGCAATGGACGTTTTCAAGAGCACCAATCATTGTTCTGTGGCAAAATTGTTTAATGATTCGATGGCTATTTTGTGGCCGGACGGCATACAGTACAACAAAGTACTCCTGTTCGTCACCGACGCGGCACCGTACATGATCAAGGCTGGAGCAGGCTTACAAGTTCTGTACGAAAAAATGATCCACTTAACTTGTCTTGCCCATGCAATGAATCGAGTTGTGGAAAAAGTGCGGAAAATATATCCTAACGTAAACTCTATAATTTCAGATGTAAAAAATTGTTTGTAAAGCTCCATATCGCATACAAATATTTAGGGAAACTGCTCAAGAAGTGGCTCTCCCACCTGAGCCTGTAATAACAAGGTGGGGTACTTGGCTTTCTGCAGCAGAATATTATGCAACTTATTTTGATATTATTAAAGCATTTGTAAATAAACTTAATAAACACGATGCACTATGCATACAAAGCGCACAAGATGCTTTTAATACTAAGGAGGTGAAGGCAGAATTATTGTTTGTTTTGACAAATTTTGTGCGTTTAGCTAAAGTAATTCAGAAATTAGAAAGTCAGGGAAATTCATTAGATGAATCTCTTGAGCATGTAAAATTGTTAGGTGTTTCTTTGAATAAAGTAAAAGGGCCAAAGGGTTTGACTATAAAACAAAAATTTAAATCCGTTACAGACAAAAATCCTGGTTTTTACTTAATTAAAAGCATAAACGATGCATTATCTGGCCAAAACATTTTAGACGAGCTAAAACATTATTCGCTTGTAGAATTAAACAATTTTAAGTATGCCCCAATTACGTCTTGCGATGTGGAACGGAGTTTCTCAAAATATAAAACAATATTTAGGGATAATAGGCATATGTTTACTTTTGAAAATTTAAAAATGTACGTCATTGTGAACTGTAACGCTCTATGTTAAGAAAATATAATTAATTAAATTATTGCATAGGATGTCTAATTAAAATAATCTCTGTAAATAAAATGTAAATAACGCTAAACAGGTGTTTTTCTAATAATGAAAGTGCATATATTTATTCAAAATTTCTAATAAACGCATATTTAAGTGCATTTTTAAGTGCATATTTCACGTTTTTATAGTGCATAAGTGCATGCATATTTCAGCATTTTTAAGTGCATACAAATCCTATACCTAATAATCCATTTCTACATTTTCTATGTTTATACAGGGTGTTTCAGACCACCGTGCACCAATCTTAAAAGGATCTTTCAACTCAGTTTAGGGTTTTGATATTTTTTAATGAACCAAGCGGTGATATTATTAAGTTCAATGTCCTCTATAAGATGATGTAAAAACTAAAAACCCCCCAAGCTCTCCCTTATAGGGGTAAGAAATATGACTTGTGACAGTTTTTACTTTTAAAGTTTGACACCCCAGTTTTTTAACATTATTTAGATTCCTAATAAATAAGCTTTTCTAATAAACAAATTTTCTATGACAGCAATTAAACATTTAAATTAATAATGGATTTATTTTTAATATGTTTATTAGAACCAATTTATTAACGAATAATAAATCCATTATTAGTTTAATTAATTAATAAAATTAAATGTTTAATTCCAGCTTGACATGCATATGCAATTCAGAATGCATTGAAAATTTGTTCATTAGAAAAGTTTATTTATTAGGAATTTAAATAATGTTAAAAAAAACTGGGGACTGAAACTTTAAATGAAAAAACTGTCTCAAGTCTCGCAACGCCAAGGGTGGTTAAATTTGAGCTCAATTTAATATTGCTACCATTTTAATCTTTTGATCGGAAGTGCATTTCGAGAGATAATCGAAAATTCCAGTTTCTTGTGATTAGAGCGCCATTTGTAACAAATTAAAAAAAATGTTTCAAATAAAATCTACATATTTCACGGTTTAGAATCCGAATTTGCAATAAAATATAAGGCTATCATCCATTTAACATTTCAAAGTTGCCCCCCTTCGTCCTATATGGGGGGCTCTGGGGTTTTCAATTTTTATATCATCGGATACAGGACATTGTACTTAATAACATCACAGCTTATTTTGTTAGAAAATATTAAGACCCTGGATTTTAGAATTGGTAGACGGGTGGTCTGTGACACCCTGTATAAGAGGCCGCATTCGTAGGACCTATTATACATATATATGTATGTAAAAATTAAAATTTAAGAAATTGAATGTTATTTAAATCGCCAACGCTTCTGATAATCTGAACTTTAATTTTTAATATTTGAAACCTTTGAAATAATTGAAACTTTAACAATGTTAACCTTTTAAATTGACTATATTAGCTAGAATTTGAACATTCAAATATCGTATGCAAAAATCACACCTAACTGATATCAACCTTGGTTAGTTGTATTGTAAGCAAGCAGTAATAAAGGGGAGCTAAGTGTCAAGTTGAGAATAAAATAATTCAGTATATTTTCTTTACAAAAAGCTACCCCATCATCAGCCACTTGAAAGGAAGTAAGCTTGCTCTATAACTACCTAAAAATTCAAGGTCACGTCCCTTATTTTCCCTACAAGTTCCACCCTCATGACCTCCTATCGACGAACAGATGTGCACACGACAGAACGGAAGGGCGGCAAAATAATACCCCGCATATGTACACGGCTTGCGACAAATCACAACGGGATGCGTCTGAATGCAATAAATTTCTAATAGAAGGGCCTATAATAAGCTATAGAGTGTCAAATATCACATCTTTTCACTCGTGTTCATTTTCATCTCAACGTGTTTTGTTTTTTCTCATTGTTTTTCTGGCTCAACTTTACTCTTACCTACTGTACAATTAGTAATTTTATCAGAGTGACTAAAAAGGATAGCTTATTATACTATCTTACAACGAAGAAAGAAAAAGGACAATAAAGCCTCATGTGAACAAGACCGGGACATCCGGTGACCATCGCATTCCTATGCACCAAACGGCTTTTTTATTTTACAGGCCTTTAGTAGAGGGAAGGATAACGAAATACATTTTTAACTCGTTTGTGGACATATTTATATTTAGATTTATTTTAATGATTTATTGATGACGTTTCGAGCCCTTTGCCGCCTCATTATCAAAGCAATTGGATTGTCAAAGTGTAATTCCTTTAAAACATAAACTTGAGCCACTTAATCACTTATATGGCCAATTTGTATCTCATTTTTATTAAATTTTGTAACAAGTTGAGAATACGCAATGAGAACTGTTTCAAACTAAAACCGAAACCCTTATTACAGTAATTATGTCATATTATACAATAAATAATAATTATTATTTATGCTCTTCCAGTTTATGGACCTATTAATAAAAAAATACCTACCTAGTATAATACCTATAAAGGACGAAAAGAAAGCAATGGAGCCTAATGCGATCTCTTAACTCTCTTAACAAAAATATCTACCACAAATTAATTACTAAAATTAAGTTAAAATGATCAAAGTTAACAAATGAAGACATGTGGGTAACTACACACTGTGACAAACTAATCAGAAAAACTGGGCACTTATGTGCAAATCATCAATCTTCAAAGTTGATAAATAAATGTGTGCAGTGAGGTCGAAGCTATTTTCGATAGTGTCGTTGATATACTGATACCAAATCTGTCATCTGCTAGCTCAAAAGTTTCGATTTTGAGTTCATTGCTTTTGTCACATGCTTGTGTACATATAAGGTTTCAATGGGAAATGCACGAATGGTCGTTTTTACTTTGAGAATTCTTGATCTCACATAATACCAACTAAGCTATTTTAGTCATGTAGACTTGAACTGGGGGAGGTTAACTAAAACAAAGTTTTTCTTTCGCGATCGCATTCGCTATATCAAACAAAATCTGAAATAGTACATTGTAATACAAGTGAAGAAAGGGCTTTATTGCAAAATGATTATGAATGTTGCTCCGATCATATAAGTTTTGCAATGTCCTTACTAAATTGCAGAATGTTCAAAATTAATTATCTGTACTTATCTTATATCTGTACTTTAAAATGCAATTTTCTCGAAAACTAACAGAAAGTGACCCCAATTCGATGAGGAAAGTATGTTCTAAATCATTACAGCTATCCGCCATTACGAGGTTTCTAGTTATATTAGTTACACTCTGTATATAAAGCTCTACTTTACGATCTAGAGAGTAAAGTGTTTTCATGACAAATCTAGGATCTATTATCTTGAAACTATTTACATAATTTTGTTGTTGGATTTACAATATTCTAGAAAATTTCTGGAATCTTTACGATTAAGTCGGTTAAATCATACTAAAAGTAGCACATATACCGCACGCTAAAGTTCCTTTTAATCCTTCGTATGTTTATTTCATAAATGAATTTCACACTCTGAGTTAAAAGAGGAACTTTAGTCCCTTGGTAAATAATATGCTAGTTTCTACTATTTGAAACAAAAGATTGAATAAAAGTATTCAGAGAATTAACAACTTCAGAAAAAGGTACTTTTTCACTCTTCAGAAAATTGCAAATATAGCGTGGAAAATTATGTTTATCTGTATCTGTAATTTTATTCAAAAGTTTATTCTAAAGTTTGGAGAATAGAACACTTTAAATAATTTGCCTAAACCAAGATGAAAAAAAGGGTACAGCTGACGCAAGATTAGAAAAATATTTTATTATTGTTAAAAAAGCATGTTTGGTCAAAAAAGCAACAGTGTGTCACGGAACAGTGAAACAATATGAAGACATACAAAAACAAGAAATGCCAAAAAGGAGCAAGTTAATTTAGTTTGAGCTTGTACGTGCGAAGGCATGCCCCAGAAAATTGTATCAGAATCGTTTGAAGATCCCACCCAGATCGCTGTATTTCGATAGATGGCGAAACTAACATACAAATGAAGACTCGTACTCTGGGAACCAAACTTATACTATAGCGAAATGACGATACCGAATGAGGAGAGAGATATACAAAAAGAAAATTTCAGCGATAAACGGTATTTTCTTTGTATACCAAAACGATTGTTTTCATCAGTTGCATCGTTACCTTCCCTCTTTTGATTAGATCTTGGTTGGGCTCACTATCCTAGGCTACGCTAGAGCTATGGTTGAGTTAATTCAATTATTTGATCTTTGTATAAGTCAAGGTTATTTTACCTTCAACAATTTAACATATCTACAAAAAGATTGTTTGCCTATGGCAAAATTAACTTAGTCCTCTGTTAGCTAACATGTTTATGGATAATCTATACCTTTTACAGTATGATTTCACACATGTGAAATATGATTTCACATTAATGAAAACTTACTTCACACAAATGAAAACAAATGATTATTTTGCAATAATGGAAGAAGAATTCGCACTTTTGAAAACCAATTTCATCTAAATCAAAACAGATTTCAACTTGTATTTTATAAGTAAATAATCATAACATTAAAAATAATATTGATTTAACGAGATTTTTATAAACCAAAAATAGGTTTAAGTTTAATTCAATTTCAATTGTCACAATGATGCAGGATGCATCATAATATCGTTCGACATGGTTTGGATAGCCAAGGAGATGTGAAATCTCTTAAACTGCAACATTGGCAATATCTTCCAAAATACGGATTATAAATTCAGAAATGATCAGTGCCTGGTTGTTAGCATGGGCGTAATTCAATATTTCATGCATTCTTAATTGCATTTGATGCTTTACCAAATATTTCAATATTTTCTTCTGGTCTATGCACACTGTCGAGATTTGCATGAAGAGATGCGTTATCAATAACGAATTTTCTATTAATTCATGTTTCTATTAATTGCCGCAGTCATATTTCGCAATGATCCGCTCTGTAAGGATCTAATGCCAAACTTCGTGTGGAAGTCATTGCTCCAAGTACATTACTTCCTTTACTGGTTGGAATGATTATGGCAATGGCTCTATGCTAAATGCTCTATGGCAAATTTTTGACCTACCTTCCTTATGGCGACAATAAAGGTTAAAATTGGTTTCGTCATCCAAATTATTGCTTGAAATTTGTTATTAACACGATCATATACATCTTTCAATGTTAATGTAGAATATTTCATAACCCATCTGACCATTGCCTTTACTATTATGGGTGTCTTTTTTGTATATGTACTGCCGTATTTGTCTTTAGAAAGAGGTTGTGGAGTTTTCAACCATTCGTGTGCTGCTAGTATGTTCACACCTAAAGGTTTTGCTGTTCCTCCAATCTTTTGCCTTCCTCATATGCTTTAACAATCCTGGCTCAATCATTGGCCGAAATCTTGTACCACGAGGCATTTGCAGAACAGTACAGAAAATAGAAATTTTTATTACAACAAAACTTTATTGACAGTTTATTGACCTAAACGTTGACGCAAGCTAACTATGCATAACCAACTGTTTTCATTTAAATGAAATTAGTTTTCAAAATTGCAAATTCTGTTGTCATCATTGCAAAATCGCAATTCGTAAGTGATAAATCAGTTTTCGTTATTATTAATTCTGTTTTCATTTGTGTGAAATCAGTTTTCGTTAATGTGAAATCAGTTTTCGTTAATGTGAAATAATATTTCACATGTGCGAAATCATACTGTAAAAGGTATAGAAGATCAAATATTTGAATTAAACCTCTCTAAACACTATCTTTTGGTTTCGTTATGTTGATGACATTTTAGCTTATTCTGGCAGTTCTTTTGAGATTATCAAAGAATTTTTAATGTTTATTAATAGTCTCCACCAAAACTTAAATTTTACATTAGAAACAGAACAACAGGGCTATTAACTTTTTGGTATAACTATTAAGATTAACGCACACAATACATTTGAATTTTCCATATTCAGAAAGCCAACACATACGGATATAATAATACCAAATCAATTCTGTCACTACAAAGCACATAAACTAGTAGCTGACAGATCCTTAGTACACAAAGCTTTAACTATTCCACTCACACAGCCAGATTTTAGAAAAGAGATTCCAATCATTAAGCAACTAGCACGGATAAATCATTATAATCCAAACATGATTGACACTTTAGTTAAACAAAAAGAGTATAGGTTAGCAAAAGAATATATCCTATTAACAATCAAACAAAGGATACTGTTGGATAATACCTATCAATTTTATAAGTTTTTTTAAACATTAGATATCATTACATAATTCCATTTCGTCTGTTGTAATCTAATCATTAATTAACTCATTAATTTCAATAATAACTATTCTAAATTTTCCTAATCACTTATTATTATTATTATTATTATTATTATCTGCTATGTCTTATTTACATATTTTGAACTTTTAACAGTGTATTTAATTAACTAAATGTTTGTCAATTGTGTGACTCAAACTTCAAAATAATTCTTTCTTGTAATTATCCATTAGGACTTTCATATTTATTAATGATAACAATTTACTTAAAAACACATGGTAAAACGAAACATCAGTACAATTTAAGAGTAGTACTTAGCATGCAACGAAATCAATAGAACGTTATTCATTTCCATCATATATTTCAAATAAAAGTTATTCAAAACCACAAGTGTATTAATTAAAGTTATAATTACGTTTGCAAACAAAAAAGGTATAATATTTATCACGTATCACAACAATACAAATTACATATCTATACCATATTTGTATAAAAATGTCAGAAACAGTTGCAATATACTAAGAAAAATTTTATCACACTTTTTCATTTTTATTTAATGCTAAAGATAGAACACACGATATCATGAAATTATGCATTTACCGTTGGATTTGTTCTTTTTGTAGTTCCGTATATATTGGGCAAACACTTCGAAATTTTGACATAAGACATAAAGAGCACGTGCGTTGTTACAGAAATAAACATCCTGCAAAATATAATTACGCTTTTAGAAGAGAATCCACAATGACTTCCCAAAATAATATCAAATTCCTACGTTTTTGTAATAACAAAGGCAAATTAGACATTTTAGAAGCTTTCGAGGTATACAAACACAAACTCTGCTGAGATTGAGCTCAGTAATTCTCCGTTACTAGAACTGTTATATATTTAATTTTTATTATTTTTAACTTTTTATTTATTTATTTAATTTTTGTATTTATCTTAGCGTGTTTGTTTATATTTATACTACGCTTGATAATGACAGCTTGGCTGTAGAATCAATTGTCAGGTACATTATAATAAACTTGTGAAACTTTTACTAATCTGCTTTATTTCTTTCATGATTATGGAGTTTCACCATATATAGACAATAAACAATATTAATTCACTTTGGCCGAACTTTACTAACGCATTATAATTTCATGGGATTTCAATTAGCTACTTCTATATGAGATTCTTAATTAATAAATTAATTTCTATTATCACATATCATTGGGTAGGCGGAGCAAACCACACGGCGCCTACCCATAAAACTGGTCCGACCTCTCCTATCCCAGGCTTGTCTGGGTAACGGTTATTTAGTAAAAAAGGCTTCTAGGTTCCCCGCCTAGGCCTCCCAGGATCAAATGTGTGGTAGAGAAACACTTAAGTGTTCTTCGACGATTACTCATTAACGTTGCGGAGGAAACTCTGCTAACATGAGAACCGGTGTGGGTGGATTTGATTCTTACCTGGAACTAGGTCAATTATGGTCACCGTTGGGAACCCGCTGGTTGCCTAAGCCAATTATGGTCACCGTTAGGAACCCGCTGGTTGACTGGGTCAATTATGGTCACCGTAGGAACCCGCTGATTGGCTAAATTCTAAGGCGGAGAATTGAAGTGTGGTTTATCTCGGCCTAGGGGAGTATACCTAGGTCATATGGGAAACCGTATGGCACCAGGTACTGTGCTCTGGCAGCTATTCGTTTCACCCTATGACTCGTTATCGAGTACTGTGATATGAAGCAGCTCTAGAACCGTACACTTAAAGGGAGTTGATGCGAAAAGGGGTATCATAGCCTCTCACTCTCAAGACAACTTCACCTGAATAGGGTACATACCGGGAGTCTAAAACGTATAGACTTGAAAACGAAGCTCTGTCGAGGGTACACCAGACCTATAACTGGAAGACCGGTGCGGGAAACCACTACGGTCGAACAAAGATCCCCGACTTGAGTTGGGGACTAAATACTCAGGGGGGGCGGTGCAGACCACACGGCGCCTTCCCATAAAACTGGTCCGATTTCTCCTATCCCAGGATTGTCTGGGTAACGGTTATTAAGTAAAAAAAGCCCAGGTCCCCTGCCTGGGCTTCCAGGATAAAATGTGTGGTAGAGATACACGCAAGTGTACTCGACGATTACTCATTAACGTTGCGGAGGAAACTCTGCTAACATGAGAACCGGTGTGGGTGGATTCGACTCTCGCCTGGATCACGGTCATTTATGGTCACCGTAAGGAACCCGCTATTTGATTAAATCTGAGGAGAATTGAAGTGAGGTTTATCCCGGTCACAGAGGGGTAAATCTGGACCAATGGGAAACTGCATGCCACCAGGTACTCGCTCCGGAAGCTGCTCGGATCAGTGATGATTCGAAGTGGCTCTAGAACCTTTACACTTAAAGGGAGTGATGCGAGAAGGGTACATAGCCTCTCACTCTCAAGACAACTTCACCTGAAAGGGTACATACCGGGGGTCTATAACGTGTAGACTTGTAAACGAAGCGCTGTCGAGGGCACACCAAGCCTATAATTTGGTAGATCGGGGTGGCAAAACCATTAAAAACCAAGTCCTGTCACATTTGAGGTTGGATTCGATCGGGCAATGGTCCTCAATTCTACAGAATTGGGGGATAGTCCGAAGCTGGACGAGGTACAATCTCCTAGGAGAGAGTGCCGACGGGTTAGCACGTTTATCGCTCCGGTACTAGCCTGGAAAGCTAGTAGAGGATGGATAGTAACCTCGCTCCTACCAGTGAGTGACTGGTAGCACTATCTCTGATAGTCGCGCGCTAATTGTGCGTAACTCAATTCATATCTAAAAGACGGGAAGGAAACACCCGAACGTTCATAAATATAAAGTATCAAAATACAGCCAAAATCAACTACGGCCTATTATAAATTTATAAGGCAATAGGCTATAAGTCACTGTTAGAGTAAACTCACTCGTCTGAAGATCACTCTGTTTTATATCCTGAAGATTGTCTTTAGGACTCCTATGCAGCGAAGTAAGGCGGTGAAATTCATTCGATAGAACAGTTAGTCATATCACATATCATTGAAGATTACATTTGAAACTAACAAATTGCAATGAAACACAATTGATTGTAAAAATAGGAGAAAGACCGCTAAAAGGTAAGATAAAATGGAAACAATTTTTATTGAAAGTCATTGAGTGACACAATTAATCGATTAATATGCAGTGCTATTAAATTAAAATGCAATATGCTCTGTGTAGCATTTTAAAATAATCATTTCAATCCATTGCATTTACTGAATGTTAATGCAACCAACAATACATAACCGCTCAAAATATGCAAGCCGTTTAATCTCTTTCATTTCAATTGAGGATAATTTAAGACTAATTGAGTTTTTTTAAAATACAAACGAAAATGAAAATATCATTTATTGTAAAATAAAAGATGCAAAGGTGTATTTTTTATCACAAACCATGTCTGTTGGTGGTACGATGCATACGTATATATACTTGCTACAACCAACCATTTTACCTAAACCTTTTAATTGATTATTTGAAATGCGATATATAGAGTAATAGAGTATATTGCATTTTAATTTAATAGTACTCTATATCCCGCATTAAATTATCCTTTGATAACTTCTTTTAGAATAAAAACAGGTAATAGAATGTTATTGCCCAAATGAATTCAATATACATGTAGGTAAATGTTTATATACTTAATCCAAGATTTCTATAAACAGATAATACATAATTTAGTAAATAAATGATATTTTCTTTTATATCTTTCCATTTTGTATTAGCATTTTTAGCTAAACAACTGTAATGATAACTGGAAATAAAAAATATTATTTGTTTTGCTTAACAATAAAACTACTACTTCCTTTACTTGCTTACAACTTTAAAATATTTATCTACGGTTCTAAATAAATAGCCCCTATGAAGCACTCAACTGAAAACCAACACGTGTTCTATTTTAAGATGTTATTTTATTGTCTGCAGTGGGGTTTGCAAGTGTTCCATTTCAGTTATTGTACCCTTAACGTGGTCATTTATGTGACTTCCAGGCAACTTCTTCAAAATTTTAATTGTTTTACAGCAAACAGATGTCCACCATATAATAACAATAAAACTTCTCTTCGGTTAGGCCATTTTTGGGGTTTGTCCAAATGCGATTTGTTAAGGTTTGTTGGATTTCTGCTTTAATCCTATTTAAGCGTATTCATTGCAATGGTATAATGTTATTTTTTGGGATCACCATCATAATTTATGATTTTATGGCACCCTCAAAGTTCTGTGTGCTAAATTGCGCTAATGGTAATCCCAGTGGCACCCCATTGTAAAATTTATTGATGTTTTTATATTATCGGAATGGTTATTGATGGTGGGTTTTTACGGTTATTTTTGACACAGATAGTTTTAGTTTTCAATACAGTTTTTTTTAAATATAACACGCCATAATTAAAAGTAAACTACTGATGAATTAGTTGCTCAATTAGCAGGGGCAGATCAGCTCAAGGAACCGCTTGATACGTTGATAGGGATGGCAAATTGCAACGACATATTGAAAGAAATTTGTTATACATATACCTTATACCCACTATAATACTACTAAAATTACTACCGATATTTTTTATTATTATTTATTATATCATTTATTATCCTGCCTCACCGTCATCTTATATCACATATTGTATTACAACGTTTCAATATTAGTTATTTTTAATAGTTGATGACTATAATGTTTATACATCAATTATCATTATTAGATTGTATTATTCATTTGTTTACATTCATTTTCCATAGTTTACAAATTAAGATTGTTTTTTTATTCACCAAAGAACTTAAATATTCTTTGGTAATAGTTTCCTTTATAATTACAATTCCATAATGTAGTCAGTACAATTTTAGATCTAAAACTAGGAACATCATTATTCTTGCGTTAGTATAATAAATATAATTTAAAAACGACATTATATTACACGGCATTAGACGACGATTATACATTTTCCATTTTTTCAAATTCGAGTGTATGAACAAGCTACGTATTGCTGTGATTCAGCACTTATAGTTGAATGTGGGTCATTTGGGTTTCCTATATATTTAGGGGTTTGGATTCAACTTGAACAAATCTTAATTAAATAAATTAATTTGTTCTTTAATAAGTAAAGGATACACTCTACATCACTTGATAATAATAAGAAGTAGATCTTAAACGGATTTTCCACTTAAAACTGAAAAATTATTTGGCAAGTTACGATTTGCATATCGTTAGGTCGTTGGACTTGGTTTTTCATAATTGAAGCCATTGTAAGGTGTACTTTCACCTGGAAATTATAAAAGGCATAGTTGGCAGGGTGTATGGAAGCAATCACCACAATACTCACAGTTTTTGTTGTTGAATTTCAAGTAAATCCCTTGCTGGTTTAACGATTCATCAAATTTCATGATAAATGTACAATTTTCATTAATCTATGCACTTGCAGCCAAAATAATTTAAGTGGGCAGCTCTATATAGAGAAGGTTTAGCATGTTGAAGCTTAAAATTTGTATCGGTTGAACCTGAGCTGTTAAAATAGTAAAATCTAGTTAATATTGAAAGTTTTGGTGCCAAAATTGATGTAAATATTGTGTAATAGGATGTTAGCATTCATTTAATAATAAGAAAAGAAAGTAATAAGGTGTGAAAATGTTATTATTTGTAATTTTGTAAAACCATGTTTGTCAGGAAATTCAAGATGGTTGCCATTGAATCTTGGAGTTAAATTTGCTTTTTGTTAGACATGTAATATACCAAAATATAGGAAAAATTATCCTCTTTCCGATTATGTAATTTGTTTAAACATTTAATTTAATTTTCTAACAATAACTTGGTTATGTAAATCTTGTTAGGTTAGATGTTCAATTTTTTTTAGTAACTTACCAGATCTTGTTAGTAGAAAAAATGACGTTTGGCGTTTGTTTTTGAAAAAAATATAAAAGCAGGTCGAAAATCTGGCCACTTGCTTTTTTCTTCTTGATTTTCATGAAAAGCAGTCACTGAAATTTAATTTTTATAAAAAAATATTTAATAATTTTAAATAATGATAATAATAAAGAACAGTTAATGTGAATTATAAAAAAAAGGAAAGTGAAGTGTTAATTTGGTTTTTGGACTATTTATTTATAAGAAGAAAATTTCTGGAAAACGTATTGGAACTTTATTTCTGGATAGAAGGAATTTTAAAACAGGATATAATGGAAACTTGTTGAAAACCACTGAATTGATGTACTCACGTCTTGGAGAAAACATGTCTAATATTTAATAATGGAAATTATTTACAATACAATTTTCACTGGAAAGATCATTTTAAAAATGTGTGTTCACCATCACAACTAATAAGCAGGTAAATTTACCGACTATTACAGAAAACTGCCAAATAATATAGTGTGTTTAAAAATTTTCGAGTGGCTTCACAATTTTTGAATTTAAAAATTTATTTTCAAACTTTAACTTTATTTTTGTTTCGTTTCTTTCTTTAATTATAATTTAAGATTGTGGGATTGATAAAATGAAAATTAATCAGAACAAAGGGTAGACTGTCTCTTAAGTCTTATTTTGTAAATCCAATTGACACCAATAATTAATTTAAATTATTTCAAGTTTGTTAATTGAATCCATTTTAGATAGTAAGAATTTTCTTGTTTTCGTTTCTCTTTCATAAACTTTCAATTTCATTCTTTTTATGTGTTTATTAATAAAATAATATTTTTAAATGTTCAAAAGGAGATTTATTTGTGTATTTTTTGTGTCTAGTAACAGAATTTTACAGGTATATGTTGAACAATATTTTATTATTTTGTCAAAGAGCGACTCTCCTGAAATCTTCTCATGCAATTTTCCTGAGCTTGTATTTGGATTTTAAAATCATAGCCGGTGCAAATTTTCTTATTATCACAAAGGTAAGTGGTGTTTGTTTTTATATAACTTTTCAGTTTGCCTTGCTACTATTAAAGATAAATGATAGTGGTCTTTAATTTATATAAATCTATGATCAAGTGTTGTAAAGTGTATACTAGTACAGCGCGTATCACGATAAAACATTTATGGCGCTCGAATATGATGCTTTCTATTTTTCTTACTAAAATTTAATCTCAATATCATAACAGTATGTATACAAAATATTATTAAATTGTACCCTACTTATTGCAGAGATATTAATTAGATTATTAAAATAAAAATAATAAGTTATTGGTCAGTATTTTTTTGAAGGACCTGTAAATGAAAAAGTTAATACAAATTTCTTAAGAAACGAGTTGCCCCAATTATTAAACATAAATCATCCTGACATGTGGATCTAGCAGGATGGAGTACTACCTCATTATGCAAGACAGGTTCGCAATTATTTAAATGAGGTGTTTGTGAATAGGTGGATTGGTCGGGCTGGCCCGATAAACTGATCTCCTCGATCACCCGATTTGATCCTCCCCCCTCCTGTGGAGTTTTATAAAAAAAGTTATGGTAACTGTACCCACTGCAATTGAGCGTAACTCAATTCGTTGTCCCCTGGAGGGGCGCGGTCATAAGTTCAACGCAGATGGGCCACGTTAAATAAAACTTTGGATTTTGTACCCACTACAGGGAATTATATTTCTAACTTAATAATCAATAAATTATGTAATCAGTGGAGCAAATTTATCAATTCTGTGTTTTCACGTAGATTCGAATTTCAAAAATAAAAAAGTATCATCTTATTTAAAATTCCGTTCCTATTTGAAATGCCCCCCCTTCACCATAAAAATGGGAGGACGTAGAAAATTAAAAACTACATCAAATGTGTCCCCCTTCCTACCAATTATCTGTCCAGAATTGCATTCAGATAGTCCAAGTCGTTTTTGAGCTATCGCTGTGTAACACTTTTAAATCCTCACCCTGTATTAACATAGGAAAGGTAGAAAGGGCTTATACTTTTCTGCCTACGATGTACCGTAATGTGCTGATTAGATTTTAGCGGTTAAGTCGGCTCGCAGTCCCCCTCCCCTAAAATTTGGAAATTACTTATTTTTTACTGTGTGTTAAATTATTATCCTCAAATGAAATGAAAAGGTTAAACGGCTAGCGCATTTTGAGCATTTTAGGTATTGTTAGTTGCTGTATAAAATTATTTTTTCATATACTACAGAAAGCCAACACATACGGACATCGTAATCATACTAAATGAATTTTGTCACCACAAATCTCATAAACTAGCAGCTTACAGATCCTTGGTACACACAACTATTCCACTCCCACAGCCAGATTTTAACAAAGAGATTTCAACCATTAAACAACTAGCACATGTAAATCATTACAATCTGAACATGATTGATACTTTAGTTAAACAAAAAGATTATAGGTTAGCTATCAAAAGAAACGGCGGGCGTATAGTGGGCACCAAAATGAACCATTTACCTGCTTTAAAAGTGGGGTCCGATAATCTGATATGTAATATAGACACCGAGAACTTAACAGTAGTAAGTTTAACAATAAGTAATAAACTAAATTAAATAAAGTAAATAAAAATGTATCTTTTCGGTAAATGCCTTACTTAGCTTGTGAGATTAAATCTTCAGATAGTTTGGTGCCCACTTTACATCCGCCCAAAAGAATATAGTATCCCATTGACAATCAAAAAAGACACAAATTACATATTGTCATAATTTTTGACATGCAACAGAAAGTATGCACCCCCAGGTAAAATTTCTCAACGAGATGTTAGATGGGTTGCATAACCTCAAGGAGAAAAATACTTAGTTTTAATATTTTTTTATAAAGCCAAAGAAAAGGTTTCAATTTAATAAACATGCACTCTAGAACACACTAGGCAGTAAAAGCATAAATTCTAAAGTTGATTTTTCTTATAATTTTGGCAATGTTTCATTGGTCAGCTAACGATGTGAAATCGTTACCTAAATAAGTAATTAAAATAAAGTTGAGGCAATTTGAAGGCACGTTTTGACCTAAAACAGACAAGGTGCATGATAGTGCTGATGTATGCAAGTATTTGCTACCTTACCTGCGTTATTTGTTTAAAAAGTTTATGTTTCAAGTTAACGAAATAGTGATATCGTCAAACTTTCTTCATTAGTTAGATTTTACAGCTTGTGACTAAAATGTTTTGTCAAGTAGTTTCTTAAGCACAATTTTGAAACAATCTTGAATGTTGGAGTTGCTTTTTGTAGAAGATATCATTGAACTAAAATGCAATTTTAAAATATTGTAATTTAGCTACTAGTTTCATGGTATATGTAAATAATGTTTATTAGGATGCAAGGTTGGATTTTGTGAAGATAAGATGTAAATAGGTAATCTTAGGTAATTAAGTTAATTTTAGTTATCTGATAGTGATCGGAAATGTATTTTATTTGATTTTTTTCTACTGACCTTATTTTTTATGTCAGTACAAGTGTGATATATCATTGGAAAGGGAATTTTGTTGGCTATCTATTTCTTGAATTTATTTAAAGAATAATTAATAGTTATAAACAATTATGTGGTTATGTTGTATTTACTATTTTGGCTTCTTTTGTTTAAAAAAGGGTATTAAAAGAGCGACCAATTTAGTGACAAACGCTGTGTTATTTTAAAGCTGTGAAACAGTGAACATATTGCTGTGTTATCTGCACTCAAAAATTTTGAATAGGTAATTTGGGTTGCCTATCTTTCAGGCGTTCATAAAACAATTTTTTTTAAATTTGAGAAAATTGAGTGATTTTGTTATTTAATAAGTAAAGGATACACTCTACATCACTTGGTGATAATAAAAAGTGGATCTTAATTGGATTTTTCACTTAAAATTGAAAATTTATTTAGACAAGCTACGATTTACATGTAGATAGATCGGTTGACTTGGTTTTCATATTTGAAGACATCGTAAAGTGTATTTTCACCTGAAAATTATAAAAGGCATAATTGAAAAGTTGTATGCAAGTAATCACCACAATAATTACAGTTTTTATTCTTAAATCTCAAGTAAACCCCATGTTGGTTTAACGATGCAACAAATTTCAGCATAATTGCATAATTTTCATTAATCTTTGAACTTGAAGCCAAAATGTATTGCTGTAATTTTGATAATTAGATTCTACTGCACCTTTAGCAATAGAAGTTTCAAGTGAATCAAGTTTTGTAAAGAAGATCTCAGCCATTGTAGTTCAAAATTTGAACGATTTAACATGTTTTGCTATAATGGTAAAATATTGTTTATATTTAGGATTTTGGTGTCAAAGTGAATGTAAATAGTAATTAATAGGATCTTAGGTTTAAGTTTATGTTTGGAAAAGGATGAAAAAAGGTATGAAAATGTTTTTATTCACAATCGATACATAATGTGTTTATTACTGACGTTTAAAAAGTTAGAAAGTAGTTTATTATAGGTACATCAGAGTCAATAATAAGTTCTCTTGGTTAGTAATGAGTTCTCTTGGTTAGTAATATCCATTACTTACCTTTTGCTCGTTCTAAATATTCTCAACAGATGGCAGAAGTTTTCGTATCTATCTTTACTTTTAGCAGGTAACAGACAGTCACTGTTTTAGCAACTTCTCGCTATTCCGGTGGTGTGCAACTTACATCAGTTTCACTATCAGGCATTTTAAATCGTGTAAATTGCAATTAGGAGCAATGTAATTAAATTTGGTTTAGTAGTGACACGAATTTACTTTGACAATTGTTGCAGCAATTGTCATTTTATCGCCACCTGAATAAAAACGCTGGTGTTGTGTCCTACATATATCAAGTATAAGGTATCAATGTCAGAACATAATTATGTACGATTGTGAATAAAATAGTATACATACCTCGGCGGGAAGACATTACGCGTCGAGCAATTGCAGCCCTTGGCGCTTCGCGCCTCGGGCAGCAGCATTGCTCTCCGCGTAATGTTCTACTTCCCGCCTTGGTAAGTAATCTACTATTATTTGAATTTTTATCAAACCATGATTGTAAGGAAATCCAAGATGGTTGTCATTCAAATACTGCAGTTTTAATTGCTTTGTAATAGGCATATTATATATCAAAAGAAAGGAAAATTTGTCATCTTTCCGTTTATAACATTTATTTTAACATTTAAGTTAATTTTTTTTAAGACTGTGGTTAAGAAATTTTATTTCAAATCGATGTTCGATTGTTTTCTGGTGAGATATTGATTTTCTAGTTCCGAACTAAATAAATCAATAACGATGTTTAATTGTTTTTCAAATACTATAAAAAGAGTACCAAATTTTGGGCAAGAGCTTCTCGATTTTGATACGAAGCAGAAGCCATGACAGTTGGCACAATAATTTGATAAAACTTTGAGGTTATGTGTTAAATCTTTCGTCAATTCAAACGTCAAAAAGGCAGGTTATGTCAAATGTCACGGAAATTTAAATTTTTTTTATTAAGTCAATTTTAAGTTTGACAATATTAATTAAGTTTAACATTTGAATAAACTATTAAAGTGGAAGTGAATTAATTAAAGTGTCGTGAACGTTTAGTGGATTAAATGGTTTAAAGATTATTGAGAAAATTTATGGAATTTTATTTTAAATGGGAACGAGGTTGGAAATTGGAAAGGTTGTGCAATTAGCCAAATGTATAGAATTTTTTAAAAATTTTTAATTTCAAACTTCAACTTTAAATTTTCATTCGTTTATTTCTTTCGTTATTAAATAGTAGTTTAAGATTGTTGGTTTAATCAATTAAAAATTAAATAGGACAAAGGGAATTAGATTGTCTCTTAATTCTTAATTCATTAAAGTTCACACCAATATTTATTCAATTTTGTTTCATGTTTATGTAATCTTAGTTGTTTATAATTATTCTCGTTTCTCTCCAGGTAATTTACATTTAATTTGATTTTTTTTGTGTGTTAATAAATAAAATTCTCCATTTAAATGTTTTCAAAAGAAATTGATTTGTGTTTTGTTTTTCTTTATTTTGTGTGTGTCCTAAATAGTGTTTTACAGAAAGAATATGAACAATATTTTATTACTTTATCAAAGAGCGACCCGCCTGAACATTTTTCTCATGCTATTTTTCCTGAGTTTGTCTTTGGTTTGTTAAATCAATGCCGGAGCAGAATTTTATTTTCATTATAAAGGTAAGTGGTGTTTGTTTTGGTATAACTTTTCTGTTTGCCTTCAATTCTTTAAACAAAGGCATCTATCGGCTTTATATGATATTTCGGCCCCCTCATAACTCTTCATTGCAGTACATTTTGAAAAAAACCTTTTTGATCCCTTGTAGGAAACACTACAAGCTTTCTAATACAACTTACCAATTTTGTGTAAGATTTTTTGTTTTTAACAAAAAGACTTTTTGATCAGTATGGAAACCTATAGAGAAATTGAAAGAAAAGCTCGTATCTACGTCTTGCAGTAGGTTACAACAGCCAGGTTCATCATTTATGATACGTTTGACAATTATCTACAATTACCTTATTTGTACATTTGTGTAAGATTTTTTTTAAGAAAAAAAAGGATCTTAATTGAGTTACCTTAGAAGTGGACCATTTTCAATTCAGCCAATTTGAAGATTAGGCCATTTTCTTTATTTAAGAATAGAAATATATGAAGTTTATTGTTGACATTCAACAATAATTACTAAAACGGAGATGTAATAGCATCATTGCTTTTTTTTAAAGCTGCAAGTATCTTTTTATCTGCGCGCTGCCCCTGAATGTTTTCGTATAGGCAACACATCTAACCGTAGTATGAAAATAAGATAAAATGAGAATTAGGTAGAATAAAAATAAGGTAAAAAAACGCATGTCATAAAGCTGAACTTAGGTTAACAGCTTACTATAACCTAACAAAGTAGTATCGATAGAAAGCCATAGATACAGTACTACCAATATAAGGTAAATAAATATCGGTTCCATATTTTGTATCATAATTAAATGATGGGAAATTAGTAGTTGCGGGTACAATTATATCGATAAAGTATCTTATAACGATTGACCTCCAGTTAATGTTAATCAAAGATTGAAAAACCAGCCCTCAATAAAATAGGAATTCAATCCAACGCGTTCCGTACTATAGCAGACCCGTACACTGGGGTTACAAACTATCTATAATTGTATATGTTTAATATCTATTAAACTACGAAGGCAGGTCATTATTTAATTTCGCAGGATATACTATGACCAAAGATTTAATAATTCTTAACACAAAAATTGTGACTCAAAGGAGCTCAATCTAACGGTTCAATGTGAAGGAAAACATCTTTAGGATTTAGGAATGGGGAATAGATTAAATTAAAGTAGGTGTTCTTGGGATTTATGGCAGCAACATCCTAGTTTTCAGCCTTTTATTACAGTCTTTAAGCTGAAGCAGCTTTGGGTACTTCCGTCAGGATTGGAACGCTACTGTGAATTACGCTAGAATAACCAACCAAGGTTGATTAAAACTTTAAACCAGTGCAGTGGTCCTCCATGCTTCTTATGTAGTAAAATACTTATGTTAAATTAGCTTCTTTTTTTAATTCGAACTATTCAACAAATGCGTACTCTCTTGTTTCTCTAAAGGCAGTAAAACCACATTTTTTCTTTCTAAAGAACGAAAAATGTTTTGAATACGATAAGTGCACTGCATTGCACACATATTCTACAGTGACGACGTGAGTAGTATGTCCCAGATTACCAACTTTGTGTGTTAGTGTATACTGTACACTGTTCGTAGAAGTCTGTATTATACACTCAAAATAAACGAATTATATGTAGTATTGAAGAAGAAAACCTGGAACTGAAAAGAATGATATGGAAGCTTGCAGATCAGAATCATATTCTGGAATTCCCCAATCTCACAGAAGAATTAAAATTTTTGAAGGTTGGTTCTTATCAAATCAAAATTAATCAACTGTACCTTTAAGAATAAAATAACATAGAGTCATAAAAATAATTTATTGACCACAATACATATTTTGTACATTAAAAACGCAGTTTTGGTATATATTTGTATAAATGTTGCATTGTTGTGTTGAGTGTTCTCATTATTTCTGCACAACCGTTGTCTCTCCCATTGAGGTGCTAAATTCTTCGTGCTGATTCAGTTGCATTTACTGGTATGGTTGAACAGAATTCGAATTCGTGTGTCCAATTATTTTTAGTAATTGTTGTTGGAACATTAGCGTTTGCAAAGAGTGATACTGCAGTAGATCTGTTATTATGATTTGTGAATTACTTTGCGGTTTATTCCAACTGAATTGTTTCAATACTTTCCTTTTTCCATGCTGCATGATGATAGTTTATTTATTTCAATGTGGCCATTCATGAACTAGCTTGAGTTATGTAGATGTAGACAGCAAATTAGATTCGCAGTTAGGAAATACCATCGGTTATTACAATTCTGGGATAACTTTCCATAGTTTTTTTTATAGAGACGAACTGAACTGGACAAATATCTTGATCTGAATCTTAAATCATCTATTTACTACTGGTACAAAACTTAGTACCTCTATGGTTTATCTTGAAGAATATTGGTATTGGATTACATTATATGCAGTCTGTTGATATTACACAAATGGATGCTTCAATTTGTAAGTGATGCAATATTTGCATAGACAGCTTTGTTACCTCTTCTTTGTAATCAGTTAAATGCGCAATCTTTCAAGATTAAAGCTAGTTCAGGAGTTATATTCCCGTCAAATGTATAATTTCATTATTTACAGAAATTCATATTGCCGCTACTAGAATGTCTTGTTGCTACATAAGTGTATTTTTCTAACAAATTGAGTGACTCATTATTTATTTCACCTTTATAGGCGTCTTCCCATCGATTAATAAACATTTTTTCTGTATTTTTGTTAAATTACATTTTATGGTACTTACGTCAATACACGAACAGCTTAACTTTCAAAGTTGGACAATTGAATTATATTCTTAGAAAGAGACCAACATAAGGTAATATATGATCACTTGTTTTTTATTATTGCTGTGATAGCTTTGTAACTAAGCAAATTAACTCTCATTAGATCTAATTAACTCTCATTGGCTGAATTTAACATTACGTGACATATAAATTATCAGATAGATACTAGATGGTGTTAAAAACATCGAATTTGTTTTCTACATACGAAAGTCACTCTGTTGACAATATTAGTATAATATGTCATTTTTGACATTTTATATGTCAGATTGACAACTGTAAAAGTGACATTAGCAATCAAATTGTCAATGGATGGGTATTTCTTATGTAAAAGAATGATCTAAGTGCCATTAACTCCATCTAGTATCCGAATAATTAAAGTCTTTAAAATTGATATTTTTTTCACCATTTATGATACAAAAATAAGAAATAACTAAAAATTAACGAAAATGCTGTAAGAAACTCAATATTAGTGCTAAATATCATAATTTGCATACATTCCCAGCCTGAAAACGGGGCCGAGAAATTTTAATGCAAATACTATAGAAACTATAGCAACCGGGGCCGAGATTTCAATGAAAGCCGATAGTATCCTTTGATAGTGGTCTTTTAGAAATAAATTAATCTGTGATCAAGTGTTGTAAAGTGTATTCTAGTACAGCGCTTATCCGAATAAAATTTTTATGGCGCTCAAACAAGACAGTTTCTATTTTTCATAAATTAAATTAACCATATCATAGCAATATGTTAGGAGCAAAAATTTAAAGTTTTAAGGTTATGTTGTGAGTTTGAATAATGTAAACAAATCATACGTCAAAAATGTTAGGTTATATTTTGTTGGAATATCAAAGTATTAAATAATCATCGGAAATCTTTGAATTTGACTATTTTTTAAATAATAATTACATTTAATTAATATAATAATCAGTGTTGTGAATTTATTTGAGGACTAATTCAATTGCATACATAATCTTTAACTTCTTATACCTTTCGGTGTCGAAGTGTCGGACACACCGAGCCGCAGAGTGGATATGTGTATGTGAGACGAGGCAGCGGAGCCATATAGGCAAGTACACTGCGCTCGTGGTTTACCATCCAACTACTGACCGCCACAAACTCGACTTAACTATGTTAAGCGATAGAAATCCACTATAACCACTCAGTCGTACTGCCGACCTAATATTTAAATACGAGATTTTATTTGGATAATGGAACTTTTAACCTTCATTATAATTTGGATGTTGGAAGGGGATTTAAAAGCTTAATCATTAAATGGACTTATCATATTTCATTTTAATTTTATTTCTTAATACCATTTATATAGACATTATTTGAAAGAGCGGTAGGTTGTTCTTCCACCATTTTAGTATGTAAATCATATGGAAACAGAGGATTGCAGTTTTGTTACAATTACAGTTGGCAAACTGTTGGCACCAAATATTGATTTGATTTAAAAATTTAAGGTAGGTATTTATTTAATTTTAAATAAAAATTTAGTAATTAAGATTTTGATGAATTCCAGAAATATTACTCCTCGGATAAAAGGCATTAAACTTTCTTAGGATTGATTTTTTATTTGTTCTTTTTATTAATCCTTATTTATTTCATAATTATGGAATTTCACAATGGCTCGAGACAGCAAATGTAATTATAAATTACTTCATTTAAAACATAAAGTGATTAAGATGTAAAGTGGGGAAACATTGGCCTTAAAGTGACATTTTTCCGATTTTTCGATATCTATTTAGGTTTGTAAGCTCACGTATCATTGAAGTCTCCCGTATGCTATAATAAGGTGGTCGTAAATGCGTACGGAACATGTTATTTGAAAATTACAAGCTCAGCAAATTAATTTGTATAATAATATTATAAATAAATAATAACATGCACTTATACTATAGAGTATATTCTAACAGTACATAAAACTTACCTTTGCGTAGTTAATAGGTATGCTATTTTCCGGACCAGTAAAAATCCCTTCACTGTAACAAACAAACAAACAAAAATTACTATACACTGCATAATAGACGTGATTTAATCGAATAATAAAAATAGAAAAAAAAAAACTGTAAACCGGAATTTAATTAAGCAATCAAATTAGCGTAACTAAATTGCAAGAAAAGAGATCTTAATTGTAGGCGTGTTTTGCATTTCGACTTTTAAATAATAATTAAAAGCCACGGCTGCTGTCGTGTACTATTATCCAAGGAATTTCAACATACTTGAGTATGTATAGTGTGCTAGTACAGCTGTAAACCGTGAAACACTTTTAAGAGAACAATAAACAGTGTTTTAAGTACCACAGGACGTCAAACAGATGACGATTCCGTGTAGAATGCCTGCAATTTCAATTCCCTGTTATTATTATTGTAGCGGCGAAATATTCTGCAGACTTTGCGTGTTTTTTCGTATAACAATACGCTTCATTATATTGATTTAAGAAGTCTTGTACTTTTATGAACATACTAATAATAATAAGCAACTTTTTAAAAATAAATAAATGAATGTGGAGGATTATTAACAGCAAGTAACTTCAATTGTTGAACTTAATTAGAAAATCTTAAAAGTTATAATCTAAAATTCGTTACTAAAAAAAAACGTGATTTCGTAATACACACACAAGAAAACTTTTTGTTAGTAGAGTCCAGCACAGACTAAGAATTTAATTTTATGAGACAATAATGTGCTTTCGTTTGGTAGATACATTTATTTGGAACTATCTCATACGAGACACCTGAGAAGTGATGATACTGATGATTTTTTTTGATGTTCGATCTGACAAGCGCGCAATATATTTAGATAGTATAACAGCTTCAATAGGATGTTATCAAGGTTTAGCTTACAGGAAATGCATGATATTTGAAGTTACGGAAAGTGTACGCAGTGTGGATGCCTAGATAACTGTATTAGGTATCTGAAATGAATGAGCTTCTTATTGTAATATCTTTTTCGGGACGTGAATACAAGAGAAGACATCCTTAAGCAGTGGCGGATTTAACACTTAAGGGGCCTGAAGCGTTACAAATCTTTGGGGCCCCATAGTATAAATCAATTACTACAATTTATATACCTTTTATTTTTTTATTAAAAAGTAAGTACATATAATTATTAATACCAGGCGCGAATTCACGGGGGGGGGGATGAAGGAGATTTCCTTCCCAAGATATTTTAAATAATCCGACTTCGTCTCATGCCACAGTCACACGAGTGTGAAATTGGCGTTTTTGTACGTCTTACACACTATACTTTATCTACGACCACAAAACGTAATAAAACACCAAAAGCTTGGGAAAATATTTAACCTAGAACATGATTTGAGGTTGAGATGCTGGATTGTTAAAAGTATGCCCACAGTTTGTGAAAAACAGGTGTTAAAATTAAGAAATGCGTATAAACTAAATGTAATAATCGTTTATTATTTAAAATTAATACTGAAATTTGAACAATTATTTTTTGCTTTTTTGTTAATGTAAGTAAATCATAACCTCAATTTTACGAATACATTGAATACCTAGTGCTTCATTTGAATGTAATTTGAAATAATAAATTCCCAAAATATTTTTAGATTTCCATGTAATAAGACCGGTTATTGTAAATGTATGGATTAAAGCCATCAGAAGGATATATCGTTAAATCAATTTTAGGTTAATTCAATAACAATTTTTGTAATAACTTTATATGGTAATAATAACTTTATATGATGGTAGTCGACACAGCAGCTCAGAAATAGAGATGTCGCTCAGAAAGTGGAAGGCCCAGAGTGCGATTTCCAGCTGGGGTGATAATTTTTTCTATATGGATTATATGGATTTTTTCTATTGTAACGTTCTTTTTAAAATAGTAACAAAAATGCTGTTTAATTCGTCTATTCACAAAAGAAATATTAATTTACATACACTAATTAAAAACACTATAATTATAAACTATTTAACAAACTTAAATGCTAGAATTTACAAATTTATTTGAGGACTATATAAGAACTATTTATGTATTATTATAACAATTATTAAACTTTTATTTATTCACTAATATATTTGGTTATTAATTACGCAGAGCACATTTCGACACGCCGGTTAAACACTAATTGAATTCCCTTCTATCCGGAACGGCGTTTTATAACTTCCATGTAAACGTTCCAGCAAACGCTGGAACATACCCGTGTATTGTATCTCGTCTAATATAGGCGGCCCGTGTCGAATCTTCGAGTATGTTCTTGCGGGTGTATGACGCTTCGCTCTGAAATGTTCTGCCGCCAACAAATAGGGATTCCCTTATTTGTTACACTATATTGGAAATTAAATTAACATAAATAAAATACAAAATGAACACAAACGTGTTTTAATAAAGCGAGTTTTGTTGATAAACGACTATTATACTCACAATTTTATAGTGATATGTGTATAAATCACAGACGAACTGCCCTAACTGAGGAGAACCAAAAGCTCGAAACAGTTGTTTTAAGGTGCCGTCTGTGATTTATACACATATCACTATAAAATTGTGAGTATAATAGTCGTCCATTAACAATTTTTAACTTTCAAATTTATTAAAAACTCATTTTATTAAAACACGTTTGTGTTCATTTTGTATTTTATTTATATTAATTATACGGTCGGACGCTCGACAAGTCAAATACAATACAAAATACAAAATGTGCTTTTAATAACAGTAGAGTAGGCAACTAAGTCAACGTGGCTGTGTGCGACTTATGTCAAATACATGTAAAACAATGCAAATAAAAATGACAGATAAGTACGTAAAAATCAGTTTTGACATATGTCATTGTGACAGCTAAGTCCGTAAAAGTTCTACTTGATGTACTATTTCAGAAAAACATTTTATTCCATAATCAGTTCATTTATAATTGAACTTTTCACTGCTTTTAGAAGCATCAAATTTATCAATAATATTTTCAAATCTTTGCGTAAATTATTGCTTAAACGTAATAAAGACAATTTAAAAGACTTTATAATGTCGAATTGTAGCGTTTTAGGTTGTAAAAACCGAACAGAAGGGAAATATTCTAAGGTACCTTTCACAGGTACGTATTACAATATGTTAAGATTTTTTTTAGTTGTTTCGACATTGGGAAATGTTGTCACTTGACAAATGACATTAAGGAATTTCATCCATTCGAAATCATGGTACAGTTCCCCTTCTTCGACTGTAAGTCGGACGACCGCGCACACATTTCACACGACATTTCTTTCTGTCACTCAGTATCATTCTCCATACTTTAATCCACGACCCAGTCGATATCATTTTGAATATATCAAGTTAAAAAAAGTAGATGAGTAGAGCATGAACCTCCTTGTACGATGCATAATTTGTAATGTCTGACTACTCTTATGTATAATGTATTCTTCACCTTACCAGTACAAGCGAGCAAAAATGCACCCCTGCATTTAAATCTAAATTTGGAAGTTCTGGTTTTGATCTACCTTTTGCAACAATTTGTAACTTTTCTCGAAATCTGTATGCAGAAAATCTTTTATCTAATAATTTACAAACTGAACAACAAAATCGTCGCGATCCGAATGTATCGGAAGTACTCGAACTTTCCAACGAAACAGCTAAATTTGCAGTCATGACCTCATGACGATAAAGCAATTTTAAATGTTGCGTACAGCGCAAAATATATAGAATTATTTGTTTAAAAAAAAATAAAAAACTTATAATATAAATTGAAATAAAAAAATGTCC
Organism: Agrypnus murinus; assembly: GCA_929113105.1. Lineage (NCBI taxonomy): Eukaryota > Metazoa > Arthropoda > Insecta > Coleoptera > Elateridae > Agrypnus > Agrypnus murinus. The sequence continues at coordinate 82,732,077 of OV816030.1, forward strand.
CAAAATACAGTCTTATTCGCAGATTTACATTCGTTAAGTAACATTTAACAAACACTAAATCGAATAAACACCCATATTATAATAAATAAATCATCTGAGCACACTAAAACTAACTTGACCTTACGATGTCAACCTATTACCACAACGCACCGCCCGCTAAGTAGTTTTTTTACTTCAATCACCAAGATTTGTATCTTGTATTTAATTGGTTACGTTTCAATATGGCTAAGTTACAAGCTAATTTAATAAAATGAACCATTCTTGACAGTTCATATGCACAAATGTCAGTTGCGCTAATAGACAGATACTATACAGTTCTCCATATTTATAACGAACTTAAAAATATAATATATTAATTTCTAACTTGCCATGTAGCGTTTTGAAACCTCATTCCAATCTTATCGGGTGCATAAACAATAATAAACATTCATTACCATATACAACATTAAAACACGCAATTGCAACATATTATTTAAGTCCATCTCACCAATTGCTAATAAAAAAACCGGCTCTACCAAAGAGATTGCAGATTTCTTTCTACTTCTCTTACTAGCTTCGCAACCAGAAACCACGATAAAAATCCACATGATCCGTCAAAGTTTCAGGATCATCAATAACCTTCAAATAGGTGCTACTAATGAATGCACCTGCATCAATTGATAGTTTCTGTATCGCTAACTAATCATTCAGTTCTTGAAGAGCACAATTCACAGGTTACTAATTTCAAATAGTTCATTTCCAAAAATGCATCTATTCCAACCATTTGACCCACAATCAAATACTAAACTACATTCTCCTGCACCAAATATGTACTTTCATATTATTAAGGTTGGAAATTGAGAAACTCCGGAAAAATTGCCGTTAGCGTCGCTACTGGTACAAAACATTAATTCATTTAGTTCAGTTTCAGACTTTTAAGATTATACTACAAAACCATAGGTGGCCCTCGCGTCGGAAAGTACAATGATTTGTAATAATAATAATAATTTTGTATAAATATTACAGAATTCATATTAAAACGTCGGTATCGCCTCAATTTTAGAACAAATTACAAGCTTGATCGCTATAATTATTACATATTTAGTTAGAATTTATGAAAAAAAAATACTAGATATATTATTATGTTTTGCATTACATAATTGATTTACAGATACTTAAAGTTATCTTTGTAAGCTAGTTATGGTAATGTATACGTTTAAATGTAAACCAATTTAAAGACTTTAATGTGTATTCGAAGATTAATAACCACTGCTGTGAATTAAAATTAAAAATACTAAAATACAGTAAAAAACATGCTACAGTGCCATCCTTTTCAGAGTAGCTGAACTATTGTCCACCAAAACTGCTTAAAAATGATAATGGTAACCGAAACTGTAACATGATTATTGTTGTTATAAATAAACTTTTATCAATTAAATTTGTTCATCTGTGAACTACTCGAGTACTTACAAATTATTATAAAGAGATATTTTAGTTTTAAAAAAGAAAAAATATTTATACTTATTGTTACAGTTTTTATGTTTATTTAGTTATTTTCGAACAAATTTTAATAATTCTTTTATGAAAATTTAGTTCATACTTTGATCTACAAGATTCTAATGTTGGATACACTATCTATGATATATTCTTTCTTAAAATAATGTAAATTCGGAGACTCTGCATAGCGTATTTTTATACAGTCACTTCCCCCCTTAATACGGAAAGCCGGAAACTTACTTTGAAAAATGGGAGACAAAATTTAATAGCGCCTCTTGCAGATGTGCAAATAAACCTGACAGTTTTAAAATATTTAGGAAGTAATTAAAAAATCGTCATTTTAATGAAAGATTGAATAGTTTAGATAAACTGTAAAAGTTTATATATTCTACCATAACAGTAATAAACCACCGTATAACAGAAATTCGCAAAAATCACCTACCAGTAGATGGCGCTGAAAATTGCAATAACAAACTTTATGCGTAAGGCTGCATAGATGTTTGCTGCACTTTGTGACGGTAGAAGAAGCAGTTTAAGATAGTGTAAACAGTGTTTAACAATAAATAGAGCTTTCTAAATTGTTTATAGACGTGTAAGCATATGACTTATTACTCGGATTATTTATATTAAATTAAATACCAGGATGTGATCTGACAGTTTTAGATAATAGTAATTCTGCGGTGAATTCCCAACTTCCTTAATATTAATTAAAAAATACATCATTGTTAAATATTGTAGCCAATTTCTATTTTAATAGTGTTATTTTTTAATATAGATGCAGGTTTCTCACCGAAAAACCATTTGTTAGTTGCGCACTCATCTGTGAAGATGGCGCTTCAAAAATGGCCCCTATTTTCATATGGTAAAGTGTATGAAGTTTCCGATATTAATAATATTAAAGTATTTGTTGCCTGCACTCATCACAGAAACACCAGGATCAGTTAGAGCCACGCCATAATTGGATCCTAACCAATTATGTTTTTTAAATCAGAACTTGAAACAGCTTCCAAGGGCCGACGTTTTTGAGAGATCAACCACCGTCTCTTCAACGAAAACTCCCTTGTCTCAACAAAAGCGGACTCCTGTACAGCACCAGAGTAAACAATTCCCGGAAACTACAATCCCGCAATAAGAGCAGTTTTTAAGTTACTAATAGAAGCCCAACCAATAACTTTCCTCAAGAACTACACGCTACGGTAACCGTAGTTCCAGTTCCTGATAAATGCTACCTTCCAGTTACCACTGCTTTCCTCGGCAGCTCCCAGACACAACGCTGCCGACATCTGTCATTCCCCCATCTGATCGATTCCACAAGAAGCGGGTGCTTCTGATTAACAGGAATAAATCTTTTCCTTTTCTCTTTAATTAATCAACCTTAGACAACATGTTTTTGGTGTGTTACAACGCGAATCTTTATGCAAACATGTAAAAAGGTTACGGAGATAAACGACCTCATCGCTCAAAAATTAAAACATTGCGAACGTTCCATTACTTGCTAACTGAGAAACTTACAATTTTGCAAGTGCGATTGACCAAACTCGAATGTTCTTTTCATACGAACCTTAGCAGTTCCATTTCGCTAAAAACCTTTGGGCATTATGTGGAGTGTAGTGACTTCCAAGCTTACACCATCATACCCACTGAGTGCAACAATAAACAGTAGCAAGCATCACTTGTTCACGAAGACGTTATTATGTTGTTACTTGGTTTTGTTGATAATCCTAATTTGTTATTCTATTCATTTCGTTCTAGTAAGAATTAGTTTTCTCGGTTTGATGCACGGTAAAAAATCGCAAATTTCGCTGTTTTAATCAAGAAATTTCTCGCTTGCAAAGTTGTTTCCCCGTTTCTTGGATTGACTATGATCCTTTGGAATAATTCTTTAGTTAATATTAAGGATATAAATGAAGAAAACATGAGGTGTTGCACAATGACTCGCTGAGTTCCTCGATCACCCTCTCCCACCTCGCTTTCACCCGCGCTCTCTACTGCCGCATAGTTCATCATATATAATTATTAATTTAAAAACTAACAAATTTAAAGTATTATAAATAAATACAAAGCTTAAATCATTATGACAATTCTGTGATTCGGCAGTACAAAAATATTATATAAGGTATTATACTTATACATGCTTTATCATATATTTTGCATATTACCTTATATCTCACATACTTGTTTTCGTATACAAATAATATTACTTGCGATACTTGAAGAAATGGGTAAAAAAATTATTTTTAGTAAAAAAAACTTTCATGAAAGAATGGCGAACAAAGCATTATTTTGAATAAACAAATATTGCAAATACCTGTATACCTGAAGTACAGCTATTAAGGTAAGTACTCACAGCAGCGGATCCGCAGGCGGATGTCATACGATTGGTCGGTTTGAGTCGATTTGACTCAAACCGACCAATCGTATGACATCCGCCTGCGGATCCGCTGGTGTGAGTACTTAGCTTTAGTCTAATAAGGTGGTGAGTAATGTCTCATCTGTGGGTATTTTATTTATTGGGTGTTCGGGAGACCACACGACGTTCACCCATAAAACTGGCTGTCTTCTACCATATCCTTGTTTCCTTGGAAACTGGGCAATGGATGAAGCTGTCAGGTCAAGTGTGTGGTAGAGAAATTCGTGAGAATTCTCGACGGTTACTCATACCGATCAGGGGGAGCCCTGGTATATGATACCGGTGTGGGCGGATTCGAATCTCGCCTTGGATAAGGTCATTTATGGTCACCAACGGAACCCGCTGTTTGACCGAGGTCATTTATGGTCACCAAAGGAACCCGCTGTTTGACTGAATCTTAAGTGAGGAGAATCGAAGTGAGGTTTATCCCGCCTTTTGGCATATGGGAAACTGCATGCCGCCAGGTAAATGTGCATAGGAGCTATCCCGACCACTCTATGATCCGGACTGCAGCCGGGTACAGTGATTGGGAGAAGCTCTGAATGCCATTACACTTAAGGAGAGTTGAAGCGAATACATAGCCTCTCACAATCAAGACAACTTCACCTTAACGGGTACACACTGGGAGTCTATAACGTGTAGACTTAAACGAAGCTCTGTCGAGGGCCCACCAAGCCTATATATTAGTAGATCGGGGTGACAAAACCATTAAAAAACCAAGTCCCGCCACAATTGAGGTTGGATTCGATCGGGCAGTGGCCCCAACCCCTGTCTCGGGGAGGAGCTTGTAAAGGTATGAAATAGGACTGGAGGGCTCTCTCTATTCAACTGAGTTAAGTTGGGGGAATAGTCCTATTGCTGGACGAGGTACTTCACCCCGTATGAAAGAGGACGGGAGGGTACCGGCGGGTGAGCACTTGTTAAGTCGATCGCTCCGGTACTAGCCTGGATAGCTAGTAGAGGGTGGATAGGCAACCTCGCTCCGACCAGTGAGTTGACTGGGAGCAATTGCTATGCAATTGCGCGCTGATTGAGCGTATCTCAATCACTTCCTCATTGGAAGGAACGTGGAGATATGTTCACACGGGGACTCCACCTAAAACATTCAGATAAATCTCTGTGAGTATTTTAAATTACAATATTATTGGCATACAGCAGACAGTATTTTTCAAAAAGTGATAGTGCGTGGCCAGTTACAGTGAATTTAGGAGTTTTAACGGAAGCGAGTCATTGTGCAACACCTCACGTTTTCTTTATTTGTATCCTTAAATATTAACTAAAAAATTATTCCAAGGAGATCATTGGAACATCCAAGAAACTGGGAAACAATTTTGCAAGAGAGAAACTCTTTGATTAAAAGCTTGCATTTCGAGATATGGAACGATAAACGTTAACAAGCAGCAAAATCTGCGATTTTTTACCGTGAATCAAACTAAGAAAACGGCTTGTGAAGTTTAAAAATTCCATAAGCTGCAATAGTAATTTCAAAATTGAAACTCGGTTTTGACCAAAACCGCTACAGACAATAAAATGCCCATTTACGAAAATATAGCTTTAGAACTAAATAATCGTTTACCGTATAAATCTCCAATATTTTAAATAGTGCCCTTTTGTACATGACAATCATGGGACGAATTTGAATTTAGTATGTAATAAGCATAAGCTTCAATTTAAAATATGTGTCAACTTTTAGTCTTTAAACCCCCCAGTTTTTTTAGTGTTTGAGCACTGTACTATTTTATAGTACATTTTGTAGAACAAGTATTTTGTTCTTTAAATATCCGGTAGAGATACGCTTAGCCTCACTTTGTGTGCCGTATGCTCCTGAATAATTTTACGCCCAATGAATAATAAGACTCGATTGATGGCATCCGCTCATTCTTCTTGCTTCGTTGATTATTTTATTCTTTTAATTATCTACGCATCTTTTGATTTCATGATTTACTGCAGTAGTTTACAAGATTATAACCATGACTATGACAATGTAGATGGGTAAATAAATAATTCATAAACTTATAATTTTTCTATAATTTCAAATTCCATTTGTAGCATCAAATATTGTTATAAATGTCGTACTAACACGGTACCTATTATCAGCGTAAAAAGAGGACTAAAGCTTAGATTTATTAATCCTTAAAAGATTATAAAGTATTAATGTAAAAAGTACATATTTAACAACAATAAAGCAGAAATGTTTCAAAGGTGCAAAATCTTTAAGAGACTGTCTCTGGAAAACTGCACGAATTTGGATAAAAGAAAAATTTTATGTTCATCAATTTACTTCATACTTTCAGGGACGATTCTTTAGCCAGGCCATATTTCCAGAAAAAGGCATAATTTATATTGATCACCTGAGCCTACCAGGGCGGTTAAGGTCAAAATGCTACCTTTGCGTAGAAGTATCATCTATTCTCATGCTATAGCTCATTTCGACGGTTTCGACTAGCAGAATAACTTTGTCATTTGGTGCATCCTATTGACTCACATGGTACAAGCATATTCAAACAAAATGCAAGCAGCTAGATCTAAAGTATCGAGAAATGTATTGGCTCATTGGTAGGAAGTCCAAATTGTCAGTTTGTAAAAAATTACTTTTATACAAAACAGTGTTAAAACCAATCTGGACCTATGGAATCCAGTTCTGGGGATGTGCCAAGCCAACAAGACTCAAAACACTACAACAATTTCAGTCCAAAACACTCCGTGCGCTGGTTGATGCTCCTTGGTACGTTACCAATAAAACTATACATGATGACCTGGATATTCCTTTTGTCATCGATGAAATCAAAAGGTTCGCTCAAAATTATCACAGCAAGCTTCCTGGACACCAAAATGAACTAGTGCAGCAATTAGCTAATGATCATCCACCTTATAGACGGCTAAGCAGAACTTGGCCCCGTGACTTATTGTGAATAATCAGCCTTATGGAACTCTGTGGGATTATCATCGATGGATGGTTGCTCCTAGCGAAGTATCTTTACATATTACATCACATTTACTTAATACTTCTTTGTAAAGTAGATTGCAAATAAACTACAAATCAATAAAAAGAATTTGGTGCATCCGGAAACCCTACTGTAGGCAAAGTTGGGTACGGACCAGAAGTCGTTCAAGGTGTCGTACTCACTAGGATCAGAGACTAAACCCAGGTAACAGAGATTTGGGCAGTAGTTAGAGGTGTCGGGGAGCATTAGTATCCGAGACTAGCGCCGACCACACGGCGTTTACTCTTAGAACTGGTTGTTGTTTACCCAATCCCAGGTTTATCTGGGCTACGGATGACGCAATGAATATGTAACGTGTCGTAGAGTTATACGCAAGTGTTTCTCGACGATGACTCTGAAACGTTGCGGAGGAAGTTCTGCTAACATGAGGGGTGTGAGTAGATTTGATTCTTACCTGACGTCAAGGTCTCATATGGTGCTAGTTTCCCGCTGTCTGACCTAGACGAATGGAGGAGAATTAAAGTGAGGATTATCCCGGTCATATAGCGCTCGCCGACCTTTGGGAAACTGTATGCCACCAGGTAGTGTTTCGGAGGTGACAGTATGGGGGTTCGGCTTTGGCGGTGCAATTCCAGTCATCGGATTCCCAGAAATCGTCTAGAGACCTACGCTTAAAGGGTGTTGATGCGAATATATAGCCTCTCATGTTCAAGACAACTTCACCCTTAACGGGCACATACCGGGATTCCACTTTGGTAGACTCGAAACGAAACTCTGTCAGGGGCACACCAGGCCTGTATCTGGGAGATCGTGGTGGCAAAACCATTCAAAAACCAAGTCCCGCCATTTAAGGTTGGATTTGATCTGGTAGTGGTCCCCAACTTAGGCTGGGGGAAGGAACTTAACCCTTAACTTAACATGAAAGAGGGCTGAAAGTTTCCCATGGTCCTAATCTGGGTTGGGGTAATATTCCTAATGCTGGACGAGGAACTCTATCCCGCATGAAAAAGGGCGGGTTAGTTACGACGGGTGAACACGTTTATAGCTCCGTTACTAGCCTGGAGAGTTAGTAGAGGGTGCATAGACAACCTTGCTCCAACCAGTGCGTTACTGGAAGCATTGGCTTTGGAAATGCGCGCTGATTGAGCGTATCTCAATTACTTCCTTTTGGAAGGAACGTGGAGATTAAGTCTCACAGGTGCTCCACGTAAAACATTCTTGGAATTTCTGTACGCAAATTTACGTCAAAGAATCGTTTCTGTGGATTCAGAATGCGTCCCAGTATAAGCTGCATATCTTCAGAATCTACGATAAATTGTGCTTCAGATATATTTACATTTATGCATTGGGTCTGACTCGCCTGGGAGATTTAGTCATAATAAACCGTATAAAACTACAACCAAATCTTCTTTCTTGTCGATTTCGACAATATTTCCAAACCAATCCAAACTATGCAATGCTATATGTCATTCAAAGCTTCCCAACGAGAGCTACACCTCCTTTTTGGCCTAATATGGCAAGTAGTGGCGAGAAATGTGTTTTTTGCTAAATGACCAGTAACTTCCTTAATCCTAAGAGTATGCAAAACATATTATACACTTTTAGAATGCACTCACCTAAGGCACTACTCTCTCTTATGTCCCACCTTAATACAAGTATTCCTTGAAAAGTTATGTTAAGTAATATTCCTTTACAGTAAAATTTCTTAAAAATCTCGGGAGACCGAGTCTGTGGCAAATAAAAAGTGACAGATTGAAAAGTCGGTAAGAAATGAAGTGGTGAAAGTGGCGGTTCTAAACCACGTTGTCGATACTACGTTGAGTAAATGGCAAATGGCTATTTTATCGGGTATTATCGAACCGGTATTCAATGAATTTTAAAACACCACAAGTCTCATCCCTACAAGAAATCTTGCGAGGCTTTAAGGAAACGAATTAATCGCCATAATAGTCGCTATTGGTCAGATTCTAATCCGAGATTATTTCGCGAAACACACTCAATAACCCTAGAAACTAAGTATCTGGGCTGGTATTTTGATGATTGTCTGGATGGTCCTTATTTCTTACCCGGTAATTTGAATGGAGAAATGTACTTGGAATTGTTCGAATACAACATTGATCTAATATTAGCTGATATCATAGAAACTGATTACCATTACCTCGCAAATCATTTGCATTTCCGACAGGACGGAGCTCCTACGCGTTGTGAACTGCCTGTTCGACAGTATTTGGGTTGAAGGTTTCCGGGTCAGTGGATTAAAAGAAGGGGCCCTTGAATGGCTTCGAAGGTTGCCAGATTTATCTCCGCTAGATTATTTTTTGTGTGGGGTCATCTGAAGAATAAAATTTACTAGACTCTTTAGAAGATTTACGACAACGTGTAATTAATTATTGAATGCCGTCTAATCACTCCACAAAAAATCCAGAACGTATGGCGACAGTTTGAACCTTTATTACTGTATGGACGCCGAGGGTGGTCATTTAATACGATGAACTAAGTTTACGACAATGTACGGTCAACGAATGCTGTGTTATCACTCGACTCAAAACGACTGTTGGAATTCCTTTACTATTGCATTGTTTTATTTATTATTAATTATTAATTTACGTTCAGATGCTGAAATGCAACTTTTAAAATAGTATGTTCAATAGAAAAACTCAGAGCATAAAACATTAATTGACTTGTCTTACGAGTTGCTACATCCGTTGTTTAATAGTAACAATCACATAACTAGCTGACGCCCTTGAACTACTACTACTTCTGGATATGTAATAATGAGATAATATGGATACAGATACACATCTTGCAACATAGAGTACATTAATCGCATAGAACAAATAAAAGTTTGTAACAATAAAATCAATAAAAAATGTTTCGCTTTCAACAGCTACATATACAAGAGAGATCTTATTTTTTAGCATTTAGAATCATTCTAATTGTAAGGGGCGCCCGCATCGAAATTCGCCAAAAGCATTGCCAAAATAAGGTAATGTACATACTTACATAAAAAAGCATGTTAGATGGTATTATTACGATTTACAAACCCAATAGTCGCTTAATGTATAAATAATATAAAATAATAAAGTACAGTGCCCTTCTTTAATAAGCTACCGAATTACCGAACATGATGAAAAATTAAAAACTTCCGTTTCAAAACGGTGTTACTGTAAAGTACATAAGTAATATTATCTTGTGCTATCTTTAATTTCCAGGGACAAGTAATTTATCCTAGTTGGATAATGGAAAAACTAGTTTTTCAATGAAAACTTGATTATTTTGTTTTAAAATGATGTAGAAAGTGTACGTTAGCCGATTGTTTATAGTACCTACTTTGTAGAGAGAACCCAAGGCTGGGCATAAGTTGTTCTGTATTCTGTTACCATTACCATTATTATTATTATGTTATTATGGTTCACCTGAGAGGACAGGTGCAATGCAGCTTTTTAAGATAAGTTCAAAACCACACCTATCACCTGTTCAAATTTTATTATGAGACTTTTATTAATTTATAATAGTAAATAAATATTCGTTTCCGATTATTACATTTTGTAGGTTATCTTCTTGTTAGTAATTAAACTTTTAATAATCTTTATTTATTTCATAACCAAATATATTCCAACAAATGTTAAATAAGTACACATCTGGATAGACGTCAAGGGTATCAATAGAACCGATGTACAGATCGAAATTATTTTATTGCTTTTTACAGGAACTATTAGCCCCTTTTGGGTCATTCAGTAATATAAACACGTATTTTACTGTGGAAGTGCAAAATCTTTTCAATATTTTAGATAATTCCTTTATTTTTCTAATTTTTGTTCAGTTATCTCAGTTGTGCGTAATTTTACTTTCACTGGAATGGTGACTTTTAGAAGTTTTTATTTTTAATATTAGGTAATTTCTATTTTTTTGCATAAATTATACTTACGTGTGCAATAAATCTATAAAATTAAATATTAATTTGATATTTTATGTACCTACATAAAATATTGAAGCAGTATATTAAGCATGTATACAGGAAGGATATAAAATTACCACATTATATATACAGTGCGAGTATAAAGTTTGGAACTATCGAAATAAATCTTTTATTAAATGTTTTTGAGAAAAATCCTGGAACACATCGATTTTTATCTTAAATGCGACATGTTTTAGTGTAATTGTTATTTGTCTTATTGTCTTTTGCCGTGGGTTATCAGAAATAGTAAAGACAAATGTAAAAAGAACGGAATGGTGGAATAAAGAAGTGAAAAGAATTATAAAATACCTACGTACAAAACAGACCGAACATTATGAAAAATACAAAGAAACGAGTCAAAAGTCGCAAGCAGAGGATCAAAAAGAAGCTCATGGGAAAAATTCGGACTGAAAATGAAAGATACCTACGAAGAAAATCAAATGCTATTTTATGGAACGATTAAGCAATTAAGAAAAAGGAATATAATATAGTGAGTATAAAAGATAAAGAAGGAAATATAATTACTGACGAGACCAGAGTAATGGACAGATGGAGCACTTCAAAAAGCTAACAGAAAATACGACAAGAATTATAGGAGAAGAAGAAGAGAATATAGAAGAAAGTGAAGTTGTTGAAGAAATCAATGAAAAAAGAGGTAATAAGTGTAATAAAAAAATAAAAATAAGAAAAGTACCAGGAACTGACAACATTACACCTGAAATGATAAAGTAGTTAGGAGAAGAAGGAATAAACAAATTTACAGAAATACTCAATGAGGCAATAAAAAATAAAGATATACCACAAGATTTGAATACAGGAATAACTTGCAATTTACAAAAATTGAGATAAGCCAGATTGCAACAAGTACCGCGGAATAACGTTATCAAGCATACCATGAAAGATTTTAGAGCTAATAATAGAAGAAAGAATAAGAAGAAATATAGGATATATACTATAGAAGAGACACAGTGTGGAATTAGGGAAGGAAAAGGCACGATAGACCTAATATTAATGATAAAAAACAATAACTAAAAACAAAGAAATACACGCATGCTTCATCGATCTGTGTAAAGCATTTGATAAGTAAAAAGAGAGTACATATGAAAAATATTAAAGAAAGAGGAATCAACAAAGACTGAATAGAGGTGATAAAAGTGATGTATAAAGATAACAGAAATACACTAAGATTAAACAATGAAGAATCAAAAAAATGTACAACAGAAACATATCAAAACAGAAGTTATCAAGAAAATAGCAAGACTGACATTACTATATAGCAACGAAACATGGACAGTAACAAATAGGAATAAATCAAGAATTTATGCAATGGACATGAGATTTTTACGGTAAATAGAAAACAAAACAAGAAGACACATAATTAGGAACGAAACCATCAAAGAACAATTCACACAACATTCACAAATCAAACCAATATATGATAAGTAAGTAGAAGGTCAATTGGGATGATTTGGTCATGTATGGCGAATGGATGATTAGAGACTAACCAAAAGAATATATGGAGTAAAAATGGATGGTTAAGAACTGAAAGGGAAGACTGGAATGAGGGAATCAAAGAAGAGACAAAGAGAAAAGGAATCGAATGGAAAGAAATCAGACAAATGACACAAGATAGAAAAGGATGGAGAGAAAAGTGCACGAAAGAACAGTAAAATGCATATAATAATAATAGTAATAATTGCTACAACCAATAACCTGGAAACCAGCCCCAAGAAGCTTGTACAGAAGAGAGGAGGCGTTATTATTATTACGTAGGCCCAACGTGCGGCTGCAGCCGACTCACAGATGAAACAGCGCAAATCCCACATTTGTATCACAGGGTGAAAAGTCCAACACGCTATACAAGACAGTACCAACATTGTATGGCTTTACACTTAACGGTAGAAAGGCATAAAACTAAAGAGAAATAATGGTTTAATTCTTTGTAATTTGTGTATTCTAGGTCTTGATCAAGAAAACAAATAGTTATCGAAACGTCTTGATACTTTTTTTAAAAATAAATTTGAGGACTGAATCCCTTGAAGTTTTATTCAATTTCAATAACTATTACTAATTATTCAACTTTTGTTGAAGAATGTAATTGAATTAATAAAATCTGAATTTTCCAAATTTGCTGTTCTAAATGTCTCCAGGGGGGACCCACCGGGCATTTGGCCGGTTGCCCGCCGACCCAGTCCGACGCTGGGTATAAGTAAATAAACTATATCTTATTTGACTTCTTATTGAATTCTGTGCAAAAAAAACTCTACAGTGGTAGTGATCGTCCATTGTTACGTACAGAGGAGTACAATAATAGCCAGTAGCTGCGCTCTCGCAAATATTGTAAGCCGCCGTGTATGACTTTGTTGTATTCTCGGCATGTTAACAGGTTGGAGGGCTACGGAACAACAATTATGCTGTTATATACGCTCCTCGTTATTACCAGCATGCAATACGATGAGGATCGGCAAGCCTCGGCGTATTGATAGTGGTTTGTTACTGTTGTGTGCGATATTTGAAGCTGCCTTAGCAACTTAAATATGCCGACAGTCGAGTGGGTTATGCTGTATATTTTTATGCTGTGCTATTTTATGGAAGAAACTGCAACTGGTTTTATTTTTTAAAACAATATGATTATGCTTTTTGTTTTATCTACAATAGCCTATTAAAGAAATATCGTTAATAAAGTAAATACGTTATTTCTTTTTTAGGATTTTTATTTAAATTATGAATTAACTGTCTTCTGTATATTTATGGCAGGATTTTATTATATTATTTGATAAAAATAATTTAAAATTACAAATTGAAACTTGTTTCGGATGATCACGTTTGACGAATCGTGACTTATATTTAAATGTCATCTTCAACCTCAGTTATGTGTAATGCATCTATGAAAACTGTGCATGTGTATTATGCGTACACATCTTACTTTTTCTTAACGTCAATGATGATTTTTCTTTCTTTTATCTACTATAAAACGACATGCGAATGAATCGCCCACGTAATCTTATATGAATAGCTGGAAGGAATTTTCTATACTTGTATGTGCTTATGTATGTGTCGTTGCACAATACGTATAAAAGTCACTCTTTCTTGTGGTATTGATGTAATATGTTGCAATTTTAATTAAATATACTATAAGAAATTTACTTTTATGGGATGTCGCCTTTAATGGATCTTTTAGACGTACCGTTAAAGGCTGCTTTATTTATGTACATGTGAGTAGAAAGAAATATAATTCTAAGGGCAAAGTAGATATTTACAGAACGTACATAGTACTTGCAGAAATATAATGTGGTTTTCAGTTTATTCATATTGTATATTTATGTGATAGTTAAGTATTCCAGGAATGTATTAGACGGAATTTATTAAAAATTTTAAAAATCCTAAAAATCATTTTCTAGACATCTTAAAACACGTAGACACTTACAGGGACAGATTAAATATTTACTGTACATACGAGTAATATTTTTTACTTTTATTTCTTTTATTTTTGAAAATAGCCAAATTTATTGCACAAGACTGTACATTTTTCAAAAGTACGCCATAATCGTTGCTATTGGTCAGATTCTAATCCGTGGATATTTCGCGAAACACATACTCAGTACCCGACAAACTATTTGTCTATGTTGGCATTTATGGTGATCGTTTGGTTGGTCCTTATTTCTTACCTGGTAATTTGAATGGAGAAATGTACTTGGAATTGTTAGAAGACAACTGTGATCCAATATTAACTGATATCATAGAAAATGATGATCATTACCTCTCAGATCATTTGCATTTCCAACAGGACGGAACTCCTCCGCATTATGTACTTCCTGTTCGACAGTTTTTGGATAGAAGGTGTCCGGGTCAATGGATTAAAAGAAGGGGCTCTTGAATGGCCTACAAGGTCGTCAGATTTATCTCCACTAAACTTCTTTTTGTGCGGCCATTTGAAGAATCAAATTTACGTAACGGCACCGGACTCTTTAGAAGATTTACAACAACGTATAATTACTGAATGCCGTCTAATCACTTTAGTGGAGTAACCTTACGGTCTTATCTTGGAACGGGTTGAAACTACTCGGATTTTCATAATTCTTTTTTGAAATCTTGTACATAAAACCTTTATAAATTAGAAATTGACGTTCAGATCGGGAAATGCAGTGCAACTCGAAAAACCTAAAAATTGCCAAGTGGTCCAGTACCTACTGGTTGCTCGACCATCTCAGAACAGAATAATTTTTTGTGTGTTATCACACCTATGTATTGGTAGTTCGAAACTACTATCTCGAGATCTCAAGAACGGTTGATCGTAGAGACGTATGGTAAAAACCGTTCGCCGTGTATTGTTCACACTTCGAACTACATTTGTTGTTCTAAACAAAAGTTTTGTACAGTGCTTCTTTATTGATGCAATTTAAGCCCGAAGTTTAACTACTTTTTTTTTGCTCTTTATAGTGCCACATTTCCAGGAAAAGGTGATGTTTCAGGGTTCATTCTTCCTAAGAAGGTACGCAATTAGGAATAGTTTATGTTTAAAATATTTGAAATCTGAAACTTCCTATCTTTTTTATCTTCCTTCATTTTTGGGCAAGTTTGGACCTTAATATCTCTGATGGTCATGCATGATTTTTTTTTATAGTCAGGACAAATGAAGCAATGTGTGATGGCACACTGTGGTAAAAATGTTAATCGTCTATGTTATTTCCCTGATTGCGATTTTATTCTATAAAATTTCATAAAATGAATCCCTTTTTCTGAAACCTGTAATAGTCAAGAAGGCGGAATCTACAGTAAAATTATTATTCCACGATTTTGTGCAAGTTGCGTTGTAACGGTTAATTCCGTTTCAGGTTGTATATATCATTGCTATTGCAATAAACTATAATAATCAAGGAAGCTTTTTCATAAAAGATCAAGGGGGTAGAGAAAAAAGAAATAAAAGAGAAAGACAAACAGAATTTTCGGTAAACAGAAAATATTTTTTGAAGATCCTTCATAAAATCTTTGAGATATTTTAAATTAAAAGATATACTGAATATGAAAATGCCCGCAATTATGGGCAACTTTCAATACATACAATTATGAGAGGGAACTTTCAATACGTATAACTTTCATTAGAGGAAACTTTCATTAGAGGAAACTTTCTTTATGGTAAATTTTCAATACATTTACGTACCACTTTCAATATGGTAGGCTTTTCCTTGTGAGGGGCTTGAATTGGATTTGATTGGGAACAGCTGAGTTTGGTTTTCCTTTTTTCAAGTGAATATTGAAATGGTAGGCTTTTCCTTGTGAGGGGCTTGAATTGGATTTGATTGAAAACGGCTGAATTTGGTTTTCCTTTTGATCGAGTGGACATTGAAAGACATAATTTGGTTTACATTATGGTCTGCTTGAGAGGTTTTACATAATGGACAATGTGGAACGCAGCTTATTGGGAATGTATCGATGTTGTGGTCTTGAGGATTATCAACGGTAGCGTTGATTAATCTGTCCTGTGGATATATGGAGTGTTAAATTGGTTAATAATTCTTTTAATAAATAACTGGTATTAAACTATAATCCGTTAAAGTTTAAATTAAAAACAAAGACATTACTTATCAGTTAAATAATTAACAAAACTTTAATTGTTTTTACAACTAAAGAAAAAAGAAAAAAGGTTTTTCTTTAATTACTTAATACTATATAATATAATACCACGCTAAATACATGTATTTAACAAGGTAAGTGTTTAACTAATTAATTAACATTGCGAATAGCCAGAAGACCTTTCTTTTTATTCAATTTAGTTAGTAAATTTTGACATTCTAATTGTCAAAGTTCAAGTTATACTGAACTCTTTGCTACTTATTCTATTTTATTGTAGTTGAATAAATAAACTTGTCAATTGTTATTGGTGATTGGCTTCTCATTTCACTTACATCTTAAAATCACTAAATAATTGAACATCTATTATTCTCATTGATACCCTGGACAATAACTACCGAGCCGAAGAGCTCCCTTTATGTACTTGTGTATAGTAGAAAATATTAAAGAATGAATAATTATTAAATAAGGTACAGCGTTACATAGCAATTCATATTTTAAACAATCAAAAGTATTATGAAGTATTGCTGCGAAGTGCATCTAAATACTGTTATATAAAATAAACAATAGCATTTATGTTAAAACATTTATGTTTCACTTGCATATTATTTGGTGATTATACCTATGATACGAACTATATAAACAACTCCATAACTACCAGGGCATTAGAAGCGGGCGTTATAGTCTTTAACGCCCGCTCATCGTTTATTTTGCAATCGGAGCCGGCGTTACGTTCAATAGTAATTTGGACCATTAGCCCAAAATCAATACTGCACTATGTTTGCGTTCGAGTATGTTGCGACACAAGAAATGCCTGATACCTTGAGCATACAAGTTCAACAGAAACTTCACACGTTCCTCTTGACTCCTAGGTTAATTTTTGTAGTTTTTAGTTATTCTCATTCTAGAACGAGTTCTAAACTTAAGAATCCGCTCTCTTAATTGCAAGCTTTTTCAATTATCTTATTCATTTCTCAAGTCATCCTTATTAGCTCATTTCTATAGATTAAGTTATATAGTTAAGCTTATAATTGTAACGAACTTTAAGATTAAGACCTCTGTACTAGTTTTAATCAATTGTAAAACCATTCCAAGAAAAAAAATGCAGTTTTCTACGTATCAATCAAATTGCTTTACAATCACAACCACGCCTTATGCGTACATTCAGCAGTTTTAACCCTATCATAAAAACCCTATAAAACAAGGGGGGGGGGGATAAATGTAAAGATCACCGGTGCCGTGGATAATTTGAGTGTCAATAAGGCAAAAAATCAAATCAAAAAACCAAAAAGGTCAAGCATTGATTCTCACCCTAGAAAGACAAGAATAAAGCTTATATTAACAATAAATAGTCTTTTATTCAACTAAAACTGAGAAGACATTACAGTTGTTAAGTTGTTGTTAACGTAATCACTTCTCCACAAGCGAGCGATTATCTAAATTAATTAAAGTAAAATCAGAAGTTCTCAAAACCGTTTGATGCCGCTCATTTTACCTAATATTATACAGTCGGTTTCACGCATAACAGTTATAAACTTACACAATGTGTAAGTTAAATCATTGTTAATAAAAGTAATTTAAAGTTATGTTGATTTAGTCAATATTATTTAAAAGTGGTAGTCCTGACTTATAGTTTTAATTTTTTTAAACTATTCTGAGCAGCTAAACGTGATACGTGAAAGAACATTTATTCATTTTTAAAAATTCGTTCATAATACATATACAGAATAATGCAATGTAAACCTAAAAACATATTAATAACATACTGATATGTTATATGGAGGTGGGGGGGGGGGGGGGTTTGCGCAAAATAATAATAATATCTGTACAGCCGTTATTTGAAGAATAAATGAAATTGATAAAATTGTTAAATTGATTTTATAATTGAGAGTACAAACATACATGAAACAGACTTCGGAAAAAACACAGTGAGGATATATACAAAATATAAACCACCTACCTTTACCATAAAAGAGAAAATGCACCGGCTATTATTAATTATTGTGAACCTAAACTATAGTGATAGCTAAGACTCTACCAGGCGGCTCGCTTTAATAAGACAATAAATAAATATAGTGCGGTGATCTATGAATGAATAAAATAAAATACAATTTCCACCGTTCCTAATATAAACATAAATTATATACGGTGGATTAAATTGAGAAAACACCACAAATATTCTTTATTCCTCTCAGCTAGCTCAGGTTTGCTCAGTAAAGCATAAATTATTTAAATTGCGAGACTCTTATTTACTTTTATGCCTGGAAAGAAGGAAAAACTTATATCGTAAGCATTAAAACTCCTGCAAGCTGGACAACTGCTGCTAAACTAAATTTAAAAGAAAAGAACGCTGGATGCTTGTATTAACATCAATTAAACACATTTATGTAAAATTGAAAACACAAAAACTTTATTAAACAAACAAAAATAAAATCAAAAAGAACGTCAAAATAAAAATAAAAATGTTTTTCAAGATAATACAAACGTTAAATTCAGTTCAAATTAAATATAAATAATTGTAGAGATCGGACATAGGATAACTACGGTCATTCGTTTGAACAAACCAACACAAATAAAATTTGTTTATAAATAAAAAATTATTTTTTAAATGAAAATAAATTTTATAAAAAGATAATTAAATTATTTTATTTGCTTCGAATCAAATGAATACTGAAAAGAACTTGATAAACTAAACCAAATAATTCTGTATTAGAGAATGAACTTTATAAAGTAATCATTATTTATAAACTCAACAAAAATTATTTATTTTAACCAACCTGGTACGTTATAAAATAATTCCCTTTTATATAAAAAAAATCCTTTTAGTGGCAACACTGCGATAAAACCAGTCAGCTGACTTTCTGTTTATAAAATCGATACAAAGATCGATGTCAGAAAAACAAATTCACTTGAATTTATTTAAATAATCACTTTCACTTTTAATAATTGTTGCACAATAGTTAAATTTTCCTTTAATCCTAGGAGATTATCCAGGTAACACTTTAGTTTATTTTAAAAATTATTTATACTGTGACATTTATGTCAAAACATATGGTTAAATATCTAACCTCAAATTTATTACAGATATTTTATCTGGAGCCGGGCATAGCTTCTGCCTTCAATGTTTAATCGACTCATTTTGTTCCAATTTGCCCCAGCTTATATAGTTTCTGCAAGAACAAATGATGACTATGACACTTTTTTCAAAACAGCGGAGCATCAAACACGCTTATGACGTCACTAATCCCAACAGCTGATTTTAATTGTCACTAATCCTAAATCTATTAATATAGAATTGTAGGCCTTAATGCAAGGATCAAAATTTATAAATCTATATTGGCACCGTAAGGGATCTACCGCTAGTTCTTTTGTAGGTTAGGAACACGTTCTTGATGATTCGTTATATAATCACCGTTAGCCGTATTTGGAAGCGGTGTAACTTTATCACAAGGTCGCCGTCCTTCAAAGGTCTTTTTCTTTTTTATTTTACTTTTACTTCATTCATTCGTTCTCTTATTTGGGTTGTTAAAAGACCCCTTATTACACTTACCTTACAGTTATTTGGTTGCTGGTTGTCCTTTGGATTAAGCTATGTTCAACTTAGTTGGTGACATTCCTCTGCAGCTGGCAGAACACACACCAGTATCGTGAGTTGCACGTCTTGTAACAACTGTTTATGACAACAATAACGTTTGGCAATCTTTATTGTATATAAAACATTGCATATTTGTATAGCATAATTTTCTGTTTTAAATGGTTTTTCCCCTCTGTGCGTGTAGCACTTAGAGATCTATGTAATCAATTCTTGTACACTTATAAATTACTTATCTCATATATATGTTATATTACCGGATTTACTTTGTTAGGAGTGTTTTGCGAGTGACTACGTCTCATTTTGCTCCGTAAAGGTTAATCAACTAACTTCCGGAGTTAACGATTGCGCAATCTTACAGTACCTGTAACCGCGTTAATTTACTGTGCTACTTTGGTTACATTTGTGATTTGAATTTTAGTCAGGTATAGAGTAATTGGTCCCGCTTGCATAAATTCTCACCTCGTTCATATGTATAAAGTATTAGTGATTTACATGACAGTTTTTGCCAAGGTTATTTAACCTTAATTAAAATATCTTGATTTAATTATATCTTGATAATAAAGCACTGTATATATTACTTGGAAACTTATTATTTATATGTATGTTATCTGGGTTTCGTATTTTCAGCTATACTGGGAAAAGTCGACCACATTGGAAGTAATCGCAAATGTGTTGTTCTTTACGGATATTGTCAGTGAATACTTGAGCTATTTTATACGACTTTTGGCGTCCATTACAGAAGACTTCTTGTGAGACCCACGACTTCACACTAGTTAGCTGGCAGCCGACAGATTTAACTGCGGTTAAAAATTGTTACCATTTCCCAATTAGCAACCCCGATTTTGTGGGTAACACACTTTTGAATTTTCAAAAAGGGCCAACAATATTGTTTATTTTATAGCGACCAAAAAGTTTGTTATATTATATAAGTAGTAGGTTAATGATTAGGAAATAGTAATATTGAAAAATTATCATTTACAACTACCATACCATCGAAATATGCACCCTATATAATACGAATATACCTTTTACATATTGAAAGTTTGATACAAAATTACAGCCACTCTCGTCTGGTCGTGGTTACTTCTAAATTTTCTCCAACAAAATCTGTTTTGTCTTCTTATGATTAACATTCAATACAAGAACCTATAGCGAATGCAATCAATGTAGTATAGAATGACAGCTATTTCTATTTATGTAATATAAAAGACAAAACATATAAACTATTTCTTGGAAATATAATAACTGGAATGTGCAAATTCTTATTAAATCTTATTAATAATTAGTATGTATAGTCAATATAGAAGCAAGGATACATGTTGATTATTTTCTTGTCTGGAACATTTTCATCTCATTGATAGTACAATGGACATTATTGAACTCCAAACGTGATTTTAATAACTAATAAAATGTAAAGTGCATAAAATAACGTAGAAGATAGCCATGGGAAGAATTTACATATTCATTCTTCAAATCATTATTTGCTTCTTGGATCTTATTACTTACATAAGAAGTAGAAGTTATATTTTATACCGTCTTAAAACGATTCATTAGTTCTAACCTGCCGACGAGGACGATAAATTAAGAAAAAGGTGAAAAGGTAAGTGAATGCTATTAATTATTTATAAATAAGCGAATATTTCCTGTTTTACGAAATTAAGAGAGCTTACATCAATAAATTTTTAGAATACCTTTCAAGAATAAATAATTATTATGATTTAAGATTGCCTAATTGTCATCTGTCTTAGGTTAGTGTGTAGTAATAACGATATGGTCTGTTTGGTGCCCTTTGGGGTGATGTGGAATCATTTAAGGTTCGTTAACATTAAATGCGGAAATATTTAGAAAGGATTAAAATTACAATCTGAATTCCTGTTTTTTGAACTGTAAGATGTAGTTTAAAGACAAAAAGCCACTTGTGATATATCACTGTAAAGAGCAATTTATTTAGAACTTTATTCTGTAAAAATATACAGGATGTTCCATTTAAAAATTAAAGTTGGATATTTTGCTGGAAAATAAGTTGTCCATGAAGAAAGAATTTTGCGCTATTTTATAGATCAGGTTATGCTAAACAAGTCTCTTATTTAACTTTTTCCTCTACCTTTAATATTTCAGAAGATATAACCTGCACAATGAAAAATCGGCCACTCTGTACGTACATATGAGGGGCGCATCTTACGTAGTTACGCAACTGCCCAGGTTTGCATTTTATTATTTATTTACTTAACATCTATTAATACATATATGGCCAGAAAAAATGTCAACGGGAAATCTTTTTTAATAAAGTTATTTTTACTTAACATATTCTCATTATAATAATTAACTTTCTATAATTAATTTCATTGACAAAAATAAATTATAATATTATTTAGGAATTTAGTGATTTTTTTATTAGCTATGTTTGCAAATCTGAATTTGCTATACACTCTAAAACTTAGGTAAAATCATATCTGTTCTGAATTCTATAATAATGAAACAGATTATAACAAAAAAATACAGAAGATACGCAACGAAGCTACGTAGATTTTACAAATTACATCAACTGATTAATAGAATTAATTTATAATAAAAATATGTTCTGTTTTATGCTCTTGTTAATGACACGCTTTAAAGTGCATAACGACATTTAAAACTAACATATCGAAAATCATTTTAAAATACAAATGACTAGCTTTGTAATTTTATTGTGGTACTGTTGTCAACAAAACTTGCAGGGTTTTTAACAAACCCTATAGTATGTGCATGTGCTAAACATATTGCAACCTTCTTTATTTGCGATTTTTTCTCGAAAACTGCACTTCTGAGCAATAAAGATTTTTTTTGTTGGCCTTGTGTGTTGCGTTTGATGTACAGTCGAATTCATAAAAAAGGAAACGATTTTCGTTCCATTTGTACTTTGAACATAAATTATTAATTAAAATATTACTTTATATATTTTCCGACATTTGTAGATTATGTAAATAAAGCCATATTAATGATTAATTATTGTTAAAATTGATAGTAATCGAAATTAATTAACATTAATTACATATTTGATACAAGAGTCGTTTGCTTTTTTTTGAATTTGACTGTACCTCTGTTATGAGACGCCTTCTTTAAAATGTTGATATTTTAATTAAGTATTTATATAGAAATAATTCCTTAAAAGATTAATATTTTAATTTTACTTTTTCTTATACAAAACCTTATTTTTAAATGCACAGTTAAAAAAATATTATTTTGTCATAATAAAAGAAGAATTATTCAAAAAAATTGAGATATATTGAAATTTTTAACAAAACCATACGAAATCCGAAAACAATACTATTCTGCTATAGTGTAGTCAAGCTTGTATAAGCAGATAGTAACGAATTTATTAATAATAATAATAATAATAATAATAACATGTGAACATATAAAACAATGTCACCAAACTATTTTTATAAGATTACATAACATAAGGTTAGGGTTATTATTTATTTACTTAATTTATTATTTAATAAATTATACTTTATTTATTAAATTTGTAATATTTAACTTAAAACTGCCAATTTCGTGCAGCAAAAATCTAAAATAGAGTACTTACTATTTTAGGGTCATTAAATTTGCACAGAACGGTAATGCAGATTCAAATATGCTACACATACTTGCATAGAAGCAACGACTGGTTTGCTTACTGCTCTTAGCATTTTCGTTAGCGGGTGTTGCACTGTGATAATGCGGTTGGCATCGTAAGGTCATGTTATTATATGCTCGGTGCTCATATAAATGTGATTATTTATTCCTTTTAGTGCTAATTAAGTGTTATTTATTAAACACTGTATATCTGGGAATGATACTAATTTTAAGAACATTTTATTATTTTAACTCATATTAGTTAGAATTATTTCATAGACGGAAATAATTATTGTATTTAGTTTGATTCTAGGCAAAGTTAAAATTGCTTATCGGGTAACTGCAAATTGGGCTGCTTCGGTAAAAGGTCCGAATATTTCCAATACCCTTGAATCGCGTCATTTCTGTTTGTAAATTATTAGAGAAAGAATTTTTTGCGCACAGTCTTAAAAAAAATCATAAATTGCTGATAAAGACAGACGAAAACCAGAACTTCCAAATTTATTTTTTTTTTCATTTAGTAAGGATTAAAACGTGCAACAGATATTTTTTAAAATTGAAGCCTACAAAAATTAGTGGCTAACAGCCCGTAATAGTTTATGTGGTATTCTGTTGTCCTTACCTTCTTTTTAATTATGAAAAATGTGTTTGGCATAAGTTTGAATTTATCCACATATTTGAGGTGCTCAATCCTTTCCGCAAAAACTTATCCAGGAGCTGATCTCGCGTACGACCATAACCCGGTAGTAGCACAATTTGGAATAAAATTGTAAAAAATAAAAATAAAGAATAACAGACAAATAATAAATCGAGAAATATTAAAAGACCAGGTAATCCAAGCTGAAATAAAACGGAGCATACGTGAAAACTTAAAAGAACACAAGAAACAGGCGACGATACCATGGATGTAAATATGCAGTGGGAAAAAATCAAGAAAGTACTAATGCATACAGCAAACAATAAATTAAACGTTAAAAAATAAGGAAGAAAGAAGAATGGATGACAATGGAAATCCTCGGGATAATGGAAATCTTCGGGCTAATGGAAATACGTCGAAAGAGTAAAAATCAAAATATGGTAAAATATAAAGAAATACAAAGACTAATTAGAAAGAAGATAAAAGGCGCAAAAGAGAAATATATGCATAAATAGAAGCACTACAGGCAAGTCATGATACGTACGGAATTCATAAAAAGATCAAATAAATTACAAGAATAGGCAAAAAAGAAACAATGTGGTCTATTCAAAGATAAAGATGGCCATATTATTCTGGAACCCAAATTGAATATAAAAAGGTGGAAAGAATATACTGCAGAACTTTTTGCAGATTACAGAACAGAAATAAATCAGGAATATATTGAAACAAACCCAATAAAGATAACAAAAGAAGAAGTAACATACGCAATTAAGAATATGAAAAACGGAAAAGCAACTGGACCGGACGAGGTCTTTCCTGAAATTATAAATTTAATTAAAGAAGATAACTTAGAACCTTTAATAGAGCTATACAATTGGCTATATACAACCGACGAAATACCACAGAAATGGCTGTGGTACAGAAAAAACATAATGCGAAGGAATGATCCGACTACAGATCGATAAGCCTAATGAGTCACATCCTTAAAATCTTAATAAAGATTATACACATGCGAATATACAAAAAGATTGAAAAGATATTAGCGATACACAGTTTGGATTCATAAAACGACTGGGGACGAGGGACGCGCTGTTTGGAATAAATGTTCTGCTGCAGAGGTGCCTGATGTGAATAGGAATGTATTTATATGCCTAGTAGATTCTGAAAAGGTATTCGACAGGGTCTAGCATGATAAACTAATAGACATACTTAGAACCCAGACTATTGACGAATATGATATCCGATTTATACAAAAAGTATACTGGAATCAAAACGCGGTTGTTAGGATAGAGAACGGAAGAACGGGAGACATTGAGATACAAAAGGGAGTAAGACGGGGGTGTGTATTGTCGTCCTTGTTATTTAATCTATATTCCGAAAGCATATTTGAGGAAACCCTATGTAATGGAACGGTTGGCATAACAATAAATTATACATACATAATAATGACTGACGATATCTTAGATTTACAAAGACTTAGAGAGTTATGGAACGTTTGAGTATAGTTGGCCAAAGGTATGCATTAAAAAAATACCAAGAGAACAAAATTTATGGTAGTATCCTAAACACCAATTATTGCAGATAATCTAGCAATAAATAACATTAATAGTGAAAGAATGAACAAGTACAAGTATCTGGGGACCATAATAAATGAAAACAACAATCAAACGCAAGAGATAAGATCAAGAATAGAGATGGCAAGAACTTCTTTTACGAAAATGAAGAACCTGTTATGCAATAGAGACATGAATATAGAAGTTAGAACTCGATTTGTTAGATGTTACGTCTTTTCAATTTTGTTATATGAAATAGAGGCATGGACGCTTAAAAAACGTGATATTGACAAAATACAAGTCTCGAACTGTGGGTATATAGACGCATGTTGAAGATATAGTGGATTGGGAGAAAAACAAATGAAGAAGTCTTACGACAAATGAAGAAAGAACGAGAATCAGTTAAGACTATTAAAAAAACCTCAATACCTAGGGCACGTTATGCGCGGAAAAAGTGCGGTCTGCTGCAACTTATCATATCGGAAAAATATCAGGAAAAAGGAGCGTAGGAAGACGACGAAACTCATAGTTAAGAAACCTGCGTGTATGGTATGATTGTTCATCAATAGAGCAATTTAGAGCAGCAGTGTCAAAGATTAAGATTGCCATTGTGGTAACCAACCTCCGACAGGAGAAGGTACTTGAAGAAGAATTTGAGGTGCATTATAAACACCTTTTTTAATAAAGATTATAGGGTCAGTATGCCAGTAATTGACCATCACCCAGTAGTTGACCAAATTTCATTTTAAAAGAAAAAAATAAGATACCTGTACATCTTTATGAATAGGTATTTCGTGTTTCTCAAGCGATTATTGCACCTCTAATTACTATATGGTGTCACATTGCTGCGTTATCTTGGTCAAACGGTTGTCTAAATATATGTGGAATTTGTGGTCGTTTATTTGACAGTTAAATTTGTGCTTCTACAGTAAGCGTGGTAAGAAACAACTCTATTGAAATCTGCAATCATCCGAGATTTTAATGAAAATCGTTATATCATACATTTTGTGCAAGTAATAGAAAGGTCGAACTAATAAATTTTTGTTATATATATTTTTTAATTGACACTTTTTTTTCAAAGAAATGTGGCGGTCAATTACAGAATTCGAAATCTTATCAGTTCTCCAGTATTTGACCAATCACTAGTTTTATGCAAAATATAGAATTTTGTTTTTTTTGTCGCCCCTACAAGATTAGTAAGTTTCTCTTACTAAAATTTCAAAGAAATAGCTGTTTCCAGTATTTGATTGCACAAAACTACTGCCCAGCCAGCACACTGACGTTATAATAATGACATTATTTTTAAGTGATTATTGGTCGGCGACGTCAAATGACTAATAAATGATGTCCATAAGACGTCATGTTATGGGACTTACGTAGACGTCTTCAAAAGGACGTCTTTTAGACGTACAACAAGATCGTTTTAGACTTCTAATATTATTAATTATGATATATCTATGTAACCAAAAAGTGATATATTCTATAAAATATTTTTTATGTTTACATTTGCAGAATGTAAATAGAATACATTATTTTACTCTTTTCAATATTCAATTGCAGAATTTTTGGATTGTCAGGTCCACTGATGTACGAGAGACAAATCTAGCAACAACGCCTTTTGTGTATTTGTTTTGCTCTTTAATTAGTAACGTTTATACTTATTAAAGTTGTTGACGTACCTACATTTATAGTGTATGTATAGGTGCAACTACTGCATGATAATTGTGTGGTTTGTCACAAAGTGTGAGTATTAATAATTACTTGTTCCGTCACAATACTACATAACTTATACAATTTTACCCGTTCGACGATTTTGTGAGATTACTATTGATAATAAATTAATACTAATGCAACGGTTTCTTAGTACTTACGTACTAATATTATTTTAGTATCATCAATTATTCTGCATATTGTTTTAGCAGCTTTTCAGTTAGTAAATATTTACTTTTCAATAATTATGAGATGTTGAGGAGTTAATAGAAGAGGTGTATGTTCTGTTATTGAATGTTTACTTTTGTTTAATAATTATGTCTGAAATAGTATATAATAAATATTATTTCCAATATTCAACTATTTATTTATAATTTCTGTTCTAGTCCTAGTATAGGACGTTTTAATGGCGTCATTGAAAAACGTTTTAATGACGTCGTTGAACTACGTTTTAATGACGTCTTTGGGCTGTGACATAATGCTGTCAGTTTTACGACATTTTGACGTCGTTACTGCCGAAAAAACGGTGACATTATGACGCCAGTGTGCTGGCTGGGTGATCAACCACTGGCTTCGTAAAGTGGTCAACTACTGGTAATTTTTGTTTCCATTTGTTTTAGCATAATGCCATCAAAAATAATATAGATATATTTTGATATTTTTTAAGAATGTTCGTTTTTCTTTATGCAATATATGGCTCTATAACAATATATAATCAAATAATAAAACACTGATGTTTTATTCGTTATATTATAACACTGGTCAATTACTGGGAAAAATTTGATCGAACTTTGGTTTAGTTTGTGGTTGACTACTGGAAAACTCTAACTTTTTTATTCTTATATTTTTTCTATGAAACGAAATGTTTTTTAATTTGTGTATTATTGATATTTAGTCTTAGACTATAACTGCATTTTATACCATTTTTTTTATTTAAAAAAATACATTACATCAAAATGATAAATTTATATTTCTGAAAAATCTTTTGTGGTCAATTACTCGCATATTGACCGTAATCTGCTATCATAAGTTTCATAAAGTGTAAAGCTCTTATTTAGATTAGATTCTCACCGCACGCCACTGCTGACAAGTCTTATTTTTGTATTATGTTTTAAACTACACTTGCTTTTAATTTACAGAAGATACATGGCTGTGACAGTTAGTAATAATTAAATGGTTAGCAATAATAAGAATAATAAATCCTTAAGTGGTAATTATTAAAAATTAAAATGATGTATCACATGCATTTATTATGGGGCCGCTATTATTTAATCGCTAATTAAAATTAAAAAATCCCTATTTTCATTGTAAATTATTTCTTGATTATACGTGCATGCATGTTCACAATATTTTCAAAAATTTCGATTTATTTTTATTTAGCGGCACATATTAAATCTTTGAAAGTGCTCCATCTCAAGACTTATTAAAAATAATACGAGTCGAGACAATAAAAATTCTCTGGCGGTGTTTCATATCGAACTTCCTTTGCGAAGAATTTCGCGCAGATAATTGTTTAGCATAATTATAATCAAATTGTCATTTTGCTGGGAAAAAAGCTTAATCGCACTGAATGAATCAGTGCTCACTTATTTGCTATTGCTGCCTACCATTTTAGTCACTTTTACTTTCAAAACCGTACTTTGCGAAACTAAAACACACATAATAATTGTAAATTATATGTGTAATCGGGCATCGGGTAATAGAATATATCCTTATTGACTAATTATCAATTAAATTTAAAAATATTCTTACCCATTTAATTCAACAAGTCCAACTGGCATCTTCTAAACTATTATTCAAATTAACTTCGAACACTTTAATTTAGACCACATTAATTATACACGTTTAATGTCAACACTTGAACTAAGAACGCAAAAATCAATTAGGAAATGTAATAATTCTTAAAAATAAATTTCACTAATAACCGCGTGTGTGTGCTTAGAAGAGATAGAGCTGTTGAAAGAGGTGTAGTACTAGGTTACAGAGTATGATTTGACCGTGGTAGCCGCGAGCAGGTGAGTGTCAGGTGTATAATATGCTAAGCGGTAGCGCCAGTCTAAAGCCCCGGACCCCGGAGTGGAGACCGGATGTTAGCGGGAAATGAAACTTTTCATGTGCGCTAAAAGAAAAATTATTAAGTCAGGTTATCCTTGTCGACAGTCTTAAATAATCATCCTAATAACGCTTATATTACTTCTATGCTTCTAGTAACGCCTACAGAGTAATCATTTTTAATAATAATGACGTCTATATAAGTAGGATATATATGTATACCAGTTTTATGTATAGTATTCAGAAAAACAAGAACGTTTATTAAAATTATTGCAATAATAAAAGAAAAATACTTTGTAGTCTGTTTATCAATGCGTTTCGATACGGAATGTTGAGCTTTACACTAATATTAAAAATTATAACCTGATCGCACGTACTTGTTTTAATAATTAAAAAAGGTTTCAAACACGGATAAATCGGAAAACTATTAACAAACAGCCTTGGTAGTGTAATGCCTGGCGTGCCGGACTTTCACCCAAGCGGCCCGGGTTCGACTCCCGGCGCTGGCAGATCTGGTTAAGGTTTTCTGCAGTTTCCCTTAGCTGTAACACAAATGTGGGATTTGCGCTGTTCCATCTATAAGTCGGCTGCAGCCGCACATTGGGCCTACATAATAATAATAATCGCCCCCTCCCTCCCGCACAAGCTTATAGCTTCTGGGGCCTTGGTTAAGGTTATGGGTTGTAGTAATTATTATTATTATTATTATTATTAGCAATTTCTCGCTCATTACAGATTTACCCTTAGATTGTTGTAAGTGTACAATGTTGTACATACTATATATATAAATACATTAAAGTACAAAGATATACAATGACTATCAGTTATATTTCTTGTCGATAAAGCCTCAGTACACTTCGCCGTGCTGTCAGATGGGCACGTTAAGCAGTCGGTCTCGGCAATCACAGAAACGTCTTTCTAGATTACATGCACTTGTGTTGGCTCGATGGAATGAGAAAATTATTTGTTTTATGGACAGCAGGTTCTAGATCTTGTAAAGTTAGATTGCCAGTACATCCCCGATATTTAAAGGATCTAAAATAATGGCAAGTAGTGCAAAATACGTACCTCTTGAGTTTAGTCGCAAGCACAGACTCTTTCCGAGCTAAACAGGTATAAAGCAACTGAATTTCTTTTTATTGTGTATAGGCCCAGTTGTATTGAAAGTTATGTTACTATATTATGAATACTTTTTATTGTTTTATTGTGCGATTTTGACGGAACCTTTTAAAAATTCAGATTAGGTAATAACAGCAAAAAATTGCTTGTGCATTTTGTTGAAAGATGTAAGATTTTGTATGGCATCTTGTGTGTTCCATATCAACATGTGGTTGCTTCCTGCCAGTTTTCGAGAAAATCGCATTTTAAATTTTAAGTACGCCCCTTGTATTAAATGTACAAAACAATTTTTTTAAATATTTTTTTATTAGAAGTTATACCAGTGCCACAAATACTTGTTACACATAGTAGTGTTAAGTAAAAAAGTGACAGAATGACAGAAAGATAAATAACACTCGATTTGAATCGTTACTTATTAACTAAATATCACACAAGTTAAGTTCAGAACAATTAGTCCTAATCACTTTCAATTTCAGTCAGATAAATGTCTTGTGGAAGTTTTCGTTTTAATCTCGTATAAATTTGTCTCCGCCCTAATTCATAAAATATTGCACCTGCACAAGTATTACGTATGGTCTGATAAAAACAAAAGGATAGCACTTACAATTAGAAATATAATATTTTACTGTTACATATAGCTACGATATAAGGGACGAAAATAAAAAAATACAAAAACAGACGGTGGCGATATAATAATACAGACGCGTACAAACTCACCTACCTTTAATTTAAAATAATTGCTCTGGCTAATTAAAATTGTTGTGAAGCATCGAACTATTCACAAAATTGAGACTCTTGGCGGGTCGCTTCAATAGGGCACCAAATAATTATATAAATCTAGGAACACAGTAATATGCAAAATATATAAAGCAATTTTTCTATTTTAATTCAACATAAATTTGTTTTATTAACAACACAAACAAAAAATAAAAATAAAACAAAATAAAACTTCAATATCATAAATTTTGAAATATCAATCCCAAAATAGTTAGTGCTTTTTATCTGAGGAGTAATATTTCTGGCATCAACATGATTCTTAAGTACTAAAATTAATTAAAACTATTGTTAAATAGCTCACGTTTAAATAGTTCAATGTTTGGCACCATCCGTTTGCCAACTGTATCGTTATAAAGTCTGCAATTATCTGCTTTCATATGGTTGAACAATATAATGAAGAAATAAGGTCAAACACCTCTTTCCAATATTTTCAAATAAATGGCTTTAATAGTTCGAATTCCAAATCTAGATACTTGTTTAACTGTGGTAAGTCGAATAATTTAATGATGATATTTCATATCCATTTCCACCATTTAATCGTAACGAATAAATGGTGGTTAAATAAAATTTAAAAAAATCCATTTCTTAATAAATTGCCACTTTAATAACTCTAATGCACTTATTATTATTATTATTTAAACACTGGTATTCACAAAACTTTGATGAATATTAAATCGCTTTAACGTTTTTCAAAAATAAAGGTAACACCTTTGTTTACATAATTTCTGACTCACAACATAACCTTAAAATTAATTCTTGCTCTTAACAGGGGTGCACTGTTAAAACAAAACTATTTTGACATTTGATTTAAACCATAACCAAATTATTGTTAAATATTAAAAAAATCCTTAAACTGATTATATAAACTAATAGTTTTCGAAATTTATTGATATATGACATTCATCTTCACATTACAAAATAAAACCATCATTGATTGTGGATGACATCTCATTTTTATACCTGCAACTCTCATTTAACTAAAACTAACCTTCACACCTTCCTATCTTCAGAAATTTAAACTTTATATACTAACAATCATTATTTACATAATTTCAGATACCAACAAAATGAAGATTCAAGTTAATTGTATTAATTCTTATATACGATGCAAATCGGCACATACTTGTATGTTATTCCACTGATATCATCTGCAAAAAACAGTCCCATCTAACGTGTCTTTTGAAAATATCACGACAATATGTAGAAATCAATTTACTATTTGATCGTTTTTAAAATATTTTATTTGTTTCAGTAGTTTACGAGCAATTGGCTTTCAAAGTCAGAAGATTCTAGAAAAAAATGGTTAGTATTAGTGTTATAGGTTTTTAAAATATAAGGTAACTTCTATTTTAGAAGTAGAAGGGGTAATTTTTCGTTTATATACATGTTTAGTATGTATCTATTTTAGGAGCATTAGGCTTTGACGATACATATTACTTTTTAGGGATGTCACTAGTTTTCTTCGGTTTGTCCCGATGGTCTTTTTTATTAGAACTTGCTCGACTGTGGTTTGAGTTTAGATAAAAAGCAAAGTACAGAGCATTTGATATTTGAAGTCAAGCCCACAGTTGAGTAGCATAAAGAGCACTTTCGGATAAAAAGAAATGTATACCAGAGTCATGCCCTAATTAAGTTGTCCTACGTTCAACAACATTACATTTAGTACAGTTTCGTATATGAAATATAGTTTGGATTGTATTTTTTTTGATACTATTTTGATTTGTGTTTTGATTTTTTCATATGTTCATATTATAGTTTTTCATACCAATATTAAAGGTTTATTTTTAATATTCTTTTATGAATTGTTTGTTTTATTTTTTAGCACAGGTTTCAGTTTCAAGAAAAATATTTATTCAATATTTTTTCAAAAGTACATCATATTAAACGTGCAATGCAATCGTATATATTTAATTAACATTCTAAGTACATACAATATAAGTAATAATAAATCTCAAATATTTTTAAATAAAAAATTGACAAACGTTGAGAATTAAATATTACACTTATAGATGATACTACTGGAGTATCCATCGAAGTCTTACGCAATCCTTAATACAGATAGATTCTGATATTCTTCACAACAAGGGATTTTTTGGCGTTCTAGATTAATGGATACGAAGAAACCTCAAGGTGTGCGAGACCTCGGCCACTTTGTCAAAGTATTTTAATTTTGTTGAACGTAGGACAACTTGATTGAGACATTTCTTTATATCCGAAAGTGCTCTTTATGCTGCTCAACTGTGGGAATGGCTTCAAATAGCAAATTTTCTGTAAGCACTAAGCATTCGGAAAACTACTTTGCTTTTTATCTAAACTCAAACCATACTCGAGCAAGTTTAAATAAAAAAGACCATCGGGCTTAAAACCGAAAAACGCTAGTGACCCCCTAAAAGAGATATGTACGCACTAAACATGTACATATACAATATATACATACTTCCATAATAATTGATTTGTAATTTCAAATGGTTCATGGTGTTCAAATAAACTGATTTATGTTGTCACCCACATTAGCAGTCTTTGTTTTTTTTCGAGATTTCCAATTTCCTGGAGAGGTGATAATAAAATTGGATTAAGAGCATGTTTCTTTTTAATCTTTGATAGAGTACTGTAAATACAGAGCTAGCTATACATTAGCGAAATGTTGAAATCTGAAGAATAAGTACGCGACTACGCTACTGTGTTACAATGCAATTTCCAGCAGCCAACCAACTGCTAATTTTTGTTTTCAATTTATTTTCTAACCTCTATCATCCATTTCAGTTTCCAAATATGCAAAAAGAGACGACACATCGGTTCACGCTTGGAATTTAATAATTTTCCTCTTATTATGAATCGATTACTAGGTATCGTTTTTTGGAGTAACTTCTTGTGAACCTTGCAATACACTGGTAAGAATATTTTGACAAATGTACGTAGTACGCTTTGCCACGTAGTAATAGAGTCACTACATCTAGTCACCTAAGTCGCGCTGGTCGATCAGAGTACCGCAAACCGCCGCCATATTGGGGCAGAGAAGGGTGATTTTTAATAATGGACAAATTAAAACCACGTTTTACGTGTTTGACATATTAGAGATTTGATCTTTCAGAATAAGAAAAATCTTTTAAAGTAAACGTGGATTTGATTAAATTCAATACAGAACCAATAATGAACAATTTCGTGCTTCATTTACCCCAATATGGCGGCGGTTTGCGAGAAGCTGCCCTGGGTAACTAGATGCAGTGACTCTACGTAGTAAGCTCATTGGGCGCTCAATATTGATCTCGTTTCTGCACTGTCACACTTATTACTAACATACAGTGCAAAAATTAAAAGGATATATGTTTTTTTGCAAAACTTTAACATAAACAACGTATGTCAAAAATGTAACAATATATTGATGACTTACCT
The DNA here is from genome assembly GCA_929113105.1 of Agrypnus murinus. Lineage (NCBI taxonomy): Eukaryota > Metazoa > Arthropoda > Insecta > Coleoptera > Elateridae > Agrypnus > Agrypnus murinus. Next base: position 82,766,870 of record OV816030.1, read on the forward strand.
TTTAACCATGAACCTGTCAAGAACCTTTTAGTTTATGTAATGTTTAAGATATTGTGGTTACTAATAATATAGTCATCTTTGATACAAAATTGTAGATAAAAATTAATTAATAGTTGCTCCATTCAATTCCAACAATAGCAACAATCCAACATATATTTTGTAATTGTAACAAAAGAAATACTGAAAAATCTAAATAATCACAAGAATCAAAAATTATCAAATTATTAAAAGAATATTATATATCTTGATTAGAAAAAAACCCAAAAATAAAATAATTATGCTCTACGCTTTCAGCAAACACCTTTTTTGAGTTTTGTCGCCTTTATTCACGTCTACCTTATCATTCATCTGTTTAAATAATTAATGTCTCTCAAAAACATAATAAAACTCAAAAAGATCGTAAAACGGTATACTAGTAGATTGAGAAAAACAACTAATGCTATAATTTAGCGAAATTATCCGTAATTGAATCAGGTTGTGCTTCACGCAATTTTCCGGAGTATTAAAAAAATCATAAATTAAATTAATTCCAGAGTAAAATTTATTAGCGGATTGATTATTATTAACTAAAACGCTCCTGTGCAGTTACTTTTAAACAAGAAAGATTAATTACAGCAAAGTAACGCAGTGTAATGATTTTAACGTAATTAAACAGCCATTTCAATTAGTCCAATCATTGCAGAATATCCAATTATTTGAATGCAGTACTATAGCTGCAAAGTTCAAGAACCTTAAAACTGTCTGTTTATTTGCGTTTGTCTGTATAATTTACATTTTTATTAACTTATCGTTTTTATTATTACTATTATTAGCATTAAGAGTTTCCTATAAAATATGTAAAATCTATACGAAGGCGTGAACAACTCCTATCCATATTTGAAGACTTGAATAGGAGGATCCAGATTTTTAGAATTTGTAAAACACTTGTGGGTGGTGGAGGAGAAGTAAGGAAAAAATTAATTTCAATTTTATATTATTTATTTCTTAATTTTACATACGGTCAAAAAACTGAGAGTAAAGTAACTGTAATAAATCATCATTACCAATGCAATTCTTTTGTACGAAAAGTTTATACAATGTTAAGAAGCGGATGCTCGGTTTAATCTATCTCCGCAAGGCGGAAATTTCTAAGAACGAGAACGGACGTGGTCACCTAATATACATACGCTATTATTATATTATACAGGTTAAAAGTTGTTTTAAAATGGATGAAATTAAATAATGTCGAATAACAACACTGTGTTTAATTTAAATTATAGTATATTTATATTTTGTGTTAAAGTATATGCTACAATAATTGATTTACTGCAACTAAATTTATGCAATGTATATAGAGTGTATAACTGAAATAACTAGAAACTTCGTAATGAGGGGTAGATATTTTCCATATCAAGATGTGGTCGCTTCTTGCTACTTAAGTTAGTTAAGTAAAAAATGCATTTTAAAAATTAAAAATTAAAATTAAAGATTAAAATTCGAAACAAGAAAAAAACTTTTGTTTGTTTCGTATTTTTAATGTAATGTGAGTACAATGAGCGTACTTAAAGTTTAAAATGGAATTTTCTCGAAAACTAGCAGGCAGCGACCGCATGTTGATAAGGAAAATATGTTCTAAATCATTACAGGTTCCCCCCCCCATTACGAGGTTTTCTAGTTATATTAGTTACACCCTCTATAACACAGCATGTTTAGTTCAACAAATACATAGTGGGATATCAACCACCACCCGAGTCCATAATATCACCATGTAGGTATAACGGACGGTATAAACATATTAACAAAAGTTTTCGAATAGCTGAATAATTTAAACAGTGGCGTAACCAGTGACGTCGGAACTATTTTCACTTGGGGAGGGGGCAAACTTCGGTTAGATAGACAAGGTAAATGATAAATAACTACCAGTATTGACCGGAACGCTATGTTTTATATGAAAAAGTTGAAATCATTTTTGCCCAGAGTTGGCATCCCTGAGTCAAATGACTGAGCAGGAATTTAAAATAATAATTTTTAACAGGGAGTTGTGGCTCTAGAGAAAAATAATGAAAATGTAACAAAAATGAGAGTGCAGTTGATAGATTTTAATGCGCAAGAACTTTTCCTAAAGTTTTTAATGTTTAAATTTTTTTTGTTTATTGTTTCTAGCCTTACTTTGTGGAACTCTATAATGATGAAATGGATGAAATAAATAAAGATTAATAAAAAGTTTGCAGTATTTATTAAATTATAACCTGATAATATTTGTTTCAACAGCTAATCTGTCATTATCAAAGGTAATTATCAAAGGTGTCATTATCAAAAATAAGTAACTAGATAAAAAGATAAAAATAATCAGAATTAAATATCTAACACTTCCAGTAATGGAGAATTACTGAGCTCAATCTGTTCATTCATTAAAGGTGCCCTGAGTCTGTGTTTGTATATCTCAAAAGCTTCCAAAATGTCTATAATTTGCGTTTGTTATTACAAAAATGGAGGAATTTAATATTATTTTGAGGAGTCATTGTGTGATTTTGTTTTAAAAGGTGTTTGGCATAATTAGATCTTTCAGGATGTTTATTTCTGTAACAACGTACGTGTTCTTTATATCTTATGTCTTATTTTGATTATTTTTATCTAGTTACCTGTTTTTTGTATTTACCTTAGCGACATGTTTGTTTATTTTTTTATTACCTTTGATAGTGACAGCTTAGCTGTCGAAACAATATTGTGAGGTTATCTTCTAATATAATAATAGCCAGTTCCGATGTCCGATGCCTACCGAATAATATCTCGAAAACTAGAAGACTTAGGAAGCTGAAATTTTAGAGGCAGGTGGGCCTTGCCCCAAAGGGGGGTGATTGAGTATATTTTTAATCGTAAAAGATCCGAGGGGGTCACAGGGGTGCATTTCTTAAAAAATCATTATATCTTATATCGTATATATCTTGAATGGCGTAAGCTAAAAACTTCAAATTTTCACAGATTATACTTGAAGCAATTCTGAAGATAAAAAATACAAAAATTACCGGCATTTCATCCTTACTCCGCAGGCAACATTCCAGGGGTAGAAGAGTTTTCCACAAAAATAACTGTTATAAAAATCTTGATTGTGAGTAATCTGTAAGAGATACGTACATGCCGTCGCGGTCTTTTTTGTAGATCTTTGAGAGCTACAATTCGTTCGCTTATAGTTTGCCGTTATCTGTTACCATTTTCGCAGCGTAATGCGTTTAGGCTCTGTTAGAGCCCATTTCCTTAATTATGTATTTTATACTTTGCTCATTACTGGACTCTCGAAAAATTCTCTCATTTGCTTCTCAAGTTCCTCATCAAGAACTTCTCATTTGCTTCTTTTAAATGCGTCTAAAAAAAGTATTTTTATCAGTAGTATTGATAGTATTTTCGAAGTCTACGTTCTTGAACAATGACCTTTTTGAGGTCCCATGAATATTCCCTTTTTTAATTTGGCTTTGGAGAACGCTGGAAACTTCGCACATAAATTCTTGCAGCATTGTCCATTCTTATTAAGAATCTTCACATATTATCGCTTCATCAGGCCAAGCTTTATTTATGTAGCCAATGTGCCAACAAAACCTTTTAAGGATAAACTAAATTAATTTAAATAACATTTATTATTTACATTATTTCCCGGCGTGAGCTTTGCTCATAAGGGAGATACCTTCTTAGCCCAGTGCCTATCTCATGCTCGACTGTCCCATTCGGGGAAAAAAATGGAACTTTAGTATATCCTGACAGCTGATTGGCTTAGATGGTTAAAATATTGTAGTAATGTAAATTGTAAATTTAAGAGACGTTTTGTGAAAAAATTAAATTTGATGGGGAAAAACAAATATCATTTTCGCAATCAGAGTGGTGGAAATACTTTAAAAGATATTTCTCAAAAGTGCAACTCCATAACTCTGGACTCTGACTATCCCTTAAGAATAAGTAACTACAAGAGAAAATAAATAAACAATAATTAAAGTAAATCACTTTCATAATGATTTCATTAGTAAAAACAAATTAATCGCATATTTAATTAAAATAAATAAATATAGTGTATACTTTCATCCCTGTTTCTAGGGGGACGTCGCCTCCCTGTTTTGAAATAGAGAAGGCTGTCCATCTCCTCTGACCCGTACTTCCGACGCGACGCCCCTGGACATAACTTATCGATGTGCGATGTGTGCAAAGGCACACGGAGGCAGTTAGCTCAAGGATGGCAAATAATTATATAAAATACTACTACTATACCCGAATAAACAAATGAAGCATCTAGGTCAACGCGTAATCAACAGCCGTGAAATGATTACTTTTTAACATTTGGAGCATGTGAAAACCGCATCTCGCCTCGTGATCGTCGCGTGATTTGCGATGCAGTAAGCATGTTCACCCTCGTGATTTCGGTGACCTGGATTCTTCATTTGTTTGTTTGGGTATAATAATAATATTCATATAATCTTTTTTAAATTTCCATTTTATTCTATTTTTATTTTGTAACTTTTTTGTTACAGACAAACTACTTTTTGACAAATGGCAATAATGAAATTTTATGTTTGCACTGTTTTGGAAACATCGTTAATATTTTAATTTAGGTCTTTCACCGCGTTGAGAGTTTCGTAAAAACATGTCGCAGCCTCATAGATAATAATAAGCACAATATGTATAATAATAAGAACTCCACCATTACCTCTACACTCTATTAGGACTAGTGTTGTAAATGAAAGAACATTCTGAAAATGCTGATGAGAGTGTTCACGAACGTTCGCGCATGATAAACTGTATCAAAAAAACTTTCAGAATAATACAGAACAAACGAGCATAAACATTAAAAATCGAGAATAAAACCGAAACTAAACGATCTTAAACCGTACACACTAAACATGTCTACGCAAGGTGTACACATGTTACTCGCAGCTGTTGTCGGCGTCGGGTGTTTCAAAGACAGACACTTTTATAAGCATAGTTTGTACAATGTATGCCTTTGAAGGAATTGACAAGAAATTACCGCTCGATAGCACCTCTTGTTTTTTGTTCTAGTTTTATATATAAATTTTTTATATTTTCTTTATAGCAAGCTTAAAAATATAGGTCGTCTCATTAGACGCCATTTTCTTGCTCACTGACATTTCTTGGTGAAGCCACCGTGATTGTCGTTTGACATTAGTTCTATCTTTTTATACTTTAGGTACCGTCTACGTTGTTTAATTTATATAATATATTAATTTAATATATCAGCTATCACATTAAAATTTGTAAAACATCACTCCAAGTTGACAAAATATTTAGTTTTTTGTTAAAAGAAAATATTTGTCATTAACAACTTGCAATGATTGTAGAATCATTAATGTAATAACAATGATGCATCATTAAAATTAAACAACATTTCCTATATATTTAAATATCATTAAAATTTAACATATCTATAATTCCGTAAAGGTGGGTACACATACAGCGAACGAAGGCGAACGAAGAGTGGTAAACGAATTCGTTCGCTTAATGTATACGTAAAAATGAACGCCACCGAAAGCATTTGTTCGCCTTCGCCAAGGTTCGCTCACTGGTCGGTACATCAAAAGAAGTTCGTTAAGAGTCTGTTGGCAATGTATACGCATTTCGACGTTCGCTTTGAGATCACATGGTTTTAGGAGCGTTTTTCTTTAATTTTAATAAGAAATAAGAATAATATTAAGTACGGCTATGGAGTGGATGAGCTTCTTCTCTGATTATTATGTATGATGCACTAGAGATTATAATTAAATCTTCATCAGACATTCTGGAAAAACAATCTACTTCACTGATTATTATAGCAAATAATAAATAAGCCATACCACCAATATATTATTGCTACCGACTAATAATAATAATTTAAAATATGTAACAACTAGGTACACCAGCGAAAACCAACGAACACGCGCGAAACTGTTCGGTTCGCTAAATGTGGACGTCAAAGCGAATTTAAGAACCGAATGCCGAACAGACTTCGCGAATTCGTTCACTAACCTTCGCTCGTCTTCGTTCGTTGTATGTGTACCGACCTTTATAATGTTTCAGTGCCAAAAACATAGGGTACTTATTCTCTATCAACAGTTTTAAAAAGTATTTTATTTTTTTGCTTTCAATAGCACCTATATTCCTTCCTATATATTTAAATATCATTAAAATTAAACATATCTATAATTCCGTAATGTTTCATCGAATGTCATGGTTGTTTTACGTGGAGTACCTGTGTGAACTTACCCCCACGTCCCCTTCCAGAAGGAAGTGATTGGGATACGCCCAATCAGCGCGCAAGTTGCATAACCGGCAGTACAGCAATTGCTACCAGATCAGTTCACTGGTCGGAGCGAGGTTGCCTAGCCACCCTCTACTAGCTAACTCAGGTCTAGTGCCGGAGCAATTGACTTAACACGTTGCTCACCCGCCGGTACCGTAGTACCTCGTCCAGCAATAGGACTATTCCCCAGCTATGCGCTGTTGCAAAGTGTGACCACTACCCGATTGAATCCAACCTCAATTGTGGCGGGACTTGGTTTTGTTAATGGTTTTGCCATCCCGATCTACCAATTTTAGGCTTGGTGGGCCCTCGACAGAGCTTCGTTTAAGTCTACACGTTATAGACTCCCGGTGTGTACCCGTATTTGGTGAAGTTGTCTTGATTGTGAGAGGCTATGTATTTGCTTCAACTCTAATTAAGTGTAATGGCTTTCAGAGCTTCTCCCAATCACTGTACCCGGCTGCAGTCCGGATCATAGGGTGGTCGGGATAGCTCCTAAGCACATTTACCTGGCGGCCTGCAGTCTCCCATTAGCCCAAAAGCAAGGTAAACCTCACTTCGATTCTCCGCACTTGAGATTCAGTCAAACAGCGGGTTCCTTTGATGACCATAAATGACCTCGGTTAAGCAGCGGGTTTCGTTGGTAACCATAAATGACCTTCCGTCAAGTAGCGGGTTTCGTTGGTGACCATAAATGACCTCGGTCAAGTAGCGGGTTCCATTGGTGAACATAAATAACCTCGGTCAAGCAGCGGGTTCCTTGGTGACCATAAATGACCTTATCCCAGGCGAGATTCGAACACCGGTCTCATCTACCAGAGCTCCCCCTGATCGGTATGAGTTACCGTTGAGAATTCTCACGAATTTCTCTACCACACACTAAATCTGACAGCTTCATCCATTGCCCTTTACAGGGGTAGGGTAGAAGACAGCCAGTTTTATGGGCGAACGTCGTGTGGTCTCCCGAACACCCACCGTAATGTTTCAGTGCCAAAAACATAGGGTAATTATTCTCTATCCAACAGTTGTTTTAAAAAGTATTTTATTTCTTCGCTTATATTCCTCTATACCCGCTATATCCGCTATTTGACGCCATTGTCATGCCCATTAAATAGTGGAAATACATGAGACGATCTACTTTTCTAAACTTAATTAGACAGTTATGGACCTTGTTCAATGTTTATTTGCAACGCCATCTAGGTTTAGTATTTTTGCCTGCAAAATTATCGATTTTTCTTCGTGATAAGTTAAGTCTTATTATATTTTCTCTTCTGTTAATTAAGTTTAACATTTTATTTAATATATATCATTTTTTTAAATCACTTTGGTTGTCCGTTTTCATTAAATTAATAATATTTTTTATAGTGCCATCTAGGTTTGGTATTTCAACTACAAAATATCGATTTTTCCATAATCCCTATATGGGCATAAATGTTTTCTATCATTCTGATTCGTTAACAAGCCCTTAAATCCTAGACGAGTCTTGTGGCGGGAAAGTAGCTCTCCCACGCGAACCGATTCTCTTTAAAAACATGCCGTCTTCTTGAAAACTTTCTTGACAGAGCAAGACGTTAGATTTGGTGTTACTTAGATGTTTAAATGGTTTTGTGAAATACTGGAAGCATTTCATCATTGTTTGGATGTTTCAGAACATAATGAAATTAGAAATTACTTTGTGATGAGTATTGATGCCTTAGCTACATCTTGAATTTCCGCTGAATTTGGAAAGTAACAATTTTTATTTTAATTAAAGTTTCTTCGTGTTATATTGACGTGATAAATAAGCTTTTATCTACAAAATCAATAATTATTTATAGGGAAGTCGATCCAGACTCGAATTCAAGTTGAAGTTTTAAGTCTCGTGTTCATTTTGGATAACGACGTAGTGTAGTCTTAATCGTCATGCTTGAAACTGCGAGCTTCACCGTTGTTGGTTTGCTGTTAATGGCGAATATTTGTTGAAAACTATAATACATTAAATATCATTTTGCAGTCCTTAGATTTTTGAATTCCCCCCACGTGATAACTGGAAGCCATCTCCAAAAGGTTCATAACAACTAAGTCGACGGAATCAAACAAATTTGCAGACAAATTTATTTTATAGAAACAATCAGGTGTGTTCTTTACATTTCATTTTTACGTGGAAACGTTATTTAGTTCGGGTAGCAAGATTTAACAGTAGATAACTAGAAGGATTTGTTAAAAACTGTTCATAAAGTTCATAAGAACGCAATTTTTATATGACTTGGAACTTTTTTTTATCAATTCTATGCAAGTATGTCAATTACTTAATGAACTTAAATAATGATCAAGGTTGGATTTTATAAACAATTTTTTAAACTAGTTATGAATCGTTCAAGTTATTATTTATTTTTAGGCCAGTACAAGAGGCTTGACGTAACGCTTCGAGACGGCAGCCGTCATACGTCTTACCCTGCGATACGTCAGTAATGTGTTCAAGGAACAAACATAACCACTATTTAGTGGTTATGATTATCCGGTAACTATTTGCATGAGAATATTTTTCTGCAAATAGTTACCGGACTCACCAAAAGATGATGACCAAGAGTATGTCTAGGTAGAGACCCTTCAATTAGAGTCTGACCAATGCGTTGCCACGGTGCCCGCCATTTTATATCACAATAGGGTCAATGACATGGATTTTGATATTTTACTACTAAATAATGTTTTATATACACAACAAACTATTTCGTGTTTTTTAATAAGTCAAATACCGTTCATATGCATGCCAATACTTGGTCGTGTAACAATTTCTGCACTTTTCAAATTTTTCGCCACGTGTTGTGATATAAAATGGCTGCCTTGGCCAGACTCTAAGGGAAGGGTCTCTATGTCTAGGTAGAGATCCTTTGTAATAATTAAGTTAAGAGATGAGGCATGATGAACTAGAAACCAAGACCTACCTGACTTGTTAAAAATCATTATGATATTACTTTAACAGTGCGAGCACGATATCATGTTATAATTTTCTTATTATTCAATTGAAAGTTTAGTAATTATTCAAATACTAAAAGCCAAAATTAAGCAAAGCTTTATTCCACTAAATTAGTAATATGCCAATATGTAATTACCATTTAATACGAATGTATCAAAAGTTTTGTAACTGGCATAGGCCAAGAAAAAGGAATGACATTTCTTAAATCCCAAATGTTTTAATTAGATTATACAGGGTGCCCATTATGTATGGAATATAGTATATATCTCGGTAAATATCAACTTTATAAAAAAACTTGTTATATATAAGTTGTTTAACATTTTATTTTATTTTCCATAATAAGATAGCATTCAATTGTTTTTATTTCAGAAAACAAATGAGTAATGAATAACACTTTAGTTTTTTTAAATAGCAATGTACCCTTTCATTAGGCTCATTTGATAGAGATTTTTTTTCTCTTTTCGATGACCTAAAATCTTAGTACCCTTATATCAGAAAATTTTTGAAAAAAACAAAAAATGTTTATTAAATTAATTTCACCAATAACATGAATCTAGATATCCGAGATCTCTCATTTGTCTTAACAAGTGATTGTAGGCTTTTATTGTGACAGAAGTTTGTTTATTTAATTAAGTTGTTGGTACATGGAAAAATAAAAATGGTTCATTTAACAGAAACTGAACGTATAGAAATTTTAATTATGGTCGGTTATGGGGATCGCAAACGAACACAATTAGAAGTATGTGAAATTCTTAATGAGCGTTATCCACATCGAGAACCAATCACCCAGTCAGTAGTTAGCAAAACTTTGAAATGGTTTAGGGAAACTGGCAATGTTAAAGATCTGGTGAAGACTGGTCCGCAGAGGTCTGCGACAAATGAAGATAAAAAGCTCGATGTTTTAATAGAAATCGAAGAAAATCCAAACATTTCAACTGGTCAGTTGAGTTTAAACCATGCCGTAAGTAAAGGTTCAATACAGAAAATATTACATTCAGAAAAATTACATCCGTACAAACCGACTTTATTGCAAGAATTATCCGAAGATGACTACGATCAACGTGTTGAATTTTGTGAATTTATGATGGAGCGAATCAATAACAATCCAAATTTTCTTAATAATATTGTTTTTTTCTGACGAGGCTACGTTTTGTTTAAATGGAAATGTAAATAGGCATAATTGTCGATATTGGGCCGCTGAAAATCCCCATTGGATGATTCAAAATCATACCCAAACACTACAAAAATTAAACGTATGGGTGGGAATTTGTGCAGATCACATAATTGGACCTTTCTTTATTCGTGGTACTCTAACTGGTGACCGTTATTTGCCATTATTGCAACAGCAAATTATTCCAGCTTGCCAAGCAAATCTTGAAGATCTGTGGTTTCAACAAGATGGAGCACCGCCCCACTATCATTTAGATGTACGCCGATATTTAAATGTGGTATTTCCGGCCCGTTGGATAGGCAGAAGAGGGTCTGTGGAGTGGCCTCCTCGATCTCCGGATCTTACACCTTGCGATTTCTTCTTCTAGGGATATTTAAAATCAAAAGTGTATACAAACCGACCCCAGAATCTGGCCGAATTAGAGCAACGAATACAAAATCAAGCTGCAGCAATTTCTCCCAGATCGCTCAGAAATTCTTTTCAAGCTTTTCGTGATAGGTTGGGCCACTGCCTTGCAGTTAATGGTGAGAATTTTGAACACTTATTGCCATGAAAACCATTTTATTGCTAATTTCGTTTTGTCTTCAAGCTTTATAAGAGACGTACATAATTTTCTGTTCATTTGTTTTGTTTTTGTTCATTTGTTTTGTACATTAGGTAGATGCACATCTGTTTATTTTAGGGTAATAATTCGAGATACCTTACGATCTCGGATATCTGTAATATCTGATATAAGGGTACTAACATTTTAGGTCATCGAAAAGAGAAAAAAGATCTCTATCAAATGAGCCTAATGAAAGGGTGCATTGCTATTTAAAAAAAATTAAAGTGTTATTCATTACTCATTTGTTTTCTGAAATAAAAACAATTGAATGCTATCTTATTATGGAAAATAAAATGTTAAACAACTTTTATATAACAAATTTTTTTATAAAGTCGATATTTACCGAGATATATACTATATTCCATACATAATGGGCACCCTGTATAAATATTGGCTAAATAAATGATTTTTGTTCTTTTGTGTTTAAATAATAGAAATTTGATTATTTGGAATATCTTTGATGCGTTCGGTATTTGAATTCTTTTGCTCTAACAGCTCTATTCCTACAGTTACAATTATTTACAACAATGGATGCTATGGAAACCGAGCTCTTCAAGTAAATAGATCTGAAATACCGAACGCCGCACACTGGGGACCTCTCATATAAGTAGGTGCTCAAAATAAGATTTCTAATTTGTAGCCATTTAAAAAAACATAATGCAGGCATGTAGACAAGTATTTGACACATTCGTATGCTAAATATTAAATCGGTAACAGTTGTCATCGCGAAGATATGAAGGTGACAAGTTACTTTATTCACTCGGTTTTTCGCAGTTTTATCTTCTCTCTTGAAAATACTCGCGGTTTATATGTATTATTTCTTAAATTCTGTGACGGATTATTATAAATACCAATATGTCTCGTTTAGAGCAATGTATGTAAATAACATTATCACTTTGAACAAACTGTTTTAAACGATTACTTTTGTTTTAAAGACCAAAAACTAAATTGCGTCTATTATTTCATTCTAGTTAACTTAAAATGAGATTTTTTTTAATTTACGCAACAACGTATTGCAAAACTGTTCAGTTTGATAACAACAAAAGCCCGCAGATTACAGTGATACTAAAATGGCAACAACGTTTTTGCGTTAATTAAAAAAATTTATTCAAAGTTACCTGTAATGAAAGAATAGACCTGATTTAAATTTTGGTCGTTAAAACAAAAGTATTTAAAACAGTTTGTTGAAAATGATAATGTTATCTACATACATTGCTCTAAACGAGACATAGTGTTATTTATAACAATCCGTCACAGAATTTAAGAAATAACACATAGAAGCCGCCAGTATTTTCAAGAGAGAAAATAAAACTGCGAAAAACCGAGTGAACAGAGTAACTTGTCACCTGCATATCTTCGCGATGACAACTGTCACCGATTCAATATTTAGCATAGGAATGTGTCAAATACTTGTCTACATGCCTGCATTATGTTTTTTTTAAATGGCTACAAATTAGAAATGCTATTTTGAGCACTTATATGAGAGGTCTCCAGTGTGCGCCGCTCTTAATAATCAGAGTAGAGCAAAATAGTTGGGCCTTGCAAGTGAAGCCCTTTGATGACATCATTTTCATTGGCGTTACTTGAATATTTCTGGTGGATTTCGATAAGATAAAATTTAGTATTGATATTTGAATTAAATTCATTAAAAGCGTAGCCACGCCACTGAATATTTAATTTCTTTAAACACCTAAAAAACATAGCATCGTTAAAAACCATTAAATAAATATCGAATTACATTTAGCTTATACCGCAAATCTAATCGAGACGTCACATTTTAAAAGTTAGATGCATAACTCTGATAAGCCGCCTCAGGCAATCGTAGTAAGCGTTTCTCATTGCGCTTATTCTGCGTACGCCGTACCGTCTTACTCCTACAACTTCCCCCACGCTCCGCTAGCCGCTAGCAACTCTATATAAAATAGAATGTGCTAGCCGTTTTATGCAGTTCCTGTTGAAATTCATTCCGTGAACTCGAAAACAACCGGGCCAGTCTATAGTACCAGTAAGTATCCAAGTCAATCGATCAGCACTCAGGAATTGTAAGAGTAAGTCCTCTTGATTGTAACACTAATTCCTGTTCCGCTCCGCATAACTACTCTCATCCTTAGCATCCCTTTTAACGTTCTCTCCTACCAGAAGCTTGATTGTGTGTAAACCTGGGAGCCTCGTCCTCCTTTCCACTCCACATACCCTTTACCCTGTCGCACTGTGTGCTTGGTTTGCTATTTGCTGCGTTGTTATTGAACTGTTTGGTATTTTGATTGCGTGTTTTGTTTACTGACGTTAAAGATATCACCTTTACCTTCTTTGAGTGCCATAGTGAGACAGGTAGACGTCCATAAAGCCATCTAGACCTAGATTGTGTTGACCTCTACGACCCCAGCAGTCCCTGGAATACCATTTCTCCACTCAGTGCCGGCCTTTGAGGGGGTGCGAGGTCGGGCGCCGCCCGAGGGCGCTAGGCTGTTTGGACGCCGAAATTAGTAAAATCATTAAAATCATTCTATAACAGTAACTTTTTAAAGTTAATAAGGGCGCTCTGAAGGACTCTGCCCGAGGGCTAAGACCGGCACTGTCTCCACTAGCAGCTACCCGGATCCATGGAGTATACCACGACATTACCGACGACAAACCGAAAACTATCCAGCGCGGACAGCGGCCTTCGTAAGCAATTTGGTTTTGGCGACCGAGCAGCATTTAACCATAAATTAGCAAATCTTGTACAAGACACCAGAGTGTACCGAGGTAGTGGCGTTCAATCGGATAATTTCTTATTAATTTCGAAAATTACAACACCTGTCACATGGAAGAAAACTAAGAACAAACAGAACTCAGATAATAAAGAATTAAGCAGAAATATAAATCAAGAATGGGAAAATTGGTTTACGAATCTGGAACAGAGAAACTGCCAAATTATTGAAGACAGAAAAACTTAGGAACTAAAGAGTAAATGTTAGTGACATAGAACATGATGTCCATGTAAAGCAAGATAAAGCCTATAAAATACTAAATGACTTAAATAGAGCCAAGAAAAACACTTACAGCTTAGTTCAATCACTGTAGAGGAATGTTGTGAGATATTATAAAAGTTTATGGACAGATGCCAGAAGTAAAATAACTGATGCATTAGCGATCACTACATCAAGAGCCAATCACAGCCTTTGACCCAATTACCCCAGACGTGCTGCTGCTCGTAATACAAAATTATAAGAACAAAAAATAACTAGGAAGCGACGGAATAAATATTGAACTTATTAAACATGCGCCGTTAACAATGCATATGCACCTTTTAGATTTTGTAAATGTATGTTGGGGAACTGATCACATACCAGAAGAATGAAGATTTTTATCAATGGTCGTACTAATATTTAAAAAAGGCGACCGATTGCAAATTCAATATTTGAACATAAATAAAGAAGTGTTGGATAAAACGTTGTATGGCACACGTGAGTTAAGGATCTCAATTTACTTTGATCTTATACGTTCTCAGCATGGCATATTAACCTAGTTTAAGTGTCGTAAAACTCCAATTCCACCTAAATTTGCTTTGTTTACTCTTTTAATTCGAACATTCATAGTCATATTTCGGAAAGTCCATTAAGGAAATGAAAAAATTCCTCATTACTTAAAGTTATTATTCTTTACTGCCCATACGAACCAGGAACCAGCGTTCAGTAATGTAAAACATCTAAACACGCGTATGACCAGCAATCACGTCACTAATAATAATTAAGACATCAATATGCCGGCTATTGCAATACGTTCCGGTTTAGGAAATGCTTTCCGGTCTTCTATTCCCACACAATATAACAATCAAAACAATAAAAAGATTTTATTATAGCGAGCTGTATTACCGGATTTGACTAATAGCAAAACAGAATTGATAAACAATCACGGGTACTACCTTTAAGGATCGATTAATTGCTTAAGTGAATTAACTCTGATTAAATTTAATCTGTTTTGGGTGTTCCAAGAATCTAGATTTTTATTAACAGGCGCTAATGGAGTTTTGTCATGCGAAAATGTAAAAATATATTTTATACCTTGTCTGTCTTCTTAACTAATTTTCAATCAATTTCTAAAATATAGAACCTTTACGCATTCAAAACTAGAAACAAGCAATTCAAAAGTTTTCGTAAACTATTTCCTTCTAAATATCATTTTATTGTCTTCTCGTTACCTTTCTGATGAGCTGATCAGTTGTCTAGATTATGGTAAGTATTTAAATACTTTATTAAATCCACATCAATCTAGATTAATATTGCTAGCGATAATGTCATAATAGTATATTATTTTGAATAATTTTTCTTTTAATGAATTAAAATATAGGTAATTATCAAGCCCAACCAACTGGGTGCTGAATGGGTAGTTAATTGCACAATTTCGTGTAGTCGAATGTATAGGCATAAAATTACGGTAGGTTACGGTACGGTTAGGTATACATGCGACTACACGAAATTGTGCGCTTAACTACCCATTCAGCAACGATGTGGTTGCCCTTGGTAATTATAATAAAACTGGTGAAATGGCAACAGTGCACTTATTGCACAAATTGTTGGATTGGTCACAACCTGATAAGCACTCCAAACCAAAGAAACCGATCCTTTGGGCTTTGTGAAAGGAAATATTTACTACGTTGTTCATTGATAACAGAAGAAATTTGTGTACACATTGTGGTCGTGGTAGGTATTGTATTATTTTGGGAACCTTAACATAGTTTTACTAGATCTATGTATGTTGTTATCGAAGTATAAAAAGGTTCTCTTGAATCTGAGTGTTTGAATATTCTGTCATGTTTATTCTTAAAATATACTTTCGGTAACCTTTCCTTCTTTATTTTATTTTTTAATGCACACGTTTGCCTGGTAGTTTCAGTATAACCCGTGTTTTTAACCAAAGTTTATGGTAATGGTTTAGGACCCGTCTGACTGTTCGTGTGGTTTTAGAGCCTTCGATAGCTAACGAGCCTGAAAGTGTACCTCTACTATTAGTACAGTAAAAATAGGCGTTTTTAGCGAGTTGATGGAAAAATTCGTACATAAATACTAATATGTGAAAAAGCCAATTTCTATGATATCTTTCGGGGGTCTGAAGAGCAATTTTGGGGGCTTTTGCTCAGTATCTCGAAAAGTACGCCCTAAATCGAAATACAGGGTGACAATTGGGAACCGGGCGATTTTGAAATGAATGTTGCACAAGAAATTTTAAAGATAATACGGTTTTATTAAAATCAAAATGAAGCTTACACAATGCCATTTATGATGTGTATCAAGTGTGAAAAATGACGTCATCAAGATGGTGTCCATCGCGTTGGAAGCAGTTTTCGACCCTCTTCTTGAAATCCTCCATAACACGTTCCAACATCGTAACATCAATATTCATGATTTCCTGGTGAATGGCATCCTTCAACTCGTTTAAATTACGAGGCTTGTGAGCATATACACGACTCTTCAAATACCCCCACAGAAAAAAATCACACATTGACAGGTCTGGGGACCTTGGAGGACACGGCACATCTCCAAAACGTGAAATGAGTTTTCCTGGGAGCAGGTTGCGGACAACATTCATTGATGCGTGGGCAGTGGGCCCATCTTGCTGCAACCACACATGCCTAGGATTTATCGGTTTTCTGCGTAGTTCTGGCACCAAAAGATTTTGGATCATCTGAACGTAGCGGTAAGAATCAACGTCGACGGTACGGCCGGCCAATAGCACACCATACTGTGACTTTTTCACTATGAAGAGGTCGCTCGTGGAGATTTCGTGGATTTTCAAAAGACCAGTACCTCGAGTTTTGTTTATTCACTGATCCGTTCAAATGGAAATGAGATTCGTCGCTCATGAAAAGCTGTAAATCATCATTATCCTCCAAAAGAACTTCGAAAGCGAAATCCTCACGAGCTTCAAAATCTCTTTCCTTTAATTGCTGAACAATCTGTAATTTGTATGGGTGGAATTTTAAATCCTGATGCAAGATTTTTCTCAGCGATTCCCGATTTATGTCCAATTCAATTGCATGTTTTCGGGCGGAACGTGCAGGACTTCGGACGACAGCGGTTCTCACTCGTTGTATGTTTGCAGGTGTTCTTACGGTTCTTTGTGGACCTGGTGACTGTTTTTTCATTACAGTGCCAGTTCTTCTGAAATTATTGACTCATCTTAAGATGGTGTTGCGAGATGGAACAACTACTAATATTACCAATCTAAGTCTACCAATATTAAAGTGACCGCGAAAAAACCGCTGTGTAGTGATCACTGATTCCTCGTTTCAAATAAACGTGTCGTATGCAAACACGCGATGCGCCAGTGTCCACTGCTTCATCGTTACTGAAATGGAACAACATTACAACGATAGTAACATCGGTGTGCCCCCACTCTCATTTTGTTAGGCTCCATACTATGCGTTCCAAAAACACCCGGTTCCCAATTGTCACCCTGTATAGCAGTTTAACTTTGCAGATCACAAGAAATGCATGCGAGTTTCTTTGTTTCATCCAAAAAGGTTAAAAATTGACCGAGTTATAGCACTTTGAAATTTACGAACATGTCTAGAATTTTTGTGCCAAAAACTGGTGTTTTTCAGTTTTTCTTAATTTTAGGGCGGTAAATGGATTTTAGACCCCCTATACAAGCAGAAAGGATTTGTAGAGGAGGAAAAAAGTACATCGTTTTCAGTTCTGGCGAACTTATTTTTCGTCGAACTTGACCGAGTTAAAAAGCTTTTTGAAAAGGTCAAAATAGCTAAAACTCGACTAAAATGATAATTATTATAGCGATATTATAATGATAAACAACTAACTTTTAAATTATATTATTAATCAGTGGCGTATTTAGGGAGGGGCTAACCGGCTGCAGTCACCCCTCCCCCGAGGACTTTTTAATAGTCTAGGTCATTTATGTATAGTTATATAATAGTTAAGCAAAACCGATCCGTGGTATCCCGTAAAAACTCGAAAATCTTGTAGAAGCCCCTCCTCGAAGAAAAAGTCCTAAATACGACACTGTAACTAATTACTTCGTATGTCTTAGTATGTAACACTCTTAATGATTAATCATTGTTAAAATCCATGTCAATTGATATTGCGATGATAAATTAATTAAACAACTTATTTTTGGAAAGCACCACGTTCGGGCAACAATTAACTATGCGGTGATTTAAATGACTTTAATTGACTATATAACACTCAAATAATTTTTCATTTACCCAGTAGGTTAATTCAGTTTTAAAATGTTTGAGCATGAGACTAACATAAACACCAAAATTAACTTTACCAACCTTATACCCGAAAAGAAAGTTATATCAAACCACACCTGGAGTTCGGCTGCTGGATGAGAAATACATTTAGGCTCAGTTGTAAAGAATGATTGAATACTTGTATAACACATAAATAATAAACACATGATTTGTGATAAACAAATTGTAAACACAAGTTTTCGTTATTTATCATAGAAGAACGATAAAAACAAAATACGACACAAAAATTGAAGTTGAGAGAAACTCTCTTAAATTTTCTGAAATAAATTATTATTTTGTTGATAACATGACAAAGGTGCTACAACAAAGTTCATTTCAACAAACCAATACTAAAATTTAAATACATTAAATTTTGTACAAGAACTTTCTTCTTTATTTATAAAATTTCTATTTTAAAAATCTTAACAAGAATTGTCTATGATTAAAAATCTAACGAGATTGTTTATTAAAATTTCTGATCAGAAAATAATTTGTTCAAACTTAGAAATAAATTATAATTCAAATGTGAGAACCAACATCACTTACTATATTCCTGTTGATGAATTATGAGGTCTCCTAAACACACACAACCTTTAAAAAAATCACAGCTGTTCTACACTTCAATATCGATGGTCGATCAAACTTGTGGATCGAAAACTTATTCTTCTTTTAAATAAATGAATTTTACTTAATTCATTACTGTTTCAAACATAAATGAATATAATTCTTCCCGAATCCAATGATTTCTGTACAAGTACATATAAACTTTACGCTTGATAAAAGAACTCATTGTTTGTTTACAAAAATATTTGCGTGGGGACACTTGACCCTACTTTTAATGCAAATCTTGAATTAGTCCGACGTGGATTTACGTGTCTTTTTGAGCTAACTGAACTTGTTTTCTTTCGTAGGTCCTTTTATACCTTGGCTAAAAACAATCGAAATAACTTGAAAATTTCTTGAACGCAATTGTTTATGACGTCACAAAAATTATCATAT
Organism: Agrypnus murinus; assembly: GCA_929113105.1. Taxonomy (NCBI): domain Eukaryota; kingdom Metazoa; phylum Arthropoda; class Insecta; order Coleoptera; family Elateridae; genus Agrypnus; species Agrypnus murinus. The sequence continues at coordinate 82,786,093 of OV816030.1, forward strand.
GATCGCAAGTAAATAATTTCTTAAATCTATTTAATTAACAGCCTTAATTATAATAATTAACAGCCTTGGTAGTGTAATGTCTAGAGTGCTGGACTTTCACCCAAGCGGCCCGAGGTCGATTCCCGGTGCCGGCAGATCTGGTTAAGGTTTTCTGCAGTTTTCCTTAGCTGTGACACAAATGTGAGATTTGCGCTGTTCCATATGTAATTCGGCTGCAGCCGCACTTAGGGCCTACGTAATAATAATAATCGCCATCTCCCTCCCGCACAAGCTTATAGCTTCTGGGGCCTGGTAGCAATTATTATTATTTATTATTTACATGAAAAGATATCTGGTAAAAGACCAATAAAATAATATAATACACTCATGGTCTTAAACTTAAATACATCCAAACTATGCAATTTCTAGTTACTCTAGAATATGGGATAGTTATCTCATAAGGCGTAGTAACTTCCTTATATAAAATTGCAATGTTTACAACTAAATACTAATGAAAAACTCAAAACATAAAATTGTGGTACACATGATGCAAATGGAAGCCCTGGCTTAATAAAATCTTAAACTAAACAAAACGCCAACCATTCTCGTCCAGGATACACTACTTCAGGTGACTGAATCAAAACAATGGCGAAAAACATTACATTAACATCAATAAATTTGATAAACTGTGAAATGAGATTTATACCGATATCTTTTATTTCTTACACAAACAGAAAAACTATCCTGATATAAAGATAGATAAGTTAATTGTGACATAATAGAATTGAAGATAATGACTTAATTTAACTATTTTCAGTGTAACATCCACACGAAACTTCCTGGGAAACGGAAAAGTATCATCTGCGATAACCTACAATGATGCTCAAATCTAACATGAAGATAAAACATTCAAGAAAAGTTGAAATGATATCCTAATTTTGTAACCTAAGCTACCTAAAACATGTTTTATAATATAACAACATACTTCCTTCTTATTCCTTATTTAAAATTTATAAACTTATGCTAAAGTAAGGTTATGTCTGCATGAAAAGATCGTATTACTTTAATTCTGTTTTTTATTAATAATTGTCGTTTCCTTTTTTTAAGTTTGGCTAAATTTTATAATGTTGTTTATTGTTTGTAAAAACTTGCTAAATGAATAATAAGTTCCTGAAAAAAATCATTTTGTTTTGATACATTTTCTGGAGTATACATAAAGTGAATCGACACTAACGCATACCTTTGACATCTTCCCACGTCTAAACGTCTGAAAATAGGCGTTTTATAAGAAATTTAATTCTGTGTAATATTTTTCACCTTTGTCATGGTTTTCGCAGGGTTTTGTGAAAACGTTCATGGCGCCTACCAAACGGTTTAGAAACTCCATCCTCTATCGTGACGTCACCGATTGCAGTTCTATTGAAGGCTCTGGTGGTACCTAAAATCCCAGATTTTGTGTTGTGTATGTATTAAACTTTTTTTTCATTGATGTTTGTATTTTTAATAAACTCAATTATTCTTAAATTATCCTCAGGTGAAATAAAAGAAGTTAAACGGCTAATGCATTTTAAACTTTTATGTATTGTTGGTTGCATAAACTTACAGTAAATGCAATGCCTTGATATGATTATTTTCAAATGCAATATAGAGTATATTGCATTTTAATTTAACAACGCTGTATATCTACTTATTTCTTTTTATTAGTATTATTATCATTATGATTATTTTTTTATGTTTTTTCTATTGCATTATGTTTTATGTTTTTTGTTTCAAAAATGTGCATGTACGTACAATAATTGTGTCCTTGTAATAAGGGCAATGTGCCTTGTAGAGGAAAATAAATAAATAAATAAACAAATAAGATATCTAATAATTTTGTCACGTGGGGATTTCGTGACTGGAGGACGTAGTCAGAGGTAGAAGGAAAATAAACACAAGTCGTAAAAAACAACTATATACTAACAACAATAAAGAGAGTACAAAGGTTCACATACATAATGGTTATACATCGTGAGGACGTACATGTCCTCCTAAAACTAACACAATCATGAGGGTGGTCGGAACCAACCATGCTCTAGCACTAGATCTACAAACTAAGCGTAGGAGTTAAACTCCTGGTGATCTACAACTAAGCGTGGGAGCCTGGTCACAACTTCCTATAACTAAACAGAGAGAGAGGGCTTTTGCGCAACCCACTCATACTAAGCAGAACTAAGCCATAATTAATAAAAAGACACTTACCCGCTTGTTTCTTGATGAGGCTTCTTCTGAGTCTAGGCACAGACTGTCTTTCAAGCCAAACTGCTGAACGCGGAAGATATTAGCATCGTAGTCGAAATCAGTGGGTTGGAGTTCCAAGTATGAAACTAAGGACGCTCACGCTTCCTGGTTGCAGGCTTGTGGGTAGTTTGCATTGGAGCTGCCGGTGCCTGGCACCAATCTGTGGGTTGAGTGGAAGTGTGCTGGTTTCTTCTTAAGGAATGTGCAGCTGTTTGTAAATCGCGTAGGTTGCCCCGCATATACGGAGTAACGTAGGCAGATATGTTGCATGCCAACTAATGCAGTTGAGATCGGTCGTGGGCGAAGCGGGAGCGCTTCTACGAAAGAATGCACAGCTGTCCGCGCAGATGGCTCCAAGTTGTTGTATTGTCACGTGGGGTTTCGTGACTGGAGGACGTAGTCAGAGGTAGAAGGAAAATAAACACAAGTCGTAAAAAACAACTATATACTAACAACAATAAAGAGAGTACAAAGGTTCACATACATAATGGTTATACATCGTGAGGACGTACATGTCCTCCTAAAACTAACACAATCATGAGGGTGGTCGGAACCAACCATGCTCTAGCACTAGATCTACAAACTAAGCGTAGGAGTTAAACTCCTGGTGATCTACAACTAAGCGTGGGAGCCTGGTCACAACTTCCTATAACTAAACAGAGAGAGAGGGCTTTTGCGCAACCCACTCATACTAAGCATAACTAAGCCATAATTAATAAAAAGACACTTACCCGCTTGTTTCTTGATGAGGCTTCTTCTGAGTCTAGGCACAGACTGTCTTTCAAGCCAAACTGCTGAACGCGGAAGATATTAGCATCGTAGTCGAAATCAGTGGGTTGGAGTTCCAAGTATGAAACTAAGGACGCTCACGCTTCCTGGTTGCAGGCTTGTGGGTAGTTTGCATTGGAGCTGCCGGTGCCTGGCACCAATCTGTGGGTTGAGTGGAAGTGTGCTGGTTTCTTCTTAAGGAATGTGCAGCTGTTTGTAAATCGCGTAGGTTGCCCCGCATATACGGAGTAACGTAGGCAGATATGTTGCATGCCAACTAATGCAGTTGAGATCGGTCGTGGGCGAAGCGGGAGCGCTTCTACGAAAGAATGCACAGCTGTCCGCGCAGATGGCTCCAAGTTGTTGTATTGTCACGTGGGGTTTCGTGACTGGAGGACGTAGTCAGAGGTAGAAGGAAATCAAACACAAGTTAAAAACAACTATATACTAAGACAATAAATAGAGTACAAAAGGTTTACATGTTGACATATTATGAGGACGTATATGTCCTCCTAAACTACTACAATACAGAGGAGGTTGGAACCAACCCTGTTACGCACTAGGTCTACAGACTAAGTATGTAGGAGATAACCTCCTGGTAACTAAGCCGGGAAGCCTGGACACAACTTCCCAAAATTCTGCATAGAGTGGGCGATTTAGCGCTTGCCCACTCAAGTTAGGCACTAAGCATTTATATAATAAAAAGAGTACTCACCAGCTTGCTTGTAGATGTAGTGTTCGAGTCATGGTCACTGACTGGTTTGAATAGCTCAAGCAAGCTGGTTATATACTGGCGAATGAGGAAGTAATTCGTATCGTAGTTGGAATCCGTAGGCAGAAGTTCTCGGTAAGTTGGTGGGTTGATTGCATGCGCGCTGTCGGTGCCTGGTACGAAGCTGCAGCTGTGCGGAAGTGTTGGTAAATTCTCTTGAAGGAATGTGCATCTGCATGCACATCGTGTGGGTTACCTCGCGTGTACGGAGTAAGTAGGCGTAGATATTGCATGCCAACGGATGCAACGGTGGGCGAAGCGAGCGCGCTTCGCAGAAGACCTTGCACATGCCGGTCGCGAGACGGCAGCTGCAAAACTAGCGTAGGCAATTGAATGTGGCCTTGCATGCTTTATGTTGCACAAACGGAAGAGATGTTGAGTATTGAATAAAATATTTAAGTGTAAATATTTCCGTTTGTGACAGTATATTGTACGAACGGAAGAGAAGTTGAGTTTTGTATATAATATTGAATTGTAAATATTTCCGTTTGTGACAATTTCAACACTTAAACTTACTCTTAATGTTCCTTGAGATAATAGACACTTTATTAACTGATAACGCTAAAAAATACAACTAAATGTACAAAAAAGGAATTGTGGCTGCGTGACCTGATTTTGAGACAAACGTTGCGACATGTTCTTTGACGCATTTCGGGAACAGATAAATTTTGTTGGATTCTCTTCATCTGAAACACCCAACTAGCGGATTGACGTTTATTTTCGGATTCATAGGAAAAATCCATGATTCGTCACCACTCACTGTGCTGTAATAGTTATTTACATTGCGAAATGCAGAACCAAACTTTTCTGGCAAGGAGACACTTTAAGGACCGAGGAGGACAGCCGAGATCCGTAAATGTGTCCGAGGCGAAGAAAAGAGCTTAAGCACCGTGCGTTATATTAAATTTTTCCTTTTCCTCCAATATTTAACTGATATTAATGAACCAAATTAATTGAAACTAAAATCGCGGCTGAAAATTATGAGGTGACTGGTTGTGATAACCTTGGTAACCACCTAGCGAACCGCCGAAATTTTGGATCAACAGATTTCTCCACATAAAAATTATACATAATTCACTTTTTCGTCCAGGTCACGTAAGTACTACTTTCGTACCTAGCAATGAGAACCTTGCATCTTGCAACATGTCACATGTCGATCTTGGTGGACCTGTTCTGGGATCATCGCTGAGACTGGTGTGTCCACGTTGGAATTCGCAGTACCATCGGGTACTGCCTAGGTAACAGCCTTGGTAGTATAATGTCTGGACTTTCACCCAGGCGGCTCGGGGTCGACTCCCGGTGCCGGCAGATCTGGTTAAGGTTTTCAGCAGTTTTCCTTAGCTGTGACACAAATGTGGGATTTGCGCTGTTCCATCTGTAAGTCGGCTGCAGCCACACGTAGGGCCTACGTAATAATAATAATCGCCCCCTCCCTCCCGCACAAGCTTATAGCTTCTGGGGCCTGGTTACCAGGTTATGGGTTGTAGCAATTATTATTATTATTATTATATTATTATCGGGAAATTGTCGATTGATGTTGTGCTTCATCACCAAAAACAGAAACGAACTCGGCGAGACATTGTTGTTGAGATAATCCTCTCCGAAAGTTGTAAAAAACTATTGCTCGAAAATGTTGTAGATTAAATTCCATTTTTTCAGGCAACATATCAACTTTACTTTGAATAATCTTCGTAAGCACTGCTGTTATCGTCCTCGACAATGTCACCTGGGTCTTCATTAGTCTCCAGAATATCATAAAAACCACGGTGTTCTCGATTGGATACTTCATCCATTCATCGATCTCGATAAGACCCTGGTACACAGGTACAAGTTGTAATTCATTAGTAATATGGAGTCTTGCTTCTGATTATGGATTGCTTCCACGTTTCAGAATAGCTATCTCTTCTATAAATCTTTTATTTAACACAAATGTTATTGCGTTAATGTATGCAATACATTCGCGAAGACTTTACTGGAATAGGTGGTCGAGGATGATTTACAAAAAAACTTATCAGTCGGCAGTTTGAAGTTAAAAATATCTTAGTAAACATAACCTATAGTTTTTGCAACGTATATTTTTGGATCTATAATGGCGGTTTGGCATTCGCGTTGGCTCAACTCTTATAAAAGTATTATAGAGTGTCTCTAATGCAAGTGTCTCGTCCGCATTCAAATAAACGTTTTATATTTATTTATTTAAAAATATTAAACTTAGGGCCGGTATTATAAAACTTTTTACTTCCTAGATAAAATTTACTTTGAGAGTAAATTAATTTATTCTGTCAATTTGCATATGAAATTGACAGAACAAATGAATTTACTCTCAAAGTAAATTTTATCTAGGAAGTAAAAAGTTTTATAATACCGGCCCTTAAAGAAATACAGAAATTAAGTAGTGTTGATTAATCTACACAACAAAAGCTTCAATATAAAAAAATCATGTAAATTGGCCTAGTAGAACTCTCAAACGAACTGGAACAAAAATAAGCCTTTTGTTTTAAATATATAGAAGTAATTTGGTTTCTTCTTTTATATACAGGGTGGGATTGAAGTATGGAATATTTAAAAAAAAGCGAACTCAACCGGTTGTTTTAAAAACGCTGAAACACGTCGATTTTGTTTTTTAGAAATACATATTAATATGTGCGATTCTCCTTCCAACCTTCATTTGTTTCTAAGTTATGACATCATCACAAAAAAATTACAATGACAATATATATTTTTAATAGTTGAATCCGATAGTGCTTTTTTTTCTCTTTATGATTATGCAAAAAGATCGTAAAGTTCCATAACAAAAATTCTGAGAAAAATCGAGCTGAACATTGTAAATGTTTGTTAGTTATGACGTCATCACAAAAAATTTAAATAACAATATAGATTTTTAGTAGTGGAATCCAATAGTGATTTCTCTTCCCTTTATGATCATGCAAATAAATCATAAGGTTGCTTAACAAGAATTTTGAGAAAAATCGATCTGATATATTGATCCATAATATCAATAAAATTAACTGTTCAGATCGACTTTTCTCAGAATTTTTGTTATGCAACCGTATGATTTATTTGCATGATCATAAAGGGAAGAGAAATCACTATCGGATTCCACTACTAAAAATCTATATTGTCATTTAAATTTTTTGTAATGACGTCATAACTAACAAACATTTACAATGTTCAGCTCGATTTTTCTCAGAATTTTTGTTATGCAACCTTATGATTTTTTTTCATGATCATAAAGAGAAGAAAAATTACTATCGGATTCCACTATAAAAAATTTATATTGTCATTTAAATCTTTTTGTGATGACGTCATAACTTAGAAACAAATGAAAGTCGGAAGGTGAATCGCACATTTTTAAAAAACAAAATCGACGTGTTTCAGCGTTTTTAAAAAAACCGGTTGAGTTCGTTTCTTTTTTTAATATTCCATACTTTAATCCCACCCTGTATATAAAATGTCTTAAAACATTATGTAATTTGGTTTCTTCCTTTTTAGATATCAGGCAAGAGTCCACATACAATTCTATTGTTCTTTTTCAAAGAATAATGAGCATGTACACTTTTAAGTGTGGTTAACATATTTAAGACAATTAGTAAATAGCTATATGTATAACGCAATTTATACGAATACAATAAAAATGTCATTCTTCTTTCAAGATTTCACATACGAAAGTCTTCCAAATTTCTCAATAGCGGCACTAAATTACAGAAACCTGCAATAAAGTCAAACAATTGATGTTCGCACATCTATTGTGCATTTTTACCTATTTTATTCTGTCAGATTTCTAACACAGATAATAATTGATAGCTTTTACTAAATCTAGCTAATGGGCAAATGAAAATTAATAGCAGAATTGACTGTAAATGTTGACTGAATGTTTTTTTTTTATTTTAATAAGGTAGACACACGTATTTAATTGATTCTCGCACCTTACCCAACGAGGATCACAGTGTTTTGTAATAAAATGTTTGTAACCGTGATGCGGTAAACGACAGGTTATATACGTTTTTGCGTGTTCACCTAACTGAAAAGTTTCTTATAAAAAATCTTTTTTAAATTATATGCTCGCACATAACATTTATTATTATTATTACTGTAAAAGTGGCATTCTTACAGAATTTACATCATGCATATGTTTCAGACTTATTTTTCTCTCTTTAATAGCTTATTGTTGTGAATATGAATAACCACCATATTCAAATAAATAAATAATAATATGCAGTTTCCTTTCTGTACAAAATAAATTCTTGTTTGGGCGTTTAATCTGTATAATCGGTTAAATAAAACGACAAACAAGAGTACATTATTATTATATACGAAACAAGTATTTCTTCCTTTTAACTGCAATTAAATATAAAAAATGTATAATGGGACAATTTATAAAATTCGTGCCAAGTGTGGGAAGGAATTTTAAGAATGCGCTTTGACTTACATTGTTCTTAAGGCACTGATGCATGGCACCGGAAGTGGAAGGGCAACTTGTTAACAGACCCTGATGGTTGCAATTCCTCACTATATACCATTTGCAATTCTTCGTAGTTAATGCACTTGATTTTAAGTTAATTGCTTGAAACAACTGAATGACAACCTTAATTAATCTTAACTAAGTAATGTGTAGTAAATGGATGATGAACAAAAAAAAAACTTCAGGATTCTTATTTTCATGCATTTCGTCATATTTGTTATCTAAGGACTGTCGTTTTTAAATTATATTTATTATACTAATGCAAAAATAATGATGTTACTAGTTTTAGATCTCAACTTGTACTGACTACATTATGGAGATGTAATTATAAAGGAAACTTTGATTGGTATGTGATATACACCGTGTCCAAGATAAGAATTGGTAGTGTAATGCCTGGCGTGCCGGACTTTCACCCAAGCGGCCCGCGATCGACTCCCGGCGCCGGCAGATCTGGTTAAGGCTTTCTGCAGTTTTCCTTAGCTGTGACACAAATGTGGGATTTGCGCTGTTCCATCTGTAAGTCGGCTGCAGCCGCAATTAGGGCCTACGTAATAATAATAATCGCCCCCTCCCTCCCGCACAAGCTTATAGCTTCTGGGGCCTTGGTTTAGGTTATGGGTTGTAGCAATTATTATTATTATTATTATAGAATGCACAGCATGGGGATCTTGAAAACGGTAAAAGATACAGGTTGGCTTAAATTAGGAAAAAGTTGCACTATTTAGAGTATGTTTACATGCCGATCGCAGAAATCCATGATTGTTTATCGTTTTCGAAATTTTCCAAAAAATGCAATGTTTCGGATTTTCCATTTTTCCAATTTTTGTATTTATTTTCAAAGATATTAAAAAACTAATGACACTTTGTCATTGTCACTTTCTAAGCTCTACAAAATGGCGTCTTCAAATTCTTTATCCGATGTTTCATCTTCGAGAAATCATCATCAACTTAATTTTTTTATATGGCCACAAAAGTAGAAACACCTTGTATACGGTAGCATTTTTTATTGCAAATTCAACGATGTATGCTTCTAAAGCCAAAAAACAGAGAAAAATGAATTTTAATATTTTTTTAGATTCTTAATCTAGTAGGCATTGGAAAAAGAATTCAAAGATTATTGCAAGTGTTCAAATACGTTCCCATTATTTTCTAGACACAAGTATGCTCTTTGTACAGTTGAATTTAAAACTTTGGCTAACATTTCTGAGGAGATTGAGTTAACTGCTGCTATAACCGATGCCAATAATTGTTCTTCAGTTTCAAAAGTTGAGTCATACACTTGATTTTTTACATAACCCCACAGGAAAAAGTCTAACGGGCTCAAATCTGGTGATCGGGCTGGCCAAGTTACTTCACTGTGAGTTCCAATCCATTTTTCAGGAAACCTCTGCGACAAATACTCACGTACATTTCTTGAGTTATGTGCTGGGGCACCATCTTGCTGAAACCAGCAGTTGTTAATTATTGCTAGAGGTAATCCATCCAAGGCGTCTTCCAAATCAGTCTGCAGCAGGTCAAGATACCGCTCGGAATTTAAATGGTTGTGATAAATAAAGGGTCCTATTATTCTGCTACCTAAAATACCTATCCACATATTAAATCCAAATCGGTGTTGATGCCTTGCATCTTTTTTTAAATGAGGATTGTCTGTTGCCCAATAATGTTTGTTACGCCGGTTGAAAATGCCATTGTTGGTTATCATGCTTTCATCAGACCAAATTACTTGAAAAGGAAAAGTTTGATTTTCTTTACATTTTCTGGTATACCATTCACAAAAACTTGCTCGCCTTCTCTCGTCACCAGGTCTAAGACCCTGACAAATTCTAAATTTATATGGATGAAATTTATTCTTTTGTAAAATGAAGTGGGCTGTAGATCTAGCTACCCCAGTCTGACGCTCAATTAGTCTTGTGGATATTTCAGGATTTTCAACAACGGCTAGTAGAACAGTATTGGCTTTTTCTTCGTTGGATTGTTTTTTACGAGATGAAAGTGGTTTTTTGAATGAACCTAATTCCTTTAAATTAGATACCAAAGGTCTAAACATGGATTTCTCAGGTTGGGTTCGTTCAGGATAATTATCAGAATACATCTACTCAGTAGCTACACAATTTTTGTGGCACAAGATGTAACACGTCAACATATCAAATTTTTCTTCGTTTGTGAAATTTCCTCTTTCCATCGTAACACAAATAAATTAAAACACTTTAACTTCTTATAAACAAAAAAACAACTTCAAAATACGTTAGAACGTTTTAACAATAATGTGACAGATCAAATAGAAATATTGCAATTGTTCCAATGCCTACTATTTAAAAAGTAAAAAAAAACAATACTTAATTACATTCTCGGCAGAAGTGTTAGACCATGTTTTAAATTCAACTGTTTTTTCTAGGCTGTACTTGTGTCTAGAAAATAATGGGAACTTATTTGAACACTTGCAATAATCTTTGAATTCTTTTTCCAATGCCTACTAGATTAAGAATCTAAAATTGGGAGTCGTCTCAGGTAGCTCAGTTGGTAGAGCATCTGCCTGGATAGCAGAGAGTCCTGGGTTCGAATCCCAGTCAGAGATGATAATTTTTCATTATGTTTATAAGTTCTTAAACTAATTTGCAGTATTTCTGTGATTATCACAATTAATTTTCATTTACTATTATTAATTTTCCTATGGAAGAATATTTCGAAAAATCTAATTCAGCTGTGATAGTTGGTAAAAACGAGTCGCGGATTAGCGAACAACCAATTTATACATAGCAAATAATTAGTATACTTCATTTGTTAACATTATTTCCATCTTATATGAAGAATTGTCGTTTCAATTGGGAGTCGTCTCAGGTAGCTCAGTTGGTAGAGCATCTGCCTGGATAGCAGAGAGTCCTGGGTTCGAATCCCAGTCAGAGATGATAATTTTTCATTAGGCTTATAAGTTCTTAAACTAATTTGCAGTATTTCTGTGATTATCACAATTAATTTTCATTTACTAATGATAATTGATGTGTAAATATTGTAGTCATCAACTATTCAAACTAATATTGAAACGTTAGAATACTGTTAGATACTCACTATTTCTTTAGTGTTAAATATTATTTTTTCTAATTAATTCATTTATCATTATAATTATTCATGCATTAATCCCTTTTTACTAACTTGTTTTAATTACAAGTTATTATTAATTGTTTACTATTGACTATTTAAAATGATTCATGATTGTCAAACATTTAATCTTAAATAAATATAAGTATTACTCACTTTCAATAAATGTTGTGTCCATAGATCATTATAGTAAATTTCCTCTATGAACATTGGCACGTAAACAAATTGATAATAACTTTCTATTTCAATGAATGATAATTCTAAAATCAGTTTATCAATACACGCACGAAGAATAACTTTAATTCATTTTGTCGATAATAAAGTGTTAACAAAATTTAATAAAATATATATCTAAAACAATCATCTTTATTATTCAAAAACCAATCACCGCAACATCAACGAGGAAACTTGAGAAACACAACAATACAATATATGGTATAAGATGAAGGTGAGGCAGGATAATAAATGATATAATAATACAAAATATTAATAGCAGTTTTAGTAGTATTATAGTGGGTATATAACAGGACACCAATTACGTATATCATCGACACAGCAAATATAACCATTGTTATAACCATTGATAGGTTATTATGACGCACAAATCATTTCTACATTCAGTACAAGAAGATTTGTTATGTCGCGTCGTTTCTCAAATCCCAGCCAGCACACTGACGTCATAATGTCGCCGTTTTATCGGCAGTAACAACGTCAAATTGACCTAAAACTGACATCATTATGTCACAGCCCAAAAACGTCTATATAAGACGTCATTAATACGTCCTATATGAGGACTAAGACAGGAATTATAAATAAATAATTGAATATTGGAAATAACATTTATTATATACTATAGTCAAAACATCTCTATATTGTGTACACCTGCTTAATATGACCAGTATTCCTTGGCCCCTGCTAAAATAATATCTTTTTAATGAAACTTGTAGGTACGTGTTGTATTGTACGTCCAAAAGACGTCTACGTACGTCCCATTATATGACGTCTTATGGACATCATTTATGAGTCATATGACGTCGTCGACCAATAATGACTTAAAAATAACGTCATTATAACCTCAGTGTGCTGACTGGGATGTATTGAGCTACTAGAAGAAGCAATGAAATCAAGTATTGCTAAATTTATTACTAGATTTATAAAGTACATCGCATTCCATAATGTATGGCCATAATGTTGAAGAGAGAAAGCAATAGTTTTGCCCGAAAAAAAACGGAAATTATAGTAAGTTTTCATTGTCAACTAAGAAATTGGCATTATTGTCAATTTTGACATTTCACTTTAGTCCACATGTTACAAAGACTGTAGGCTATTTTTTTTGTCTATTTGGGCTTCTCTAAATTTAAAAGTTAGTCTAAAAGGCTGGGTTGCTGTATTTTGAATTGTAAAAATAGTATTGTAAGGGGTTGTAGCTTACTTAAATATCGACTAATTTATCAATTATTGAAAAGAATGCAAATAAGAAACAATTTTGGCTGGAATTAATTAATTTCCCTGATTTTCCACACAATCAAAAGTTTGTGAAGCAATGGTTGATGTAATAGTATATTGTGTTACAAGTGTAGAAACGTGCCTATTCTTCACGAGTGCGAAGAAGTCGCGACGAAGCCGAATGCCGCAATCACACGAGTGTGAAATTGGCGGTTTTGCACGTGTTTCACACTATACTTTATATACGACCACAAAAAGGTAATAAAACACCAAAAGCTAAGGAAATATTTAATCTAGAATTTATACTCGTATTCATATTTTTAGGTAAATCTTTAGCAATACATTAAAATATGTAATGTGAGCAGCTTTCGTGTTGTGGTTTCGATGCTTGGATGTTTACAGTGTACAACTGTAAATACTATTTTCTCACCATCGAATTTACTCATGATAAATTCAATCACAATTCAATTGCCAATGTTGTCGGTGATAAGGAAAGAGAGCTTTAAGTGTACCCAACGCGCTTGCACTTGTGACCTATATGAATGAAATATTGCAAATTGTAAAAGTTCTCATTGATTTTATTGTAATTTAGCAATAATGAATATTATTAATAGATATTAACAATTATATAATGTTAATAATTAATCAATTTCATGTTAATTCAACAACAACTTTATAATAACTTTATATAGTAATAATAAATAAATTCTGGCAAGCGCCTGCATAGGTCAGCGGTACAGACCTCGCTTAGCAAGCGAACGGCGTGCGATTCGATTCCCCGCCGGAATGATAATTTTTCTATATGGATTTGCATTCATAATATAATTTAATGTAAAACATTAAACAAAAATAGATTAACCTTTATTAGAAATGTATAACTTTTATATATCAAATGATTAATAATAATAAATAATAATGTGCTAACATCTATGGGGTTTTAATAGAACTACTGATCGTGAGATATCATTTCCCACGGTTATTTCCGTTCAGTTTAGAGATTGCAAACAACGAGTCATTTTCATGGTTACTAGACTGTGCGAAATGTATAATTTTCTATAGTGGTCGTAGATAGTAGTTATTTATGTATTAAGGGCGTAAGGAGGCTTTTATGGCCGAAAGCGTTAGTTCTAGGAAAAGGGCCATAAAAGCAAGTTACGCCCGCTCTACATACACTATTTTATGGACAGATTAAGTTTTTATCTTCAAACTATTGTGTAAAAAATATAATTAAATGAGTACTGTAATGTCTTATCACTTGTAGTTCGTGTTAGGAAAGGTAAGTAATTAAATAAAAGTCGGGACCCGTTTAACTAAATCCTTTATTCCCCAAAACCACACAAGACAATTTCAATAGTGCCGGTAACAACAGAACAGCATTTCAATGTGTCTTTTAAAAACTAGTACGCGCAGGTACCATATGTCTATCGGCGGCCAGATGTATGGAAACGATATTATACCGGGCTCACACAAATATATTTATAAACCTATTTTAGAAGGCTGACCAAAAGATATTACAATACCTCCCCCCTTATGAATCTGAAAGTAGCCCAAAAGAAAAATTACTACTCAAAACGATCAGGAACTTTCCTGAACCTAGTGCCTCTCCTTATAGGACGTTCTGCATAATCTGAATTTTTATTTTCAACGTTTTCCCTTTCAGATTCAAAAGTGTTAGGTGATCTAAACAAATTTGACAAATTAAAGCTATCCACTTTACTGTTTTCTGACGGTTCGCTTTTGACATTTACACCATCTCCCGCACTGCTATGATTTTTTCGGTTCTTATTTCCTAAATCACCATAATCTAAGATTTTATTTAAATGCCGGTGCCAGGTTCTCTGTATTTGAGTAATGTGCACAAGATAGGTACGTGGACCAATTTTCTTATCTATTCTCCCTTTAATTCATTTTGTTTTAACATCCCTATAGTCCCTAACTAAGACGATGTCTGCTTTATTAAAAATTCTCTTTCTTTTCCCCCCAAAATTCTTTTTTTGTTGTTTTAAACTCTTTTTGACTTTGGTAGATAGAGCTTTTTGCTGTTGGTTATCATTAGGCAACAGTAAATTAAATTTAGTCCTTAGTTTTCGCCCTATCATTAATTCGGAGGGACTCACACCAGTAGTAACGTGTGATGTATTTCTATAATCAAACAGAAATCTCTGTAACGATAAGTCCAAATCAGACTTTCTTGAATTTAAATGTTTTAATAAAACCTTTTTTATACTTTTAACGGAATTTTCCGCTTGTCCGTTTGTTGCGGGATGAAATGGAGGACTGTGTTTAATTTCTACCCCATTCATTTGAAAAAAGAATTAAATTCGGCTGATGCAAAATAAGTAGCGTTATCGGAAACAATAACTCTAGGAATAAATGAATGTGAATTTTTTAAAGAGAGTGTTACTTATTTGGGATTTAAGATAGATAAAGAGGGTTTACATCCGTGTGAAGATAAGGTTGAAGCAGTGTTGGGAGCACCCTTGCCTAAAAATGTCACGGAGGTTAAATCTTTTCTGGGACTGGTAAATTATTATCACAAGTTCATCCCAAATAGTTCTACACTATTGCAGCCATTACACAAATTACTTAGAAAAAATGAGGAATTTAATTTTGATGATTCTTGTAAAAAAGCTTTTAGGGAAGTAAAAAAAGTTTTGGCATCGGCTAAAGTCTTGGTTCACTTTGGCCCACCTATACAGTTGGCAGTAGACGCTTCACCCTATGGGGTGGGGGCCGTAATTTCGCACTGTATCCATGGGATCCAAAGGCCAATAGCCTATACTTCTAGGACACTGTCCAAAAGTGAGGAAAAGTACAGCCAAATTGAGAAAGAGGCGCTTGCAATTATATTTGGGGTTTTAAAATTTAACCAGTATTTGTTTGCAAAGAAATTTACGTTGTTAACGGATCATAAACCGTTGGTATCCATTTTTGGACCCAAAAAGGGAATTCCAACATATGCGGCTAACCGTTTACAGAGATGGGCGCTAATCTTGGCAAATTTCCAATATGATATCAAATATATTAGATCAGAAGCAAATTATGCAGATTGTTTTTCAAGATTGCCCTTGGAGACAACCTGTATAAATGAAGATGATTCATTTGTTTTAAATTACGTGGCAAGTAATGAAAATATTCCAATCGACTGTAAAAAAATTAAACAATTGACTTTATCGGACAAATTACTACAAAAAGTATGTCAGTATGTAAAGAGGGTGGCCTAAAAAGGTAGAACCTGAAATTCGGGGTTTTCAATTAAATCAAAAAAAATTTAAGCATCATTGATGATTGTTTAATGTTTGGATATCGCGTTGTGATTCCTGAAAAAGTACAAGGGGAAATATTAAAGGAATTGCATCAGTCCCACATGGGAACGGTCAAAACAAAAAGTATGGCTAGATCATATGTATGGTGGCCGGGTATAAATGTGGATATCGAGAAGATGGTTAAGTCGTGTCCTTCGTGCGTAACTTTTAGATCAAATCCACCAAAAGCAGAATTGATGAATTGGAAATATCCAAAACATTGCTGGGATCGAGTCCATATTGACTATTTAGGGCCAATAAATAAAAAATTTATATTTGTAGTTACAGATGCGTTTTCCAAATGGGTGGAAGCATTCATTGTTAATGGAATTAATTCCACATGTACAATAAAAATTTTAAGACGTTTATTTGCCAGATTCGGAATTCCTAGAGTTATTGTTTCCGATAACGCTACTTATTTTGCATCAGCCGAATTTAATTCTTTTTTTATGACCGATTCATTTTTGTTTTTACAACTGGCTTCCTTTTTCCCTGCTATTTCTACAGCTTTCTCAAATGTGAGATCTTTGGCAATTTCCTCAAAAAGTCTATCTTTGATAGGCCCTACTGGTAAGCCACAAATAAATATATCCCTTAATACTATTGGCAATTCCAGTCCAAATTCACATTTTCCTACTAACTGTTTTAATCTTGCTGCCCATTCTTGTACCGTTTCTTCTTTATGCTTCGTTGCATAATAAAAGTTTTCTCTTTCTGGAAATATTAGCTTTGTAATCGTAAAATGTGTTTCGAAAAGCGTTACCAGTTCTTGAAAAGTTTTTTCTTCCTGCAGTTTTGGTACACACAAATCACTTTAATAATTGATAGGAAGCTTCAGTGCACATATTTAGGAGTAATCCTTTTTTCTTATTTTCATCCGTAATACCATTTATTAAGAAATATTGCTTTAACTGTTTATAATAAATGTTCCAGTCCGAATCATTCGAGTTGAATTCACGCAAAACTCCAATACACGAAGTCGCCATTTTTACGTTTACTTGTATTTATGTTTATTTCGCAACTACCCGCTAATTTTCACTTTTCTCGTCGCCACTGTAATGTCTTATCACTTGTAGTTCGTGTTAGGGAAGGTAAGTAATTAAATTAAAGTCGGGACCCGTTTAACTAAATCCTTTATTCTCCAAAACCACACAAGACAATTTCAATAGTGCCGGTAACAACAGAACAACATTTCAATGTGTCTTTTAAAAACTAGTACGCGCAGGTACCATATGTCTATCGGCGGCCAGATGTATGGAAACAATATTATACCGGGCTTACACAAATATATTTATAAACCTATTTTACAAGGCTGACCAAAAGATATTACAAGTACGTAGGTACATCAAGCCGCTGTGCGTATACTTATGTGCTTATTCAAAGCACGTTACTATAGTTACTATTCCAAAATATTTAATTTCAACTTATTTTCATCGGTGACAAACTTACAAATTATCTTAAGAACCAATAAAGTGCTACCAATAAAAACAGCTCTGACAGCTTCCTTTATTGCCCGTCGGGCCATAAAGAGACGGTTATGTTTAGATAAGTCTAGCAATAACAGTCTAATTATAATGTTTATGCACAGATGCATTATAGTTAGACTATTATTGATAGATCTATCTAAACATAGCTGTCTCTTTATGCCCCAAGGGCCTCTTTATGATCCGACGGGCAATAATGAAACGTCAATTAAATGTCAGAGCTGTATTTGTAGAACTTGATTGGTTCTTAATATAATTTGTAAACTTATCACCAATGAAAATAAGCTGAAATTAAATATTTTAGATAGTAACTATAGTAACGTACTTCGTATATATGCACATAAGTATACGTACAGCGGCTTGATGAAACCTACGTACTCATTTAATTACATTTTTTACACAATAATAGATTTGAGATAAAAACAATCTGTGCATAAAATAGTGTATGCATTTCGGGCATAACTTGCTTTTATGGCCCTACAGCCTTTTCCTAGCCCTCGGCTAACGCCTCGGGCTAGAAATAACACTTCTAGCCATAAAAGCTTTATTATGCCCTTAATACATAAATAACTATTAATGTATCTGTGCATAAACGTTCTTTATACAGAGTTATGTTTATTGAAATTTTCGTAGTTATATTTTGCTGTGAAGGAATTGAAAACTTGAGAAAAAAAGGCTTTGAAGAAACGCAAATAATTATAATAATTTGACATTTTAACATAGGTTTACAAAGAAATTTCAAATTTCGAAGAATTAACGAGAAAGTTAATAGTTAAACGTACTTAAAATTTACCTTTAAACGATAAATGTAAAACAGTAAATTGTGCTTAAACTAAAAAGTAGTTCATGATAGCTGTTTAAAAAAGTAATTAATAAAACTAAAGCCTAATGGTATATAATATGTGTTTTATTTTCCTTTTTTTCTATGAACATATTTAAAAATTACTATACTTTTTTTGTCGTACATTGTTTTATAATGGTTTTCATTTAAAATTTGGCGGGTTGTTTTGTCTTAAATGACGGACCTTTGTGGTACTTTATGTACCTAGTAGACAAGATTTATGTATTCTTTGAAGAAGAATGCAATGCCGTTAAAAAAAATTTAAAAAATATTTCTTTTTTTAATTTTTTCAACTTTTAAAAATTTGTTTTGGAACTGGATACGTGTTACCCTGTTTTAGGGGTCAAATTTCATCAAATTTTTTCATATAGGAGACATGTGACATTCGAAAGTAGAGGTTGCAAGTTTTAAAATGAGCACCCGCTGGCCTTTCTAAGTTGCGCCAATTTTTGGATCTAGCCGGTGGTTGAGTTCAAAAAGAATGACCCATATATGATTTTTATTTATTTGTGTTATTCTTTGTTTAATTGTTCTTATTATGTGGTATTGTTTTGTAATAACGAGGTGAAGAAATTCGGTCCTTGCATGCTTGAGACAGACTTTAAAATCTAGAACTTTGTTATTGTAGAACATTGCTGCTAATATTTTGTGTTTGAATTAATATGCTGGCGCCCTTCTCCATAGCTCTATGAATTTACTGATGCTCTAATTCACCTATGATCTGCCTTAATTTTAAAAGAAAAAGAGTCCTCTTTCACTTTGTTTAAGCTAATCCGAGAATAAATAAGTATTATAACGTAAGTATCTTTTTGGCTTTTGTTAATTTTAATTGTTAGAAATTCACGGTCCATCGTGTTTATATAAAAACTGATGTTAAAAAGTCATTCCTACAAATTGGTGTCCATGCGTGGGACTTTCGTTTTTAAAAATAGAAGAATAGTTTTACATGCTACATATACAGAAATGAAACTCTGATTCAGATCTATATATTCTTAGATAGCTTAGAGTAGAGGTCTTAAATGAAAACTTTAACTGTGTTATTTTAGAGTTAGGACACGGATGTCAAAATCTATCTCTTTCTAGACCAAAACAAAGCTGTCTGAAACAGATATAGACCAAACGATTTGCAAGCACTCACTTGTGCTGCCTTATCGTGCTTAGTAACAGGAAGAAAGACTTGAATCTTATGTTAAGCTGAAAGCAGTAAAAAGACTAGCTGATCTTTTTTGTCGTAGATAGTCAACTGAGTATATGCCATTTCAAGCTAGAATTTTTTTTCAGAAGTGTAGTCTTCGGAAAAAAATGCAAATAAAGACGTGTATAAGGTTTTTAGCACATACAGTAGAGTTTGTTATGTTCTTCAAACAAGATGTTTTATGGTTTGTTGTTTACATTGCTGATTCTGAAACATGATCATTTTTACAATACAATTATATGAGACGGTCAGTCACTTAAATGATAATTCCGGGAAAAAGGATATTGGAGTAAGTAGGCCAAGTGATTGTAAACGATGATGATTCGCAAAATTTCCTCTGATAGAATTAACTGTGTATTTATAAAAGTTTATTAAAATTGTTTACTGTCTACAGGAATATTCGATACTAAGAAGTCTGTCAATTATTACATACTTTACTTGTTATTCATTACCTATGTAAAACATTGGCAACGTCGTTCGCTCTTTAAAGATTAAAACATGTTTTCTAATTTAAGGTTAGAATGAATAAGACTCGGTGTAATGACAAAGTAATTGCAATAAAATTATGAATTTAAAAGTGACATCCCTTCTTTGTATTTGTTATTATAATACAAAATATGTTATAAAAACAAAACCACGTTTCTTGTCTTTACACCACGTCTCTTTACTTTTGCTTCTTTCTAATCAATAGCCAATGTGAATAATGTAATAATACTATACTCTATTTGTACATTTCTATGCCATCGGTGCTATACAATAAATTCATTTGTAATGACCAACTTATTATGTGTTTTTGTAGCATGTGTTTGTTACATTTTACTTTTCTACTTTGTTTATATTTATCTTGAGCTTAATACAGATTCCTTAGAATACTACAAAAAGTTGTACTTAAATGTTTACAACAGAGTCCCGATTTTAAACTTTCAGGGGGTGGGGCATCGCATTTAGTGGTTACGCCACGGATTACGAGGGATGTTCTGTTAATAGTTAGTAGCAGGCCCTGGAAGCTATTGGCTAGAAGCAATTGCAACAATTTAATGTCGCATTAGTTGACATTCGTTACCCACAATCCTCAAACGTTCCGATTTCCTTGTGAAACGTAGTTAATTTTGTAAGATAAGTAGTTGTACATTTTTAATTCAGTTAAGATGAGCATTTCGCGAACTGCCTTTAGAGCTATGATTTCCTACGACTATAAAAGACAGTTAGGATACCAGCAAAGCCATGAAAACTTGATAGCAGCTTTTGGCGATGCTGCCCCTTCATTATCCGCTGTTAGTCATTGGTTCCGCGAATTTCAACGAGGGCGAAAGCTGCCAGAAGACGAAGCAAGACCTGGAAGACCTGCGGAAGCTGCCTGTTCAGAAAATGTTGATCGTGTGGCAAGCGTGATTCAGTCCAATCGAAATATTACTTATAGGGAGATTCAGGAGGAAGTGAAGATTGGATCCTCGGCGGTGAATACCATTTTGCATAAACATCTTGGGGTAAGAAAGCTAGCAAGCCGTTGGATACCGCATTTGCTCTCAGAAAGTCAAAAACAGGCTCCAGTAGACTGGTGTAAATTTATGTTGCAAAAATTTGTCGGAGGAGCATCCAAGCAAGTGGCATACATTGTAACTGGTGACGAATCTTGGGTATACAGTTACGACCCTGAAACTAAACAGCAGTCTAGTGTTTGGGTATTCGAAGGTGAAGACTTGCCCACAAAAGTAATTCGTGGCAAAAGCGTCAATAAGAAAATGATTGCTGTTTTTTCCGCCGAAGTGGTCCGGTTGCTGTTATTCCACTTGAAGATCGCTGAACTGTTAATTCTGAATGGTACTGCGAAGTGGCTTTACCACAGATGTTTGCAAAATTACAGACAGGTCGCCAAAGGACCGGTTTGCGTAACATCTAGTCCATTATGACAACGCATCCTCCCACACTGCTGCCAGAACATTGGATTTTTTGAAAGATACGGGAGTTCAATTGGTAATTCATCCTCCGTATAGCCCAGATTTGGCGCCGTGCGACTTTTTTTTGTTTCCAACTGTTAAAAAAATGATGCGAGGTAAAAAATTTTCCAGCGCAGACGCAGCAGTTACAGAATTTGAAAGAATTTTTGAGGACCTTTCAGAAAATGAATTTTCCGAATGTTTTAAAAAGTGGTTTCAAAGAATGCCCAAGTGTATTAGTCTGAATGGAGATTATCTTGAAAAACAATAGAGATTTTTTGTTAAAAAATGCAACGGCCTTTTTATAACTAACAATTTTCAGCGCAACCCTCGTATAATGCCATACAATAAATAAATTACTTAAGTTTCTAATAAAGTAGACAATGTATTAAACATTAAGAAACCAATAAACGAAACAAACAAACAATAACCATTGAAGTAGAGGTAATAAGAAAAAAAGTGCCCATCTTTTTTTCTATTTGTCATCTATTTTGAACGTTTTTCTAATATCTCAAAAACTATAAAAGATAGAAAAAAGTTTCAAACTGTTGTAAATATTGTTATGGTACGTAGAATATGAAAACACGTCCAGCGCCGCCCTTTGGATTTTGAGGCCCTGGGCACAAATATGGAGTGGGAATCCCAGTAAATAAAATATAAATATATATATAGTAATAATAAATTTAATATAATAGCTATTTATGCAACAAGTACATAATGTAGGACTTTATAGACAAGCCTAGTTTATGGCCGAGCGAGCGAAGCGAGCAAAGCCTATAAAAAGGGCGAGTCTGTAAGGTCCGATTATGTAAGAGTTGCATAAAAGCTTTATGTTCGATTCCTAAAATTGGCTAATTATCAAAAAAAATCAGTTTATAAATTTGACATCTATTCTTGACAGAAGAAAATTTGACATGTAATAGACAGTTGCCATACTTTGTTTTACTACTATATACTTTATTTTACTACTTCCACTTTATTTTACGAGTACAATAATAAGCCAGTTTACTGCCGCAAAACAATACAATAAACAGTGCTTTATAATGCAATCGGACATAAATATATGTATATATAGGATACAGGATGTAAATAATATAACTAGAAATCTCATAATGGGAGGTAGCTGGTAATGATTTAAAACATATTTTCCTCATCAACATGTAGTCGCTTCCTGCTAGTTTTTGAGAAAATCGCATTTTAAAGTAAGCCTAAATATGCCCATGCCTACTGTACTCACATTACATTAAAAATACGTAGCAACCAAAAAAATTAAATATGTTTGAAAATTTAAAAAAAGATTTTTAAAGTTTCTGCTTGTTTAGTATTTTTAGCGAACATGGAAACTGGATGGAAGCGACCACATGCTGATAAGGAGAATGTGGTCTAAATCACTACAGCTACCCCCCACTAAAAGATTTCTATTATTACTAATTACAAACATTGAAAATCTACAGAGAAATTATTAGAACTTGGTAAACAATATTTTGTTTTATACGATTTAAGTCGTGAAGATTACAAAAATGTTAGAAAATGTGATAAAATATGGCTTCTTCTTCGTTCGATGAAGAAAGCTTTACTTAAAATATATCCAATAGAACAATATTAAAGGTAATTGCAATTGCTCTGGTAGGTAACCGAAAACAAAGTTTATTCCCGCGATGCGTTCGTGTACATGAACGAAATATCCCCTTACCGCGTTATTAGCCTTGAGATCCTCTTTAAGTGGCGTCAGCGGCGCGTGACTCTTTGGTTTTGCCCGACTATTTGCCCGTTTATAAAGACGTTCAAACGGTGAGACGTTTGGAAATTTGGTGCACTTCATTTTAAAAGTAAGCCCTAACTTTATGAATAAGAACTTGCATCAAATGTCGGTCTCTCAGTCTGTTTTATTAATGCATATTTTTTGTGATCAAAATACTACAATTTCACAATATTCAACTATTAATAAGAACCACCCTTAAGAACTAAAAAGAAGCACAGCGTAATTATTCTTGTTAAAATGATAACAATGGTATGAATGCTAACAGTGTGTGCGTAAATTCTCTTGCCAAGTGGGAAACTTTTTTATTATTGGTTTTTCGAAAAAAAGCGACCGTTTGAAAAAGTCTTACTTCACTTAAAACCTCAAATGCTGCAATTAGAATTAACCTCTCGCATACAGGGCGATAAATAAGAGTGCCCTTGGATTTTAATATTTGCATTTTTTTAATTTTACTTGCTTTTGAGGAACATGACATTATTTCGTTGTGTACAAGGCGATCAATAATTTTAAACTTATTTATTGATATTAAGAATTAAAAATATAGTATATCTTTTTTACATATAGTTATAATACCAGTGATTAAGTTACAAAAATAAACCTAGTTAAATGTTTTATTTTTTTATTAAATTACAAAAACAACAATTATCTGGCGGTATCAAAAACAAATAATAGGTGCTAAATGTTGAACAGAAAAGAAAGAAAATTTAGATAAAAATGCAAATATCAATCAAAGGCAGTCGTTTTTGCTCACCTTGTATACGATAGGTTAATTTTAATTTCAGAATTTGAGCTTTTAAGTGAAGCAAAACTTTTTTCAAAGAGTGACTATTATCTTAAAAAAACCAATAACAAACGAATTTTTCATTTGGCAAGACAATTTACACACACGCTATATATTATTATACTAGAAATACTATAAGGGTATTGAAAACCATCCCTTAAGAGTTTTTGTTTATACATATATTACATAAACCATTAACGATAGAAAAAAATTTAAAATAATCTAAATTATGCATGATTTCTACTATAAGGTATAATGGTTTTTGGTTACTCTCCTGATTATATTTGGGCAAGTGGATCAATAAATACAAATCGCAGTCCCAGGGGCGGATGGGCCCCGGCGGAACACCAGGAAATTTCCCGGTGGGCTACTTGGTTCGTGGGCTTGTTGGGACGTTTGAGAAGACAAAATGATAAGTAATCAAAATTTTGGAGGATTAACTTTGTGGATCTACTCTAGTCAAAGACAGACACTTTTCTGAAGAGAGTGATTCATTATTAGTAGTAATACAATAATAATAATAATAATAATTGCTACTACCATTACCTGGGGAACTAGGCCCCAAAACCTGTAAAGCTTGTGCGGGAGGGTGGAGCGATTATTATTATTACGCAGGCCCAATGTGCAGCTGCAGCCGACTTAACAGCTAGCATTAGCACAAATCCCACATTCGCGTTACAGCTAAGGAAAACTGCAGAAAACAAACAGACAAAGATTGGCCTGGCCCGACACAAAGCACATTAAAACTAGCCCGGTAAAGTCTGACACAAAACCCATCCATCGGCCCATAATTTGTATTATGGCCGAGTGGCTATTCTGCGCAGAAAGATGGTACTACAGCAATGATGCTAGAATGAGGCGGGCGATGAGGCACTACATTTTCCTCTGTCCGGTCAGCTATTCTTCAGTACGTGTCTGCTGAAGAATATGCGTGATGTGTGAGAGTCAAAACATGATTGCTGATATTATCTCGGTACACATGTTCTTCAATACTTTATTAAGTAAAAATGACGTAAAACAAATGCAATTTTATATTACATTTGAATAGGCATAAAAACTTTATGAGGATTTTTAATATTAAGTAAGAAAAGTAATTTGAATAAGTGACGGACTGGGCCGCCGGGCAAATGCACGGTGGGCCCCCCTGGAGACCAAAAAGTGGGCCCCCAAGACCCCAAGAGCAATTTGCAAAATTCAGATTTTATTAACTTTTGACGAATAGCCAGACATCGTGAATACAAGAAGTTAAGTTAACAAAAGTTAAATAATTAGTAATAGTTGTTGAAATTGAATAAAACTTCATGGGTTTCAGTCCTCAAATTTATTTTTTACAAATTCAGTAAGACATTTCGATAACGATTTGTTTTCTTTATCAAGACCTAGAATATACAAATTACAAAGAATTAGACCATTAGTTATCCTTCTTCTTAATTCTATGCCTTTCTATCGTTAAGTCTAAGGCCATATGTACTTTACTGTTCTTTTGTGCACTTTTCTCTCCGTCCTTTTCTATGTCGGTTGTCTGATTTCTTTCCATTCGATTCCTTCTGTCTCTTCTTTGATTCCCTCATTCCAGTCTTGCTTTTCAGTTCTCACCATCCATATTTACTCCATATATTCTTCTGGTTACCAAACCATCTCAATTGTCCTTCTACTAACTTTTCTTATATTGGTTTGATTTTGAATTGTTCTCTGATGGTTTAGTTCCAAATTCTGTCTCTTATTTTATTTTCTATTTTCCTTAAAAATCTCATGCCCATTGCATAGATTCTTGATTTATTCCTGTTTGTTGTTGTCCATGTTTCGTTGGTATAGTATTGTCGATCTTGTTATTTTCTTGATAACTTCTGTTTTCATATCTTTTGGTACTTCTCTTTTACCCAAAACTGTTTTCATTATCTTGCATGCTTTCCCTGCTTTTCCCAGTTTTTCACTTATTTCTTTGTTCATCTTCTATTACTGGTCCTAAATACTAAATAGTTTTGGACTTATTCAATTCTTTTTCCCTGTACTTTTACGTTATAGGTTTTCTTTATACGTGATATTATCATGTTCTTTGTTTCGCCCACGTTTATTTCCATACTATACTTTTGTAATTTCTGGTTTAATACATTTAAATTAAGTTGTAGGTTTTGTTCTGAATCAGTTAACATGATTATACCATCTGCGAACATTAATTCTGTCAATTTCACTTCCTCCATCTTTCAGTATCCTATTTTTAATTTTTTCATCTTGTTTCTTATCTCTTTAATTAACTCATCCATCACTAACGTAAACAATAGGGGGCTGAGGACTCATCCCTGCTTCACTCCTTTTTCTGTTTTTCTGTTCTCTTTTCTTTGCATTTTTCATAATGTCCGGTCTGTTTTGTACTTTAATTTTTTTCACTTCTTTATTCCACGATTCCGTTCTTTTTACATTTGTCTCTTTCGCCCACTCTAGTACATTTTCTTAAAATCTTTCCCATTTCTCTTCTATTCCTTTTTCTTCAAATTGTTCTTTCAATTTCTTATCTTCTGTTTCCTGGCATTTCTTTCTAATTTCTTCGTTTTTCAATTTATAACTCTTTATATTTTCTTTTACTATTTTCCTTCTTTTGTCGCTTTGTACCTTTTTATGTTTTTAAAACTATTAGGTAATTTACAAATGGTTTAATTCTTTGTAATTTGTTTTTGCATATTTTATTGGACAAAAGTAGAACGGGAATGTTAGCTGTGTTAATGAGTAGATGATTGAATAGAGATCGGTGTCATAAACATCTTGATGATATTCAATAAAGATTCTTAAAAATTGAATTGAATTTTATAAATGAAATAAAGTTAACTCAACTTGTTTTTCATTTATGAACACTATAAACTAATAAATAAAGATCTTAGAAAATCGACAAAACAAAATTATCAAATAATAGAGAATACCGAACCACAATAAAAATTATTTAACATATGCTATTAATTTTCAAAATTCTTCATCTACAGGGACCTGGCTTGGAACAGCACTTTCCAGAATGCACTACGTATCACTCTTTTTGATAAATCTTGATAATTTTGCAAAAATAACCGTAATATTTATACATATTAAGTTATTGAAGCTATTTGACATACGTTCAAGTTACTAACAAAAAAAAAGTGGGGCCCCCACCGCTGTTTGCCCGGTGGGCCCCAATGTCGCCAGTCCGACGCTGATTTGCATAATAACAATGTAAATATACGTAAATACAACTACATCATTGAGGATTTGTGTGTAACTCTGTTCCGCACTATTTTTCAATGCGCGAAAAAGTAACTCGTACATATGTCTAGTACTAAACGTTCAACGGTGTATGGTTAGGGGCCGTTCTGTCTGTATTATCCAGGCCGGTTTAAGATTGTCCATCCACCCCTGTCAGTCCCCATATGTGGCATACTATTTGTCTCTAATGAGTTAAAATTGTTAACTCTCCTTAGTTAACTGTTAACTAATTGGAAACTCTCCTCCTGTGAAATATCATTTGCCTCCAGCACACGCATACCTACGTATCTACATTGTCCACTCCCTTAGTAGTCCAGTCAAATGGTGTTCAAAAATGGCTTGAAGTGGAAAGTTCTGCTGTAATTGTTTTTTGTGGCTTAGTTTATGGTTTTTGGGGTGCTGAATACGAATCTGAGTTGTCTAACAAAAATTATCACGGCAAATATGAGAAATCATAAAGAAAACACAACAAAAAACACATTCTTTTACAGCCTTTCCGTTCATAAGACTAAGAGTAAGCATTTGCTAACGTACCTACTTATTATTAGGTTATATTTTATTATATTTTTATACTTGCGTGTCCTAATGAACTCCATTAGGACACGTATTTGCGTGTCCTAATGAGATTTATTAGAGTACTATTAGAGTAGTGGAAACAGTAAAATTTTGTTTTTTAAAGTTGGTAGCACCTAACAGCTGTTCTTAAATGTCAAACTTATTATATTTAAAAGTGCGGTTATGTTGTTATGTGATAAAATGCCAAACTTTTAAAATATAAACATGCACAAAATAAATTAATTAAATTAAAAATTATTTAATAAATTCACAAATTATTCTTTATACATCTTTTGTATTAAAAGTACAGTTATTATACACTTTGATTGTAACAGCAGAAGTGTCCTGGGCATTAATCTTAAATGACGGTAAATTTTGCCCCTCAACAATGTTTTGTTGACTCGTTATTGGGTTGCTGCTAAAAGTTTGTGATTCTTCATGTAAAAATGAAGCAGTGGAAGACTGGTCAATTACCACTTGAGCCGTTGAAGTGGAAGTACATGGCTTATTAGATAGCAATTCAGCTACCTCCATTTTTTTTAACTGAAGCATCAATACAGCCCTCAGCCACAGCTGAAGACTTCCAACCTCCATGCCGTTTTATAGTTATTAAATCGCCACCTTTGTTTTGCCATTTGGGAAGCACTTGAACGTCGAAAGCAATTACCTGTAAAAAGCTTCGGGTTGGCTAAATGCAAATAAGTGGCAATAATAAAAGGAACTTTTCCCATGGTGTTTATACCGATAGGAGTAGAAATACATTTTCCATTGCGATAGGTTATAAAAAACCGCCTGTGGTTTATTTTCTTAGGCCTTAGGCTCAAATATTGCTTAATTAAATCAATCCACAGTTTCTCTGTAATTAAGAATTCTCTTCGAACTTTATTTTTTGTGTGTCACAGTGAACACATCATCTTTGACCACAATATCGTCTAATAACATGTTGGTCAATTCATCTCTTCGGCAGGCACCACAGAATCCCATTATTAACGCAACCTTAAATAATTGAAATATATTAAAAATTGAAAGTATTTAGCACAAAATTTTACTTACTTTCATAGCTAAATGTTGGTTATTTTCTGCAGTTGTTATAAATCTATCAATATGGTTAAATTCCAATATTTTAATAAGATTAAGATGAATTAAGATAAGTTAATTCTTTTTAATAAGATGGAGGGAGAGAATATCTGACCATTTTACCTTTTTGTCACAGAAACTAAATTAACTTTATAAAAACAAAACAATTTAAATAACAAATGCTGAAGTTGAATTTTCAGTGTAGCCAACTGTCAAAAGTACTTAACAAAATTTCACTAACAAATTTTATTTAAAACTAATTTATTTTTTAATAATTAACGAAATAACGACGCAAGTATAAAAAATAGTATAAAGTATTCGTTTCATAAGGCGTTTTAGCGCACTTGTCCGTTAGAAAACTCCCCGCTTCGCGGGTCGTTTCTAAACTCGGACGCGTGCGCTAAAAACGCGTCTTATGAAACTAATACTTTAATATACTATTATAGTTATATTATTATCATATAGGAATATATTAATATAGGTATAGTCTCTCTTCGAGCCATTTGTTGTTCGAGTGCTTTATTTCTTTTGCAGCTCCTCACCTTTTGACGTGTTGAGCTGGCGGGCATGCTGAAGAATTTCTAAAATACGAATTGTGCCTGTATCCATTGTCTCTTTTCGACGACTGTGGTATGTGAAAAGGAACAAAGTCTGCTTTATACAAAGCATTTACACCAACTGAACAGGCAAACCTCCAAGGGTGTGTGTATGTTATAGATGGAGGATATTTGCTGCATAGAGTCGTGTGGAGCAGGGGTCAATAATTTTCATCAATTTGTGAAGTTACGTTTCATTTGTTAGGTCCAAGTACAAGGACAGTGCCATAGTTGTGTTCGATGGTTACCCTCAAGAACATAGTTGCAGAGGTACTAAATATACTGAGCGAGCAAGAAGATCACACAAACAACCCTCAGTAGATTTGATGTTCGACAAAACGATGGTGCCTACACTACCACAAGAGAAATTCCTAGGCAATACGAAAAACAAAGAGCGCCTGATTTTAATGTTGAGGGACAATTTTGTAGCAGCTGACATTCACACAAAGCAGGAACAAGAGGGATTCGGATACACTTATTGTCACTACAGCAATAGACCTTGCACAACATAACTTTGTAGTTATCGTGAGTGAAGACGTAGATTTGCTGGTGATCATGGTTGGTTGCTGTAGCGGTGTACATTCAAATGTATACTTTCTAAAGCCAGACAAAGGGACAGTTTCACCACTCATTTTTCTCTCCTGACTGCAAACTTGATCGATCGATAGCTAACAACGTATTGTTTTTACATGCCATGGTAGGAGGCTGTGATACTAGTTCAGCCTCGTTCAAAGTAGGAAAGATGAGGTTTCTTCAGATTCTCAGGAAAAACCTTGCATTAACTAAGACTATTGAGATTTTTAAAGACCCTATGGTAGATGCTGATGCAGTTACTGATGATGGCCATCGTTTTTTCGCCTCATTGCATAAATTGGCTGACAAGGAAGCCACGTCATTAAACAAATTGAGGTATAAATGCTACCTTCGGTCTGCATACATTACATCCGCACATTTGCCGCACATACATCCGCACATTACATCCCTACCTACTACTGTGACTGCAGTCAACAACATTCCTTGAGGGTGTATTTTCAAGTTCAACAATTTTTTAGGAATGAAAAAGATCCTGAACAATGGGGTTGGAAGAAAACCAAAGATGGTCTGGAGCCAGTAACCACGGTACAGGCACCAGCACCTCAACCAATTTTGAAACTTATTTCTTGCAAATGCAAGAAGTCTTGCCAGAAAAACTGTGGATGCAAAAAAGCAGGCCTCAAGTGCTCCAATATTTGTGTGAACTGCGAAAGCAGTTGCAATAACCTGCCGCTTACTGAAATCGAAGAAGACGAGGATGACCCGGAATTCCCTGAAGTACTTGAAGACATTCTGCAAAAATCATGGAACCTTTGACCAAGAGGACTCGGTTTGACTGAGGAGTTTCACTTCAACGTCAATAATCATTTAATACTAACAGCTGTGCTTACACGCGTAAATTACTACGTAAATTACACGCGTGTAACAAATAAGAAATATTATGATTACACGCGTGTAATTTCTCTATAAGTACGGCTGTAAGTGTTTTATAAAATACCTATCTACCCATTTTATTATATATTTTTATATTGCTCAGTTTTCATACTTATCAACCGTGAATCGCTGTTTTTCATTTTGTTGTACCTATGTAACCTAACGTTAACGCTGGAGGCGACTGACTTCGTGCATTCGTCATTCGCAAAAAATTACTTACACATAAATAATTGTAGAAAATGCTATCTGCTTTTTCAAATTATAGGATACGATAATGTTTACAATGAAATGCTTACTTTTCGTGTTATGAAGGAAAATTCTTTTAAAAAATGTGTTTTTTTAATATTTTCTAAAAATTACTGATTTTCGCCTACTTTTCAACGCCCCTTTGCGCGGAAATCATATGTCGTACAAAAAAATAATACCAACAGAAATTGTAGATAATTTTCTCGTCTTTATTTTAACATAGGATAACCTTTTGCGTAAAAAGCTTATTTTGGAAGTTATAAGCCAAAAACCAAAAAAACCTGTGATTTTTAGTGGTTTTTTGATGATTTCTCATATTTGCCGAAAAAAATTTTGTTGGACAACTTCAGATTCGTGTTCAGCACCCAAAAAACATAAAGTAAGCCAATAAAAACCATTACACCAAAACTTTCCATTTCAAACTACCATTTGACTGGACTATAGCCCCCTATGCCTCATTGAAGTAGGGAGGGGTGGATTGGATTTCAAATTTATTAAAATATTGTCATATTCTAAATACTTATAAAAAGGGTAGTTGCAATAATATAATTTTTTTTATACTTTCTATTAATAAACGAAAACAGGCCAAAATTACGATTTGGTTTTCATCCTTTCAAAGTGCATGACAGCAGATAGGAAAAAAGATGTGTCCAATATTTTCAAGTAGTAGTATCTACTGCTTATGTATGTACGAGTATACTATCCGTCCACCGAAAGATGAGCTCTGCGTCATCTTTGCAAGAAATTGAAATCTTTGCAGAAAGCGTTTTGTTGTGCTTTACTCTTATTAGCATTACATTAGCACTTCTCTGGATCGTTGGAAGTTGATTTGACTAGCTCTGTAGAGTGTAGAATACGTAGTGGCCAACCTTACAAATAAATTCCTAGATCAAATTAACATATTGCCACAAAACAGTAAAAATAACTACATTTATTGGCAAAATTATCATGGAAAAAATTAATGAATGTCGTCACTACAGATAAAGTTGATCAATTTTATGGATTCTTTAAGGTATTTCACAGATTTCTGAAAGAAAATGCCAAAATTATAGGCATTGCTGAATGAGGTTATGAACATGTGACTTTATTGTAAAACATGTCACAGGTATCTCTGATACCTGTAGACTGTAGATTTGATTGGTACAGGTGACATTTGCTGAAGTTATTTCTTATTTGCATGTTTTTCGTGAGTGTTATAGTGTTTCAATAAATAATAATAAGCATCTCAGTTCTCAGAACTGGCAGAAAATCGCGATTTTACCTAATATAATACATATTAATATGTCAGTATAAGGGAAGACACTGCATTCGCAGTCTCATCAGTTATTTCTGAATTTACTAAACTAGTTCGAGAGGGAAAAGGGAAACCGTGGAAATTTACTTCCTTTATTTTGTGTACAAGAGGTAAGAAACGTTAATTATTATTTATGATCATATTGTACTACAATTGTTTGTTTATTGCAGCGAGCAGCTGAGGCTTTAAAAATTTGTGTTTCAACTGTTAAAAGGGGGCCCGTAGTAGACACCAGCGAGTTTTATCTAGTTCTGGTACAAAAAGACAACTCAAGAAGTTGAAAACTGCAGACCTAGCAAGTTCTTCTAAAATGGTCGTTTGATATTTTTTGATTTTATAAAGTCTATGTTTTGTATAGTTTCAGAAAAAGCGAACATACAGAACGACAGACAGATAGACGCTGCGTTTTATGTACTTAATATGCATAATAAATATACAAGAGGAGAGATGGATAAGCAAAAATAGTGTTAATTCTTTTATAATTAAGTACTTTAATATTATTTAAGTTGATTAAAATATTATATAGCAGAGTTTTGTTAAATGTAAAACTGTATTTGGGAAGAATATATTTCTACATATTGAAGGTATTATACTATTACAATTGTTAGAAATGAGCTAATTTCTTAAATATAAGTAAAAGTGATTTCTTGTTTTTTAGTACTTGGTAGTTCTGTAAAACTAGAGAACGTACAGTACTAATAGGTAGGTATTCGCGAAAATCTAATTCTTAGTTTCCTACTGAAAATGTTTTAAAACTTTCCAAAACAACAAGTATCAATGTTAAAATCTAAAGGAAGGTTACAAATGTCCAAAATTCCTTATCCCTAACCTCAAAAAATCACCTGTTATGACATTTTCGTAAACACGGTAAAAATCAATAATTGTCAAACTATGGATGCTGATTTGACTAGGAATTTTTTAATCTTATACCGCACAGAGAGCATCGATGACCAGCGTTCATCTTTAGTTGGACGGATAATATGCAGAATTCCATCAAAATTGTTTAGCAATACCTTGGGTGCCTCCCTTGTCTGAAAAGTCTTTTAATTAGAAAAAGAGATTTTCTACTATGATCATGAGTATTGTAGAATTTCTCACTATTAATTTCTAGTTTTCTTACGAAATTAAAACGGTAATATAATAGTTTACCGTTTTAATTTAATTTGGTATATCATTAGAAGGTGCAAATAGGGATTATTGTAAAATGAATAAGTTAAATAGATCATATAAGAAAAAAATATATACTTTAAAGTTGAAGATGTTGAATAACTCTAACGGTATATCAATTAGTGCATATTTATTTTGTTTACACAAAATAGTTCTAGCGATCTAACAACTATATTAAAATTAATTTAATTGATATTTATCTAAGATTTAGCATCTTCAAAGAGAGATGAGATTTTAAAGCGTTTTTCAATTAGGTTCATTTTTAAAGAATTTGTACACAAAGGCTTTAATGAAGTACACAAGTACTTTTCCTGCGTACTTAATAATCTTTATTATTATATAATACTACATTAAATGTGTTGTTGGGAAAAGGTAACAGTATGGAGTTGTGTGGAGGCAAAAGAACGGACAAAAACACCGTGCGTCGCCGCCGGTATCACCTGGCAAAAAGGAATGTAAAAGGTGCACATGTTCGTGGCAGATGTTCAACAGCACTACCAATATTATTGTTGGTTTAAATTGTATTATAATTTGGAAACTGAAATGAACATAACGTCAAAGAAGAATTTCTTAATCACGTTAATTACTGAAATAAAGGCTTTTACTTGACATGGACATGACTTTGCAAGAAATCCGTAACAAGAAAAAATGTAGTAAATGCTCACAAGAGTACGTCCATTATTAATTATCCAGTATTTATATTTTACTGGTACTTTTAAGAGGGTATCTCAGAAACTGCACAAATTTGGATCCAGAAAAAACATTGTGCTCTCCAATTTGCTTCAAGCTTTCAGGAACCATTCTTTAGCCCATAAAGGCCGTATCGCCCAAAGAACGCTCACTTATATTGATAAGCTGGGCTGTACAGGTCAAAGTGCTAACATTGTGTAGAAGCATCGTATACTCATATGCTACAACTCATTTTGACGGGCTCTGCAAGTAGAACCACTTTGTCATTTGATGCATCCAAAAATTCCTATTGTGCGCAAAATTATGTCAAGAAAACTACTAAAAAATGGAACCTTCTGGTGATTTTAAGGATTTTTTATGTATTCAGAACGTCTCCCACCATAAGCTGCATATCTTCAGAATCTACGATTAATTGTACTTCAGATACACTTACATTTATGCATCGAGTCCGTGCCGCCTTGGAGATCTAGTTCAAAATGTACAGTACAAAACTGCAACAAAATCTTCTTTCTTATCTATTTCGATGAATATCACTCCAAATTAGGCAGTTATATATGTTATTCGAAGCGCCCTAACGAGAGCTACACCATGGTATGTGGCTTTTCGTCTTTGGCATAATATGGCAACTGGATGTGAGAAATGTGTTTAGAAATGAGGGCAGTGGTCGGCAAACTCATTAGGCAAAAGGGCCAACTATCAGCAGTTCAACGATTTACATTTATTTTGAGAGCCAAATTTCTTTATAATAACCCTGTCTTTAGAAGTCGGTTAAAACTAGGAACACTGAATAAAATTAGATATCATACTTTATAATAATTTTATTTATTGATAAACATTGCATTTTTATTATTCAAATTAAAATATTGTCATATTTAATGTGAACAATGGCCTTGCATTTCCTTAGAGACTTTGGATAAGTCAGGTTTGTATGTTGTAGTTTTTAATTTCAGACACGATTCCAGGTTCTCATTAATAAGACGATTTCTCAATTTACTTTTGATAAGGTTCATGCTTGAAACCGATTGTTCACATGAATATGTAGAGCCGAATAGAGAAAGAACAGCAAACTAGTTTTCTTAACTGATCATATGTGTCAGGAATACTATTCCAAGTATGAAATAAATAAAGATTATTAAAAGTTTCACAGTTTTATTAAAATACAACCTGACAATATTGTTTCGACAGCTATGCTGTCATTATCAAAGGTAATATAATTATAAACAAACACGTCTCTAAGGTAGATACAAAATAGGTAACTAGATAAAATAAAAGAGATATCAACCATTAAACAACTAGCACATGCAAATCATTATAATCCGAACATGATTGACACTTTAATTAAACAAAAAGATTATAGGTTAGCTATCAAAAGAATATATCCCATTGACAATCAAACAGAAGACACAAATTACATATCTATACCATATTTTGGCAAGATATCAGAAAAAATTGTACATATACTAAGATAAACCAACAATTATAAAATAACATTTAAAACCAACACTAACACTTTTTCATTTTTATTTAATGCTAAAGACAGAACAGATGATATCATGAAATCGGGCATTTACCGTTTAAATTGTTCTTTTTGTAGTTCGGTATATATTGGACAAACACTTCGAAATTTTGACATAA
This sequence comes from Agrypnus murinus, assembly GCA_929113105.1. NCBI lineage: Eukaryota > Metazoa > Arthropoda > Insecta > Coleoptera > Elateridae > Agrypnus > Agrypnus murinus. Next base: position 82,822,156 of record OV816030.1, read on the forward strand.
GATATAAAGAAGACGTACGTCATTACAAAAATAAACATCCTGAAAAATCGAATTACGCCAAACACCTCTTAGAACAAAATCACACAATGACTCCTCAAAATAATATTAAATTCCTACATTTTTGTAATAACAAACGCAAATTAGACATTTTAGAAGCCTTTGAGATATACAAACACAAACTCAGGGTACCTTTAATGAATGAACAACTTGAGCTCAGTAATTCTCCGTTACTGGAAGTATTAGATATTTAATTCTGATTATTATTATTATTTTATCTAGTTACCTATTTTGTATCTACCTTAGCGACGTGTTTGTTTATAATTATATTACCTTTGATAATGACAGCATAGCTGTCGAAACAATATTGTCAGGTTGTATTTTAATAAAACTGTGAAACTTTAATAATCTTTATTTATTTCATGATTATGGAGTTCCACAAAATAAGGCTGGAAACAATAAACAAGACTATTCCAAGTGTTAAAAATCATCATGTCTTCCTTCTCTGTGCTGTGAACTAAGATCACATTTGTTTTTCTGCAATATTTCCATATTAGCATTAAGGCGATCAAATTTGGAGCTCCATAATTCTTTGTTTTTTAAATCCAGCAGTTGCATTTTAAAATTGTCGTTTTGAAATAGCAAATATCAATTACTGAATTACTTGCTTGGCGATGTTTCAGCAAGCTTGGAAAATGAATCAAAGTTTCTCTTTCAAAATCTTGAGGAATTTTTTGTTTTCGAATGAAATGACTTCCTCTAACATCGAGAAAATTGTGTTTCCTCTGTAATTTACGATTAAGCTGATTTAGATGAGACGTAACGTCTACCATGAAATAAGGTTTTGGATCCACTGATTGTCCGTTAGTTCTTGATAGTCATCCTTTTCAGGGAGAAATGTTTTCGTTTCTGTTAGTAAGGAAGCGAAACGTTTTAAAACGTTTCCTCTTGAAAGCCTACGTACCTTGTTATGCAGCAGTAGATCTGCTTACTCACTCTCCATTTCAACTAAAAATGCTTTAAATTGGCGATGATTAAGAGTTTTATCTACAATGGTGTTGATAATCTTAACCACCAATGCCATAACTTTGCAAATGTCTTCTGGAAATGTCTGCGCACAAAGCGCTTCTTAATGAATAATGCAACGGTAAACAAGTATGTCGTGATTAGTTTTTTCCTTCAAAATACAAACAAAACCTTTTCTCGTGCCGGTCATACTTTTTGCCCCGTCTGTTGAAATTCACACAATTTTATCGAGTGGAATATGATGTTTTTCCATGCATTCAATGACAGCATTTGCAATATCCTTCTTATCCTATCCCTTCGACCAGATCCTAGATGACAAGATGCAGTGACTCTAGTAGTAAATATAGCCCTTTTATTTTCAAATAGTAGCGACAACGATTGATCTCGCCGGTGGAGCAAAAGCACCAGAACGATGTTTGCGGCATTGAATGTTACCAGATTTTACATTCCATCTTACAATAAATCTTAGGTTTAATAGTAATCATGCACAAACATATTCACAATTCAACATTTATTTGATAATGGACATTCAAACAACTTTTAACTTTCAACTTTTTATGAAATTTACGTAACAGCGTGCATCTAGTATTTTTTTCTTTATTAAAGTTTGCGTCAGGTTTGCTCCACGAGGTCGCTACTATTTGAAATAGAGGAGGTACTAGAAACCCCATTGGGTTTATTGATGCAGATGGCCATGGTAGTAAAGAGGAAATGGAAATTGCTTTTTATTTGAATTTAGATATAACATTGTTTATTGTTTCCAGCCTTACTTTGTGGAACTCCATAATCATGAAATAAATAAAGATTAGTAAAGGTTTCGCAGTTTTATTAAAATATAACCTGACAATATTAACAGGTTATATTTTAATAAAACTGTGAAACTTTTACTAATCTTTATTTATTTCATTAGATATAACACACTGACTGATCGAAAATTGTATTAAAATACTATTAAGTTTATCTGACAATTATTATATAAAATATTTTATAGACACTGCCGGCCACAAAAGCGTAACACTTGAATATCTTTAAGAAAAAAAAAAGTATTTTAAACACGTAATTCGTGGAAGAGCCGCACTCAAGTAGCTAAAGAGCCGCATGTGGCTCGCGAGCCGCAGTTTGCTGACTGACTGTCCTAGGGTAAACATAAAATATACATTTTCAGAATCCACTCGCCTAGGAGAATAACATTCTTTTATTCTTTTATGTATCACCATAATCCAAACATTCTCTGAAAAGTTAGGTTAAGTAATCTTCCTTTACAGTAGAAACTTTAGGTTAAAATTGGTTTTAGGGTAAAGTTTTTAGAAGAATACCTGAACAGTTAATGCTCTTCAGAGATCAGTTTTTGCCAATTTTCTCAATTTCTTCGCAACATTCTTACGGATTTAATCTGGATTTTCAAGATTCTCGCGCAATTCTCCTTGTCAAATATAGTGTTTCACAAGACAAGATTTCTTGTCTTGTACGACTAGTTCTTGTCTTGTCTTGCTTTGCAAGACAAGAATTCTGAAAAATGCTTGTCTTGCTTCATTCTTGCAAACAAAAATCTTGTCTTTCAAGACTCTTGCATTTTCTTGCATGTTTACGGTTGGAATCTACGCCGGGACTTGCCCATTTCTTGGAATTCTTACACTGTTGCGACTCGGGGATTTAGCTGTTAATTATCTGTGCCGTTCTGTTAATGAATCACAACCTCATTGTCAGTAATCAATCGGACTTCGCGTACGTATGGACCAATAAAGCGTAGTCAATATCGGTAAAATATTTAACACAGGCAAGGACACATTTATTAAGGACAGATAAATAGCGTAGTGAACAAAATGAATATTTTGCTTATAAACGGGCGAGATACTGACAGTATAGTGCAATCATACAAAAGTCTACCCTGATTTTTTTAAGATGGCGAAGCTTTTATACTTTAATTCCTGGTTCGATGTTTTCAACGACTAATAAATATAATAAATAATCAAACATAGCCGTTTAGTTACGTTTTTATATTTTCTTTTAGTGTTTTAGCTTTTAAATTATTACGTTATTTCTAATCGCCTGAATGTTGATATCTTATTAGTTACTACACTAAAAAATATGTGTAAAAGTGTAATAGAGAAATATTTTATATATTGTTTTTATATTTTTTGTTTTATTAAAACAGCTTTTAAATAAATAAATAATAAAATATATTATAAATTCATAATATGTATATTTAGACTAACACTGCCAATAATAATTCAAACACCAATATCTTTTCAAAATCAAGACTCTCGTGAAAAACTAGTCAAATATGAATTCGTTCTGGGTGTTTTTGTTTTTAACTTTCATTCGAGTAGATGCTTTTTTATCTGAGTTGTATTTATCAGTTATTCGTCAGTAGAAAACATATATTCATTGTGTTCGTTCTTTATCGTCGATTTCCTTCATACCTTTCAAAGATAATCCGTTTCTCGATCATCTGAGTTGAGTTGGATCTTTCGTACTAGGAAATCGGTTGATGGGAATTTTAGCAAATGCCAAACTTCATTTTTGGCATCATGGAATGACAAACAAAATTTCGCGAGATCAGTTCATAAAAGTAATCGACGATTCTTCGAAAAATGTTGATTCTGGTGAAGTGATCAAGCTAATGCGCTTATTGAAGAATGTGCACAATGTACATGTGGTCTGTAGAGGTCAATATCTGAATACGGTTCAAATAAAAATGGCAGTTAAACATCAGAAAAATCAGAACGAATTCAAGTTTGACAAAAAAGAGTGTGGTCGATCTCGGAAAGCCGATGAAATCTGCCAAAATGTTATGAAGCAGAGGTTTGTTGTTGGAGGGAGGTTAGGTTAGTTACCAGTAGGTACTGACTAAACAGAAACAAACACATTTATCACCAACAATTGCCATGTTATGTCAAAAACCAGAAACCACTATACGATGGTGTAGATCTCGTTGAGACGCTTCGAAGGGCATAGACCACTACCTAGTTTGGAATGATATTCATCGCAATATACAAGAAAGAAGATTTTTTGTAGTTTTGTATCGTACATTTTGAACTAGACTTCTCAGGCGACCCGGACCCAGTGCATAAATGTAATAAATGTGTGTCTGAAGCAAAATTTAGTGTAAATTCTGAAGATATACAGCTTATGGTGGGAAGCGTTCTGATTCCATAAGAAATGCTTAAAACCACCAGAAGGTTCCAATTTTAGTAGTTTTCTTGGCATAACTTTGCACACCGTAAGAATGTTCTGATACACCAAATGAAAAAAGTACGCAAAAAGTAGCTATAGCATGTAAGTATACGATTCTTCTATGCAAAGTTAGCATTTTGACCTTTAACGCCCTGCTACGTCCTACTTATCAATATAAGCGATGCCTTCTTCTGCCTTTATGGGCTAAATAATCATCCCTGAAGGTTTGAAGCAAATCGAAGAACATATTTTTTTTATAATAATAATAATAATTCATTTATTCTATAATAAATAAATTCAGAATCTCGAAGAGGGAATTTAACAAAGTTGTTCTTCCATTCCCCAATTGTAAATTATTTGAAACAATAAATCATAATTTGTGAAATATAGAATTTGTGAAAAGAAAAATATATAAACGACGAGTATTACATTAACATAATTTAATTTAAATTGGTTGATGCTCACTAACCAGACTGTTTACGATTTGATTATGCCAGTAACCGGGTAATTTATTTCTTCAATCTTCTACAGAATTGACTTTATTTTTGGAAAATGTTCGGGGGTGTTACATCAACGCTCCCCTTCCTGCCAACTTGACGTTACATTCAGGGAACACCCCTGAACATTTTTCAACAAGAAAATCAATTCTGTTGCATTCAAAGATTGCATTATGAACCTACTCTTTTTGCTCTGTTTTTTTGGACTAGATGTATCAATGACGACTTGATGTGAATTGTTCTACTAAGGTGTTTTTGAATTGCTTGACTGACAATGTCTTGAAAGAAGGTACAGTCTTTAGCAAATGTCTTGTCCCGAGTAAGGGCGTTTCTGCTTTAAGAATCGAAATACCCCTTATTCTTTAAAAAAGCTTGTTTTGAAAACACGCTTGTAAAAACTCTTGTACTCATTCTATTCAAGATTTCTTTGCACACTTTATAAAATCGTTCTTTTAAATGGAAGCATCTATTAGTAAACAAAGTTATATAGCGTGTTTATGTTTCATTCTTTACCTTTAATAAAAAATATCTACATAAACGAAAATAATAATGAAAACAATCATCAAAAAATAGAGGTTTATGAGTATTTTAGATAACTAAATAATCGCAGAAATTAATGTAAGCGATAAATAAAAATAAATTAATAATAATATAGGCATTTATTTATGTAAATACGTTAAAATTTTAAAAAGTTATTAAATATTCAGCTGTTTTAATAAAAATACTACAAACTAAGAAAAAACTAGAAACATAGATATAGTAACTACTAAAAACAAAACAGTTACAAAACAAAAATTAAGAAACACCCTTGGCAAAGCATAGAACCTTAGATCATATATATCATTAATATCTGTTTACCTAAAATTTTTAGAAAATATTTGTGAAAGATTAAAGTTTTTTAAATCCCGCCTGCTTTTAAGTAGATTAGTCAATAGGTTTAATTTTTCTCTCTAACACATTATTCTGTCAATTACCCATCTCTCTCTTGCATGTATTACCTGAGTGCAAAAGAAGTACCCATTCTCATAAACATTCTAGTAACTACTTTCAAGATATAATCCTGTGAATGTACCCAAACTGTATTTATTATTAAACTTAATTTATTTGACCGGCAACTACTGGGAGTTTTACCTGAAGGTGAATAAACCGGCCCTTAATGTTTAAATATGCCTCGTTTGCATACCCAATCTGATTCTACTTTGGAAACTCGGGGAATGATTATTAGTTTTGATTATTTATTATTTTTACTAATTTTTAGAATAAAAACTGATTACATTTAGTACTAAAAATTTAGTTTTTTTAGTGTTTACAAAATAATTAAACTTTGTAAATAAACAAATCAAACTCGTAAATAAATTAATATAGTTTATAATAAAGTAGAAAAAAGCATACGATATTTATTTCTTAAAATACAAGAAACGATAGTAGAAGTGAAACGGCTGTTTTGCATTCCAGTAAAATAAGAAACTCACTTGAAAATAGCAGTGCTTATTACTCTATTCTTGTTATACAAAACCACTCTAGGTAGGGTAGCAACCTTTAAAACTGGTTATATTTGGTGTGTTGTTTGTAAACAAAAGAAACTATGCTCCGAAACGTAGGTCGTTTCTTCTACCAGAATTGTTAAATGTGTTGCCTGCAAGACATTTGCTAATGACTGTACATCATTGTAAATTTTTGCAAAATTTTTCTTCTTTAAGCTTTCTAGAATTCTCTTCGGACTTTTCCACTATGAAAAATAAATGAAAATGTTAAATTTAAAATAGCAGTTTTTATTAAAACAATTGAATATTTAATAACTTTATATAAATAAATGTTTATCATTACTTTATTTTTATTTATTTATATTTATCGCTTATAATATTAATTTCTGCGATTATTTAATTGCCTAAAATAATCCTAAAGCTCTCTTCTATGATTATTGTTTTCGTTATTAATTTCTGGAATGGCAGGTATGTCATGATGAAATTTTACAAAATAAGAACACAAAAAATGAATCTGGCATATAAACAAACATTTAAAACCATGGAAATGTGAAGTTATAAACCATCCTTTAAGATTTGTTAGGGGAGACAACCTGCCTACAGTTTATTTGGCCAGTAGGGGGGTTTACTGGTTACCATTAAACTACTTGAGGGTGAATAAACAGTTATTTTTGTTAAACTGTCAAGTAAGCTTACTGGGGACTTTACTTGAAGGTGTATACTGTAGTGGTGGGTTATAACGCATAAAGGTATCAATGCTTCTCGGTGTGTTACAACGCCTAGGCGTCATGAGATATGCCACAGATAAACGTGATATGCTTATGAGAAGCGTTGCAATATACAGTATATCCATCTTTATTTTATATACAGATTTTTATATATTGCCGTTTCTATCACTCCTATTGGTTTGACAATTCGAGCGACCTTCAAGAGTACCATCCATGCTTACGCGCACGCATAGACGTGCATCTGGGTAACATGATAAATGCATCAACTTTATTGTTAGTACTTCCGATAACAAAATGCTATGATGCGCCGCTACTGTTTACCTTGATGTCTCGAGAAGTGTTAGAGATCTTTTGATTTCTCGACGCTTGGGCGTTGGGTGTCATGAGAAGCGTTATAACACACCACTAGCTGTATAGACCTGCCATACTTACATGTTTACTTTGATTTTTAATATTCCCATGTGAAAACAAAAACCGTTTTGATAGGTACAATAAGAGATAGAACACATCTTTCGAGTTCTAATAGTGTGCGCGTGAAAACCTGACAACGCTGATATTTTAAATTTCTCTACCAATAAGATAAGAAGATTAGAAGTTCATTGTTAGTCAGTGGTCTTTTTTACCTGACATACTGTTACGTTGGTTGCCTAACATAACTAATTTTCTGAAACTTGAGAACTTTATAAAACTTAATATTAAGACTTTTTCACATTTTAATAATTAACTGGAAGGGTGCTTGGTATGGTACGTATACATGTGTAAATAGTACTGAAATTCAAGTGTCATCAGGCCCACCAGGGTGAAAAAATATTAATATTCCTGCATTTTCTGATAAATATAATTTATATAATTATTTAATTATACAAAATTATTACTTATTTCAAATCAAACGACATTGTATTTCAAGAAGTTTCACCAATGGTAACTGTATATGTATAAAATGTCACTTTCATTTCATCTACTATAGCACAGAAAAATAATGCTGAAAAAGGAAATATTCGGGTTACCATAGAAATGGGCTATTTTTCATTTAGATCCTACATGAAAATTGGGTCATTTTTATCAACTAAAAGTAGAAGAAATATAAAGTGTTTTGTTACTACTCAACAATAACTATATAAGAAAATACAGGTAAAACAGCATAATTTCTTTCTTCTGAAAATAGAAATATTCTTTATGTCAATGCCTGAATGTTGTTGTATAGGCAACACATCTTACATAATATGAAAATTGGGGAACAATAAAAATAAGGTAAAAACAGCATGCCATGAACCTGATGTTAGATTAACAGCTAAAGTTAACAACTACTATAACCACAGACGTTGGGTAGGCCCAACGTCCTACCCAGGAATGATAATAATCTCCCCTTCCCTTCCGCATAAGCTTCTGGACAGTGTTGTAACAGATACATTATTTTGTGTATCTAGATACAGATACAGTTACTCTCAGAAAAATGTACCTAGATACAGATACAGATGCTTTTGCTGTAAAGTATCTAGATCCAAATACAAATCCTAACATAATGTATCTAGATATATTTGTAGATAGGTACTTGTTTTACTGTAATCACCGCGAAAATAAGAACTTCTTAGTCAATTTTTCGTACCGAAAATAGTCATTTAACTAAGCATCAATTCAAGGACTAATTTAGGACAGCAATATTTATTAAATTTTATATATATTAAAGATGAATAGTTATTAAGCAGAAACCAGTATCTAAAGATAAGCACAGTGTGCATTCAAACCTTTCCACTTTTTAGAATTATTAGGTATTCTTTTCACTTATAATTTGCATCAATATTTTAATAAAAATATAAAATAAATAAATGATATTTGTGTAGATCTTTTATCTTCAGTCTTGGTGTTATGCAGACTATTAATAACTTGAATAAACTCCAATAGTTTTCAGTGTTTGAAAACCTAGAAAATGTTTCATCACTTTAACAGAAACCATCATAGCCTAGATATTATTTCTGATAACCTAATTTCAACGTAGGAGTTGGTACGATTCACACTACAACAATTTTCCAAGTTCCTAGTACTATTACACCATAAAAGTCGCTAAATCTGGTTGCTTTTAGTTACTCTTCATGTAACCGAATAGATTATACTTACTCTTTAACATATTTTCGAAAGCACTTCATTAGGATAGTTATTTAGAACTTTGAAAGTTCTCAAATTGACCGTCAAATGTCCCGTATAGTGCCTTTACTGTACTCGCAGACTTAAAGGACTCACTTATGGCTTGTCATGATACTTATCTACAAGTCCAGTAAAATATACATTCCAGAATTGTTACGTATGTAAATATTAAATAATCACAACATGTAATAAAGAATTTTTATCTATCATCCTACTACCAACTAACCTCCTATCTACCAATGTACCAAGTTGGTACAAGCTGTAGATTATGGTACAGAGTTGGCAACGCATTGGAAGAATGCGTCTTCCTCACACTTCACAACTGGTAATATCATCATTCTGTAATAATATCCATTGTTTATAGAGTCACTACATCTAGTCAGCCAGGAGATGCTGGCTGATCAGAGTTTACAAACGACGCCATTTTGGGACGAGAAAAGTCCGAAATGGTTAATTATTATTATCCCCATTGAATTTAGTTTAGATTGAGTTTTCATTGTGACAACCCCAAATTAAAATATGCCAAATACGCAAGATGCGATTTTAATTTAGGAATTATTAGATTTCACACTTCCTTTGCCATATATTGTCGGTGGCGGTACACTGATACGTCAACTTGGCATGGCTGATTAGATGTAGTGACTCGAATTGTTTAACGAGATGACTATCATCTAGTAGATTTTAAAAAAATTACATAATAAAAAATCTGTTTTTCTACTCATGACATTGAAATCACTGATTTTGCAATCGACAACAATGGTTGAAATCGCATTTCAACCTCTAGAGGTTGAAATTATCGGACTACCGCGATTTTGAATTTCAAACTGTTCGACATTCAATTGCTGACCAGAGAATGTCACTTTAATGTCATGTTTTGTCACTTAAATGTAATATTTTTTCTAAAGTGCATTAATTTACTAAAGATTCGAAGAAAAAATAGTATATGGAACGCGTGGCTGATAAAATTTCAACGTCTCGAGTTACTTTTTTCAACTCGCTGTCGCTCGTTGAAAAAAACCACTCTCAACGTTGAAATTTTATTTCAACCACTTGTCCCATAATATACTATTTATTATGTTGTCGGTTTAAAGCCTTGGTAGTGTAGGGACCTGCGTGCACGTCTTTCACCCAAGCTGCCCGGTTTCAACTGACGGACCGGCAGATCTGTTTCAGGTTTTCTGCAGTTTCCCTTATCTGTAACACAAATGTGGGATTTGTGCTTATACCATCTGTTAAGTCCTGCAGCCGCACGTCGAGTCTGCATCAGAGCTGGGAGTTTTCATAATTTTGTAGGTCCGGTCCGGCCCGAGCCCGTACCGACTACGGTTAGACCCGGTCCGCGCCTTTCCCGAGTACCGTCAGATCCGAGCCGGCCCGACCACCCTTAGTTTGATTTAGATTCTACCCGACCCGCGTACCGCTGATCCCAATTCGACCCGTTCCGTCACGGCCCGTTTTTCAACACGCTTCAACTCGGCCCGACTTGTCTGTGGCCCGACCCGGCCCGTGGCCCGGCCTGGTCCGTGGTCCGAATTAACTTTTAATCGCAATTAAAATTAAAAGTGAATTAAATATTTAATTCAGACCAAATCTTAATGGCGAATTAAGGCCTGATTTTGAGAATTTGATTGACTAAATTTGATCACGTGATGGCCATTAAAATTTAATATCAATGAAAGAGTTAATTTAGCTAGGTACTTTCTATAAACTGCTGGGCCTAAGGGTCGGTTTACAGAAAGTAAATTAAATATTTAATTGAGATCAAATCTTAATGGCGAATTAAAACCGAATTTGAAAATCTGATTGGCTGAACTTGATCACGTGATCACGATTAAAATTTAATCTCAATTTTAAATACATATTTAATTCAGATTAAATCTTAGTGGCGAACTGAAACCTGAATAATTTTATTGGCAGAATTTGATCACGTGTTTAAAAGTTAATCTCAATTAAATATTTAATTTGCTTTCTGTAAACCGGCCCCTAGTGTTGTAAGTTCGCAGTCTCTTGCATGTCTGGAGTAAACAGACACAGAATAATAGCGATCAAAGATCAAAGTCCGTTTGCTACGGGTACGCGACTCCACGGACACGCGGACATGGGCTTTTATGATGCTCCTCAAGCCCGGTCACGGTACGACCGTCCAAAGTGCAAAATGTCCGAGCCCGTACCGACCCGGTTTCGGAGCCACCCGAAACCCGTACAGACCCGAAATATCCGCCCGAAGCCCGTACCGTCCCGAGAATTGTACCGGTCCGAATTCCGAACTATCCCGAAAGAAAATACAGTCCGGCCCGGCCCGACCCGTTAGTATCCCAATTTAGGCCCAACTCGGCCCGATGTCGGGCCGGGCGGTACGGACGGGCGGGCTCGGACCTAAAATCGCAACTCTAGCTCTGCATAATAGTAATAATCGCCCCTCCCTCCCGCACAAGCTTCATAGCTTCTGGGGCCTGGTTCGCTAGGTAATGGGTAGTAGCTATTATTATTATTAAACTATTTCAAACTTAAAATTCCACACATCATTTATGGTAGTTTTTGTATTATAAAATTATAAGAATATGAAAATAGTATCTGCACAATACAGATACACAGATACTACAGAAAATATACCTAAATCCAAATACAGTTACAAAATTTTAAAAGTATTTAGATATGTATCTAGGTACCATAAAAGTATCTAGATACTGTATCTAGATACTTGTATCTAGATACTTGTATCTAGATACATTATAACACTGCTTCTGGAGCATGGTTCACAGATGATGGGTTGTACCCAAATAATAAATTGAGAAATCTATACATCCATATCACAAGGTAGATATATATCAAAATCTATTTTCTATAGTATAATATATAACATAGCTTCATGTTACTTGCGTTGTAAGATCAGAATACCGAACATAAGTATATCAGACTAAAATACGAATATCTATAGAGAAGGAAGGCCTAAAATCCGTCTAGATAACGCAGTATCATATTTTTAAATAAATATGGAGGTTAAACAAGGGTACCCTGTCCCTCCTGCCTTTAGTGCACTAGAACAATCGTTTGAAAGCTGAAATAGTCTACCTATGGAATAACATATAACACTTAATTAAGGAAAGGCATGGAGTGTTTATTAGCGCTGTAAAGGCATATGGCGCAAAAAGAGGCTGCCGATAGTTCCATAGCGATTAATTTTATCACCTGCAACCGGGAGTTGGAAAATTTGGAAATAGTAGATTACATACCGAGGCGGGAAGTGTTTCATTCCTGTCGAGAGCTAAGATAGCTCACCGAGGGCCCAGGCCCGAGGTGAGCTAATGCTCGAGACAGGAGGAAACGTCCCGCCGAGGTTTGTATACTATTTTATTCGGAATCATCATATTTTTTAACAAATAATAATTATTTACAACTGACAACTGAAGTGACAAACTTGACCTAATAATGCACCCGCCCTCTACCGAGCAAACTACGAACTTACAACAGGTCGGGAATGATCACATTCCTGACCAAGAGAGGGATAACAGGTAGGGAATGATTACATTCCTGACCAAGAGAGGGAATTAAAAGTAAGTTAGGAATGGTTAATTTCCCACCCTCTGAGGCGGTTAGGAATGCACATATTACCATATGATTCCGAATAAAAGATATTATTTATTCTTAAATTAATTGTATATATATTTACACCCTAACTTTCTATTTACGGTGTCTTGCAAATAATTATTTTATTTTTTCTTTTTCTTTTTTTGATGATTATATGTACCTATATATCTGTTTTGCATGTTTTATTTACCATTAATTGCTATTTGGTATGTGTTCATATTTATTTTAATTATTATTAAAAACTACAATGAGATATACAGTGTGGAAATAAAGTAGCGGATAAATTCGATAACTTCGTTAAAATTAATTTTTTGTAAAAAATCTCGAAGGGGTATAGCGATTTTAATTACTTGACGCTATACTGTACCATTTTCAACTTGTTACGTCATTTGTTTTTAAAACTATGACGTCATCGATATTTTTTTTAAATGACAACTTATGTTTTTATTGTCGATTTCGGTAGTACTTTTTATTCTCTTTTCAACTGTATACAATTTTCAATATGTTACATTTGAAAAGAATTGCGAAAAACTGCCCTAAAGATCGAATATTAAAAATTTTTTAAATTTGCAAAATGAATCTAGTCACTGTATAAAACAAAAACCTTAGTTGCGGCTGTCAGAAGTAAACAATAAAATAAATGTTATTTTCTTGTTCTAAAGTAGAATTTACCTTTAGTAAACTATTTTATTAATAAAAATGGCCCGATTGAGCGAGAAACAGCGAATTGAAGTGTTAATGATGATTGGTTATGGCGACAGAATTCGAACACATCACGAAGTCTGTCAACTTTTTAGAGAAACGTATCCGGATCAATCCATAAGTCAATCAACGGTTAGTAGGATTCAACAGAGATTTTGAGAACATGGCGCTGTATAGAATTTTCCAAAAAGGGGACGTCCAGCGACATTAAATGAAGATGTACAACTTGATGTGCTAACTAGAAATTGAAAACAATCCACATGGAACTAGTATAAGCATTGCTTTGGACCACGACGTAAGCCACACTTCATCAGTTTTAAAATTTTTGAAAGTTCAAAAATTTCACCCATATAAGCTGTAATTGGTTCATGAGTTGACAGAAGATGACTTTGATCGGAAACAAGAATTCTGTGACCAGATGATGGAAATTTGTCTTCGCGATCCAATGTTTTCCCAGCGTATTTTATTTTCGGATGAAGCAACATTTTGTTTAAACGGTACGGTTAATAAACAGAATTGCAAATATTTGGCTAGAGAAAATTCTTATTGGATGCAGGAAACTCATACACAACATCCTCAGAAGCTTAGTGTATGTGCAGGGATATTGGCGACCAAATCATAGGGCCATTTTTTTTGCAAATAATTTAACTGGAGAAAGATACCTGCAATTCTTACAGTCGGAACTGATGCCTGCATTAGCTGCATTATTTCCCAATGCAAACAATCCCGAGCTACCAAACAATAGCGTTTGGTTACAACATGATGGAGCTCCGCCTCATTACGCAATTAATGTACAACGCTATTTGCACCAAGTTCTCCCAAGAAGGCGGATAGAAAGAAGAGGTCCGATGGAATGGCCGGCTAGATCCACTGATTTAACGCTATTCGACTTCTTTCTATGGGGATACTTAAAAAGTAAAAGTGTATAAAAATCGATCCAATAATTTAGAAGATCTCAAGCAAAGAATTCGACATGAGATTAGATTAATATTACCTGAAACTCTTCAGAATGTAAGAAATGAATTTCATAATCGCCTTGGATATGTCAAATGGTACAGGGTCGTCACTTTGAACATCTAGTGTAATAAAAACTGTTATTTCTGTGCTTATTTTTGTAATTGATGTTATTGTTATTAGAGTTTTTTTCTTGTTAAACAATGTAGTTTCTTTTTAGTCTAATTACAATTTTAGATTGTTTTTCTCAACTTTTTTTAAACGTAATGTTTTTACAGGGTGACTAGATTCATATTGCAAATTTAAATTTTTTTTAATATTCGAACTTTGGGATAAGCTGGTAGTACATCCTAATGAGCTAGCAAACATCCTGCTGCGAGAAGAAGACGAGCCAAGCTGACTCAAACGGTTTAAACCTTCTGACCTTCCAAACAGATTCTAGTCAACTACCTAGATCTAATTTGTCATATCTTTACAAATTTTACAGAGAATGCCCACAGGGACATTTCTCTACATGTCATGTAAATATTATTAATATAGTTCTAGCTTAAGCTTACATCAGTTGTATTTATAGTCTCCACCGAGACTGATTGTACAAATAAAGGGGTTAAATAAATATTCGAACTTTAGGGCAGTTTTTCTCAATCTTTTTCAAATGTAACATATTGAAAATTGTATACAGTGTCACAAACGGAAATTACTTCAAATTAAATAATTCATAATATAATATATATTATTCCGTTAGTGCAAATGTTACACCAAGGTTACGTTCCCGTCTGCAGCAACGACCCACGTTGTTCGACCATCTGCGCTGCCAGCTGTGATTACGCAACCCACGACTTGGAAGCAGCTGTGCATTCTTTCGTAGAAGCGCTCCCGCTTCGCTCACAACGGATCTCAACTGCATTAGTTGGCATGCAACATATCTGCCTACGTTACTCCGTATATGCGGGGCAACCCACGCGATTTACAAACAGGTGCACATTCCTTAAGAAGAATCTAGCACACTTCCGCTCAACCTACAGAATGGTGCCAGGCACCAGCAGCTCGAATGCACACTACCCACAAGCCTGCAACCAGGAAGCGTGAGTTTCCTTAGTTTCTTACTTGGAACTCCAACCCACTGATTCCCACTACGATGCTAATATCTTCCGCGTTCAGCAGTATATAACCAGCTTGCTTAAGCTATTTAATTGAGTCAGTGAAGATGGCTCGAACACTACATCTACAAGCAAGCTGGTGAGAACCTTTTAGATTATCTAATGCTTAGTGCTTAGTATGAGTGGGTTGTGCGAAAAGCCCACTCTCTGCTTCATTATGGGAGTTGTGTCCAGGCTCCCACGCTTAGTTGTAGATCACCAGGAGTTTAACTTCTACGCTTAGTTTATAGATTTAGTGCTAGAGCAGGGTTGGTTCCGACCACCCGCATGATTGAATTAGTTTAGGAGGACATGTACGTCCTCACGATGATAACCATTATGTATGTGAACCTTTGTACTCTCTTTATTGTTGTTAGTATATACAGTAGAAACTGCCTAAAGTGACCACCTTTGGGACTGACCTAAAATGGTCAATTTAAGCAGGTGGTCACTTTGTAAAAGTGTGAATTTTTTATACACAACAATTTTTATTTTCATGCAATATTCATTACATTACATAGGTATTTTGAGTATTTGTGCTTATAGTAAATGCTAAAAAAATGTATATGTACAATATATATTTATTCAACAGAGCACTTACCCTACTTATTACATGCGATAGATATGTGTTATGTACATACTACTTATAGCTACATATTTATTTAAAATCATGTAACGTAGATTGTCTCAAGATCATATGTTTAGCACAGATTAGTTCATTAATATTATTTTTAGCATGGTACAGTTCTGTTAGGATTCCAGGGCAGTTCTGAATAGTAAAATGTTCCGCTGTTTTTCTTTCACTGTGGTTTTCTAAAAACTAACACCTTTTGTTTTTCTTTCAAACTTAGTTCTTTGTAAACTTTTTTGAAGTCATCTTGATCGCACTAATTAACACAAGGGTTTCAATCAATAGATGAAACAAGACTGATTTTATAAAACAATTTTAAAACTATCCAAGGGTTACTAATGTGAAAGTTTGCAGGTAATAAATTTCTCAGAAGCAGAAATAAAGTCTTAAAACTTGGAAATACCTTAACCCAACTGGTCACTATTAAGGGATTAGATGCATTCTTAGAAATTCTTTGAATGCAATTTACATGTACATGCCTATTTAAACTTTTAGAAGATTAGTTATAACTGTAAGTAAAGTAATCGCTTGGCTAATGGTCACATTACACAAACATTTTTAAACAAATATTTGAGGTAAATGTCGTCAATGGTCACAAAAGACAAGTGGTCAGATTATACAGTATAAATTACATTAAAGTAATGGGATTTTTGCAGGGACTGAGAAAAAGTGGTCAATATGACCAGAGAGTCAGTTTAAACAGGTGGTCAGATTTACAGGTTTCACTGGACTTGTTTTTACGACTTGTGTTTATTTTCCTTCTACCTCTGACTACGCCCTCCAGTCACGAAAACCCCTACGTGACATAGTTAAAAAGAGAATAAAAAGTACTACCGAAGTCTACAATAAAGAATATAGGTTGTCATTTAAAAAAATATCGATGACGTCATAACTTTAAAAATAACTGACGTAACAACTTGAAAATGATTGAGTATAGCGTCAAGTAATTAAAATCGCTATATCCCTTCGAGATTTTTTCCCAAAGATTAATTTTAACGAAGTTGTCGAATTTACCCGTTACTTTATTTCCACACACTGTATATATAACTATGTTCATAATAAAGTAATTAAAAACAAGATAAACTAGCAAGTAGGTAACCAAAATTAAAAATTAAAGATTTTAATTTAAATTATTTACGATTGATGATAATCTATCGTTTTGAGTTTTTTAATTTTGCTAAAATTGTAGTAACAATTAAGTTATTAGTATTGCAGAATGTTATTTGCTTAATAGGTACATATCTATACTTGATAAAGTGATAGTATGTAGGTATTGCAAATCCAACTATTTTATTATCATTGTTGTTTATGAATAAATTATCATAACCCACAATGCGATCGGTACACTTTTTGTTAATTTTGTTCATTTTCTACTCATCATTGATAATTTATCTTCCTAGAAAAGTATTTTCTTGGAATCTTTATATTTATATAATTTTAGTTAAATTTTGTATGTTTGTTTAAAAATAATTATTGTTTAATAATGGAACTCCGGATATAATATCAGAATGCAAGGTGATTGCGTACTAAAACTAAATTTATTTTATCATAATTTACTTGCTGAAGATTTTGATATAATTATGATTACAGAATCTGGATTGGATGCGACTCTGTACTTGATCATGAATTATTTGTTAATGATTGGTTTGTATTTATTTAGAAGCGATAGAGACAAATTTACTTCTGGAAAAAGCAAGTTAGGAGGAGCTTTGATTGCTGTTCGTGAAAAATATCGACCAGTTCTAGTGGATATCACAAGAGTGGAGTGGATATTTTTGAATACTGTTTTTATTGCACCATCAAGTGCAATCACGAGAGCACTTGTTGATATAACAATTGTACGTGAATACAATAATTGTTTTTAAAGCCTTTATTTAGTATTATTTTTAATGTCACCTTAAAAACGCAAACTTTTCCAACTTTTTGGAAGACAGCAAAAGTAATACCTTTACATAAAAGAAGTTCAAAAAGTGATATACAAAATTATAGACCTATTTCTATATTGTCGGTTCCATCTAAAAAGCAGGCGTCGGCAACCTTTTTTGGCTGCGGGTCAAAATCAACCAAAATGTGACCATTAAGAAGGCGTTTCGGGTCAATGGGTATTTTCATTTCGGACAATGTCGCTGTATTCTGCCTATGTTTATTTCTACAATTTTTTTTTAAGTTTTATAATTTATTTTTATATATCAGACTTCATTCGCACTCAAGTAGGTCACTTGAAATTATCAAATGGGTCACTTGGTGACCCGCGGGTCATAGCTTGTCGACACCTGATCTAAAGTGTTCGAGTCCATTTTATTCGAGAAAATTTATTGGCATGTTAAAAAGAAACTTTCTATTTTTCAACATGACTTTGTTAAGGATAGATCTACGATTAGTAACTTAGCGACTTTTGTAGATTATGTAGGTGCAGCTTTAGATAATAAAAGTAACGTACTAACATTACACATTAGAGTACTCGAAACCACCCTAGCAACTATGTACTATAACTAAGTTTTTTAGGAAGACCAGGTAAGCAGTGCCGCTGAACTCCAGCTTCTAGAAACCTTTACGATTAATTAATATAAAGTTACTTGCCAGGCTTGGTTCAAGATCATGGTCAAATAGAGTTAATTGCACGATTGAATGTTGACTTGACACAAGCCCGTTTATATATGGTACCTTCGTTAATATCGCGGAAGCCGTTGATGCATAAACTTAATATAGCATATTAGTTATAATGAGATAAATATATAAATGCATATTAGAATATATTATCATATAAAAGGCGATTCGTAGGAGATGCAGCATGCAGGTGGTCTTATAGCGTAGGCTGACAGTGAACAGACGAGTGTAACCTTGGTAACATTTGCACTGGACGAAATGCAAGTTGAGGAATCATGAAATTATTCAATGATAAATAATTCCGATTGTTCATCTATTCTATCATTTTTACTTAAAGTGCCGTATTGAGTTCTGAAATACAGGAATAGTTCGGCTCTGAGATTGATAAAGTGCATATCATTGTTAGTGCATTCATAGTGTTATGGTTATTTATCGCGTTTTATAAAGTTTAAATTGCAAATTTTCTTTATTTTCAATCTGTGGAAAAGACCTACAAGTGTTTGTGGGTGAGTCACACTACAAATTAAACTATTAAAACCGAAAATAGCGGAGTTATTTATCATACATACTCTTGATATCTACATACAAGGTCTGCTAAGACAGGTCCGTATTGTCGGACAAATGAAACGTAAACATAAAGTTTACGCCACAAATGGCTAGCCAACCTGAATCGTAAGCGTCCGTTACAAATATACAACAATACCCAACTAAAGAACAAGCTATTTTCAATTCTATTGATGGAACTAGAATACAGGATCACCTGTATGCTCTAGGTTCAATTATTCAACCGAAAAATATTATATTTTCCTCTATAATACAAATAACAGAATATGTATTTACCTAGCTAAT
Source organism: Agrypnus murinus (assembly GCA_929113105.1). Taxonomy (NCBI): domain Eukaryota; kingdom Metazoa; phylum Arthropoda; class Insecta; order Coleoptera; family Elateridae; genus Agrypnus; species Agrypnus murinus. The sequence goes on from OV816030.1 coordinate 82,841,677, forward strand.
ACAGAAATCGCCAATAACTTTATAAATACATATGGTTCTATCAAGATTAAGGAACAAAATGTATCAGCAAGAAAATTAATTACTCTAGCTGAACGTCTTGTAATGTCAAATGTGTGCCCTACTATTCCTCATGCAGTCTTAGAAAACGAATTAAAAAACTCAACTTAAAGACAGTATCGCCTATCACGTTTTTAAAAGTAGGAATAACCAATTCAGAATACAACCACATACTCAGTTTCAGACGTCAAGTGTACATCTCTCCACCTGAAAATATTACCATACCAGAGTCTATAAATATATTTGACGATAGCACATCAGTAGGATAAATATGGGTGTTCTGGAACCACCCACCACCACTCCCACCTCCCACCACTTTTTTCAAGGTCAAGACCGCGAAAAAGGTTGGCAAGATTGCATTTCAAGGTTATGTTTTCAAGTTTATGTGTAAGGTTGGCAGTACTCAAGATCATTTGTTCACGTTAGAGAGAGATGAAAAGAAAGAGAGAGCGCAAATAAATGTTGGTAACCCTTAAGGTTAAATACAATAATAATTTCTGCTTAATAAAACGATTAGAGAGAGATAAAAATCAAGGAAATCTTAGCCGTGCTCAAGACCATTTCTAGAGAGAGAGCGAAAGTAAATGTTCAAAGTTAAATACAATAATAATTTCTGAAGATTTTTTAAAAGTTAAAAACAATCTTAAGCAAGCATAAACAATATTATTACACGTTGTAAGATACGATAGTCTGGATAAAATTTACGCTGTATAATGCAGAAACTTCATTTTTTAATCTTTTATGGTAATATAATTACATTAATATGTCAAGGCCACAAGAGAGGACGGACATTGTCAGCTCATAATACTTAACGAAGCTCTATAAACAAATATACCTTTGTAATTCCACTTTTTTGGTTTACCTGTTAACATTTATAAAAAACACAATTATCTTTATTACATTACAGCTCCATTGGCGGAGAAAATATTAATGTTCAAAGATGAACAATGAACGAAATGAATTATTAATATAGGTTTTTTTTCAATTCTTGTCTATGTAGACGAAAACTGCATTCATATAACGTGATGTACCCTCAAGGCCTCAACGAGGTATCAGGCTCGTATTCAAAAAATGAAAGAATAAAACCTTTAAAGCGTTTATTTATTATTTATTATTGTTCCCTATAAAGACATGTTAATAACTTATAGTAAAACTAACTAAACCTATCGTTATTACATTACACACCCATCGTCGGAGAAAAAAATTGCAAAAACAAATTTTTTGTGTTTTAATTTTAAACCTTTAAACAAATATAAAACGTTCCTATTAGTATAGTATTAGTGGTAATATTTTCTAATTCAAGATTTTCTTTTGAGTTGGTGCAGGCGACGTGTCAAGTTTGCAATATTTTTTACACATATAATGATAGAAATAACAACAATAATACAATAAATTGATGTATAATGATGAATATTATGCAATGTTTCAAAACATTGATTTGAATTTTCATTTTCTAGAGATTTAAGATATAAGCTAGATTTACATTACTGATTTACTTAGATTAGCTAGATTACATAAGTATTTACCTTCGGAACTTGTGATTACAGCATGTGCACATGCTTTACAAAAAAAGTTCGATTTTTCATATTCCTATGCCATATCTAACACAAAAGATGATCGCTTATTTACCTTTTCACAATTTACATTAATGATTTTTGAAACATAATAATTGTAAAAAATATTTAATCCTTTCAAGATAAAAATGAATGGAGACGTTGATAACGATAGAAATGTGTAGAATTTCTTTTTAATGATGCGAAAGATATTACGATGTTGTTTTAATTTTTATACGCATGTTCACTTATACACGATTAATATTAATTGCCCTTTTCACTAAAACAATTAGACACACACACAATATTTATTAATCACATCACCAAAAACAGAAGAAACGTCGAACGCCGCCGTTGAAAAAGCGCACAGTTCGATGCCAATAAAGTATTGTTAATTATGGTATGTTGTTACTTCCTATATTTATTTGCCTTGATTTTTCTTTGGTTTCTTTTTTTCCTTAAAAGATGAATTATTTCTCACAGTCTTTGTTTGAAAGTACCTTCAAAGTTCCACAAAAATCCCGAAAAAATTTATATCACCCCTTACACCTGACACCAAAACTTCAAAACTATAAAACGTATTGACAACAAGAAGTGGTCTTTTTGTTACCAGAACTATAAAACGACTGCCTATTACATTAAAAATTGCGTTCTGCATATCTTTTGATGCTGTAAAATGTGTAGACGTCTAAAATGCTTCCATGAGAAAAGTCCTTTATCAGCAATTCTCATTAATGTCACAACAGGAAATAACGTAAGCTGTTTTATGAAGTAAAGTGAATTTTCAATATAATAATACTGTTTCAGAAAGATATACAGAGATGTACTCTGAAAGATATACAGAGATGTATTCAGAAAAAAACATTATTATGTGTTTCTCATTTTCTGAAATACTAAAAAATTTTTCAATTATAATCAAGTATTCACCCTTTTCTAATCCTTTGCAGTATAATCCCTGCAGTTTTCAATGCTAGGTTAATTTTGAATATTAACAATTAACTTCCTCAAGGGTGGTAACACTCAAGGTCACATAGTTCAAGATCATCGGTATTTCAAGGTTAAGTATCTCTAGATTATCTATCTCTCGGGGTAAGGTGAGGAATGACCTTGAAGCTAAATCAATTATATACGATAAGCAAGAGACGTACGATTGTCAGTGGTTCCTGAGTGAAGGTATACTGATATTGTTCTAAATCGTAATAACAATGGAAGACCTAGCTAAGACAATTGAGAATGCAAAAATGCAAGCTCTGGAAAAGCAGCTCATGATGCCAATCCAGCCACCAAAGAATGCTAAGTGGACACCTTTATTAAATCAATCTGTGTATTTTTTAAATAAATCCAAAAGCAAATGTGTATTTGTTGGATTATGTGCACATATGGGGTTTGCTCTAACAATAAAAGTATGTGGACTAAAGAATCAATGCATGCTGTTTGATGAAACGGAGTGGAATCAGCTAATAGCCAATCAAGGAGGGATTACTAGATACTTTCAGTCATTAGACGAAGCCTACGTACCTTTGAAACTAGGGACAAAAACGATTTCGTTTCAGCGAGTGGATAAAGCGAAAATTATAAAGGTAACGGACGCAGGAGGTGATGAATTGTGTTTAACATGGGAGTCGTTAAGTGAGCTATGGCGGTTAACACCGTTACTTGCAGTTCGGTTAAACCTTCTGTCTATATTGGACTTTCATAATTTCTACAGCAGTGTAATAAATGGAGTTGCAGACATGCCAGGTGACTGTATTGTGAACATCAAAAACGTGCTCGAACCGTTAATGAAGCTACAAATTCCGAATGTATATGGACTGTTAGAAGTAGTACATTATTTACCAGAAAAGATAGTAGTAGATATTGAAGTCAATAAGAGTATTATGTAATGTGTGGGAGCGAGAAGGTAATAGGGGGGGGGGACATATAAGGCTACGTAATCCATGCTTAACTTAATCAAATACAATGTGGTTGTGTTTAGTGAATACTTATAGTTATAGTATGCCTTGCCTACTACGTAGTAGACAAATTGACTGCATTGGAGAAATTATGCACTCAATTAGCAGCGATGGAGCAGGATGCTGCACACGAAGCTGTATATGGAGCTGGAACATTTCGTCCAGAATACTGTCAAGAGTTAGTGCAACGATACAGAAAAGGTGTACAGTTTTGTGAAGGATACATTGCAGGCAAGAAGCATTGTGATAAGTGTTTGGTTAAACAGCTCGTCGATATGCGCAGTTACAGGACTTTATACATGACATAGTGGAAGATTCATCAGAGTCAAAATTAGAAAGGAAATAAAATGAGTAGTACCGTGCAATTTAACGAAACTAAGAACAAAGTAAGGTATATGTTAACATGGGTGTATGCTCATCGACAAGCACCGAAAAGATGAATGGGAAAGTAAATATAAAAAGAGTTAATATTTTTTTACAAAATGATCATTTCGCTTTTATTCTTTCCTTCGTCAGTTGTATACATACTACATACTTATAATGTAAATTAAAACTTCATTAATCGGATGTGGTGAACACAAGTGAATTTGCACACCACATATCAAATGCTACATCATTTTGTTTAATACCATTTTTTTCTTTAAAAATATATGAATTAGAATACTGTAAAAATTTTTAAAGTTAAATCTTCTTTTGTAGATGCAAGATTGAATGTATCATATGATAATTCCAAAAATAATAATCCAATAAATCCGAAATGATCATTTTGGAAAAAGATAACTTTTTATTTTTACATAATTACGACTACAAAATATTTTCTATATTAATCTCTTCATATCTCAAAGGAACTCGTTTAAATTCAAAACCTTTTACATGGAATAGAAATTATTAGTTTATTTTTTTAAACCACAATCAATGTCTTTTCTTATATATTTGCACCTTTTATCCGATCACGTTTTTCGAACATACAACTATTTGAAAATGATGTACAATTCAAGCGATCCCTTAAATTTCCTGAGTACTTTAAAAATACTAGTTTAAATGCAGCTACTAATCCTAAAAAAGTACGTGTAAATTTAGGTAGCGTGCAATGGTCGAAACCACGCCAGATGTATGAGTTTCGATGGAATTCTATATACCTGAATGCTTAAGGTCTAGTACACGACGTTGCCAAACTGTGGAGCCTGTAACATACCGTACGTGATACAAAAAACTACATATACAGGTGGAGGTGACATCGTATTGGCAATTATACAACTAAGAGCGACGGCAACGCCAGCAATCTACAGCTGAACTAAAAATTAAATTTGTGAGTATAAGTATGACGTTATCACCTCCAGACAAAAATTTGAATTTAGGCTTCTAACACCATCTATATGCTTATACAGTCGAAAAAAGGGCAAAACGTTGTCACCTCCGAAAATGGAGGTCACAACGTTATATATGAAGTGACAACGTACGCTGGGTATCTACTTTGGAGGTGACAAGGTACCCTATATCAATATATATATATATATATATATATATATATATATATATATATATATATATATATATATATATATATATATATATATATATATATTGCAGTAATATTTCATTAAAAATATTTTATTTTGTCCCACATTAACAAATGCCCCACGTTGACAGCGACATATATAAATGCTGTAATATTGGATAATTAAAAATAATAAATTATTTTTAAAAATTTTATTATATATTTCGAAACTGTGAATAATTGCCGTTCGATCGTAGATAATTACTTTATAATTAAATTAATTTTTTTTTAAATGACTGTGAACTTTGGAAATGCTTCTCAACTTCCCTCTTTTATAAATTCTAATATGATTTGAAATTACCTTTTAATAGATTTAATAATGCAATGGTTATATAAAATTAATGTTACGTTAGTTCTAGATTAACTCAAGTTTACGTAAGAGAGTTGGGCGCCAGTTAAATAACTTAAATTAACAGAATTATATTTAATAAAGACTCATCTCAGGGTGAATGTGGTTTCTTGTGGTATTAAAAATATACAAATTGAAATTTGAAATCACTTTTAAAATTAAAATCTTAATTAATTTTAACTATTACTAAATTGTTCAAATCACTTTACTACACTTCACAAACGATAGTCTTTTCTTCAGCAAATGCCAATACAAAAAGGAAATAACTTCCTACCTTTTTATAATATTTCTTCTTTCCTTTAACTATAGATGTCTTCTTTCCCAAACCATTGGCAGAGTAGATCACTTTATGTTGACCCAGGGCTGGTTTCCAATTCAGGGTTGACTGTCTTCCTTTTGGATGGATTTTCCATATATCATCCAGACACTTGATTTTGGAACTCACTTTTGTTTATTAACTGCGGGTACAATTTCCCTTTTTCGTAGAATACTTATAATTGTTTTTTTTTTGTTTAATTAAATAAAACACCCGTTTATGGTTTTAACGTAGATTTATTATCTTGCTTAACTTTAGCAAGTAATTTATCTTAAAGGTGGTTCTTTATAATCATATACACTTTTACAATTTATACTTTTTACACCTTCGCCGTATTCAAATCACCAACTAACTTGTCTATTTAATTCTAGACTATTTACAATTTTATAATATTATCAACCACGACTTTACTCTGTCGCTTTATATTGGTAAGTGTCTATTTACATTTTACTATTGTCTTTATCACGACTTTACTCTGTCGTTTTCTATCAGTAAGTGTCTATTTACATATTTACTATATTCTCTTACACGACTTTACTGCGTCGCTTTATATTGGTAAGTGTCTATTTACATTTTACTATTGTCTTTATCACGACTTTACTCTGTCGCTTTCTATCAGTAAGTGTCTATTTACATATTTACTATATTCTCTTACACGACTTTACTGCGTCGCTTTATGTCAGGAAGTGTCCTTAATCTTACTATTTTCTAAGCTTATATACAATTGACTATTTACATAATTATATTACACAATCTGACGTCACATTACGAATTAATACAAACTGTACACTCATATAATACATAATAGCAGATTAATATTCTTATAAAAGTGACACATCTATTACAGATTAATTACCCAATACTTTTACGCAATAATAACGATCTATTTACATTAATAAAAACCTTTAAAGAATCACATAACCCGTCGATATACACATTTGGGATTATACATAATTGAATTACATCATAACAAACTTGCGAACAACTGGATGTTACGTATACTTAAGTAATCGGTGAGTAAGCTATTTGATAATAAATAAAGAAACATGTATTATTTAACCTTATTAAAAAGTATACACATTGATTATATAATCCATGACACACCATAAAATAACTTAAATTTATTTTTAATTGGAAAAGTTGATAAAAATATTTCAAAAGTGTTAGTATTTAACAAAGATTTTAGATTTTCACAAAATTTTCAAAATTTTCCAAAATTTTGAAACTACCATCCACAGCAATATATATACAGGGTTATGATAATGTAATGCACAAAATTCATAAAACGTACAACGATCACTTTGGAACAAAATGCAAAAACACGTCAAATGTTTTTTTTTATTCCGCATCTTTTGACATAAGTTACAAAAATAACACGTCAAATTTGTCAAAGTTATGACGTCATTAACATATTTTTTTAATGGGAAGCTAAGATTTTTATTACATTATTGGAGAAAGCTTGTTTTGTTACACTAGGGAACAATAGTTGCAGTAGGGCTCACATAAGAAAAAAAAACGAGAAAATGAATAAAAAACGAAATAAACGTAAGTTTCATAATAATCGTTGTACGTTTTATGAATTTTGTGCATTACATTATCATAACCCTGTATATATATATATATATATATATATATATATATATATATATATATATATATATATATATATATATATATATATATATATATATATATATATATATATATATATATATATATATATATATATATATATATATATATATATATATATATATATATATATATATATATATATATATATATATATTACTTTACCAATTTTCCGGGTTTCACTCCGCGTATTCACTATTCGGCTCCTAGAGGAACCAGACAATGGTTGACGACGTTTCGGCAAGATCACACTTGCCATCTTCAGGTCACTTCTAACTTCCTTCTGCTTCGCGTGGTTACACGATGTAGACTCAACAGTCTACATCGTGTAACCACGCGAAGCAGAAGGAAGTTAGAAGTGACCTGAAGATGGCAAGTGTGATCTTGCCGAAACGTCGTCAACCATTGTCTGGTTCCTCTAGGAGCCGAATAGTGAATACGCGGAGTGAAACCCGGAAAATTGGTAAAGTATCATATAATATCCGCGGAAACTTAAAATGTAACATATATATATATATATATATATATATATATATATATATATATATATATATATATATATCTATAGGGCACCACTATGCGTCCCCCCATGTAAAATCTTAGGTTCAAGCAGCGTCCGAAGTCACTCGGCGTCCGGATATACGGACGCTGGGTGACTAGTGCCTCAAAATTGCACCATATGAAGCTTAAAGTGTCTAGATGGCGAAAATGTAAAAATTAGCTGTGCGCAGTTTGACACCCATTCCTGATTCGTGTATAAAATCGTAGTTCGAGCGTTTGCCACACGCAGCGCTAATAGCGCGGGATTTGTATACATTTGTATACAAATTTATGGCATAGGTTTACCCTGCGTCCGCATATTTAACAAGAATTGTGTTGGTAACACTGATTCCTTTGTGGCTAGACAGTGACGTCATTTCAACGGGACTTCACTTTATGCATTGTATTTCTTAGTAAAGATTGCGTCATTTAAGGTGAAAAAAATTCGTACATATTATATTTTGTTAAAGCTATTTAAGAAACACTTTTAATACGTTTCATTTATGCGTCATGTAAATTTCGTTTAAACCGGTTTTAATTGCTCCTACAAATGGGCGATAATTTTAATAAAATCGTAAGATTTAATAAGATTTAATTCAAAGCTCTATTGATTTAAGTGAAACTAACGTAACCATTATTATATTATCATTCAGTATATAATCAATCACTGATGCTGTTAGCTAGTAATAAATCTGGCTGTTTAATCTTATCCCATATTATATTTTAAAATTTTTAAAACTCATATGTTTGTGAGGCAGACAGTGACATCATTTCAAACGGGACTTCTTATGCATTAAAATATTGAAATTAAATAACTTTTACAACTTCTAATTTGTTAGATGACATACAAACTTGAGATTTGGCACAATTATAGGAATTGGGATTCTTGTAAGTAGGAAAATAAAAAAATATATTTATGTCAACCCTCGCACCCCCTGTTAGGAGTTGTAAAACTTCTAGATGACTTAGAAACTTGAAATTTGGTGTAATTATAGGATTTAAGATTATTATAAAGAAAAATATAAAAGAAATGTTATGATGTCAACCCCTGCACCCCGTTTTGGGGTTGCAAAACTTCTAGATGACATACAAACTTGAAATTTGGTATAGCGATGGAATTTAGGACTCTCCTAAAGAAAAATTTAAAAAAAATTATTAAATCAACCCCCATATTCCATTTGGGGGTTGTAAAACTTCTAGATCACATACAAACTTGAAATTTGGTATAGCGATGGAATTTAGGACTCTCCTAAAGAAAAATTTAAAAAAATTATTAAATCAACCCCCATATTCCATTTGGGGGTTGTAAAACTTCTAGATGACATACAAACTTGAAATTTGGTATAGCGATGGAATTTAGGACTCTCCTAAAGAAAATTTAAAAAAAAATTATTAAATCAACCCCCATATTCCATTTGGGGGTTGTAAGACTTCTAGATCACATACAAACTTGAAATTTGGTATAGCGATGGAATTTAGGACTCTCCTAAATAAAAATTTTAAAAAAATTATTAAATCAACCCCCATATTCCATTTGGGGGTTGTAAAACTTCTAGATGACATACAAACTTGAAATTTGGTATAGTGATAGGGTTTAAGACTCTCGTAAAGAAAAACATAAAAAATTTAAACAAAAAACATAAAGTCAACCCCCGCACTTTATTTGGGGGTTGTAATACTTCTAGATCACACACAAACTTGAAATTTGGTATATTTATAGGGTTTAGTATTCTAGTAAATAAAAATTAAAAAAAATGTTATTATGTCAACCCCGCATCCCCTTTTAGGGTTGTAAAACTTCTAGATGACATACAAACTTGAAATTTGGTATAGCGATGGAATTTAGGACTCTCCTAAATAAAAATTTTAAAAAAATTATTAAATCAACCCCCATATTCCATTTGGGGGTTGTAAAACTTCTAGATGACATACAAACTTGAAATTTGGTATAGCGATGGAATTTAGGACTCTCCTAAATAAAAATTTTAAAAAAATTATTAAATCAACCCCCATATTCCATTTGGGGGTTGTAAAAGTTCTAGATGACATACAAACTTGAAATTTAGTATAGCGATGGAATTTAGGACTCTTCTAAAGAAAAATTTAAAAAAATTATTAAATCAACCCCCATATTCCATTTGGGGGTTGCAAAACTTCTAGATGACATACAAACTTGAAATTTGGTATAGTGATAGGGTTTAAGACTCTCGTAAAGAAAAACATAAAAAATTTTATTAAGTCAACCCCCGCACTTTATTTGGGGGTTGTAATACTTCTAGATCACACACAAACTTGAAATTTGGTATATTTATAGGGTTTAGTATTCTAGTAAATAAAAATTTAAAAAAATGTTATTATGTCAACCCCGCATCCCCTTTTAGGGTTGTAAAACTTCTAGATGACATACAAACTTGAAATTTGGTATAGCGATGGAATTTAGGACTCTCCTAAAGAAAAATTTAAAAAAATTATTAAATCAACCCCCATATTCCATTTGGGGGTTGTAAAACTTCTAGATCACATACAAACTTGAAATTTGGTATAGCGATGGAATTTAGGACTCTCCTAAATAAAAATTTTAAAAAATTTATTAAATCAACCCCCATATTCCATTTGGGGGTTGTAAAACTTCTAGATCACATACAAACTTGAAATTTGGTATAGCGATGGAATTTAGGACTCTCCTAAAGAAAAATTTAAAAAATTATTAAATCAACCCCCATCTTCCATTTGGGGGTTGTAAAACTTCTAGATGACATACAAACTTGAAATTTGGTATAGCGATGGAATTTAGGACTCTCCTAAAGAAAAATTTAAAAAAATTATTAAATCAACCCCCATATTCCATTTGGGGGTTGCCAAACTTCTAGATGACATACAAACTTGAAATTTGGTATAGTGATAGGGTTTAAGACTCTCGTAAAGAAAAACATAAAAAATCTTATTAAGTCAACCCCCGCACTTTATTTGGGCGTTGTAATACTTCTAGATCACACACAAACTTGAAATTTGGTATGTTTATAGGGTTTAGGATTCTAGTAAATAAAAATTAAAAAAAATGTTATTATGTCAACCCCGCATCCCCTTTTAGGGTTGTAAAACTTCTAGATGACATACAAACTTGAAACTTGGTATAGCGATAGAATTTAGGACTCTCGTAAAGAAAAATTTAAAAAAATTATTAAATCAACCCCCGTATTCCATTTGGGGGTTGTAAAACTTCTAGATGACATAAAAACTTGGAATTTGGTTTAGTTATAGGGTTTAGAGTTCTCGTAAAGAAAAATATAAAAAATTGTTATTATGTTAACCCTCCGCTACCCCTTTAGGGGTTGTAAAACGGGACTTCACTTTATGTATTTAAGTAATGAAATTAAATAGTCTTTATAACTTCCGAATTTCTAGAGTACATACAAACTTGAAATTTGGTATATTTACAGAGTTTCGGATTCTCGTCTAGCGAAAAATTAAAAAAACGTTAAAAAAACCCATATTTATATTTTCAAAATTTTGTTCTGTTTTGGGTAGCAGCCACCTCTTAGAATTTCTACACACGGGAAAAATAGTAAACCATCTTTGCGTTTCATTTTCGAACGGGTGCCGTGAAAGAACATAAAAAGTCACCTATTTTATAGATTTTGCGAAGTTCAGGGTCTAAGGGGGTAGCAACCAACCCTTAGAATTTTGAAATACGGGAAAAATAGTAAATAATCTTTGTTGCGGTTCATATTTGAATGGGTGACGTGAAAGAACATAAAAAGTTACATACTTTACGGATTTTGCGACATTAAGGGTCTAAGGGGTAGCCAGCCATCCCTTAGAATTTGCAAATGTGGAGAAAATAGTAAAGCACTTTATTTGCGTTTCATTGTTGAATGGGTTGCGTGAAAGAACATAAAAACGCACATGCTTCACCGATTTTGCGAAATTCAGGATATAAGGGGGTAGCAGCCAACCCTTAGAATTTCTAAATGTGAAAAAATAGCAACGATTTTTGTTGCGCTTCATTTTCATGGTTATCATGAAAAAACATAAGAAGTCGCATATTTTATGGTTAATAATATACAAGATACTTTTTAGATTTTGCAAAATTCAGATTTCAAAGGTGTACGAGTCACCACTTCAAATGTTTAAATGTGAAAAAAATAGTAAACACTTAGCCACTTAACGGGTTCTGGCCTATTTAACAGTCTACACTCAATCATCCGGACAAGCTTTTGGTTATAGTAATGGAATTAAAAGAACTTCGTAGATTTCGGCTTCTTGTTTACGAAAACAGTATTAGAATACATTCACTTTATTATTTCATTATCATTCACTTTAAACCTGTAGTACCTTATTACTTTTTTATTCAGAATCCCACTTGCTATCGATTTCCATACTTCAAATCTAATCGTTCCATTTAAAAAAACCCTGATGATGATATCCAGCACCAGCACAAGTTCTAAGATGTGTTCTGATTTCGTAAACTAGAGGTCAAAGTATACAAAGTTCTTTTAATGCCACTGCTATAGTCACAAGCTTGTTGGAATGATTCAGTGTAGACTGTTAAACAGGACACCCTGTATAGTCTTCAATATCTTCCTCTGAATCGCAGGAAAATTAATTTAGTGACAAGCGGTTTGGACAAAAAATTGTTTTTTTTGTTATTGCACTGTTATTGTTAAAATTAGGAACATTTTTTTGAGAAAAATAATGCCTACATGAAAAGTGTTCATTTAACCAAAACGAAATCAAAAAATTAATAAACAAGAAAACATAATTCCCTATTTTTTATATAAATCTTAAATGAATTGCTTTTTGGTCTGAAAATTAGAACCCAAGGTTTCTTTCTATAACCCCTACAAAAATTTCATAGATATATGGCATGTACTTTCTGAGATAAAAACTAATTTGTTTTTAATAAAATTGTCCCTAAAAATGGGTACCTTTTATTACCTATTGTCTGATAAAAACAAAAGTAGCTATAGCATTTAGAAATATAATATTTTACTAAAGTTAAGCTTTATTAAAGTCAGAGGACTCGAGAAAAAAATGGATATTAGATAATCAGGAATATAACTCAATATTATAGTTTAAAAGACGTCCTTATAAAAATTTAATGTTGTTAGCAAGACAATATTTCCTTGTAAGCATGGATTAAATTTCATTGCAGGTGTGCAAGTCTATAAAGTGACGTAATTTTGTGTATGCTATAACGCATATGCTCAGCACACGTAAAAAACAAAAGCTAATTATTGTGTAAAATGACACTTAATTCGAATTCTAGTTAGCGAATAGATTATGATATTGGGCTATTGCCAGAAATTCCATTTTTTTCAAATTATGCACGATGGTACATTTTATATACTAGAATGATTGCTTGAAGCTGGAAAAAGAACTTAAAATTGTCTGCTAATAGACCCAACCTGTGTATTCTTGTATATAACTTTTTTCGGTCAGTTGTGTTTACAAATTTTTAATCGTGTTCCTTTTAACACTCGTTTTTCGGGGATTTTCCAAGGAGTAGAGGTTCTCTTTTGCAATTATGAATTTGATAAAAGGTTACAGCTGTACATATAAGTAAATGTAAAAAACAATTCATTTATGCAGCATTCATTCGGAGCATTTAAGAATTAAAGTAAACATTTTAGGTTCTCAGAATTGTATGATGAACAATTTGACGTCGCGTCATCAAACATCGTATCAAATATCATGTTACTGAAGATTTTAGTTGCCCATGCAAATTAAAATCTTAATTATTTATGCTGCCAGATTTTAAATTTTTCTTTATATTCTTGAATCTGAAATTTTTTGAAAATATTTTAAATGTTTACACTTGAAACCACCAAAACAAATTTTGGTTAAAAAGTCTTGAATAATTAATGTTTTAAATGCGTTAATAGGATTGAATTAAGATTATTATTTTTTGTTTAAAAGAGTGACATGGAATTATAAATTATAGGACCTTCGTCCAGCTTCAAGCAATCATTGTAGTATAAAATGTACCATCGTGAATAATTTTTTCTATCAAAGAAGGAAAGTGGCAAACACTCTCTTATACTGCATGCACGCAGGCCCCAGTTTTTTTCTGCCTGTCATTTTCTACGAGTTTCTCAAAATATTTTTTTATGTCACTATGTGTAGTTTATAGCAATTTAAATTTGTCCAACAAGCGTTGATCTTCGTACACTGGTATAACACCGTAAGCGTTTCAAAATGGAAAACAGCATTCCAATTATACTGTCTCAACAAGGATTTTCGAAGCTCCACTGTCTTTGAGGTATAGCCCAATGCATGAGAGTACCACTTTTAGGAGATGAATCCCTCCAAGACCAAGCAATAGGTTGGAATTTTTGTTAGACACACTGAATTTATTTGAGCATGTGATGTACTTCTTCATTGCATTACAATGAACCCTTTAGTTCAGTTACATTTGATTTTCTAAGAAATAGAGAAACCATACAAGATCCTTGGGAAGGTTTTTACTTCATTTTTTTCGTTAACGTCACTATTTCCTTTTGTTTTGATACTACAGTAGCTTTTGAGCAGTACAGTAGTTTTTCTTTTCCTTTGTGTCATAATTTTTTGCAGTTTTCAATTTTCCAACACCATAGTGTGTTATTGTCGAATAATTTATATGAAGAAAAGAAGTTGTCAAGGAAAATATTATGATTAGGGTTATTCTCTACAATAGATAGTAGATAAAAAACAAAGTTAGGCATTGGAACTAGAGAAGCAGTTCAAGGTCCTAGGACTAGCAGAAATACATAAAACAAAATTAAATAGCTTATCGGTATCTCCAGTGTAAGTGACTCCTGCGTACAATGTTGCTTCCTCACGGCTTGCTCCAAAATTATAAGTCTGGATTTCTTCAGCTAGTTTGCAAGCATAATTTTCAGAGAAGTCTATATGTAGTAACCCTTCATTCTTACTAAGACTGTTTTTCAGTGTGTTCTAAGCAGCATTTTCATTTTTAATGTTAAATTTATATTTATTTTTAAAGTTTTCATTTCTTCTTGAACCTCTCCCTGCAACTCTCGGACAGGTTTAGTAACATTGATTTTAGCTGCAATCTTAACATTAAATTGAACCTTTTCTTCATTTTATTTTGACATTTCAGAGGCCTGCCATACATATGCAATGCGGAAGCCTTACTACATGTTACAGGAGTTCATATGAATTTTCATTATCTACACGTTTTAGTGGCATTAGTTTTTGTGGTTTGAAGCTTATGTTTGCACGTTGCTTGTACAAACAGGTAGCTCTGGATATTTCATTAGGTTTGCATACATAATATAGACGGTAATAACATAGGGATGGCATCGAGAGAATGTACTGTAGGATATTTTTGTTTTGTGTGCAAGGCCAATTGTTTTATTTGCTAAACTATAAAGACGATAGTGTCGAATATCAATGGACATCAACAAAGCACTTAAAAATCTTTTCCGTTGGTTTTTTGACCTCCAGAAACTCTCCAAGGTTTCACCAGCGAGTCATGCAGAACTAGAGTACGGATTGCTTATTTCTCATTGCTTTTCCCTTTTCCAGGTCCAAGTCCAACAAAACGTTTCCGTGCAGTTTTTTTTTATTCAGAGATGGGCATTAGTTTTTCTTCAGGTGTTTTCATAACTGTATTGTTTTCAGTTTTTTTCTACTTAAATGGTTTCTTCTTCTTTTCACATTCTCAAGTTTGCTCAAAACAAATAACCAGAAACCCAAGTACAGAGAGGTTTCTTTTTGTATCTGAACTTGCCCGACGAAGAGCACACAAAAAAATTGAACAGCTAAAAAATCATGTGGCAGGTCAATCACCGCTGGATATTTTTCTAAAACTCTTTGATGATGAAGTTCAAGATATAGTATTGCGATATTTTGTAAAGTAGGCTCATGATAAATAATACACACGATTTTATATTTACAAGGGAAAAACTTTTCAGTTTTATTGGCATCCTGTTTTTATTAGGCTATCATACGTTGCCCCAAGCTAATTTGTATTGGTATGTTGAAGAAGGCAAAAGAGTCGATATTGTATAGAACTGCATGAGTAAAAACAAATTCAGAAATATTCAGTAAGGTCGATAAAACTGTTACATTTTCTAACTTTGCAGCCTTTTTTACATCTTCTTTTTCTTAAGGTGTTGTCTTCTTATAGAAGGTTAGCAACAACTTCGGCAAATCGTTCACTATCTTTTGCTATTCTTAGTAATAACTGTGAGTTTAGGCCAGTGCAGTTTCTCACATTTCTCAACCATGAGCCTTGTCTCCTGCCAGTTCTCTTCTACCCTCAATCTTGCCCTCCATTATCAGTCTTAGGTATGGTTCAGCAGAAGTTCAAGAGTTGCAGGGAGAGTTTCAAGAAGAAATGAAAACTTTAAAAATAAATATAAATTTAACATTAGAAATAAAAATGCTGCTTACAACACACTGAAAAAGAGTCTTAGTAAGAGTGAAGGGTTACTCCATATAGTCTTCTCTGAAAATTATCCTTGCAAACTAGCTGAAGAAATCCAGACTTATCATTTTGGAGCAAGCCGTGAAGAAGCAGTCATTTACGTTGGAAATACCGATAAATTATTTAATTTTGTTCTATGTATTTCTGCTAGTGCAGATCATGTCCTGCAGCTATTTGGGCACACTTAATCCTGTCTTTACCTTTCTGTCGCAACAATTGCCAAGAATCCAAACAGTTTATTTGTTTTCAGATAGACTATCCATTCTTTAATAAGGTAATTAGTTATCTTTAAACTTTGATGCATTGAGTATTCCTTAACTATCTTTGTAACATAAACGGTTTTTGTATTTAGTCAAAGTAAAACTTCTAACCGAGAAACAAGAACAACGACGAGTGACATGGACTAAATATGTAGTTGTCCTAGACAATGTTCCAGAGAATGACTGGTATAAGGTCATATTCAGCGACTAGTCAAAGTCTGGTGTTTTCGTTGGTTACTCTCGCAAAAGAGTGATCGGAGCTAAACATGAAGCATTCCATAAGTACTGCTTAAAACGTACGGTTAGGTTTCCTCAAGGTGCAATAGTTTAGAGCTATATGTCAGCTGGAGGGTTAGAATTATTTCAGTCCATAGACGGCACAGTTAATGTTGAAAAGTATCAGCAAATTCTTAACGCTAACTTGTTACCAATCGTTAAAAATCGATCTTGACCGCGATTTAATCTTTCAACAAGATGGTGCTTCTTACCACACATCAAAAACGACCAAAAAATGGTTTGAAAATCATAATTTCAAAGTTGTTGAATGATCCTCAAGCAGTTCGAATCTTTAGTGTTATTGAATTTGAAATTATCAGCAAGTGGGGCATTATCCAATTTAGATAATTGTAATCCCCAAGTTAGAAGTATGTCAGCCAAAATTAAGCGGCGAATAAAGCAAAGCGAGATGTTAAATCTTATTGAATTGTATTTATAAACTGCTATCTGAATATTTAGTTGTCAGCGAGTTTTGTTGAATGCAGCTGCTTACTGCTGACATTTTAAATGCCCCCTCGCACGTTTTTGGCGAGCATGCAAAATGTCAAGAAATAGGGTATTTTTCTTGTACAAAAAAGGAGAACAAAACTTCGTTCCTGATATGAAGAAATGTGGCCTATATCAAGATATTGAAGCAACTCTTTACAGGTTAACTTTACAAAAAGATATGCTCTAAAATTGAAAAGGAAACGCCAAATGCTAGAAAAGAACAAGAGGAAAAGAGGCAAATTTACCGCAAAACGAAAACTACTGCACTTCCAGACACAGATTATGGTGTCACAGAAAAGGCTGAGCTGTTATCACCTGAAGAGTATAAAATTCAAGAAATCGAGTTCCGTAACACCTTGAAAAAGTCCAAAGAAGAGATTACCCATCTAGAACGAAATACTGTCGGTCAGTCAAGGAACCCTCTCTGGAAACAAGAAAGATCATTGAGATTGACTGCATCTCACTTCGGAAGAGTCTGCAAATTGCAAGCCAAAACATCTTGCGTGAACACAGTTAAGGAAATACTGTACTCAACATTTACAGGAAATAGAGCAACGCATTATGGCTTGGAACATGAGCCAATTGCCATAAAAGAATTTGAAAGTGAATACAACTTGGAAGTAAGAGAATGTGGATTATTTATTGATCAAGAACACCCATTTCTGGCTGCAAGCCCCGATGAACCTGTTAATGAAGATGCCATTATAGAAGTTAAATGTCCACTAGTTATAGAGAAGATACCTCTTGGGGAAGCAATACGCAGAGCAGAAAAATTACCTTCATGCACCGAGATAACGATGGCAAGATATGCCTCAAAAGAAATGACAAGTATTTTTATCAAGTACAAGGGCAACTGGTAGTAGTTTCAACTACTACATACAGAGTGTATTGTCGGTTTTGTTGCATACGCGAATAGCATGTAAAAACCCAGTTTCTAAGATATTGACTCCCCTAATTTTACACTGAACAACACATTTGAGGTCCTTAAAATTTTTTGAAAATAATTATGGTGTACGTTATAGATGTTATAGATACTCTTAATATGGAGCATTTAAATCTGGAATTAGATTTTGTCTAGTACCCTTGGTTAAAAAAAATTATGATGATGGAGAGCATTTTAATCGAATTGTATACAAAATAATTTAACAATATTCACAAAAACTTACAGACTTTTTCTTTTACTTTGTCTTTTATAGTCGCTGGAGGTTTCCGTAATCAATGTCTAACAATTGCCAACACTAGTCTGATCTAGATCTAGAATCTAGCATAGATGTTGTAAATTTTTAATTCTGCTTCCATAGTTTATAGTTTTGCGAACGACATATTTGGGGTAAAGGGGACATAAAAGACTTATAAATCGTCATATCAGTGGCGTATTTGGGAGGGGGGCAACGGGCAGGGCCCCCCGAATTTCTTTTAATAGTTCAGGTTATTTATGTCAAAATCTAAGTATTTTGATTCGGAATTTATATAGAGTAGCCCCCGCCAAAAAAAATTCCCAAATAAGTGACTGCGTCATATATATCTTCAAAATAAATGAAAATGGGAGTAATAAAAGAGAACTAATTTTATAAACTTTAGAACTAAATAAATAACTTTAAGTGTACCGACAACAGTGGATTAAAATATACGCAAGTATCAGAACTGACATACTATTTCAAAAACGGAGGGTGCTACAACAACTCTAATTGCACTTCTGAAGACAGCATTCCAAAATACAAATGCACCCACTTTCAAATGAATAATTTTCACTGTTGTACAGTGTAGTTTATAGGAAAAGTCACTACAGAGAAGTTCTAGATCTTATTGACTACTATTCAAAACAGTCTTCTTTACCATTCTGTGTTAAATAGCTTCCAAGATGCAAGCGATGTTATAGTATAGGAAAATAAAATGATTGTAAATGGGAAATTTGCTAATAAGCAAATTTCCCATTTACAATTTTATTTTCCTATGCCAAAAAATCGCTTATAGCATGGCAGCTGTTTAAAAATTTTAGTTAAAGAAATGGTAAAGTGGGGTAGGGGGTGATGAATAGTACTCAAAGGGATTTGCAACTTTTCATCTTAAATAATTAGGGGAGCCAATATCTGAGAAAGTGTCTGTGCACATGCTATTTGCCTACTTATGGAAGAAAAACGAAAATACACCCTGTATATTGTTCTAGTTATTACATTACAATTTATTGCATTACAATTAATTTGGTTTCGATTAGTATCTGTTTTAATAATAATAATAATAATAATTTTAATAAGAAAGAAAATTTTCAGTACAAATAAAATAATAATGTTAACTGTTAATGTTAATTTTATGTAAATAAATCAATTTATGTAATTAGAAATATAAAAAATATCAAAAATGTTTAAAAGGATAGAAATATTATAAATCATCAATCTACAATCTAATAATAGTAACAAATTAATTATTAATAATAAAAATTAAATTCGTTAAAGAATAACAATATCACAATATTACCAAATAATTGACTTTTTTTCGCACATTCTGTTCAGGGAAACAGAATATGCGAAAAAAAGACTAAGACTATAGAAAATTTATATATAAGTAAATACTTTATAAATCTAAATCAACAAAGGGTGAAATTATAACAACAGTAGATTAGTAATAATAAGGGATCTGTTTGTCTTACAGTTCTCCAGTTAAATCTATAATTTAATCATGAATGCTCTTACATGTGTATAAACTAAAAAACAAACAAAAACTGTGCTGCGCATGTATTACATAGATTCTTATATGAATAACAAAAGTGTAAATTTGATTTATTTTTTATTTTATTTTATTGCATATTTATTTCGTATTATTAAGTAATTATTATTACATAATATTATTAAATGTACGTAGCACAACAGTGTTTTTTTTTCAATAGACTAAATATTCCGAGAAATTATTTAAGAATTTAAAATATTATTTGGGTATAATATTTCTACAATAAACCTTGCCAATCAATTTTGCCATTTTCAACTTATGTGCTACCTAGACAAAAATGAATTGTTTTATTAAAATTTCCTTCAACTTCAGCGCGTCTTGAATTTCAATAATAAAAATTGTGACGAGTAAAATAATAAGGCTGACGTGTTTTATAATTACGTACAGACGTGTATGCTAATATATATTGAACATATTTCGACTGATGATTCACGCTACTCCTGAGGGTTCTTAATACGAGCAACATTTCCACTGATAATTCACGCGGTGCAATAGTTTACCAAGTTATAGGTCTTAAAAGTATTAATTTCATAGAAAAAAACTTCAAATAAATCTTATTGGAAATTTTGTGTTCTACAAATTTGGTTATTACCATTTTTAGTGTATAATCAACCATTAACTATATATTTAGTAATAACCATGTTGAGAAAGTTTAGCGCGATATAAATATTTAACATAAACATTTAATTGAGAAAAATAATGCCTACATACGAAAAATGTTCATTTAGCCAAAATGAAATCAAAAAATCTTGATGCTATCTCTATTAATAAACAAGAAAACATAGTTCCCTATTTTGTTATATAAATCTTTAATAAAACGCTTTTTAATAGCATAATAATCGCAAGGTTTCTATCTAACCACTACAAAAATTTCATAGATATATGGCATGTACTTTCAGAGATAAAAATTAATTTCTTTTTAATAAAATTGTTCCTAAAAATGGGTACATTTTTATTACCTATTTGTCTGATAAAAACAAAATTATTTATAAATTATTAACAAAAGCATTATTACTATTATTAGCACTATTATTACTATTATTTAAGACCTTCTTATAAAAATGTTTATTAGCAAGATAAAAAACCGTTGCATTACACCATTCCCTGTTAAGCAATGTTATGTGGATGACTAATGCATTATCAAATTTCCCAAAATTCTGACTGTTTATTTTAACATGGTTTATTTACTGATTGCAGGGGTCGAAGTAGTTAAAGTGTGACGTTATCTTGTGTATGCTATCATAACCGTCTATAACTTCTTTCGACTCACTTTTATTAATTTAATTTTGCTAAAAGAGCTGATTTTACTTATAGAAAGCATTTGTAGGTTATTGCTCGCTTACACAAGACGTATGTTTAATTAGGGGAAGCCACGAACTTTATACTTTTTACATAAAATCTTCCCATGCAAATGAAAATCTTGTTCCTTAAATTATTTATGTTCGAAATTTTAAATGTTACTTTAGATTCTGAAACCTAAACATTCTTTGTTGAAAACTAAATTAAAGTTCACTAACGGCTTTAATCGTAAAAGTCGTTACAAAACATTATTCTGGATCACTTGAAACCCCCGAAACAAATTTTGGTTAAAAAACCTTGAATAATTCTTGTTTTAAGTACTTTACTAGGATTTAATTAAAATATTTTGTTTTGGCAAGAAAAGGAAAGTGGCAAACACTCTCTTATACTGCATACACAGGTCCCTGTTCTTTTCTACTTGTCATTTTCTACGAATTTCTCAAAATATTTTTTAATACCGCTTTATGAAGTTATCTAGAGCAATTGAGGCGCTTCTTACAAAAACAGCCATAGTCCAATAATTCAAATTTCGTGGTTAATATCGTTATATACGAGGGAAGATCAGTATTTACGGTCCCTGACATAGTAGGCTTTGCATGATATCGTCACTCATTTTTCTATGAGAACTGTCATTACTAATTATTTGTTGTGTCAAGTTTTGCGTAGGTGCGTGTTGTTCTTTGAAAGTTATTAATAATTAAGCTGGTCGATAACAGACAATTTTTAAAAATGGAAAAAAGTGAAGTCAGAGCGGTGATAAAGTATTTGCAAAAAAAAGGATTAACACCTACTGAAATTCACAAGGATATGACAGACGTTTTAGGGGACTCTGCCCCTTCTTACCAAGTGGTGAAAAATATGTCTCGTGAGTTTAGATTAGGCAGAACAACTTGCGAACATGCGAAAGGTGCGGGACGTCCAGTCTGTGTCACCGTTGACAAAAACATCAATTTGATCCATGATATGGTAATGGCAGATAGATGACTGACTATTCGCCATATCGCAGAAATAACGAACATCTCTTATGGGTCAGTTGAAAATATTTTAAGAAATGTTCTTGATCTCAGAAAAATTTCGGCGCGTTGGGTTCCAAAGATGCTGACCGTCGATCAGAAACGCTCTAGAGTGCTGCATTCGGAAGCCAATTTGGAGTACCTGAAGGCCAATCGGAAGCAATTTCTCACTCGCTTTGTGACTGTGGATGAAACATGGGTGCACCATTTTGATCCTGAGACGAAAAGACAAAGTATGGAGTGGCATCACAGAGGTTCTCCACCTCCACGCAAATTTCGAGTTCAACGGGCGGCTGGAAAGATTATGGCCACAGTGTTCTGGGATGCAGAAGGAATTTTGATGATCGATTATTTGCAGCGTGGACACACAATAACGGGTTCTTATTATGCAGGGTTAATTCCAAAATTGCGCGAAAGCAACGACCGAAAAAGACCAGGAAAGTTGGCACACAAAATTATGTTCCATCAGGACAACGCTCCAGTTCACAAGAGCTGCATTGTCATGGCTGCCATACAGAACGCTGGCTTTGAAATCCTAGAACACCCTCCATATTCACCAGACCTGGCACCCAGTGATTACCATCTATTTCCAAAATTAAAGGAAAACCTGCGTGGAAAAAAATATGGAGACGACAATGAAGTTATGACCGCAGTAAATGGCTGGTTTGAGGAGCAACCGGAAAATTTCTTCCTGAAAGGCATTGAAGCATTGGAACATCGGTGGACCAAGTGCATTGAAGTCCATGGAGATTATGTTGAGAAATAAATAAATAATGTTTTAAAAATTCTTTCTCTTTCTATATCAGGGACCGTAAATATTGATCTACCCTCGTATGTTTATGAGGTTGCCCATCGATTGGTTTACTCGGTTTCTGCAAAAACGGCCCTAGTCCACAGTTATAGCGTCGAAAAGTTTGAATAGTTCCACAAAAACAACCATAGTCCGCTTGGGTTTCTACAAAAACAACCATAGTTCTGGGCAATAGTTGTTTTCACTGAAAATCAGTTGTTGAAGCATAAAACATAACCTTCAATAATAAAAACAGATTTAGTGTAATTGGCGATTTCTTATAAAGATTATATATTTCATTATATAGGTTATATATTTCTTATAAAGATTATTGGACCGTTTTCAGCACAAAATTTAATATTAAGTTTGGTCTCCCTAGATCTGACACTTGCACTGTTTGCGATCGCTTCTTCTCAAAACTAAATTTATCTTCTGATTTAGATGAACGTCGAAGTATTGAAATGGAAAAGAATCTTCATCTGGCTAATGCAGATAGATTTTATGAAATAAAAAGACAATGTAAGATTAAAGCCAAGCAATTTGTTATTTTTAAACTTTGATACATTGAGTGTTCCTTAACTATCTTTGTAACACAAACATTTTCTGTATTCACTCAAAAAAGCCAATTCTAACCGAGAAACAAGAAGAATGACGAGTGGCATGGGCTAAATCTGTAACGGCACAGTTATTAATGCTGAAATGTATCAACAAATTCTTAACGCTAACTTGTTACCAAGTGTTAAAAACCTTCATCTCACCACGATTTCATCTTTTAACAAAACGATGCTTCTTGTCACACATCAAAAACCACCAAAAGGTAGTTTGAAAATCATAACTTTAAAATTTTAGAATGGTTCTCAAGCAGTCCGGATCTAAGTATTATTGAAACCTTGTGGCAGAAGATGAACAACTGAGAAACATACCTCCAAAAACAATTCCCATGAAGAATTTGAAATTATCAGAAATTGGGGCATCATTCACTTCAGAATATCGGAATCCCCAAGTTAGAAGTATGTCAGCCAAAATTCAAGCGGTGAATAAAGCAAAGGGAGATGTTACTTAATTGTGTTTTTGGAATGCTGCCCGAATATTTAGTTGAATTTTTGAAAATTGTTTTCTGCAGATCTTGTTTTTACAGAAGGAAATAGTTATTGGTAGAAAATGGTGTAATTTGGAACACTAGTTAGAAAAATAAAAATGGAATTCAAAAAAGCGCTGGCAGATTGAATTGTCTGATTTTTTATTTCAAAATTGCAACTGTCCGAATATTTAGTTGTTAGGGCTCGTACATGTTTTGTAAATAGATAATTCCTCCAATTGTTGTCAATATTGACTTACCTTTTGAAACGATGTAGAAATATCAATAAATTAGTATAGGTTTTATATTATGAATCTTTTCTCATTATAATATGAGTTAATCACTGGTAATGCTGATTTATTTTAGAAGTCTTTTTTACATCTCATTATAATATGAGTTAATCACTGGTAATGCTGATTTATTTTAGAAGTCTTTTTTACTAGTTTTCTGTTTCGTCGCAACACGGGAATGACGGTTATTCTACAGGAATGATAATAATAAAACAACTAAGCAGGAAAAAATGTTTTATTGAAAAGTAAATAACTAAATAACATATTCTTTGACAAACAAACATTGGAAAAAAAGTTATACTAAATCTGGGCACGTTCAAATACATCTAATTTTTCTGGAAACTGAAACTTCTGTTTCATCACAAAAAATCACTATAACATAGAAAGGGGGAGATAAAAGGTGTCTTTTACACATAATAGCAGGTTACTACAGCGCACCTATTAATTGTACGGTGCAGTTAAAGATGTTCCATGGAAATGAGGAAAATAAAATGTATAGAAAAGCTGTAAAAACCTATATTTTTTATACGTCTTAGATTAAAACAACATCAAGGATATACTTTGGTCATGCAGAAATAAATCGAGTCCCTTTAAAAAATTGGAAAAGTATATAATTACTGTAAAACACTTGTTGGTTACATGCCATGGGAATGATAAATTGTTAATTAAGATACTGATTATTAAATAAAAATTGGTTATTTAGATAAAATATATAACTTGTTTTATGTAGAGTATATATAACTAACAATTTTAAAGAAAAAAAGTGCTTTTTAATATTATTGTATACGATTTCTAAGCAGGATACTTGAAATATACATCGTTTGAGATATTTACCCAAATCTCACAGAGAAACATCGATAACTTATTACCAGAATGTATATTTAAAAGGCAAATTTAATCAAAGGTTGTTGATGAAACTACATATTTGCAGATAATAAAAATTTCTTAAAATATTATTGCAAAACACACATGAAAATGATCCGAAATAAAAAAACTAAACATATTATTAGTTGCAGTCAAGGTTGGTCATGGCTGGAATTTCTATTATATTAGCATGATATATCTCAGGATATTATTTACTATTATAAACGCACAGCTGTTTTTTAATAAAATATTTTCTAAATTTGAGCTTTAACGCTAATTTTAATCTTCTGAATTACATAGATGATTATATAGTAAATGATAATAATGGTTAACGCATGTTTAATTTAAATCAATAATCTTTTAATTTCTTGTAGAAACCTCAAACGTATTAGGAACGAAAAATGTAAGGCAATCTTTTATTACGATTATCTCCCATTTGCAGTGCAAAACCACCTACAAGTTTTAAATAAAATTCTGACGCATAAATGAAACGTATTATAAAAGTGTTTATTAAACAGCTTTACAAAATATAATATGTAGCAATTCTTGTCACTTGAAATGACGCAATCTTTACTCAGAAATGGACACTGGATACGGAAAAATACACTAAAAAGTAATTACACTTTAAAAATAACTACACAGGATTAATTAACTAATATTAAAAAAATGCAGAATCGACTACTTTCTGTTAAATTCGAAATTTTGTTTTTGAGAATAAAAGATAACCGTGATTTTATTCATTTTATTACTAATTTCCAGTTTAGACTTTAAATGATCGTTAACCTATAATAATAAATAAACCTATACAATTGAAATAGTTTTCATATAGAAAATACATATTAAAATCAACTGACCTAATTGGAACAATCGTAATAATTTAATATCTAAAATGTCCTTTAAGAGCAATCATAGTGTATACTGTATACGAAAATACGTTTATCGCTTAACTCAACTGTTTTTTTTGTAATCAGAATTTTACCTTTGTACTAAAATGTATTACAGAAGGGCAATAAGAAATAAAAAACGAATCTGATATGTTTAATTAGGTATTGAAATGAAAATGCTTTCCTAATATTTCTTAATTTCATAAAATCAATTATTTAATAGACATGTAAAACGTAGTTTCTAGTACAGTTCTAACATAAATACAAAACAAAACCCAAACGTATTTTAGCCATTATAATAGTAATATTGTAAATTTTAGCGTCGAATTCGATATCAACGACCTTAGAAACACCTTTAAGGACAAAATCTCATACAAATCCAATAAAAATTCTAATTTTACGACATTTTTATGTTTATGGTACCTTAAAACTTATTTAAAACATTTTAAATAAAATTCAGACACACATGAATGGAAGTGAAAGATTTATTAAGTAGCTTTAATAAAACATAATTATTTTTGTCACTTTAAATGACGCAATCCTTACTGAGAAACACACATAGTACTTTGACAACGCAGAGAGCTATATCAAATCCGCTTATTTCGAATTACTCCCAGATGTTAAGTCTTATGCAAATAAATCAAATTTTAATTATCATGGCCGCCATATTTCATCCGTCCTTTAAGATTTGCAAACGCTGACATCAAATTTGAAATCAGCGACTTGAAAAACCCCTTTGTAGAATATTTGATACAAATCCAAAAATATTTCGAGTTTTATGATGTTTTATGCATATAGTATTTTAAATCTGAAAGCCTTTTAAATAAAATTCATACACATACAGAACGAAACTAAAAGTATTTATTACATAGCGCTAATAAAATAGAATTATTTTTGCCAGTTTAAATGACGCAATCTTTACTCAGAAATGCAGAGAGTAACTCGACACCGCAGACAGGCAAAGGAATTCAAGCAGGCTGGCCAATACTGAAAAAATAAATGGACGCTGTATAAACCTATAGCTTGCATAAAATAAACAGACGCTGAATAAACCTATAGCTTGCAAAAGACGCTGACTGATACCATCAATTATATACACTTATATACGCCGGACGCTGGGCGCTACGCTTTTGGTCCGGACGCATGGTAGGCCTCTATAGATATATATATATATATATATATATATATATATATATATATATATATATATATATATATATATATATATATATATATATAAATGATTAGAAGTATTTTTTCCCATTATTATAACACTTTCTTGTATATGTATATATATATATATATATATATATATATATATATATATATATATATATATATATATATCTATAGGGCACCACTATGCGTCCCCCCATGTAAAATCTTAGGTTCAAGCAGCGTCCGAAGTCACTCGGCGTCCGGATATACGGACGCTGGGTGACTAGTGCCTCAAAATTGCACCATATGAAGCTTAAAGTGTCTAGATGGCGAAAATGTAAAAATTAGCTGTGCGCAGTTTGACACCCATTCCTGATTCGTGTATAAAATCGTAGTTCGAGCGTTTGCCACACGCAGCGCTAATAGCGCGGGATTTGTATACATTTGTATACAAATTTATGGCATAGGTTTACCCTGCGTCCGCATATTTAACAAGAATTGTGTTGGTAACACTGATTCCTTTGTGGCTAGACAGTGACGTCATTTCAACGGGACTTCACTTTATGCATTGTATTTCTTAGTAAAGATTGCGTCATTTAAGGTGACAAAAATTCGTACATATTATATTTTGTTAAAGCTATTTAAGAAACACTTTTAATACGTTTCATTTATGCGTCATGTAAATTTCGTTTAAACCGGTTTTAATTGCTCCTACAAATGGGCGATAATTTTAATAAAATCGTAAGATTTAATTCAACGCTCTATTGATTTAAGTGAAACAAACGTAACCATTATTATATTATCATTCAGTATTTAATCAATCACTGATGCTGTTAGCTAGTAATAAATCTGGCTGTTTAATCTTATCCCATATTATATTTTAAAATTTTTAAAACTCATATGTTTGTGAGGCAGACAGTGACATCATTTCAAACGGGACTTCTTATGCATTAAAATATTGAAATTAAATAACTTTTACAACTTCTAATTTGTTAGATGACATACAAACTTGAGATTTGGCACAATTATAGGAATTGGGATTCTTGTAAGTAGGAAAATAAAAAAATATATTTATGTCAACCCTCGCACCCCCTGTTAGGAGTTGTAAAACTTCTAGATGACTTAGAAACTTGAAATTTGGTGTAATTATAGGATTTAAGATTATTATAAAGAAAAATATAAAAAAAATGTTATGATGTCAACCCCTGCACCCCGTTCTGGGGTTGCAAAACTTCTAGATGACATACAAACTTGAAATTTGGTATAGCGATGGAATTTAGGACTCTCCTAAAGAAAAATTTTAAAAAAATTATTAAATCAACCCCCATCTTCCATTTGGGGGTTGTAAAAGTTCTAGATGACATACAAACTTGAAATTTAGTATAGCGATGGAATTTAGGACTCTCCTAAAGAAAAATTTAAAAAAATTATTAAATCAACCCCCATATTCCATTTGGGGGTTGCAAAACTTCTAGATGACATACAAACTTGAAATTTGGTATAGTGATAGGGTTTAAGACTCTCGTAAAGAAAAACAAAAAATTTTATTAAGTCAACCCCCGCACTTTATTTGGGGGTTGTAATACTTCTAGATCACACACAAACTTGAAATTTGGTATATTTATAGGGTTTAGGATTCTAGTAAATAAAAATTAAAAAAAATGTTATTATGTCAACCCCGCATCCCCTTTTAGGGTTGTAAAACTTCTAGATGACATACAAATTTGAAATTTGGTATAGCGATGGAATTTAGGACTCTCCTAAAGAAAAATTAAAAAAAAATTATTAAATCAACCCCCATATTCCATTTGGGGGTTGTAAAACTTCTAGATGACATACAAACTTGAAATTTGGTATAGCGATGGAATTTAGGACTCTCCTAAAGAAAAATTTAAAAAAATTATTAAATCAACCCCCATATTCCATTTGGGGGTTGTAAAACTTCTAGATGACATACAAACTTGAAATTTGGTATAGCGATGGAATTTAGGACTCTCCTAAATAAAAATTTTAAAAAAATTATTAAATCAACCCCCATATTCCATTTGGGGGTTGTAAAAGTTCTAGATGACATACAAACTTGAAATTTAGTATAGCGATGGAATTTAGGACTCTCCTAAAGAAAAATTTAAAAAAATTATTAAATCAACCCCCATATTCCATTTGGGGGTTGCAAAACTTCTAGATCACATACAAACTTGAAATTTGGTATAGCGATGGAATTTAGGACTCTCCTAAAGAAAAATTTAAAAAAAGTATTAAATCAACCCCCATATTCCATTTGGGGGTTGTAAAACTACTAGATGACATACAAACTTGAAATTTGGTATAGCGATGGAATTTAGGACTCTCCTAAAAAAAAATTTAAAAAAATTATTAAATCAACCCCCATATTCCATTTGGGGGTTGTAAAACTTCTAGATCACATACAAACTTGAAATTTGGTATAGCGATGGAATTTAGGACTCTCCTAAAGAAAAATTTAAAAAAATTATTAAATCAACCCCCATATTCCATTTGGGGGTTGTAAAACTTCTAGATGACATACAAACTTGAAATTTGGTATAGCGATGGAATTTAGGACTCTCCTAAATAAAAATTTTAAAAAAATTATTAAATCAACCCCCATATTCCATTTGGGGGTTGTAAAAGTTCTAGATGACATACAAACTTGAAATTTAGTATAGCGATGGAATTTAGGACTCTCCTAAAGAAAAATTTAAAAAAATTATTAAATCAACCCCCATATTCCATTTGGGGGTTGCAAAACTTCTAGATCACATACAAACTTGAAATTTGGTATAGCGATGGAATTTAGGACTCTCCTAAAGAAAAATTTAAAAAAAGTATTAAATCAACCCCCATATTCCACTTGGGGGTTGTAAAACTTCTAGATGACATACAAACTTGAAATTTGGTATAGCGATGGAATTTAGGACTCTCCTAAATAAAAATTTAAAAAAAATTATTAAATCAACCCCCATATTCCATTTGGGGGTTGTAAAACTTCTAGATCACATACAAACTTGAAATTTAGTATAGCGATGGAATTTAGGACTCTCCTAAAGAAAAATTTAAAAAAATTATTAAATCAACCCCCATATTCCATTTGGGGGTTGTAAAACTTCTAGATCACATACAAACTTGAAATTTGGTATAGCGATGGAATTTAGGACTCTCCTAAATAAAAATTTTAAAAAAATTATTAAATCAACCCCCATATTCCATTTGGGGGTTGTAAAAGTTCTAGATGACATACAAACTTTAAATTTAGTATAGCGATGGAATTTAGGACTCTCCTAAAGAAAAATTTAAAAAAATTATTAAATCAACCCCCATATTCCATTTGGGGGTTGCAAAACTTCTAGATGACATACAAACTTGAAATTTGGTATAGTGATAGGGTTTAAGACTCTCGTAAAGAAAAACAAAAAATTTTATTAAGTCAACCCCCGCACTTTATTTGGGGGTTGTAATACTTCTAGATCACACACAAACTTGAAATTTGGTATATTTATAGGGTTTAGGATTCTAGTAAATAAAAATTAAAAAAAATGTTATTATGTCAACCCCGCATCCCCTTTTAGGGTTGTAAAACTTCTAGATGACATACAAATTTGAAATTTGGTATAGCGATGGAATTTAGGACTCTCCTAAAGAAAAATTAAAAAAAAATTATTAAATCAACCCCCATATTCCATTTGGGGGTTGTAAAACTTCTAGATCACATACAAACTTGAAATTTGGTATAGCGATGGAATTTAGGACTCTCCTAAAGAAAAGTTTAAAAAAAATTATTAAATCAACCCCCATATTCCATTTGGGGGTTGTAAAACTTCTAGATGACATACAAACTTGAAATTTGGTATAGCGATGGAATTTAGGACTGATGGAATTTAGGACTCTCCTAAATAAAAATTTTAAAAAAATTATTAAATCAACCCCCATATTCCATTTGGGGGTTGTAAAACTTCTAGATCACATACAAACTTGAAATTTGGTATAGCGATGGAATTTAGGATTCTCCTAAAGAAAAATTTAAAAAAATTATTAAATCAATCCCCATATTCCATTTGGGGGTTGTAAAACTTCTAGATGACATACAAACTTGAAATTTGGTATAGCGATGGAATTTAGGACTCTCCTAAAGAAAAATTTAAAAAAATTATTAAATCAACCCCCATATTCCATTTGGGGGTTGTAAAACTTCTAGATGACATACAAACTTGAAATTTGGTATAGTGATAGGGTTTAAGACTCTCGTAAAGAAAAACATAAAAAATCTTATTAAGTCAACCCCTGCAATTTATTTGGGGGTTGTAATACTTCTAGATCACACACAAACTTGAAATTTGGTATATTTATAGGGTTTAGGATTCTAGTAAATAAAAATTAAAAAAAATGTTATTATGTCAACCCCGCATCCCCTTTTAGGGTTGTAAAACTTCTAGATGACATACAAATTTGAAATTTGGTATAGCGATGGAATTTAGGACTCTCCTAAAGAAAAATTTAAAAAAAATTATTAAATCAACCCCCATATTCCATTTGGGGGTTGTAAAACTTCTAGATCACATACAAACTTGAAATTTGGTATAGCGATGGAATTTAGGATTCTCCTAAAGAAAAGTTTAAAAAAAATTATTAAATCAACCCCCATATTCCATTTGGCGGTTGTAAAACTTCTAGATGACATACAAACTTGAAATTTGGTATAGCGATGGAATTTAGGACTCTCCTAAATAAAAATTTTAAAAAAATTATTAAATCAACCCCCATATTCCATTTGGGGGTTGTAAAACTTCTAGATCACATACAAACTTGAAATTTGGTATAGCGATGGAATTTATGATTCTCCTAAAGAAAAATTTAAAAAAATTATTAAATCAATCCCCATATTCCATTTGGTGGTTGTAAAACTTCTAGATGACATACAAACTTGAAATTTGGTATAGCGATGGAATTTAGGACTCTCCTAAAGAAAAATTTAAAAAAATTATTAAATCAACCCCCATATTCCATTTGGGGGTTGTAAAACTTCTAGATGACATACAAACTTGAAATTTGGTATAGTGATAGGGTTTAAGACTCTCGTAAAGAAAAACATAAAAAATCTTATTAAGTCAACCCCTGCAATTTATTTGGGGGTTGTAATACTTCTAGATCACACACAAACTTGAAATTTGGTATATTTATAGGGTTTAGGATTCTAGTAAATAAAAATTAAAAAAAATGTTATTATGTCAACCCCGCATCCCCTTTTAGGGTTGTAAAACTTCTAGATGACATACAAATTTGAAATTTGGTATAGCGATGGAGTTTAGGACTCTCCTAAAGAAAAATTTAAAAAAAATTATTAAATCAACCCCCATATTCCATTTGGGGGTTGTAAAACTTCTAGATCACATACAAACTTGAAATTTGGTATAGCGATGGAATTTAGGATTCTCCTAAAGAAAAGTTTAAAAAAAATTATTAAATCAACCCCCATATTCCATTTGGCGGTTGTAAAACTTCTAGATGACATACAAACTTGAAATTTGGTATAGCGATGGAATTTAGGACTCTCCTAAATAAAAATTTTAAAAAAATTATTAAATCAACCCCCATATTCCATTTGGGGGTTGTAAAACTTCTAGATCACATACAAACTTGAAATTTGGTATAGCGATGGAATTTATGATTCTCCTAAAGAAAAATTTAAAAAAATTATTAAATCAATCCCCATATTCCATTTGGGGGTTGTAAAACTTCTAGATGACATACAAACTTGAAATTTGGTATAGCGATGGAATTTAGGACTCTCCTAAAGAAAAATTTAAAAAAATTATTAAATCAACCACCATATTCCATTTGGGGGTTGTAAAACTTCTAGATGACATACAAACTTGAAATTTGGTATAGTGATAGGGTTTAAGACTCTCGTAAAGAAAAACATAAAAAATCTTATTAAGTCAACCCCTGCAATTTATTTGGGGGTTGTAATACTTCTAGATCACACACAAACTTGAAATTTGGTATATTTATAGGGTTTAGGATTCTAGTAAATAAAAATTAAAAAAAATGTTATTATGTCAACCCCGCATCCCCTTTTAGGGTTGTAAAACTTCTAGATGACATACAAACTTGAAACTTGGTATAGCGATAGAATTTAGGACTCTCCTAAAGAAAAATTTAAAAAAATTATTAAATCAACCCCCGTATTCCATTTGGGGGTTGTAAAACTTCTAGATGACATAAAAACTTAGAATTTGGTTTAGTTATAGGGTTTAGAGTTCTCGTAAAGAAAAATATAAAAAATTGTTATTATGTTAACCCTCCGCTACCCCTTTAGGGGTTGTAAAACGGGACTTCACTTTATGTATTTAAGTAATGAAATTAAATAGTCTTTATAACTTCCGAATTTCTAGAGTACATACAAACTTGAAATTTGGTATATTTACAGAGTTTCGGATTCTCGTCTAGCGAAAAATTAAAAAAACGTTAAAAAAACCCATATTTATATTTTCAAAAATTTGTTCTGTTTTGGGTAGCAGCCACCTCTTAGAATTTCTACACACGGGAAGAATAGTAAACAATCTTTGCGTTTGATTTTCGAACGGGTGCCGTGAAAGAACATAAAAAGTCACCTATTTTATAGATTTTGCGAAGTTGAGGGTCTAAGGGGGTAGCAACCAACCCTTAGAATTTTGAAATACGGGAAAAATAGTAAATAATCTTTGTTGCGGTTCATATTTGAATGGGTGACGTGAAAGAACATAAAAAGTTACATACTTTACGGATTTTGCGACATTAAGGGTCTAAGGGGTAGCCAGCCATCCCTTAGAATTTGCAAATGTGGAGAAAATAGTAAAGCAGTTTATTTGCGTTTCATTGTTGAATGGGTTGCGTGAAAGAACATAAAAACGCACATGCTTCACCGATTTTGCGAAATTCAGGATATAAGGGGGTAGCAGCCAACCCTTAGAATTTCTAAATGTGAAAAAATAGCAACGATTTTTGTTGCGCTTCATTTTCATGGTTATCATGAAAAAACATAAGAAGTCGCATATTTTATGGTTAATAATATACAAGATACTTTTTAGATTTTGCAAAATTCAGATTTCAAAGGTGTACGAGTCACCACTTCAAATGTTTAAATGTGAAAAAAAGAGTAAACACTTAGCCACTTAACGGGTTCTGGCCTATTTAACAGTCTACACTCAATCATCCGGACAAGCTTTTGGTTATAGTAATGGAATTAAAAGAACTTCGTAGATTTCGGCTTCTTGTTTACGAAAACAGTATTAGAATACATTCACTTTATTATTTCATTATCATTCACTTGAAACCTGTAGTACCTTATTACTTTTTTATTCAGCATCCCACTTGCTATCGATTTCCATACTTCAAATCTAATCGTTCCATTTAAAAAAATCCTGATGATGATATCCAGCACCAGCACAAGTTCTAAGATGTGTTCTGATTTCGTAAACTAGAGGTCAAAGGATACAAAGTTCTTTTAATTCCACTGCTATAGTCACAAGCTTGTTGGAATGATTCAGTGTAGACTGTTAAACAGGACACCCTGTATAGTCTTCAATATCTTCCTCTGAATCGCAGAAAAATTAATTTAGTGACAAGCGGTTTGGACAAAAAATTGGTTTTTATGTTATTGCACTGTTATTGTTAAAATTAGGAATATTTCTTTGAGAAAAATAATGCCTACATGAAAAGTGTTCATTTAACCAAAACGAAATCAAAAAATTAATAAACAAGAAAACATAATTCCCTATTTTTTATATAAATCTGAAATGAATTGCTTTTTGGTCTGAAAATTAGAACCCAAGGTTTCTTTCTATAACCCCTACAAAAATTTCATAGATATATGGCATGTACTTTCTGAGATAAAAACTAATTTGTTTTTAATAAAATTGTCCCTAAAAATGGGTAACTTTTATTACCTATTGTCTGATAAAAACAAAAGTAGCTATAGCATTTAGAAATATAATATTTTACTAAAGTTAAGCTTTATTAAAGTCAGAGGACTCGAGAAAAAAATGGATATTAGATAATCAGGAATATAACTCAATATTATAGTTTGAAAGACGTCCTTATAAAAAGTTAATGTTGTTAGCAAGAGAATATTTCCTTGTAAGCATGGATTAAATTTCATTGCAGGTGTGCAAGTCTATAAAGTGACGTAATTTTGTGTATGCTATAACGCACACGTAAAAAACAAAAGCTAATTATTGTGTAAAATGACACTTAATTCGAATTCTAGTTAGCGAATAGATTCTGATATTGGGCTATTGCTAGAAATTCCATTTTTTTCAAATTATGCACGATGGTACATTTTATATACTAGAATGATTGCTTGAAGCTGGAAAAAGAACTTAAAATTGTCTGCTAATAGACCCAACCTGTGTATTCTTGTATATAACTTTTTTCGGTCAGTTGTGTTTACAAATTTTTAATCGTGTTCCTTTTAACACTCGTTTTTCGGGGATTTTCCAAGGAGTAGAGGTTCTCTTTTGCAATTATGAATTTGATAACGGTTACAGCTGTACATATAAGTAAATGTAAAAAACAATTCATTTATGCAGCATTCATTCGGAGCATTTAAGAATTAAAGTAAACATTTTAGGTTCTCAGAATTGTATGATGAACAATTTGACGTCGCGTCATCAAACATCGTATCAAATATCATGTTACTGAAGATTTTAGTTGCCCATTGCAAAATCTTAATTATTTATGCTGCCAGATTTTAAATTTTTCTTTATATTCTTGAATCTGAAATTTTTTGAAAATATTTTAAATGTTTACACTTGAAACCACCAAAACAAATTTTGGTTAAAAAGTCTTGAATAATTATTGTTTTAAATGCGTTAATAGGATTGAATTAAGATTATTATTTTTTGTTTAAAAGAGTGACATGGAATTATAAATTATAGGACCTTCGTCCAGCTTCAAGCAATCATTGTAGTATAAAATGTACCATCGTGAATAATTTTTTCTATCAAAGAAGAAGGAAAGTGGCAAACACTCTCTTATACTGCATGCACGCAGGCCCCAGTTTTTTTCTGCCTGTCATTTTCTACGAGTTTCTCAAAATATTTTTTATGTCACTATGTGTAGTTTATAGCAATTTAAATTTGTCCAACAAGCGTTGATCTTCGTACACTGGTATAACACCGTAAGCGTTTCAAAATGGAAAACAGCATTCCAATTATACTGTCTCAACAAGGATTTTCGAAGCTCCACTGTCTTTGAGGTATAGCCCAATGCATGAGAGTACCACTTTTAGGAGATGAATCCCTCCAAGACCAAGCAATAGGTTGGGATTTTTGTTAGACACACTGAATTTATTTGAGCATGTGATGTACTTCTTCATTGCATCACAATGAACCCTTTAGTTCAGTTACATTTGATTTTCTAAGAAATAGAGAAACCATACAAGATCCTTGGGAAGGTTTTTACTTCATTTTCTTCGTTAACGTCACTATTTCCTTTTGTTTTGATAGTACAGTAGCTTTTGAGCAGTACAGTAGTTTTTTCTTTTCCTTTGTGTCATAATTTTTTGCAGTTTTCAATTTTCCAACACCATAGTGTGTTATTGTCGAATAATTTATATGAAGAAAAGAAGTTGTCAAGGAAAATATTATGATTAGGGTTATTCTCTACAATAGATAGTAGATAAAAAACAAAGTCACCTCCCAACCCAAGTCTGGATTTTTTATTATTTGGAGGATAACTTGTATAAGTACCCTTCATCTGAACAGATATACCATAATTTGAAACCGAATCTTACCGGTTTCACTTTTAGAAGCATTTTGTTGCGAGTGCCGTTCAAAATATGGAACTATCTGTTCATCTAGTAATATAAGTTGCACGAGAATACTCCATACTGCATGAGTTTTTCATTCATGATGTAAAAATTACCTACTAAGATTTACCAAAAAGAATGAAGTGAATATAATCATGGGTGACTTCAACGGAAAGATAGGTAAAGGAAGAGTGCAATATATTGTTGAAGACCATGGTATTTGCAAACGAAACGATAGGGGGGATATCTGGTACAGTTCTGTAATGAAGAAAACTTAATGGTAGCAAACACCTGGTTCCAACTTCCAGAAAGGCGATTGTACACTTAGAAGTGTACTTAGGACCAGGAGACAATGAAGGAAATATCATAAAAAATCAAATAGATTATATACTGATTGATAAACGATATAGAAACGGAATTAAAGTTGTAAGAACTTATCCTGGATCAGACATATGATCTGATCAGAACCCCGTAGCTGAAAAACGTGAGATTAAATTGAAGAAAATCCGGAAGAGAAATAAAACAAGACCTAACTTTGAGAAACTGGGGGAACCACAAATAAAAGAGGAAATAACACGAGTTTTGAATAGTAAGTTTAGGGAAACGGTATAATTGGAAACAGAAACAATGGAAAACTTTTGGCAGTCTGTTAAAAATGTAAACATGAAGTACAAGAAAATGAATTGGAAAACCAAGAGCAGAGAGCAAAACAGAGATGGATGACGGAAGAAATCCTTTTATTGATGAACGAAAGAAGGAAGTACAAACATAAAGACTATAATAAATATAAAGAAATCCATAAAAAGATTACAAGGCTTATAAGAGAGGCAAAGGAGACCTGGATGGAGAAACGTTGTCAAGTACTCGAAGAGCTGCCAAGAAAGCATGATTTCTTTAACACACAAAAAAGAAGATAAAAGAAATAACTGGAAATAAAACCCATCAACACGATATCTTAGTCACAGATAGTAACAAAAAAACAATAGACCCAAACGAGATAGAAGAGATTTTGACAAGCTATATACAAGAGCTTTTTGATGATATCAGAATGTAACCAGAACCAAGAGAAATAGATCAAGAAGATTAGCCATTGAGAATTATTATAGCAGAAGTGAAACACGCAATAAAACTATCAAACCACGTAGAGTCTCAGGTGAAGATAACATCTATACTGAGATGCGTAAAGTATTAGACGATGAAAGCCTCAACATCTTAACATCTTTCTTAAATAGAATATACTATACAGGAATCGTACCACACGACTGGACCCAACTTACTTTTATTCCGATACCTAAAAAGAGCGGAGTAAAACAGTGCTCACAGTACCGATTGATTAGCCTGATGAGCCATGTACAGTAGATAATGCTAAGAACATGCATCAACGAGTACACACAAAATGCGGACAATATGTAGGAGAAGAACAATTTGGTTTTCGCTTAGGCATTGGAACTAGAGAAGCAGTTCATGGTCCTAGGACTAGCAGAAATACATAAAACAAAATTAAATAGCTTATCGGTATCTCCAGTGTAAGTGACTCCTGCGTACAATGTTGCTTCCTCACGGCTTGCTCCAAAATTATAAGTCTGGATTTATTCAGCTAGTTTGCAAGCATAATTTTCAGAGAAGTCTATATGTAGTAACCCTTCATTCTTACTAAGACTGTTTTTCAGTGTGTTCTAAGCAGCATTTTCATTTTTAATGTTAAATTTATATTTATTTTTAAAGTTTTCATTTCTTCTTGAACCTCTCCCTCCAACTCTCGGACAGGTTTAGTAACATTGATTTTAGCTGCAATCTTAACATTAAATTGAACCTTTTCTTCATTTTATTTTGACATTTCAGAGGCCTGCCATACATATGCAATGCGGAAGCCTTACTACATGTTACAGGAGTTCATATGAATTTTCATTATCTACAAGTTTTAGTGGCTTTAGTTTTTGTGGTTTGAAGCTTATGTTTGCACTACAAACAGGTAGCTCTGGATATTTCATTAGGTTTGCATACATAATATAGACGGTAATAACATAGGGATGGCATCGAGAGAATGTACTGTAGGATATTTTTGTTTTGTGTGCAAGGCCAATTGTTTTATTTGCTAAACTATAAAGACGGTAGTGTCCTATATCAATGTACATCAACAAAGCATTTAAAAATATTTTCCGTTGGTTTTTTTGACCTCCAGCAACTCTCCAAGGTTTCACCAGCGAGTCATGCAAAACTAGAGTACGGATTGCTTATTCCTCATTGCTTTTTCCTTTTCCAGGTCCAAGTCCAACAAAACGTTTCCCTGCAGTTTTTTTTTATTCAGAGATGGGCATTAGTTTTTCTTCAGGTGTTTTCATAACTGTATTGTTTTCAGTTTTTTTCTACTTAAATGCTTTCTTCTTCTTTTCACATTCTCAAGTTTGCTCAAAACAAATAGCCAGAAACCCAAGTGCAGAGAGGTTTCTTTTTGTATCTGAACTTGCCCGACGAAGAGAACACAAAAAAATTGAACAGCTAAAAAATCATTTGGCAGGTCAATCACCGCTGGATATTTTTCTAAAACTTTTTGATGATGAAGTTCAAGATATAGTATTGCGATTTTTTGTAAAGTAGGCTCATGATAAATGAACTCGCTAAATGCAAAACTTTGTAATTATTTACAAAAATAATTATAACAATTTAGATATCGATATTATTGGTTGTCTTGTTTTATGGACTTGCAGTACTGATAAATGTATGAGATGCAAACTTTGGTGTTTTATAAATGTAAAACTTCACGCTTATAAAATATAATCATGTAAAAGTCATCATCAGATGCAAAACTCACGGGAAATGTGAGATTGTTAGGTGCAAGACTCAAGTTCACTAACAATGTAAACGCAGAGTTTTGTATTTAGTGGGCTCAAATAATACACACGATTTTATATTTACAAGGGAAAAACTTTTCAGTTTTATTGGCATCCTGTTTTTATTAGGCTATCATACGTTGCCCCAAGCTAATTTGTGTTGGTATGTTGAAGAAGGCAAAGGAGTCGATATTGCATAAAACTGCATGACGAGAAACAAATTCAGAAATATTCAGTAAGCTCGATAAAACTGTTACATTTTCTAACTTTGCGGCCTTTTTTACATCTTCTTTTTCTTAAGGTGCTGTCTTCTTATAGAAGGTTAACAACAACTTCGGCAAATCGTTCACTATCTTTTGCTATTCTTAGTAATAACTGTGAGTTTAGGCCAGTGCAGTCTCTCACATTTCTCAACCATGAGCCTTGTCTCCTGCCAGTTCTCTTCTACCCTCAATCTTGCCCTCCATTATCAGTCTTAGGTATGGCTCAGCAGAAGTTCAAGAGTTGCAGGGAGAGGTTCAAGAAGAAATGAAAACTTTAAAAATAAATATAAATTTAACATTAGAAATAAAAATGCTGCTTACAACACACTGAAAAAGAGTCTTAGTAAGAGTGAAGGGTTACTCCATATAGTCTTCTCTGAAAATTATCCTTGCAAACTAGCTGAAGAAATCCAGACTCATCATTTTGGAGCAAGCCGTGAAGAAGCAGTCATTTACGTTGGACATACCGATAAGCTATTTAATTTTGTTATATGTATTTCTGCAAGTCCAGATCATGTCCTGCAGCTATTTGGGCACACTTAATCCTGTCTTTACCTTTCTGTCGCAACAATTGCCAAGAATCCAAACAGTTTATTTGTTTTCAGATAGACTCTCCATTCTTTAATAAGGTAGTTAGTTATCTTTAAACTTTGATGCATTGAGTATTCCTTAACTATCTTTGTAACATAAACGGTTTTTGTATTTAGTCAAAGTAAAACTTCTAACCGAGAAACAAGAACAACGACGAGTGACATGGACTAAATATGTAGTTGTCCTAGACAATGTTCCAGAGAATGACTGGTATAAGGTCATATTCAGCGACTAGTCAAAGTCTGGTGTTTTCGTTGGTTACTCTCGCAAAAGACTGATCGGAGCTAAACATGAAGCATTCCATAAGTACTGCTTAAAACGTACGGTTAGGTTTCCTCAAGGTGCAATAGTTTAGAGCTATATATCAGCTGGAGGGTTAGAATGATTTCAGTCCATAGACGGCACAGTTAATGTTGAAAAGTATCAGCAAATTCTTAACGCAAACTTGTTACCAATCGTTAAAAATCGATCTTGACCGCGATTTAATCTTTCAACAAGATAGTGCTTCTTACCACACATCAAAAACGACCAAAAAATGGTTTGAAAATCATAATTTAAAGTTGTTGAATGATCCTCAAGCAGTTCGGATCTTTAGTGTTATTGAATTTGAAATTATCAGCAAGTGGGGCATTATCCAATTTAGATAATTGTAATCCCCAAGTTAGAAGTATGTCAGCCAAAATTTAAGAGGCGAATAAAGCAAAGCGAGATGTTAAATCTTATTGAATTGTATTTATAAACTGCTATCTGAATATTTAGTTGTCAGCGAGTTTTATTGAATTTTTGAAAATTGTTTTCTGCAGATCTTTTTTTACAGAAGTTAATGGTTATTGTTTGAAAATGGTGTAATTTGGAACACTAGTAGGAAAAATAAACACAGAATTCATGAAACTGTCCAAATACATATTTAGTTGTTAGGGCTCGTACATGTTTTGTAAATTTCACAGAGGAACATCGATAACTTAATACCAGAATGTATATTTAAAAGGTAAATAAAATAAATAAAGGTTGCTCATGAAACTAAAATTTGCAAGTAATAAAAATTTCTTTCTCAAAATATTATTCCAAACACAAATGAAAATGATCCGAAATAAACAATTATATATAACAAGGTTACAAGAAATGTGTTTAATACCAAAAATAGGTGAATAGATTAGCATGATCTTACATTTTAGATATGATATTATTTACTACGTATTATGAATGCACAGCTGTTTTCTTCTGAAACTAATAATGGTTTCAATTTATAAAAAATCAGTAATTGATTAAAATAAAGTAAGCACTAATAACGAAAACAAAAACGTCATTTTAAGAGATTGCTAGTCAATAATATTTTTGTTGCATCTTTATTTAAATATTTTTAAATTACATAAAAATACATCTGCACTGACCGCTGGACCTTGAAATTCCCATCTAAACTACCTTTATCACTACCCAAACTTTTTTTGCCAAATTTCTCTTTAGGCAATATTTGATAATATTGTTGCATGCGCTCATTTTTAAGGTTTAATTTAAAAAAAGAATCAGCTTTCTAGCTCAAATATGTTTGGAGATATAACGA
This sequence comes from Agrypnus murinus, assembly GCA_929113105.1. Lineage (NCBI taxonomy): Eukaryota > Metazoa > Arthropoda > Insecta > Coleoptera > Elateridae > Agrypnus > Agrypnus murinus. The sequence continues at coordinate 82,884,244 of OV816030.1, forward strand.
TTTAAACCACTGGAAGAACTTAAAAAACTGAAAGCTCTAATTAACACATTAAATCGCTCGGCTCTATAAAATATAGAACGAGAAAATGTACTACAGAATGTCAATAAGAAATAAAACAACGAATCTGATATTTTTAATTAGGTATTGAAATTAAAATGCGTTCCCAATAAAAATTAACAAGTCAATCAAAAATCAATATATTTCATTATTTCATAAAATCAATTATTAGTCGTTATAAATAACCAATAAGTTTTACCTTGTGCGATCGAATAGTAACTGTTTTGTAAAACAGTGACAGAAAGAAGATAATTTAAGAAGAACTACAAATTCCTTTTTATAGTTTGCTTTAATAGACATGTAAAACGTAGTTTCTAGTACATAAACAAACATAAATACAAAACAATACATCTGCACTGACCGCTGGACCTTGAAATTCCCATCTAAACTATCTTTATCACTACCCAAACTTTTTTCGTCAAATTTCTCTTTAGGCAATATTTGATAATATTGTTGCATGCGCTCATTTTTAAGGTTTAATTTAAAAAAAGAATCAGCTTTCTAGCTCAAATATGTTTGGAGATATAACGATTTAAACCACTGGAAGAACTTAAAAAACTGAAAGCTCTAATTAACACATTAAATCGCTCGGCTCTATAAAATATAGAACGAGAAAATGTACTACAGAATGTCAATAAGAAATAAAACAACGAATCTGATATTTTTAATTAGGTATTGAAATTAAAATGCGTTCCCAATAAAAATTAACAAGTCAATCAAAAATCAATATATTTCATTATTTCATAAAATCAATTATTAGTCGTTATAAATAACCAATAAGTTTTACCTTGTGCGATCGAATAGTAACTGTTTTGTAAAACAGTGACAGAAAGAAGATAATTTAAGAAGAACCACAAATTCCTTTTTATAGTTTGCTTTAATAGACATGTAAAACGTAGTTTCTAGTACATAAACAAACATAAATACAAAACAATACATCTGCACTGACCGCTGGACCTTGAAATTCCCATCTAAACTATCTTTATCACTACCCAAACTTTTTTTGCCAAATTTCTCTTTAGGCAATATTTGATAATATTGTTGCATGCGCTCATTTTTAAGGTTTAATTTAAAAAAAAAATCAGCTTTCTAGCTCAAATATGTTTGGAGATATAACGATTTAAACCACTGGAAGAACTTAAAAAACTGGAAGCTCTAATTAACACATTAAATCGCTTGGATCTTTAAAATATAGAACTAGGTATTAGTAGCAATAAGTATCATCACAATTTATATGCATTTAACCTATAATAATAAATTAACCTACACAATTTAAATAGTTTTCATCTAGAAAATACATATTAAAATCAACTAAATTCAACTGAATTAAATAAAATTCAGACACAATTGAATGGAAGTGAAAGATTTATTAAGTAGCTTTAATAAAATTATTTTTGTCACTTTAAATGACGCAATCCTTACTGAGAAACACACATAGTATTTTGGCAACGCAGAGAGTTTCGAATATACTCCCAGATGTTAAGTTTTATGCAAATAAATCAAATTTTAATTATTATGGCCGCCATATTTCATCCGCGCTTTAAAATTTGCAAACGTTGACATCAAATTTGAAATCAGCTACCTGAAAAACCCCTTTGTAGAAAATTTCATACAAATCCAATAATATTTCGAGTTTTATGATGTTTTTATGCATATAATATTTTAAATCTGAAAGCCTTTTAAATAAAATTCATACACATACAGAAACGAAACTAAAAGTATTTATTACATAGCGTTAATAAAATAGAATTATTTTTGCCAGTTGAGATGACGCAATCTTTACTCAGAAATGCAGAGAGTAACTCGACACCGCAGACAGGCAAAGGAATTCAAGCAGGCTGGCCAATACTGAAAAAATAAATGGACGCTGTATAAACCTATAGGTTGCATAAAATAAACAGACGCTGAATAAACCTATAGCTTGCAAAAGACGCTGACTGATACCATCATTTATATACACTTATATACGCCGGACGCTGGGCGCTACGCTTTTGGTCCGGACGCATGGTAGGCCTCTATAGATATATATATATATATATATATATATATATATATATATATATATATATATATATAAATGATTAGAAGTATTTTTTCCCATTATTATAACACTTTCTTGTATATATATATATATATATATATATATATATATATATATATATATATATATATATATATATATATATATATATATATATATATATATATATATATATATATATATATATATATATATATATATATATATATATATATATATATATATATATATATATATATATATATATATATATATATATATATATATATATATATATATATATATATATATATATATATATATATATATATATATATATATATATATATATATATATATATATATATATATATATATATATATATATATATATATATATATATATATATATATATATATATATATATATATATATATATATATATATATATATATATATATATATATATATATATATATATAGACTAACACTTTTGAAATATTTTATCAACTTTTCCAGTTAAAAATAAATTTAAGTTATTTAATGGTGTGTCATTGATTTTGAAATGAAATTAATGTTAAATAATACATGTTTCTTTATTTATTATCAAACAGTATATTCACCAAGTCTTAAGCATACGTAACATCCAGTTGTGCGAAAGTTATTGTTATTATGTAATTCCAGTCTAGATTAATTTCAAATGTGTAATATCGATGGGTTATGTGATTCTCTTAAGGTTATTGTTATGTAAATAGATCGTTAGTTTAATTATATTCTGTGGCCGAAGCTTTTTTTTAAAACTTTATTTATTGAATATAATAAAACACATTTATATATTTCGTTTGCAGTCGTAGAATATATTTTATTAATTTTTAATTAGTAGAAAACTATCTTGTTAACATTATTGATACAAATGTATTAATATTACTTTGTAATTATTTTAACGAAGTTTTAAGACGAGCTTAAAATAATTAAATTTGAATTAACACACTTAACAGAACAATTTTAAAATTCACATTTAAATGACATTAAGCAAAATAATTAATTAAAACTCGAATGAGCCTTTATGTTTTTACTAGCAGGACAATGTTAAAATCCACACCTAGTTTTATACTCACACAGGATAAACACTTGTTGAATATTTAATAATGACTTGTGAGTTGGATGAAGATTTATAAAGACTAAAGACTTAATATTAAAACAGAGGTATTTATACCTTATCTGCCTACACAGTTTTCATGGTCATGAGAGAATAAATGCTAAAGAACTTTCTCATAGAGATAACGTCCATTTATCAGAAAGCTGGTAATTTGATATCGTGAGTTTTATTATCTTAAGCAATTCTCATGTAACATGATCTTATCTATAGTGCGATTCTACGTACGTTACTCGTTATTATTGCGTAAAAGTATTGTGTAATTAATCTGTAATAGATTGAGTCAAATATTATGACTATGTTTTAATCTGCTATTATGTTTGTAAGGTGACGTCAAATTAGGTAACGCGATTATGTAAATAGTAACTAGTATATAAGCTTAGAAAATCATATTTTTAGGGCACTTACTGTTATAAAACGACGGAGTAAAGTCGTGTAAGATTATAGTACAAATGTAAAGACTTCCTGACATAAAGCGACGGAGTAAAGTCGTGTAAGAGAAAATAGTACAAATGTAAAGTTCAGTCCTGTAAATAAAGCGACAGAGTAAAGTCGTGAATGATAATATTGTAAAAAGTTAAATAGTCTAGTCTTAAATTAGTATATTAAAGAACAAATTTTTTTCACTACTAGCTTTAAAACATACTATTATCTAGTCTGTTGTCACCTTGTGAAGTTAGCCTTCTTGCCTAGTGGTAAATAATTTTTTATTATTGACTACTAGTCAATAATCCAGATTTTAGTGTAACACGGGGCAAAAATTCATCCCATTATACACTGGCATCCAGGAAAAAATCCGTGATCGCGATAGTACGTTTTTTATGTGAGAAGAATAAAAGGAATAAAAGTACTAGTAGTGAAAAAAATAATATATACACCACGGTTGTGAAGTGTTTTCTAGAGCCTCTCATCTTATATCCCTCGATGCTGCGCATCTCGGGATCTAATAATGCTCGGCTCTAGAAAAAACTCTTCACAACCTTGGTATATAATATACTATTATACGACATGATTTATTGCACGAATGCTAGTTTAAAAAACGACCGCGTAGCGGGAGTTTTTTAAAGCATGAGTGCAGTTAAGCATCAGACAGTTAAATTGGTTGGTGATTTGTATACGGCGAAAGTGTATAGTTGTTATAAAGTGTAAGAGTGTTTATAAGGTTTAAAGGAACCACCTGCAATTTTCAATTTAAAAGTTCTAGCTAAAATTATCGCTAGTCAATAAATCTACGTTAAAACCATAAACTGGTGTTTTATTTAATTAAACACATAAAACAAATACCACAAAATATTCTTCTCTATATCGAAAATATTTTCATTTTCTATATTTTCCTCTGGTAGAAAAGAGTTTTCTTGAGATGATGACGGTCCTGCCTCGCTTTGAATTCTTTCAGTTGGTTGACTTGGTTGTTCAATTTTCTATTGTTTTTGTACTGGCAAAAAATAAGAATCAATCTTCCTTTTATTCATCTGAAAAATTAAACAACTCAGCTCAGTTCTCCAGATCAAATAGAAAGTTTCAATGTTTTTTCACCATGACCATGGGAATGTAGAAATTAAATGATTCTCGAGAATGCATTGAAGAATTTACTTTGGTTCTAAATAGTTTTGTTCATATAAGTGATTATAATTTTATACACTGTTTATCGGTTTCGAAAATATGCAAAAATCAAACTCGTTAATAATGTCAGTGTTGCATATAGGTACTTACCATTTTTTTACGATAAATACAATTTCACTTATCACTATTTCTAATATTCTAATTCAATGAAAAGATCTATAGCTGAACCCCACTAATCTTGTTTGAAGAACAAATGTGAAATGTCCCTTTCTTTCAATAACAAGTGGAATATAATAATCTTTCATTTATGTTGTTTCCGACAAAAAACAGCTATTTTCTACTTAATGCTCCTTTGTTTTTGATTCTTACCGCTCACCGCTCACGGTTTACCGCTAAGATGCTTTTTACTAAGAACACAGTCTCCAATAACAATTATTTTCCTCTATCGTTATCAGTTTTGCCGCCTTTGATTTAGCCGCCGGTCCGACCGGCCGCCTGTATTTGTTGCACACATTCGCACTGCATAGAAGAATATTTATATTTCATAGTTTATTGTATGATGAACGACTCCTATGAAATATAGAAATCTGTGGATTTGGGTTGTTTGAGAAAACATCCAAATAGAACGAATAATTTTGGTTTATATAAAGTATAAGGTGAGTTTTCTTCTTGTTGAAAACCACTCAAAGGTTTACTTACATGACTCTGGTCGTTGAACCAATATGAACTATTTAGAACTCCTCTAGGGGGGGGCATTGCCCACCTGCCCCCCCCTCAGATCCGCCAGTGCTTGTACGTATTGTATTGTACGTCCAAAAGACGTCATTTTGAAGACGTCTACGTACGTCCCATTATATGACGTCTTATGGACATCATTTATTAGTCATATGACGTCGTCGACCAATCATGACTTAAAAATAACGTCATTATAACCTCAGTGTGCTGGCTGGGCTATACTCTATTAGCTCACAACAAGCTTAAGATAAAAGTTATGAATTGTTTTGTTCACCTTCTAAGCGTAAATTTTACATTTTTTTATCATGTCTGCAGCCCTGCTATATGAATACTGTGTATCACTGAGGCCTATAACTTTACATACGTAAGTTATTATATGTACTGTTGTGAATGGATCACAACTTGCATTCATTGCATAGATACGGAATGGTACTATGCAACAAGAATAATAAACAAGTCAAGTAAAATAAATATCTCATAGAAGTAAATTTGTGTTTTATTACTCCTACAAGAGATATATGTAGCCCTAACACTACAACAGTGTACACCCCGCTAAATTTGGTGACCCTACGACGTTCCTGAAGAAGAATTTAGCAGCACTGGTCTTTGCCTGCTGCACTGAATTCTCCAGGTGAACAACCGCTAGTTCTCCTTTCATCATCTGTCATCAGCTACTACTGGACTTCTGTCATCGTGAGATTCTGCTACCTGCTTCGCTTACGTGACTTGTCGTGGCTGGCTAGAGGTGACCGTTGGAACCAGAACTAGTGCTCCTTCTCATCCGATAAGTATTTTTACTTATTTATTTAATATTTCAAATGGCGACTGTCAAAGTTCCATTTCCAGTTTTTACGAGTAACGATATCGACCTGTATTTTATTTTAGTGGAAAGATACTTTACTCGTATGCTGATCAACGATGAGCTCGCCAAATATAACTTATTAACCCTAAACTTACCTTTCGACGTTTTAGGAGCTCATCGCGACCTGACCATTAACCCCCCGAGACAACGACCATACACTAACTTGAAAGGGGCAGTGATAAAATCTATCCTACGACCACGTGAATCTCGAATTAATAACCTTTTGGAAACTCTTCAATTCTCTGGTAGTGTCAAAGAACTGCTTTTTAACATTCAAAAATTTTCTGGTAGTGTCAAAGAACTGCTTTTTAACATTCAAAAATTGGCAATTGATCTCGATTTAACTGAGGAATTAACCCAAGACTTTTTAATAGCTAAACTACCATCAGAACTTAAGATTCAGTCCTTAAGTTTCAATGACTTACCGTTAATATCCTTTGTAGAAAAATTAGATTTAATTTATTCTATGCAAAAGGCACCGCAAACTTTAACTACTACTGCATTAGAAGCTAAGCTAGACAATTTGACGACCAATATTACTACCATTTCTAACGAGCTTTCCACCATGAACAAGCGACAATCCCCTGTAACTACCACCATCTCTCCGAAGCCCTCTACAATCTATTGTAGAACCAGATGAACGTTTTACTAAGGTCCATCTCGACCTAGCACACCTTCCTTCTTCGGGAGGTTATAAATTCCTCCTTACCATTATTGACCGCTACAGTCGGTGGCCGGAAGCAATTCCTCTGAAGGATTCTTTCGTGGAGTCATTAATCACTGCATTTGTCGACACGTGGGTGTCCCGCTTTGGAATTGGAAGTATCTCACCACGGACAATGCAAGAATATTCCTTTCTCATGCATGGATCAACTTCATGGCCATGTTAGGAATTAAACACGTCAAATGCACGGTCTTCCATCCGATTAGTCAGAGCGTTATCGAACGTTTTGATCGGACACTCAAGCAATCCATTCAAACCACAGGAACTTCCTCCTGGTTAACGAATCTCCCTTGGATTCTCTTGAGCTTACGTGCAACCCTAAAATCCCAAGTTAATGTTTCTCCTGCAGAAATCCTGTATACTACCCCTTTACGACTACCTGGAGATTTCTTTGAAGAAGAATAACTGGCTAACGACATGAACCTCCCTAATTTCAAAGCCAATCTCAAACGTCGTATGAGGAAGCAGAAGCATTTTTTACAAAAACGTATTCCGGTCAGTCCTTCGTACCCAGCGATTTTACCAACTTCACACACGTATACGTTCGTAATGACACGCACACTCTGGGCATGAAAGACAGTTATTTAGGCCCCTATAAAGTGTTAGAACGGACAGTTAAATACGCCACTTTAGAAAATCACACTGGCCCTATCTCTTTAGATAGGCTAAAGCCTGCATATTTTTTAGATTAGTTACTTTATAATGTTAAGCCAACAATGAACTGATTTCAAATGCTACGCAAAGGCATCGTTTGAAAACCTTTTACCTGTTGACTTTGAAAATTTGAACACTTTTCTGTTTTTTTCTTTCTGTTTACAGGTTCCAAGAGTTGCCGTCGCAAGTTCCGTGTTGTTAGTTAACTTAAGTTTTTTATTGTATACTACCTAGTGGAGTTTTTGTAGCTGGAGCATTTTACAACTTTATTCAAGTTCCTTTAAAATCCGTATTTTTTCCTTTTCATGTATTACCCACGTTTCAGACCGGGCGGGGTAATGTTGTGAATGGATCACAACTTGCATTCATTGCGTAGATACGGAATGGTACTAGGCAACAAGAATAATAAACAAGTCAAGTAAAATAAATATCTCATAGAAGTAAATCTGTGTTTTATTACTCCGACAAGAGATACATGTAGCCCTAACACTACAACAGTATACACCCCGCTACAGTACTCTACCATCCTACCAAATTTTATGAAAATCTGAGATGGTCGGGTTGTAAGCTGTGATGATTTCGCCTGGAATGGCAATACATAATAAACACATTTTGGTATTTGATGTTTAGGTAGGATTTTCATACGAAAATAGGTACCTGCCAAATAAAAACCCATTCTTAATTAATATTCTCAGTTTATTAGTTAAAACTCGAATGTAAAATGAGGAATAAAATAATTATGGGTTGCCTCTCCGTCGTCACGTTACTATGCATGTGGTTGGTAGGCCTTGTTATGTAGGTGGCGTTGAATTAACACATCTGTCAATTTTTGTAAAAAATCTTTTTTGCCTTTTTAAACCTCCAAGATGAGTTTGATTAAAATGCCTATATCCATATTATTCTTAATCTTCAATGAGTTCTTTCAACAAATTAATTATCGCGGATTTCGGGCTATTATTATTAATTATATAACAGAAGTATTACGGTACAATAAAACAACAGGTAAAATAATCTACCGCACCTTTGCAGTGCTTGTATATTTAATGGCAATATTTGGAGCTATATTTGCTGATAGTTTCTGGGGCAAATTTAAAACAATATTCTATATGTCGCTGGTGTACGTTGTTGGAAATGTGACCATGTCCTTGGCTACTATTGAACCGTGTGGGTTTGAACCGAGCAAATTCATGCTAGTTGGCATAGCTTTGATAGCTATTGGTAGTGGTGGAATAAGACCTTGTGTACCTGCTTTTGGCGGTGACCAGTTTATATTGCCCAATAACAAAAAGGGAATGAATACGTTTTTTCACTTACTATACTTCGTAATAAATATAGCCATTGTGCTAACATCGTTGATTACGCCTCTATTAGTAAAACATGTGCATTGTTTTGGAAAAAGTAGTTGTTATCCTTTACCTTTCTTTCTAGCTACAATCTTGATGATTATAGCTGTTTGTATCTTTGTATCTGGTAAACCATTTTATAATATTGAAGAACCTGGACAAAATGTCTTAGTACAAATGAGCCGGTGTATTGGATGCGCAATAAAGAATAGATACAAACATAGGAATGTAGAAAAAGACCATTGGCTAGATTTTGCTATAGAAGAACATGGCCAGGAAATGGTAAATGATATAAAACGTATGTTCGAAATAATTGTGTTAATATATTTTCCAATGCCATTATTCTGGGTTCTATCTGAGCATTTGGAAACTTCCTGGATCTTCCAGGCTAGACAAACGAATGGTGAAATTGGAGAATACAACATACCGCCAGAGAAATTGTCTATTGTGAAGCCATTGGCCATTATAATAATGATTCCGTTGTTTAACTATGCAATTTATCCTGTTTTTACTAAACTTAGATTCCTGAGTAGGCCTTTACAGCGTATGGCTGTAGGGGGATTATTGGCATCATTATCTTACGTCATTACGGGTTTGGTAGCTTTGCGTATTGAAAGAAGCTTAGAACCATTTCGTCAATTACCAACATTTGATGGATACTTTTATCGGATGACTAATGTTTTGCCATGTAAGATCACAAATGATATTTTTGGGGCTTTTGAACAGTTTCAAAGCAAGGAAGGTTTTGTATTTCGAAAGATGCTGGATGCTAGACACTCAATCATTGTAAGACACCCTGGTGACAATAAGTGCTACAAAATATCATGGGTATTGTCGTTTTATGACTATCAATTTGTAATTATTCCATATCTTCGCTCAGAATTTCTGCCTTACACACTCAGACAAAATCAGAGCCTACGTTCAGATCAGAGTGTTAACCCTAAAGTGATGACGTTAATTAATTTAAATAATCAGATAAAAGATACAGAAGTTATACGTTTCTATATAAATTCAAGAATTAAACCTTTGGAATGGAGCGTTAAGTCTTATATTCTACACGAATTACCTTTTCCAGGTAATTATACCATTGCAATTGGGGATTTTAAAACCAAACAGGAATTCCGTAGGGGCGGTATTTACCATTTCTTAGCTATTGCTAAATCCTCTAAGCAATTTGATATAAAGAATACAGTGATCGTTAAGCCGTTCACTACTCCCACATATATAATGTTGCCACAATATTTTGTTTTCGCAGCTGCCGAAATTATGATGTCAGTAACAGGTCTTGAGTTTTCTTATTCTCAAGCTCCGATAAGAATGAAATCTGGTTTGCAAGCCTGCTGGATGTTAACCTTTGCATTTGGACAACTGCTTTTTATTATACTGGAAAGTATGCGGTGTTTTCACAAGTCCTCGTCGATGCTTTTTCTGTATGCGGCCATTATGATGATTGATATTTTAGTGTTTATGATCTTCAGTGGTAAATATAAATATGTAACACAAGAATAGTATTTTTAATTTTTTCTATTTTACGTCGTTACTAGACCCAGTAAAGCACCGGTTTGGGTTCGTTACTGAGAATTTTGGATGCTTTACTAAGCTAGTGTATTTTATTTTTCTGGTGTTGGCGACATTGCAGTTTTTCCAAATTTTAATTTGACGTTTACGTCAACGTCAAATGTCAAATCGTGAATGGGAATGGAAACAAAATGTGTTTTTAATAAATCAGCTTCGATTATCATGGACAATTATTATCAACGTTAACAGAACTGTCACAACGGAAAGTACCGTGAACTTGTTAGACACCAGCAGGCGGTATGAAGAATATAAAAATAGCGATCAGGCTATCCTGTACCTTGCTACTTGTCAAATTGCAATAAACGAAAAAGGGTAGGTATCATAACTTCAATTTTTATTACCGTGAAAAACACAATTGTTGTAGACATTAACTGAAACATTGGAAGTGTCATGTGACGTTAAAGTAATACCAGGTAAATTTTGGTTTGACACAATATTATGAGAGAAAGAATTACTATCTGATACAGTAATATTATTTTCAGCGTCGTCCGTATGGTGAGAACATCCAGGTAATTCCAAATTAAGGTTGTTTACTGTGTCATGGTTAGAACAATCAGGTAAGTGCAATACAGTTTGATGACCAAGCATTTGTGCAACTTCAATCTTTTTCTTCAAAGATGCATCAATATAACCCTCTGCAACAGCAGATGATTTCCATCCTCCATGTCGTTTTATAGTTAGTAAATCACCGCCTTGGTTAGCCAACTGTGTTGCACTCGATCTTCGGAAGCAATGTCCAGTGAAGAGTTCTGGATTTGGTAAATGAAGAAATTCAGCAATATTTCTTGAAATTTTCCCAATAGTATTAATCCCAATGGGACTATTTACACAGTGACCACCACGATATGTTAAGAAGAAACGTTTATGTGTAACAATTTTCGGTCTCAAGGCTGCGTATTTTGCAATTAAATCAACCCAGTCTGGGTTGGTTATCATAAACTGTCTTGGTACATTGTTTTTTGTTTTAGGAACTGCTACAGTAACTGAGTGAGGTCTATATTCAACGTCATCGATGGACATGTTTGTCAATTCTTCGCGCCTACACGCGCCGCTATAACCCATTATTAATATAACCTAAAATTATATTGTTTGTACACAGTTACAAAATAAATAAAATTTACACCCACTTTCATCGCCAGGTACAATTTATTATCTGCTTCTTTAATGAATTTGTTAATGTCGCTCTCTTCCAATATTTTTGATTTTTTTGGCTGATAACCTGTAGACATTCGTTTCAAAAACGCTTGCAGTTTAACATATTTTGATATGTCGACATTCCTGTATATATCAAGACACGATTTAAGTTTTGAATAGGTGCTCCACAAAGTAGATGGTTTGTATTTTTTACTTTGCTCATCAAAATAGGCCAGTAACACATTCTCTGATATATTTCCAACATTTTTTCCATTGCACCATTCTAAAAATTGATAAAACTGTTTTTCATATTGCGATCTGGACTTCTCTGGCAATAAATTGGTAACAACATTGGCCGCACTTGCTCGAATTTCGGGCGGAGTACATGAAAAATCTTCAGAACTCATTTTCAAGAAAAAATTATGACAATTCAAATTGAATTTTCCACAGCCTTCTTAAATAATACTAAATCATTGTACCCAACCTTAACAAAATTCCCTAAATTTCAAATTTTTATTTCTTTTCTGTAAAAAGGAATTAAGAGGCGTAAAATAGAAAAAATAGTATAAAACACTCGTTCAGAAAGCTCTTCCAGCACTTGTTTGTTCCTCCACTCGCCGCTACGCGGCTCGTGTTGGAATTCCAAACGCGTGCTTGAATCGATGCTTTCTCGAACTTGTATTTTAATATACTATTATACAATAAAAAATCTAATAAAAGAGAATATTATTTATTAAGCTGTGTAGTTTTCAATATTTAGAACGTTTTTGTGGAATCGCTTAGCCAAACTACCAGTTATGACTCGATTCCTAGCCCGTGAACATGAAGACTGAACGTGACTGACTGAAGAAACTAAAAATGGATGTAATATTAAAAAACAGAGTCTGGTTGATGCAGAGATCGATACAGTTTTTACACTCTATTAATTAATTCGTAAAATCCGTTTAAAAGAGCAGAATTTCTTTATTAAATTTTAATCAATGACATAACTTTTTACAACTTTTTTATTTATAGCAACAACTCACTGACTAGATTATAATATCTTATAACTCGCACACATGTAACATGATAACTTGATAAATAGGAAAATATTAATCGGGAGGGGAAAATCAATTTATTCTAACTTCTTTCACTAACATTCTTCATTCTCCCACCGTTTTTTCAGACATTCTTGGAGGAAAAAACTATCAATAATTCCAACTATCGTAACGATGTGGTTTAGCAATCTTTCTGCCATATTTTGACATTTGCATACTTCCGTCATCGGTGACAGCTGACTTTTCTCTTTTCGATATTTCTTTTGCAGCAACCGATGATGGCGGTTCATCCATCTCCGACATCTCCAATGGGTAGAGCCGTTGCACTGGCCGAAGCAGGACTCCATGCGCTGTTCGAACCTTCGCGACTCTCACAATATCATCTTTTCCTGGAATAAGCTCTTTGATACGTCCTAATGGCCATTCAAATCGCTTTTTGTTGTCAGCTCCCACCATGACAAGCTGACCCACGTGAATGGTTCCGTGGTTCTTTGATTTTCGTCTGACTAGTAATGCTAAGTATTCTTTGCGAAATCTTGCTTGTAGCTCTGCACGTTTTGCTTTCAGCTTCTTGTACTGTCCACGTAGATCAGTGGCTCTGATGTGACGTCCTTCTGGAAACGTCGCTCCTTTCGTTGATCTGAGGAAGTCAGCTGGTGTAAGGGGATGAAAGTCATTCGGATCCTCACAAACTGTAGTAAGTGGACGTTCATTTATTGTATACTCTACTGCAGCTAAACACGTTCGGAGTTCCTCAAAGTCCAGTTTAGCATTTCTTAACATACGACGAAGCTGATCTTTTATTAATTTGATGAGACGCTCCCAGAAGCCACCCCACCAGCTTGCAGTAGGTGAATTGAAAATCCACTGAATTCTCTTGCAGTGTGACTGTACCTCGATGTCTTTGCATTTCAGTGATTGAAACAGATTGTTAGCGGCTACAAAACTTGTTCCATTGTCACTGTAGAGTGTAGTGGGTCTTCCGAATAAGCTGATGAACCTTTCCAAAGCCTGGATAAAGGAGATAGTGTTTATTGACGTAATTAAGTCAAGGTGTATGCAGCGATACACCGCACAGGTAAATATGATAAACCAAACTTTTTTTTGCCATCCTTCAGGTAGAGGGGGCCACCAAGGTCCACTCCAGTCGTTGCAAAGACTTCACCATCCATCACTCGTTTTTCGGGAAGAGGTGCCATCAAAACCTGTACATTTTGAGCATCAAACCGTCTACACGTTAAGCACTGTCCAATGACGCTACGTATTGTTTTACGACTGCTTATTATCCAAAAGCGCTCCCTCAACTTCCCCATCAGGAATTGCGTTCTAGCATGTCCATATATTAGATGAGCTTCCATTATTAACTGACTCACAAGGACATGTTTCTTTGGAAGCAAGATAGGCCATAAAAATTCGTGTTCGTCGTGCCGTTGAATTATGGCTGTCTTCACATGATAAATACCATCTTCCATTTTTACAACTTGCAGTCCTTTGAAGTTTGGCATGCCTTCAAATGCTTGCATCTGAATCATGCGTAGAACGTCTTTCTCCGCAAAACGAATCTCTTGAAAAGTGATGTATGTAGTTCGCTTCCGAACTTCTGTTGTAACCTTGCAGTTACTTAAAAACCTACGTATCCATGCCATTATTTTCACGTTCTTCAGATAAGTAGAAAATTTTGGTTGGAACCAACTTGAGTTCGTTCCAATATGCATTGCTGAAGAGGTTTTTCTTCGTTCGCTTGCAATCTCCTCTTCGTTAACTGCAAACTCTGCACTCGGCCAAGTGTCTTCACTTTCTTTAAGCCATGTAGGTCCCTCCCACCATCTCGATGCCATTAGTTCCTTCGGTGTGCAACCTCGCGATGGTAAGTCAGCCGGGTTAAGCTTGCCTGGTACATGTCGCCATTGTTCTGCCGTTGTCAATTCTAGTATTTGACGGACGCGATTGCCTACGAATGATCCCCAGTTATCATTCATATTTATCCATGATATAGCGGTTGTTGAGTCGCTCCACATCACATTACGTATTTCGTGGAATTCCAGGGCTTCTTTTACTGCATGGGCCAACCGAGATCCAATCAGACATGACTGTAATTCTAACCTAGAAATTGTTCCTTTTTTCAACGGTGTGATACGACTTTTTGCCTGCATCAACTGTAGCATTACGTCACCTTGCTTTTCACTTCTGAGGAAGACTACTGCTGCGTACGCTTCAAAACTTGCATCACAGAACGTATGAAGCTGCAAATCTTGATAATTATTCAAAATGCACATTCGAGGAAGATGAATAGATGCTAAATAATGAATTCCATCATACCATAGCCGAAACGATTTAACCATATCTTCTGGTAGCTCCTTGTCCCATCCAATCTTTCTTTCCCATGATTTCTGAAGGAGTAGTTTTGGCGTGATGAGTGCAGGGCATGTGTGACCTATAGGATCAAAAACTTTACTCATTGTTGATAGGATAATACGTTTTGTTAATCCTGTGTCAGGAAGATCACCATGAATTTGCTCAATAAATAAAGTATCAGCGATCTTGTTCCACGTAACCCCAAGAACTGTTGTTGATTGAGGCATCTTGCTCGAGTCCATTCCGGACTCCTCGTCGGGTGTATCGGTTCTGGAATCATCTTCGACAGTACACTCCCATTGCCGTAAATCCATTTTTGCTTCATACATAATGCATACGGCACGCTTCTTAAAATGTTCATATTCTTTGTATGTGTCAACTGATCCCACAAGATTGTCTACATACATGCTCTTGAGTAATTTTCTAGCGATTTCAGCCTCATTCTGGATTGACTTGAGGTGTTTTTCTAGAACAGCTGAGAGCAGAGAGGGGCTACAGTTCACCCCAAAGACAACACGTTGATGACGGTAAACTTTCATAACTTCTCCTTTCTTTTCCCACCACAAGAAACGAAGGTAATCTCTGTCTTCTCGTTGCACCTCAATCATCTGGAAGGCCTTACGAATATCCGCTACGTATCCAATTTCTCCTACTCGAAAACCCATTAAAATTGACGTTAGTAGCTCGATGCAGTTCGGGCCTTTATACAAACAGTCATTTAACGAAGGAGTCCGACCGGACTTACATGAAGCATCGAATACTGGACGCACTGGCGTAGCAAGACTATCTTTAAAAACAGGGCGGTGTGGTAAGTAGTGACATTCACTGCAATCTTGGTCATTAGTCACTTCTTCAATAAACCCCTCCTGTAACCACGTGTTGAATACATTGTCGTAATTATTATACTTATCGTTTTGTTCCAACTTCTTTGTGGTACTCAACAGACGTCGCTCAGCAATGACTCTGTTGGAGGGTAGTTGCTGCTGCCAATGTATCCAAGGCAGTCGTACACAGTAACGCCCATCTTCATTACGTGTCGTTGTTGACTGGAAAATTCTTCGTGCTTCAAAATCCTCTTCTTGTTCTGTTTTCTTGTTTATCGGATCTTGAATTCCAATCACGTCAAGATTCCAAAGCTTGCAAATATCTTGTTCGGTTATAAGCATTGAAATTGTTTCATTTCCCATAGAATCGCGTGCTGTAGGAACAGGACCGCTTAATGTCCATCCTAATATTGTTTCTGCTGCTCCCAAACCACACGGTAATTTAATCAATTTTCCGGTTACGATCTGCATCCAATAATCGCTACCAATGACGATGTCGATGTCACCACTGGAAACAAGAGACTTGTCGGTATCTGTTAAAATGATTCCTTTCATTTTAAGTTCGCTGATCTAAGGACCATTTGGTACACGCGGAATACTACCACCTAACTTGTTTCGTTCTCTCAAGATTAAGCTAACGTGATGCATACCATCTAAACTGTATAACATAACATCATGTTTATTTACAGTGTAATTGAACTGTAATTGTACTGTGTAATTGTGTTTGTAATTGAGTGACAGACCCATCGAACAAGACGTTTCGTGTGACTTCAGTAGATACGGGCTGACTTTCAATCTTGGTAACTGTATCGCTAGATATGTAACTACGTTGGCTTCCCTCGTCAAACAGGAGCCGTGCAGTGACGATTCGTTTTGAATTCATGCTCTTCAAGTTAACGCGGAGAGTCTTCATAAGAACGCTACTGATACATGCCACATTAGTTTGACCAGCAGTGGTCGTCGGTTGCTGTTGTGAGATTATTAGCTGGTGTTGTTCAATATCATCTGATCTTGATTCTGGTGTTGAGTTGACATTGACATTTAACTCTGGACACATGACAGTTAAATGCTTTTTAGGACATACGTAGCATACCACGAAAGCTTTACATTTCTTACTAATATGGGACTTCTTCAAGCATGTGAAGCATGCTTTATTTTCGCTAACCTTTTTACGTCGCTGTTCCATAGTCATTGACTTGGCCTTTCCACATTTTTCACTTTCGTGCTTGTTTCCACAAAAGATGCATCCATTGTCTTGTCCATTGAATAAAACAGCTGCGGTAGGTACTGATGTATTATTCTTCTTGATTACTTTATGGTCACCTTGTTTGTTATTAGATACCTTGACGTCTTGAAAACCTGTTTGTGCAAGTTCAATACGTTGTCTGATTTGGATTTCGGCTTGTAGAAACTCCATCAAATAATCCAGTCTTGTTTTCATTGGTGTCTCGTTTCTACCATCTTTGCTTGAAAGTGGGCTGCGCTGCCATGCCAACAGGATTTCTTCATTTAGGCTAGATTCTACGAGTGGATAGAGCCAAGTAGCGGGATCGGCTGACTCCAATTTTAGTGTAGCTAATGCACGTAAGTGAGATTCCTATTTTATATATAAAGTGTGAAATGGGATCTTACTATCAGATGTCACGTTCGTAACGACGAGTTTCAGCAATTCACGAACGTACACCTGAAGCAGTAAATCCTCATTTCCAAAACGAATCTTCAGGGCACTTACTGCCAATGGATAGTTATCTCCAGATAATGGATAGCCTTTGACAATTTCTCGTGCATCAGTTCCAGGCTGCAACGACTGTAATAAGTACTGGAACTTGTCACTGGGATGCAGAGAGCTGTCCTCGTTAATTTTTGAAAATTGAGACCAAAAGCTTATCCAATTACGTAAATCTCCATCAAATTTCTGTAGTTCAATATCTGGTAACTTCATAGACCTGCCTTTATCTTTTGTAACATGTTTGACGTCTATTTCACTGTTGCTGCCCACTGGTGTCTCTAAGAATTTCATAGCTGACAGACGACACATGCGATATTTGTCTTCGTAGTTTTTAATTGACATCAACTCGTCGCCCAGTTGATCTGACATTTCACCCAGCTTAAATAGGATTTGGTCATCTTTTTCAGTAATCTTAGAACGAACCTCATCCATTTGTTGTATGTCACTATTGATTCTGTCTCGTTCTGGCTGCTTGTCTTCCAAGATTGACTTAACTTCATTGACAAGCATTGTCATTTGACGACGAAAGACTGCTCGCTGTTGGACTATCTTCTCCATGATTCACTGCCAAATTAAATGTATGATTTACGTTTATCTCGGTGGAACCTCCAAAAATGTGGAATCGCTTAGCCAAACTACCAGTTATGACTCGATTCCTAGCCCGTGAACATGAAGACTGAACGTGACTGACTGAAGAAACTAAAAATGGATGTAATATTAAAAAACAGAGTCTGGTTGATGCAGAGATCGATACAGTTTTTACACTCTATTAATTAATTCGTAAAATCCGTTTAAAAGAGCAGAATTTCTTTATTAAATTTTAATCAATGACATAACTTTTTACAACTTTTTTATTTATAGCAACAACTCACTGACTAGATTATAATATCTTATAACTCGCACACATGTAACATGATAACTTGATAAATAGGAAAATATTAATCGGGAGGGGAAAATCAATTTATTCTAACTTCTTTCACTAACATTCTTCAGTTTTACTTGATCAGATAATAATCAGAAACATGGCGATCTGGCTATATTACAAATATAACCTTAAGCCGCGTTCGGTATTTCAGATCTGTTTACTCGAAGAGCTCGGTTTCTATGGTATATACAGTCGAACTTCTATATAACGAAGTCGGTAAATCCTGAAAAAAAATTCGTTATAGGGAAATTTCGTTATAAAGAAATACATCACTTTTTGGTAAATATTATTTTAATACTTTCTTAGATATCTGATAAAATTACATACACATGCGTTAAAATACTTGATATAATACTAACATAATACATACTTAAATCAATCTTACGTTATCCTAAAAAAATCTGTGATGTTTTGTTGTTTAGAACAAATAAAAATGTCTGCTCTTCATAATACGCTTCGCACTTATTAAGAGCGCTAATAGTACATTACATACCAAGGCCGAAAGTACTCCATTCCTGTCGAGAGAACAATATAGTTTACCGAGAGGCGATAGCCTCGAGGTGAACTAGTTCTCGAGACACAGGAATGGTACTTTTGCCGAGGTTTGTATACTATTTTATTCGCAATCGTCCTTTAAATACCGAATTATCTAAAATTCTTGAAAGATGCAAAATGTCATCGGTTGGGATTGGCATAACGTATGTCGCCACTTACATCATCAAATTCGATCGCATAATATTTCGAGGATTTTATTGAATAGGAGTATTTATAAATTAATAATAATACGTGGGTACTCGTTCTTTAGCAGCCAAGGTCCGCAACATTACCAAACATGATTTATACAGCCATTTATACACCGCATTTGGCGATGTAATTTTCTGCGCGCCACCTAGTAGCTGAATTTAAAGACACGTAGAGGTGCGAAAATAGGTCGTTTCGGACCATGAGAATGTCAAAGTTACAAACAATGATGCATTTTCGGACCTCCAAATGGTCAGGAATGGACTCATTACCAATACGATTGCGAATAAAAATATTTTCGGGAACACTTTCGATATGTTGTAACGCGCTGCGTATAATTTGAAGGGCTTTCATCATTTCGTCATGCGATGGTTTCTTTGCCGGTTCCTCACTATCGTCTTCCTCCTCTTGGATCACTTGGTCAGTTTGGGCACTTTTTACGCTCTCCAAAATTTCTTAATCGGTGGGATACTCAGTGGTAATGAGTTCATCGTAAACATCGAGATAATCCTGCAGCATAATGTCTATGGTGATTTTGTTGACTTCGCGTAATGCTTCCCACGATTTCGTCACTTCGTGAGTCCATACTTTTGCAAGTTCAGAAATGCATTCCCGGAGATCGATAATTTTATTAGTCGTGTTGTTTTCAATTCCATTAATTAGCTTAATCAAAACCCTCTTGCGATAATGAAATTTAAGGTTTTTTATTATGCCTTGATCCATTGGCTGTAGTTTAGACGTTAAATTTGGAGGAAAGAAGAACAATTCCGTACTTTTAAGTTTTTTTCCGATAGCAGAAGGATGTGCTGGACAATTATCCACAATTATAACAATCTTTCTATGTTATCTCGTCGTTTGTTTATCTAGTTTTACCAGCCATTCTTCAAAAATCTGGCCAGTCATCCATGCTTTATTATTAATATAATAATCCACTTCAAGCGACTTCGTTCCTTTGAAACATCGTGGATTTTTACTTTTGCCGATTACTAGAAGTTTCAACTTTTCGCTTCCTGTCATGTTTGCTCCTATTAAGACAGTAATCCTTTCTTTGCTCTGCTTTCCACCAAAACATTTGTCATTTTTAAATGTTAACGTTCTGTTGGGTGTACACTTAAAGAATAAACCCGTTTCATCTGCGTTGAAAACGTCTTTCGCATCGTACTTTTGCAAAATCTGCTTCAATGTTGTATTCTTCCAATGATTACAAACTTCGTCATTCACAGCCGCACTTTCACCACAAACCACTTTTTCGACAACGCCATGCCTTTTTTAAAATTTATCCAGCCAACCAGTGCTCGCCTGGAAATCCGTATATTCGAGGGATTCCGCAAACTGTAACGCCTTTTGTTTAATTAATTGTCCGGATAAAGGTGCATTTTGATCGCGAATTAATTGCACCCACTTTAAAACTGCTTCATCTACGTCGTCATAAACACAAGTTCTAGCACGTTTTGCCGTAAGTTTTGCATCACCAACTGATTTTAAAATTGATTCGCGATTTTTTATTATAGTCGATAAACTACTGGCTGGAATTCCAAACTTTGCCGCGATGTCTTTCTTTTTTGTACCGTTATCAATTTCCCGCAACACGTTCATTTTTTCAGTAATGGTTAAACACTTTCGCTTTGACATTTTTTGTACTACAGTGTAAGACTGTTCACTCTAAAAACTTACGTTAAAATAAAAATTTTCATTCAAGTTTTTAACTTCACGTAAATGCTAATTCAATTTTAATCTTTCTTAGAGGGGTGGAACCTTAATTTAGACAAATGTTCAGAAATCCCATTTAACAAGTAACAATGTGTATAATGCATGAAAGTTCAATCTTTCCTAGAACTCTCATTTAGGTCAATCTATGGAAATCCATTGAAAAAGTATGAATGTACAAAGATAAACCAGATGTACCAGGCCTTTTAATAACAATTTTAGTGTAATTCCCTTCTTAGAACTTCCATTTAGACAAATTTACGAACTCTTTTTGAAAGGTTTGCAGGTTTTTAAAAATGTGTTGAGTCTTCTTGGAAGATGGGTAAGTTTATAATCTTTTACTGCTAAGAAAGAAAATACCCTTTCATGCATAATACGTATTTACCTGGCAAAAATTTATTTTAGTTTGGCTTAAAAAATTCGTTATATAGAAATTTTACTTCGTTATTTAGAAACACTTTTATATGTATTTTTTCTAAAAGAGCAGTGTACTGCACAAAAATTCGTTATATAGAGAAATTCGCTATATAGAAGTTCGTAATATGGAAGTTTGACTGTATTAGTGTAAGTATAGCAGTAGAGTCTTCAGAATAAAAAGAGTTGAAATACCGAACCCAGCATATTGTAGTAATACTTTAGTGATATGAGTTAACATAATCTGTATGCAGTGGCGGATTTAGGCACAAGCGTTGGAAGCGGCCGCTTCAGGCCCCACAAGTCAGGGGGCCCCGCAGAGGCCTCCTGCCAAGGACCGCACTGGATACGCGACAAATAAAAATTATTACCGTGGGAATTCACTTTCTCGAAAAAAGTGAAACAAGAAACAGATCATATCTAGTACAGGCGGGGTAAAAAGGTGTACGGTAGACGCAATATAGAGTTTTGTGCGAAAAGGTAAGCATTCAGAGTGATAGGTAAAGTCTTATAATGGAATATGCAGTTTCGCAGCAGACCTGCAAGGAATGTATCATCTCTGTCGCTCCGAATGGCTTGCCTTCAATGCCTTCTAGCAAACTATGCGCGGTTGTCCAACTTACATTCGGGGAAGGGGAATTGTACCATGCTTTCGAATGGGTGAAATTGCTTAATGTCATTTATCAATTGTGAGCATTTCCCAATGTTGAAACGATTTTAAAAAATCTTAACATTGCATATATTTAATGCAACTGGAGAACGATCGATCTATGTTTGTTCTTAAACGTGTAAAAAAATATTCAAGAAATAATTTTGGACAAAGTCATTTAAAAAATTTATCAGTAATGTTTATTGAAAATGACATTACGTAAAATTTATGTTTTGAGTGTTTTAAAAATATTATTGATAAATTTAATGCTTCTAAAAGCAGAAAAGTTTCATTGTAAATGAACTGATTATGGAATAATAGTATATTAAAGAACGAGTTTCGTAAGGCAAGATTTATTGCACTAGTCCAAATTTAGACAACGAGCCGCTTGCGGCGAGTTTTCTAAAGGACGAGTGCAATAATGACTTATGAAACGAGTTTTCTTTCATGCTATTTTTTCTATTTTGCGTCTTTTATTCCCTTTTTAAATAAAATAAATCGCAATTTCAAAATTTAGTGAATTTTGTGGTAATTGACATCACTGATGTGACATTTGAAAATTTAGATTTTTAGAGTGAAGTTTTTGTCAATTTGCTGTTTTTCAATTTTTCTTCATTGCTACCAACTTTCAAAAAGTTGGGCTATTAAAGCACTCAAATGAGCTATTAACGCACTGTTCTGGGCGCTTTAACAGCTTTATTATAGACGCAAAATATAAAAAATGTTTTTCTGAAATAGTACATAAAGTAGAACTTTTACGGACTCATCTGTTATTTTTATTTGCATTGTTGCACATGTCTTTGACATAAGTCGCAGGTCGCACAGAGCCGTTGACTTAGTTGCCTACTATACTGTTATTAAATGCACATTTTGTATTTTAAATTCTTAATTTCACGATTTCAGAAAAAACGTAATGTGCACCTCAGCACTAAAGCTGATTTTTTATCACTCGTTATGGCTGTTCAACAATCTCCATATTCGTGATAAAAAAGTACAAAATTATTTGGTATACAAATAACTAATTTATCTACTACCACTATCGAGAATTACACATTTCACATAGTCTAGTAATGATGAAAATGACTCATTGTTCATAATCTTTAAACTGTACGGAAATGACCATGGGAAATGATTTCGCATTATCAGTGGTTCTATTAAAATGTACATAGTTACAACTTCTAGATAAAGGTTAATTTATTTTTAAAAGTTAAAATTGTTAATGGACGACTATTATACTCATAATTTTATAGTGATATATTATATGTATAAATCACAGACGGCACCTTAAGACAGCTGTTTCGAGCTTTTAGTGCTCCTCAGTCCTCAGTTAGCGGCAGCTCGTCTGTGATTTATATACATATCACAATAAAATTGTGAGTATAATAGTCGTTTATCAACAAAACTCACTTTATTAAAACACGTTTGTGTTCATTTTGTATTTTATTTATGTTAATTTATTCTGTTTTACTTTAAATTATATTTTGAATGCAAATCCATATAGAAAAAAATCCCCGCTGGAAATCGAACCCTGGGCCTTCCACTTTCTGACATCTCTACCTCTGAGCTACCGTGTCGACTATCAGCATATAAAGTTACGATTATTACATTGAGTTATATGCATTTCTTAAATTTTACAACTAACACCTGCTTTCCACAAACTGTGAGCATTGTCTACTTTTGACAATCCAGCATCTCAATCTCAAATCATGTTCTAGGTTACATATTTTTCCTAGCTTTTGGTGTTTTATTACGTTTTTGTGGTCGTAGATAAAGTATATAGTGTGTAACACTTACAAAAACGCCAATTTCAAACTCGTGTGACTGCGGCATGAGGCGAAGTCGGATTATTTAAAAAACTTTGAGGAGGCAATTTTCTCCATCCCAACCACCGTGAATTCGCGCCTGATATTAATAATTATATGTATTTTTGATAAAAAAATAAAAGGTATATGAATTGTAGTAATTGATATATACTATGGGGCCCCAGAAATTTGTAATTCAGGCCCCTTAAGTGTTAAATCCGCCACTGTCTGTATGTAATGTTCCTTTATAAAGGTTCTTTCATGGAAGTCTGCAGCGAACTAAATGAAAAATAGTAATTATAATGATTAGAATAGGTTTTGAATTGTGCAATAACATAAAATGACAATAAATATCAGAATAAGAATTTAAGGTTATACAAGATGTGGTAGACATGGAAATTTAATATGTGTCTATTCTATAATGGAGAACATGAATATGGAAGAATTGTAGCTATCTTGTAACTATGTAAATTATAGCAGGATGACAATACATTTTTTTAGGAAGGTCAGTAATAATCGTTGCTGTAACAGAAAAACAAAAATAAAGAATAATAGTAGAGTAAATCTGAAAGCGGATTTTGTTGTCCGTGGTACATTGAAAGGTGAAAAGGTATCGAGTATACCCCCCTGGGGGGAAAAAACTGAAAAGACAGCAAATCTAGAATACTTTATTTGCTATCCGGCTATATTAAAATAAATACGATCTATAAAGTATTAAGATAGTTAGAGCTTTTATAATTTTCACTCAAGAATTATCATTAGATAAACGGAAGGATACTCACTAGATTTATAAGCTAATCGTGGTAACTTTTGGACGACACAAGATATCAAAAGAGTTCAAAAAATAATTGTTATTAGTTCGAGATTTTACAATCCAACGCTTTTTGAAACTTTGAAATTGCCTAGACAGTAACGAAGATATGACCAATTTATTCCGACAATGTATAAATTACCGCTGAGCAGCGATCGTTCTATCTCTATTTTCACCCGTCTTCCGTCTCATTCTAACGCACTGCTCTTACCAGGTTCATAAGTACATACCAGTTTCGTTTGTGTTCAAATGAAACGAGTTTTTAAAAAGATTTTTTGTTTTCCCTGGTTCTTTATTGTAAACCAGCAGAAGTAATGACAATTACAAAACACAAGAATATAAATGCTCGTTACAGCTTAGATGTAAACTTAATTATGAACTGATCAAAACTTAATGAATCTACGGTCTAACACACTATATATATGATTATCTTATCTAAATAAAATATTACTAAGCAGTTCTCACGAGAAAGGTAATACAATATTATCTGCATGCTGATACTAAGCAGTATTTCTACGTAACTTACCACTAATAGCACAATATTGGAGTTACAAATGCAGGTGATTTAACATTTTGTTGAAAAAGATTATAAAATTCTTACTGTTTTTGTAAATACAACATTAACCTTAACACGGAGAGTTCTGCAAGTTATTCTATAACAGATAAAAAGAAACAGATACGCTGTTATAAA
Source organism: Agrypnus murinus (assembly GCA_929113105.1). Classification (NCBI taxonomy): domain Eukaryota; kingdom Metazoa; phylum Arthropoda; class Insecta; order Coleoptera; family Elateridae; genus Agrypnus; species Agrypnus murinus. Next base: position 82,909,756 of record OV816030.1, read on the forward strand.
AAATGTGTTGTGTGTAAAACTGGCGGGAAGCTTCAGGAATCTACTGCAAGAACTGTGGATACATTCAAAGATCAGTGAAAATGAGTTTAGATATGCAATAAAGTCATAATAGAAAATTAGAAGAGCTTCTTCATATAACACACAATTCAAGTTTACGCGCATATATAAAATATTTCCACTATGAACTTAAATGTACATAGTAGTCAAATATATAATAACAAAACTGAACACAAAGGTTATTCTGAAAACCAAAGGGATAAATTGTGGCGAGGTTTGGGAAAAGATTGTTGGGGAAATAAAACATGTCAGAGCCAAAGAAAAGTGTACAATTCAGTTACAATTTACGACCGATATGTACTACTGGATGGTAACTTGAACCCGTAGTATTTTCTATGGAAACTGAAAATACGTTGTAGTTTTCAAATCATATAAAAATACTGAAGCTACTTTAATGTACCCACAACTACAAAACAATATTTATAACGAGGTGGAAATGCTTAAAGATTTGAACTTAGTGTACTTTATTTAGTAGCCTCGCAAATTAAAGAAAGACCTTCGAGATGTGGAAGATGCTGATATTTTAGCATTTTAGCAGTTACCAATGAAGATAACATGAAAAAAAACTTCATCATCCCTATTGAATTTGGTAAGTTTGCTTTTGTGTGATTAAAGAAATCAGAAGTTTAAGCATTGCTCAGGACATTATTTTTTACAATTTGCAGCAGACAATGTAGACATTTTAAAGGAAACTATCAACGGTTGCAATACCTTTCACGCAACTCAGTTGGTAGCTTTTCAGTAATTCCCAGAAAACGAATTATCTGTAGGAATTCCAATAAAAAGCAACAAAGTGACTACTTGTGCTTCAAAACTTCCATTTCTTGTCAAACTTTCAGTATACCAAGACTAGAATACCTTTACCACATTGCGAACGAAACGCAAAATTAGTTATTTGCCGAAAAATCAAGAATAGTCAATACCTACTGATACAAATAATTTGATGTGGATTTTAAGTAGAGTTCAAAATTGTAGTTCACAGATTGTATTTCAATGGAGTGGTTTCAACAAAATAACTGACAATTCAGACACTACTACATTGTGGACAGCCATTCTTAGGTGTCGAGATATCACTGCACATCTGAATCATGTAAAATATACAGTAATTACTAATTACGTTTGTTCAAGTGTTGTATTACTGTAACAAAATGGCTTTCAGAATAACCTTTGTATTCAATTTTGTTATTATATATTTTGACTACTATGTACATTTAAGTTCATAGTGGAAATATTTTATATATGCGCGTAAACTTAAATTGTGTGTTATATCAAGAAGCTCTTCTAATTCTCTATTATGACTTTATTGCATATCTAATCTCATTTTCACTGATCTTTGAATGTATCCACAGTTCTTGCAGTGGATTCCTGAAGTTTCCCGCCAGTTTTACACACAACACATTTTTTATAACAGCGTATCTGTTTCTTTTTTTATACATTTAAATGTATGTAATAGTTCATCGTCTGTTATAGAATTACTTGCAGAACTCTCCGTGTTAGGGTTAATGTCGTATTTACAAAAACAGTAAGAATTTTATAATTTTTTTCAACAAAATGTTAAATCACCTGCATTTGTAACTCCAATATTGTGCTAATAGTTGTATATACTTATGAACCTGGTAAGAGCAGTGCGTTAGAATGAGACGGAAGACGGGTGAAAATAGAGATAGAACGATCGCTGCTCAGCGGTAATTTATACATTGTCGGAATAAATTGGTCATATCTTCGTTATTGTCTAGGCAATTTCAAAGTTTCAAAAAGCGTTGGATTGTAAAATCTCGAACTAATAACAATTATTTTTTGAACCTTTTTGATATCTTGTGTCGTACAAAAGTTATCACGATGTCTACATCTTTCTATGTTAGCAGAAATTGAAATACGCATAATAAGGGAGTTTGTAGCTAATCTAGTGAGTATCCTTCCGTTTATCTAATGATAATTTTTGAGAGAAAATTAGCTCTAACTATCTTAATACTTTATAGATCGTATTTATTTTAATATAGCCGGATAGCAAATAAAGTATTCTAGATTTGCCGTCTTTTCAGTTTTTTCCCCCCAGGGGGAAAAAACTGAGAGGGTTAGGGGTGTTGGACACCGATATCGGCAGACGAATTTAGGGGATTGATATACACCCTAAATAGCATCCGATAACGTACTCGATACCTTTTTACCTTTCAATGTACCACGGACTAGATTTCTAGATGCGTTTTTTAAGTTTGCGAACTCCACTATAATAAACTTTTTATGAAAAAGAGAAATGACACAAATTCAAAATCTTCTTAAATCTCTAATTGAAAACGATTAACAAATTAAAATATTGTTATTTAAATACTATGTAAAATTTTTGGAAATTATGTAAAATTATTTATTAAAGAAAATGCTTACCTGTGAATATGTGGTCCTTTTGATTTCTTAGTTAAAGAGCAGAGGTAGGAGGTGCTGCTTAAGAAGATTTGAAGGTAAAGATCTTTATGGCTAGACAAAATTGTATAGCGGAGCTGGAAATTAGTAAGAAAAGGTAAAGAGTATCGAGGGGTCCCTCACTCCCAAAAATTATGTACACCCATTGCCTTTATTCCTTTATTTTCGTCTGTATTAGTAGGTATTGCTACAGATGAGTCCATCCCCTCCCTTTTTATGCAAATGACCCGCGATCTAACTAATATTCAAATGAGGCGTGATCTAATTAAATGCGCGAATTAAATTAATTGATCTAATTTAATTAAATTAAATTAATTCACGGTATCATTTACATATCTCATCTCACATTTACATATATCATTTCTCATATGCATGCGCGAATTAAATTAATTAGATCAATTAAATTAATTCACGGTATCATTTACACATCTCATCTCACATTTACATATATCATTTCTCATATGCATGCGCGAATTAAATTAATTCACGGTATCATTTACATATCTCATCTTATATTTACATATATCATTTCTCATATGCATGCGCGAATTAAATTAATTGATCTAATTAAATTAATTCACGGTATCATTTACATAACTCACCTCTCTCATTTCTCATACGCATTCACGAATTAAATCTCATTTACATAACTCATATCTTATTTTTATATATCATTTGCATCTGTCATCTCTCTTTCATAAATTTATTTTAAAATAAATCTTATGTTGGCATTCCTATTTGATATTTAAATATAGATCTATAGGTCATCATGTAATTCTTCGAAAACAATTTAACATGTAGAAACGTAATAATAAAAATTTATTTTCAACTATACGAAGTAGCTCTAAAAGTTACTGTCAATCACCTGTCGGATTATCTCTGTTGCATTAGACCTGTTTAAATATACGTCATAAACATTTAAAATACGGTTTACAAGTAAAGCAAATTCTAATTTGAAAGAAAACACTTAGGGTCGTTATGATTTCTTAAAAATTTATATGGATGCTCGAATTAATCATTTCTCATACACAGGCTCGAATTAAATTAATTCACGGTATCATTAGCATATCTCACCTCTCTCATCTCTCATATGCATTCACGAATTAAATTAATTCACGGTATCATTAGCATATCTCACCTCTCTCATTTCTCATACGCATGCTCGAATTCAATTAATTCACGGTATCATTAGCATATCTCACCTCTCTCATCTCTCATAAGCATTCACGAATTAAATCTCATTTACATAACTCATATCTCATTTTTATATATCATTTGCATCTGTCATCTCTCTTTCATAAATTTATTTTAAAATAAATCTTATGTTGTCATTCCTATTTGATATTTAAATATAGATCTATAGGTCATTATGTAATTCTGCGAAAACAATTTAACATGTAGAAACGTAATAATAAAAATTTATTTTCAACTATACGAAGTAACTCTAAAAGTTACTGTCAATCACCTGTCGGATTATCTCTGTTGCATTTTGACCTGTTTAAATATACGTAATAAACATTTAAAATACGGTTTACAAGTAAAGCAAATTCTAATTTGAAAGAAAACACTTAGGGTCGTTATGATTTCTTAAAAATTTATTTAAATGAAACTTTTTAAGAATATAGAATACTGTAGAGCATTATTTTTAAAATTCAAAAACATTATCTGTAGCTAAAACTGTTTAATAAATTACTTTCAAACTAAATGTTTTTGAATGAAAATACGTACAAACTAATTAGCCATGTTGTTTTCGACATTCTTTAAAACTGCTTTCAACCATAAATAAACAAACGTTCTTACGAATGACTGAAAGGAATTTAGATTTTCTAAATAATTTGTTAAGAGATCATCATCTTAAAAGCGGCATAAATTATTGTTTTAAATGACAATTACTCACCCTTGTGTTAATCCGTATAAGTTAGATGTGTAGAAAATTTGAATACGGGTTAAGTACACTATCTATTTAGCTGATTCAATAAAAATTTCGTTATTTTTAAAATTCCTAACAAGGGTTCAGGGTTCTTTATCTGTTTTAGAATATTCAAATACAATATATGTATAAATTATCGTGAGACTCCTGCTCTATATAAAACGCCATATATAAAATTAGAGATAAAAATTTATCCTGTGTATTGGTGAAAACTCAAATATTCACGGAAATATAACAATCGGTACATATAACGATACTAATCAGTCTAACGCGGAATATATATTTTATATTATACAAACGGCTAGAAAAGAATAGGTACAATCGGATTATGTTCATACCAAGCTCACCATGATTATTACAAACATCTTAACAGAATAAAAAGGGCGATATGAATATAACTTATAGGATTTAATCAAACTAGAAAAATATCGATATATATATATCCTGCGTTGAGAAATAATTGTACTATGCGTTTAAATGTTTAAGTTCATCATAGCCTGCATCTCCTAAAATATGAGCGTTATACACATGTTTGAAATTCAATTCATTTTGCTTAAAGAGAATAAGTAAGTTAGCGTTTTCCCTAATCAGATGTTTCGGTATCTTTGCATATGTCTGACCTAAATAAAATTAATCAACACCCTTTATGTCTACCCATGCTAAAATATTCTTTAATTTTTTCCTATTTGTCACAGATAATATCATCGAAAATGAATACTGAATTAGGTTTCACATCATTAGGGGTGATTACATCATCGTTTTCGCCATATTTAGGTTGAAATAAAGACTTGGCGTATAGGTAGATATTTTCAAATTTTAATTCGTCTTTATTAATTAGTAGACCTAACAAGACATTAGTTTTACCACAAGAAGAAGATACACTCAAAATTGCTCTATAGGAAACAGGTAAAAACTTACAATGCTTCTTATCACCATCGGAATATTATCGAGAAACACGATCGTCTAAGTTAAAATTATTGTTTTAAAAAGTAATGACAATTACTCATCCTTTGTGTTATTCTGTATAAGCTAGTCATAAAGAAACTTCAGGGAATCTCAGTCACTTGTTTTGTCAATGTAGACAGATTTGATGTACCCTTTATTAACTTTTTTAATCAAGAAACATGTTTATTATTGTTTAGTTAAGACAAAGTGTTTTTATAATAACAGCTTTCAAAAGAGTCATTCCTTTAAAATAATAATAATGTTCATGACGTACTAATTACGCAGACGCCAAAAACTAGTATAAAAACCCCGAAATTTCTGTTTCCTATCATTCCAAAAGTGTTCTCGAACCATCAAGATAGCTACATCTAGTGCAATATTAAAATCAGGTATGTTTTATTTTGCTTATATTTTAAAAACTATATGTAAATGATTTACGCTTGCTTACAGTAAGAAATGGAATTTTTAAACGAATTGAACCAATCAGCCGGAACAGAAAAACCCGTCAAAAAATTGCATGAATACAGCGTGAAGGAAGTAGCAGAGATATCAGAGGTCAAAATTATCACCAGCAGGAACGGACGTAGAGCGGTGTTCATTGTCGCTGAAGAACATATAACATATCTACCCAAAAGATTCGCCGACAAACTTACTGAATATAAAGTGGTCGATCTCAACCAAAAGATAGCGAATAAAACTGTCTCTAGGATTGGTTTACCTAGGTAAAGTAAAGAGAGAAAGATATCAACCGTATGCTGACTGTATGTTTATCGAAACAAATAAGGTATGAACTGTAACAGGTGGTCTATTCAGTGAACATTGTCTAATACATTTTCTACTGTTTCTTCTTCTAGCCTATGGATCCGCAGCTAGAAACACGGTCCTGCTAAATGCCTGCAATTCGCCTACCCTATCAATATGTTGTACATTGCAAACATTTAATATTATTATTAAAATTTTATAAATAAAAACGATAAAAGAAGTTTATAGTTTTCATTTATTTTTATGTTAAACATATACGGTAGCAAGATCTAGATCGTTGTATACAAATTCATATATGAGAGAAATGTTATGTATCTCAACACATACCTAAAACGTATTTTTTCGTATATTCAGTAAGAGCTACCCCTTTTTCTAGACATTCGAATTTTGAACAGCCTGATAATATGTTTTCTCATTTAATCATAATTAGGGTCAAGTTGAATAGCACAATAAAGTACATAAAAGTTAACAGGTTAAATAGAAATTCATTTTGCTACTTTTATATGTGCTAAGTAAAATAATAAACAGATATTTCGGAAATTTTTTTTGCATTCTTGAGAGAACGGGGTATAATATTTAAAAACACACTGTAGAAAACATATACCTTATAATATAGCAATAGAATTTTTCTAAATCTTATTTAAGTTCTATTTAAATAAATTTTAGAATTCAAAAGCATTTTTCTATTATTATTAATGTACATAGACCGTAGCTACATCGAAGTCGCATGAGTTGTTACCGGCTCTTTAACAAACGTATGCTACAATTCTCTAATTTTCTAGTTTCTAGACATAATGTAGTTTTGAACAGATTTTAGCCTTTTTCATTATATCTACTATCTTGTAAACTGTTTCTACATATGTGTTCTTATTGTTTATGCATCATATAGATATTCGTCGCCATATTTAAACGTTATTTTACAATATATCATACATTTTCAATAGCTTCGAAATACGCAGATATGTAATAATATACTATATACTCTTGTAGGATATTCATCGTATCTATAGTAAACTCGTATGATTAATAATAAAGTGTAACCATTTTCGATACCTTCGAAATATAAGTCTATAACATATGTTTGTAATACGTCTTTATAACTTTGAAACACAGGGTAGTTACCTCTTGCAATATCTACAGTTATGAGAACCCTGAAGACTTAACCTAGAGAAATAAATCAGATAAATATTTTACTTTTATTGAAACGATAACTTTGCATACTAATATATGAAAATAATATAATGTATATCGCCTGATAAATAAAATTGAAATTATTCTTATTCTTTTACAATGAAATTTGTTTTGAAAAACACGATGAAGCGTTATGTATATTAATGCAGGAGTTCTGTTAACGCATTCGTTATTTAGAGATTCGCTTATAAGTCCACTATCTATTTAGCTGATTCAATAAAAATTTCGTTATTTTTAAAAATTCCTAACAAGGGTTCAGCGTTCTTTATCTGTTTTAGAATATTCAAAGACAATATATGTATAAATTATCGTGAGACTCCTGCTCTATATAAAACGCCATATATAAAATTAGAGATAAAAATGTATCCTGTGTATTGGTGAAAACTCAGATATTCACGGAAATATAACAATCGGTACATATGACGATACTAATCAGTCTGACGTGGAATATATATTTTATATTATACAAACGGCTAGAAAAGAATAGGTACAATCGGTTTATGTTCATACCAGGCTCACCATGATTATTATAAACATCTTAACAGAATAAAAAGGGCGATATGAATATAACTTATAGGATTTAATCAAACTAGAAAAATATCGATATATATATCCTGCGTTGAGAAAATAATTATACTATACAAGCATCCAGTATGTAAAGTAAAAGGAATTAGACTCAACTATGATGTACTGAAACTCATCAACGATTATCTTTTATTCTGATGACGTTATAGGGTGACATTATGAAGTCGTACTAATATATGAAAATAATATACTGCTTGATAAATAAAATTATTCTTTTACAGTGAAGTGTTTTGGGGAAAACCTTAATGTAACTGCTGAGCTCTGCTAGCCAGCTTCACTTATAAGTTCACACCACTTAACTGATTCAATAAAAATTTCGTTATTTAAAAATTCCTAACATGGATAGCTTTATCTGTTTTAGAATATTCAAAGGCAGTATATGACAATAAATTATCGTGAGACTCCTGATCTATACAAAACGCCTTATATATAAAATTAGAGATAAAAAAAATTAAACCTATGATATATGGTGAAAATGCAAATATTCAACAATTCTAACCCCAATTTTTCTACTTTTCTAGACGTAATGTAATTTTGAACTGATTTTTAACCTTTTTCGTTATATCTACTACCCTTGTAAACGATTTCTACATATGCCTTCTTACTGTGTATAACTTTGCCCCATGTAGATATTCGTCGTATCTATAGTAAACTCATATTTTAACGTTATTTTACAATATATCATCCATTTTCATTGGTTTCGAAATACGCAGATATGTAATAATAATATATACTCTTGTAGGATATTCATCGTTGAATATAGTAAACTCGTATGATTAATATTAATTTGTAATTATTTTCAGCACCCTCGAAATATATATCTATAACATATGTCATATGTTTTGTAATGCGTCTTTATAACTTTGAAACTCTACGTGATTTTCTCTTACAATATCTATAGTTATGAGAACCTTGAAGACTTAACCTGGAGAAATAAAACAGATAAATATTTTACTTTTTATTGAAAATAGTTAACTTATATTCTAACATACATATTTGAAACTAGACAACTTATATTCTAACATACAAATATACAACAACAAAATAGAAAAGTATACTTGAGGGTAACATTTTGTATAACCATTATGTTTTATTCTATAATACCTTCTTCTTTAAGCTCAGAAATAATTGAAATAATCTCATCCTAGTTTTCTAAACTACTGCTACCCCTCTGTTTTAAGGTATACAGTAGACGAAGCCTATCGACAACTTGATTCCAATACGGCGTCTTGTTGTTGGAATTTGAAATTGGTAGCTTGAGGTTAGAGCCTACGAATACATTTTTAGGACAGAACGTAGGGAGCAGAGTAAGTACAAAACAACATACTTTCATACAAGAACGTTTATTGATACGAGTAGTTTCGACGTTACTTAAAACATAATACATAACTTATACATAATATCTATTAAAATAGTACATTTCGTATACACTAATAATGGTACTACATACCCGACTATAAAGTAAACATGGTAAGTATAACAACAGTTTAAAAGAATAGATAGTAAATATAACTATATCTAATTATTTTGTACTGATATAAAAAGCCACGGATCGACTGATGTTACGGGCCTCATGTAGTAATAATATCTGTATATAGTTTTCAAAATAATTTTTTCTTTATATAGTTTAATAATGTTTGTATATTCTTCACCATAGTACAAATTAAATATTTACTTATTCTATGATTTTTCTCGCTTTAAGCTCTGCGATGACTGAAATTATTTCATTTTCGTTTTCGTTTTCGAGACTGCTGCTAAGAGCTTTCTTTTCAGCATACAACAGACGAAGTCTGTCTACTAGTTGATCAGGTGTAGTCTGACGTATACAATCCGGTTTCATCTTGTTTAACTTTTTGGGGTAACTAAACCCAAAGTCATTATTCTGTATAAATTTGGCCTGATTACATTTTCGTATTTCCAATGTTTAACGCTTATTAGTCGACCATTGCGCCTATAGTCTTTCTTATGAGCATTAGTAAGTGAGATTATTTTCATATAGTTGTCGATATCTTCCTCTGTTGGACTAGGAGAGCTTATTCGATTAAGCGTTAGTAAATTAAACTAGCCGGATGTTCCATTGAAAAGTTTGTTTTTAATTAAAATATATTTTCCCTGAAACTGTACTTGCGAACGACCAAATCGCCACTCATCGATGTCATTATATAGAGCGTACCTAGTTTTGTCTACGTTTTTGTTTTCTCCGCTAGCTAATAATGCTCTATAATAGTTGGAGAATTCCTGATAAATCTTTAAGTCAGAACCGCATTCTTCTTCTTCATCTTCAACAGATGTAACTGGAGATGTGTGTTCAAGTTTTGGTGAGAGATTAACGGTCCCTGGTCGAGGTATATATGGAATATCCTGAGGTTCTGCTTTAACATCGTGAAAGTAGGCTGATTTCTTGCGTATAGAATTACGGGCGTTTAGTATTTTATTATTATTTTCTTCTTTATTGACTTCTGTAGTTGTCATTGCGGTTTCATGAACTGTGGTGTCACTGTGTCAACGTTTAAGATTCACGTCTTTAAATATTACATTATTGCTAGGTGAAGTCTTATTATCATCATCTAGGGTACTATGAACAATTTTCAAATGATTTCTGTAGTTATCGAGACGTGTAAAATACTTTAAACAAATAGAACACTGAACTTTGTGTCCACGGTGTATATTCATATGACGTGTAAACCCTGATCGTAAAACGCTCGTACGACACACATCACACTCACGTCGCCGTTCCATCTTGACTATTGATTGAACATGAACTCCTATTTATATATCACGTTCCGTTTAACTTAATTAACCCTGGTTAGTCACCCTTCTCCCTTCACCCTTCTTCCTTCACCCTTCTCCCTTCACCCTTCACCCTTCAACGTTCACCCTTCACCCTTATCCCTTAACCTTTCACCCTTAGCCCTTAACCTTTCACCCTTAACCCTTCACCCTTTTCCCTTCACCCTTCACCCTTCTCCATGTTTACTTTATAGTCGGGTATGTAGTACCATTATTAGTGTATACGAAATGTACTATTTTAATAGATATTATGTATAAGTTATGTATTATGTTTTAAGTAACGTCGAAACTACTCGTATCAATAAACGTTCTTGTATGAAAGTATGTTGTTTTGTACTTACTCTGCTCCCTACGTTCTGTCCTAAAAATGTATTCGTAGGCTCTAACCTCAAGCTACCAATTTCAAATTTCAACAACAAGACGCCGTATTGAAATCAAGTTGTCGATAGGCTTCGTCTACTGTATACCTTAAAACAGAGGGGTAGCAGTAGTTTAGAAAACTAGGATGAGATTATTTCAATTATTTCTGAGCTTAAAGAAGAAGGTATTATAGAATAAAAGATAATGGTTATACAAAATGTTACCCTCAAGTATACTTTTCTATTTTGTTGTTGTATATTTGTATGTTAGAATATAAGTTGTATAGTTTCAAATATGTATGTTAGAATATAAGTTAACTAGTTTCAATAAAAAGTAAAATATTTATCTGTTTTATTTCTCCAGGTTAAGTCTTCAAGGTTCTCATAACTATAGATATTGTAAGAGAAAATCACGTAGAGTTTCAAAGTTATAAAGACGTATTACAGAACATATGACATATGTTATAGATATATATTTCGAAGGTGCTGAAAAGAATTACAAATTAATATTAATCATACGAGTTTACTATATTCAACGATGAATATCCTACAAGAGTATATATGATTATTACATATCTGCGTATTTCGAAACCAATGAAAATGGATGATATATTGTAAAATAACGTTAAAATATGAGTTTACTATAGATACGACGAATATCTACATGGGGCAAAGTTATACACAGTAAGAAGGCATATGTAGAAATCGTTTACAAGGGTAGTAGATATAACGAAAAAGGTTAAAAATCAGTTCAAAATTACATTACGTCTAGAAAAGTAGAAAAATTGGGGTTAGAATTGTTGAATATTTGCATTTTCACCATATATTCAGTGCCTTTCTTCAAGATTCTTATACACACATAAAAATTCTTGAAAGGATCCAGTCCAAGATGTAAATACTTCGACCCGCTGTTGTTTAACTGCAGCTGTATTTCACAAAGAAGTCTTGATTTTTCGTAGTTTAGAATTTTTTCATCATCATCCTGAACTTGTATATCGCATGTTTCTTTTGCAAACTTTTTAAAAGTTTTGATATCATCGCTATTCGGTTGAAATTGAGGTGAATCACACTTCCTAGGCACACTATACTGTTCACATCTACTATTATGCTGAATGCGCTCAGCTTTGTAGAATGACATTTTAACTATGAATAAACAGCAACACCGATAAATCGTGACTAAATAAGTAGGTCTGCTGCTTCTGTTATTTATTACCGTCTAAAGAGGAAGGGAGGAATCACTAAAACGTTTACATTTCCCCTATACCTAAACATTTAATACAACGGTTCTCCTACTAACCGATTTCTGCTTGTCTCAACTCGTTGGATCCTGTTTGATATGGTCTGTAGGTTCCTATATCCCTCACTGATGCTGTTTTCCGCATACTCTATTCGAGATATGCATAGTATTCGTCAGCGCTTAAAGTATAACTTCATGTTTATACTTAGGCTCGTAATCGTAAGTAGCGTATTGATGCTTGCATAGTATAATTACTCTACTAAGACGTTTAATCATATGTAGCATTACATTAACCGATTGTACCTACTCCTGTCTCACCGTTTGTATAATATAAATTATAATCCATGCTGGTTAGAATCATGTACCCAGCTGTTATTTCCATGAATATTTGAGTTTTCACCAATACACAGGATAAATTTTTATCTCTAATCTTATATATGGCGTTTTATATAGAGCAGGAGTCTCACGATAATTTATACATATATTGTCTTTGAATATTCTAAAACAGATAAAGAACCCTGAACCCTGGTTAGGAATTATAAAAATAACGAAATTTTTATTGAATCAGTTAAATAGATAGTGTACTTATAAGTGAATCTCTAAATAACGAATGCGTTAACAGAACTCCTGCATTAATATACATAACGTTTCATCGTGTTTTTTCAAAACACATTTCATTGTAAAAGAAGAAGAATAATTTCAATTTTATTTATCAGGCGATATACATTATATTATTTTCATATATTAGTATGCAAAGTTATCGTTTCAATAAAAGTAAAATATTTATCTGATTTATTTCTCTAGGTTAAGTCTTCAGGGTTCTCATAACTGTAGATATTGCAAGAGGTAACTACCCTGTGTTTCAAAGTTATAAAGACGTATTACAAACATATGTTATAGACTTATATTTCAAAGGTATCGAAAATGGTTACACTTTATTATTAATCATACGAGTTTACTATAGATACGATGAATATCCTACAAGAGTATATAATATATTATTACATATCTGCGTATTTCGAAGCTATTGAAAATGTATGATATATTGTAAAATAACGTTTAAATATGGCGACGAATATCTATATGATGCATAAACAATAAGAACACATATGTAGAAACAGTTTACAAGATAGTAGATATAATGAAAAAGGCTAAAATCTGTTCAAAACTACATTATGTCTAGAAACTAGAACATTAGAAAATTGTAGCATACGCTTGTTAAAGAGCCGGTAACAACTCATACTTCGTAGACTCGTAGACTTCATAGACATTTGTGATGTGTCCTTAGGTAACTTATTTACCATATATTATGTTTAAAACACATAAAGGTTTTTATGTATTTTTTCTATCTTGTTTATTTCATGCTTGGATTCGTCTATGTTGCTGTTGATACGACTACCCAGTTCCTAGAGAAGGATTATTATTAGTTTTTCTTACAACATACCCTTTTCTTTATGTACCCTTTCGTAATCTTACATCGTAGGGTTGAGAGTGAAGGGTTAAGGGTTCTATGTACATTAATAATAATAGGAAAATGCTTTTGAATCCTAAAATTTATTTAAATAAAACTTAAAGAATAAAATTTAGAAAAATTCTATTGCTATATTATAAGGTATATAATCTCAGTAAACCTTTATTGTCTAGTTAGAATACTTGTATAGGGTATTCATGAATTTAGAAGTATACTACATACGTTCGTGACAATCTTATGTACAGATACAATTGATGTAATACGTGCAACATTAAACTCATTTCTTTTAAACTGACGACACCTCATCATACAAAACATACTGTATTTATGTATTCCCTTTCTCTGCTGATATGTTTTCTACAGTGTGTTTTAAATATTATACCCTGTTCTCTCAAGAATGCATAAAATTTTCGAAATATCTGTTTATCATTTTACTTAGCACATATAAAAGTAGCAAAATGAATTTCTATTTTAACCTGTTAACTTTTATGTACTTTATTTTGCTATTCAACTTAACCCTAATTATGATTTAATGAGAAAACATGTTATCAATCTGTTCAAAATTCGAATGTCTAGAAAAAAAATGGGTAGCTCTTACTGAATATACGAAGAATACGTTTTAGGTATGTATTGAGATACATAACATTTCTCTCATATATGAATTTGTATATATCGAGTTAAAGTTAATGAATGAATACAACATAAATCATTACTCTACGTGTTCCGTGATTAAGACTTCAATAATCGAACGAGTTATTCGTACAATTAAGCAAAAGAGCTATCAACTAAATCATATACAGATATGATTTAGTTGATAGCTCTGTATGACATTCAGAGTTAGATGTTGACTCTATCAAGTTTTTAATTAGCTGATCTGAAGCTGCTGAAGACCTTCACTTCTGATGGGTAGGAGCATTCTAGATCTGGCTACCGCAGGTGCTTTCATATATGATGAATACGTAGAAATAAATGAAAAACTATGAACTTGTTTTATCGTTTTATTTATAAAATTTTAATAATGATATGAAATGTCTGCATTGTACGATATGATGAAAAATTCTAGTGTTATCAAGTTGTTATTTCATTCCTTTAATATATTAGAAAGGCTCCCATTCTATTGGTTAAGAATTTCAATTGTCACTTTTCTTTCATACACGTCTCAGTTGCTTTGCTAATCTATTTTCTTTTTAAAATAAAACAGAATGCATTTAAAATAATATTATATTTTATATAAAAACATGCACGCATAAATTAAATCTTATTACATAAAAAATAAACGAATATAAGAAAATTAAAACTAAATCTTATTTATATAAAAATTAAAGGAATAAAACTAAACTACTCAATAATAAAATAAATATTACTAATATTGTTTACACCTACCCTATCTTTTATGTAAGATAAGAACTTTAAAAATTCTTTAAATTTTATCTGAATATCCTCGTGATTGAACAAAACGGTATCCGATGAGAACCTACGAGTTTCACTTATGATTCCTCCCCCGGGTAGTTCCATTTCTTCTTCTATTACAACAGTCATGATGACGACGTACTTCAGCACGTCGTAGTTATTGCTTCTGGTATTAATTATAGTATTTTTAAATTTAGAGAAGATTTCCTCTTCTCCAAATTTATCTTCACTTTCAGCGAAACATTCAATATCATTGTCGTCGACGTCGCTATCACCACTGTCAACCTGATAATTTTCAGCAGACATTCTATCAGATTGGAAAACTGCAGTCAGTCTATAACAAATTTCAAAATAAGTTTACACAACATCGTTAAAAATAAAAGCAACTAACTCGATGAATTTCAAATAAGGAAAATGTATTTCTTAATGATACGGAATTGTAGACAATCTAAAAAATTCAAATGATCAGTTTGCATAACATAGTTAAATTAAAACACTTACATGACGAATTTCAAATAAGGAAAATTAATATTTCTTATTGATGAATTATATTTCTCGGGAACTGTAGACGATCTAAATGGAAGCCGATCTAAAACATTCGTAAATCATTTACATACAGTTTTTAAAATATAAGCAAAAAATATAACATACCTGATTTTAATTAAATATTCACTTGATGTAACTATCTTGATGGTTCGAGAACACTTTCGGAATGAATGGGAAACAGAAATTTCGGGGTTTTTATATCAGTTTTCGGCGTCTGCGTAATTATGATGAACAATAGTGTTTAAAATAAAACAACTTTTCTAGCTGTTAGTTATTATAAAAACAACTCGTCTTAATCTAAAGTAATCAATAATAAACATGTTTCTCTGTTAAAAAGTTAATGAAGCGTACATCAAATCTGTATGATTCAGTTGAAAGCAGAAATACTAAACAAGTGACTATATTGAGATTCCTTGAAGTTTGTTTATGACTAGCTCATACAGAATAACACAACGGATGAGTGATTGTCATTACTTTTTAAAACAATAATTTATTATTCTTGTAAAGATGTCGTTTTAAAAGACGAAGATGATTAATGCACCTACAAATATTTCAACTTGATAATTGCTTTTACGGGTTTACCTATTTATAACACCTATTACATAAGAGGGAAAGAATGTTTATCTTGTAAATTCCTGATGATTCCTGTTAAATATTATTTATCTGCGTTTACTATGTATAGCGATAGAGTTAACATACATTTCAAGTTTCTACGTGTTAATTATGTTACTCGGATGTATTTAAATGTTAGCCCTATGACGTTTAGATTTATATTTAAATAAAACTTTAAGAATGACAGCAGTTGAAAAGCATAAGATTTATTTTAAAATAATTTTATGAGAGAGAGAGAGGAGAGATGAGAGACGACAAATGAGAAATGACAGACGACAAATCAGAGAGTAGAGAGGTGAGATGACAAATGAGAGATGAGATATGCAAATGATACCGTGAATTAAATGAATTCGCGTATGCGTGTGAGAGATGATACATGTAAATGAGAGATGAGAGATGACTAATGAGAAATGAGAGATGACAAATGAGAGAGGAGAGAGGTGAGATGACAAATGAGAAATGAGATATGTAAATGAGAGATGAGATATGCAAATGATACCGTGACTTAATTTAATTCGTGAATGCATATGAGAGATGAGAGAGGTGAGATATGCTAATGATACTGTGAATTAATTTAATTCGAGCATGCGTATGAGAAATGATTAATTCGAGCATCCATATGAGAAATGATAAATGTAAATGAGAGATGAGATATGCTAATGATACCGTGAATTAATTTAATTCGAGCATGTATATGAGAAATGATAAATGTAAATGAGAGATGAGATATGCTAATGATACCGTGAATTAATTTAATTCGGGCATGCATATGAGAAATGAGCTAGGCTAATGAGAGACGAGATATGCAAATGAGAGATGAGATAAGTAAATGATAACGTGAATTAATTTAATTCGGGCATGCATATGAGAAATGATATATGTAAATGAGAGATTAGATATGTAAATGATACCGTGAATTAATTTAATTAAATTAGATCAATTAATTTAATTCACGCATTTAATTCGCGCATTTAATTAGATCACGCCTCATTTGAATATTAATTAGATCGCGGGTCATTTGCATAAAAAGGGAGGAGATGGACTCATCTGTGGCAATACCTACTTGTATTGCTGTATTCCCGTCTCTATTTCCGTATTGCCGTATTTATTTCTGTATTGCTGCATTAATTTCCATATTGCCGTGTTTATTTCCATATTCCATACATGATCTTAGCAGTGGGTGTATTTGAATGAAAGGTGTTTTATTGTTATTATTTTTATTGATAATTTTTCAAAAGGTCGTAGTACAACTAAGAATAATATAACACCATTCCTTATAAAAAAAGATCTATAAAAGATAGTTTTTTATTCAATCATAATATACAGCGTGGAAAAAATTATGGACTACCCCTAATAATTTGGTAGTCTTCAGGTTTTATAGAAAACACTCAAACACGTCGATTTAGTTTTTCAGTTTCCCGCATTCTGATAGAATTCATTTGTTTTTTTTATTGACATATACCAAAAATATGACTTCATCGACATTTTTCTTAAATGACAATATATGGCATGTGATACATCATTTGAAAGCTCTTGTTTCACTCAGTATGTTCTTAGATCTTTGTGCGATTCTTTCGCGCCGTTTCAAAATGGCGACCGTTGAATTGTGAAAATTATCTTAAATTAATTCCCAGTAAAAGAATAACTCTTTGTTCAATCGTGTCAGTAGGTATTAGACCACCTGAGTCCATCCCCACTCCTTTTATGCAAATGACCCGCGATCTAATTAATATTCAAATTAGGCGCGATCTAATTAAATGCGCGAATTAAATTAATTGATCTAATTTAATTAAATTAAATTAATTCACGATATCATTTGTATATCTCATCTCTCATTTACGTAGCTCATTTTTTATATGCATACGCGAATTAAATTAATTCACGGTATCATTTGCATATCTCATCTCTCATTTACATATCCCATATCTCATTTGTCATCTCACCTCTCTCATTTGTCATCTCTCATTTCTCATTAGTCATCTCTCATTTACATGTATCATCTCTCACATGCATGCGCGAATTAAATTAATTCACGGTATCGTTTGCATATCTCATCTCTCATTTACATAACTCATATCTCAATTGTACATCTCATTGTTATATATCATTTGCATATGTCATCTCTCTCTCATAAATTTATTTTAAAATAAATCTTATGTTGTCATTCCTAATTGATATTTAAATATAGATCTATACGTAATTAACATGTAGAAACATCTAGGGTATAATACGAGAAAAATTTATTTTCAATTATACAAAGTACCTCTAAAGGTTACTGTCAATCACCAGTCGGATTATCTGTTGCATTTTGACATGTTTAAATATACGTCATAAACATTTAAAATACGGTTTACAAGTAAAGCAAATTCTATTTGAAAGAAAACAATTAGGGTCGTTCGTTATGATTTCTTAAAAATTTATTTAAATGAAACTTTTAAGAATATAGAATACTGTACAGCATTATTTTAAAATTCAAAAACATTTTCTGTATTTATAACTGTTTAAGAAGTTACTTCAAACTGATGTTATTGCATGAAAATACGTACACGTTGTTTTTTCCAACATTCCTTAAAACTGCTTTCAACCATAAATAAACAAAACGTTCTTACAGATGACTGAACATTTCAAAGGAATTTAGATTTTCTAAAAAATTTGTTAAGAGATCGTCATCTTAAAAGCGGCATAAATTATTGTTTTAAATGACAATTACTCGCCCTTGTGTTAATTTGTATAAGTTAGATGTGTAGAAAATTTGAATACGGAAATAATTTGAAAGAGACACAACCTTATAACGTACTATATATGTTTAATTGTATTGTTTCAGAGCTCATAATCATACAGATTTGATGTACGCATGATTAACTTTTTAACAGAGAAACATGTTTATTATTATCGTTTACTTAAGATTAAGGCGAGTTCTTTCTATAATAACTAACAGCTTTCAAAGAAAAGTTGTTTTATTTTAACAACTATTGTTCATCGTAATTACGCAGACGGCGAAAACTGATATAAAAACCCCGAAATTGCTGTTTCCCAAGCATTCCGAAAGTGTTCTCGAATCATCAAGATAGTTACATCAAGTGAATATTTAATTAAAATCAGGTATGTTTTATTTTTTGCTTATATTTTAAAAACCGTATGTAAATGATTTACGAATGTTTTAGATCGACTTTCATTTAGATCGTCTACAGTTCCCGAAAAATATAATTCATCAATAAGAAATATTAATTTTCCTTATTTGAAATTCGTCATGTAAGTGTTTTAATTTAACTATGTTATGCAAACTGATCATTTGAATTTTTTAGATCGTCTACAGTTCCTAAGAAATATAATTTATCAATAAGAAATATTAATTTTCCTTATTTGAAATTCATCATCATGTAAGTGTTTTAATTTAACTATGTTATGCAAACTGTTCATTTGAACTTTTTAGATTGTCTACAATTCCATATCAATAAGAAATATTATATCCTTATTTGAAATTCAACTGGTAAGATATTTATGTTTTAACTATATTTCTACCTCTATACCTAGTGCTCAGGGAGTACTTATCTATCCGAACACAGCGGACCAGGTCTAAAATACGGTGTGTGAGACCGCACACCCTGTGTTCATTCCTGTTTCCCTTCTATACCTAATGTTCTTAAGCCCCCTAATGAGACTGCATATATTATTTTTGAAATTTGTTTCAGATTGACTACAGTTGCTATATACATACATCTTATCCAAAATGTCTTCTCTCTACGAAGTAATCAACGAAAGTGTGTCCACTGTAAAGAGATTTGGTACACAGAAACACAGAGTGGTATTTAAAGTCAACGATGCACCAGACGGCGAAAACCATTTGGAGTTTTTTAAATCGGCCGTTAATCAAATTTTATCGAATTTATTAAATCGAGCACAGTCTTTAGATAAAATTGGAGCCACGTTTGAATTCCACAACTTCAATCAAAAACTGCCAGGCTACATGAGCTTCAAAAGGGCCGATGAAATCACGTTTAACGATGTCTGGGGCATACTAGAGAGTATCCTACAGTCCGACCCTGAAGCGCTCAGTTCGGACACGTTTAGATTGATAGCCACGATCGTGACACCGCCTTCAGGGCAAGGGCGAGCTACTCGACGTTAAATTTAAAAGATCTCGGTGGATTGAACTCGCTCATTTTATTAAAGATAATAAAACTTTATCCATCAAAATTTATCAATGTCGTACACAGTCAGTTGCAACCCAATCAGCAAGCACCGGCAATGTCATGGTCAGCCATTCACGAGACATCAACAGATGTACCATAAGAAGCTGAGGATGATTGAATATAGAAATAACCTATATTTTATCAATGAGTTTCTTATACCTTCTTTAATAAATTCATATTGTTAGCTTCTACTTTGTCAACTTTTACTAAAATGTTGTTCTTTAAATCATTTACCTGACTCTATGTATCTGTAGTCATTACAATGAAAGTTTGTACTTTTGTGTCGATTTGACGATTTGATTTGCATATCAAATGTAAAACCCATTATTTAAACTATTGACAGATAACTGTATTCTTTATATTTGTTCACAAACGACAAACGTAGGGAAAAATGTAGCAACGTTGACTGTCCTTACCTTAGTCGACCGCGAACTTTGTTACCTCTGAATCGTAGCCCTGTATTTAAGGACATTATGTTAAATACTATCTCATACATGTAAATAAACATTTCTTTAAAAGAGTTTGTTAGGTCACCTAATCTGTTATAATGATACTATGGTATATATATATATATATATATATATATATATATATATATATATATATATATATATATATATTTACATCAGTCTAACAAATGGACGTCCGTACATTACGCATTTACCATCAGTTGGACGTCCGTTGTAATTGGACGTCCGTATACCGGACGTCCGATTGTATCACATGTTCTTTGAATTTTTTTGGGATTACTAAAGCATCCTCTATCGTTTGGTGAAAATTTGTTTTAGACGTCAAATGACCGATTTTTACCGGAGATTGTGTATACCGTAGTTCAAGCGAATTCCACTAGATGCGCTAAATTCGACAAATATATACAGCTAAGTATATTGCAAACGGAAGGATCTACGTGTATAAGACGTCCGTGTCCATCACGAGACCTACATTCTTGCTGGCAACATCGCTTTTGTATATTTCAAGATTACTTTGATATTATTCGTGCATTTGACGTCTCTTTGTCTCGGTAACAGGATACGGCTGACCTGATTGTTAACACATGTTTTGAAATATTTATTTTGCCGTTAAACGTAGTAGGAAATGGTAGAAAGTAATATTGCAATAGAAACGTAAATTTTATCTAAATACAATAAATACCTAAACAACAAATTTAGATTTCATTTTTGTTTTTGGGTTTTCGTATTCAAATAATTTATAGAAGAATAATTATCATAAATCCTGAAGCCAACAGCTTTTCGATTTTCAAGCCATACAGCTTAATTATTTCTTGCATTGGTATTACTTACTTTTTAGTCTGAAGTTTAATTAACAATATGTTGCTAAACGAAAGCAAAAGATTATTATACGCATGTGTATTGTGAATAACTACACGGTTATACACAATATATTAAATATGAAATAATATGAAAACAATGTTTTGCCAGAATTTCAATCAGGGTTTCGTAAACATTATCGTTGTAAAACTAATTTATCAAAAAAAATAATTTTTCTTAATGATTTAGATAAAAATAAATCCGTGCTTCTTATTCTTTTAGATTTTACAGAAGCATTTGACGCTATTAACCATAATATAATACTATCGATATTGCGCTTCATTGGTTTTGGTGCATCATCTATATCTTTAATCGGCAACTAAATATATTAAAGATTTTAATAAGATAAAGTCTTAAACAAAGATTACAAATGGTTCACTTATTCAATGAATCGTTGAGTGTAAATCAGTTCGTGTAAACGTTCAAATCAATTACAAGTAAATTAAGGTGTGCCGCAGGGCTCATTTCTCAACCAATTTTATTTAACGTTTATGCAAGTACTAATTTTATTTTTCTAATTATTGTTTATATACAGATGCTACACAACTTGTTCCAACTTTGGACATAGGCCTCTCCATTCTCGTCAATTGTTTATGTTTGTTGCTGCTTCTTTCTAATGTAATCCAGCCGCCTTTTTCAAATCTTTTTATCTTTTTCTGCGTTGCGTTGTGTTCTGTTCCATTTTAATCTTACGATGTTTTATTAGCTCTAGTTAGTGTCCAGGTTTGGCAGCTGTATCTAACGATCGGAAATATAAATACATTGGTTGAACACTACCTTTAAATGTTGTGGCATTTTAAGATTTCTAAAAATCAATTTTAGTTTTCCAAACCGTACCCATACCAATCGTGTTTTTCTAATTATTTCCGCTACTTGATATTCTTTATTTGGCTTCAGGATTTTCCCCAGATATACGTATTCATTGACCCACTCGAAGATACAGTCTTTATGCAGAAATTCGATATATAATCCATATCTTTAATTTCTTCAGTGTTTGTCATTATTTTTGTTTTTTGGATGTTCATCGTTAAACCTATCTTGGTAGAGGTTTTTGCTAGATACTTGATCATTGTTTGTAATTCCTTGAGTGTTGTGGTAATTAAAACTTTGTCGTATGTAAATGTAAGGCAAGTTAGTTCTTTATGTTTGTTACAAATCCTGTACAATCTAATGATCTAAATGCACCCTACGTTGCAAGAATAAATAGCTTCGAAGATATTGTGTCCTTCGAATCGCCAAACGTTTTAGTTGGTTACTACTGGTCTTTTGTTCCAATTGTATTTTCTTTTATATAGATGCTATTAGATATTATGAATTAGTTGCCTGTATCGAGAATCTATTCTACAGTTGTTCATGGCTTGTGCTACAGCCCAAAGTTCAACATAGTCGAATGGGAATATAGACAGGTGGTATTCATTTGCTTCTTTATGAGCGTTCTTACCGTAAGAAGAAGATCTAACGTGCTATATTCCTTCGTGAATCAAGCTTGTTCAGCTGGTCGATACGAATCCATATTAGGCGTTAATCGGTTAATGATATTTTTATAAAAAAAAACTTAAGATAGCAAAGAGATAGGCCGATAGTGTTCTATGTGTCACTTCTTGTGTAATAAATGTCTAATAAAACCATCTCATTTATTTTTAAAAAGAAAGAAAATGTATTTTTAGATTGCAGAATAAAACTTGCAGCCGAAAAAAACATTTTGAGAGAACAGTTTTATGACAGTCTTATACTAATCTGTATGTATATTTGTTACTTTACCACTAATTATGTAGACAAATTATTTTGTTAGTTATACAATATACTTTTGTTACAAATAATTGCAAGCAGAAAACAAAAATGAAAGTTTATTAGTAACTGATAAGAGACAAATAAATATGTATTACATGCGAGGCAGGCGCGGTAAGACGAGAGATGCGAACGCCTTATGATTATAGGCCGGCCGCGGGTCGGTGGGACATCACAATAAATGATGTCTTACTTTTTATTACATATCTTGATTAATATTTATTTAAAATTCATAAATCAAAGACCATCGTAATTGCAAAAAAACGTGGTTACAATTTCACAAGAATACATGTTTTGTTAAATGCTACAGATATTAAATGCCCGAGATAAAACGGTGTAAAGCAAAAACTACTCGAGTTTAATTAGGTTTGTGCAGTGCTTGAAACGAGAAATCTGCATAAATGTAAATCCTTCTCAATTTTCACTTATGCGATTTACGTGCATTTTCAAACGGAAGCTCTTATTAAGACTTTAAAATCAATAAGAATCTCTACAAAAATATACACAATTTTGTATTACAGAGGTAGCTTATGTCTTCTATTTTCTAACTACGTACTTAACTCGAAATTTTTAAATAGTGCCCTTTTGCACCATAGGGTTTTTTGACAAGTTGCAGTTTTATAATCTACAGAACCAAAGCTACAATTCTATTTATTTTATACATTTTTACCTCGAAGTCCTACAAAATGTGTTTTTTGTAAGTTTCGGGGTTCCGAGCACTTTATTAACTAGTCCCCATCTCTTATCTAAATATTAACTTCTTTGTTTCATCACTTATCCTGTCTTCACTAGATTTAGTTTTTCACGCTACTTTTGTTCCTGCATTTAAAAGCTTTTTTCGGTCTGTTGTTGGTTATTTCGTTTATGTCGTTTCTAGTTTTTCTTGCTGGCAACACTCTTCTAGACTTTCTACTGTATACTTTCTAAACTGTCTTTCCTTTCTATTTTTTTTTATCAAATCAAGCCTTAGCACGTAAACTTCGATATACACTACCTGAGATGAAGCAGTCTATTTCATTTTGGGTCGTTCCATCAAGAGAGATCCACATCTATTTTCGACTAGCTTTTATTTGAAGCTAGAATATTTCGGATTCGCTAAAATTTCATACTAATTTGCCATTAAAGTCACCTAAGGTGATGGCTGGTTTTATCTTTTCTTCGTCTAAAGCTTTCGTTAGTTAGAAGGCTTCAAGTTTTTCTTCTGCGTGTGCAGATGTTAGCGCATAAACCTAAATCATCTTTAATCTGACCTTATATAACAACTTATTCAACTACGATATAAGCGACTCTGCCGGATATGGTTTCAGACTTGACCACTTGAAATGCAAGTTCTTTCTTTATTGGAAATCTTACGCTTCCATATGCTTCGTTTCCCTCTGCCTTGTAGTAGAATGTGATTCCTAAATTTAGTTCTATACATTGTTCTCCTCTTCTTTCTATTTGCGAAAGCACACTATATCCTTTTCTACTTTTTTAGTTCTTCTAATTCATAACCGACGGTTTTAAGCCGAGAAAAAGGTAACATCGTTACCGAAATACGTATTGAGCAATAGTTAAATAGGTACATTGTGTAGTTCGGAGACACCATTTAAAATATTGTGTTATGATAGACCATAGTCTTTACAATCTATTACTATTGCATTAAAATATACATAATCAAGAATTTAAATATGAATTAACTCCTGAAGATAACTGCTAAATTTTATTATACTCGGCGAGAAACTTGGAGAAGCTTTCGCTGTAAGTTAGTTTTTAAATTGATATTCTTGATACAATATCTTATTATATATTTGTATTGTAGTATTAGAAAGTATTTACCTACTAGAAAAAGATAAGATTTTGGAAGACTGAAAGACAAAATTAGCCCCAAAAAAGGTGTTGGCCAATACAGCTCCCAGAAAACTTCATTAACTGCTACAAAGTTTAGCACAAAATTAAATCAATATACCAATGCATATAGCCTGTTAGCACATATGTAAAGCAAGGAAGGATTGTCATTAGCAACTAAAAAATATGAACCAAATTTCAAAATCAAATACCAAAAGGATTACAAAGATATAGGCTAATTTAACTTGATAATTCCATTCAAATCAACCAATTGTTATTGTTATTGAGATGTGTGATCCGAAGAAGAGAAAATGTGGCATAATTATTGTGGTTGCTCAAAATTTTATAGAAATTTCAAGCAAGATATTATCGTAAGGTTAAGAGGTTAAGAGATTCAAGACAGTAGAAGTTGAAAAAAAGGTAATTAAAAACTGTCAAACTCACAATTTGCTGTTGCAAGTCTAGTGACCAAACAGAGACAAAACATCATAAAGGAAGTTTCTAAGGTACAAGATGGTTACATGAATTTCTCGTCGTTTGTTTATAAATCTCAGATAATCTAAATTCAATAGTAAAATGGTATTTTCTTTTGTTGCTAAATAACGTTATATCTATTCTTATATTTAAAAGGGTGTCTATAAACTACATATTTGTGTTTGACGTAACAATGCCAATACATATTTCGGAAACAAGGTTATTTTATTATTATAACCCTCTCTTCAGTGGGTACAAATGAAAGCATGGCGTTTAAGAAATATGTACTAATACAAAAGGGACAACCATCGGCCTTGGCTATTATGGGATCCATATGTTACATAAAGATTTCTGACCTAAAAATATTTTGTTAGTTTTAAAATTAGGTACTCTGTTTTTCTCTTACGTAAAATTTTATAACTTTAACTAAAATTGACGGTATTATTAAAAAGAAAATAAATACACTGTTTACAATAATTCTTTTTGTAAAAGTTAAAATTTAAATTGTTATAAATAACACAAATTCAATTTGCTAATTTAACCATTTCACAAAGAAAAATTGAATTGGAAGTTAGTAATTAAAATTGACGATATTATTTGTAAATTAAATGCACCGTTTAAAATATTATAAGTATCGTTTTGTCAACGAGAATTAAAATAGTTGAATACAACAAACTCGATTTTCTTATTTAATCACTTTGGGAATATATTTTACCTAAAAAGCTAATCATTTGTTTCTATCTTTGCTTACAAGTAAATCTTATGTTTGCGACCACTATTAAAGATTTAAAAACTGAAAGCCATAATTAGTAGTTTAAAAAATCATTTAGACTGACTCATTAAGACAGAAAGATGGAAAGTGGGCAACAAACAACGAACAAAAGGCAAATATTTTTGCGATTCATTTAGTAAAAACTATTTCAGCCACATAAAGAACAAAATGTACCTAATTTAAATGAGCCAATCCAACAAGATGAGATCAGACTTGCTTCACCTAAGGAAATAATGGCTAAAATCAAAGCTGACTTATCTAATAAATGCTGCCTGCCTTCATATTATTTAAAGTACGTGCCTAGATTGTGGAAAGTTGCGGAGGTCATCATGATTCCCAAACCTGGGAAACCATCTAACGAAGTTTTATCTTACAGACCTATATCTCTACTTTCTGTAATATCGAGATAAATTACTGTTAAAAAGATTAAAGCCTATCATTGAAGAGAAAGATTTAATTCCGCCTCATCAATCTATCGGGAATCTATACTACATTTATTCATGGTTTGTTCCTCAGCCCAAACTTCAACACAGTCGAATGCCTTTCCATAGTTGACCAAGTCAGAGGATATAGACAGGTGGTATTCATTTGCTTCTTTATGAGTGAGCTTTTCGTAAGGAGACGATTTGACGTGCTATATTCTTCCTGAACCCAACTTGTTCGTCTGGTTGATACGAATCCATTTTAGGTGTTAATCGGTTATTGATATTTTTTATAAAAAACTTTAAGATTTAAGATAAGATAGCAAAGAAATACTCCGATAGTTTTTTAATTCGTCCCTATTTTCCTTCTTGTGTAACAAAATGCTTATACCTTCATGTCGATCTAAACCTGCAAGTAGTTGTAATACAATTTGTTTGAATGGTTCCCTACTGCGAATTACACATAAAGACACCAGTAAAAGGTCTACCACTCAAATATGTATATTTTTCCTCGTCGCCTCGCAAGGAACACAGGCACATGTTTTGGCTTGTACGAATATACCCATATTTCATATGTTACAAAGATCCTTTACATAAAATTTTTTTCTTACTAGATGTGAATCATATTTTGTAGAATTCATATGACGGTCATTGTTAAAATACAGTTAAATATCTTTTTCTAGAACTGTCAAAAAATTGTATTTCATATATCATAGCAACAAGCTAGGAAAAATGGCTATTTGTTGAGTTTTTTGATCGAGACGGAGCCCAGATTAGAAACATCTCGTGAATGGAAATAGTTATTTGTGTATTTTATTTCAAGAATGAAAGTCTTTTCGAAAATCTCATTCGAGACCACCAAAATCCTTTCGATCACGAATTACGCACAACGTTCTTTCTGTAGCGTTATTAAAATAACCGAAAAGGTAATAAAGAATAACACAAGGAAATTCCTATTTTAGCGCAAAGTCGACAATTTGGTTGTTGCTACGGAAACGATATTGCTCAAATATGCATAAATCGCATGAATGCACGAAATATTTTTCGCTCTGAAGCGAGAAATATTTCGTGCACGTTGTCAAGTAAACAAAACCAATGTGGCATTTTGCATACGGATATTAATGACAATCCAACTCGAAAATTTTTAACCAATCAAATTACAGAATTTTTCAAATTGGGACCAATGAAATTAATTTTATAGTGAAAAAACCACTAGTGGTTTTTTCAACAGTAAAAACACAAGAGCTTTTTTTTATCGGATAAATTTCTTTTTGTAACGAAATAATTTTGCAAATCAGTAATTTTACGAGAAAAACTGACAAATGTCAGTTTTTCGAGCAAAATTACTGATGGAAAAATTTTGAGTTAAAAAGAAATTTATTCTTAAAAGAAAAGCTCGAGTATTTTTTGGCAAGATAAATTAACGACTGAATATATGAATGAACAACAACAATAATTATTTTTATTGATACAATTAAATTATTTGAATGAACAGTTATTAAATACACAATTGTTATAAATAATTATAACTGACAGGGCAGACATTAAAGTGACGTAAGCGTACTAGATGTAGTCTGGTTATGAGGAACAGGCGTTTTTATCGGTGATAAAAAAGGATGCACCTTTTTTATCGCTGTCAAAATGACAAAACTGTCATCATTAAATGACACATTTTATATAGGAGTTAATTTATCACTAAGAAAAAACCACTTGTCAAAATGAAATGTCAAATTCAATTAAATTAATATTAACTACACACGCTAAATAAAAATTTGCTCGGTGGATCGTCAAGCCGAATACAGCTCGTGGTCTAATTTTTTCTTGCAAAATTTATCGTTTAAGACATTCGTAGCTTTTGCTTTTGGAAAATTACACTCGTCTTCTGCGTCGACTCGTGTAGTTTTCGTTGCAAAGCTACTCATATCTGAAACGACAAATGTTGTCGGAAAAAACTAGACCACATGTGATATTATATATGAAAAATGTCATTATTTCTTGACAGCTGTAGAAAAAAAATATTTTTTCCTATCGAGTTAACGCAAACTAAGCGTACCTACTCGATGTTCAATACAATTCATGAATCTAAAGACTTGGTTTAAGGTTTAAAAACCATTTTTTATCAAAATTAGAAAAAAATTTTGTAGGATACGGATTAGGAAATGCGATTTTGTGTAACTCTTGTGTTTTAAATTTACGATTTTCATAATAACCGTAATTATCTTTCGACCAATAGAAAGCGAGATATACGCGAAAAAAATCAATTTTCATGACTTTGATCTTGAATTACTTTCGAACCGAACATGATATCGATGGCGACTTTTTGCATGTTACTTAAAACGTCCATATAACGGCTGTTGTGTGCAAAAATTCAGCTTAGTGCAAATTCTTTAGAAGTAAAATGCTAATGTTACTAGTCGAATTAGAAATTCTATTCCTGCGCGTTATGTACATTTTTTAGTGCATCAAATTATTTCGTAAATGAAAGAAATAGCGAGTCTCACTTTTCATTCTTGTGTTCCCTGGTTACTGAGATTAAAAAATGATTTATTTGAGCAACAACCTTAGTTTAGTCTTTTAAAAATAGTTCTGTCGTTAGCATATTATAACTTACTGGGGTTAGTAACTTATTACTAACAGTATGTGATATCTAAAGTGAACCCTCAAAAAATAGTACTATTAATGTACTGATTTTGTTATTAGCTTTGATTATTAGATTATTATTATTATTAGCTTTCTAGTTAGCAGTTCTATTATCAACTCTAAAATGTAAGTTATTTTAAAATTCTAAAAGTTCGCTTGAAGAAATAAAGTTCACCATCAAAGTTACAAACTAATTTAACATTATTTTTTACATATTTTACAGCTGTACTGTCCAAAAAGCATTGTACGCCCACAAAAAAAGAGTTCAATAAAGAAATAGTGGTTAATAAGTTTTAGATATAGTGCAAATCTTTTAGTTTTGTTATACAGATTTAAATATTTATTATATAATATTATACTATGCGTTTAATATAATTTATGCTTTTTGAATAAAATTATTCTGAATATTATTTCTATTAGATTGTTATCTCCGCATTCGAAAAAACATTAAAGCTTTAAAGGAACCAACTTGTACTAATAATAATGTATGAAAGGCAATAAATACACGCCAGAAAGGTTGTAAAACGATTTCGGGAGCTTGTATTTGTTCTTACTTCTAAACAGAAATATCTTAGGAATGAAACTGATACTTAGAAATCACTATAGGGAATGCTTTTAATTCTACCCGCATTATCTTGTTGGAGTATTATAAAGAACTATATATTTGAACTATGAAAATATTGATGGCATTTGACTTTTGACTTCTTATTAAAGTACCCAAATAACAGAAAATTTTGAATTAGAGAATTTCAAAAACATAACATTACAATTACATTGTGTTCTTGTATTCTTGTGTGTTGTTTTTAAAATGCTAAAGTAAAAATATTTTTTAAGTTCTCTAACTAATTTAAATTTCAGGTAAGTTAATGTTTCTTTCATAATAATGTATCAATCAAAAAATTTACACTTTTATTTTATAATATAAATATACATATTTTACAAACCAATTAAATAATTATTTAGAATCAAGACTTTTTCAGGGATAACCTGATATATAATAACATAAGAAAGAAATTGTAAAGATTCTTCCCTACTTCCATAACAATATTACGAACACCAGATTTTTAAAGCGTCGTAAATATGTCTAACAATTCGTTTCGCCTTAAAAAGAATAAGACAACATACAGTACAACAGTGTAAGAAAGAGCCAGATGTTTCTTTTACACCGACAACGTTGCAGGACGTCAAAATACCGAATTCCACATTAGTGTATATCTCTGGGACGTCATTTTGTCGGAAATATTTATATGGATATACACTGGACGTTATAAGACTGTATTATGTGCGGACGTCGAATGACGGTGTATATTGACTTCTTTATTTTTGATTTTATTAAAAATCTAACTAGCACACGTAACACTACTATGTAAAATAGTGTATATACACGAACTAAATCTTCTCTAGCGTTATTAGTTGTGGTGGACGTCCAATTACTTAGATATGAAAGGACGTCCATTTGTTAGGCAGATTTAAATATATATATATATATATATATATATATATATATGTATGTCGATCGACGAGTTCCGGGACACTAAATAATTCTTATGTACACCTGGTTTATTTAACCATATATAATGTAAGCTTTTCAGAAATCTTTAAATTTTTTAAAAATACAAAGCCGTTTTGATTTTAGTGATATATCGATGAGTTCCGGGACTCTTCTTATTTTTGCATTTGACTTCATTACATAGATATAACATTTATATATACCTAGTTTAAATACCATTATGTCAACAATGCTTTTTGAAAACCTTGAATTTACAAATAATACCACGCCGTTTTGGTTTTAGTTATATATCAATGAGTTCCAGGACTTTTCCTATTGTATCGTTCTTTTTGAATAAAACTAAAGATGCTGTTTTAGCTTTTTAATAACAAGAGACATATCAACAAAACTAACATTTAAACTTAACTAACGAAAAACAAATTATGTTTATTTGATTGAAAAATTATAATTTTTCTACTATTCTTAATAACAAAATAGTAATTAAATTCTTTAAAAAACAAAATAGATTGTTTTTAACTTATTCTTTTCCTTTAACTATTATTTCCTTCAATTACTATATTTCTCTTTTTTAAATTTTAAAATAAATTGATACTACTGCAAAAATTGGTTAGAGAAAGAACATTGGCATCTGTAAAAGTTAGAATTAATAAAACATTAATAGACTTGCGCATTTACATTAATATTTTTATCTAAAATGACAGAATGAATAAAGAAATTTAAGTTTTTCAATAAGAACACATATTAGAAAAATTATAATTCGTATCTAATAATTATAAATTCATTTTAAATAAAAACAATAACAATTGTTAATTAACGATGGAATAACAAGAATCAAGTGGCGTGTTTAATACTAACACAAAACATTAAAACATTTAAAATAATTTAACGGTATAAACAATAAACTTGTAAATATTATACAAAAATTTTTTTCTCTCTCTCATAACTATTAATTTATATCAATTAATTATTATAGTTGTGCAGTTTTAACTATTATAATGTAATTTCAACTGAAGAACGATTTATTAAATGAAAAGTATACGAAATGATTATATTGAAAACAACGCTTTCTAAAAAACATGAAATTTTCAAACTTTGAATTTTCTAACATTATCAAGCCGTTTTGGTTTTTGCTATATATCGATGAGTTCCAGGACTTTCCTTGTTTTTGGATTTCAACTTCATTACATAGGTATTACCATCTATATACACTTCGTTTATATGCCATATGTAAGCAATGCTTTCTAAAAAACCCTGAATTTTCAAACAATATCAAACCGATTTGTTCTTTGTTATATATCGATGAGTTCCAGGACTTTCCTTGTATTTACATTTCAACTTCATTACATAGGCATCAACATGTATATGTACTTAGTTTATATGCCATATCTAAGCAATGATTTCTAAAAAACCACGAATTTTCAAACAGTATCAAGCCGTTTTGGTTTTTGTTATATATCGATGAGTTCCAGGACTTTCCATGTTTTTACATTTCAACTTAATTACATAGGTATTAACATCTGTATACACTTAGTATATATGCCATATGTAAGCAATGCTTTCCAAAAAACCCTGAATTTTCAAACAATATCAAGCCGTTTTGGTTTTTGCTATATATCGATGAGTTCCAGGACTTTCCTTGTTTTTGGATTTCAACTTCATTACATAGGTATTACCATCTATATACACTTCGTTTATATGCCATATGTAAGCAATGCTTTCTAAAAAACCCTGAATTTTCAAACAATATCAAACCGATTTGTTCTTTGTTATATATCGATGAGTTCCAGGACTTTCCTTGTATTTACATTTCAACTTCATTACATAGGCATCAACATGTATATATACTTAGTTTATATGCCATATCTAAGCAATGATTTCTAAAAAACCACGAATTTTCAAACAGTATCAAGCCGTTTTGGTTTTTGTTATATATCGATGAGTTCCAGGACTTTCCTTGTTTATGGATTTCAACTTCATTACATAGGTATTACCATCTATATACACTTCGTTTATATGCCATATGTAAGCAATGCTTTCTAAAAAACCCTGAATTTTCAAACAATATCAAACCGATTTGTTCTTTGTTATATATCGATGAGTTCCAGGACTTTCCTTGTATTTACATTTCAACTTCATTACATAGGCATCAACATGTATATATACTTAGTTTATATGCCATATCTAAGCAATGATTTCTAAAAAACCACGAATTTTCAAACAGTATCAAGCCGTTTTGGTTTTTGTTATATATCGATGAGTTCCAGGACTTTCCTTGTTTTTGGATTTCAACTTCATTACATAGGTATTACCATCTATATACACTTCGTTTATATGCCATATGTAAGCAATGCTTTCTAAAAAACCCTGAATTTTCAAACAATATCAAACCGATTTGTTCTTTGTTATATATCGATGAGTTCCAGGACTTTCCTTGTATTTACATTTCAACTTCATTACATAGGCATCAACATGTATATATACTTAGTTTATATGCCATATCTAAGCAATGATTTCTAAAAAACCACGAATTTTCAAACAGTATCAAGCCGTTTTGGTTTTTGTTATATATCGATGAGTTCCAGGACTTTCCTTGTTTTTGGATTTCAACTTCATTACATAGGTATTACCATCTATATACACTTCGTTTATATGCCATATGTAAGCAATGCTTTCTAAAAAACCCTGAATTTTCAAACAATATCAAACCGATTTGTTCTTTGTTATATATCGATGAGTTCCAGGACTTTCCTTGTATTTACATTTCAACTTCATTACATAGGCATCAACATGTATATATACTTAGTTTATATGCCATATCTAAGCAATGATTTCTAAAAAACCACGAATTTTCAAACAGTATCAAGCCGTTTTGGTTTTTGTTATATATCGATGAGTTCCAGGACTTTCCTTGTTTTTGGATTTCAACTTCATTACATAGGTATTACCATCTATATACACTTCGTTTATATGCCATATGTAAGCAATGCTTTCTAAAAAACCCTGAATTTTCAAACAATATCAAACCGATTTGTTCTTTGTTATATATCGATGAGTTCCAGGACTTTCCTTGTATTTACATTTCAACTTCATTACATAGGCATCAACATGTATATATACTTAGTTTATATGCCATATCTAAGCAATGATTTCTAAAAAACCACGAATTTTCAAACAGTATCAAGCCGTTTTGGTTTTTGTTATATATCGATGAGTTCCAGGACTTTCCATGTTTTTACATTTCAACTTAATTACATAGGTATTAACATCTGTATACACTTAGTATATATGCCATATGTAAGCAATGCTTTTCAAAAAACCCTGAATTTTCAAACAATATCAAGCCGATTTGTTCTTTGTTATATATCGATGAGTTCCAGGACTTTCCTTGTTTTTACATTTCAACTTCATTACATAGGCATCAACATGTATAAATATACTTAGTTTATATGCCATATCTAAGCAATGCTTTAAAAAAACCACGAATTTCCAAACAGTATCAAGCCGTTTTGGTTTTTGTTATATATCGATGAGTTCCAGGACTTTCCATGTTTTTACATTTCAACTTCATTACATAGGTATTAACACCTATATACACTTAGTTTATATGCCATATGTAAACAATACTTTCTAAAGATCCTTAATATTTCAAATAGTATGAAGCCGTTTTGGTTTTAGTTATATATCGATGAGTTCCAAGACTTTTCTTATTTTTACAATTCAACTCCATTGCATAGGTATTAACACCTATATACACTTAGTTTACATGCCATATGTAAACAATGCTTTTTAAAAAACTTTGAATTTTCAAATAGTATTAAGCAGTTTTGGTTTTTGTTATGTATCGATGAGTTCCAGGACTTTTCTTATTTTTACATTTCAAATTCATTACATAGGGATTCACATCTATATATAATTATGTAGTTTATATGTCATATGTAAACAATGCTTTCTAAAAACTTTGAATTTTCAAATAATACCAAGCTGTTTTGGTTTTTGTTATATATCGATGAGTTCCAGGACTTTTCTTATTTTTACATTTGAACTTCATTACATAGGCGTTAGCAGCTATATACATTTAGTTTATATGCCATATGTAAACGATGATTTCTAAAAATTTCTGAATTTTTAAATTGTATCAAGCCGTTTTGGTTTTTGTTATATATCCATGAGTTTCAAGACTGTTTTTATTTTTACATTTCAACTTCGTTACCTAGGTATTAACACCCATATACACTTAGTTTATGTACCATATGTAAACAATGCTTTCTAAAAACCTTGAATTTTCAAATAATACCAAGCTGTTTTGGTTTTTGGTTATATATCTATGAGTTCCAGGACTTTTCTTATTTTTACAATTGAACTTCATTACATAGGCGTTAGCAGCTATATACATTTAGTTTATATGCCATAAGTAAACGATGCTTTCTAAAAATTCTTAAATTTTTAAATTGTATCAAGCCGTTTTGGTTGTTGTTATATATCCATGAGTTTCAAGACTTTTCTTATTTTTACATTTCAACTTCATTACACAGGTATTAACACCTATATACACTTAGTTTATGTACCATATGTAAACAATGCTTTCTAAAAACCTTGAATTTTCAAATAATACCAAGCTGTTTTGGTTTTTGTTATATATCTATGAGTTCCAGGACTTTTCTTATTTTTACAATTGAACTTCATTACATAGGCGTTAGCAGCTATATACATTTAGTTTATATGCCATAAGTAAACGATGCTTTCTAAAAATTCTTGAATTTTTAAATTGTATCAA
Source organism: Agrypnus murinus (assembly GCA_929113105.1). Lineage (NCBI taxonomy): Eukaryota > Metazoa > Arthropoda > Insecta > Coleoptera > Elateridae > Agrypnus > Agrypnus murinus. Next base: position 82,945,797 of record OV816030.1, read on the forward strand.
GCCGTTTTGGTTTTTGTTATATATCCATGAGTTTCAAGACTTTTCTTATTTTTACATTTCAACTTCATTACACAGGTATTAACACCTATATACACTTAGTTTATGTACCATATGTAAACAATGCTTTCTAAAAACCTTGAATTTTCAAATAATACCAAGCTGTTTTGGTTTTTGTTATATATCGATGAGTTCCAGGACTTTTCTTATTTTTACATTTGAACTTCATTACATAGGCGTTAGCAGCTATATACATTTAGTTTATATGCCATATGTAAACGATGCTTTCTAAAAATTCTTGAATTTTTAAATTGTATCAAGCTGTTTTGGTTTTTGTTATATATCCATGAGTTTCAAGACTTTTCTTATTTTTACATTTCAACTTCATTACATAGGTATTCACACCTATATACACTTAGTTTATGTACCATATGGAAACAATGCTTTCTAAAAACCTTGAATTTTCAAATAATACCAAGCTGTTTTGGTTTTTGTTATATATCGATGAGTTCCAGGACTTTTCTTATTTTTACATTTCAACTTTATTGCATAGGTATTAACACCTAAATATATACATTTAGTTTATATGCCATATGTAAACAATGCTTTCTAAAAATCCTTGAATTTGCAAATTGTATCAAGCTGTTTTGGTTTTTGTTATATATCGATGAGTTCCAGGACTTTTCTTATTTTTACATTTGAACTTCATTACATAGGCGTTAGCAGCTATAGACACTTAGTGTATGTACCATATGTAAACAATGCTTTCTAAAAACCTTGAATTTTCAAATAATACCAAGCTGTTTTGGTTTTTGTTATATATCGATAAGTTCCAGGACTTTTCTTATTTTTACATTTGAACTTCATTACATAGGCGTTAGCAGCTATATACATTTAGTTTATATGCCATATGTAAACAATGCTTTCTAAAAACCTTGAATTTTCAAATTGTATCAAGCCGTTTTGGTTTTTGTTATATATCCATGAGTTCCAGGACTTTTCTTATTTTTACATTTCAACTTCAATACGTAGGTATTAACACCTATATACACTTAGCTTATATGCTATATGTAAACAACGATCTCTAAAAAATCTTGCATTTTCTAATACCAAGCCGTTTTGATTTTAGTTGTACAGTGTGTTTTTTGTAAGCTATAATACAGGACATGCAATGGAGTTTTATCATTCTCCTCCTAAGTTTCTATCGTTGCAAATGTAAGTAGAATTTTCGGTATTAAAGAAAAAAAATTCATTTATTGCCAAAAACACATGTAACAATCTGAAAAGTTTTTTAAAAAAACTTGTTAATTGATTGTAAGCTTAATTGATTGTTGTAAAACTTGTAATTAAAAGGAATTAGTGGAGTGGTTAACATATCAGACTCGTAATCAGAAATTGCGGGTTCGGTGCTCACCCTTTTTTTAATTGTATTACTTACTAATTGTTGTATATTATTTTTAGAACTTGAATTTAAATCATTTTTATTACAATTATTATTGATCTTATTCCATTTTTCATCTGCTTTTTTCATAGTTAAGTTTGTACAAATAATAACGGTAATGTTTTACCGTTAGATTTTGTGTAGCAAAAATATCCAATAATAAAAAAATAATAACAATTGTAATAATAATTAAAAGAGTTCGAAGATAATAAACAACAACATTAAGTAATCAAGTAAGGATCATCGATGCACAAGCTCTAATTCGCATTGAAATTCCGATATTAATTAACTTGCTTATTGGTACTTTTCCACCCCTTGTATGTTTTATACAATTTGTAAGACAGGAATGATTGAACCAATGATTTTGACCAATAAGGCTTATCCAGAGGCGCATTGATGATATCCTTATACGAATCTAATTAAAGCACAACTTGAAGTTTTGATCTTTAAAAGAATTGCTAAAAAATTGCCAAAAAATTGCTATCGTAACCAGGCTATATGAAAATGGTTTTGTGTCAGGCTCATCGTGATTATAAACAAACATATGGAGAACACGTGTCAAATTTATGGTGTTTTTTTACTGCTTGTACTACTATAAAACTTTAAGTGTATGTAAAAAATTAATTAATATAAACCATGAAAGGTTACCGAAAAGAGCATTCGTTCTATAAAGTAACACAACTTTAAAAGTTCAGGTAAGATATATGTACATGTAGGTACGTAATTATTTTACAATAAAGATATTCCGGAGTACTGTAAAGAAAATGATTAAGGTTCGAATTATGCCCTTGGTTACTGAGTGACTTTGATAGTAGCTGGGAAAACTAACGAAGAATTATCCAACCGGACTGATTCTTGTGCACAGCAATCATTGCAAGAATGCTTGCTTTAAAAACTTTAATTGCCAAAGAATTTTATAATAGGTATATCTCCCATAAACTGTTATAAATGCAAAATGTCTGCGTAGCATCCATCTTATTGTAAATTTGGTCTGGTATACAACAGAAACAATAGCAACTCAATTAAAAAAGGCGTAACCAAGGGTATCATTCGATTCCTAATTCTTTTCTTTGCAGTACTGGAATATCTTTACTGTAAAATAACTATTTAGGGTTTGAGAAAATGCACGTAAAACTGTATTGTGCGTGAAGAGATTCTACATAATGTATAAATAAATTATATTAATTGTTATTTATTTAATTAAAATGCTACAAAATGCGCCAAACGAATTGTTTGTGATAGGTACAGCAAAAATGTTAAAAATCTTTCATTTATCTATATAATAAACCCTCCTTTACCTGGAAACCTTTTTCTTACTCTTATACTTTTACAATACGAGGGATGCTCTGTTAATAGTTAGTAGCAGGCCATGGAAGCTCAATTCGCTAGAAACAATTGCAACAATTGAATGTCGCATTAGTTGACATTTGTTACCCACAATTGTCAAACGTTCCGATTTCCTTGTGAAACGTAGTTAATTTTGTAAGATAAGTAGTTGTGCATTTTTAATTCAGTTAAGATGAGCATTCCGCGAACTGCCGTTAGAGCTATGATTTTCTACGACTATAAAAGACAGTTAGGATACCAGCAAAGCCATGAAAATCTTAAAGCAGCTGTTGGCGATGCTGCCCCTCCATTATCCGCTGTTAGTCATTGGTTCCGCGAATTTCGACGAGGGCGAGAGCTGCTAGAAGACGCAGCAAAGACCTGGAAGACCTGCGGAAGCTGCCTGTTCAGAAAATGTTGATTGTGTGGCAAGCTGAATTCAGTCCAATCAAAATATTACTTATAGGGAGATTCTGGAGGAAGTGAAGATTGGATCCTCGGCGGTAAATACCATTTTGCATAAAAGTCTTGGGGTAAGAAAGCTAGCAAGCCGTTGGATACCGCATTTGCTCTCAGAAAGTCAAAAACAGGCTCGAGTAGACTGGTGTAAATGTATGTTGCAAAAATTTGACGGAGGAGCTTCCAAGCAAGTGGCATACATTGTAACTGATGACGAATCTTGGGTATCCAGTTACGACCCTGAAACTAAACAGCAGTCTAGTGTTTGGGTATTCGAAGATGAAGACTTGCCCACAAAAGTCATTCGTGGCATAAGCGTCAATAAGAAAATGATTGCTGTTTTTTTCCCGCCGAAGTGGTCCTGTTGCTGTTATTCCACTTGAAGATCGCAGAACTGTTAATTCTGAATGGTACTGCGAAGTGGCTTTACCACAGATGTTTGCAAAATTACAGACAGGTCGCCAAAGGACCGGTTTGCGTAACATCTTAGATCCGGTTGTACAAACACAGCTTAACTTTAAACTAGGATCAATATCCTAGACAACGATTGTTCTGACAATCGTTACTGCAGCAACTGAGCCAGGTTTAAAGCTAAACTACATTTATACAACTCGCCCTTAGTCCATCATGACAACGCATCCTCCCACACTGCTGCCAGAACATTGGATTTTTTGAAAGATACGGGAGTTCAATTGATAACTCATCCTCCGTATAGCCCAGATCTGGCGTCGTGCGACTTTTTTTTTGTTTCCAACTGTTACAAAAATGATGCTAGGTAAAAGATTTTCCAGCGCAGATGCAGCAGTTACAGAATTTCAAAGAATTTTTGAGGGCCTTTCAGAAAATGAATTTTCCGAATGTTTTAAAAAGTGGTGTCAAAGAATGCACAAGTGTATTAATCTGAATGGAGATTATTTTGAAAAACAATAAAGATTTTTTGTTAAAAAATGCAACGGTCTTTTTATAACTAACAATTTTCAGCGCAACCCTCGTAAGATCATAAAACTTGCCGGAGACTGTAAATGATTTTAGTATCAACCGAAAGTTTGTTTGCAAACCAGTATTTCCCATTTCTCATAGTTGCTATGTTTTAATTTTTGATTTTATATAGTCAAAAACAGAGGGCAATACTTATCGACCACTTCTTTTGCTGTTCTTTATCACTCTCCTTCTAAATTTGTACACTTGCAAATGTAAATAAAAATTTCGGTATTAACCGAAAGAAGAATTTATTTTACATCCAAACATGAAGAAAAAATCAGAAACTGTTCAGAAAAATACTTAAAAAACTTGTTGGTTTAATGGCTTCCGTAATAAATATGATAAAATAATCATAAAAAGAAATTCGTGTAATGGTTAACGTATCAGACTCGTAATCTTTCTTTGCATTACTTACTAATTGTTATTTATTATTTTTACAACTGAATTTTAATCATTTTATTATTACAATTTTTTTAGTTTCATATCCTTTTTCATCATCTTTTCTTATAGTTGAAATTGTACAAAAATTAACGGTAAACTCTTATAACAAAAATATCTAATAATAAGAAAAACTAACAACAATTGTAATAATAACTAAAATCAAGTTCGTAAGATAATAAGCAACAATTAAGTAATTCAATTAAAAAAAATACATACGAGAGTGGGATTCGAACGCGCGATTTTTGATTGAGCGTTTGATACCCTGACCGTTATACCAATTCGGTACACACCTTCAAAGCCTTTTAATTTATCTTATTATAGAAAAAATATTAGAAAATATGTATTATCTATTTTTGAAATATTTCCTGCGAATCGGGATAAAACAATATCCATGTTAATTAACTGGATTAACACATTCCATTAAATGCGTTTTATTCATAAACAATTGCTATTTCAACAGTAAAAACAAGATTATCAAGGTTCATCTTCTAGTTTTAGTTTAGTTGTGTAACGTAGACTCCAGGGCATTTTAAATATGGCATCAATAATTATTTAACTATTTCACATTTCATTAAGTATTTATTCATGTATCACTTACAATCTCGACAGTGAAACAAAATTATGAAGCACCTTCTAATTTTCGTTTTGCTATTAAACGTATAGATTTCCAGGACATTTTATATACTTATGGTAACAGAAGTTATTCAATTGTTACACATTACATTAAATGTGTTTTTATTCATATACAATTGCAGTCTGGACCGTGAAAAAAGATTGGGAAGGCTTTAATGTTGGTTTAGTTGTATAACGTAATTATTGCTTATTTTACAGGGTATATACTATGAAAGCATCAAATTTACCATTTTCAAACTTATCAAAAAAAATTTTATGAAACATTACCTAATTATTAATGGGATGAATAATTCATTGATAATTCAATAATAATCATAATCTGTATTAAGTAAATATACGCACATTTATTAGAATTTTCGAAGTTAAATAGATACCGTTTAATAGATTAAATACCGAAAAAATAGAGAAAAATTTTTATATCTTTATTTTTTGGCAATACACAACATCAAGATATTCCTTATTAAAAGTATTAAAACAACATTTAATGGAATGTATAACAGTTGAATATCTTTTGGTACCATATATAAAATGTTGTACAAAGGTATATTTGTAAGGTCATTTATAACCTTCATATAAATTTCATAAACATTTACTTATTATTATTAATTATGTTAAACACATAATATTGTTGCTTAATCTCTGATAAAACTAAATTTTTATCACTTTATTATCAAAATCATTTATAAAAACTTGCTGTCCTGGAACTCATCATTTGACATAAAAAACTTCCAAGACCGTCCCGGAACTCATCAAATTACATAAAAAAGTTCCGAGACCGTCCCGGAACTCAACAAAAGTCCTGGAACTTGTCGATACGCATCAAAAAAAGGCTCGGAACTTAACAATCGACATACATATATATATATATATATATATATATATATATATATATATATATATATATATATATATATATATATATATATATGCATCCAGCTATCTTGTAAGCGTCCATACATTGTCCAATTACTATCCTGGAAGCGTCCGTCTGCAACAAAGCGTCCGTATACGGACGCCCAGTTGCTCTCCCATGTTAAATCAATTAGAAACCTCAGATTTATCCCTCTACCAATTTTTAGTTGGACGCCTTCTGAATAGCCGACTATGCCTTTTCCGTATATTTTCGTATAATATTAGTTCAACCAATCGACCACAAGAGGCATGACGCTCTTCTCCCGTATATTCAGCAGTATACTTCATTTTTCAGATAACCGATTTGCCGGCGTCTACTGTATATTCCATAGCTTTCAGGCAGCCGATTTGTAGGCGTCCTAGATTTGGCAACATGCGACTAATCTTGATAATAGGTTGGTGGTAATACAATACGTTCACATATACATTTGCATGAAGCGCGGTAACTTTTAAAACTTTTAAAATTTTATGCTTCACGTAAAGTAATGTACATTTATTAAAAAACTACTAAAACTGCACTATTGTACTTACAAGTCAAGTATTTTATAATTAATTATAAATTATTTATGTAGTTATTTTTATATATTAAAATAATTTTGTAAATAATAATTAGTAAATTAAACATTTTTAATGCAAAAGATATAGTCAAAAGAATGTTAGATGCTATAATGGAAGCCGTGGGTCACAAATCACATAAGATTCATAATAAGCATATAAACTTCTCTCGATCCGATATTGGGTCACATTTTCCGTATAGAGCAAGTGAAGTCGAGTAACAACGGGTGAAAGCAAGTGACAGCGGGTGAGATCGAGTGATAGCGAATGAGATCAAGTAAGAATGAGTGAGATCGAGTGAAAGCGAGGGAGATAACGAGACAACGAGTGAGATCGATTCACAGCGAGTATGAGCTTGCGAGGGCGAGTGAGATTGAGTGATAGCGGGTGAGAGCGAGTAACAGCGAAATAGATCGAGTGAAACCGAGTTACAAATGGTGATAGCGAGTGACAGTAGGTTACAGCGAGTGAGAGCGAAGGAGATCGCGTGACAGCTAGTAAGATAACTGACAGCGAGTTAGATCCAGTGACAGCGAGTGACAGAAGGTGACGGAATAGGAGATCGGATGACAGCGAGTAGGTTCGAGTGAGATGGTGAGACAGCAAGTGCGATTGAATGAGGGCAAGTGACAGCGGGTGAAATCGAGTAACAGCGGGTAAGAGTGAGTAACAGCGGGTGTCAGCGAGGGAGATCGAATGACAGCGAGTGAAAAAGAGTAAGATCAAGTATGATGAAGAGACAGCAAGTGAGATCGAGTGATAACGAGTGATGGCAAGTGACAGCGGGTAAGAGCGAGCGACAACGATTGCGCTCGAGTGACAGCTAGTAAGACCGAGTGACAGCGAATTAAATCGAGTGAAACCGAGTTACAATTGGTGATAGCGAGTGACAGAGGGTGAGAGCGAACGAGATCAGCTAGTAAGATAAGTGACAGCGGGTTAGATCGAGAGACAATTGGTGATAGCGGGTGACAGTAGGTGACAGCGAAGTGGGATCGAGTGTCAACGAAGGAGATCGAATGACAGCAAGTGAGACCGAGGGAGATGGTGAGATAGCGAGTGCGATTGAGTAACAGAGAGTGAAATCGAGTAACAGCGGGTGAGAGCGAGTGACAGTGAGTGAGAGCGGGTAAACATCGAGGGAGATCGAGTCAGATTGAGCGACAGCGATCGAGATGTAGTCAGATTAAGCGACTGTGAGTGAGATCGAGTGAGAGCGATTAACAGTGAGCGTGAGCTGGTAAATGCGAGTGAGATCGAAAGAGCAAGGGCGAATGAGAACGGGCGAAAACAGCGAGTGAGATCGAGTAGGAGCGAGTGAGATTGAGTGAAAGCGAGTGAGATCGAATGACAGAAAGTAGAAGCGATTTACAGTGAGTGCGGGTAAAAGTGAGTGAAATCGAGTAACAGCAAGTGCGATCTAGTGAGAACGAGTGACAAGCGAGTGAGATCGAGCGACAGACAGTGAGGGCGATTAGCAGTGAGTGAGATCGGGTAAACATCGAGTGAGATCGAGTCAGATTGAGCGACAGAGATTGGGATGTAGTCAGATTGAGTGTCAGCGAGTGAGATCGAGTGACTGCGGGTGACAGCGATTGATAGTGAGTGAGAGCTGGTAAAAGCGAGTGGGATCGAGTAACAGCGATTGAGAGCGAGTAACAGCAAGTGCGATCTAGTGAGAACGAGTGACAAGCGAATGAAATCGAGTGACAGAAGGTGAGGGCGATTAACAGTGAGTGAGAGCGAGTAAACATCGAGGTAGATCGAGTCAGATTGAGGGACAGCGATTGAGATGTAGTCAGATTCAGCGACAGTGAGTGAGATCGAGTGAGAGCGATTAACAGTGAGCGTGAGCTGGTGCGATCGAGATCGAGTAAGAGCGAGTGAGATCCAGTGAGAGCGAGTGAGATCGTATGACAGAAAGTAAAAGCGATTGACAGCGAGTGCGGGCAAAAGTGAGTGAAATCGAGTAACAGCAAGTGCGATCTAGTGAGAACTAGTGACAAGTTAGTGAGATCGAGTGACAGAGAGTGAGGGCGACTGACAGTGAGTGAGAGCGGGTAAACAGCGATTGAGTTGTAAAAGGTAAACGTCAGATTGAGCGACAGCGATTCGGATGTAGTCAAATTGAGCGACAGCGAGTGAGATCGAGTGACAGCGGGTGAGAGCGAGTGAGATCGAATGACAGACTTACTTAAGAGCGATTGAGTGCGGGTAAAAGCGCGTGAAATCGAGTAACAACGAGTGCGATCGAAAGAGTAAGGGCGAATAAGAACGGGTGGAAACAGCAAGTGAGAACGAGTGAGAGCGAGTGAGATCGAGTGAGAGCGAGTGAGATCGACTGAGAGTGAGAGCAGGTGAAATCAAGTGACATCAAATGAGGCCGACTGATATCGAGTGCGAGCAAGTAACAGTGAGTGAGCGAAAGTGACAGCAAGTGAGTACGGGTGAGATAGTGACAGCGGATATTAGCGAGTGACAGCGGGTGGGAGCCAGTGAAGGTGAGAGAGATCGATTGAGAGCGAGAGGGATCGAATGACAGCGGGTGGGAGCGAGCGATAGCGAGTGCAATTAAGTGAGATCGAGTGTGAGCAAATGAGCGAGTGACTACGAGTGAGATCGAGTGAAAGCGAATTAGATCCAGTGAAACTGAGTTAAGAGCCAATGAAAGAAAGTAAAAGCGAATGGGATCGAGTTGCTGCGAGTGAGGGCTAGGGAGATCCAATGAGATCGATTCAGCGAGTGCGATTGAGTAAAGGCGAGTGAGAACCGGTAAGATCAAGTGACAGCGAGTGGCACCTACTGATATCGATCAAGCTCAAGTGAGAGAAAGTAACAGCGAGTGAGAGAGCGCACTACCGGATGTTAGTAAGTGACAGTGGGTGAGAATGTGTAATAGCGAGTGAGATGTAGTCAGATTGAGCGACAACGAGTGAGATCGAGTGAGAGCGATTAACAGTGAGCAAGAGCGGGTAACAGCGAGTGAGATCGAGTGACAGCGGGTGAGAGCGAGTAACAGCGAGTGTGATCGAATGACAGACTTACTTAAGAGCGATTAAGTGCGGGTAAAAGCGCGTGAAATCAAGTAACAACGAATGAAATCGAAAGAATAAGGGCGATGAGAACAGGTGAAAACAGCAAGTGAAGAGTGAAAGTGAGAGTGAGTGAGAGCGAATGAGATCGAGTGAGAGCGAGTGAGATCGAGTGAGATTGAGTGAGAGTGAGAGCAGGTGAGATCAAGTGACATCAAATGAGGCCGACTGATATCGAGCGAGATCGAGTGAGAGCAAGTAACAGCGAGTGAGCGAAAGTGACAGCGAGTGAGGACGGATGAGATAGTAACAGCGGATATTAGCGAGTGACAGCGAGTGGGGGTGAGTGAGATCGATTGAGAACGAGAGAGATCGAGTGACAGCGTGTGGTAGCGAGCGATAGCGACTGCAATCGAGTGAAAGCAAATGAGCGAGTGACAGCGAGTGTGTTTGTGTTACAATGAATTACATCTAGTAACTGCGAGTAAGATCAAGTAAGAGCGAGTGAGATCAAGTGACATCGAGGAATAAGGCGAGACAACTGATGAAATCGGTTCACAACGAGTAAGATCGAGTGGGATCGAGCAACAGCGTGTGAGCGCGAGTGACCACGAGTGAGATGGAGTGAAACCGAGTTACAATTTGTGATAGCGAGTGACAGTGGGTGAGAGCGAGTGAGAGCAAGCGAGATCGATAACAGTGGTTAAGAGTGAGTGAGAGAAAGTGAAAGCGAATGGGAACAAGTTACTACGAGTGAGGGCTAGGGAGATCCAATGAGATCGAGAGTCAGCGAGTGAGATTGAGTAAAGACGAATGAGAACGGGTAAGATCAAGTGACAGCGAGTGACACCTCCTGATATCGAGCGAGCTTAAGGGAGAGAAAGTAAAAGCGAGTGAGGGAGCACAATACTGGATGTTAGTGGGTGCCAATGGGTGAGAATGACATCGTACGTTAGCGAATTTAAACTAAGTAGGTATTTTTGAACTTATGAACTAACCGAACCGATACTAAATATTATATTTGAACTAAAAAAAGTACATTAAAACTAAAGTGCATTTGAACTAAAAGTGTATTGAAACTAATAAGTGCATTTGGACTAAAAGTTAAATAAAAATAAATACTACATTTGAACTAACCTAACCTAACCTAACCTAACCTAAACTAATTTGAACTAAACTTATCTGAGCTAACCTAAATTAAAAAGTCCATTTGAACTAAAACGTACATTTGAACTAAAATACATTAAACTTTAGAACTAATCTAGCCAAACCTAACCTAAACTAAATATTACATTTGAACTACAAAATTATATTTGAGTTACAAGTACATTTGAACTAAAACGCGCATTTGAACTAAAATATGCAATTGATTTAAAATGTGTAATTGAACTAAAAAGTGCATTTGAACTTATAAACCTGCTTTTGAACTAGATAGCATTTAAACTAACCTAACCTAAAATAAATATTACATTTGAACTGAAAAAGTACATTTGAAATAAAAAGTACATTTGAACTAGAAGGTATTTTAGCTAATATTAACATTGGAACTAAAAAGTGCGTTTAAATTAAAATGTGCAATTGAACTAAAAAGCGCATTTGAGCCAGAAAGTTAGTTTCTTTATTTTCATCATATATGATATTTTTGGTGAATTTCGACTAAAAACATGCTTTTGAACTAAAGTACATTTTAACTAACCTAACCTAAAATAAATACTACATTTGAATTAAGAAATTATATTTGAACTAGAAAATACAATTAGCTAAAAAGTGTATGAACTAGATTGGGCATTTAAACTAAAAAGTGGATTTGAACTAAAATGTGGATTTGAACCAAAAAGTACAGTTGAAGTAAAACGGTGTGTTCCCACCCCCCTCTTTCCACCGCCCCGTTCTTTCCCAACCGCCCCATTTTTCCCCTTCGCTACTATTTCCTTTCAGCTTCTCTTCACCCCGGTCCCTATTTCTCCCTTTATCTTTTATTCCTCCTCCGCCCCTCTTTTTTCCGCCACCCTTTGTTCCCCTTCGCTCTTTTAGTTTCCTTCCCCTCTTCTCCTTGTCCTTTTCCCTTTCCCTATCCGCTCTTCCATAGCCCTCTATCTAATTTGAACCTGTCCACCCTTTCTTTCCATTTGCCCCCTTCCCCTGTATTTCTCTCCGCAGATTCTTTTTCCTTTTTCTTTTTCTTTCCCTCTCGTCCATTCTCACCCTCCGGCCTTCGCCTCTCTGCTCTTCTCTTCCCCTTGCCTTTCTGAACCCTCTGAATGAGAGGGTGAATCATTTCGAACCTAACCTTAACTAAATATTACATTTGAACCACAAAATTATATTTGAATTAAAAGTACATTTGAACTAAAACGCGCATTTGAACTAAAATGTACATTGAATTAAGATGTGTGCAATTTGTATTAGAACTAAAATTTAGCGCTTCTCTCCCCCGATCCTTTACCGCCACCGTTTTTCTCACACTCTCACCCTCCCACATTCTCTGCCTCCGTTTTTTCTTACCTTTCTCCCCTCGCTCCCTTTCCTCTTTGTTTTCTTTTCCCCTCATCACTTTTCTTTCTCACTCCCTGTCCCTACGCCCCTTTATTCCTCCCTCTGTCCGTCGCACTCTCACTCTCTGACACCCGTTTCATCGCTACGGTTCGATTTTTTTTCCTATCACATATATCTCCTACACTCCTCCCTGCCTACAGCCCGGACCTGGACTAATGAAGAAAGGGAGACAGGGGCCGGAACCTTGCCGACTTAAAAAGCGGAGTAAATTAGAATGCTACTGTTGTGATAGTAACGTACAAGTAATTTGTCCAACTCTTGAACTCCTTCGCATGAGTAAATTCTGCTTCTTGCGTTGATAACTCTGAAAAAACCTTAACATCTACAAAACCAATCGCTTGCATCTGCACTCTCCTGCAAAGACCCTCAACGGCAACTTTTCCGCTTGTCCTTCCAACACGAACATTTTAATCTTACTTGGAGGTGGATACGCTAAGCTTCAGAGCAGAGTGCAAGACCACACCCGCGCGGGTTTTAATAATAATTAAAATCAAATCCGAAAAATAATAAATAGCAATTAGTGAATAATACAATTATAACAATAATACACTCTTTACCCTCTAGACTACACAATTTTTTTCATAAAATTGAATATTTTTTTGACGATTCATTTTAGCAGTTCTCTGCTTTCGATTAATACCAAAATTTTCTCTTACATTTGTAAGGGTGTAAGTTTAGGAAAAAGATAAAATTCTATTGGGCTTTCTATAATTGTTATCGTTTACAAAAACCAGACTTTATAATTAAAAATGAAGTATGTTTGATTTTGTAATCTCTAAATTAAGATATCAACGGTTGTTAAATTATTATTATTCACATTTACATATACCAGTTACAAAGCCGACAATTATTGTAATTAAGACACAATTAAAGTAAATAACAAAAATTTAAATATTAATTAAATTAATGCATGTAATATTACCAGACGTAGCGCATTCCTTACTAATAAATTTAGCTACAAACTAAAACAATCCTATTAACTTGCAATCCAATTTATTCGACAGCTGTATTTGCATTCTTACATATAAATGTAAGAAAATAAATTTGTATAGCATGGCAGGGAAGTGGCAACGTCGTAGGACTCTAGGTCATCGGACGACTGAATATCAAGTATACGTCAAGGACGCTCACAAATCGGTAAAACCGTAAAGACGCCGAGTGCTCGGTATATGAATGGAAACGAGCTCGGACGCTCTACAGCGTTTCCCTGTAAGGACGCTTTAATGATAGAGGGATTTATATATATATATATATATATATATATATATATATATATATATATATATATATATATATATATATATACACGCCCAACTATCCATACCAAGCCCGCTATGTTACGCAGGCACTCAGAAGCCCGGGCTTTCCTGTAGAGTTGCAGCTATATATTCTACGTCAATCAAACCGATAATTTCATATTATTAAGCGCAACCTGCGAGGGGTAAGTTATTTTTACATACAAATGAATATATACTGTACAGCTTTTACGAGACCGCATATATTATTGGTACTGTAGCAGTCCTGTTTGTATAAAAATAGATATTTCACGCATTATACCAAGCCACGCAGGGTTGCCGCTACTGTTACCAGCAAAACGTAAGATTATTGATCGTGTAATTTGTGTAGCCGGCTGTGAATGTCGGACAAACCACGGTTAGTCACCGAGACTTCCCGAATGCTTTCGTTCTTATGTGATGGTAATGCCGAGTTGGGAGTATCCTAGCGGAACTTTTGTTCTCGCCAACAGCCTGAGTCAAGGTCGTACAGATGTTATTATCGATTTTATTTTAGCTTTCTCGCGGCATAGTAACACAGACAATTATATACAACGAACTTTATGAAAAGAAGATGGAATTTTAGATTTCAGATCATGTTCTACATGCATAATTAACTGAATATTAAGTTACCTCGGAATTCGCCTTTTGGCCACCGATTTTGATGATTTTTTTTTAAATTGTAGGTAATCGACTATATTTCAAAGTCTAAATATTAGATTTGTCCTGTAATGCCCTGTTTAATTGTTAATAACAAATTATTACTTTTGTCATAAGGGACTAACATTTAAATAATTTCATCAAATTTGTATTATAATTGCATAAAGTTGGGTACTTATAGGTTTTTAAGGTCGTAGATTCAAAATTTTTATAAAAATTTGATGAAATTATTTAATTATTAATTAGCCCCTTATGGAAAAAGTAATAATTTGTTAATAACAATTAAACAGTAATTTTCAAACCTTTGACAGTACAGACTTTACCAATTAAATATTTTAGTTTGAAAGAAAATGGCAAGAACAAAATTACAGTTTTCAATTAAATTAATATAAATAAAAATATTATTTCTAAAAAAAGATAAATCAATATTAGACGGTTTCCTAGAAAACAATACCTCGGAATTCGCCTTTTGGGCACCGATTTTGATGATTTTTTTAAAATAGTAGGTAATCGAATATATTTCAAAGTCTAAATGTTCGATTTGTCCGCTAATGCCCTGTTTAATTGTTATTAACAAATTATTATTTTTTCCATAGGGGGTTAATTAATAATTAAATCATTTCATCAAATTTTTATTATAATTGAATAAAGTTGGGTACTTATAAGTTTTTAGGGTCGTAGATTACGAATCCGGGGTCCAAATTGGTCTAAAATTCAAAATGGCGGCTACAAAATGGCCGCCGGTGTCAAAACTTTAATATATGAAATTTTGAATGAAAAATCGTACCAAGGGGTTTTTAAAGTAGCAAATTGTGCTGTTAAGCTAAAAAATGACCCAGATGTAAAATGCTTGTCACAAAATGGCCACCGAAACTAAATATGATTAAAATTCAAAATGTTTAATCTCTACTGTATGTTTGTTTAAGATGGATTAATATAGTAGTTAACACAATTTTAAGATTGTTGCAATTATTATTTATTTAAAATTCAAATTGATAGAATGGAGTTATTCCGTATGAATAGTGTGAAAATAAATTAATACTCCATAATTTAACCAGATTCCGTTTAAGTCTGAAACTTTATTTATCGTCAGATTTAAATAAAGGATATTGTCTTAATTATTATTTACTTGTGTTTCATGTAAAGCATTGTTAGTTTTTTCAGCTACTTCTGGCAACGTAGAAAAAGAATGTGCTCTTTACATTTTGAAAACTGATTAGTAAGCTTTTTTTTTGGAAGAATAAATTCTTTTTTACATGCTCTTACTGGTTGCGACACTTCAACAGCGTTTTTCGGCAAAGGGGAAAATAAATTTTTCAAAACTTTTGAATGCAAAATTTTATAGGTGTTTTTATAATTTTTAGAAATAGTTAGGGTTACTGAAGACAAGATAAGATATATAGAAAATAAATAAAATGGAACTTTTTTATTAGAAATTGCATGAAAATACAACTAAAAGAAATTGATTTAATTTTATTTTATTTGACAAATCCCATATTGTATAATATCATCTTCAGAGTCATTGCGTTCTGTTTCTTCTTCTTGTTATTTTGAAAAGCATTCTTCATCAGAGAAGTTTTCATCTAAACTTCTTTTTCATTAATGTTTCCTACGTTTGGACATTTCCAAAACTTTAAAAGATTTGAAGATTTGAGTTTTGTTTTCGACTATGCTTAAAAATTGGCTAAAAGTGGATTCGAAGATGCCAAAAATAAGTTGAGAATTTTCTCATTAGTTTCTTCTCTGGAAGATTTGCATGGATGACCTCTTCTAAATTAACTAATCAACTTTATTTATTTCTTCTAAATAGCTTGAAATCTTTTTTCTCGCTTCTTCGCTAGCCGTTCATCTGTATCTTTTTGATGGACCAGCATGCCTCGAAGGTTAGTTAGAGTACCGTAGGTACATTTTACTAAAACATTTTCTGCAGCTTTTATGGTTGAATGGTCTTGAACTTGTCAACATTTATTTCATATCCACATACAACTGTTTGCATAATATCAAATCTATTAATAAATTATCTCTGACTTAATTTCTGTAATTTCTGCAGAAGTCGCAAGCGCTTTGAAAAAGCACCTTGCTTCATATTTTCTTTGTTTTTAAAACTGTAAACCATGTGGGAAAAAATCGTGAATCTGTGTATCAAACAATAAACAAGTAACTGTGATTCACTGGCAAACATTTTAAGAAAAAATTAATGAACTGGGTGTTTTGCAAACCTTACTGAGCTGAAAACATGTGAATACATGTCTGAGATACCTATTAGAGACCGCTAGTTTAGCCGTTTAATTCTTTCGACATTTTGTCAGCTTTTGAAGCAAAATCCCGTTACATGAGACGGTGGAATAGTCTAAATTTTTGACAGTATTGCCTTTTTGTCCGTTCCAAGTTTTGATGACTTTCGGATTTAGATTAATTTATTATGATATGAGCTTTCAATCAGTAAAGGTTTCATCTTGTAAATCCGTTTCCCCAAAAAGAACGACCTAAACAAATCCACAAACTGACAGAGGAACTAAGGGAAGACTGACAGATAGGTGCCCTGTTCGTGTTATGTTATTCATTAACCATGTACAGTGCCACCCATTTGAAAGTGCACGACTCTTTATATGTAATATTCCAAAATGACATCGTGTAAGTCAGGATTCCATGGGCTGTGTTTATAACAGCTGCAGCGGAATGAAAGGTTTATTATTATTATTTTCAAATACTTGTTTAAAATAATTTATCAGCTTAGAGTAAGTTATAGAAAACATAACCGAGGTAAATCGGGTCTATCGTGTACTTTCAAATGGGCGGCAGTGTACCTCTAAGTTGCTATTTAATACTTCATAAAGAATTATGATATGACTTTTAAATTATTAGTCCAAGAGCAAGAGCAAAAAAGTAGGTTCATAATGCAATGAAATGTTTTCGTAGACAATAACATTTTCTACAACTTTTATTACAAACTTTTTTCTGTATAGTGCATAGCTTTATATTTAAAGCGCGCCAAACTTTCTCCAACATGGTTATTGCTAAATATATAGTTAACGGTTGATGATACATTAAAAATGGTAATAACCAAATTTGTAGAACACAAAATTTCTTATAGAATTTATTTTTTTTTCTATAAAATTGATACTTTAAGAGCTATAGCTTGGTAAACTATTGCACCGCGTGAATTATCAGTGGTAATGTTGGTCATAGTACACGGTAAACATTTCATAACACATAAAACGGCGAAAAGTGTTCAGAAAAATGACAGTACTGTGTAGTGTGTAGTCAATGTAATGTATTAATCTTATAAATAGTGCCAAGAAGTACTCATAATTTATACATCTTTCTTAAATTGCATGGGTAGCACGTATTATCATAAAAAACTGTCAATGTAGCAAGATATAATAGTTTGTACATCACGTACATCATAAAAAATAATAATAATCATGATGATAATAATAATCATGAGAAGGGAAAGGTGGAGAAAAGGATAACAGAGTTCAAAGAATGCAAATTAATTTTTTGAAATAAAAAACGGATTAAAACATTTATTTATACAAAAAGTGGCAAGTTATTTTACGTCATAAGTCTCATCTGTTTCGATGATGAAGGAAGTCACTCATCGTCTTCCACATCCTTGTTTTCTGCCACCGCTATATCCGTAGGAGGTGAATCGAAAATTTCATTTTCATCGACTTCGTCTTCGATGGTTTCCAATGTATCTGGCACATTGTCCCATGTGCATCCACCACAATTCGAACAAATAACGGAACATTTTAATCCAGCTTTTCGGCATACACAGGCAGCCCCGCAATTTGTCGTGCATTTGCAAGATATTATTTTCAGCAAACTTGAGTGTGCTGGAGCCATAGTAGTTCGAATTGGTTGAAGTCCATTTGTAGTCCGCTTCCAATCCCATTCTTCAGGATCATGGTAAAATCCAAGCCAAGTTTGAACCTGGTGGTAGGTTCTAAAAGAATGGTAACGTGCCGTATCTTGGGTTGGAGGTAGAAGTGATAGGTTTAGTTTGGTGTTACTCGCCAAATTTGCGAAGCATTTTTAGCGAAGAGAGTTAATGGACGCATTGAGAGGCGCATGATTTAATATATAGTGTATAATTTCGTGGCTATTGTGCGTAAACTCGGCATTTACAGCGTTATAAGTCTTAAAGTATCAATTTTATAGAAAAAAACTTCAAATAAATTTTATCGGAAATTTTGTGTTCTACAAATTTATCATCAACCGTTAACTATATATTTAGCAATAACCATATTGAAAAAAGTTTGGCGCGCTATAAATATAAACTTATGCACTATACAGAAAAAAGTTTCAAATAAAAGTTGTAGAAAATGTTATTATCTACGAAAACGATTTTTTTACTATTGTGGCACGATGCACAGTCACGAGATATTTGATAAAACGTGTTTTCCAAGATGGCTGCTAACGTTCATCTCTCCCGTTCCGCCAACTAGACGTTACATTCAGGGGACACCTACGAACATTTTCCAACAAGAAAATCAATTCTGTAGTAGATTGCAGAAATAAATTACCCGGTTACTGGCCGATATTATTTATTTTCCAACTTGTTTACATGCAGGTTACTAACATTATTCCATTGTTATTTCTAAACTACTACTATTTAGTAAGCATTAATCCTACAGTTGGGACAGATTTTTTAAGGAATTCTCTCGTGTAAAACAGCCAGCCTTCGCATTCAAATGAGACAGTGTTAAGATCTGCAGATGAGAACAACTTTGTTCTATTTCTTTCACCTAATGTAACTGCTATCACTCAACCAACGGACCAAGAATATATAAGAAACACCTAAGAGATTTTACAGACGTACCGTTTCGATTAATTTCTTGGAAACATTTGATATGATGCTATTTTGAAAGTTCTCTAATATCAAAGATGCAATTTTTACTTTCGCTATTGCATGGATCAATGTTAAACAACTGACAATCGAGAAAACGTTTTTTACAATTATGAATAATGGAAAAGAAGTTAAAGGCGAAGATGTTACTGAAGACGTGATTTGTTCTAAGAGTATTGGTAGTTTTGCAAATCAGAGCGAGGATATGAAAGAGATAGAAGAGTCCGACATTGAAGCTTAAAAACATTGTGATCGTAAAAAACAAGGTTACCAAGTACTGACAGGAGATGCAATAATGGAGGAAGGGGAAATTCCACGCGACACCTCTCAAGTAGATCAAGAAGTTCTAAGTGATGGTGATGATGATTTAAACATGAAGAAAGTACTTTATGGACAAACTGCTAAAGCCATAGGCGTGTCATTAAATTTTTTTGAACAACATAAGGATCCTGATTTAATACATATTTTACACTGGCAAAATATAAAACAAATGATAAAAAATAACACGGTACGCACAGAAGAAATTTTCAGATTTTCATATAGCTTTTCTAGAACTTTTTGGTATGAAGATTACGAATCTGATGTTGGTTGTTTCCAATCAGGTCAAATGTTGTTTCGAATTTCATTCGTACGCCATGCAGCCAACCCATACCTGCCTCATAAATTTAACTCAAACCGGGTTTCTCAGGAATTGCTTTTTACCTTACGAATGCAAAACGCCAATAGAAGAATAGCATGCATACACTACATAAACAGGGTTGACAATTTTGGCGTTTCTTAATTCTACAGCTTTTTTGCTTTGGCGCTTGGTGCGTAAATTTTGCTATTAGTTTTTAGCTTTGCATCGTGTTTGACTACTATTGCATAATAAGTAGCGTGCCCCAACTTCACCTAACGATAGAAAAAATGTCAGGCGAGGCATCTGTGACTCTCGTTCAGAATTGGACTGGTCTAGTGCCCTCATGTCTCTGTGATTTGTGATTGCGCATTAAGTCTGGTTCCGTTACGGGTAAACTAGCTAGACATATGTTTCCGAACTATCGTTCTCAGATAGTTACGTCAAGGAACTTCAACGCTTTCTTGGATTAATTACTTATTTATCTAAGTTCTTTTAAGAACTTATCAGAATTATTAGCTCCACTTAGAGTGCCGTTAGAAAAAGATGATGAATGGAGATGGGAGAATGAACAAAAAGAAGCATTCTGTAAATTAAAAGAAATAATAAAAACCCTCCAGTACTTGGTAATTTTAACCCAAATTTACCTATTTTATTATCTGTAGATGCTACTAGTACTGCATATGGTGGGGCATTAATTCAGAATGGTCACCCAATAGCTTATTACTCCAAATCTTTAACTAAAACGCAGATCAATTATAGTCAAATTGAAAAAGAAGCATTGGCCATATTACTGGCTTGCAAGAAATTTCCTGTTTATATATGGGGAAACAAAAATCTGATAGTAGAATCAGATCATAAGCCGTTAGAAACCATATTCAGGAAGCCATTGACTGAAGCGCCTCCCAGACTACAGAGAATCCTATTTGAAATACTGCCATATCCCACAATTGTGTACAAAAAAGGAACGATGTTGTACATAGCTGATATACTGTGCAGAGACTGCGCAAAAAATGTTCATGATGACGAGGATGAAAACTCATTTGAGACATGTGTAATAATACCAATGAGTAAAACGAGATTGCAGCAGTTAAAACAAGAGACAAATACAGATATAGAATTGGTGGAATTAAAACAACAAATACTTGTAGGATGGCCCGACAGAATAAGCGAAGTTCCGGCTTCTCTAAGAAAATACTGGTCTTACAGGCACGAACTAGAAACTTATGAAGATATCATATTCAAAAATGATAAAATAATGATACCTCCGAGACTACAAGAAGTTGTTCTCAAATGTTGTCACTTTAGTCACAAAGGTATCACTGGTACTCTCTGATTGGCCAGAGATTTTGCGTATTTTGGCCAAGAATGTCTGTAGACATTATTAAATTGGTGCAAAACTGCAAGATTGGTACGAAGGAACAAAAAGAGAATCCTAAAGAAAAAATTTTACTTCAAGAGTATCCAGAACGGCCATGGCAAATATTCGCTTCTGATATTTATCATTTGAAGGACAAGGAATACTTGCTAATGGCAGATAGCTATTCAGGTTATTTTGACTTTGTGCAATTATCAAGCTTAACCAGCAGGTCAATAACTCGAGCATTTAGATGTTGGTTTGCTACATTTGGAATACCTGATATTCTTCGTACAGATGGAGGAAAACAATATGTATCTGAAGAATTTAAAGAATTTGCTAGAAGATGGAGGTTTGAACATAGAGTTTCCAGTCCACAGTTTCCCAGACCGAATGGTTTAGCAGAGCGATATGTACAAGAAGCAAGATCGATACTAGATAAATGTATAGAAGAAGGTTCAGATATCCAGTTAGCCCTTTTACATCACAGAAACACACCACGAGACACCCTAGGTTCTCCAATGCAAAGATTAATGGGTCGAAGAACTAAAACGTTCATTCCCATTAATACAAAGTTATTATTACCTGAAACAGTTAAAAATGTTTCTGAAAAGTTGAAAAATATTAAACTAAAAGAGAAGAAATGTGCAGATAGAGCAAAAGCAAATTTACCAGAATTTTAAAATGATGAAAAAGTATTAATTAGAAAGAGACACAAGGAATGGACTCCTGCAACAGTTGTAAAGAAGGCAGAAGAACCAAGCTCGTGGATTGTACAATAGGGTGGTCCAACAAAAAAAGCAAAGTCGGAAATCTTATGTTCTCACCCCCTAGGATTATTGTATATCGAAAAAAAAAGTACCCCTATTTTTTATTTTGAAATCGGACGATGTTTAGGGGTGCCTCAAAGCCCTTAAAGGTTCCAATGTATTTTATATGGGAAAAAAAACTCTTTGATAGGTTTGGTATAGAATTTTAGAAAATCAATATTTTTCAATGGGACTACTCTGTTTCTCTTCAGAAATGTTCAGAAAATGACATCCAATAATTTATTTATCAAAATATTTTATATTAAAAAATAGTAATAAATATTTTTTAACGATTTTTCTGTTTCTTTCATTTATGGGGTTCTTTGCGGGTCTGTAAAAAATAGTTAATATAAAAAATTTAACAAATAAATTATTGGATGTCATTCTCTAAACATTTCTGAAGAGAAACACAGTAGTCCGGTTGCAAAATATTGATTTTCTAGGATTCTATGCCAAATCTACGAAAACGTGTTTTTTTTTCTCATATAAAATACATGGGAAACTTTAAGGGCTTTGAGGCACCCCTAAACATCGTTCGATTTCAAAATAAAAAATAGGGGTACTTCTTTTTTCGATATACAATAATCCTAGTGGGTGAGAGCATAGGATTTCCGACTTTGCTTTTTTGTTGGACCACCCTATTGTACAAACACCAGATGGTACACAATATCGAAGAAATTCATGGTTCATCAAAAGAAATCACTCAGAGCTACAATAAATAAATCATGGCGATGATATTAAGCAGTTGACAGTAGTGTGTCAAATCAAGAACCAAAAGCACAAGCAACGAATGATCAATTTCTTCAACAACAATATACTTATATCAAGATATGGTAGAGTAATTAAGAAACCAAACAGACTGAATTTATAACTGCAGAATTAATTGATGTGTTGTGATTGATATATGTTATTTGTTAAATGAATGATGTGTAATTTATTTATTTTATTAGAAAAAGAGAGATGTAATACAGGGATCTAGTTACAGATAGATAAACAAACATTGTACTAGTTTGACATTAGTAAATCGAACACGTTAATAAATTAATTATTTAAATAACATGTTTTATTGGGTAATTATTATTATAAATAATAACATAAAACATGACATTATTTAATGTCAATTCTACTGCTATTGAGAGACATAGTACCAACGACAGTAATACTGCCAGGTGCTTTTTCAAAGCGCTTGCGACTTCTGCAGAAATTACAGAAATTAAGACAGAGATAATTTATTAATAGATTTGATATTATGCAAACAGTTGCATGTTGATATGAAATAAATGTTGAAAAGCTCAAGACCATTCAACCAAGGAAACTGCAGAAAATGTTTATGGTACTCTAACTAACCTTCGAGGCATAAAATGCTGGTCCATAAAAAAGATACAGATGAACAGTTAGCGAAGAAGCTAGAAAAAAGATTTCAAGCTATTTAGAAGAAATAAATAAAGCTGATTAGTTATTTTAGAACAGGTCATCCATGCAAATCTTCCAGATAAGAAACTAATGAGAAAATTCTCAACTTATGTTTGGCATCTTCGAATCCACTTATAGCCAATTTTGAAGCATAGTCGAAAACAAAACTGAAATCTTCAAATCTTTGGAAATATCCAAACGTAGGAAACATTAATGAAAAAGAAGATTTAGATGAAAATTTCTCTGATGAAAAATGCTTTTCAAAATAATAATAAGAAGAAACAGTTTTGCATTCAAAAGGTTTTTTTTAGGGGCAAAGAGAAAAATTTATTTTTCCCTTTGCCGAAAAACGCTGATAAAGTGTCGCAACTAGTAAGAGCACGTAAAAAAGAGCATTTATTCTTCCAAAAAAAAGCTTACTAATCAGTTTTCAAAAATTAAAGAGCACATTCTTTTTTTACGTTGCCAGAAGTAGATGAAGAAACTAACAGTGCTTTACACAAGAAACACAAGTAAATAATAATACAATATTCTTTATTTAAATCTGACGATAACTAAAGTTTCAGACTTAAACGGAATCTGGTTAAATTATGGAATTCCATTCCATCAATTTGACTTTTAACTAAATAATAATTGCAACAATCTTAAAATTGTAACTACTATATTAATCCATCTTAAACAAACTTGTAGTAGAGATTAAACATTTTGAATTTTATTCATATTTAGTTTCGGTGGCCATTTTGTGACAAGCATTTTGCATCTGGGTCAGTTTTTAGCTTAACAGCACAATTTGCTACTTTAAAAACCCCCGGGTACGATTTTTCATACAAAATTTCAAATATTAAGCTTTGACACCGGCGGCCATTTTATAGCCACCATTTTGCACTTTGGACCAATTTGGACCACGGATTCGTAATCTACGACCCTAAAAACCTATAAGTAGCCAACTTTTTTCAATTATAATAAAAAATATTTAATTATTAATTAGCCCCTTATGGAAAAAATAAAAATTTGTTAACAACAATTAAACAGGGCATTAGCGGACAAATCTAACATTTAGACTTTGAAATATAGTCGATTACCTATAATTTAAAAAAATCATCAAAATCGGTGCGCAAAAGGCGATTTCCTAGGTAACTCAATATTCATTTAATCACGCATGTAGAACATGATCTGAAATCTAAAATGTAATTAATGCGAATAAGATGTGGCAAAAGCTTTTATTTTACTATACATACATCTATTTTATTCTTAATAATTAAAAATCATAACTGTTATCTTTTATTAATAGTAAAAACACCTTACATTTTATTCACATGACCCATTATTTTGTAATCAATCTTTGAAACAAATTGCGTGTAGTTTCTTCAATTTTATTTCATAATTACCCATTTACCAATTTTCATAAATTATCAGGTATTTTTTTCAAATAAAAACATTTCAATCTTCACTTTATTATTTAAAAAGTTAATTACAGCGAAAAATCTACGTAGCTAATTATAACTAATTATTGTAGAATTCTTACAAAAAGCCTACATCACCCTATTTTATGAGAGATATTGTTCAAGAAATAAAATATGTACCTAATATCACCAAAAAATCAACGAAAATATAAAATGTATAATTAGAAATTTTAAAAATTCCCTATCTGCAACTACAAATACTATAATGTGGGTTTTGTTTTTATAATAAATAGCTATACAAACTACCAAATTAATATAATAATAAATTAAACATTTTCATGAAGAAACGGAAACTTAGGAAATAATTTTAAAGAAAATACAAGTTTGTTACAAAAATCAATATTAAATGTGTGCAAATGTACAAATAAGTAGGAAACGAATTTGCGCGGGAACCAGTCCCCCTACATACGTTAACCACTCTTATGGTATAAAAATGTGTGAAGTTAAATAGAAAAATCAATAATCCAAACACTTGACTTTCAAGCCCCATTGCCAGATCACTGGGACTCGTATAATGCGTGTAATTTGCATCGCGCTTAAGGTCAGTTTGATGTCTACAGTATATATACAACACCGATCGTTGGCCCCCTATATTTATTTCCCTTGAACTAAACGTGTGTATTTTGAGATATATGACGGTCTTTACCCGCCATTTCGAAAATCGAGATTCCGCATCTCCTGATGATGCTTAATCAAGAAAACACTATTATACACATAAAATTTACGAAGCCCAGAACCGGGCTGCGTAAGTTGGTGCCGGGCTTCGTATAGATAGGAGAACACTCTGTTTTAGGCTTGGTAATGCCGCCTAATGTGTATATATATATATATATATATATATATATATATATATATATATATATATATATATATATATATATATATTTTTAGATAGAGTTAATTTTTATCAAGTTGGATAATGATTTTACATTAAATAATATTTTGAATGCAAATTCATATAGAAAAATTTTATCGACTCTGCTGGGATTCGAACCCAGGACCCTCCACTGTCTAGGTGGTATCTCTACCAACTGAGCTACAGAGTACGACTACCAGCATAGCGAGAAATTTTCCATATGAATTAGATATCAAGCAAACATGCAAGTAACTAGATATTTTTTGAATACTATTAATGAAGATCAGCAAGTCGCATGACAACAACATCAATATTCAAAGTATCTAGATTATTTTGAATCATTCCGAAAGGAAATTAATTTTTATAAATTTTTAGATAGAGTTAATTTTTATCAAGTTGGATAATGATTTTACATTAAATAATATTTTGAATGCAAATTCATATAGAAAAATTTTATCGACTCTGCTGGGATTCGAACTCAGGACCCTCCACTGTCTAGGTGGTATCTCTACCAACTGAGCTACAGAGTACGACTACCAGCATAGCGAGAAATTTTCCATATGAATTAGATATCAAGCAAACATGCAAGTAACTAGATATATATATATATATATATATATATATATATATATATATATATATATATATATATATATATATATATATATATATATATATATATATATATATATATATTGTGATGTTCACATTTATCAGTGGTAGGAAATTTAATATGAGCGTATTCATAAGTATAGAAAATTTTAAGGATCATTATTACACAGATGTGGTTATTGAGGTTCAACAAATAAACTTACATATAAAGTCATAATGATATCCCATGAATACAAAAGTTTAGTATATGATCATAAAACAAGGAAATAGAACGTAATAGCATATATTGGTTATAGTATTATGATACAGTATTAAAATTAACAAGGATAATAAAAGGAAAGGATATCTAGCCATCAGTCAACCTGAAAATAAAAAATCATGTAACAATTTAAAGGTATATTGATTTTCTCTTGCATAATTAAAATCCTCTCTGTAGTCAATAATAATAATTTCAATCACTGCTATGGTTATGAACATTAGTTAGAAACAAAGTAAAAGAATCACCTAAGATAGAGAGTATTTGAATTAAAAAAGAAAAAATAGTTGAAAAGAGGTATCTCAGGGAGATGTTATTATTATTAGAGGGATTGATAAAATTTTTAAGAAATAAACAGAGGTGTATTTTGATGTATGAGTTGAAAATTTAATTCAAACTGATAAAAAGAAGAAATTTATGAATATAAAAGTTATGTAATACAAAAGGTGTATACTAAAATTGTAAAATTATATCGAACCAAGAAGAAAATTTATTAAATTAAAACATATAAAAAGAGGTCTGTTGTTTTATTGGATAAGGAAGAAAAAATACATTAGGATACAAAATAAAATTAAAAGGGTATTATGACATGGTAAGAGTGGTGGAAAAAGTAAAGTAATTATTTGGAAACTGTCTTCGAGCTGGGTCAGTTGATCATCGAGGTGTAAAAGTTTTAAGAAGGCGGCGTAATATACCTGAAAAAGAAAACAATTATTAAGGTAATTTGACAGGAAGATATAGTTTCGTAGATACTTACTGAAGGTCTGGGAGAGCTAATCACCATCGTTCGAGCCCTGTATGAGAAGGAAGTCCGGAAGGCGTATATGAGACAGTCCAGTAGTCAGGAGAGGTGGTTTGGGCTGAGTCAAAGGCGGTGGATCACGTTTTTATGCAGATAGTGGTGATTGTGGAGTTTAAAGGTCGTGATTGTGGAGGTGTTTGTTAGATCAGAAAGAAGAATACGTGTGTCAGAATTTTTACTAAACTATTAGAGGTCCATACAAGGGATACTTACCTGAGGAAAGATAAAACATGTAAGTTGACAAAGGGTAAGATTTCTTTCCATTTAAAATCCTAAAATAAAGATTAATACAAATAAAAAACTAATAATCCATATATGCTCTATTTACTTATTCTGTCTTAAAAATATTTTGATTGTTGAATGTCATGTTTGACATTTAAAATATAAATGTCAAAGGTTATGAATAATAACCAAACTTTATTTGTTGAGAACTAATAACCAATACAGGTGTATGAATATAAGTTAATTCTTGGCTGGTAAGATTTAATCTTTCAGTATCTGAACCCCATACTGAAGGATTATAAAGCAAGTCTCATATTAATGCTTAATAAAGAAAATTAATAGATAACTTCAATGATTTAATAGTAGATAGACCCTGAGATTAAAAAAAAAAAATTTCACAACTTGACATAATATATTTTAAATTTCTCATAGTACTGGAACGTGTGAGGCAGAGTGAATGGTAAAGATATTTAAACAGTACAATATATATACAGGGTGTCCCCCAAAAAAAAGACGAGTCAATAGCACTCTTATTTATTGTAGGATTTTAATTATGTATACACCAAATTAAATGGTTATGAATAGACTACAAGCTGAACTAAAAAAATCCCGTATACCCCTAACGGCCTTGAAGCTGAACTGTCAAGATGAGTTTTTTCAAATTAGACTGTATATATTTTTTTAATAATTCTGATGGATTTAAAAAAATAAAGATAAAAAATCTTATGAAAAGAAATACCAGAAAGACGAAAATTAAAAGCGCCGTCTGCGTTGGTATGACAACGAATAGAGCCATAGCCATTATTGCAATAGAGAAATTGAGTCAGTTCTGAAAATAAATGAAATTGACAAATAATATCTGTCAAAGTCAAAAATTTTACGCAAAATGAAATAATGAATAAGCTTGGATAAATTTATTTTGCTGAAACACAATCAATAAGTATACAAATAAAACAATCTATCTTCTATTTTCAAATTGGGCCCCATTTTGAGCCAAACATTGGCGGGAACTGTACGACAAGCATCAACAATTCTTTGTCGTAATTGTGCCTCATTCTGTGGGGGAGTATTATACA
Source organism: Agrypnus murinus (assembly GCA_929113105.1). Taxonomy (NCBI): domain Eukaryota; kingdom Metazoa; phylum Arthropoda; class Insecta; order Coleoptera; family Elateridae; genus Agrypnus; species Agrypnus murinus. The sequence continues at coordinate 82,974,398 of OV816030.1, forward strand.
CCTGATCTTGTATGTATCCCCAAAAAAACGTGTCCATTGGAGTAATGTCTGGTGATCTGGCTGGCCAACGTATAGGTCCATTAGTCCCAATCCAGGAATCTCCAAACGTGGTTGTTAAATACTGCCAGTTTCTGCGAGCATTGTGCGGCGTAGCACCGTCTTGTTGAAAAATTACTCGCCTAAATTCGTTGAGCGGCAGTTCTTCGAGAAACGGTTCTACTATCTCCCGAAGAATTCTGTTGTATTTGAATTGGTCCAATTTCCCATCAATGAAAATTGGACCAATGACTCTGTTATGTAGAATCCCGCACCAAACATTTATCGAAAATCGGCGTTGGAAATTTCTTGCTACTGTAAGGTGTGGATTTTCCTCAGCCCAATATCTGTGATTATTTCTGTTAAATAATCCATTATTAGAAAAAGTTGACTCATCTGTCCACAAGATTCGTTGATAAAAAAAAGGATCTTGCCGAGTCTTCTCCAAATAAATTTGGCAAAAAGTGATGCGACGCTCAGGATCATTGGCTTCTAATACATGAGTCTTCATTGGAACATAGGGTTTTATCTTATGCTTCTTAAAAATGCGCTGCACAATATTTTTGGAAGCTTCAACGTTAGTCCCTATTTCTCTTGTTGAGGTCCAGTGAGAGTTTTGAACACTCAAAAGTACATTTAACTCCACATTTTCATCAAACGTTTGACGCTGATGAATACGTTTGGGTTTTTTAAAAGAACCGTACGTACGCAAATTGTCCACCAAACGCTGAAATTTTGATCTGCTGGGCTGGTCCCTATTTGGATACCTTTGCTGATACAGCTTTACAGCTCGATAGGTATTTTCACCGCATTCAAAATAAACGCGAACCATGTCAAAACGTTCTTCATTCATTTTGTAAAAAATTTTGACACGAGCTTGACAGAATTGTTTTGCTAAGGTATCTTATTTCAAATGATTATTAAAAATTTAAGGTATTCGTTTTCATAAGATTTTAAGAGGCTATGGCTCTATTCATTGTCATACCAACGCAGACGGCGCTTTTAATTTTCGTCTCGCATGGCGGTCGTAGATAGGTATTTCTTTTCATAAGATTTTTTATCTTTATTTTTTTAAAAAAAATTTTTATCTTTATTTTAAAAAAAATCCTCTATCAGAATTAGTAAAAAAATATATACAGTCTAATTTGAAAAAACTCATCTTGACAGTTCAGCTTCAAGGCCGTTAGGGGTATACGGGATTTTTTTAGTTCAGCTTGTAGTCTATTCATAACCATTTAATTTGGTGTATACATAATTAAAATCCTACAATAAATAAGAGTGCTATTGACTCGTCTTTTTTTGGGGGACACCCTGTATATATATAATATTATATATATATATATATATATATATATATATATATATATATATATATATATATATATATATATATATATATAACAAAGGGATAATAATGGGAATTCGCGCAAGAAATTTATAAGAGAAAGTTAGTTGCAGCCGTATACGCGTGTTTTGCACTTATTAGTGCTCATCAGTACGGCATAGCAGATAGAAGAAATAAAATTTAAGCAACAAACTAGAAACAATGTATAACACAAGGTTTCACAGATAGTAGCCAACCACACATTTGTAGTTTCGGCTCGAAGACATTGAGTTTTGTGTTATACATTGTTTAACAGGGTGGTCGTTACATTGGTGGAGCGGTCGTTACATTTGGTAGCAGCGGTGTAAGGCTGTAGGCTTAGGCGTTACAATTGGTGGCAGCGAAAACGAAAAGAAAATTGCGGGAAATACCCGGAATTTCTAGGAAAAGCCAAATTCGAAGAGACGCGGAATTCGCCACGAGTCGTGTTAAGCAGTAAACATTTAGCGGAATCTGCTGAAGGGGTCAAGACAACGCGGATAAATTAACAGGTAAATATAACTTAAAAGGGCGCACACTCTCAATTTGTTTTAATTGCTAAATAACATGTATATTAAATATTGTTAAGGCTAAATAAAATAAGGAAACATTTCCTTAAGCTAGGGTAATTGTCACTAAATTAGTGGAAAGGTAATATAAGAAAAATCTAGAATTAGATTTTGTTATACTTTTAAATCATGCTTGGGGGTTCAACCGCTGGCGCTGGAGGTGTTCCTGGGGGACAAACACCAGGTCCTCCGCAACAAGGTATACAATTTCAGCCTGTCATTACAATGGGGATGACAGCAAATACGGTAGAAAGTTATAATGGTCGTACCAATCCGAAAGATTATTTTAATAAAATAGAGCAAAGAGCTTTTTTAGACAACTGGACGGACGAAATTAAGTTAAACATGGTAAAATATAGATTCACCGGAGATGCGTATTAATTCCTGAAGAGCGATGATATGTAATCATAATTTCATGTTCTACAATGTTTGTACAAGAAAGCTGGTCATTGGGCAAATAGAAAATATCATTGTAAGATGAGCATATTTCTAAAATAGAATCCTTTTCTTCCTGATTCAAATGATTTAGACGAAGGTTCTTATTAAGCAATTGTTGACGAGAAATATTAGGTTCTGAAGTAGAATTTAAATTCATAATTTTGAAAGTGGTAGGCATTGTTTCTAAAGATACGGAAATTGGAGGTACAGTTTGATCCATTATACGAGTATTTAATATTGTTGCGAATGCTTTACCATTTTCATTTACTTTGACTAAAGCCTTGGATAGATATATACCTTTAGGTAGTTTAGCATCTGGAGTAACTCCTTATAGAATATCGGGATTTTCAATATTTATTTCGACTAAAGTTTCAGTTCTAGCCTTTAAATGATAATTAAAGTTTGATGTAGATGATTGGGTTCTTAATTGGATTGGAGAATCCAGAGACTTCAATGAAAGAGTTTGATTTTGAAAATTTATGGTTGCGGATTCTGTCTGCAAGAAATCTTTTCCTAACAGGCCGTCGAAAAAGACGTATATCGTTATATATAGTTGAGACGTGTGTGTGTGTGTGTGTGTGTATATGAATAGAAAGATTAATGCGCGTATATAAACATATAACAAAGGGATAATAATGGGAATTCGCGCAAGAGATTTATAAGAGAAAGTTAGTTGCAGCCGTATACACGTATTTCGCACTTATTAGTGCTCATCAGTACGGCATAGCAGATAGAAGAAATAAAATTTAAGCAACAAACTAGAAACAATGTATAACACAAGGTTTCACACATGGTAGCCAACCACACATTTGTAGTTTCGGCTCGAAGACATTGAGTTTTCAATGCAACAACAAACGTCACTACGGAGGTAGCTATAGCCACTACCGTGAGACAACCTAATCCCACACATATCAACATGAATAGAAAGATTAATGCGCGTATATAAACATATAACAAAGGGATAATAATGGGAATTCGCGCAAGAGATTTATAAGAGAAAGTTAGTTGCAGCCGTATACACGTATTTCGCACTTATTAGTGCTCATCAGTACGGCATAGCAGATAGAAGAAATAAAATTTAAGCAACAAACTAGAAACAATGTATAACACAAGGTTTCACAGATAGTAGCCAACCACACATTTGTAGTTTCGGCTCGAAGACATTGAGTTTTCAATGCAACAACAAACGTCACTACGGAGGTAGCTATAGCCACTACCGTGAGACAACCTAATCCCGTACATATCAACATGAATAGAAAGATTAATGCGCGTATATAAACATATAACAAAGGAATAATAATGGGAATTCGCGCAAGAGATTTATAAGAGAAAGTTAGTTGCAGCCGTATACACGTGTTTCGCACTTATTAGTGCTCATCAGTACGGCATAGCAGATAGAAGAAATAAAATTTAAGCAACAAACTAGAAACAATGTATAACACAAAACTCAATGTCTTCGAGCCGAAACTACAAATGTGTGGTTGGCTACTATCTGTGAAACCTTGTGTTATACATTGTTTCTAGTTTGTTGCTTAAATTTTATTTCTTCTATCTGCTATGCCGTACTGATGAGCACTAATAAGTGCGAAACACGCGTATACGGCTGCAACTAACTTTCTCTTATAAATTTCTTGCGCGAATTCCCATTATTATCCCTTTGTTATATGTTTATATATATATATATATATATATATATATATATATATATATATATATATATATATATATATATATATATATATAACAAAGGGATAATAATGGGAATTCGCGCAAGAAATTTATAAGAGAAAGTTAGTTGCAGCCGTATAGGCGTGTTTCGCACTTATTAGTGCTCATCAGTACGGCATAGCAGATAGAAGAAATAAAATTTAAGCAACAAACTAGAAACAATGTATAACACAAGGTTTCACAGATAGTAGCCAACCACACATTTGTAGTTTCGGCTCGAAGACATTGAGTTTTGTGTTATACATTGTTTCTAGTTTGTTGCTTAAATTTTATTTTTTCTATCTGCTATGCCGTACTGATGAGCACTAATAAGTGCGAAACACGTGTATACGGCTGCAACTAACTTTCTCTTATAAATCTCTTGCGCGAATTCCCATTATTATTCCTTTGTTATATGTTTATATACGCGCATTAATCTTTCTATTCATGTTGATATGTACGGGATTAGGTTGTCTCACGGTAGTGGCTATAGCTACCTCCGTAGTGACGTTTGTTGTTGCATTGAAAACTCAATGTCTTCGAGCCGAAACTACAAATGTGTGGTTGGCTACTATCTGTGAAACCTTGTGTTATACATTGTTTCTAGTTTGTTGCTTAAATTTTATTTCTTCTATCTGCTATGCCGTACTGATGAGCACTAATAAGTGCGAAATACGTGTATACGGCTGCAACTAACTTTCTCTTATAAATCTCTTGCGCGAATTCCCATTATTATCCCTTTGTTATATGTTTATATACGCGCATTAATCTTTCTATTCATGTTGATATGTGTGGGATTAGGTTGTCTCACGGTAGTGGCTATAGCTACCTCCGTAGTGACGTTTGTTGTTGCATTGAAAACTCAATGTCTTCGAGCCGAAACTACAAATGTGTGGTTGGCTACTATGTGTGAAACCTTGTGTTATACATTGTTTCTAGTTTGTTGCTTAAATTTTATTTCTTCTATCTGCTATGCCGTACTGATGAGCACTAATAAGTGCGAAATACGTGTATACGGCTGCAACTAACTTTCTCTTATAAATCTCTTGCGCGAATTCCCATTATTATCCCTTTGTTATATGTTTATATACGCGCATTAATCTTTCTATTCATACACACACACACACACACACACACACACACACACACACACACACACACACACACACACACGTCTCAACTATATATAACGATATACGTCTTTTTCGACGGCCTGTTAGGAAAAGATTTCTTGCAGACAGAATCCGCAACCATAAATTTTCAAAATCAAACTCTTTCATTGAAGTCTCTGGATTCTCCAATCCAATTAAGAACCCAATCATCTACATCAAACTTTAATTATCATTTAAAGGCTAGAACTGAAACTTTAGTCGAAATAAATATTGAAAATCCCGATATTCTATAAGGAGTTACTCCAGATGCTAAACTACCTAAAGGTATATATCTATCCAAGGCTTTAGTCAAAGTAAATGAAAATGGTAAAGCATTCGCAACAATATTAAATACTCGTATAATGGATCAAACTGTACCTCCAATTTCCGTATCTTTAGAAACAATGCCTACCACTTTCAAAATTATGAATTTAAATTCTACTTCAGAACCTAATATTTCTCGTCAACAATTGCTTAATAAGAACCTTCGTCTAAATCATTTGAATCAGGAAGAAAAGGATTCTATTTTAGAAATATGCTCATCTTACAATGATATTTTCTATTTGCCCAATGACCAGCTTTCTTGTACAAACATTGTAGAACATGAAATTATGATTACATATCATCGCTCTTCAGGAATTAATACGCATCTCCGGTGAATCTATATTTTACCATGTTTAACTTAATTTCGTCCGTCCAGTTGTCTAAAAAAGCTCTTTGCTCTATTTTATTAAAATAATCTTTCGGATTGGTACGACCATTATAACTTTCTACCGTATTTGCTGTCATCCCCATTGTAATGACAGGCTGAAATTGTATACCTTGTTGCGGAGGACCTGGTGTTTGTCCCCCAGGAACACCTCCAGCGCCAGCGGTTGAACCCCCAAGCATGATTTAAAAGTATAACAAAATCTAATTCTAGATTTTTCTTATATTACCTTTCCACTAATTTAGTGACAATTACCCTAGCTTAAGGAAATGTTTCCTTATTTTATTTAGCCTTAACAATATTTAATATACATGTTATTTAGCAATTAAAACAAATTGAGAGTGTGCGCCCTTTTAAGTTATATTTACCTGTTAATTTATCCGCGTTGTCTTGACCCCTTCAGCAGATTCCGCTAAATGTTTACTGCTTAACACGACTCGTGGCGAATTCCGCGTCTCTTCGAATTTGGCTTTTCCTAGAAATTCCGGGTATTTCCCGCAATTTTCTTTTCGTTTTCGCTGCCACCAATTGTAACGCCTAAGCCTACAGCCTTACACCGCTGCTACCAAATGTAACGACCGCTCCACCAATGTAACGACCACCCTGTTATCAAATGTAGCGCCCCTCTGGTTTCTTCCTCTACGGATCTAACCACGGCCGACTCGTCCTGCAGTTGGGTCCTGTAACAGAGCGTTAGAAGGGATTCGAACACCTCTCAAATAATAAAAGACCAGAAAACATTTACTAGTAGTTTATTAACTTAAACCATTTGATACTTTGTTAAAGAAATATTCCCCACAAAAATTGAATATTTCAGGATTTATAATAATCAGTGAGACCAAGAACCCATCACATTCACAACCCATTTTCACAAAATCGTACCGTTATCCCGAAGTTCATAAGGCAGAAGTTAATAGACAAATGGACAAAATGCTAAAGCAAGGCATAATACAACCCTCAATTTCTCCTTGGTCCTCTCCGCTCTGGATAGAACCGAACAAAATGGATGCCTCAGGCGAAAATAAGTGGAGAGTAGTAATTGATTTTAGGAAATTGAATGATGTTACTGTAGGTGATCGCTACCCATTGCCCAACATTGAAGACATCCTGGACCAACTGGGTCATTCCAAGTACTTTACAACAGTAGATCTCGCGTCTGTTCCATCAAATCCCCATGAAAGAAAACGATCTGCAGAAAACAGCATTTACTACACCCCTGGGACATTATGAGTTCACAAGGATGCCGTTTGGATTAAAAAACGCCCCCTCAACATTTCAGAGGTTAATAAATTCTGTTTTGTCGGGATTACAAGGGCTACAATGTTTTGTTTACTTGGACGACATAGTCATTTATGCATCTTCTTTGCAAGAGCATTCCCAGAAACTCAAATCCATATTCGATCGTCTTAGAATCAATAATTTAAAACTCCAGTCCGACAAGTGCGATTTTCTCAGAAGAGAAGTATCCTACTTGGGTCATATCATATCAGAAGAAGGTTTAAGACCAAACACCGATAAGATTTCCGCTATTTGTAAATTCCCAACTCCCAAAGACCAAAAATCAGTCAGGTCATTTTTAGGGTTAGTAGGTTACTATCGCAAATTCATAGCGACTAAAAATCGCTAAACCTCTAACGCTTCTTCTCAAAAAAAAGTCTACCTTCGAATGGACAGACTCCCATCAAAAGTCATTTGATTTATTCAAAGAAATATTGACGACACAATGTTGAAATATTCAGATTTTACTAAAGAATTCATACTTACCACCGATTCCTCCAATTATGCTATAGGATCTGTTTTAAGGCAAGGTGAATTAAGTAAAGATCAACCAATTGCTTACGCCTCTAGGACACTCAATGCATCTGAACAAAAATACAGCACTACAGAAAAAGAACTACTCGCCATTATATGGAGTGTTAATCACTTTAGACCGTATTTGTTTGGCAGAACTTTTTCACCACAAACCTCTAACATGGTTGTTCAATTGTAAAGACCCTGGTAGCAGATTAGTTAGGTGGAGATTAAAACTGTCTGAATATGATTATAAGATTTTATATAAACCAGGTCCACTAAATTCCAAAGCCGATGCCTTAAGTAGAATCAAAATTGAAGAAAATAGTCACCCCAATGAACATAAACAAGAGAGAACATTGTCAACCCCATATCAGGAATTTCTTCAACTCAAAGGAGAATCGATGCTTCCTAATTCGAATATTACCGAAACAAATGAAAATCTTTTTCACATCCCCACTGATTATAGCCCAGAGATATAGAGGCATTGAACTCTATATAAATAACTGGAAGGGACGCACAAGCACGCTAAATCAGAAAACGTTGTGTCAGGGGCAACAGACAAGAATGTAGTATTCCCGTTTCTTTCTAACTTATGTTACCTGCATTATAAGGACACGTGGTGAAACTTTTTGCTGATTTTTAACGTATATTAAGTTTTATTTTGTGTGCGGCCAAATGTTTAATTTGAATCATTGAGTTAGAAAAGGATGAAGATCCCACATTGTGGCGGGTTGCATAAAATTTTATTTGCCTCAGCTATTTACACAAGGCATCCATTCCAGTTATTTATATAGAGTTCAATGTATAGAGGTAGGGAGAAGGCGCTTCGACGAGTGCGCATGCAATTTTACGAGGACGGAAAGGGCAGCACCATTTTGAACACGGTTGTCACTTTTGTTGTCACCTCAGGAGTTGTTGATATTAGTAATTTGTGAGGTTATTAGAATCGATTTGTTATTATCAAGTGTTTTTGTGCTGGTGCTTTTGTGATATTTATGAACTTTGAGTAATAAGAACAATTTTATTGTACTACAATGTCGTGTGCTGCGAAAAGCTGTACGAATTGTAAAAGATTTCGACCCGAAGGAATTTCCTTTCATCGGTAATATTATTTATTACATATTGCGCCTTGATTATGTTGTGGGAAATTTTTAAAATTTAAAAATATATTGCAAAATTTCAGGTTTCCAAGTGGTCTTCTTTTTAAACAGTGGATAACAACTTTAGGTTTAAGTGACGACTTTAAACGGTCTGAAAATAAGTACGTTTGCTCCAAACATTTTAAAGACGGCGATTTTATAAAAGCAGGGAACCAAAAAAGGTTAAGTACCTCAGCTGTGCCAAGTTTATTCTTAAATACAGAAGAAAAACAAGACGATGTAGTCAACCTAGAACCAAACGTTGTTATAGAGTACGGTCCATCTACATCGTATATCAGTAGTAGAACTGCAAATAGTTCTTCTTCAAGTAGTTCCTTGAAATCATCAGATGACGTTTGTAAGCAAGCAACTAAGAAACCAACTGGTTCTAGCAAAAGGTAATTTTGTATTAATCGTCAATATTTAGTAATTGTTTTGCATTCGTTTATTATGTATTTATGTAATTTCTAAGATATATAATAGTTATTTGCAATCACAATGTTTTAATCTTTGTTTAGGGGTGAAGCATCTGGAACTGCTAGTGACAGTAGCCGAACTAAACGCAGAAAGATTGAATTTGTCAGAAAGATGCACAATTACAGGTATAAGAAGTAACTACCTACAACTATTTTTATTCTAATAGAATTTTATTGCAGCGTTTCACCCAGAAAACTGAAGGCTCGCACTATTCAAATAAAAAAACATCAAGAGGGTTACAGAAAGAAATTGTATACTGCAAAACAAAAAATAACAAAATTAAAAAAAGAAGTTAATAATTTAAAATCTGTAGTGGATTATTTGAAAAATGGGAATTATCTCTCTGAAAATGCAACCGACCATTTAGAAAAAAGTTTCCAAGATGTACCAAATCTGTTAATGAGTAGGCATTTAAAAAATGTCCGAAATAAAACTGTTACACATGAAACGTACCCTAAACCTTTAAGAGAATTTGCAGCTACATTACGTTTTTATTCAAGTAAAGCATATGAGTTGGTAAGAAAAGAATTCATGTTGGCACTTCCCCCACCAAGCAACAATACGGAAATGGTATAGTAACATCGACTGCAGTCCTGGATATATAGATGTGGCTTTTAATGCATTAAAAATAAAATATGAAGAGTCTCGCCAGAACAATAGAGAGCTCGTATGTTCTTTAATGCTAGATGAGATGGCAATTAAAAAGGGCATCGAATTTGATGGCAAAAGAATGTGGGGTTACGTTGATGTTGGTGTACCACTGGAAAATGATGAGCTTCAACCTGCTACCGAAGTTTTGTTATGGTGGTAGCACATCAATCGCATTGGAAGCTTCCAATAGCCAATTTTCTTGTAAAATCTTTGACTGGGAGAGAAAAAGCAAGTATTGTTATGGAATGTCTGACACGACTACATGAAGTTGGTGTGACTATTACTTCTGTAACCTGCGATGGCCCGTCTACTAATTTTACTATGATAAAGGAACTAGGATGTCACTTAGAAGATCCTTTTCTGATGCAAACGTGGTTTATACATCTATGTAATATCAAGCAAAAAATTTATTGCATATTGATGCATGTCATATGCTAAAACTAGCTAGAAATAATTTCGCTAGCTTAGAAGTAGGGGAAGGTGTTGTTCCTTTGACCGATTTTCACTTTTGCAATGCTACACACACCAATTTCACTTTTACAGATATCTACGTAAGCCTAATACATACTTCAAAGTATGCTGAAATGGATGTTTGGCTTAATTTGTTGATTTTAAACAAATATTGACATTTTTTTCCGGTCTGAATTTTTTTTGAAAAAGGGTCAAAGGTACAACACCACGTTGTTCTTTTGACTAGGGGATGTTGTACCTTTGACCTGACCCATTATGTGCTATGAAAAATTAGATAATGAAAAACATCAACAGAAAACGAACACTGAATAAACACCTTATTTGTTAAATAACGTGATATAAAAATATAGGTACAAAATTAACAAAATATAGTAGGTATGTTAAGCAATCAAACAGTTTATATTAAAAAGACAAACTATTCAATATTATATTTTGAAAGGTCTACTCCAAATATCAAATGTTCCATATTAGTCATATTAACAACATTTTTATAGTTAAGATTATTGGAACGTAGATGATCCACCTTTTTACACAGACTTATCAATAAATCTTTCTCGTCTCTGCTAATGTTTGCATTTAAAAAGTAATAATTTATTATGACATGACATAATAAATTACTCCTGTGACATTAAGAAAAATATTTTACAGTTTTTTTCTAAACATAAATATTAGTCAAGGCGAACATTACAAAGAGGGAAACACAAAACATTTTATATGAAATATTTTAACAGCGCGGCAGTTTTAATCCGTGCGTCGAAAACTGTGCATCTAATGCGGTTTGAGGCTAAACTCGCGTCTTTTAATCAATAAAAATAGCATTGAAAACAAACCGCTTTCAGTTTTAATAGTGTAAAATGAAAAAGGTTTTTCATAAAATTAGAGAAGTGAAGGAATGTAATTAGCACGTATGATATATTGTTTGCTTTCTTAAAAATTTCGTGCAAAATACGAAAAAAACAAATGCAGGTAATTTGAGATTGATATTTTAATTAGCGGTATAAAATGTAATGTTTTTATTTGTAGCTCTCAAAACTATGCAATAATTAAGTGATGACATCATTCATGAAAGAAATGTTTATTTTCATGCACATGTGTTTCGTTATAGTGCAATAATTACATCATCCAGCAGAATATATAATATTTTGTTAGAAAAAGATGCATTTTTCTTTTAATATTATTATTGTATTAAAGGAAAAAACAAATGCAGGTAATTTGAGAACGATATTTTAATTAGCGGTATAAAATGTAATGTTTTTTTATTTTTAGTCTAACATCAAACTATGTAACAATTAACTAATGACATCATCCAGCAGAATATATAATATTTTGTTAGAAAAAGATGCATTTTTCTTTTAATATTATTATTGTATTAAAGGAAAAAACAAATGCAGGTAATTTGAGATTGATATTTTTTAATTAGCGGTATAAAATGTAATGGTTTTTTATTTTTAGCTCAACATCAAATCTATGCAACAATTAACTGATGACATCATCCAGCAGAATATAATATTCATGAGAGAAGGAAAGAAAAAGATGCATTTTTCTTTTAATATTATTATTGTATTTTATTGATCACTATTTATTCATTATTTGTATTATAGAGAGAAAAATCTACAGTACGCTTATGTTGTTAATATTGTATTTACATCTAGCTATGATTGTATATTATTTTTTTCAGCCCCCCTTTAATAAAATGTTTACCCCACCACCACCACCACCACCACCTTATTATTTGATTCTACAGCAGCGAGGCAAATTTTTCAAATTAACCCCTTTCAACGGCCCACTGGGGCACTAGGCCGTCGCACCACCGCACAACTCCCCCACCCGCCCACGCAACGCCGCGACATATTTTTCTAATTAACCCGGGCAGCCCGGCCACGTTTACGCGCACGACGACATCTTGCGCCAAGTGTGACGCAACAATCCCCCTTTTTGGCGCCAACGCCCGGTTTGACCAATCACGACGAAGCATCACTTTTACTCTTTTTGCCGCCTAAACACAACCACCGCGACATCTAGTGACACATGCTGCAACCCATTTTACCGGCAACTCGATCCGACCAATCACGGACAAGCATCACATTCACCTTTTTCCCGCCTAAACACTCAACCCCACACCCATGCTGACATCTGGCGGGAAGGACGCCAAGTTTGACACACATAACCTCACAAAATTGTCCTGTCTTAAAAACGAAACTCCCATAAGAATAACATGGGGAGATTTAGTCTTGAACATACATTTACTTACTACTATGCTCTCTTTAGAATATCGGCGTCTGTTCGACAAAACTCGACTAGATCACGCTGGATGTCGAATTCGCTATCTTTATTAGACGCGTACCACTTTAGGAACTCTTTACGTGCCTTCGGTTTCAAGGTATGTGGGCTGTAATGTTCGATAGCCGGTAAAGAGCCTACGTAGTTGACATTGGCTTCGGTGTTACCAAGAGGTGTGGGAAGTAGCCTTTGGGCGCCGGCAGACCGAACGCCTTAGGGAACTTGGCCAGACCCATTGGGAAAAAGTTGAGGGAATCTATAAATTTAAGATTCTCCAGTTGCAGTAGCAGAATTTTAGAACCACGCATTATCAAGTCGTTTTTTATGGTGGAGTCTTTTGTTATCAGGTGATTTAATATAAATTGTGTGTCCAAGGCTTGACCATTATGAGCGATTGCTACGACTTTTTTAAATTTCTCACGCACCTCCAGCAAGTGTGTTAGAAACCCTTCGACGCTTTTCCTTTTACTATTTGTTCTCGAACGCCGCATCTCGTACATATGGTCACGTTTGCTGGAGTATCGTAACATTCGGGGCATACTTGTTGGAAAACACATAAATTAGCTTCGTGTAGCTTTAGGGGTAAAGCTACCGGGGGGTAGCAATCTCCTTTTCCTGCCGGGTCTCTAGATTGAAGAACACAAACAACACGTCTTCTTCTTCTTTTTGTTTTGTACCCATTTTCGCGGACGGTTTAATGTAGCAGAAGTGGTTTACGGACACGGTTTACAGTAGATCTCCCCGCATACGTGAGCACTTTTTCTGATCTTTGTGTTAACGGTCCTGAAACACCCGTCACATTTTTGCACGTCCTGACACATTTTATCCGTATGGTTATCAAAACATTGCTGGTTTCTAAAGTCCCTTTTACAGTGCTGACATCTGATTAGTTGAGCTGTTCTTTCACACGGCGGTGAGCAACCGCAACCTGCACAGGACTTCACGCATCGGTGATCTCCCTTATTGTTATAAGGAATATGACAGTTTCGCAAAAGTAGCTGCAGGCAAAGGCCGCGGTCAAAGATGTTATTACGTTGTAATGCCTCTCGTGATACAGCAGATTGATTTTCTTTTCTGCGTCAGCCCCTTCGAATATAACATTATGCCCTTTTGTATTATATATGTACACGGTGATCTTGTAACCGTCAAGATGTTTCTGAAAGAGCTTTAATTCACTGGCTCCTGCTCTCTCCGGTGAAATGAACGCCACGACGGCTTCTCGCATCAATTCCTCAGCCTTTATCTTTTGGATACCTTGATTTTTTCTAATAGCATTGTAATTGGAAACTTTATCTATGTGAGCCTTCGCTACAACCAGAGCTCGGCGCAGACACAGGTTATCACTGTTATTGATGAGGATAATCCCTCTACGCATACGACATTCTTCGGAAAAGGTGTTGTAAGTGCTATAGCGATTACGCCCGTGCCCTGCCGGTGGCGTTACAATTGTAGCAACGAGTTTAAAGGTGTCGGAACTGAGCGCTTCAGGGTCGGATTGAAGAATGCTTTCAAGTATGCCCCACACATCGTTAAACGTGATCTCGTTCGCTCTTTTGAGACTCATATAGCCTGGTAATTTCTGGTTGAAGCTGTCGAATTCAAACGAGGCACCGATTTTATCCGAAGCCTGAGCCTTCGAGAGCAGATGCGATATTATCTGATTAATTGCATTTTTAAAGAATACTAGATGGTCTTCGTCAGACGGTGCTTCGTTAACTTTAAACACCATTCTACGCTTTTGTGTACCAAATTTCTTGATGGTAGACACATTTTCGTCAAGAATTTTGTAGAGAGACATTTTGTACAGCAGCAGCAGCAGCAGCAGCAGCAGCAATAGTAGCGGTATACACAATAACAACAACAATAAAACACTTATGCACACCTGACGCGTTAAACAGACACCTAATGATAAAATCGAAAATTATTATGTTGTACTACACTACATAGCAATTTAACAGATTAAATGAATGATAGTAAATATTCGTATTCAATTCTAAACGTAAAATACACAACAACAACGACGACAATATGTAAAACACTTATGTATGCAGACATGTTACCGTATACATCATTAACGATTTAGCAAATTAAAACGATTGATAGTAAATAGTCGTATTAAATTCTAAGCGCTAGTAATAACATAAACTGTTAATAAACAGTTTAGCAAAAAAAATGAATTATAACATATCCGATTTTATTATTATTAATAAACAGGCTGCTTGTGAGTTGTTAATAACAAGAACGAATATTGAACAAACATTCTTACCTTTGCTGATCGACATTGATGGAGCACAAAAGGCACTTGAAACGAACAATTAACTTACACTTACACACACAACTAATAACAACAACAAACTACACCACTACCACTGTTTTTGTCACTAAAATAATAATAATAATTGCTGAAACTAGAAGACTTGAAGCGAACAATTGAGTTGATACTAGAAGGTGTATTAGGAATAGTTGTTCGGTCGATCGTTCTCAAACAACTGAAGTCGAAATAGTTAATTTCTACGTTTAAAAATATTTGACGATATACATATCTACCCTCCTGATAAGTAGTCAGTCAGTTAATTTGATTAGTACCCTTATCACTCCTAGTGTATGTAGTATATGAGTAATCATCAAACTCCCCCTTTCATTCGAAAAATCAATATCCAGACAAACTGTACTCTTGTAGTAATTAAATCAACATACCAAACACGGTTCATTTCACATCCTTTTATTCATTTTGCAAAAATCAATATCTCAATTTCAAACAAGAATATTTCATGCTTTGAATATACGCTTATTATTATTATTATTATAGTTGCAAATATGCATAAAGTAATAAGTAAATACTACTATAATATAGATGATAAAATATATTTTCATTTTACCTCGAATATTTTGATCTAACTGCGTTAATAAGTTAACATACATTTTATCTTTCAATGAGTGGTTGATGATGATGATGATGACCACGTTTTTTTTTCGATAGAGGGTTTGTTGTTGATATGTAAATCAAGGTTTTTCTACCCCTATGAATATTAATTTCTTGCTTTTCATCGAATCAATAATAGCACTACAATACTCTATTACCACCTAAATGAAGTAGTAATTATTTCTAAAGTTAAGGGTGACACGGTTCACTTAAATACTATTGCTGTAATTCAATATACATTCTCTGCTGAACGCAGATCAGATCAGATTTGCAATTTATATCGTGATTCGATTTATGAGTTTTTACATACGAATTCATAAACCATTAAATGTATAGAGACTTAATTTAGCTTAAAGTACTAACTGATTATATTCAATATAGCTTCTGGAGTCTGTTTCCAGGGTTATGCGTTGTAGAAATTATGATTATTCTTATAGTACGTTAGAGGGGTTATTCATACACGCTAAATAAGACTTGTAATAATTTTTCTTACGCCTCTATTTGGTATTGCTATTGTTGTTGATATGTAATCGAGGTTTTTCTACCCCCTATGAATATTAATTGCTTGCTTTTCATCGCACAACTTAAACTTGTTACGTTATAACATGATTCATTTTTATACGTTTTTTTTCACCCTAGTCTATGAATCTAAGACGGCATAGTATTCAAATGTATAGAGTTAATTTAGCTTAAATATTTATTGTATTAAATATACATTACATAGGGAACTACTTGTTACTTTATGCATGTTTGTAACTATTATAATATAGATGATAGAATATATTTCATTTTAGCTCGAATATTTTGATCTAATTACGTTAATAAGTTAACATAGATTTTATCTATCAACGAGTGTATATCGTTATAAATTTCTAATTGATGTTAACCTCAATTATTATTATTTTTACTTTGACCAATCAATATCTGTTAGAGAGAAAGAGTTGTAAGAGACAGTACGTTGTCGATAATACATATTTCCGTAATCGTAGGGACGTGACAGCAGTTAGGGAAAAATGACGACCGTCCAATCACAAAGCCGTAGGCGAAACTCAATATTGTGGACCCCTCAGTGCTTCCTATTCAATTATTATTATTTTTAATCAATATCTGCTAAAAGGTTTCTATTGGGCGATCAACTCAATCAATAATCAGGACAACGCCCTTATTTTTAATTGACCAATCAGAGAGCTATAGGGGCGAGGCCGATCAACTCAATCAATAATCCGGTCAACGTTGAACTTATTATTATTATTATTATTAATTATTATTATGTTTAATCAATACCTGCTAGAAGGTTTCTATTGGACGATCAACTCAATCAATAATCGGACAACTCCCTTATTTTTAATTGACCAATCAGAGAGCTATAGGGGTGATTTAATTGACCAATCAGAGAGCAGTAAGGGTGACTTAATTGACCAATGAGAGCACAGTGGGCGGGATTTCGTTGGCCAATAAGAGCGAAGAGGTGGGGCTTTGTCGACCAATGAGAGCGAAGGGGAGGAGCTAACAGAAGGGAGAAAGGGAAAGGGGCGTGGCTAAAAGTAGGAAGGGTGGGGCTGGACTCAACTGCCCCTATACCTACTGTTGATATATTTGAATTAATGATAATATATTGAATTTAAACATTAGTTCATTATATAATCAATAAATATTAGATAATGTACATACAGATAGATTTTTATTATGATAGAAACATGACACTTCATTAACTTCCGATAGAGCTGATTGTTCTGGAAATTCGATAATCGATGTTGAAAGAACTTTTTGTAAGAATTCCTTTTTATTCACATCCTTTTACGTAAACATGAATGCCGGAGTCTCGCCTTTAGACCAAGCAATGCAGTTGTGATGGTTTATTAACCAATGTGTTTCTGTTCTGCAGGTAATGTGGGAAAAGAAAAAGGCGGTTTAAATACATAATGAGCTATCCTACAACCAACGTAGACAGCTAACTTTTTAGCGATAATTTTTCTAGATGGATTTGCATTCAAAATATAATTTAATGTAAAACATTAATTAAACAAAATAAATTTACCTTTATTTAAAATGTATAACTTTTATATTTCAAATAATTAATAATATTATAATACACGGCCTACTAGATTCATATAAGCTTCGCTTATATACGGCCGTCTCATTTCCAGTTTTTTCATTGTTGAAATTAGAATCCAAAAATTACAGATTCGTACCACGGCCTACTAGATTAATATAAAGCTTCGCTTCTATACGGCCGTCTCATTTCCAGTTTTTTCATTGTTGAAATTAGGATCCAAAAATTACAGATTCGTACGTTAAGTATCGCCCACTGACGGTCATTTTGCAACAAAGTTGGTTTGTAGTCAGACTGCAGTCATTAATTTCTAGGTTATACGTCATGTCAGTAATTGTCATTTCCTATTGTGTAATAAATACTTCATTAATTTATTGGTATTTGTACATACAGATTTGGATATAATGTACATAAATATGTCAAAAATATGTTACAGTAGGAACTAGAGGAAACCAAAGTATTCTACATGGTATAATAAAATTAAGAAAATTATACTAAGTTAACGCAATGTTTACTAATGCCCCAATTCTTAGACTAGAAGCACTTAATAACTACATGATAGCCACAGTATAAGTAAGTACAATTTCATGTTTCGCAAATTACAAATGCTCTTTTGGGTTTTGTAGCACTTGAATTACCACAGCATCACACATCATATGATATAAACACATAATGTCAATGCACGATCTACGAACTAAAGCTATGATTAGAAGTAGGTATTCAGGGAATGATGAATTCTCACTGTGGCAGTCATTACTAAAAATAAATATTTTTTAGGCATAAGAGCTGATGAAATCTACTTGAGTTTTAAGACCAATCGTTTCAGTAAAATAAATATAAAACTGACAAAATTTGTCTCATAAGGCAGTACCTTTACATAGAACTTGGTTTATATGATGTAAATCAAAAGCGATATCGGAGAAAGTATTTAGAAATTTTGAAGGGCGGTTAAGAATCTAGGATAACGATAATTAAATAACGATTTTCGCGTCACGTCTTAACAGATTTTATAGTAAGAAGGTAGAGGAAGTGTTCCAGGAAGAAGATGGAGTTTGAAACTTTTCTGAATGCATGATCTAAACTATTAAACTTCTACACACATTAAAAACAGAAGCCTAGTGGTGCTATAGAGAAATGCTAAGGTGAGAAGATTGACCGAATATCAAACAATGAAATACTAGAAAAAGTACAAAAAGAACGATAGTTAATGTAGAAGACCATGGGAAGCAGAGATAGATTAATATAACATACTTTAAGACATTCGGGTATTACCTAAAAATAATAATAGAAAGCATGATCGAAGGAAAGAACACCCTAGCTAGACCTAGACTGCAATTTGTACTTCAAATAAAAGAAGACTTAGGCTGCTCCAGCTACAGAGAATTGACTATAGAGAAAAGACTGACAGCATACCGGAAAGAAATACCATAAAAATAGGTGTATATTTTAAGTGGTTGTTAAAGAATGTTTTTTAGTTTTAATGTAACTTTTTTTAATAGTTTACCAATTTTATTTGGGGACTCGCAGCCTTTTTTATAAAAATAAGACATCGAAAGAATAATAAATAAAATTTTAATGTAACGTTTTGTAAAGTAGTATAATGTACTTATTGTTTTTAATGCATAATCTAATAATATTTGATCGTTGTTAATAAATTTCTTATTACTAATTACTGTTAATATTCGAGTAAACATTCTTTAATCGGAAGCAGTTTGACACAATTGGCATAAAGTATAACCGTTGAGTGAGAGTTTTAAAGAGGCGCAACCGCCTAACCAAGAACCGTGACCGAAAGTATAGCGGACATCTAGACGGCGCTGTGTGTATTTTTGTACCGAGAAAGTCGACATCCGTATATAGGTAACGAGATCTCAGTATCTTGTTTGCAGTTGGAGAGTATGTATCGCAGTTCCCCGCTTCCGTTTCAGTATAAATTAATTTGATTTGAAAAAAAATCACGTAGAACCAGATCAGACTGATAGGTTTTATAAAGTAAACAATTCTACATTCGAAACGATTATTTACGACTTTTTACTACGGTACAGACATTTTCTATTGCTAAAAACTTCAACAATTGATCATTTTTAAAAATCGTGCTTTTTAACTTTAAAATAGTCATATCTTCAAAAGTAACCGAGCTATCGGATTGAATTTTTTTTTAAATTGAAGAACACGCGTGAGCGCATCTAGTCGTATTAATGACGTTACCGAGTATTAATTACTGATTTCCTTAAATAGCAGTTAAAGTTAGCACTTCAGCATGAATGTATTCATATTTTGACTATGCTAGAAAAATTCTTATTTGTCTGAACCTTTCTATACTTACAGTGAAGCAATTAAAGACAAGAGAATGCAGAAATTAAAAAAAAGAGATTTGATCTAGGACCTATAGTTTTATAGTTATGAATAGTTCTGTGACGCACTAAACTGACAGCGGGTGATACCCAGCGGGTCGCAAGGCCGGCACGCGACTACCATTCAATAATTAATAATTTACAGGCAAAAGGTAGTTTTTTTTTAATTAAATGCTGTCCTAACACAAATATTTATTGTTTTATTAAGTCTTAAAACTGCCAATTGATAAAATAGCAAATACTAATACATAAACAGGCTTAAATGTTTATACTATACAGTAAAACTTCGCTTTGGGTTTGGATTTTCATGTGTGAGCAACAGAGAAATAGCGAGAGAGAATAATAGAAATTTTTGATAGTTAAAATATTCTAGAACTAATTAATGCTTGTCATGTGCTGACAAAGTTCGGAAAGTATACGATGATACATGTCCCAAGTAGCACAAATTGCTTTTGTGTATGTTGCTTTTGTTTTTATAATGCTATATTGAATTTTTGCATTTTTGGATAAAGGTTTTTTATTACAATACCTTACAATGCATTACCTAATTATACATTATGATTTACTTTTTTGTTTCGCCGAATTGTTAAATTATTCATTTTTGAAACGAGTGCTTTGGAAACAAAATTGTCAATAATAGTAGATTATTGATCGAGTGATAATGTAGGCAATAACTCACGCGAATGAAGTTTGCAGCTCCAGCCGCAGACTAGTGCAGTAATCATCCAAGTGAGTTATTGCAATTACAGCGAGTTGAATACTATACTTTATCTACGACTATAACAATTTTCAAAAAAAATTACAACGCAAAGTTTCAAAAAGAAGCGAATGACAATGAGTATTTAAATACCGTTAAACATTTAATGCTATTTAACACACCTTAATACTAGGTATTTCTTGGGCATCACTTTTATTAATAAAATTAATTGCAAAAGGCGAGCAATTTGTGATCTTTATGGAAGGTGTAGAATTATGTATAATTTATTTATCAGGTAGCAGATTAAGTGTTGTTACTGTGACGGCTTCTCTGACTTTCTCTTCGGCGATGTACACATTTAGTGGAGGAACGCTAAGCAAAAAAAGAGCGTTATCTCGCAACCGGTCCAAACTACTTCGATTTGAATTTTTTTTTTTAAGTCTTGTAAATATAAAATACTAAAACCTTTACAAATTAGAAATTGACGCTCAGAACGGGAAATGTAGTGAAACTCGAATAACCTAAAACCATAACCAAGTGGTTCCGCACCGGTTGCTCGACCATCTCAGAACAGGATAATTCTTGGTGTGTTATCACATCTATGTATTGGTAGTTCGAAGCCACCATTAATTTATTTTTATTCCTTTTGGTTTAAATACGGCAGCCATATTTGTTTCGTGGTGCACGACGTTTCTTGCAGTTTTCTATGTAAACGAAAATCTTGATATCTCAAGAACAGTTGGTCGTAGAAAGTCGCGGTAAAAACTATTGCATTTTTCACATGTGGAACTACATTTGCTGTTCTAAACATAAATTTCGTAGGATGCCTCCTTATGGGCGCAAATTAAGTCCGAAGTTTAACGCTTTTTTTTCAGAATTTCGGCATTTTAGAGTGTCATATTACCAGACAATGGCGAAGTATTAGCGCTCATTCTTTTAAAAAAAGTACGCAGTTAAGAATAGTTTATGTTCAAAATATTTCAAATCTGAAACTTCATTATTTTGGTATTTATGGACATTCGAAATTCTCGTTTTCTTCATTTTTGAGCAACTTTGGACCTCAACATCTCTTATGATCATGGATGGATTTTTTTTTATTACGTGCATATGAAGCAGCATATGATGGCAAACTGTGGTAAAAATTGTAAAACTTTGATATTAGCTTGAGAACAAAATTATACTCATGTTAGCTGTCATACAATTTACACAGATTAAGAGGAAAATTTAAGTTTAACACCTTTTTTTGCAACATTTCCGCTTTTTAGAGTGCCACATTTCCAGGAAAAAGTGAGATTTCAGGGTTCATTTTTTCTAAGGAGGTACACAATACATTCCAGTGATAGACTATGTATTTTTAATATAGGACCATCTCCATTAGAGGTTAATTATGATCGTCAACTCTTAACCTATAAAGGTTTTAATATTTTATATGTACGGCATTTAAAAAAAATCAATCAACTCTGAGTAGATTCAACCGGTTCTGAGGTAAAAACGATAAGCTTTTTCTTCATTTTTGGATAACTTTGGACCTTAATAACTCGGATGGGTGCTGATAGGATTTTGTTATATTATATGCATATGAAGCAGTATATGATCGCAAACTGTGGTAAAAATTCTAACTTTGATATTAGCGTGAGGACAGAGTTATACCTAGTTGAAAACTGTAAATGTAAACCATCATTCGTATTACTGAGTAAATGTACTTTATTTTGGTGCTAACATTGGTTTGGGAAAGTAAAATTATTATTATTACTGTTATTATATAGTTATATGCTATTGATAAAAATCCCTGCAGTAATAACTAAAGTTATTAATAGAATAAGAGGGTGCTTTTTCCATGTATGTTCTTCCCTGGATAATTTTCCTCTCAATCTGTGTAAATTGTACGACAGCTAACATGAGCATACCTCTATGCTTACGCTAATGTCTAAGTTAAAATTTTTACGATAGTTTTCCATCATATATTGCTTTATTTGAACGAAATATGAAAAAAATCTATTCATGCCCATCAGAGATATTGAGGTCCAAACTTGCTCAAAAATAAAGAAATCAAGAATTTCAAAAGCCCATAAATACCAGAATAGTGAAGTTTCAGGTTTCAAATATTTCAAAAATAAACTATTCCTAATTGTGCACCTTCCTAGAAAAGATGAACCCCAAAACCTCACCTTTTCCTGGAAATGTGGCACTCTAAAAAGCGCAAATTTTGCAAAAATTGGTGTTAAACTTTGGGTTTAAATTGCCCCCATAAAGAAGAATCTTACAAAACTTTTGTTTAGAACAACAAACGCAGTTCGAAGTGTGAACAATACAAAGTTTTCTACCACACGTCTCTACGACCAACTGTTCTTGAGATATTCAGATTTTCGTTTACACAGAAAACTGCAAGAAACGTCGTGCACCACGAAACAAATATGGCTGCCGTATTTAAACTAAAGGGAATAAAAATAAATTAATTGTTGGTTCAAGCTGCTAATACATAGGTGTGATAACACACAAAAGATTATCCTGGTCTGAAATGGTCGAGCAACCACTACTAAACCACTTGGAAACTTTTTAGGTTATGCGAGTTTTGCCGCATTTCCCGATGTGAGCGTCAGTTTCTAATTGATAAAGGTTTTAGTATGTTTTATTTACAAGATTTCAAAAAGAATCATGAAAATCCGAGTAGTCTTAACCGGTTCCGAGATAAAAACGTAAGGTTACTCCACTATAATGAGATATATTAATATGCAGAGTTTTGATAAAGATACAAGTTTATGACAACATAATAGAATTCAACATCATGATAATATTTGGTCAATATCAAATATTGCCATGACCATCTGACACATGAAATTTATCAAGTTTGACAGTTCAGAGGCAGTGTTTACCTAATTAAATATCCAAAAAATTTAGTACAGCCAAACCAATAATTCAATAAACATTACCCTATCAACATCAACAATGCCATCCACCAACGCTGTTACAATTTTGACAAAAGCGCCGCAGTTGCATCTTAATAACTGTACCATTCAAAATATAACAAAATATATAAATAAAATAATTCTAAAATTTGTGACGTGTCCATGTTTTGTTTGTTATAAAGTTTCCATAATTTTTCCTTAGTTATTATCGGTAACTCAGAATATCTATGTTCAGCTAGCGGGAATTTTTGTAATCATTCGATTGATGTTGATATTTTCCATTTATTAACCCATGCTTTGTTTAAGGCCTTATTGTTTATGTGTGCTGGATGTATAATTCATAATTTTTAATAATAAAAAGTTTAATAACATTTGAAAATGCTTGTTTTTCATTATTATGAGTGGTCGTAGAAAAGATAATGTATGCAACTCATATTTAATGGCTATTAAGACACTCGTATTTATTACGTAATTCTCATACTCGTGTCTTAATAGCTATCATTAAATGCTCATTGCATAATATACTATTGTCTACTTCTATTGGGTTATACATATATTCATTATTGAACTACCTTGATGGTTGCCATAGTAACCACCGAAGGAATGGTATCCAATTAGCCAATATTCTATGACTAATGTTTAAAAATTATTGTTAATTTCACGGCGCAATTCTTGAACAGCCAGAAATAATATTTAAAGTGAGTAAAACTTAAGTTAGTTCGGAGAGTAAATCAGAAATGGCACATCGCCGAAGAGAAAGTGAGAGAAGCCGTCACAGTAACAACACTTAATCTGCTACCTGATAAATAAATTATACATAATTCTACACCTTCCATAAAGATCACAAATTGCTCGCCTTTTGCAATTAATTTTATTAATAAAAGTGATGCCCAAGAAATACCTAGTATTAAGGTGTGTTAAATAGCATTAAATGTTTAACGGTATTTAAATACTCATTGTCATTCGCTTCTTTTTGAAACTTTGCGTTGTAATTTTTTTTGAAAATTGTTATAGTCGTAGATAAAGTATAGTATTCAACTCGCTGTAATTGCAATAACTCACTTGGATGATTACTGCACTAGTCTGCGGCTGGAGCTGCAAACTTCATTCGCGTGAGTTATTGCCTACATTATCACTCGATCAATAATCTACTATTATTGACAATTTTGTTTCCAAAGCACTCGTTTCAAAAATGAATAATTTAACAATTCGGCGAAACAAAAAAGTAAATCATAATGTATAATTAGGTAATGCATTGTAAGGTATTGTAATAAAAAACCTTTATCCAAAAATGCAAAAATTCAATATAGCATTATAAAAACAAAAGCAACATACACAAAAGCAATTTGTGCTACTTGGGACATGTTTGTTTGTTTGTTTGTTTGTTTTTGGGCGAGGAATCAGGATGGCGGAGCATCCTTCGTACCTCATGGCACCGATCGCTATGATCATTTGGCCGACCCTACTAGAATTTAGCCGAATCTGGGGGAGTTCCACCCCCAGTAGGGATCTTTATCGTGCCAAACATCGCATTGACACGGGACCTACAGTTTTACTTCCTATCCGAAAAGAAGGCATGTTTTAAATTTTTCTCCGCTATGAAAAATTACCAGCTCGGCCGGGGATCGAACCTGCGATCTTTGGATTATGAAGCAAACATGCAAACCACTAATCCACCGAGACTGGCACTTGGGACATGTATCATCGTATACTTTCCGAGCTTTGTCAGCACATGACAAGCATTAATTAGTTGTAGAATATTTTAACTATCAAAAATTTCTATTATTCTCTCTCTGAGAGAATAATATTTCTCTGTTGCTCACACATGAAAATCCAAACCCAAAGCGAAGTTTTACTGTATAGTATAAACGTTTAAGCCTGTTTATTTATTAGTATTTGCTATTTTATCAATTGGCAGTTTTAAGACTTAATAAAACAATAAATATTTGTGTTAGGACAGCATTTAATTAAAAAAATACTACCTTTTGCCTGTAAATTATTAATTATTGAATGGTAGTCGCGTGCCGGCCTTGCGAAAGTATCACCCGCTGTCAGTTTAGTGCGTCACAAAACTATTCATAACTATAAAACTATAGGTCCTAGATCAAATCTCTTTTTTCTAAAGATTTCTGCATTCTCTTGTCTTTAATTGCTTCGCTGTAAGTATAGAAAGATTCAGACAAATAAGAATTTTTCTAGCATAGTCAAAATATGAATACATTCATGCTGAAGTGCTGACTTTAACTGCTATTTAAGGAAATCAGTAATTAATACTCGGTAACGTCATTAATACGACTAGATGCGCTCACGCGTGTTCTTCAATTTAAAAAAAAATTCAATCCGATAGCTCGGTTACTTTTGAAGATATGACTATTTTAAAGTTAAAAAGCACGATTTTTAAAAATGATCAATTGTTGAAGTTTTTAGCAATAGAAAATGTCTGTACCGTAGTAAAAAGTCGTAAATAATCGTTTCGAATGTAGAATTGTTTACTTTATAAAACCTATCAGTCTGATCTGGTTCTACGTTGAAAACAAAACGCACATTTTTTGCTCCATTGGGAATATTATAGTTGACATTTAGATTTGCTTGTTGTTGACCATCCCATCTAGTGGTTATAAATGAATAGTTCCATTAATGCACGTCGCGGTAGCATCGTGCAGTACTCTAGTTTGTCGATCAAGTCGCAGTATATATAACATACAGTAATGTGACTCTCGCTGATAATTTCTATCCACCACACCACATACTGACACGATCGGCAGTATGCAGACAACAGTTCTGTCTCAACTACGAGACAGAACGTATCAAAATTTCCAGAGCCGTATTAGTGAAGTAATAGTACCAGTAAAGAATGTGTTGTGTCAGTCGTTGTGCCGCCAAAGGTTGTAAAAATACCTCTGAAAGAACTACAATTAGTTTTTTCAGGTTTCCGATGGATAATCACCGATAAGTGTTACTTTTTCCTATATACTATTATTTTTTAATAAATACGCTCGTAAAAACAATGCCGTATTTAAGAATTTACTTTTGTATATATTTACCAATTGCTTAAAATTTAATTACTAAGACATAATCACACATAATAGAACAAATAAGCGATTACGAAATCCTACCTAATAAAATTTTTTATACTTGATTTATTAAGAATTCAACAATAAATAATCTAGGTCCACGAATTATCAACAGGTGTGAACTGCATACATCGTAGTTTGTTGCTCTCTACTGTTGAAAAAGTCAAAGCGTGCGTTAGGATTCTACTTTTTAGCATTTCGTTTGTCATTGTGTCTTTAATTTAATAGGATGAAAATAAATTTTATTATTATTAATTATTATTATAGCGTAAATTGATTTCATCTCCCCTATTTTGTACGTATGTGATTTCGGTGACCTAGATTCTCCCTTTGTTTGTTGAACAGGTATTCAAATTGTATACAGCTATGCATTTGTTCGTAATTATTTCTAAATAAAATGAAATGACTATTGCAGCGCAAGAATATGGTTAACGGCTTGAAAGAATAATGTAACTTTAGTTGTAATTAACGACGTAACAAGAAACAACTCTTCTAACTTAGTTTAATAAATGTTTTAAATATCTAAATTGATTATCGTTTTATTTATTAGATTCTATAAGTAAAACAACTTCAATCAAATGGTTCACTACACATAATTCTATTTCATATTTTACTAAACTATCATATAACAATAGATTTTCTTTACATACTTGTTCGACATATTTTATTGAATGCGGCCCTGCGTTTTGTTTACCGGCGATGCTGGCCGATGAACGTCGATCCACTACGTCGTTTATGGGCGTGATATTCGAAGGTGGATTAATAAAATGCATGGTGTCGCATGGAAGTCATCCTACTGATTGTTATATATACTGTGATCAAGTGGAGTGAGGGTGAAGACGATGCAGGCACGGCCTTTTCCTATTACATTGCGCCTCTTTAAAACTTCTCACTCAACGGTATAACCTAAAAATTAACGACTGAGCTCTGACTTCAAACATGGCCTACTAGATTAATATCCACTACGTTCCTAAATGGCCGTGTCATTCGGAAATTCGCGGTAATAACGGTAGTGACATCGTTGGTTAGTTTTTTGAACTATAGATAAATCAAATTGACAAACAATGACATGCAACGACATAATAAATAAAATAATATTATAAAATTGGTGTTTAGGTTAAGTTTTAATAATAAAAAGTATATGAGCAAACCATAAAGCTAGGTAACAACGGAAAAGGAGAGCAGTAAGTAGGTACCTAAGTAAAATTTTGATAATTTATATTTTTAACACTTTCCTGCTGATTGGTTTGTGTTCTAAAAATTTCCGTTTTAGCGAATTTGTTTTTTCTAAGCATATGTTGTTGAGTGCACGTTTTGCAGTAAGAATAATAATTAATCTGCATAACTCTATCTTATGCAATAAACAAGTAAATAATACATTTTTCATTAAAAATGGCTGGATTAAATCAATAAACTGCCCACATGTTTTTTCGAAACTCAAAGCAGGTAACACTTGCTGTACGATGTCAGCGATTCGTTTAATAAGCCCTACAAATAGTTCGTTGGGATAGGTCAAGGCTCCATGATCTTGAAGAGTGATTAATCTTAAAAGAGGTCCTGGCACAGTTGTCGACAACAATGGTGATACACAATTATCACAACGGAGTATCTTTTCTAATTTCATAATTATGTATCCAGATAAAAAGGCAACAGATGCTGAGTATATATTGCTCTGTGGTATTTCATTATTTTGTAAGTTGTGAATTTTACTTTTTATTTCCTCAGACAAAACCAGTTCTTTTTTTTTATTGGACTCTGATGGACGGGAGCAGGAAGGAAGTTGAGCTGAGCTGACGAAGTTGGTATCTTCAGCTCTAACATTTGATGATGTTGATGCCTTTACTATACCACACCGCAGAATTTGGCGAATCGCATAATCAGCAGATCGAGCATCCGTGGCATCATTGGACCCACATCGCAAGCGAACATGTGAAAATGTCATTTCAACAGGATCTGAACTAAATGCTCTAGTAAGGACATAGAAGAAACCAGCTTCTTGCAGAAGAAATTGAACAGTAAGATAAGTGCTTTCTGCAGTAAACTTTAAAGCATGAGCAGTTTCCTTACTCAAGCCACGAAAATTCTTACTTTCAGATGTTTTTTGGATATCATCAATATAACTTGGAAAAGTTATGTGTAACCATTGAAGACGTTCATCTGATATATCTATATATGGGGCAATATTACTATCTAAGTTTTTTATGTATTGTCTTGTAGTAGAAACATTATGAACTTCAAAAAATTGGTACATGTTCTTCATATAAGACAATGAGGCGTCAACATCTTGAAATCGGGGTTCGCCATATTCTTTTAATAATTGCAAAGCTGAAGTCACAGTTGGTGAAAATACTTGGATGGCCCTCAAGACATTCATTTTATCAAAATTGGTAGGATATAAATGTTTTGGTGTTAAATATCTAATGGGTAGGTTTTTCTGCATGTCACATAATAATTTTAGATGTTTCGATGATATGACGCCTTCAGATGAACACATCTCATGGTCTAAGAATAAGTTTCTGGCATTTTTAAAAGCATGACAATAATCAAAAGATAGAAAAAGCGGCAACTCCGGGAGAAATGGATGATTAACATAATTTTGAATTGTTCCATTGCCAAATTTCTTGAACAGTGCAACATTAGAAGACATATTATCTGTCACTAGTCTTAAGGTGATGAATCCACAATCCGTTAACAATTTTAATACTCTCAGCGTGAGTGAATAAAAATTAGCTTGTGTCATCGATTTATGGAAGAAATAACCGCATGGAATAGTAAATTTAGTAGAAAGGCCATGCACTACATAACACAACATCTTGTTTGCAATTTTTGGTCTAGTTCCTAGCGTAGAATTATCATCAGATGTATCAAGCCCATAAATGCGATCTTCTGTTCTGCTATAGTATAGCTTTTCTTTTATTACCATATCATCAATAATTAAAGAACATAATCTTTCTATAGGCTTTTCGAGAATTGCAATTTCGGCACATAAACGTTTTTTAATTAGATCATTTTGTCCATTGAACTCACCAAGATATCGTGATATTGTGGACTTTGAAGGTAGTCTAATTAAATGTTTATTGCAAAATTCGTACCCTTTTGATGAGCAAAATCGCCAAACTGTGCACATGCGTATGGTTAGCTCTGACCAACGCGGACGTTTTTTGTTATAATTTTTTAAAATATCCATAATGAAAGTCGCACTTTCGTTATTACCTTCTGCATCGGACTTGATTTTCTTAATACAATTTACAAGAGATAAAATATCCTCTTCTTCTTTCATTAATTCTACCTTTGATTTGTACCACTGTAATTGGTTTTTAGCTTCTCGAAGCTGCAATTCTAAATTTTCGCATTTTTTTTCTAGACGGATAATTTCGAGAGGACTGGTTAAGCCAGAAATGGGGATATCTTCTTTTGCATTTGTGTCCTTAAAAATATAAGTATAAGAACTGGAAATTCATAGAGAACTGCAAACAGGTATGTGGATTTTCTCTTACAAATAAGGAAAAGGAAGGAACGTCGGAAGGAACAGCTGGGGTAGATGGGGTCGTCACAGATAACGCTAGGGTGGGGATGGAACCTCTTTTTAACCGGCAAATTTTGGTAGATTGGTCAAAACAGCTTTCTTCAAAATGGTTTTTGCACAGAACAGAACGTTCAGAGAAGTTTCTCACTAGTTAAAAATGTGTTAATAAATTTATGTATGTTTAAAAATGATGTTTGATTTACCAGGAATAATATGTTTCAAACAGTTTAACCATATAAATCGAATCCTTCGGTCAACGGGGACTTCAAAGAAGGGCGATTTTTTATTTTTGCATATTATGCAGCTCTTCCCCATTCTGCCTTTGAAGTCAGAGCCAAAATATGACAATAAAAATTATAGAAAACTGACAAATTTGCGACAAAAATTATAATCTCTGGCGGCACCGTTCTTACCATTGCTAACCTCACTTTTTCCGAATGACACGGCCATTTAGGAACGTAGTGGATATTAATCTAGTAGGCCATGCTTCAAATACCTTTGTTGTAAAATTATCGCCAGATGGCGCCATTTAACGTAAGAATCTGTAATAATTTTCAACAATGAAAAAACTGGAAATGAGACGGCCGTATATAAGCGAAGCTTATATGAATCTAGTAGGCCGTGTTATAATATTACATGTGCTGTCATCTACGGTGTTTTAATAACACTACTGAAAATTATTACCCTAAGTTGGTGTGTAAAGTTCCTTTTTTAATAGGTTACTTTTTCTCTTAACGTACCTTAGTGTACGCAGACTCAGCTGAAATTGTATAAATTATCATCACGGCCTTCTAGATTTCACGAGACGAAGTCTCTTATCCGGCCTGCGCACTCCATTAGTTCAAGTGTTTCTCCGCTGGCGCCACCAAACACGAAAATGCGGAAACGGATATATAACACGTAAACGTCAATTTCAAACTACGCTAACTTCGCGCGCTTTTATACTTTTTGTCGGTTTTGCGCGTATCGTCAATAAATTATATTTTCCTAATCTTTTAAGGCAGTTTTCTTTATTTTCAACCAAACTTGAAAGTTTGTCAACCAAACTTGAAAGTTTGGTTACTAAGATCTATATTTCTGTAGTCCGTTGCAGAATCCAGAAGTGATACAAAGCAAGTGATATATGGATTTTATGTAGTTTTTAACGCTGATCACGAATATCAACTCAGCTTTTCGATATCTAAAATAATTATAAAAAAAAATCGACTTTAAAATCTAATTTTGCGTACAATATAGCAATAGCATGTAAAAACACAATTTCTCAAATATTGGCTCCCTTAATTATTTTGGAGAAAAAGTTACCTTAGCAAAGTTGTAGACCTTACTGAATACTGTTCAAAACACCTTCGCTTTATCATATGTGTTAAATAGTTTCCAAGATATAAATGATTTTCTGGTATAGGAAATTAACATTGTAAATGGGAAATTCGCTAATAGCAATTGCCACGTTATATTTAGACCTTAAGTGTAAATGCAACAATTATTAAGCAGAGTTTTATGGAGCAAAATCACTCATCATAATGTTACAATTGCTACTGATGTGGAAGAAATAGGTACATGAGGATTCTCCAAGAAATCTATTTTTATAAAATCTTATTAGCCATGACAATAACTGTCAGATTAATCTCAAAAATCACATAGAGGTTATGTTAGGTTTTTGTATTATGAACATATTTTATAGATTGTTTCTCATTTTTGATTTTTTTATTGTTTGTTGTTTAATTTTGTTAAATTACTATAATCGTTAAATGATATAAATGATGTAACCCCATAATAAGATTAAAATGTTTTTTCTTATATTAGTGTCATTCTTATAATATGTTTTAAATTTATAATACAAAAGCATGACATAACCTATCAGTGATTCTTGAGATTAATTTGACAACTATGGTCATGGCTAGGGTTGCCACCTTTTGAAAACCACAAAACCGGCCCATGGTTTTTTGAGTTTCGCCGGTGAAATAATCCCAAATCACTCTATTCTATAAGTCATATTTGGTGGTGCTGCGGTAAATGTTAAAGTAAATACCAAAAATTCAGCAGTCAATGAGGGAGTGATAAAGGTGGGTTAGGTGAAAATGCAATTACAAATACACTAGTAAAGATATATTCAAACAAAAATAAACTTTCCATAAATGTAACATAAAAATATAGGTACAGTTACGGCCAAATAAAAACGACCACCATTTTGACATTCTATGTCATTTTAATAAATTTTGGTAAATCAGGCTTTTAAATGATAGATGAAAGATATTGCAGTGGCAATTAGTTGTTGACCCTTCATAAAAATTTATAAAAGTTAAATACCTGTTCAACTTATATATCTGTTGCTTACATAAACAATAACGGTGGTAAACTCAAAGTAAAGATTATTTTATTACAAAAACTTTAAACCAATGATGTCAATATGAACAAAATTACAAATTTATTAAAATTAATATTTCAACGCTCTCCCATTGTTTTCAAGAATGGAGTTTAGTCTTCTGGGTAAGGAAGCTACTAAATTATAGGCATAATCCGGAGTGAAACTGTGCCACACCTCATGGATCGTATCCCACAAGTCCTCAGAATTTCGTGGGTGAAAATCATTGTTTCTATTTATTGTTTTCACCATCCTACCCCAAACATTTTCCATAGGGTTTAAATCGGCGCTACGTGGTGACCAGGGTAAAACTGTAACGTCATGTTGCTGTAACCATTCTGTTACTATTCGAGCAGTATGCACGCGGCAGTTATCATGTTGATACAAAAAGTTATTTTCCGGAAATACGGCATTTACTGATGGTAACATGATGTTTTCCAGAATGTCTATATAGGCCAATGCATTAAATCTGTTTACAATATTTATACACATGCCAAGTCCATCGGCGCTCATCCACCCCCAAACATTGCAAGAGAACCGTCCACTATTTCTCACATTTTGTGTGTATCGTTCATCATAACGAGTGTTCGGGGGTCTGTAGACTCTAACTCGACCGTTGTAACAGGACTGAAAAACCTTTTCATCAGTAAATACTACGTTTCTCCAAAAATTTATATCGTGCATGTAATGTTCTAACGCAAACCCGATTCTTTCTTCTTTATTTCTTTGGGTTAAAAAAGGTTTTTTAGCTGCTGGACGATTTCTAATGTCGGATGTAGTTTTGATGCGACGCCGTGCCGTTCTGACGGATCCTGGAAAATTTGTCATATGCCGTGCTTCTATCGCAGTTTCAAAAGGATGATTTTCCAAAAAGTTTACCAGGTTGTAATCCTCTTCCTCTGTAGAGACTTTTGGCCGACCAGTTCCTACTTGTCTTTCTAATGAATGTCTCAGATTCCACCTGACTTTTACATCGTGGATAGTGCTTTTAGATATTTGAAAACGGTCCGCCACCCTTCTTTCTGACCAGCCCTCCCCCAATAACGTAATTATACTACTTTTTTGGGCAATACTTAAATGAGGCATTTTGATTACTTGACAGTACCTTGACAATTTGAATTCTTAATACGTTATTTTTCATTTTTATGTTTCTTAGGTGATTTAATACCAATTCACAATAGAGTAAAGTACTGCCCGGTTTTATTTGGCCGTAACTGTACTTCTAACAAAGGATAAAACAAGTAGATTTTTTTTATAAATTATAAAAACAAAATGAAACAAACGTACAGTACTTAAGAACTTTTAGGACTAAAATTTAAAAGTGTACTTTTTATTAGACTTTGCGGCCTTCATTAATTCATTATTTTTTTTCACGTTTTCAAAAAATTCATGACAAGAATTTTTAATATTAGATCTTATGCATAATTCGGCTTTTACCATTTCTGGAGATAGCCTATTTCTGTCATCTGTCCACAATTGGTTCATTAAGCTAAATATTCGCTCTACGTATGCGTTACTACATGGAATGGATAAAATAATTTTGACAATTTTTTCCAAAACATTTATATTTAAAAAACTGCTCCATTTTTTGACAGTGGTGAGTTCTGTTTTTTTCAACTAAACCAGATTTTTCTAAGGCAGCGAGCTCATCAAACAGTGAATCTCCGTCTTCATCACTCAACTGAACACCAATGGACTCACAAACAGGCAATATAGCGTCAAGAGAAACTCTTCTTTTTAAATTTATGATTTCGAACGACTTAAATAAATTATGATCGAAATTATACCACTTTTCAAGGTATTCAATTGCCCTTTGGTATACTAGACTAGCATCCGCAATAAATTTATTTTTTCTGAATTGCTTAAAAATTCTAAGGTCTGAATCCAAAAAACAAATCCTTTTTCCTCTGTAAAAGTTTTTGTCTTAAAGTCATCATTATTTCATGAACGTCTGTAATTAACGTATCTGATTTTTCCAAAGATTTTATTGCATTATAAAAAATTGAAAGTACGTGATGTACAAAATATATATAACATTCTGCAAATGTCAAACGGTTACTTTCTGAAAGTTCGTCTTGTTGATCTTTAATAAAATTCCAAATAACACGGTCGCAATTATTATAGCCCTGTTTTAAAAAATATATTTTTACTGCTTCCCAATTCAGCAAGAGGCGATCGACTGCTTCAAAAATAGAAAGCCATCTGACTGATATGTGCCTTAAAACTTTATGATAATCTTGAAGTAATCATGTTCGTAATAGATTCTGAGCTTTCATTGCTTTCTTCTATGAAATCAAGGAGACAATCTTGAATTTCTTCTTCACAACGAAAATCTATATAACGAGCTGCAATGGGGGAAAATTTACGATTTCCTTTGTTTGATGCGTCTGTGGCAATAGAAAAAGGTATATTTTTTGATATTACTTTTTGCAAACTATTTCAATTGAGTATGGAGTTAAAACATTTAACACAATACACTCCATTTTTGTGCGGCCAATATGTAATTTCGAAGCAATCTCCGAATCCGAAAAAATACGTCCATCAAGTTTGTTACCTATAAAAGAAAAGTGGAATTACTTGAACAGTTTTTATTTAATACAAATACAAACCACAATCAGTTGAAGAGTCACGTGAGGTTTTCATGACTAGAGGGCGTAGTCACAGGTAGAGAGAAAATAAACACAAGTTGTAAAAAACAACTATATACTAATAACAATAAGAGAATACAAATACAAAGGTTTACATATATAAAAAGAATACATCGTGTGAGGACGTACTTGTCCTCCTAACTAATACAATCAAGAGGGACGTCGGAACCAACCCTATTCTAGCACTAGGTCTACAACTAAGCGTAGGATCACCTCCTAGTGATTTACAACTAAGCTGGGTAGCCTGGTCACAACTACCCATAATTTCGCAGAGAGTGGGCGTTTAAGTGCTACCCACTCAACTAAGGCACTAAGCATTACATAATTTAAAGAGTACTCACCACCTTGCTTGTAGATGTAGTGTTGGAGTCAATTCACTGACTGGTTTGAATAGCTTGAATAGCTGGTAGAAGCAAGCTGGTTATATACTACTGAACGAGGAAGTAATTAGCATCGTAGTGGGAATCAGTAGGCTGTAGTTCTCAGTAAGAAACTAAGGAAGTTCATGCTTCCTGGTTGCAGGCTTGTGGGTAGATTGCATTCGCGCTGCTGGTGCCTGGCACGAATCTGCAGCTGTGCGGAAGCTGCTTGCAAATCGTGTAGGTTGCCTCGCATATACGGAGTAAGTAGGCGGATAAGTTGCATGCCAACTAATGCAGTTGTGGGCGAAATGAGCGCGCTTAGAATACCTCGCAGCTGACCGTGCACATGTCTCCAAGTTGTCGGTGGCGAGACCGCAGCTGCTTAACTAGCGTGGGCAACTGAGTGTGGCCTTGCACGCTATATTGTACAAACGGAAGAGAAGTTGAGTTTTGTATATAATATTTAATCGTAAATATTTCCGTTTGTGACAGAAGCATAGCTTAAACCATGTTTTACGCAGTGAAATGTTCTTGCTATTTCCGCTGCAACTATTAATTCTGTTTGTTTAGAGTCTTTTGTCTGGAAAAATTTAGTCATTACGTTGGACATTTTTTGTGTTTTAATCATTGATTTATGCTTAGCTCCGATTACGTGAGCTCTGATCGATTTAATTCCATCATATTTGACAGTAAATGAAACATGACACAATGAACATTTTGCTGAAGCATCATCACTACCTCGCACTAACCAATCTTCAAAGTTCTTATTTTGCAACCATTCTTTGTTGAATTTACAGTTTCTAACACGTGCTTTCTTTGGCGCCGGTGCCCTATCTTCTAAAGTTACAGTTACAGGTACAGCTGTCGAAGTAGATGCTTCGCAGTCACTATCGAAATCACAATCACTTGCACTCATTGTTCATGTAGTTAAGATGCTATATTCTCGTTAACACTAACACTAGCAACTTACAAAACCCTAAGAAAAGATGTAAACGTAGTTACACAAAGAAAAAATGTCATAATTCTGTCATAAATAGTAAACACTGTCCTAATTCTTGCGTTGCACGCTGCACGTGTTTTAATTTAAGAATTTACGATTCTGCGTGCTGACTGCTGCCACGCAACACGCAAGCAAAATGACAAAACCACGTGTTCAGCTCACGATCGCGCAAAACCGGCTTTTAAAGCCCATTGCCCGGCACCCGGCAGACACTAAAGAAAACCGGTCAGGCGGGCCAAAACCGGTCAGGTGGCAACCCTAGTCATGGCTAATAAGATTTTATAAAAATAAATTTCTTTGAGAAATTTTATCTATTTCAAAAAGGTAGTTTGACAACACACATAAAGGGGTAAGTGTAATTATTTATTAACTGATAGCTTTATCTAAATAGATTAACTTATATATTTACAATCTAGCAGCACAGTGTATTTTGATGAACAAATATAATCAAATATGAGTCAATCTGAAGAATCACGTCTGATTAAAGAACGAAATCGTATGCGTAAAAAACGAAAAGATCCAGATTATTTAAGTCAGGAAAGGGAAAGGGATAGAATAAGAAAAGCTATTAAACGTAAAACTGATCCCGAATATGCAAATCAACAGCGACAACAAATGGCCGATAGATCAAATTCGAATCGAATGCGTAAAAAACGAAAAGATCCAGATTATTTAAGTCAGGAAAGGGAAAGGAATAGAATAAGAAAAGCTAATGAACATGTATGCAAGTTTGGTTGTAAGCCGTACATGCGCGGCTTATTTTTTAATATAATTACGTTATTTCCTTATTTGTTTAAATTTTCGTAGTTTTGTTGCTGTTTTTTCGTTCACTTTAGTAATGGCAAACACTAGCAGAAAAAAGTATAACTGCCGCAATGCCATTGTGTAATAGTACTGATCCTACAATATCATTTTAAGAATTTCCTTCAAATTATACCTACCTTACGAGAAAAATGATTTCAAATCTTACGTTGGGGTTATGGACACCAACACTCAACAGCAAAATAATATATACTTCTTTATTTCGACAGATCAACAATTACAGATACCTGAAAGAGTCAATTTCTACATCGAACTTACTAAAAATATAACAGAATTAATAAAAGAACCCCAAACCTTATCTATGCATCTCGATTGCGAATTCTTTCAGCATCTGTAGCCCTTCTGGCAGGATACATTGCAAAAAAACTGAAGAAAGGATTGAATGTCCATAGCCTATTAGATTCTCTGTTAGCTGCCTCGTGTTCAAATTCACTGATAGGATTTGTAAATCTTCAAAACAGAGGTGCCTTACAATACTCCACTAGAAGATTTACACTTTTAATCAACCAAATAATCGAACTTTTAATACAGATTGTAGAACATTTACCTGGAGAATGTAATCCGTCTAATATTCTAACATCACTAGTTATTTCTAACTCCAATTGCTTTTTCACAGTTTTTGGTTTGCCACGACCACAAGCAGGAACTTAGTAATATAATTCTTTAAAAATTGCTAAAACCTTGTTTGGCAAACAGAAACATTGCAAAAACGTGAACAGATAATGTACTTACTGTTCACTATCTCTATATCCTAAATCCAGCTCACGGGAAGTTATATAATTGTAATTTCAATAATGTTATTGAACTAACTAAGACCTGTTACTGATATCATAATTTCGGCAGCTGCGAAAACAAAATATTGTGGCAACATTGTAAGTGAGGGAGTAGTGAACGGCTTAACGATCACTGTATTCTTTATATCAAATTGCTTAGAGGATTTAGCAATAGCTAAGAAATGGTAAATACCGCCCCTACGGAATTCCTGTTTGGTCTTAAAATCCCCAATTCCAATGGTATAATTACCTGGAAAAGGTAATTCGTGTAGAATATTAGACTACAAAGATTCATTTCTTGCGTTTATATAGAAGCGTATACGTTTCTATACAAACGCAAGAAATTATAACTTTATATAAGAAGTTATAACTTCTGTATCTTTTATCTTATTATTTAAATTAATTAAGGTCCTCACTTTAGGGTTAGTACTCTGTGCTGAACGTAGACTCTTATTACTACGTCAGGATGATCTGATGGTGCGGTGAGATAGGTAATTAGTACAAATTGATAGTCATAAAATCCCAAATTGAATGTCATGTCATGTGAATAGCAATCACCATGAGTATATAGACGGATGAGTAAATTATCATCCAGCATATTTTGAAATACAAATCCCTCCTTGCTTTGAAACTGTTCAAGAGGTCCAAACGCTTTATCCATGATCTTACATGGCAAAATATTCTAGATCCGATAAAAGTATCCATCAAATGTTGGTAATTGACGAATTGGTTCAAGGCTTCTTTCAATACGCAAAAGCTACCAAACCCGTACTGACGTAAGATAATGATGTCAATAATCCGCCTACAGCCGTACGCTGTAAAGGCCTAGTCAGGAGTCCAAGTTTAGCAAAAACAGAATAAATTGCATAGTTAAACAACGGAATCATTATTATAATGGCCAATCGATTCACAATCGACAAGTGGTCTGGCGGTATGTTGCATTCTCCAATTTCACCATACGTTTGTCTGGCCTGGAAGATCAGATCTTCTTGTAGCGAGATGGTACCTAGTCAGCATCTTTTGAAATACAAAACCTTCCTTGCTTTGAAACTGTTCAAAAGCCCCAAACACATCATTTGTGATCTTACATGGCAAAATATTCGTGATCCGATAAAAGTATCCATCAAATGTTTGTAATTGACGAATTGGTTCTAAGCTTCTTTCAATACGCAAAGCTACCAAACCCGTAATGACGTAAGATAATGATGCCAATAATCCCCGTACAGCCATACGCTGTAAAGGCCTACTCAGGAATCTAAGTTTAGTAAAAACAGGATAAATTGCATAGTTAAACAACGGAATCATTATTATAATGGCCAATGGCTTCACAATAGACAATTTGTCTAGCGGTATGATGTATTCTCCAATTTCACCATTCGTTTGTCTAGCCTGGAAGATCCAGGAAGTTTCAAAATGCTCAGATAGAACCCAGAATAATGGCATTGGAAAATATATTAACACAATAATTTGGAACGTAAGTTTTATATCATTTACCATTTCCTGGCCATGTTCTTCCATAGCAAAATCTAGCCAATGGTCTTTTTTACATGTCTATGTTTGTATCTATTCTTTATTGCGCATCCAATACACCGGCTCATTTGTACTAAGACATTTTGTCCAGGTTCTTCAATATTATAAAATGGTTTACCTGATACAAAGATACAAATAGATATAATCATCAAGATTGTAGCTAGAAAGAAAGGTAAAGGATAACAACTAGTTTTTCCAAAGCAATGCACATGTTTTACTAATAGGGGCGTAATCAACGATGTTAGCACAGTGGCTATATTTATTACAAAGTAGAGTAAGTGAAGAAACGTATTCATTCCCTTTTTGTTATCGGGCAACATAAACTGGTCACCGCCAAAAGCAGGTACACAAGGTCTTATTCCACCACTACCAATGGCTATCAAAGCTATAACAACTAGCACGAATCTGTTCGGTTCAAACACACACGGTTCAATAGTAGCCAAGGACATGGTCACATTTCCAACAACGTACACGAGCAACATATAGAATATTGTTTTAAATTTTCCCCACAAACTATCAGCAAATATTGCTCCAAATATTACCATTAAATATACAAGCACTGCAAAGGTACGGTAGATTATTTTACATGTTGTTTTATTGTACCGTAATACTTCTGTTATATAATTAATAATAATAGCCCGAAATCCGCGATAATTAATTTGTTGAAAGAATTCATTGAAGATTAAGAATAATATGGATGTAGGCATTTTAATCAAACTCATTTTGGTAGTTTCAAAAGGCAAAAAAGATTTTTTATAAAATTGACAGATATGTGTTAATTCAACGCCACCTACATAACAAGGCCTACCAACCACATAGTGACCGCATAGAAACGAAGAGGTTTGTTTGTTTGTTTGTTTTTAGGCGAGGAATCAGGATGACGGAGCATCCTTCGTACACTCTAAAAAATTCCCCTTGAAGTTGCCTCCATTTCTTGGGGTAAATTTACTTCAAAGTGTAATTTTCATAGGAAGTGGGAAATTTCAATATTAGGTTAAATTTGCATTGTCATGTTTCCTTTTTAAATAAATTTACAGATTAAAATTACGATCTCAATGCTATCTTACATTTCATTTTAACATTAAAACACCTGCGTAAAAGTTATAACTTTACCTAATATTGACCTAATATTGAAATTTCCACTTCCTATGAAAATTACATTGGAAGTAAATTTACCCCAAAAAATGGAGGTAACAAAGTATACTTTATAAAAGCTTGTGCTTGTTCTAGAGCACAATTTCACTATAAGGTCAAGTCCAATAAATATAAATATTTAAAAATAGGGTACATTCTATGTAATTATTATTGAATCATTGTTTAATTGCGTATAGAATGCATATGTTCAACAAATTCGGTATTATATGCCATGCATATATAATATTGAAATTTCCCACTTCCTATGAAAATTACACTTTGAAGTAAATTTACCCCAAGAAATGGAGGCAACTTCAAGGGGAATTTTTTAGAGTGTACCTCATGGCACCGATTGCTATGATC
This sequence comes from Agrypnus murinus, assembly GCA_929113105.1. Classification (NCBI taxonomy): domain Eukaryota; kingdom Metazoa; phylum Arthropoda; class Insecta; order Coleoptera; family Elateridae; genus Agrypnus; species Agrypnus murinus. The sequence continues at coordinate 83,015,710 of OV816030.1, forward strand.
ATTTGGCCGACCCTACTAGAATTTAGCCGAATCTGGAGGAATTCCACCCCCAGTAGGGATATTTATCGTGCCAAACATCGCATTGACACGGGACCTACAGTTTTACTTCCTATCCGAAAAGAAGGCATGTTTTAAATTTTTCTCCGCTATGAAAAATTACCAGCTCGGCCGTGGATCGAACCTGCGATCTTTGGATTGTGAAGCAAACATGCAAACCACTAATCCACCGAGACTGGTGGAATATCATTTATGTGACTTTTATTCAATAATTATTTTATTCCTCATTTTACATTCAAATTTTATCTAATAGACTGTCTTATTCCACCAAATGTACAAGATTTCTCAGAATATTAATTAAGAATGGGTTTTTATTTGGCAGGTACCTATTTGCGTATGAAAATCTTACCTAAACATCAAATACGAAAATGTGTTAAAAAAATGTAAAATTTACGCTTAGAAGGTGAACAAAAAAATTCATAACTTTCATCTTGAGCTTGTTGTGTGCTAATAGAGCATAGTTTTCATAAAAAGTTGTTTTGTATTAAAATATTGAGTTTTTCATTCTAAGGTCACATGATGTGGACCTTTGACATTCAATATCTAGGAAACTGTACATTTAATTTTTTTAGTAATACAATATGTTATACAATTGGTGAAGTTTTATTTTGGGAAGCCTTTGGAAATAACAGTAAAGAAATTATTAAATATGGTAGCTATTCACTTTTTACACAAACATACATCTGGCAGTTCAAACAAGAATCTTGTATCAGGCATGTAGTATATATCTGTGCAGATACCTGAGAATCTATTCCACTAAGACAAGTATAGGTATGTATAATGTTGTAAATGTGAAATAAATAAAGATTATTAAATGTTGTATGTATCTATACCTGCTGATACAGGGTGTTCCAGCCAAAAATGACATTTTAACCAAAGAGTATATATTATAATAGGCGAAAGTTGGTAGAGAAACCTCAATTCCGAGAGATATAGAATACAACAACCGCTTTAAAAGGCCCATCGCCGATTCTCGGTTACTTACGGCTCGCTCTTAGTTTGTTACGATGCCATTGGACTGGAGCACAGAAATGTCAAAGATGGATGCTTATTTTCATTCTTTTATACCTGCCAAGTCAATTCGTTATTTCGTAAGTGTTCCGTGAAAGTGTACCGATATTGCGACAAACAGTTAATGTGTAGTGTGTTTTTTGGTGATTATGAGAGTTTAATAAACAAACAATTGAACATTTATAGTGAAGCAAAACATCAATGGAGAAAAACGTGAACACCGCGGGTGTTCGCAAGAACTGTAGGAATACATTTTATTTCGATGACAACGACATTCACTTCTTTCGTTTTCCGAAAGACGAAGTATTGTGTTATTTACGTACCGTATTAGTTTAAGATTATTTTTTTAAATTCTTTAACCTCAAAAGTAGATGTCTTCTAATCTTAAAACATACCTGTTAACTCATAGTGGCGAGAAACCATTTGAATGTAATTTGTGTGACAATGTTTACAATGTGTACAAATGTTTTCAAAAGTTACTCAAAGTGTTAGTCTTAAAACATACATGTTTTGGTGAGAACCATTTGAGTGAAATCTATGTGATTATAAATGTTTACTGTTTAAAGGACATGTTAACTCACACTGGTGAAAAACCATTCAATAAGTAATTTATAGTTTGTATACTAAATATCATTCTATAATGAACTGCAATTGATGCGAAATGTTATCATTAGTTGATTATTAAATATTTTATTTTGTTGAGAGAGAATACCATATATGTATCTACCAATCACTTGTAATAAGCTTTTTATGTTTGTAGAACTTTATATGCAATAAAGATTTGAATTAAATTGAATAAAGACAACAATTGGTTTATAGTTTTATTAAAATCATCCCTCATATACTGCCCAACTAGTATACATACGAAATTAACAGCCCTGGACGTTAGCTGGTTGAGTTGAGACGTGGTGGATATTTAAATTTCGCGCGCTTCTAACAACCGAGTTAAAGGGCCAAGCGTTCCAAGGTCATTGAAACTGATGACGTGAGATCAAAGACGCCGCGCGAAGTTTCGCCTCTTATAATAATATACTCTTTGTTTTAACGCCGAAAACCGACTAAACAAAATAAATTATTTTCGATCAACACAATGTCTTTGAGCCGAAACCAGTATCGGCTGGAAATGTGTGGTTGGCTGCTATCTGTGAAACCTTGTGTTATATATCGTTTCTAGCTTGTTGCTTCTATTTAATTTCTTTCTATCTGCTATGCCGTACTGATGAGCACTAATAAGTGCGAAACACGCACTGAAAAAAATGTTCAGGTTAAATTAACCAAAAATGAGTTGCAGCAACCCGAAAATATGGTACAAAAAGTGACAACAATACTTGCGGGTAACACGAACTATATGATTTTAGTAAAATGTGTTTGGTTAAATTTACCCAATAAGGTTAAATCAATCACACTCCCATATATGGTAGAAGCAACCGGTAAATAGTTAAATTTACCATACCGTGTTAGGTTGTTTCAGTCTTGCATATAGTTGAAACAGTTTTAATAGTATAGTTAGATATACGAAATGAGAAGTTAGGAATGAAGCTCATATAGTTAAATCAACCTAGTAGACTAGTAAAAGCAACTCACGATGTAGTTGCATTAGCTTGGATTTTCTGGCTGATGTAATAATATTGGATAGTAAAAATACCTATATGTCAAGTTAAGTCAGCATCTTTCAATGGTGGAATCAGCTACATATGATAGCAGTCATGACCATTGCATATAACTAAAATACCATTCTGTTTAGTTGATTTTACCCATCGATTCAAGTTCACATTACTATATTTTCTCGTTGTTTCTACCAGATGACATTGGTGATTTCAACTCACTATTTTTGGTAGTTTGCCTAATTTTCTATTCATAATCTCCAAATTACCCCCACTCACTGAAAATCCTATTTTAAGCTAATTCTAGAAGAAGCCCTGTAATGAGATGGGAGGAAAATGCACATTGAAAATATGAATGTTTTCAATTTTTACACCTCTACTACATTTCAATGTGTATTACCTTCATCTGCTATACAAGTTTTTCTCACAGAGATAGCTGAAAATATTTTTAATAACTGATGGAAATCTAGTAATTCTGAAGAGCAAATCTGGCTAACTAGCAATAATAGTGAATTCAAGTCACCAATATCATACTTACACAAAAAAAAGTTGAAAAGAAACAAATTCATTAAAAAAACTGTTATTGTTCAAAAATCAAGGCAGGACAAAATAAAACGGTGTTTACTTAAAAAACTTACATTAGAACAATTAATTATATTGTATTCATTATAGTCAACATTCTGAAATAATTATGCAAACAATTATAATTATGATAACATGTGACAATTATAAGTACAAATTAAAGATTCCAATAAAACTAAAGACGCGTATTTTCCTTGGTTCTCTTTCTGGCTGTCTGATCTAGGATACCTTTCCCAAAGTACAGATCTAATAAGGCTCTGCCCTGTGGGGTTAGTTGCAGTGTTACAGCATACACTTCCTGCAATGAAAAGAGAACATTATTCAAATTTCAGAAATGATAGGTATGTAAAAAATATTGAAGTAAAAAATAATAGTCAAATCACTATAGTACAGTCTTACAAAAAATAGCGGAAAGTCGAGGTAAGTCCGTGAATTTTTGCATAGGGATCCCTTGCCGGTTGTTAAATCACCCCCTCAAAGTCAACGTAGGTGGTGAGCTCGAAGAGATAATGAGGGTAAACCCTTCCCCCTACCGGTTTTTGTCGTTTTTCTCGAAAACTATTAGGTTTATTGAGATGGAGATTAGGTAACATAATGCTTTGTTTTGTGTATTCGAAGAAAGAAGGTATGTCATACATGGATCAGCAATCTGCACCAGTAAATCGGCTCAAGAAACTTTTGGGCGTAACTTTTTATGGTCTCATATTCGTCGTGAAGTACGAGGGTGGTCCCAGAAGTACCCGACCTGACCAAGAGGTGGCGGTAGTTGTTTGAAAATATCACTGTATTGGAAAGTACGCAGTCTATAAAGCATATGTTTCAAGTTTGAAAGCGCCACGTTGTTCAGTATTTGTTTGGCAGCCATCAATAATGAATGTTGTCAGTGAATTTGTGAAAATGGAGAAAATTGGTCATCGTTATGTGATACAATACTTTTATTTGAAAGGCCTCAACCCAACCAATATAAAAGCTGAACTGGATTCTACTCTGGGTGAGTCTGCTCCTTCGTTTACAACAGTTAAATTTTGGGTAGCTGAGTTTAAACGAGGCCGTACGAGCTGCCAAGACGAGCATCGCAGTGGTCGACCAAATGAGGTGACGACTCCAGAAATGGTGAAGAAAATCCACAAAGCGGTACTTGATGATCGTCGACTGAAAGTGCGCGAACTAGCAGACATTACGGGCATTTCAAAAAGTGCGGTACATCTCATATTATCTGAAAATTTGGACATGAGAAAGCTGTGTGCAAGATGGGTGCCGCATTTGCTCACACTCGAGCAAAAACAGTGCCGTGAAAATGTTTCAATTGAGTGTTTAGCGAAGTTTCACAGCAACAAAGCAGAATTTTTGCGCCGTTTCGTAACAATGAATGAAAAATGGGTCCATCATTTCACACCCGAGACAAAAGAACAATCGAAACAATGGACTCAAAATGGAGAACCCGCTCCAAAGAAGACGAAGACCGTTTCATCTGCAGGCAAGGCTATGGCGTCGTTTTTTTGAAATGCGCGTGGAATAATTTTTATTGACTATCTCGAAAAAGGAAAAACTATCAACGGCCAGTATTATGCAAACTTATTGCAACGTTTGAGCGAAGAAATCAAGCAAAAACGGCCGCATTTAGCTAAAAAAAAGTGTTGTTTCATCACGACAACGCGCCAGCTCATAAATCCGTTATTGCAATGGCCAAAATTAATCAATTAAAGTTTGAATTGCTACCTCATGCACGATATTCGCCAGATTTAGCCCCCTCGGATTATTTTCTGTTCCCAAACTTGAAAAAATGGCTCAGTGGTCAAAGATTTTCCAACGATGAAGAAGTGATGTCAGCAGTTAATGGCTATTTTGAGGAGCAAGACAGTTCTTATTATAAAAAGGGTATCGAACTTTTTGAACACCACTGGGAAAAGTGTATAGAGCTCAAAGGAGATTACGTTGAAAAATAAATAAATCTTTTTCCAAAATTTTTGTGTTTTCTTTGTTGGTTCGGGTACTTATGCGACCACCCTCGTAGCTAAGAAAAATTTGTTGAGAGTCCAGTCATCTTTTACCTTAGCATCTCTTCGTCAAAATCCATCAGGCGAGATTATCGATATTCTTGGTGCCAGTCGGCTGCCAAATTTGTATTAGCAAGTTAATTCTTAGGAGAGTACACTGTACCAGTTAATTTTTGTATCCAACCCAATACGTTCAGGGTGTTTCGCCTATTTTGAAATCCTAATTTTCTTTATTTATAAGACCTTGGTATCGAGTAAATTTTTTTCTTGAATGATTTTTGATGTAAAATTGAAATACACGATTTAATTCCTGACTTTCTCTTATTGTAAGTATCGCCACAGTAAGGCAACAGTTTCGTTTTAAATCGTATATTTCAGTTTTACAGCAAAAATCATTCAAGAAACAAATTTACTGATTTTATAAATAAAGGAGAATAGGATTTCAAAACAAGCGAAACACCTTTACATAATGGGTTGAATAAAAAAATTGACTAGTACAGTGTACTCTCCTTAGAGTTAACTTGCCAAAACGAATTTTTCAACCAACTGGCACCAAGAATATCGATAATCTCGCCTGATGGGTTTTGACAAAGGGATTTAAATAAGCTTTATTTTACCTAATCTCCTTCATCTCGATAAACCTAATAGTTTTCGAGAAAAACTACAAAAACTGTTAGGGGGCGTGGTTTTCCCTCATTATCTCTTCGAGCTCACCACCTACAGGTGTCTCTTATACTCTCGTGGCCAGGAATGTCTTGCAAAGTGCCCCGAGTCACAGATGAGGAATAATTTTCTTTAAACATTCCTGATCGAGACAGAATTTCTTATTACTAATTCAAGAGCATGTGAGATTCGGTACGAAGATTTCACACCAAACTTCACATTCAAAAAAATCAAATATGAAAATAAATTGTCAAAAAGTTTTCAGTGTAATTACCCCCTGTCAATCAAAATAAGACTATCCTAGTGGTCAAAAAATACTGATATGGAATTTTCTAAGGTGTGTATTACTGTTTAAAAAGGCTTAGATCATTATACAGTGATCATGAAACAGTTGAAGCAACTAGAGGCAGCTGTGAAACACTTTACCCTAAGCAATGTATTAAATTACTAAAATATAACAACTACTAATACTCACACTATCATTATTCCCTTCGACCTGGGAGATGGTGTAGGAATGCTGTATGTATCTGCGGCAGGATCCAAAGAAATACTATCCTGGCTGAAGGATGGATTAGAACTATAGGTGGCCTCAGATTGACTTTGGGTAGTGCTGGTCAACTGACCAGCTGGTGATGGCAAGTCTCCAATATCTACTTTCTGAAGATCAGTCGTAGCAAGTGACTGAAAAAGAGCAATGTAATTCTGTTACTGTAATAAATAGTAATTATTAGTTCTTGAAGTTCAGTCTATAATACTACATTTCTTATGGCAACATTTCGAGAGCCCCCCCCCCCCTTGGAAAGACCAGGTCCAGAAATGTTTTTTTAAAAAGTTATTGCCGAAAAACTATTAAAAATCACGTTTTTACGTTATAGATGTTTAAATTTCAAACGTACTAACTATACTTTAAAGCGTACTAACCTTCCTTATTGCTGTCCCTTGGAATGTAAATTTCCGCTGCTATAGGTTAAACATAAAAACAGAGCGGTCCCCTGCAGCCGGTATCAAATCTCGGACGATATCTGCTGTCAGGCATTTCTCTAGTAACAATAGACGGCAGAATTAATTTTCAATAACAATGAAGTAGTGAGAAGTTCAACTTATAAAGAATGAAATACGTTAAAATTATGCTTAAAAACAAATCCAAGATAATTCCGAAGAATTCATCTTTACACCTAGAAATTCGATGGGTTTGCTCTAAAAATTTATGAATTCGCTGAGACATATGAAAGCAGAAAAAGTAACAAGATTTTACGCGTTTATGACTGTGGAACAAGTTTATTAAAGTACATAAATTATGCTTAAAGAGCCGACTCATTGTCGGATATCTAATTTTTAATTCTTTTTTTTGACATTGCAATACAGTTGAATATTATTCGTATCATGAACAAATATAGTAAAGTACCTTACCTTTGAATTCATCACTTCATCAATAATCAATAAACTTCATCACAATCAATCATAATTAAGGCACGTTGTAAAAAACTTGTCGCACTGTTAACACATCGATGTTCACTTGTCACATCACGATGTCAGTACTTTGGTAAACTGAATTGCGTTTAAGAAACATAATATAAAATGTCTTTTAATCTTCGCAGGCTAAAGTGGATATAGCATTTTCAATGGGAATGTTTATAACAGCAGCTTCACAAATACCCAATATAAGCTGTATATTTAAGACTCGAAAATAAAATTTAATTCCAGAGACGTTTTATCAAAACATAAATCCATTATACGTGCTTGATAAATGCTATGGATATCAAATAACAAAGCCACTTTTGTTTATGTACGTTTGTATGACAACATCATATCGTAAATACAACTTCAATATAAAGTAAATCCTACTATTTCGAATGGTGTAGATTTAACCCAATTAACGTAAACTCCTAGTTAAGCTGACGTTACCCACACTAATGGTTGATTTTACCAGAAGCCGAGTAAAATCTGCCAAAGACCGATTAACCATAACTAGATAGTTCACTTTACAATCTACTCCAGGCATACGTAAATTACCAAATGTTGTATTCTCTCTGGTTTCGTAAGCTTTTAGGTGACCCATGATTGTACTTGCACTTAATTCCGTGATGCAATTACTGTACTATAAACATTTAGTACATGTATGTTTACTTAAGCATTTTTTAATTAAATATCCACTAACATAATGTAATGCAGTTTCATATGGTAAGTCTGTCTGTTTATAATCATCCTCTTTTGGAAGGTATATTCTGGTTGTTAGTCAGCTAAAGAAACAGTAGGAATTAGGTCAGCAGAATTTAATTCGTTAAGTAATGTCTCAAAGTCATTTTCACAATTACTTCTCTCACTATGTGGTATAGAATTTAGTGAAAAAAGATTTTTAAATGCGCATATGAAATGAAAAGCAGTTGGGTTGTTATTATTTCCACCTTTGCTTATCCTGCTCCAAAAAAGTTAGTTTTCGAGGCAATCTTGATTTATTTTTTTGGTGAGTAAAAATTTGACATTGAATAAATGCTCTCTCATTACCATTGTCTACAAAACCAATGATTTTATCTTTAGAACCATTATAAAACTGATTTGTTTTGATATTCGTTTCATCCCAACACAATACACAAAATTTCTCATTCTCCGTCATGAGATTTACTTTTAATTTTAAAGCTTCAAACACGATATTCAAAAACCAGGTTCAAAATTCATGCCATGAGTAAAACGCAGCAAGCTCCTCACAGATGGAAGAGTGAAAGTTTATCTAACAAATTTGTATGCGTTTGGGCTTATGAAATAAAGTTGCAAAGCAAATCTTTTATATTCATCGGAATATCGTTTGCAAGTACTCTTTTGGGTAGTTAGTGACACCTGTGCTTGAACAAATTTTGCATTTGATGGTAAAAGCTTTTCACACAACCCTTTAAAATCGCCAACGGTTATGTATTCGAGGCGATTCTCATGGTCTGATTTGAGTCTCTTGTTTTCTTTTCTTACTTTCTTCATATTGAATCTTAATTTCCTTTTTCTGGGCGTATTGAGTGATAAACGTTTGTCAGTCTGGGTAGATTGTGATGGTGAAAAAGGCAGATGATGTAGATGTGGAAGTTGTTGTTTCTATCATTCTATAAAGAAAACAAGAATAAACATACAAAAATAATGATTAGGAATAGGTTTTGATGTTAAACTTACATTGGATTACAAGATGTATATGAACAAGATGGTACATTTATAGTACGTACAATTGGGAAATGGCAAGACGATGATACAAATGCAGGAACTTGTTGTTTCTGTCACTCTATGAGCAAAACAAAAATATATATTGCTGTGGATGGTAGTTTCAAAATTTTGGAAAATTTGGAAAATTTTGTGAAAATCTAAAATCTTTGCTAAATACTAACACTTTTGAAATATTTTTATCAACTTTTCCAATTAAATATAAATTTAAGTTATTTAATGGTGTGTCATTGATTATACAATCAATGTATATACTTTTTAATAAGGTTAAATAATACATATTTCTTTATTTATTATCAAATAGCTTACTCACTGATTACTTAAGTGTACGTAACATCCAGTTGTTCGCAAGTTTTTGTTATGATGTAATTCAATTATGTATAATTTCAAATGTGTATATCGACGGGTTATGTGATTCTTTAAGGTTTTGTTAATGTAAATAGATCGTTATTATTGCGTAAAAGTATTGTGTAATTAATGTTTTAGTTTTTAGTTATGTCATAGTTTTAGGACACTTACTGATAGAAAGCGACGGTGTAAAGTCGTGTAAGATAAAAGACTTACTGTTAAACGACGAAAGAGTAAAGATATTATAGTAAATCAAGCGACAAAGTAAAGTCGTGGTTGATAATATTATAAAACTGTAAATAGTTTAGTCTTAAAATAGACAAGTTAGTTGGTGATCTGAATACGGCGAAGGTGTAAAAAGTATAAATTGTAAAAGTGTATATGATTATAAAGAACCACCTTTAAGATAAATTACTTGCTAAAGTTAAGCAAGATAATAAATCTACGTTAAAACCATAATCTGGTGTTTTATTTAAATTAAACACAAAAAACAACTATAAGTATTCTACGAAAAAGGGAAATTGTACCCGCAATTAATAAACAAAAGTGAGTTACCAAAATCAAGTTTTGGATGAAATTAAATGGGAAATCCATGGAAAAGGAAGAAAGTCAACCGGAATTGGAGACCAGCCCTGGGTCAACATAAAGTGATCTACTCTGCCAATGGTTTGGGAAAGAGGACATCTATAGAAAAGGAAAGAAGAAATATTATAAAAAGGTAGGAAGTTATTTCCTTTTTGTATTGGCATTTGCTGAAGAAAAGACTATCGTTTGTGAAGTGTAGTAAAGTGATTTGAACAAGTTATTTAACTGGCGCCCAACTCTCTTACGTAAACTTGAGTTAATCAAGAACTAACGTAACATTAATTTTATATAACCATTGCATTATTATAAATCTATTAAAAGGTAATTTCAAATCATATTAAAATTTATAAAAGAGGGAAGTTGAGAAGCATTTCCAAAGTTCAGTCATTTTAAAAAATCAATTTAATTATAAAGTAATTATCTACGATCGAACGGCAATTATTCACAATTTCAAAATATATAATAAAATTTTTAAAAAATAATTTATTATTTTTAATTAACCAATATTACAGCATTTATTTATGTCGCTGTCAACGCGGTGCATTTGTTAATGTGGGGCAAAATAAAATATTATATTTCTAAATGCAATATCACTGCAATATATACAAAGACAATCATTGAGAATAAGTTTTAATATTAAACTTACATTGGATTAAGACATTATTTATGTTTTATTTAATGATATCCAAGAACCACGTCTGAACAATGATTCTCCAAAGTTTATAATCGAATATTATTTACCCTTTAGTCGAAAAGTGACCATTGCACTGTTGATGTTTAATTATGAATAATAAAGGTGCTTAAAAATAACAAGTCTATTATTGCAAACATCACAGCAGGCCATCGACGTAAACGACCGGTCATTAACGTTGTATCCCGGCCATTTACGTGATAGTAGAGTTTTATTTAGTCAGAAAGTGCCTTAGTTTTCATTTTCGTTGGACATACCTTATAAAAAGTACCACCATAGCTCATGTTGTAGTCTATCCCTAAGTTAAGCAGAATTTACTTGTCCAAAAAAATAACTGTGCAGGGGTGCGGGAGAGGGGGATTTAGTAAAATTGGGGTGAAATTGAATTTTTATGTTATTTTTTGCTATGTTGTGACAAAACTGTAAATGTTTACATCGATATTTAAGTTGTAAAAAAAAAACATTTAAGATATTTATTTACATTGTTTCTTACGGTAACTCCTACTTTTAAAGTCGATTTTCTCGAAACAGCACTTTTCAGGTTTAACAAAATTACATTTAACACTTAATGTCTTCAAATCTAGTGCATATTAAGAAAGAACGACTGGAATAAACGTTTTACGTTGATTTTCTGTGAACACAATAGTGGTTTTATTTTTGTCATAGGTATAATAAAAGCGAAGATATCTGCAAAACAACGTAAAGAGTACCGCGCCTCGTTTTTGCTGTTGGTTAACGAAAAAGTAATTTACCACGGTAATGCCTAGTTAAAGTTATGTCTTTCCCACGGTAATTAAAATATATGTTTTTATGCGTTTTACGCATTGCATATTATACACAGTGGCGTAGTTATTTATTATTTCTTTCTTAAATTCATACAAGCAAAGATATTCATCAATAACTAAAAGCCGTCCTAGGATATCATCTGTGGTTTTACATACTTACTATTAGTAAGCTACAACTATATTACACCAGTACTTTGTATGTAACCACAGATGATTTGTATGTAATAAGATAAATATGTTGACTAAGAAAAGTCAAAATAAAAAAAATCACATCTTGGATTTAAAAGTATTTCTTAATAAAATCATGGAGATATTTTGGTACTTACACCTCTTTTCATGAATTTTTTTCATGAATTCATGAAAACTAAATTGTTTACTTGAACTATCAGTCAATTTACTGGTATAGGAAAATAAACAGAAGATAGCAATACAGCATTGCTTACGAGTACATTACCAAACTAAAGAGTGGTTATATTTTATAAGCCAAACAGTGGCGTAACTACGTAAGATTGCGCGCCCCTGCGAAACTTACGTTTGCGCCCCTTAATACATTATCTTTTTATTTGCTTATATCCCATGTAGCGCTGGAATAGAAATTCATATGAAAATTACGTGCCTTCCATTGTTTTTTCCTGTTACAATTAGTATTCCAAAGTGATGCTCAGTGGCATGCAATAATTACGTGCCCAGTGGCATATCTTACACGTTAAATACGTGAAGAATACATCCTTTTCGTATCTTCGTCCTTGCCTTGAACACCTGTGTTAGTTAAGTGGGCTTCCCCTATTTAACAAATTTTACTTTTGTTTATCGATAAATGTGATTAGAATTGTATAGATATCGCTTCGGATATTGGTTGTAATTACTGTTAATTCCGCGATTGTATTTAAGTCGAGCTTTAACGCAGACTGGCGAATTAAGCTATCAAAATCCATTGTTTTTGCTATTTCCCCTATAAAATATATTTCTCCGAGAATTGTCAATCTGTTGTCGCTGATCACGACGGAAAGGTATTAGTTATACTTAGCGTCGTCATCAAAGCAGATAAATAGTCTTCTAATTGTTTTGAGCAATGTAAAGGGTGACGCACGATTTGTTTTATAAATTACATATTTATTTTGGAAGAGATTGGTACATAATTGATAACAAAGTAATCACAACAGCATAGAAAAGTATTCATAAAGGATAACATGTTCCATATGCACACCGCATCGCCTCACATCTTCAAGACGCCCCCTTACATTGCATCTCATTACACATTTTCGGGATTCCTGTGGTACACCTTTTTTTAAACCCAAAGGAAAAATCACGTAAGTTGATATCCGGGTTATGGGGTGGCATTCGGCGACGGTCTGGAAATCTGTGTGACATTATACGAAAGCCAAAAGTTTCCTGTGAGAAATCAAGAACAACATTCGCAGTGTGGAGGAGCGTTCCATCCTGCATAAACCACAATGTTTGCATTGGTAGATCTCTTGCCATGAATTTGGGGAGAAAAAGATGATAAGATGGCCGGTGATTCCATGACTGGACATTGCCACCCACACACTCACTTCTTCCATCTAAGTTTCTTACATGTGGATTATTCGCGGGTGTTCCGTTCCCCAGAACCGAATGTTTTGTTTGATTACAACGCCATTCATTGTGTAACACAAACTCTTCCTCGACTAACAGTAGCATTACATGGCTGCTTATTTTCCAAAACAGACCGTCTTCAAATTTGCGAGACAATCTGCGTATTGCCTGTGCGCTGGGGGCCCGTCGTGTACCAAACGTCTCGTGATCACGTAAAAACAAAGTCACTGTAACCCTCTTTGTTTCCGTGAACAGTAGTACAACTTTTGTCTTCTGTGCAATGGTAAACCTTTCCTTTGTCCACCATTAACACAAACTACTGTGCCAATGTCAAATGCATGTGACTTCCAACTCCACTTGGCGTAATTTTCAGGAACTGAATAACTTTCGCCCACAATTTGGAAGGTGATAGCCCAATACTATAGCTTTAAGAACAAAATTAAATTGGGTGACATTTAGTGCGCCACGCTGTATATCCAGAATTTCCTTTTATTGTTTCCATAGAATGTTTTTTACCTCCAATGCTTGTTTTAAAACTTCTATTCTCAACGAAATAAAATTTCATGAAAGCAGAGCCCTTGGGAGCGTTGCGCCCCCCACGTCGCAGGGTCTGCGGGGGCGGTAGTTACGCCACTGAAGCCAAACCCAATTTAGAAAGTTTTTTAAATTACGGATGTCAAAAGGTGGAAACTGGAATACTGCCGTAATATAGGAAAATCTAGTAACTTAGTTACTATTTATGTTATGACATCATGGATATGTAAAATAAGCCCATAAGATTTGTATGGGTTTATTTTAAATATCTATAATGTTTGACAACATATAGTAACTAGACTTATTAGATTTTCCTATATTACGGCAGAATAGTTCTCGCAACTCAGGAATCAGTACCTAAAAATGTTATATCTCTGAATACTTCCATTGTGTAGCCATTGGTTATAATTTAATTTTTTTGCGATTGCTCTACGATAATTTGTTGCTGCATGAAAAATAAATTTTATTGCATACCAACGTGCAAATGTCCTGGAGAATACCAAAAACATGAAAAATGGTTTACCAAAAGCAGACATCGAAACAGATTCGGAATTCCAACTATTCAGAGTGAATGCGTTTACTCAGTTTTTCTTTCTCAATTTTTTTTTCATTTCAAATAGTTAATAAATAATTATACAATATGTATTTTTAATTTGAATTGAGTTGTTTTTGTAATTTTATAAAAAAATTCATAAAAAGAGGTGTAAGTACCAAAATATTTCCATGATTTTACTAAGAAATACTTTTAAATCCAAGATGTGATTTTTTTTATTTTGACTTTTCTTAGTCAACATATTTATCTTATTACATACAAATTTTCTGTGGTTACATACAAAGTACTGGTGTAATATAGTTGTAGCTGACTAATTGTAAGTATGTAAAACCACAGATGAGATCCTAGGACGGCTTTTAGTTATTGATGAATATCTTTGCTTGTATGAATTTAAGAAAGAAATAATAAATAACTACGCCACTGTGTATAATATGCAATGCGTAAAACGCATAAGAACATATATTTTATTTACCGTGGGTAAGACATAACTTCAACTAGGCATCATTACCGTGCTAAATTACTTTCTCGTTAACCAACAGCAAAAACGAGACGCTGTACTCTTTACGTTGTTTTGCAGATATCTTTGCTTTTATTATACCTATGACAAAAATAAAAGCACCATTGTGTTCCAGTCGTTTTTTCTTAATATGTACTAGATTTGAACATATTAAGTGTTAAATGTAATTTTGTTAAACCTTAAAAGTGCTGTTTCGAGAAAATCGACTTTAAAAGTAGGAGTTCCCGTAAGAAACAATGTAAATAAATATCTTAAATGTTTTTTTTGACAACTTAAATATCGATGTAACCATTTACACTTTTGTCACAACATAGCGTATGATGTTCCGCAACAAATAACATAACAATTCAATTTCACCCCTTTTTTACTAAAACCCCCTCTCCCGCACCTCTGCACAGTTATTTGTTTTGACGACAAGTAAATTCTGCTTAACTTAGGGATAGACTACAACATGAGCTAGGGTGGTACTTTTTACAAGGGATGCCCAACTGAATGAACGATTTCAGCCTAATAAAACTCTACTATAAACATATTCTAGCGTGGCAGGTGGAAAGAGAGTTTTAAGTGTAGTCATCCTGCTTACACTTGTGGATTATACGAATAAAATGTCGCAAATTATAATAGTTATCATTGCTTTTATTGTAATCTAGACCTTGAAGCTATCTCTCTCTAACACAAGGTGACCTTGAACCTATCTGTCACCTAAACGTGGCAACAACGCATTCTCAAGGTCATCAAAATGACAACAATGTATCTTCAAGGTTATCA
Source organism: Agrypnus murinus (assembly GCA_929113105.1). Taxonomy (NCBI): domain Eukaryota; kingdom Metazoa; phylum Arthropoda; class Insecta; order Coleoptera; family Elateridae; genus Agrypnus; species Agrypnus murinus. The sequence goes on from OV816030.1 coordinate 83,031,181, forward strand.
ATACGGCAACAATGTTGGTGACCTTGAACTCAAGGTCATCAATATGACAACAATGTATAGTCATGATTATAAAATAATGTATCTTCAAGGTCACCAACAACATTCAAGGTCAAGCTGTAGGTATATATAGCAGGTTAAAATTGGTTAAATGTTCAGCTTTGCTTATCGGGAGTGAGTGAAAATTTTTTCACCCACTGTTTTCGCTCACCCGTTGCTATGTAAGTAGGTTGAATGGACAAAACAAACGCTTTCACCTTTGGTATTTAGGTAAGAAACAGTAATTTTCAACGACAGGATTGAACAAAGAGTTATTCTTTTACTGGGAATTAATTTAAGATAATTTTCACAATTCAACGGTCGCCATTTTGAAACGGCACGAAAGAATCGCACAAAGATCTAAGAACATACTGAGTGAAACAAGAGCTTTCAAATGATGTATCACATGCCATATATTAATGCTAATAAAAAAACAAATGAATTCTATCAGAATGTGGGAAACTGAAAAACTAAATCGACGTGTTTGAGTGTTTTCTATCGAGAGATTACAAACTCTCGACATCTCAGTTGCTGTGAAATTTCATATTAATTGTCAATAATGTCAGTATAGCGTGCTGGCATACTATATAAAGTTCATATGTTCTATTTTTCACAGCAACCGAGATGTCGACAGTCTGTAATCTCTCTATATAAAACCTGAAGACTACCAAATTATTAGGGGTAGTCCATACTTTTTTCCACGCTGTATATTATGATTGAATAAAAAACTATCTTTTATAGATCTTTTTTTATGAGGAATGGTGTTTATATTTTTCTTAGTTGTACTACGACCTTTTGAAAAATTATCAATAAAACTAATAACAATAAAACACCTTTCATTCAAATACACCCACTGCTAAGATCATGTATGGAATATAGAAATAAACACGGCAATATGGAAATTAATGCAGCAATACAGAAATAAATACGGCAATACGGAAATAGAGACGGGAATACAGCAATACAGACGAAAATAAAGGAATAAAGGCAATGGGTGTACATAATTTTTGGGAGTGAGGGACCCTTCGACACTCTTTACCTTTTCTTACTAATTTCCAGCTCCGCTATACAATTTTGTCTAGCCATAAAGATCTTTACCTTCAAATCTTCTTAAGCAGCACTTCCTACCTCTGCTTATTAACTAAGAAATCAAAAGGACCACATATTCACAGGTAAGCATTTTCTTTAATAAATAATTTTACATAATTTCCAAGATTTTTACATAGTATTTAAATAACAATATTTTAATTTGTTAATCGTTTTCAATTATAGATTTAAGGAGATTTTGAATTTGTGTCATTTCTCTTTTTCATAAAAAGTTTATTATAGTAGAGTTCGCAAACTTAAAAAACGCATCTAGAAATCTAGTCCGTGGTACATTGAAAGGTAAAAAGGTATCGAGTACGTTATCGGATGCTATTTAGGGTGTATATCAATCCCCTAAATTCGTCTGGCGATATCGGTGTCCAACATCCCCCTGGGGGGAAAAACTGAAAAGACAGCAAATCTAGAATACTTTATTTGCTATCCGGCTATATTAAAATAAATACGATCTATAAAGTATTAAGATAGTTAGAGCTAACTTTCTCTCAAAAATTATCATTAGATAAACGGAAGGATACTCACTAGATTAGCTTCAAACTCCCTTATTATGCGTATTTCAATTTCTGCTAACATAGAAAGATGTATATATCGTGATAACTTTTGGACGACACAAGATATCAAAAAAGTTCAAAAAATAATTATTATTAGTTCGAGATTTTACAATCCAACGCTTTTTGAAACTTTGAAATTGGCTAGACAATAACGAAGATATGACCAATTTATTCCGACAATGTATAAATTACCGCTGAGCAGCGATTGTTCTATCTCTATTTTCACCCGTCTTCCGTCTCATTCTAACGCACTGCGCTTACCAGGTTCGTAAGTACATACAACTATTAGCACAATATTGGAGTTACAAATGCAGGTGTAAAGGTTAAATATTCATTTAACATTTTGTTGAAAAAAAATTATAAAATTCTTGTTGTTTTTGTAAATACGACATTAACCTTAACACGGAGAGTTCTGCAAGTTATTCTATAACAGACGATGAACTATTACATACATTTAAATTTATAAAAAAAGAAACAGATACGCTGTTATAAAAAATGTGTTGTGTGTAAAACTGGCGGGAAGCTTCAGGAATCCACTGCAAGAACTGTGGATACATTCAAAGATCAGTGAAAATGAGATTAGATATGCAATAAAGTCATAATAGAGAATTAGAGGAGCTTCTTGATATAACACACAATTTAAGTTTACGCGCATATATAAAATATTTCCACTATGATCTTAAATGTACATAGTAGTCAAAATATATAATAACAAAACTGGATACAAAGGTTATTCTGAAAGCCATTTTGTTACAGTAATACAATACTTGGACAAACGTAATTACTGTATATTTTACATAATTCAGATGTGCAGTGATATCTCGACACCTAAGAATGACTGTCCACAATGTAGTGTTGTCTGAATTGTCAGTTATTTTGTTGAAACCAGTCCACTGAAATACAATCTATGAACTACAATTTTGAACTCTACTTAAAATCCACATCAAATTATTTGTATCAGTAGGTATTGACTATTCTTGATTTTTCGGCAAATAACTAATTTTGCGTTTCGTTCACAATGTGGTAAAGGTATTCTAGTCTTGGTATACTGAAAGTTTGACAAGAAATGGAAGTTTTGAAGCACAAGTAGTCACTTTGTCGCTTTTTATTGGAATTCCTACAGATAATTCGTTTTCTGGACATTACTGAAAAGCTACCATCTGAGTTGCGTGAAAGGTATTGCAATCGTTGATAGTTTCCTTTAACACGTCTACATTGTCTGCTGCAAATTGTAAAAAATAATGTCCTGAGCAATGCTTAAACTTCTGATTTCTTTAATCACACAAAAGCAAACTTAGCAAATTCAAAAGGGATGATGAAGTTTTTTTTTATGTTATCTTCATTGGTAACTGCTAAAATGCTAAAATATCAGTATCTTCCACATCTCGAAGGTCTTTCTTTAATTTGCGAGGCTACTAAATAAAGTACACTAAGTTCAAGTCTTTAAGCATTTCCACCTCGATATAAATATTGTTTTGTGGTTGTGGGTACATTAAAGTAGCTTCAGTATTTTTATATGATTTGAAAACTACAACGTATTTTCAGTTTCCGTAGAAAATACTACGGGTTCAAGTTACCATCCAGTAGTACATATCGGTCGTAAATTGTAACTGAATTGTACACTTTTCTTTGGCTCTGACATGTTTTATTTCCCCAACAATCTTTTCCTAAACCTCGCCACTATTTATCCCTTTGGTTTTCAGAATAACCTTTGTGTTCAGTTTTGTTATTATATATTTTGACTACTATGTACATTTAATTTCATAGTAGAAATATTTTATATATGCGCGTAAACTTGAATTGTGTGTTATATCAAGAAGCTCTTCTAATTCTCTATTATGACTTTATTGCATATCTAATCTCATTTTCACTGATCTTTGAATGTATCCACAGTTCTTGCAGTGGATTTTTTGAAGTTTCCCGCCAGTTTTACACACAACACATTTTTTATAACAGCGTATCTGTTTCTTTTTTTATAAATTTAAATGTATGTAATAGTTCATCGTCTGTTATAGAATAACTTACAAAACTCTCCGTGTTAAGGTTAATGTCGTATTTACAAAACAGTAAGAATTTTATAATTTTTTTCAACAAAATGTTAAATCACCTGCATTTGTAACTCAGATATTGTGCTAATAGTGGTAAGTTACGTAGAGATACTGCTTACTATCAGCATACAGATAATATTGTATTACCTTTCTCGTGAGAACTGCTTAGTAATTTTTTATTTAGATAAGAGAATCATATATATAGTGTGTTAGACAGTAAATTCATTAAGTTTTGATCAGTTCATAATTAAGTTTACATCTAAGTTCTAACGAGCATTTATATTCTTGTGTTTTGTAATTATCATTACTTCCGCTGGTTTACAATAACGAACCAGGGAAAACAAAAAATCTTTTTAAAAACTCGTTTCATTTGAACACAAATGAAACTGGTATGTACTTATGAACCTGGTAAGAGCAGTGCGTTAGAATGAGACGGAAGACGGGTGAACATAGAGATAGAACGATCGCTGCTCAGCGTTAATTTATACATTGTCGGAATAAATTGGTCATATCTTCGTTACTGTCTAGGCAATTTCAAAGTTTCAAAAAGCGTTGGATTGTAAAATCTCGAACTAATAACAATTATTTTTTGAACTTTTTTGATATCTTGTGTCGTCCAAAAGTTATCACGATATATACATCTTTCTATGTTAGCAGAAATTGAAATACGCATAATAAGGGAGTTTGAAGCTAATCTAGTGAGTATCCTTCCGTTTATCTAATGATAATTTTTGAGAGAAGATTAGCTCGAACTATCTTAATACTTTATAGATCGTATTTATTTTAATATAGCCGGATAGCAAATAAAGTATTCTAGATTTGCTGTTTTTTCAGTTTCCCCCCCCCCCTAGGGGGGTGTACTCCATACCTTTTTACCTTTCAATGTACCACGGACAACAAAATCCGCTTTCAGATTTATTCTACTATTATTCTTTATTTTTGTTTTTCTGTTACAGCAACAATTATTACTGACCTTCCTAAAAGAATGTATTGTCATCCTGATACAAGATAGCTACAACTCTTCCATATTCATGTTCTCCATTATAGAATAGACACATATTAAATTTCCATGTCTACCACATTTTGTATAACCTTAAATTCTTATTCTGATATTTATTGTCATTTTATGTTATTGCACAAGTCAAAACCTATTCTAATCATTTTAACTACTATTTTTCATTTAGCTCGCTGCAGACTTCCATGAAAGAACCTTTATAAAGAAACATTACATACAGATTATGTTAACTCATATCACTAAAATATTACTACAATATGCTGGGTTCGGTATTTCAACTCTTTTTATTCTGAAAACTCTACTGCTATACTTACACTAATGTATACCATAGAAACCGAGCTCTTCGAGTAAACAGATCTGAAATACCGAACGCGGTTTAAGGTTATATTTGTAATATAGCCAGATCGCCATGCTTCTGATTATTATCTGATCAAGTAAAACGTTCTAAATATTGAAAACTACACAGCTTAATAAATAATATTCTCTTTTATTAGATTTTTTATTGTATAAAATTAAAAATACTATTCTTGTGTTACATATTTATATTTACCACTGAAGATCATAAACACTAAAATATCAATCATCATAATGGCCGCATACAGAAAAAGCATCGACGAGGACTTGTGAAAACACCGCATACTTTCCAGTATAATAAAAAGCAGTTGTCCAAATGCAAAAGTTAACATCCAGCAGGCTTGCAAACCAGATTTCATTCTTATCGGAGCTTGAGAATAAGAAAACTCAAGACCTGTTACTGACATCATAATTTCGGCAGCTGCGAAAACAAAATATTGTGGCAACATTATATATGAGGGAGTAGTGAACGGCTTAACGATCACTGTATTCTTTATATCAAATTGCTTAGAGGATTTAGCAATAGCTAAGAAATGGTAAATACCGCCCCTACGGAATTCCTGTTTGGTCTTAAAATCCCCAATTGCAATGGTATAATTACCTGGAAAAGGTAATTCGTGTAGAATATAAGACTTAACGCTCCATTCCAAAGGTTTATTTCTTGAATTTATATAGAAACGTATAACTTCTGTATCTTTTATCTGATTATTTAAATTAATTAACGTCATCACTTTAGGGTTAACACTCTGATCTGAACGTAGGCTGTTATTTTTTCTGATTATGCCAGCCGAAGATTCTGCGTTATGACATATAATAATTAGAAATTGAAAGTCATAAAAATCCAGATTCCATGAACGATCGTAGCAGTCACCAGTGCTTCTTGTCTTGAAATGGTAGTTAGTCAGCATCTTTCTAAATACAAAACCTTCCTTGCTTTGAAACTGTTCAAAATCCCCAAACACATCATTTGTGATCTTACATGGCAAAACATTCGTGATCCGATAAAAGTATGCATCAAATGTTGGTAATTGACGAAATGGTTCTAAGCTTCTTTCAATACGCAAAGCTACCAAACCCGTAATGACGTAAGATAATGATGCCAATAATCCCCCTACAGCCATACGCTGTAAAGGCTTAGTCAGGAATCTAAGTTTAGTAAAAACAGGATAAATTGCATAGTTAAACAACGGAATCATTATTATAATAGCCAATGGCTTCACAATAGACAATTTGTCTAGCGGTATGTTGTATTCTCCAATTTCACCATTCGTTTGTCTAGCCTGGAAGATCCAGGAAGTTTCCAAATGCTCAGATAGAACCCAGAATAATGGCATTGGGAAATATATTAACACAATTATTTCGAACATACGTTTTATATCATTTACCATTTCCTGGCCATGTTCTTCTATAGCAAAATCTAGCCAATGGTCTTTTTCTACATTCCTATGTTTGTATCTATTCTTTATTGCGCATCCAATACACCGGCTCATTTGTACTAAGACATTTTGTCCAGGTTCTTCAATATTATAAAATGGTTTACCTGATACAAAGATACAAATAGCTATAATCATCAAGATTGTAGCTAGAAAGAAAGGTAAAGGATAACAACTACTTTTTCCAAAACAATGCACATGTTTTACTAATAGAGGCGTAATCAACGATGTTAGCACAATGGCTATATTTATTACGAAGTATAGTAAGTGAAAAAACGTATTCATTCCCTTTTTGTTATTGGGCAATATAAACTGGTCACCGCCAAAAGCAGGTACACAAGGTCTTATTCCACCACTACCAATAGCTAACAAAGCTATGCCAACTAGCATGAATCTGCTCGGTTCAAACCCACACGGTTCAATAGTAGCCAAGGACATGGTCACATTTCCAACAACGTACACCAGCGACATATAGAATATTGTTTTAAATTTGCCCCAGAAACTATCAGCTAATATAGCTCCAAATATTGCCATTAAATATACAAGCACTGCAAAGGTACGGTAGATTATTTTACCTGTTGTTTTATTGTACCGTAATACTTCTGTTATATAATTAATAATAATAGCCCGAAATCCGCGATAATTAATTTGTTGAAAGAACTCATTGAAGATTAAGAATAATATGGATATAGGCATTTTAATCAAACTCATCTTGGAGGTTTCAAAAGGCAAAAAAGATTTTTTACAAAAATTGACAGATATGTGTTAATTCCACGCCACCTACATAACAAGGCCTACCAACCACATGCATAGTAACGTGACGACGGAGAGGCAATCCCATAATTATTTTATTCCTCATTTTACATTCGAGTTTTAACTAATAAACTGAGAATATTAATTAAGAATGGGTTTTTATTTGGCAGGTACCTATTTTCGTATGAAAATCCTACCTAAACATCAAATACCAAAATGTGTTTATGGGTAAAATTTTTATAATTGGCTATTTGAAAACTTAAATTGGAAAAAAATAAAAGTTCTAATTTCATAACTATCTAAACGTTTTCCACATTGTTATACTTACTTCTAATAACTGCCGAAATTGCAATACAAGATATCAGTAGGAAGAGCCACTTTTTTATATTAAACAAGTATTAAACCGAGAGGCAGCATGATTTAGGGAACGCTCTTATTACATGCACTCACAAATTATGGATTAAGAAAATCTTGAGTATTTTTGTTTATATAGTAAGATTAAGGTAACCTATATATTACAAAAATGGATCATTACCCTTTTAAGAATATATTCACATTTTCCAATCATTGAATGTGACAATCCGAGTACTTCTTTTTAAATATGAGTCTAATTTCAAAATGCAACTAATCTTAGGTAATATCGTTATAAAAACTATCACAAATTAGTTCATAGACGTTACAAGAGCGTAAATATAGGCTTGAAATCTTGCCTATCACTTTATTTTTTGTAAAAATTGAAGTTATACTTGCATTCCCTGAATGATTCAAGCGTCCCCTGAATGATTCTATTTGATCTAATAGCTAACGTTTTATAACCCTTTAATTTTAAACAAAAATTAGCTGCTCAATGTTACGATGATGCTAGCCTTATGGCCGGAGAGTTAAACTGCCTGAAATTGGGTCTGGTGCACCTTTAGCATTATTTACACATTGCACCGCCCACAGATTAAATTGGATTTTGCAGCAGGAGTTCTTTTTCGAGCCTAACCTTGCTGGAAGCCACGAGCCTCCACTGCTGTAACCTATCCATTCTCAAAAACTGAAAACATCAACATCCATCAATTTTCCAACTATTTCGGAGCAAGTTAATCATAGCGGGAACGATTTTCTAATTCCAGGAACGTATAATTAATCTTGAGGCGTTCCCGTAATGATAGTTTTAAATCGTTCCCGGAATGACAAAACATCAGTTAATTTCGTGCCATATCTACATAACAGATCAGAAGCCAGATATTACAGGTTAAGTTAAAGCGAGCACATTGCCGTGAAAGATGAAACAAACCAAAAATATGTAAATAAAGTTTTAAAAATACTAGAAGCGTTCACGAAATGACTATTATTAAACCTAACTTGATATTTTTACTAAATAAGATTTAAATATAAATTATTTCTCAAGAATATGAAATAGAAACATGCTTTCACCTTGACACTGACATCAAGCTGGTACTATTTTATTCACTGTACTGCTCTTAGCTGCAAAAATGAAGATCTCACGTATCAAAATATGGCACGTTCCCGGAATGATGCTTCACACGTGTATATCTAATAAGTCACTTTTTACTTCCCTTTTAAATAGATATTAAAGTGATCTTTTCATAGGTATAGCGGAAGAAAAACACTGATCATAGCCTATTGGACAAAATTACCAAAATAAACTTGAATTATATACTTAATTTCTGAACCGGGGACAGTTCCCGGAATGACGATTCGCGGTTTTAAATAAAAAGAAAATAAGATAAATTTTCGGTAATTACATTTTATGTTTGTTTTTGGTAAAAAGACAACAAAAACTAAAATAAATAACATTTTCATTGTTAAAAATGCGTTTCATTTTGTTGCTATCTGTCCGAGACAACAAATGGCCAATTATACAAATTTTACCCTTATTATGTATTGCCATTCCAGACGATATCATCACAGCTTACAACCCGACCATCTCAGATTTTCATAAAATTTGGTAGGATGGTAGAGTACATATAATAACTTACGTATGTAAAGTTATAGGCCTCAGTGATACACAGTATTCATATAGCAGGGCTGCAGGCATGGTTCGAGCCAATCAGGTGTATTCTGTAAGCAAATTGTTGAGATTTTTACGCTTGTTATGCTTGATATGCAACAAGCATAACAATTCATGTGTCAAAAACGGTATTCTGTAAGGATTTACTTTGTTCAACTAATTGATATGGCTTAACAATTTATTGAAATCTATATCAATTGTTGGATAACAATTGTTATGAATAACAATTCACCACTTCGAGATTTTGATGTTAGGTTTTACTTTTAAAACGTGTCGTATATGAACGAAAATACTTGGAAATTACTTAAAATATAAGTAATTTTAAAATAAACGCCCTAGCAATCGTTGTCGAAGAAATAATTTTCCTCTTCTAAAAACGTTCAGTGCATTTCGACTTCGTAGGTTGCGGTCAGCGGAACTGTTTATTGTTATTAGTAGTATTGCTACTAAACGTAAGTAAATTTTTTAATGATTGCCGTTGATTCTTATTACAAGAATAATGGATTTGGAAGGAAACGTGTTCCTGGGTAAAGTAGAAAAAGTGGAAGCAGCAAATGAAAGGTAAAAATAAATAAATAGTATAGTATAAAAACTTAACCTAACATTCTACACAGAAATCGTATTTGTATATCGCAAGGCAAGTATGGGATAGTAATGACCCTTTCTCTTTGCCTGAACTTTGTCAGAAGCATCCGAGGTAGCAAGGAATGATTTATCAAATGATGTTGATTGTAGAAGACAAATAAGAAACAACATATAAATCACGTCTTCAGTTCTTCAGAACGAGGTAATATTTATTTTATGTGATAAAGTATCGAAACTGTTAGTACATTATTTCCTATTATTCTTTAGAAATTGTAGCAAATTGGCTACAGCATCAATAACAGCAGCCCTCTAATTTCTATATGATCTCTTTATGGCAGTAGTATTCTTGCATATGCAGTTGTAGTCCTCTTTGCAGCAGAGAGTAGTGCAGCAATACGACGAATGGTTCTTCGTCGCACCCCTGGATCTTTTAGTAACCTAAAAAGTCTAACTGGTTACTTGAACATCCTCTACTTTGACTTTCATCGTGGGAGATTGTACAAGTATGATTTCATTACCTTCCAAAACATCTTGTAAATTGTAACGTCTGTTGCAGTAATCACTTCTGCTGATATGTTGACGGAATTGGTGGTTCTAAGAAAAATGGCAAGTTCCACCCTTAAGGATCGAGCTCTGTTTCTAGTGTTGCATTTATATACATTTTGTAAATTATTATAAATAAACTGTGAAAATGTTGATGTAGTTTTTTTTAAATGAAGTGTTGAAGTATTATTTATCTTTAAGTTTAATTTTAATATCTTGGAAGTATTATTTGCTGTCGTCGCTTGATATGTGTATTTCTAGAAATTGTTGCTAAGCAATATTTTCTCTAGATTATAAATTCGGTAAATGAGTTTATTTCATACTGTCCGGTAAAAGGGTATTTACCGGACTCATTTGAGTCCGGTAAATGAATTATTACGTTACAAGGCCGGTAAAAAATTTTACCGGACTGAAAATCCAATTTGAGTCCGGTAAAAAATTTTACCGGACTGAAAATCTAATTTGAGTCCGGTAAAAAATTTTACCGGACTGAAAATTTTAAATGCATTTTTTTAAAAAATGAACAATGTGAGGCAGTATGAAATAAAACGCCTTACGTCATACTTCCGGTAAACCATTACAGTAGCTCGTTTCAACATTCGAGACTCGGCTCCTTCGTCGCCTCGTCCCGAAACGTTTTCAACTCGCTACCGTAAACTTGGGTTTACCGGACTTATAACGTAATATACTATTTTGCCCCCATGCATAGTAATACTTAGGCATGTATATTCCAAAGTCAATGTTTTAGATAAAAACAAATCACTTATTCAACTTACGACCTAAAGAACTGATTGTGACCTCAGATTCCCAAGAAATTGCATTATATTTTTATATCCATTGGGGTTCTTTCACACGATTTTTCAAAATTTAAGTATGAATAATAGGTAATAGGATTTCTTTCTTACTATTATTTACGTTATAAAACTGTAGGTAATATTGTTTATTACTTTAGAAAGAAAACACTGTTGCGACACACACACACAGTAATTTTTTAACGTTCATCCAGTCATCACCAGTTGTTGCTCTTGCTGGTCCATTTGCGACAATTTAGTATACTAGTAAGCTCTTTCCACAGTTTTTGTAAACATTCAGGACCTTTTCCCGGGTACAATCTTTCCGTAAGCAATATTTCTTTGGTGGACATAAACTCCAACATTACATAAAATTGCTTTTCAGTGTGTCGGGTATTCTTCTCCATGTTTCAAATTGGCGCGTCTAACTATTCGAAACTATCAAATGCAAATGTCACTGCTCGAACGCGCATGCACAGTCGGTAATATAGTTCATAATTAGTTTGCATTTCAGTTGTTGTGATTCATTTCAATTGGATCATAACAAGTGTAGTTACAGAATACCAAATATTGCAAGAATTGCAACGATATATATACAAACTGGATCCAGTGCCGTAACTAGGCCATGTTTTGCCCGGTGCGAGCTAACCATTTTGCGCCCCCCCCCCCAACGTGACTCTTTTTTTATGTATGGCTTTCCCCTCGAAAAAATAGATCATACTTTATGATCCAAAGTTTAATTATAAATCATAATAATTAATAAAAATATAATTAAATTTAAAGTTAAAGTTATGTATTTAAACTCAAAATTACTATGACAATCCAACTCGAAAATTTTTAACCAATCAAATTACAGAATTTTTCAAATTGGGACCAATGAAATTAGTTTTATAGTGAAAAAACCACTAGTGGTTTTTTCACTAAGAAAAAACCACTTGTCAAAATGAAATGTCAAATTTAATTAAATTAATATTAACTACACACGCTAAATAAAAATTTGCTCGGTGGATTGTCAAGCCGAATACAACTCGTGGTCTAATTTTTTCTTGCAAAATTTATCGTTTAAGACATTCGTAGCTTTTGCTTTTGGAAAATTACACTCGTCTCCTGCGTCGACTCGTGTAATTTTCCTTGCAAAGCTACTCATATCTGAAACGACAAATTTTGTCGGAAAAAATCAGACCACTTGTGATATTATATACGATAAAATAGGGATGTTGTCACTTGACTTGCAGGTGAGTGTATTATCAAGAGTAATACCACAAAATTTTTCTGTGCAAAATCACCTTCTATGCCTATATTTTCAGCTGATGTAATTGCTCTATCAAACACTGTCTTTAAATCTTCATCACGTATGGTTTGAATTTGTTGGGTCAGTCTCTCTATCATGCTTGCTGCTCTGTCTACAGATATATTTTTTAATTGCATACACCGATTGACTCGATCTATACCAGTTAAAATTCGAGCCCATACATCTAACATACATAGAAATTTAAAGGTAATATTACTTAATAGACTTTTTGATGTTTCAATCGTTTCTGCATTAAAAGTATCATTAGTCAAAACATTTAAGGCAGTAACAACTTGTGGGATTTGAGTGTGCAAAGCGTTCACTGCCTTAGCTTTGGACGACCACCTAGTGTCTGCATGGCGTTTCAAAGATAAATATTTTGCATCAAAACTTCCCATCGTATTGGCGATCCAGAGAAAAAAGTAAATAATCAGTCAAAATAACAGTACCAAAAAATGTTATCATATCAGATGTAACGCTAGCAGCATGTACGCCTGCTAAATTCAAACTATGTGCTGCGCATGGAACAAATTGAGCATGTTCGTTAAGTTCTTGAATCTTAGCTTGGACACCGTTGTATTTTCCGCTCATGTTACTTCCGTTGTCGTAACCCTGTCCTCGAACATCTGTAATATTAAGTCCATCCGATTCCAATTTATCTAAAATTTCTTTGGCCAAACCTTCGCCAGTCTTTTCGTGAGAGTGAATGAAGTCTACAAAACGTTCTTCTACCGTGATCTTCCCTGTTAAGACTTTCACATACCTTACTATTTGCGACATCTGTTCTAGACGCTAAACATCCGGGGTACAATCAAATAGAATTGAAAAATATTTAGCGGATTTTACTTCGTTAATAATTTGTTTTTTAACAGCAGCCCCCATTAGCTCTGTTAATTCATTTTGGATCAATGGTGATAAATAAGACGCACTTCCTTTTTTGTGAGAAACGATGTGCGATTTCAACTCTGGATTAAATTTGGCTATCATATTAACGGCACTTAAAAATATCCCCGAACCCACTTCACCAATTTTTTCGTTTGTTCCTCTTAGAGCTAAATTGTTCTCGGCACAAAAGAGAATAACGCTGATGTGGACTCTCAGAACATGTCGCTATTTTTTCTTTTCTTGATCTATATCAGCTTGCAGAGACGCGTCAATTGAAGATTTCAATCTTATATTTATTTCCAAAGTTTCCCATTTGATATAGTTTTCGAGGTGAAGTGCTGAATTTTCATGATCAGGTATCCTTGGACTTAAATGTCTCCAGTCGTTAAACCCTTGTTCTGGATTTGCAAGTGATGATTCATACGGATTTTTAAAAGGAGTTGAAAACAGAATACAAGGAAAACAAAAAATTGCCTGACTTTTCTGACTATACATCAACCATGTTCGCTCCAAAAATTGTCCGTTAAATAGTTTTCTTGCGAACCATTGTTTAGTAAATTTTCTAGTTCCAGATACAGGCTGTGACAAAGAAAAATCTGAATTTTTTTTGGTCGGGTCCTTGTTCTGCAAGAAAACAACGAATTGAATCAGTGATTGGGAGCCATGATTTTGGATCATTTCGATCAACAGAGACGATTGTTTTTCTGGATGCAAAGACAGTTGCAATTCATTAGTTTCATACTGCAGAATAGAACCTACTGACTCTGACTTATTCGGTAAAGTTTCGTTGTCAGAACGCGGTAATGATGCAAAAGGTTCTAGGCAAACTTCGTCCACTTTACTAACTCCAGAATTGACTACATCGCTAGTTTGGGAATTTTTAGGAAGATTGTCACAGTTCCATACATTCGGATTCGGATTAGGATTAGTTTTTGTCCAGTTAAGCAAAACTTTATACATTTTTTGAGCCTCATTTTCTTTAGCGCGTTTTCGTTTCCGGAACTCATCACCAGATGGTCGTGGAGGAGGCATAATTTCAATTTCAATGCCTTCTTATTTTTCTTACCCTAAAAATGTATTTTTTAAAGTAAAATGGCATTTTAAAGCTAATTTAAGTAAGTTTGAAACAGTGATTGAGAGTTTTTTTTACGTATTTTTCAAGCTTAAACATCTTTTTTCCAGCTCTTGAAATATAGGCAATTTTAAATTTCACTATTTAACTGAAGAGGGAATAAAATTCCGAGATGATCATTTTGAAAAGAGAAACCCAATAAACCAATTTTAATATTATATCTATGTATCTTTTATTAGTTTATTATTGTTTCATTTCAGGATTATGAAGTTTCACGAAGTAAGGCTTGAAACAAAAAACTCTGTAAATCACGTAGACAAACATCCTCGTTTTATAATTATATTATAACTAATAGTAGCTTTATGTAATGCTTTATGTAATAGTAATGCTTTATTGGAAATCTATTTCGACATAATAGCTATTATAAAATTCTTAGAGACCTTAGAGAAAAAAGCATTTTGTACTATATATAATTTGGTAGTCTCATTTTCTTCCTGTATAACACCCTTAATGTAACCTATATTTATGCAAAAGGCAGAACTTACCTAACGGCAAAAAGATAATTTTCCAAAGGTCGCTAATACAGCAAAAGTAAAATGTAAAATTACACACTAACCACTAACGCACAACCGAGATAACAACAACAACAGTTAGCAAACGAATAAATGAATAATGTTGCAAAAATTTTGCACTTGGTCAGTAAAACACGTGTTTGTTTATAAAATGACCCAAAGTGGCTAATAGTTTCTGTAAAAAGCAATAAAATAATCTCCATCATTCCATCCGTTTTTGGGTTTTATTGATGCCCTTGCCGTCTTTCCACTTTGTACTTATCTGTACCTATTTGTACCAATTTGTACTTATTTAACATTTGTTGGAATATGTTTGAATAATTCCAGGTCAAAGCCCTTTGTGAAGTATGAATATTGACGCTTTCCAATAATAGAATTTCAATATTTTCATATATTTTTTTATTTAAACACCCAAATCAAAGAGAGCCCGACCGCCTTGAACTCATAAAGGTCTTGAAAAAGGATGTTTTATTTTATTATTTTGTTATATACTAAGTAGTAAATAGCGTTCAATAAATTGAATTAAAATATTACTTTCTTGTAGTAGGTACAATAATCCTTCATTTCTTCCAAAAATAACAAAAGTGGAATTGTCGGTTTAGTAATTGCAAGAAATCGGTAACAACCGGCCACTAGGGTTTCTCTCTAGGTACCTGATAAACGAGACATTCAAAATATTTTATGTTTTCAGTTTATTAGTTTGCTTCTATGAAGACTTCATTTTGTATTGTTAAGGTTAAGCAATAAATATTCTTAATAATGCAGTACCGTACATTACTGTGAAACGCGAGCGCACCTTGCTTTGCGGCGGGGCTGGTATGACGTAACATTTAAAACTTTTTTTTGTATTCATTTCATTTACGTACTTGCAAATTGCGCCCCCTTGAAGATTGCGCCCGGTGCGGGGGCACCGACAGGCACCGCCCTAGTTACGGCACTGACTGGATCTCTGTCAGCTGTTCGAAAAGTGAAGCATGCGACGGCCAAATTTCTAAACCTAATGGACTTTCTTACGGACGTGTATTGTGGCGCCGTGATTGGTCAGCTTCTGTGGCGCACAAATATGAAATGAAAACTATCATAACAACTGACGTGTTTAGATAAATTCAATTAATCCTTTTTGTGACTTAATAATAGTTTAATTAATAAGTCGTTTTAATTAATTAGAATTAATTATAACGATAGATGTTTAAAGGTTTAACTATTAAAAGAAGCTTTGATATTTTAAATAAATAATATAATCGATTTCGTGCTGTCGAATACTGTGTCACAATAAATTAAACAGCAGGGTCGACTAAACTTTTTGCAAGAATTATCAGAACCCATCATCTCTTTCAAATGATTATGAAGATTGTGGTCATTCACATTTTTAGAAATTTATTATGTAAATAGGACTAATTTTAATATTAAATGTGACATAAATATCAATATTTTAAATAATTTTCGAAGTTAATCACCACTGCTTGCAAGGAAAAAGCCTTTAAACTTGCAGAATATATCAAAAAATATAAATGCCATCAGTACATTATTAAGGATTTTAAATTAAAAAAGAAGGAAATCTAATGTAAAGCTCTTTAAAATAAATTATAGTTCGTGTGTGAGATAATATGTACAGGAAACTATTAAATCTATCGAATTGTTTCAAACTAGTAACAAGTTTCTTAATTCAAATCTGACGATTAATTAAGTTGAATAAAAAATTAAATTAAAAAGAAATCATGATACATATTTTCGGAGAATTGGAGAAAAACCATTTAAATGCATCTACAGATAAAGTAGTCATCTAATTACTCAATAAATACCCATTTAATCCAAAAAACTAATTATAATCCACAGAAATATATAAAGCACAAGCACTTGTTGTAAGAAATATTAATAAGGGGTAGCATCTAGCAAAGCATAAAACTGGAAATCACGTACCATTATTATTACGTACGATTAACACACAACAATCATAGCGCAACAACACGACAGTATTTAATAAATACTAGACACCAATTATTGTGACTTTTATATTGTAAAGATGAAGGCAAGCAGGTTATGAAACTTCTCGAAGCGCCGAAGGCCGTCCACTAGTGGGAACGTAAACAGCCAATCACGGCGCTACAATGTAGATCCATAAGAAAGTCCATTAGGTTTAGAAATCTCGCATGCGGCGGCCATGTTAGTTGTGGGCAGAATATAGCGGTACTCAGTCAGTGATATCCCGGTGGCAGGAGTCGTTCTGTTTTGTGGGTCGCTTATCGCGTTTGTGTTCTAGGTATAATTATTATTTTAGACTGATTTTGAACCATAAAATAGTTACTCTAATAGCGATTACTTCGTATACATATAGTATTTGTTTAAATAAATAGTTCCTGTATATAGTACTTATTTGCTTAAATAGTTCGTGTATATAGTGTGTTTTGTATTTTTTAAATATTTGATTAAAAATGCCGCAATCGTGTACAGCTGTTGGATGTATAAATCGATATACCAGAGGGATAAAATTACAATTCTTTTCGTAAGTAGCTGTCTTTTGTAATATTGTTATTTCTCATGTAAATTAAAGAATTACAATTAATAATTATAACAATTCTTATAGTTTTCCACTGAAAAATGAAGAAAGGTTACGAAAATGGTTACATGCAATGCACAGAGAAAATTGGGAACCTACAAAACACTCAAGAATTTGTAGCGAACATTTTACTGCATATGACTATAATGGACCGGGCATGAATGTTCCTTATTTAAAAGACACTGCTGTGCCCTCTGTTTTTAAAGGATTTCCTAAACATCTACAGAAGAAAAAACCTACACCTAGGATAAGAAAAAGGCGAATTCCCGAAGTGGAAAATTTTGTTACTCCTATTTTAGAAACCCAAGCGGAAATTAATAAAAACCAACCAGCCGACTTCTGCGTAAATTCAGAAGTGCCATTAAAGAAATTGAAACTGCAGTCAAGCCCTAATACGAAACGCCTTAAATTAAAATATTAAATCAGAAACTTAGAAGGCGAAATAGAAAGATAACTTCTATGAAGCATTTACGTGCTGTTCTGCAGAAAAAAAGGAGTTTTGGAAAATTACCCAATGTTATTAAAAATGAGTTTTCTGAAACAGTAAATGAAATTTTTAAGAATGAATCATTAAATAAAAATAAAACTACAAAAGGTCGAAGATACTCCAGAGAAATTAAGCACTTTGCATTAACATTGCTGTACTACTCTCCAAAAGCTTACAATTTTTGCAGGTAACAGTATTAATATTTTATTTCACATTACACTAACTTTAATATTAATTTAGATCGATATTGTCATTGCCACATCCAACTTCAATCCGGAACTGGACATCTTCAGTTAATGCAGAACCAGGATTCATTAGTGATGTGTTTACGGAACTGTCAAAATTACCAGCAGAAGACAAAAATTGTAATCTTGTTGTTGATGGAATGGCCATCCGAAAACAGATTTTGTGGGACAGCAAGGCACATCAGTTCACACGATATTGCGATTTTGGTAATGAACTTAGACTTGAAGGAGCAGAAACACCAACAACTGAAGCCTTGTGTTTATGCTAGTTGCCTTGAATGCCAAATGGAAATGGCCAATAGCCTATTTTTTATTAATAAAATAAATGCAACAACCCAAGCCCAGCTAATTCGCACTGCTCTCATATTATCAAACAAAGCAGGATTGAGAGTTTGGGGCGTTACTTGCGATGGAACTGCCACCAATTATGATACTATGCACGAACTAGGATGTGCTCTATATAAAACCAATATTAATAATATTAAGCATATTTTTAATCATCCAACAGCTGGATATAGAGTTTTTTTGTACCTGACGCATGTCATAATTTAAAGCTAGCAAGAAATGCTTTAGGTACATATAAGAACTTTTTATCGCCAAATGGGCAAATGAAATGGCACTATTTTGAAAAATTAGTATCGATTCCAACAGACATGAGTTTAAAATTGGGCAACAAATTGGGACAAGCTCACATTGGTGTGAGAGTGGTCAAAAAATGTGATGAAGGTGAAGCTAGCTGCGCAAACTTTTAGTTCATCGGTAGCTGATGCACTTTACTTTTTGGATAGTTTAGGAGTAGAAGATTTTGCTAACTCTGAAGAAACGATTCGTTTTATTCGGGTCATTGATGAAATTTTGGATTTTTTGAATTCTAGAAACCCTTTTGGTAAAGGCTACAAAAGCCCAATTTTCTATAACAATATAAGTTACTCCTATTTAGAAAAAAAAATGATGGAGCATGTTGACTATTTATTCAAATTGAGGGACCCAAGTGGAAAATTTTATGTCAGTCCGGAAGGAAAACATTTATAATAGGATTAGCAACAGCTACAAAATCTGTGATTGACATTGCCAAAGAAATGCTTGCTGAACCAGAAACTAAATTTAAATATATATTGACCTACAAGTTCAGTCAGGATCACATTGAACTGTTGTTTGCAAGAATTCGACAGAGATTTGGATCTAATAACAATCCTAACGTAGGACAATTTAGAACTGCCATGAAGCAGATATTAATGAAAAACGCAATTTCTGGTTCTACCAGTAGCAATTGTGCAGCACTGGATTCTGATTCGGTTGGTTCTGTTTTTGAGGTCAAGTGGAATCGAAGAAATTCACCACTTATTTCTAATGAAAACACTATTGAGGACAACGGCAGTCTTGGGCACCAATTGATTCTAAGTTTTTTAAGCCCAGAATTAAAAGAAATAAAAGATAATATTTTATATTACATATGTGGCTACCTTGTAAAGAAAATTGTGAAAACAGTGCGTTGTGCTAATTGTGCAAATATGCTTATGACTGGTTTTAGAGTACACAGTTATACACACGTAGCATGTTACACAAGATTTGTAGACATAATTAATAGAGGAGGCCTTGTGTCGGCTTCAACAAGTGTTTTTAAAATAGTAACTGAAACTGAAAATCAATTTCTATTATTAACAAATAACACTTCCACGTTAAATAAAACAGATCTGGATAAAATAATTATCAATAAAGTAGTCAATAAATTTGCACTTAACAGTAGTATTTTTCAAAACCATTCTAAATGTAATTTTGTAGAGATAGGCTTTGCAACACCCCACAAATTGCAATTAATAAAAATTGTCATTGCAAGATATTTAGAAATTAGATTATTTTTCTTTGGCAAATTGTATACTAATGAACTATTAAAACCAGTTAGTAATCGGTATAAGTTTAGTAAATTAGTTTTATTTAATAGTGACTAAGTTTGTTTTTGTACTATTTTTTAAATATAATATTTACAAGTTTATAAAACTAATAAAACTGTATTAGTAAAAATGATGTTTTGATGATTCCTACAACATGATTTTATTTTATTTCTGAATTAAAATTATCTACTACAGATTTTTCTCAGAATCCTTCTTTTCAATAGAAAATGGCCCAAAATATTTTATAAGTACACAAAACAACGCCTTTTACTAATTATATACATAATTTAAATGGATTAATCAGATAACGTAATAAATATGTAAATTTGAATTTTGCCCACTACTATCATGGCCGCCGTGACGTCATGCGGCTTCACTATTGGTATGCGTGGAAGTATTGTAGTCAGGCATCCAGTTTGTATATATATATATATATATATATATATATATATATATATCGTTGAGGAATTGTTAAGATTTCGTAGCAATCGGGTTCATAACAATTATTGTTATACTTAACAATTGATATGAACCAGTGCTTACAGAATACATGTAATTATTGTAATAAGAATCAACGACAATCATTAAAAAACTTACTTACGTTTAGTAGCAATACTACTAATAACAACAAACAGTTCCGCTGACCGCAACCTACGAAATCGAAATGCACTGAACGTTTTTAGAAGAGGAAAATTATTTCTTCGACGACAATTGCTAGGGCGTTTATTTTAAAATTACTTATATTTTATATAATTTCCAAGTATTTTCGTTCATATACGATGCGTTTTAAAAGTAAAAACTAACATCAAAATCTCGAAGTGGTGAATTGTTATTCATATCAATTGTTACTCAACAATTGATATAGATTTCAATAAATTGTTAAGCCATATCAATTAGTTGAACAAAGTAAATCCTTACAGAATACCGTTTTTGACACATGAATTGTTATGCTTGTTGCATATCAAGTATAACAAGCGTAACAATCTCAACAATTTGCTTACAGAATACACCTGATTGGCTCGAACCTCCTTAAGAAATTAGGAGCAAGCATCAATTTTCGCAGAAATTATATCCAACAAAGCGGAAAAAACACAGTAATTAATTTTAATAAACTTGAAATTAATTTTATTTCGAAAAACTTTTCAGAACAAGCTATTGAAAATGTTCAACAAAAACCTATTTTACACAATGTAGTTAATTATAACGATTTTGAAAACAGTTTTCGTTCCCAAAATTTTTTAATAAAATAGAGAAAAAATTGTCCCGACAATGTTTCAATTCAAGAAACAAATCAAAAGGATCAATCAAATTTAAATGATACAGACAATTTTATTCCAAATCACAATAATCTTGACATTAATAAAAATAAAAATTACGTAATGTCGCACAAATCTCATAAAATGATCGAATCGAAAAAGCAAAAGATTAAAACCAAATGGAAAGCTAGAATAACTACAACACTCAAAAAATGTTTTTCGTAAAACAAAAGGTAAAATACATGTCAGAAAATTTAAAAATGCTTTCTGTAAAAGTAAGGCCAAATAAATAAACAGGTACATGCGAGAAAATTTAAAAATGTTTTCTGTAAAAATAAAAAGTCTATTAAAAAGTCAAGGTTACACAAGACTCGGTTCACAAACACAAAAATAAGTGACCAAAATCTATCTAATTAAACAGCTATAATCGAAAGTCAAAAATAAACAAATAATCCCTGCTATGCGAAATAATTGACGATTCACGTATTTAAAATCTAAAATGAAATTAAAAATGTAAATCATCTGCTTTGGTTTTCTATGAAAAACCAAATTTCTCACAAGTAAATCAAAATGACTATCAGGCAAAGAACATTGAAAATGATTTAAATACCAAAACTAAAATACTTTTATATGATAATTAATTTATTAATATATTAATGAGCTGTTAATTAACAAAATCCCCCTTGGCGTTTCAAACTAATACATTACAAAGATTTTTCTAATTTCATAATTTCTATATCAAACCTCTACACCCCTTTTGAAATCCTATTTGGACACACCGAAAGTCGAAACTCTTTTGAATTAGATTTCGATAAAACCTCGATAAAAATTATGTTATTAATCATAAAAAAATACATGAACATTATACATAATGATTTACGAAATGAATCTACAAAAACACTAATAGAACGTCATGCTAATGACCTGATGATATTTTCAGGACAATGAAGACTTTCTTACACAGAATCAACATATTTTAAGTCAAAATATAAATAATATCATTCTTAATACTACAGTACAAATTCATGAAATAGTACGAACCCTTTCTACTTTTGCTGTCCTAGATCAATCAATATAATCTTTACAACTATTTCATACAATTTATATGGATTTAGAAACCTCACTGTAAAAAAATAGGTAATTTTACCCAAAACTAATGTAAGTATTACCTGAATTAATAATGTAACTTTACTCTTAAATTCAGGTAAAAGAAAACTTACACTATTATTAAGAGTAAGATTATACTTTGTCATGTATTTTTCCCTGCTTGAGTTTTATTACCCGCAATAGTACGGTAAATTTTCAGCATCTAGTGTATCTTTCCACTAGTTATGTTTAATTTTATTTAATACAGTGTAAAAATACCCGTTGAAGGTATTTTTACCACAAACACGCTTGCCCGCGTAACCACGTGACCCGTACTTGACTGTTGATAATTCTGCGCATTATTAGGCATCAGCAACAGGTTTCTCCATGGCGTGTTTGATTATGTTCGAGGTTTATGTTGGTTGTTAATAAGTTTGCTAATAACAGTTGGTTTCGTATTTATTATAATTTTATCTTTAGTATATATTTGGGTAAGTATCATTTTCATTAAATATGTAACAATTTAGTATGTAGTTATAGGTTGTCTGTATTCCTTGTTTGATTATGCAGGTATAAATAGCAATGTACGAGTGGAACCTTTGTAAAAAAACGAGTAACTACTATTAAGGATTACAACAGTCATCAGTATTTACATAGAAATGTTAGAGGTGTCCGAGCAGATGTGAGCGATATACTGTACCATAAATCTTGCTTTTACTTTTTGTTTTGTGGTTTACTTATTACTTATTGTGTTCATTTATTATGCTTGTGTTTACTTATTACTGTTTTATTATTTTGCTTATTACTTTTGTGTAAAGAAAATACATTTTACAAGAAATAAACATTTTTTTCTTTCAATTCTAATGTTTTTATCAACCATTAATTTTACACCTAATTGGGTGAAATTGTTTCTTAAAGGGTAAAATTACATGCCAGGTGAAAACCTATTTTACACTGAGGGGGAAAAGAGTTTGGGTAATTTTCCCCGCAAGAGTAAATTTACCTAACTTGGGTAACTGAAGATTACCCCAAAATGTAATTATACTCTTACTAAGGTAAAAGTACATTGGGCAGTAATTTTCCACTAAAAATTGGAGGAAACTTAGTTGCCTCCAATAATTAGGGTAAAATTACCCAAACATTTTTTACAGTGCTCCTTAACTTTTTCCCAAAATCATCAACTACATTTATCCTGAATTGACAATAACGACTTGTTATCTGTTCTAAATCAAATTTGGAATAATTTACAAAACTTACCCACTAGACGAAATTTAGACGTTTCGTACTCTATTAACCATAGAAATTTATACCATTAGGCGGCTCTCACACTGAAGCAACAAGCAATCAACAACTAGCAATTGGAAACACGCAATATTATTGCCATCGGGTTGTTTACATTGAATTAAATCAGACGTCTCACATTGGAGCAACTTGTTATCGCTTACAAAAACGTTGCCGGTTGCGTTAATATTTGTTGCCGGCGATATGCACTGCATGTCGAAAGCCGATTTTATCGTGTCAATATAGAGCAATACTTGCAATATTATTATAAATAGAGAGTAAAATTTTTTATACAACAGACATGACGATCCAGCATTTATTAGAAACAAAGACATATGTGTATAACAAACTATTATTTATGCTTATTAATTATTAATTTTTTTATTATTTACTGGAATTATTATTTTTATGATTGCGCCCGAAATGTACGTCAAGGTCAAGGCCACTGACCTGGCTGATGTAATTAAAGACGGACTAAATAAGAAATGTGCATACTATATATTTAGCATAAAAAGAAGAAGATTTATTATTGTTATTGGAAGTTGTTAGAGATTTTTGCATGCAAGGCCTTTTAAAAACAACAATAAATCATTTTATTTCCCCCCCCCCCAACATCTGATATCGCGGCCATGCTACGCATTAACTCAAATAGTAGCGACATCGTGGAGCAAACCTGGCACAAACTTTAATAAACAAAAAATTGCTACATGCTTGCTGTTACGAAAATTTAATAAAGTGTTTAAAAATTAAAATTGCGTAGGTATATGTTACATTAAAATGATCGTTTTTACAGAACATGAATGTCCATTATCAAATTAATATTGAATTGTGAATATCTTTGTGCATGATTATAATTAACCTAAGATTTATTTTAAGACGGAATGTCAGATCTGGTAACATTCAATGTCGCTAACATTGTTCTGGTGCGTTTGCTCCAGCGGTGAGATCAATCGTTGTCGCTACTATTTAAAAATAAAGGGGCTATATGATATGAGAAGTTGGTCTAAAAGGTTGAGAACCGCTGGTTTAGACAAAGTATTATATTTTGCAGATGTTTTTACAGTGGCGTAGCTTCAGATTTTCCCTCCCCCCCGCCATATGTGACTTTTGTCCCCCCTGAAAACTTATATCACCACAAAATCAAAGTTCAAGTTACTAATGTAACGTGCAACCGTGCAAAATCTAATCTCCCACTTACATTCGGACAAGGATAGAAAATAATGAAGTAGGAGGATAATTAAAAAAGATTTATTTATAACAAGTTAAAATATCTAACTACAACTACATGACATACTTATATAATAAAACACTTGGTGGTAAGATTAAAAATAATAACAAAAAAAATAACACCACACACTACTACGCAATTATAACGTTTCCACTTAGTAATTGGCCAGTCGGGTTTTTCTTGACTCAAGTGACTGAACGCTGTCTTGTACCACTTAGAGTTTCTGGGTCTGACGGAGCATCCTTCGTACCTCATGGCACCGATTGCTATGATCATTTGCCCGACCCTACTAGAATTTAGCTGAATCTAGGGGAATTCCACCCCCAGTAGGGATTTTTATCGTGCCAAACATCGCATTGACACAGGACCTACAGTTTTACTTCCCATCCGAGAAGAAGGCATGTTTTTAATTTTTCTCCGCTATGAAAAATTACCAGCTCGGTCGGGGATCGAACCTGCGACCCTTGGATTATGAAGCAAACCTGCAAACCACTAATCCACCGAGGCTGGCTATCAACTATTATACGGGATTCATTAGTAACTGTCAGTACGATTTTACGTTTCTCTTGCAGAAAAAACTTGCAGAGAATGAAGGTTATTGTGTCCACGAGTCTGGGAGACGAGAGAGCCATAGAGATCCCATTCACCGCAAACTATGATTTAGCAAAAGTCTGCGTGAGGTAAATCTGCGTGAGGTACTATCAGTCGTATTATCTGCTGATGGAACGTAATACCATGAAGAATGAAAACTACTTGATTAGCCACAAATGTGTTGGAGTCTGGCAGTCTTCCAGGCGATCGTATCGTCAAACGTGATCTGCTGCTTCAAAGCATCAATGAGACTTTTTACCAATTCGGCTGCCAATACAGAACGCACAATTCCAAATGTGGGATGGATATAATTTTGAGAGGTACAACTCTAGTTTTTCTGCACATCAATAAAACTCTGATATAGCCGCCAGAATACTGAATACTTAAATACGCTACAGCAGCGGACCGCAACCATAGGGTCGCGACCCAATTTTGGATTGCAAAAGTTTAAAAGTGGGTCGCATAAATATTTATTTTTATTATATCATTTAGGTTCATGTTAAAAATATATGCTACAAGGTCCTGTAATTTTCAGCAACCCCCCTCTCCCTCTGGTATAGATCACCTTATCATTTTATTGATAGTTTTGAGTCGCTAGATAAACGATGCGCTACAACACGGTAACCAATTTCAGACGCATCCGAGAATACTTTTTTGACGGCCGAGTCTAAATTAATATGCCAGGCGAATTAGTATTGGTACTCAATCGACGCAGAATTTAATGCTCTGCATTTTTGGTGATAATGGACTTTCCGATTAAACGCTTAGTTTTATAGGAATTCGAGAAAAACCGGAGAAAATCAGAAGATTTCGAGGTTTTTTAAAATCACGGCTGAAGTTCCACTCGGAAATCGCGAAAAATACAGATTATTCATATCAGAGACCTGCTTGAAAGTTTAGGAAGTTCCAACTTGAACAAATTCCTGTTATTGATCACTGACTCAGGTACAGGGTAATCCCAATCTATTTTCGCCATCTATAATTGCTGCATCAACATTTTTTGTGCAAAGAGAATCACTGTGGTTTAAAATATTAAAGGATCGTAAATCCGCGCTACTTCCGATAAGATATTTCTTTTTGTGCAAGAGCGATCTATAGGGTGACACAAGTAGAAAAAACGTGGGCCATGGGGTACCAATGAAGACCTATAACCTTAATAAAGATAGAATTGAAGTTTCTAGGCAAAACCTACAACGTCATATCCCCAAATTACGTTATTAATATAAATATGATTACACAACGTATCTGCAACATCAGGATTCTTCGATTCTTCTAAATTAGCAAGTTCTTGAATGGTTCGCAAGGCTAAAAAACTATTGGCTATTGGTCAGGTGTGGTAGAGTTGAACAGCAGCGAGGTATATTGTTTCTATTTAAATATAATTTAATTGTTGATAACCTTAAATTCAGCCGTGTCGTAGGGCCCTTTGAGGCAACTTTATAAAGGCCCACCGGGAAACTCCCGGTATCCCGGTGGGCCAGCATGCGCCTGGCCGTTTCTAAATTTCTAAAACGATTTCAAACTACGATTTGGTTTATTTTCATCTTGAATCTAAACAGAAAACATTTTATTTATAAAATTAATAGGTAAGTAAAAGTCAGATGAAACAAAGTCAGAAATCTAGTAAATACACACTATAAGCAGTTAATTATGAAAGCATCACTATTGTCATTATTGTCATACTTCAAAATGAATTTTTAAGTAAAAACATTCTGTTTAGTTCTTTAAGAAGACTACCTTACCTGTTTATAAATAAGAGAGGAAATTCCAGATGGAGACCCTTTTTGAATCTAACCGAATAAAAACTACAAGTTTACTTATCAAGAGTGTTGTGGCCAGGCATCATACCTAACGGTACTTTATACGCAGTATATTTAATAATTATTCATTCTTTAATATTTTCTACTATACACAATTACATAAAGGGAGCTCTTCGGCTCGGTAGTTATTGTCCAGGGTATCAATGAGAATAATAGATGTTCAATTATTTAGTGATTTTAAGATGTAAGTGAAATGAAAAGCCAATCACCAATAACAATTTACAAGTTTATTTAATCAACTACAATAAAATAGAATAAGTAGTAAAGAGTTCAGTATAACTTGAACTTTGACAATTAGAATGTCAAAATTTACTAACTAAATTGAATAAAAAAAAGGTCTTCTGGCTATTCGCAATGTTAATTAATTAGTTAAACACTTACCTTGTTAAATACATGTATTTCGCGTGGTATTATATTATATAGTATTCAGTAAGTAAAGAAAAACCTTTTTTCTTTTTTCTTTAGTTGTAAAAACAATTAAAGTTTTGTTAATTATTTAATTGATAAGTAATGTCTTTGTTTTTAATTTAAACTTTAACGGGTTATAGTTTAATGCCAGTTATTTATTAAAAGAATTATTAACCAATTTAACACTCCATATATCCACAGGACAGATTAATCAACGCTACCGTTGATAATCCTCAAGACCACAACATCCATACATTCCCAACAAGCTGCGTTCCACATTGTCCATTATGTAAAACCTCTCAAGCAGACCATAATGTAAACCAAATTATGTCTTTCAATGTCCACTCGATCAAAAGGAAAACCAAATTCAGCCGTTTCCAATCAAATCCAATTCAAGCCCCTCACAAGGAAAAGCCTACCATTTCAATGTTGACTCGATAAAAAAGAAAACCAAACTCAGCCGTTTCCAATCAAATCCAATTCAAGCCCCTCACAAGGAAAAGCCTACCATATTGAAAGTGGTACGTAAATGTATTGAAAATTTACCATAAAGAAAGCTTCCTCTAATGAAAGTTATACGTATTGAAAGTTCCCTCTCATAATTGTATGTATTGAAAGTTGCCCATAATTGCGGGCATTTTCATATTCAGTATATCTTTTAATTTAAAATATCTCAAAGATTTTATGAAGGATCTTCAAAAAATATTTTCTGTTTACCGAAAATTCTGTTTGTCTTTCTCTTTTATTTCTTTTTTCTCTACCCCCTTGATCTTATTATTATTATTATTATGTATATAGTAGGCGGTCGAAACCGATGAAACTATTTATTTAGTTTGCGTTTATCATAAAAATTTTTGTTTGAAAGATTTTTTTAGAACTTGATTGTTCAACTTATTAGTTGTAATAGAACAATTTGTCACAATCGATAGTCAATGTTTAGTCATTATGTTTTCTCTGTCAAGTTTGTTTTTAAAAGAATTCAAACTTGGTGCTGATATAGTGTCTTCTTGTAGAGAGTTCCAGGGGTATACCACACGGTTTACTAAGAAGTTTCTTCGTGGTAGCTTAGCAGTTTTTTCTTTTTCAAGTTTTTTTGAATCTCCTCTTAACTGTACTCTGTGATTGTAATTGTATATTTCTAAGTTACTAGAATAATATCCCTGAACTATCTTGTACGTTTCAATTATGTCTCCTCTTAATCTTCTCTCTCTCAACGTTGTTAACTGAAGTTTCTTTAGTCTTGCTTCATATGGTTGTTGTGATAGTTCTGGTGGAATTCTTGTAACCCTCCTTTGTACTTTCTCTAATGCCTCTATATCTTTCACATAGTAAGGATTCCATATTGTATGTGCATATTCTAATTTTGGCCTGATGAAACTCTTGTATAATTTTAAAATCATGTCCGGAGATTTATTCTTGAATGCTTTTTGAATTAAATAAATAAAAGAATTGGCTTTTTTTACAATTTCATTTATATGAATTTCCCATTTTATATCGATGCTGATGATGACACCAAGATCTTTTTGTTGATTGACGTGCTGTAGTTCAATGTTGTTTAATTTATATGATTGGCTGTTGTTGTTTGGTCCAATATTTAGTACTGTACATTTATCTGCATTTAGTTTCATTTTCCAAGTAACTGCCCATTCTTCTATTATCTTCAAGTCATCATTCAGCTCTATGTATTGTTCCAAGGGATTTGCAAAAAGCTTGGTATCATCAGCAAAGAAGATTATATTAGTTTTAATGTTATTAGCTAAGTCGCTGACATAGATTACAAAGAGTAGGGGGCCTAGGACCGATCCTTGGGGTCTTTTATGAAAAAGCTTCCTTGATTATTATAGTTTATTGCAATAGCAATGATATATACAACCTGAAACGGAATTAACCGTTACACTGTAAGCCATAACTATAAGAATTAGAAGATGTAGAATGTACCTTGCAGTAAAAGAAAAAGATCTGCTTATAGTGAAGGAGGGTAGCATAGCATAGTATCTCAGTTTAAAGTAACATAATCAATCTAACATTGAAACTTTGTTTCAGCTGACTATCAATATCACTTTTTGATTTGGAATGGTGTAGTACCTCTTCTTGGTCGAAACAATGCATTGTTCTGGCAAAAAGTGTTAAATCTAGTGACAAAGAATTGCTCACTTTGGTGAAATATTCGAGGGCAACACGTGCCGAATAATGCTGAAGTCAGCAGATGAACCTTTAAACAAGAAGATTCTTGGTAATGTCAGTCCAATTCGCGTCACGTCACACCCTTTGTTTCTACTTTTAAAGCTATGAACAAAGTTCTGGAATGTTCTTTCATTACGAGAAAATTTGTAAACTGTAGTTTTGTGTCACTTGCTGGATTGTGTACGTTTTCTAAAAGCAGTAGGAGCAGTCTGAACAGTCAGGAGAGTGCGCACAGAGAATTTATCAAATATTGGAATAAACATGAATTAAATAACATTTCTAATCCCAGATATGCCTCTTTCCTTCTTCAAGCTGTTGTGGACTTTTGATCTAAATGTTTCTAGTGTAAGTAATTTGTACAATTTCTTGTTAATATATGTTGTTATGATTGTTTAAAATGCGTTTTGTTTATATTAATTAATATTTAACTAGCTTTAAAAAGTAAATCTTAGTATTATAAAACTTTTTACTTCCAATTTCATATGCAAAATGACAGAATAAATTAATTTACTCTCAAAGTAAATTTTATCTAGGAAGTAAAAAGTTTTATAATACCGGCCCTTAGTTGATTATATTAAGAAAGTGTCTTGTGAAGAATCAGCTACGATTTTATTTTCAGCAGTTTTGATACACCCTTTTCGTCTAAAACAAGAATCCGCGAAGACTTTTTGGCGTCATTTTTGTTTGACCTATTATTCACTGAGGGACACTGTGTATTGTTTTAGGTATTTACTCCAAATAATATATTTTTCTTCATCATATTCCTGTCTAATTGGTCATTTCTGTTTTTATATTCATGATTACACACAAAAATTAAAATTTAAAAAACTTAAAACGCTAGAAAAAAAATTATAAAAAATATATAAAAAAAAAACAAGTGGGAGAATAGTAAACCGACCTCCACAATTTATGATTGGATAAATACAATAAGGTAGTACGATGTATTCTTGTTAGTATATCTTGAGAAAAAATGCTTTGAACTTTTCAACTCGACAAGTACGAGCTAAGCGCCATAAATTCTCGGCCCGGCAGCAGGGCCGTAGCTACAGGCTTGGGGGCCCTGGGGCAAAAAATAATTATGGGGGCCCCCACGTTATCTTCCCCTTTACCTCTAGACCACTTTCATTTAGCAAGCCTTTATTAATAGAGTTGCTATTTGGTGCTTTTTTCTGTTAAGATAGAAAAATGGGCATTTAAAGGAGTTTAATATAAAACTGTAGAAGTTTGCTAACCAGTTGGCTAAGGCGTTAGCCTTATATCGCGATGTAAAAACTTCTGCACTAGGCGGAGTACCACCAGTTATACGACATGCAAGCATGCATATAAAACTTACGAAGTTAACTGAAAACAGGATTACATTAAATTCTGTTTCCTAGAATTTTTACAGCGACTTTTAAGACAGCGAGTGTAGGAGTGTACGCTATTGTACAGCGGATTCTTGTTTTAGACGAAAAGGGTGTATCAAAACTGCTGAAAATAAAATCGTAGCTGATTCTTCACAAGACACTTTCTTAATATAATCAACTAAGGGCCGGTATTATAAAACTTTTTACTTCCTAGATAAAATTTACTTTGAGAGTAAATTAATTTATTCTGTCATTTTGCATATGAAATTGGAAGTAAAAAGTTTTATAATACTAAGATTTACTTTTTAAAGCTAGTTAAATATTAATTAATATAAACAAAACGCATTTTAAACGATCATAACAACATATATTAACAAGAAATTGTACAAATTACTTACACTAGAAGCATTTAGATCAAAAGTCCACAACAGCTTGAAGAAGGAAAGAGGCATATCTGGGATTAGAAATGTTATTTCCAATATTTGATAAATTCTCTGTGCGAACTCTCCTTCACTATAAGCAGATCTTTTTCTTTTACTGCAAGGTACATTCTACATCTTCTAATTCTTATAGGTATGGCTTACAGGTATACGATATGAATTTGTCTTTATGCTTTGGAGGCCAATGAGTACTTTTCTTCTAAAAACGCCGTGGCATAGCTACCATATTGTCAAACCACGCGGCCGCGGAGGGCCCTGACGTCAAGGGGGCCCCTGATGTCAAGGAGGCCCAAACAAATACCAAACACACTGGCAGTGGCTAGGCGCCGCCATTAACCTGATAACCTGATTAGAAAAAACTACAAGCATTATAAAACATAGTAATAATTTTTAACTCGCCTCTGTTCAAATAGTACTTTCTACTTTACCGCGTGCAGTGGTGACAGTGCTACTAGAGTTCCTGACCCAGGAAATTCCCGGAGCACAAGTCCCGGGAATTACTCCATTTTTTGTCGTCTCTAGTTCCGGAAAAAGATACACGGTACTTTTGTATACTAGCTATTCAATTAAAATCTTTTCTTTAGAATTAAGGTTTAATTTGATGAGCAAATTATTTGTCGCTTTGTATAGATGGTTTTCTTAACCAGTTTTCTTGAGAGTAGTAAAAAGTTTGCAAATATACAAATTATTTACAATCAAGTCTATAAACAATCAATAAAGGTAAAGGGATTAGTTTCAGTAAGAAAGTACCGTTAGGTATGATGCCTGGCCACAGCACTCTTGATAAGTAAACTTGTAGTTTTTATTCGGTTAGATTTAAAAAGGGTCTCCATCTGGAATTTCCTCTCTTATTTATAAACAGGTAAGGTAGTCTTCTTAAAGAACTAAACAGAATGTTTTTACTTAAAAATTCATTTTGAAGTATGGTCTTCATTTCTTTAACAACCGGTCGTTTTCAATAGATAAAGGGCTCCAAGAAAATTTTGATAGTTT
The DNA here is from genome assembly GCA_929113105.1 of Agrypnus murinus. Lineage (NCBI taxonomy): Eukaryota > Metazoa > Arthropoda > Insecta > Coleoptera > Elateridae > Agrypnus > Agrypnus murinus. The sequence goes on from OV816030.1 coordinate 83,064,048, forward strand.
TTGTAATGACAACAGTGATGCTTTCATAATTAACTGCTTATAGTGTGTATTTACTAGATTTCTGAATTTGTTTCATCTGACTTTTACTTACCTATTAATTTTATAAATAAAATGTTTTCTGTTTAGATTCAAGATGAAAATAAACCAAATCGTAGTTTGAAATCGTTTTATAAATTTAGAAACGGCCAGGCGCGGCCTGGCCCACCGGGATACCGGGAGTTTCCCGGTGGGCCTTTATAAAGTTGCCTCAAAGGGCCCTACGACACGGCTGAATTTAAGGTTATCAACAATTAAATTATATTTAAATAGAAACAATATACCTCGCTGCTGTTCAACTCTACCACACCTGACCAATAGCCAATAGTTTTTTAGCCTTGCGAACCATTCAAGAACTTGCTAATTTAGAAGAATCGAAGAATCCTGATGTTGCAGATACGTTGTGTAATCATATTTATATTAATAACGTAATTTGGGGATATGACTTTGTAGGTTTTGCCTAGAAACTTCAATTCTATCTTTATTAAGGTTATAGGTCTTCATTGGTACCCCATGGCCCACGTTTTTTCTACTTGTGTCACCCTATAGATCGCTCTTGCACAAAAAGAAATATCTTATCGGAAGTAGCGCGGATTTACGATCCTTTAATATTTTAAACCCCAGTGATTCTCTTTGCACAAAAAATGTTGATGCAGCAATTATATTTAGTATAGAAATAATTTAATACTCAACTTAAATACATTTATTTATATTGCAAGTTCCCGGTACACTGCGTGTAATCGGTTCCGTCAAAATCCAAATAGAAATAAAACACATAAGGCGCACATGTGCCATAATAACTAAATAAATATTAAATGTTTAAATCTCTTCATTCTTATTCATATTATGCGTCTTCATTCCATAAATTGAGAAACAATATTCGTGAAAAACATTGAGGAAAATTGACAAGAAGTGTTCAATCAGTACACGACAGTGCACCAGTTCACACTGCCGCAATTTCACAAGCTCCTATTCGCGAATGCGGCTTTGAAGCATTGGATCATCCAACATACAGTCCGGATACGGCTCCTAGTGACTATTATTTACGAGAGTGGTTTGATAAGTCAGTGACTTTTTGAATTTCCCGCGCAGTAACTTTAAATGCAACACTGCTCGCGTCAACTCCCATCTATGGATAGCCACTGTAAGATTTTGAGAAGGCTGCGCCATTTAGTTTGTGTTTGACAGCCATTGAAAGCAAACAACCTCGTGAATTTTAACGAAAATGGAGGAAAGTTAATTTCGTGTGCTGATTAAGCATTATTTTTTGCGTAAAAAACCATCACCGAAACCAAGGAAAGGCTTGATAAATACTATGGGGACTCTGCACCGCCCAAAAGAGGTCGTCACGGCAGAAATCGTCGATAAAATCCATGGAATATTCTTCCGATCGGAGAATGAAAGTGCGTGAGGTGGCTGAGGCTGTAGGCATCTCAACTGAGTGGCTACATCACATTTTACATGAATATTTGGGCATGAAAAAGCTATTCGTGCGATGGGTGCCGCGATTGCTCACACTCGACCATAAGTGCAACCGTTTGACCACTTCAAAGGAGTGTTTGGCGATGTTCAGCCGCAATCCGAACGAGTTTTTGCGGCGTTTCACTATCGTAGATGAAACATGGATCCATCACACTACACCAGAGACCAAGGAACACTCAAGACAGTGGGTTTCTCCGGGTGAATGTGCAACAAAGAAGGCCAAGGTGTCATTCAAATCGATTACCTTGAAAAGGGTAAAACGATCACCGGCGAATATTATTCAGAGCTTTTGGGCAGATTCGATATTGATTTGAAGCAGAAACGACCGCATTTGGCGAAGAAAAAAAGTACTGTTCCATCAAGACAATGCACGGGTGCACACGTATGTAGTCACCATGACAAAAATCCATAAATTGGGCTACGAACTGCTACCCCATCCAGCATATTCTCCAGATTTAGCCCCCTGTGACTATTTCCTGTTTCCAAACCTGAAGAAATGGCTGGGCGTTAAGAGATTTGGGTCGAATGAAGAGGTCATCACTGAAACAAATGCCGATTTTGAGGGCCTTGAGAAAACCTATTATTTGAAAGGAAAAACTTCAGATTATTTTTACAAGGGCATTGAATTATTAATCCCATGTTGTAATAAGTGTATTGACATTAGGGAGGATTATATTGAAAAATAAAAATTATATTTTACCAAGTTTATTTTTTCTGTACCAGGCCGAGAATTTATGGTGCTTACCTCGTACCTATTTATTTTTGCAAAAAATTTCTTCGATTTCTTTTTCCATTCTTGCAATTTCCAGTGGAGGTTCACACACTTCTATAGCCAAAGCTTCCATAGAAGTTGATTGCATCGCCCCAACACATAGCCCTAACCTGAGTGTCTAGTTTGAATTGCTTATCACAATCAAAACTTTGGGACAGCCTCAACATCTTCTAGTCTGAGGGAAGACGACTTCATAGGTTATAAAAATAACATGTTTGTATGATATATACTATTTGTATAATTTAATAGAAAATAATATAATTACTACATACAATAATTAATTATTAACTTATAATTACATTCAGAATAACTCTTTTCTAAACAAAAATTTTAAAAATCAAAAATAACACTTTTCGTTATGTAAAAAAGATCAGTTCTATTTTTAAATATTCAAAATCACAATATTACCTACAATTTTTTAGAACTTAAATACACATAATATTGTGTAGTAAACATGGAACAATCAATCTACATACGTTAAAGCAAGAGGATTCTCTATTCCAATTACTAAAGCTGACAATTCATACACACAATTTATGACCTTACACAATTCGATTTTATTGATTTTCCTTTTGTATTAATATATAAACACCAAGTTTTCTTACTGATGATATATAACGCTGTGCTCGGACTGAAAATGTTTTACACTCGGATTAACACAACATGTCAACTCGAAAAAACTGTCTTGTAGTAATTAATATAAATTAAAGATTGCACCACACGATTCACTCTATACACTTATGGAAGTTTACACAGTAGGATAATAAGTTGTATTTGTTGGAGGAGGGTTTTGAGGAGGTGGAGCAGAGCCGTACTGATAGTCTGTATAATTAGGTGGAGGTGGCGGTTGTCCCGCAGGCGGATAAGGATTTGGTGGTGGCGGAGGAGGATACTGTTGTGGGTATGGTGAATGATGATAAGGAGGATACATAGGTTGTGGAGGTGGTGGTGGTCCATAATCATATGGAGGTGCTTGTGGAGGTGGTGGGTATTGAGGTTGAGGGGGATAATTTTGAGGAGGGTACATTCCATAGTTATACTGGGGTGGTTGTTGTTGAGGAGGATAACCATAATCATATGGTGGTGGCTGAGGTGGATATGCATTGTATCCTTGATGTGGAGGTGGATGGTATGGCTGCATATTGTAACCATAATAACCGTTATAATTGTAATCTTGGTTTGGAATGTCAGATTTTATGGATTCCGGAGGAATTGTCTGCATTGATTGTGCTGCAGATGTTGAAGGTTCTTGGACTGATGGTTCGTCTTGGTAGTGTTGGTCTAGATCTTCAACATCTTCAACAGCATCTAAATCTTGAAAACCATCCGATTCTATTGGTGTTAGGCTTGATGTATCCGAAGTGGATTGAAGCTTGTCGTCTTCTTGGTATGAATTAGCAATGTCAGTTATATCCTACAACAAAATAATAGAATTAATATACAGTGTGGAAAATATCTTAAATATCTCCTGAAATATAAAAAAAATTAAATTTAATAACGACTTTGTTTTAAAACAATATTAAAGGTGATGCAGGAAAATTCTTAAAAAAGAAGTTTTTATTGTTAATAATTAAAAATATCAATTTGCTTTCAATATGATCATTTCGGATACTGTTATTTAATAAATCCTTCCTTCAGTTGAAATAACATTAATAGTTAAACTGCAAAATATAACATTTTATTAATATAAGTTTATAGGTATGGGAGAATTTTTTTTTGTAATATACTTACAAGTTTGTTGTTTATAAAAGCTAAATTATAATGTTTTAATATTTTGTGGTGTAATTAAGGAGGATACAGCGGAGATTCTACATAGGCTCTAACAAGAAATACCAATCGATGAAAAAATAACACTGCAAAGAAATCAGTCGATTTTGTTGGCAGCAATGTTTGGTTTCAGCTTTCGGAGTTTGAGTTGACATCCTAACCTCCAAATGTCAATCCCAAAATATAAGTGGAAACATTTTGAATGTTTTGTAATTTTGTGTGCAATTACAGACGGGAATTCTATTTTTTAACTTTTGTTTATTCTAAAGATTACAATCGGCTAAGCAGATTCAAGAAATATACCAGGTGGGGCAATAGTATGGGGAAGTCTGATAGCTCCTAAACGGTAACAGCTAGAAAAATCGTTCTAATGCGGATGTAAACAGTCGATAGAGGCACATCTAGAGAAATTATTTTCAAATATACAGGGTGTTGCAAAAAACTGATGAAGTGATGAGAAAACTTTTTTTAAATAGAATGCCCCAAATATTTTTGCATATTTAACACCTCTCTTGGCAGGTTTATTCATATCTAAAATTTTAGCGCCATATAATGACCGGTTTAGAAGTTATACATTTTTTTTCAAAACAATTGAGTTTTACATTATCCCACTCAACAGTTTACCGATTTCATGGCCACAACTGTAAAGACGAATTTAAGTAGGGATTTTGTTGCAGGGGCTTGTAGGGTGCTCTTCTTTAAAAGAAAATGAACCCACTATGGACAGGGTGTTCAAAAATAATTTTTAAATTTAGAGAACTTCAAAGCTAAAATTCACAACTTTTTCAAATAACCCTGTATATTTTGTACCTTTGTGATGCAGAATTAAATAACAAACATTTTTTGTAGGTACGCCCCTATAGTTATCTGTAACCACTTTTGATTTATTGAGAAAAAACTGCAAGAAGTACACAATTAAAAACAATTATTTAATTAGTTGTCAAGTGTGTTGGTTGTTTTTGTTCAACAAAACATTAAAGCATCTAGCAATTGTTGTGCACATATGCAAAACGTACATTTCTCGTAGTTATCGACCATCAGTGTTTAGTTCTAGTAGGTGTTTTAGTTTTTCAAAATGAATTTTAGTAATGAAGAACTTGTAGACATGACTTTTTCTTTGGGCGTCGGAAAGAAATTGTTTGCTTGCCCGCAGAATTTACCACCAACGGTATCCTGAACGGAGGCTCCCTAAAGTTCACGGTTTTCAAAACCTGCTCGATAGATTTGTGAGGACCGGCAATGTACAGTATGAAAAAAGTGAATGAATTAACAATATTGTGAATGAAAAAAATGAGTTAATCTGTAAGAGTAAGTAGACGTTCTGTTGGTCGAATCTTAAAGAAAAATAAGTTTCATGCATATCACATTCAAATGCACCAGGAATTAACTGATGACGATTTTCTAAAATGTTTACAGTTTTGTAATTGGGCCATAGGTAAAATGCAAGATGATGCTACATTCTTCAACAATGTTTTGTTCACTGATGAGGCAACGTTTCATAAAAATGGATTTGTTAAAAGGCACAATTTCCATTATTATGCTACAAAAATCCCCACTTTTTCAGACAACTTGATAACCAGCACAGATGGTCCATAAACGTTTGGGGGTAATTATTGGAGAACATGTAATAGGGCCACATTTTTTTGATGGTACATTAACTGGAGCTATTTATCTTCATTTTTTGGAAAACTATCTGCCACAATTATTGGCGAACCTTCCTCAAAGGATCCGAAATGGGATGTGGCTTCAGCAAGACGGTGCTCCACTGCATTATTTACATGCAGTAAGAGATCACCTAAATAATATCTACCCACATCAATGGATTGGAAGGAATGGACCCACTAAATGGCCTGCGAGATCTCCTGATCTTAAAAAATGGATTTTTTTTTATGGGGATATGTGAAAGAAATTGTTTATACAGAAACACCAACAACAATCCAAAATATGAAGGATAGAATAATACATGCTTTTAGAAGTATCACGCCGGCAATGTTAAGAAACGTACAAAGATCGTTCCAAAGGCGCATCGAAATGTGTGTCCATGCAAATGGGCAACATATGGAGCATTTGTTATAGTTTTTTCTTTTGTTTTACTTGAAAAACCTTGATTTTTAAATAAATAATTTTTTAATTGTGTACTTCTTGCAGTTTTTTCTCAATAAATCAAAAATGGTTACAGATAGCTATAGGGACGTACCTACAAAAAATGTTCGTTATTTAATTCTGCATCACAAAGGTACAAAATATACAGGGTGTTCCATTTGAAAAAGTTGTGAATTCTAGCTTTGAAGTTCTCTAAATTTAAAAATTAATATTGAACACCCTGTACATGGTGGGTCCATTTTCTTTTAAAGAAGAGCACCCTACAAGCCCCTGCAACAAAATCCCTACTTAAATTCGTCTTCACAGTTGCGGCCGTGAAAGCGGTAAACTTTATAACTTCTAAACCGGTCATTAGATGGCGCTAAAATTTTAGATATGAATAAACCTGCCAAGAGAGGTGTTACATATGCAAAAATATTTGGGGCATTCTATTAAAAAAAAATACCTTAAGCGTGTCACACTTTTTTGCAACACCCTGTATATTTGAAAATAATTTCTCTAGATGCACCTCTATCCACTGTTTACATCCATATTAGAACGATTTTTCTAGCTGTTACCGGTTAGGAGCTATCGGACTTCCCCACACTATTGCCCCACTCGGTGTGAAAAAATTGTACCTCGAGAACCGCAGCCCTGGGCAAACGCACATAGCTGCTAGGCTTAAAGTTGCGCAATTTGTTATTTATAAGACAGTCTGTATATGCAACATCAAGCAAGCCACCAAGTTTCATTGAATTTAGCCAGAATCTGGTGTCATACTATTCTTCCAAACTTTCCGTTTTCACATATTGTAACTCTAAAATTTTATGTAAATATAAATGGGGATTTCCATTTATAAAGCATTAAAATTTATTTTTGTACACCAAGAGTACGCCACTGTAAAAATAAATTAATCACTCCGAAATACGGAAAATTTATGTAACTGTCTGAGCATTTTTGCAAAAAGAAAATATTTTAGGAGATATTTAAGGTTTTGCAGACCTTTCTTCCACACATCATGTATAAGACGGTTTATTACTGTTTGCATATTTATTTACCTGTATCCGCTGTTTAGTTTCCGAAATCAAGCTGGATGTAGATTGTTCCAGTTGCTGAAGTGCAGAACCAGATGATTTTGCTCCTCTTGCTTTTTGATTTAAGTTGCCACGTTGGTTAGGTTTCAATTGAACATTTTGGTGTTGTGGTGTTTCAGCCCTAGGCTGCGATTTTTGACCCATATTTCTATCATTCTTCGGTGTTGAATACCTTTCCATAGTGATTTCATCACCCATCAACCTTTGATTAATATCATTCGGTAGAGGCCTGTTTTTCTGAACAGGCATAATATTTTTATTTCTACTTTCTAAGTCATCCTCTTTATTCATAGGAGGACCTTCTAATTCCAACTTTGATTGATTTACAGCTCTGGCTATTTCATTACCGATTTGATATGGTTTTGTTTTCGCCATCTGAACTTTTCGTGAAACACTTTGTATTCTTGAAACTAAATTAGGAACAGCTTGTCGCACACTTCGCATATTTAATTTTGCAAGACCTGGACTGAATGGTCTTACCATTCGTTTTGGTGGCATTAAAGGTAAGCCAGGTGGTGCCTTTAATGCAGGTGGAAAACTGGGTTGTTTCATTATTTTACCAGCATCATCTTCGGCTTTTCCACGAACTTTGATTGCTGTTTTTATGGCCACTATTTTACCATTTTCTAACTGCATGTAAACACCTTTTGGAGATTTAAGTACAAGAACTTTCTGACCTGCTTTCAAAATAATATTGCTTTTATCTGGTTGATTTGTAGGAATAACAACGTCGAGTGGTAGTGTCATCTCTTGGGCAGTCATACCCTGCCGTTGCCAATGTTCTGCTGGAATCCATCTAGATGGTCTTTCGCCTCCTTGTTGCATTGGACGTACTGACGCAACAGGTCGATGGCTACGAGCCGCTGCTGCCAGACTATAAGCTGGCTGCCGAGCTGCCTGTTTTTCACGTTCATATCCTTTTTTAGCAAGTCTTTTCTCTTGTAGAGATAACTGTTTATCTTTACGATCAACAAGTAGAGATTCATGTTGAAATGGTGGCTTGTTAAGTCGATTGCCATAAAGTTCAAGTACTTTTTGTAATACTACATCGATATAATTGTCTTTTACAACTGACCAGTCTTTTTCTTCTCCCTCTTTGGTGTCATCAAAACACAATGTGCTTACATCTTTCATAGTTAAATGTGCATCTGGATTACATTCATCAACTACTCGATCCGACATACCTGAAACAACATTTGTGTTAATTACGTGTATTTTTTTCATCGACAATGTACATCAAAGCTTTGAGGTCTTCAGAAAATTGAAATTTGCTTATAAAGTTGTTTATGTAGGTTTTAGAATTTATTTTTAAAGAATATTGTCTTAAGAATATTGAAGATTTATGAGCATTTTGGAAAATTTTAAATTTTTGTGGTGAAAAAATACTTTTTACTAAAATGCAGCTCTCACAATATGTTGGGACATTCCACGAAAAATGGTAAAAAACTAGAAAAAAATGAACTGTCTGCAATAAATTTCTAGATCACATGATAAGAAGCTGCTATACGAGGATAGATCGGAATGTTTCTAGAATGAACCAGAAGATGGCGTTATGCGCGCGTGCTGATCACTTGTTTTGAAAGCACCACTGTTCGTACAACAGTTGTCAAATTTTCAAACGGATTGGATATAAACATGCCGTTACTATCGATTCAAGTAAACAATTTGTGCATTTTCTTAATCATGAATAAAAACGAGTTCCGTGCAGTGATAAAATATTTCTTTTTTAAAGGCTTAAATGCTAAACAAATAAAAACGGAGTTAGATGAAGTTCATGGTAAGTCTTCGCCTTCGTTTGCAACAGTTGCAAACTGGGTTGCTGAATTTAAAGCAGTAGAACAAGTATAGAGGATGCACCACGTTCTGGCAGACCAAAGACAGCTACCGATGACGAAACAATTGAAAAAGTCCATGAAATCGTGATGAAGGATCGCCAAATAAAGTTGAGAGAGATAGCAGAGAAAGTAAGCATTTCATACGACCATGTACATTGCATCTTACATCAACATTTGGACATGAGAAAGCTCAGTGTTAGATGAGTGCCGCATCTGCTGACAATCAACCAAAAGCGAGTTCGAATGACCATTTCTCAGCAATGTCTAGACATGTTCAAACCTAATGAAAAAATCTTTTGTGACGTTTTATAACTGTTGACGAAACGTGGTGAGCCAACTCCAAAGAAGGCAAAGACGATTTCGTCTGCTGAGAAAGTCATGGCTACCGTATCTTGGGATTTCCGAGCAATAATTTTTATTGATTACTTCCAACACGGGAGGACAATAACGGGCGGGTATTATGCGTCGTTATTAGACAGACTGAACAAAGAAATCAAAGCTAAAAGGCCTCATTTGGCCAGGGCCGGCGTAAAGCTTTTGCGGGGCCGGGTTCAAAAATACACTTGACCTAAAACAACTTCTAAACACATTATTACATATTGCAATAAGATCATAGAGTACATAAGATCATAGGAAGCCGCGCATGGGCGCACTTTTTGAAGCAGAAGCGACGAAGGAGCGAGTAATTCATTTGCGCGAATGCGTCGAAGATGACAGCGCATCAGGCTTTGCAAGAAAATTTTTTGAAACAAACTTTAATAATAAAAAACGTTATTAACTAAAATCTGTAATACTGTTTCGAATTCAAAGTAAACAAAACCAAGTCTTGTTGCCAATAGATGGCGCTCGTACATTTGTCAGTGTAGAGACCCTTTAATCAGAGTCTGGCCAAGGCAGCCATTTTATATCACAACACGTGGCGCCAAATTTGAAAAGTACAGAAATAGTTACACGACCAAATATTGGCGCGCATGTAAACAGTATTTGACTCAATTAAAAATCTCGAAACAGTGGGTTTTGTATATAAAACATATTTAGCAGTAAAATTACATTATAATGAGGATATCAAAATCAAAATATTATATCAAAAATATTAGACATAAAATGGCGGGCACCTTGGCAACGCATTGGCCAGACTCTAATTCAAGGGTCTCTATGTCAGTGTAGTCACTACATCTAGTTAGAGTCACTCTATATTACTTATAAGAGTTGAGCCAACGCGAATGTCAATCCGCCATTTTAGATCCAAAAATATACATTGCAAAAATTATTGGTTATGTTTGCCTGGCAAATGCCAAATGTTTCATAACCTGACATTTACTTCATTATAATTTACCATAGCTTATTTGAATTGATTAATATAATAAAATTCGTAAATAGAGTAATATATATTCATATTTTATTTGCAAAATTGAGAAAAGAAGAAACTACTGTCAGCTACAAAAAAACTGTTAATGTCTCTTGTGCTCTAGTCAATTTCCATTTGAATTATTTCCGTAATAAAAACACTTGGAAAGCAGTGAAAATATTTTGCTTTATTTAATCGTTTTATTTCAGAGTTATTACTCAGTAACATATTTTGCATATTTTATCAAATGGGCTGACCAAGAAAGATATTTTTAACTTCAAACTGTCGACTGATAAGTTTTTTGTAAAGAATCCTCGACCACCTATTTCACTAAAGTTTTCGAAAATGTATGGCATACATTCAGGCAATAACATTTTTGTGTTAATATGTGCTATTCTGGAATGTGGAGACAATGCATAATTAGAAGACTCCATATTACTAGTGAATTACAACTTGTACCTATCGAGATCAATCATTCAAAACTAAAAGATCTTCAAGCCCTTTGTAAAGTATTATCTAATATAGAACACCGTGGTTTCTATGATATTCTGGACACTAATGAAGACCCAGGTGACGTTGTCGAGGGCGACAACAGCAGACTTACACATATTTTTTCTCTCATGCTAGAGATATGAATCTTTTGTTTAAAAAAGTATATATTTTAGTTTTTTTTAATCTGCCAGACCGATATATTCTAATTAAAATGTATCTTATGTTTAATAAAAAAGTAACAAATCTGTTTTGCAAATTTTCGTCAATAAAATCAGGAAGTATTTTTTTTTTTACAAAGATTAGTTAAAGTATCACAAGTTTTATTAATATCTTAACCTGACAATATTGTTTCGACACTTTATAATAAGCAGGATGAAAAATATTGTATGAAAAGAAAATAAGAAAATCAGAATAAATAAAGTGTCGAAACAATATTGTCAGGTTAAGATATTAATAAAACTTGTGAAACTTTAACTAATCTTTGTATTTATATTATATTTCATTATTATGGAGTTCCACAAAGTAAGGCTGGAGACAGTAAACGCTATTTTTTTAAATTTATTTCATAAAAAAATGAATACTAAGGTCCGTTTGCCGAGACCTGTCACAAGACGTAAATACACTTGAAGTTAGCACTAAACAAACTATAAGCGATGCTATTGGTCGGCACGCACTTGGTCTCATTAACGCTTAAACTACTTTACATAAATGCGGAAACACGTATAATGCAATCACTTCTCGTTAAGGTTTGTACTGTGCAGTTTGTTTCGTAAGAGTGTTGTGTTTGTGTAAGTGTTCAAGAATGGCGGAAAATCAAGAAAATACTCCTTTGAAAAGGAAACAAGTTGCAATTACCAGACGCGAAAAGGAGATCATCAAGAGCATCAAATTACAATTTTACGCCAACCTCCGTACCATTGTGATTTAAACCCAATAGAAAAAATTTGGGCCCAAATTAAAGGATTTGTGACAGTAAATAATACTACGTTTAAACTAAAATATGTAGAAAATTTATTAAAGGAATCGCCAACGTAAGCGCAGAAGATTGGGAAAAATGTGTGAGGTATGCCCAAAAAATTGAACAAGAAATGTGGAACCTTGACCATATAATTGATGTTCTTGTGGAAAAGTTTTTACTGTAAATACAGGGGCGTCGTCCGATTCAGACACGAATTATACATATACATAGTGATGCCTGGTAAGTTGATTTATTTAAAAAGAAAAAATTCTTAGTTTGCTGATGTAATTTTTTCGGTTCGCAGAATAAAAAGATTATTTGCCGCGGACGCTGTTTAAAAATTGCTCTTTTGAAGACAAACACCTCTTTTAAACTAGGCTTTGTTAAGTTTAAATAGCGAGTGACAAGTTTGATTTAATTGTGGTGTATTCAATTTTCATCAGTATCACTTTCCATTCCATATTATGCTGTAACCGTAAAAGTGAGTTAAGCGCACACGGTACGCAAACACGCATCATCATAAATGAAGCTTCAAGGGTCAGCTAACTTCAAGTGTGTTTACGTCTTGCGACAGGTCTCAGCGAACAGACTTCAGTCAATTCTAGTTTGCCAACAACGACACAGTAAAACAAATCATAACAGAACTTAAGAATTAATAACTACACTTAAATATTCAACTAACCTAAGTATAAACTATAATAAATTATTTAAATACAATTAGTAACATAACTTTGATAAAACACTATATTTTTATTGGTTATTCCAAAAAGGTGGTTTCTTAGTATAAACACCGAACTTTTTAGAATTTTTAAAACAATGGTATTATCCAAAGAATTCACTAACTTAAAAGTCTTTTCTAAATTTAATATAATTTTTGGTCAATGTTAAAGATTTTTAGTATAGACCAGATGGACAAGTGAATACCAACTTGTCCAGGAATGAGAGTATGGGTAGTATGGAAAAAAACGGCAAGAAACTGACATTACAAAAGCATTATTTAACACTGTTTTTAGGAGAATCTTTTTGGATATTTAAGCAATACAATCAAACTGGGATTTTCAAAATTTTGTAGCTTGCGACCAGAAAATGTTTTGCTATTAAAAGACACTCCATCGGAGCAATTTAAACTCACATGAGAATTTTGCGAGAATAAACCTAAAGGGACTTAAAATAAGCTATTCACAAAAATTTTGGCAAGATATGTTATGCTATATTTCGTTAAATTCATGTTGTTGGCAGAATACTTGTGACGAGTGTTGTAACCTAAAAAAACTGAGCAAACCGAATGATATATCTAGAGCTGTTATTTGAAAGGAATGGGTTAATACAGATGATAAAAAGGTTAGGTTAGGTTTACACGAAACAAGCTCAAGAGAATTATTTGAAAAAATTAAAGAAGACTTCATTGATTTTGTGCATATGTTTACATAAAAAAAATTTAGAGTGAAGAAGTCCAGAGTGCATTATGGGCAAGATCAAGCATATTCACAATTGCAGTTTTTTTTTAAATCAATGTCAGTCATATGTTGTTATTCCAATTGTCACCACAAAGACAAAGACTCTTCTCAAGACTCTTACTATTCCCAGTATGAAAATCAGTTATATTTTAAAAACTCAATAAATTCAGAGATCGCATCAAGAAACATGGCAAAACATTGAAGCAAGAAAAGGGATATCACGTTTTCACCTCATAATACGCGACTCAAATAAAATTTGATGAAAAAAACTTTCTTTGGACAGTAAAGAAACAGTTTTCCATCTAAAGAATGTCCACGTGACAGGACAAAATTTTTTGTATTAGTCAATTGTACACTATGTAACTTTTTTCTTTTGTAAGTCACATTAAAGAGTCAATTTCTTATTATAAATTTAGATTTATGTTTTAAACGTTGTAGCTTTGCTGAAAATATCAAATTAAAAGTGTTTTCCAGAAATATGGTACTTTTACTGTCGGTTACGTGATGCAGTGATAAATTCTCTATTATAACTTTTCAAAATCCTACATAATATGTAGGATATAGTATATTATACTAAGTATTTATTTTATCAAAATATGTGCTATATATCCTTTCCTTTAGCGTTTATATATTTTAAAATGGCACAAAACCCCAGCCAGCACTAAGACGTCATAATGTCGCCGATTTTTCAGCAGTAACGACGTCAAATTGTTTTTATAAATCTAACATCATTATGTCACAGCCCAAAGACGTCAATACAAGACGTCATTAAAACGTCCTATACAAGGACTAAGACAGTAATTATAAATAAATAGTTGAATATTGGAAATAACATTTATTATATACTACAGTCAAAACATCTCTATATTGTGACCACCTGCTTAATATGACCAGTATTCCTTGGCCCCTGTTAAAATAATATCTTTTCAATGAAACTTGTACGTATTGTATTCTACGTCCAAAAGACGTCGTTGAAGACGTCTACAATATTGACTTAAAAATAACGTCATTATAACCTCAGTGTGCTGGCTGGGACAATTAACACTTGGCTGTATTATTTGAAACATAAACGAATGATTACGTAACAATGGAAAACGTATGGTTCATTTCAAAGTTTACGTCTACGTCATCTGAAATATAACAAATGCTAGGCCCTGAGAGTCACACAGAGTATGAAATAATCTGGAGTAATGAATTTATATTTTTTACAAAAGCTTAGTTAACATCTATGCATTTATACATGTAGTGGAGTAACGCTAAGCAAAAAAAGAGCGTTATCTAGGAACTGGTCCAAACTACTTCGATTTGAATAATTCTTTTTCTAAAGTCTTGTAAATATAAAATACTAAAACCTTTACAAATTAGAAATTGACGCTCAGAACGGGAAATGTGGCGAAACTCGAATAACCTAAAAATCTTCCAAGTGGTCTTGCACCGGTTGCTGGACCATCTCATAACAGAATAATTTTTGGTGTGTTATCACATCTATGTATTGGTAGTTCGAAGCCACCATTAATTTATTTTTATTCCTTTTGGTTTAAATACGGCAGCCATATTTGTTTCGTGGTGCACGACGTTTCTTGCAGTTTTCTATGTAAACGAAAATATTGATATCTCAAGAACAGTTGGTCGTAGGAAGTCGCGATGAAAACCATGACCATTGACAGCTGTCAACTGTCAAAAGTTTTTCTGACAGTTTGAATTTCATCATATTCGTGTTCAGTAGTTTCAATAACATAAGTATACAAATTTTACAGTTAAAACATACGAGGATAAAAAGTTCCTCTAGCATCTCATTTTTCCTTAGTTTATGATTTACCAGTGCCAGAAGAACAAAAAGTATCTTTAACACTCCTCAAGTTGCTGCTGTATTAGACCAAGTTAGGCCAATCAGTCATATTAGTAGTTGGAACTATTAACTGTTGGAATATAACTGTTTCATTAAGTTCAGTTTGCAGATCTATAATGGAAGTGAGAAAAGAATCTGCTGTAGAAGAAAAGGAAACTATTAGTTTTGATGAACCTTTATTGTTACATTGGGATGGTAAATTAATGCCTGATATTGATGGATCTAAAAAAAGAGTTAATCAGATTGCTATAATAGGGTCGTTTCACAATTTTGAAACTTAACGTTTTTACATTCTATATAATTAGTAATAACTACGTATTTTTTTCAAAATTTTTAGCGCAGCCGTTAGCGAGATATTCAATTTACAATTTTTAATTTTTTTATCCTTTTCTAGTACAACAACGTCATCGTCCTCACATGCACTGTATTAAAACTAAATATATAAGTTGGCAATACGAAATCATTTGACAACAGTTGTGTTTATATTTACGTGCATATGTTGATAACTTGATACGTTTGAATCAGCTGTTGTTTTATTATACATGTTCAGTAAAACCAGTAATGCGACGGCCGTATTTATTAATTAGCGGAAAAGAGAAAGTGAATTTTATTAATATACGTGAATGATTAAACAAGTTAGCATGTTTTATTCAAGGTTTATTAATATTTAATATGGATTTCAAGAAGTGTTTCGTGCTGTCGTATACAAACGCGTCTTTGAACAGTACTATTTAGTACGACGTACGTTTTATTTTATTTTACCTAATTCTTTTTAATTTTTTACCGGTATCGGAAAAACGTGGTGGTTGGCCGTTGGAAGAACTAACATTTTATTATGCAATTCTGGTACAGTACAGTATATTATCTGAACACTTATACACCGTGTTTGTTGTAACATTTGCTATAGGGAATTAGTATGGGAAATATGCCAAATAGTTCGTTCTCGAATAAAAGTCGGTGAAATTAATAGTTGCAATCGATAGATAAGATATTCAAACGTACTATCCAAAAATATTACCCTTAATAACAATTCCAATTCTTCAGAAACTATAAATTTACGAATTATTTGCAAAATATTAATTTAAAAGCCGAAACTTGAAAAGTCGACGCCGCGCGCCTTGCCTGCTTGGTTCAATGGTAAACGTGACTTGCTAAAACGCATGGACTCGTGGAATGAAAGATCGAACCCCATTACCAGCAATACTTTTTTAAATTTTATTTGTCATTAATCTTTAATTTAATAACAATTTAAATAATTTGTTATTATTCTTTTATTCGAAAAATGTACAAGAAATAATAAATTAGAAATAAAAAATAATGATACCCAATTAATTAGACCCTAGTTCAAAAATTCTATTTACGTATTTATTTCAAATTAAAATAAATAAAATGTACAATAAGTACTTGTCAATACTGAAACTTTAAATGTATTTAAATCATCAGGATTTTGAGTATTAATAAACTAATATTGTAGTATGCAGTGTATGAAAAAGCATCATCAGTTTTCATTTCTAATTTATTATTTCTTGTACGTTTTTTCGAATAAAATAATAATAACAAATTATTTAAATTTTATTAAATTAAACATTAATGACAAATAAAATTTTAAATAAATCTTGGTTGTAACGGGGTTCGATCTTGCATTCCACGAGCCCGTGTGGTTTAGCAAGCCACGTTTACCATTGAACCACGGAGGCAAGTCGCTTCGACTTTTCAGGTTTCGGCTTTTAAATTAATGTTTTGCAAATAATTCGTGAATTTATAATTTCTGAAGAATTGGGATTGTTTTTAAGGGTAATATTTTTGGACAGTACATTAGAATATCTTATCTATCGATTGCAACTATTAATTTCACCGACTTTTATTCGAGAACGAACTATTTGGCATATTTCAGATTTCCCATACTAATTTCCTATAGCAAATGTTACAACGAACACGGTGTATAATTTATTTTCTTGCATGTTTTTGCTTGTAGTTTGATTAAAGACAGTCTGTCTTCATTATCCCTTTTTCTTTTAAGAGAAAACGTGGAACACGCACGCTTTGTTTAAAGTACAGTGACTGATTTGATCGGGTCCTGTCGCGCCTCACGTTCGGTTTATCTGCTCGTTGCTGGCAAAGATTTCCAGTATTGCCAATGTTACGAATGCAAATCGCGTCCCATCTTGAATAGTACGATGACGTCAGCGGTGTAAAAAAGGACGGAAAATATTTAAACTTCTTATTATTCTTATTATTAAGTTATCGTAATACATTTATCGATTTTATGTGGACCTGTTCATTAGATAACTGTTATACTAATAAAATATACAAGTTATGTCAAAATTTAAATTCGACGCGAGCAACGATTGTTACTGGAAATGGAGTAGAAAAATTGTTAAGTGTGTCAAGAATTCAAAGAAGCACTGGTGAAGCTCAAGGAAGAAGTTGTGTTGATGCCATTGATAAGTGGAATCTAAGATCTCAAATAAACAGACTTGTATTTGAGACAATCACCAGCAATACAGGTCTGAAAAATGGTAGCTACATCAAACAACCTTAAGTACGGAACTTGTATGGTTTGCTTGTCGCCACCATATTATGGAAGACGTATTGTCTTTTGTATTTGTTTGTACTTTCGGTCCATCAGAAGCTCCAGATGTAGGACAATAGCTTTTCTTTTTCCCAGTAGACTAACTCAGGTTTATATCGTTCGAGCATGAGATGAACAAATAAAAAAATCTTATTGATTCTTGCATCTGGAAGAAAAGAACTTACTAGAAGCCACACCTGGACTGCTGTATTTGGATGAGAAATCTTTTTTGACGCAGTATATAAAATTTAATACTTGCATCCACATCAAAATAAAAATAAACAGTTTTATAAATTGAAAACACAGATTTTAATTTTATTCAAGATTAAATAAGAAACTTTACCAAAAGACAAATAAAATCCTTAAACCGAAATAAACAGGATTATCTTCCTTCAGTCTGCTTAAATGAAACTTGGGTGGTTGTCAACCTGACATGGGGATTACAGCCGCATTCATTTAAACAGACTCGCATCAATTAAATTAAATTCAACCAAATAAATTGCTTACAATTGAAATAAATAAACTTTAAAATTGTTGTTAAAACAACAAACTTTGTTCACAAAGAACCCTTTTAACTTTGATAAAAATGAAATAGGAATTGTTTTTATAAATTTGTTCCCAATGGGCAACAATATTTATTACGTTGTATATAAGAAACATTTACACCCACAATGTCAACGAATCCACTTCTTGAAATAATGCCTTGAGATTGAATTGCATTGAGTGCCATCGGTAATATCAGCATCTACTCACATCAGCTGTGATCCAAATCCATACATGTCAACATAAAAATTTTCCAAAATAAGATTTTTTTCAATTTTAAAATAATATACTCGAACACAATTCCAAATAATTGTTTTGGAAAACGAATATAATCTTCTTTGATTTATATAACAGGTGAATATTCAATTCCATGATTGACTTTTGTTTACAAAAGAAAAAAACACGTGATTCTTCATAACCTCAGTTTATTTTTAGATTTCGATCATGTGTTGAGCATGATTCTCCATATAACTATTATCGGCTGACTTTGTTAAATTTTCAAAACCCTTTTATATCTTTACGAAAAACATTTGAAGAAACAACTAAACTTTTCAAAAAAATTGAACAGAATTGTCATGACGTCATAGAAAATAAACACATGATCACAATTAACGCTAATCTTAATTCTGAAAAGATAGCTGGCAAAACGGCCATCAAAACACTATAACACACTTATGATCTGAATTGAACAACAACACAGAAAATCAATAAAAAAAATGATCAGCTGCCACCGATCTCATTAAACTAATTTGCCTTTAAGACAAAAGGATTCCCAACTATTTCTGTACAACAAGTATTTACATAGTTACACGAGGTAACCTACCTAACCTCACATGGAGTTTCCACAAATTATAACCAGCTATATATCAACATAAATGAATTCAAACATAAACTAATCTTGTCCAGAGTACAGTACTGTATGTGCCTGCATCCAAACAATTGTGCAAAATATTAAAATGAACTAAAAATCTGACAAAACCAAGGAATATCAGCACAGCTGATACCTTCATTTATTTGAACTCAATTCTTCCAAATGCAGGAATTAGTAAGTTAAATATAACCTTTAAAACATCAACGTAATGATTTGTTTCAACTATTTCCAGTGAAATATGTACCCAAAACTGATTCAGCTAAATGGGAGAAAGAGAATTCTATTCTGTGTTCAACAATCGTTAAACTCAAATCTAGTTACAAGATAAAACCTTCCAGAAAAATGGAAAAATCATTCTAAACATGTAACCTGGGTTCCATACACCTGTATTAGTATAAAATCACATGAATCACCCTTTTATAAAAAGTGCGGTTAAACACTGGCGATAACTATCGCACTCCTACATTTCTATTTTATGCTACTAATTCTACACCTAACCTTTAAGATGAATAAAACTAGTATCCTAGCATGTCTATCTCTTATTTAATGCATGAAATGATTATTTCTGTGCTTTCGGAGCCGAATCTTAGCCTTTAAATAATTTTCAATCAATGATTACATATCATCTCAGTATATATCATCACTTGATATATGGCATTTAACTGGGTTATGTCAAAGATGCTTGTTGGAACTAGTACACTTGCACGATCATACATTAGACATTTCACTAGCGTATAATGACTTACAATGTACCTACTATTATATAATTTGAATACTTTTTGTAGTTTCTTATAATTTTTTATTATTAGGCTGGAGAATTGATCAATCGTCAATAAGTTCTTTATGTAAAATTTTCTTATCGCCTGTAAAATCTTAAGAAATATTAAGAAGAGAAATAAATACCTTGTTTATTAATCTGCCTATCATAAATTTTCTTTTCAAGACAGTGGTCCATAACGAGACGATAAACAAAACAAGGTTTTCGCTGCCCATAGCGATAAACTCTGCAAACAGCCTGTGTATCGTGGCATGGATTCCACGATGCGTCCAACACCACAACACGATTTGCTCCAACCAAATTAATACCCAAAGAACCAGCTCTTGTTGAAACCAAAAATAAATAAATATTTGGATTTGAATTAAATTCGTTTATTAATTTTTCACGTTCAAGAGCACTCGTTGAACCATCTAATCCTAATAAGAAAATACTATTTAACTTTAATAAATTTAATAAATGTATTGTTACTTACGGTAATAATTAGTATTTTTTGACCATTTTTCAGTTTCACCAGGAACATTATTCATTTGCAAAAATTGCTCTATTAGATCTAAGGTTATTAATGACTGACTGAATAATAATAAACGATCACCTAATGCAATACTTTCTCTTATTATACAAAATAATACTTCCATTTTGGCCGAGTTTTCTATAATGCCTGGCACATAATCTTTCAAAAGTTCTATAGCCTGTAATCAGTGTTAATCATTATTATCTTATTAGTACTTTTAAACATATTATTTAACTTACCCAATCATATGGAATACCATCTTGACCATCACCGTCGGCTTTTATCTTAGGTAACAACTCATCTCTACCTTTTGATGGTGGTGGCATTTCTGAAATAATTCTAATATCTTCCTCATCCGTAGAAGGAGATTTAAATCCAGGTGCTGGTGGAGGCGGCAGTGGTAGAGGTTTAATCTCATTTTTCATGTTTTCAAAAATGAATTTTGGCTTTTCTTCACCAGGTTCTTCTTTTTTAATTTCCAGTTTAATGTCGCTGATGATGTTAATTTTTTTACCATCTGGTGGAGTTTTTCCTAATATAGGAAATGGACTACCAATTTTTATATCACTTATAATATTAATTTTTGGTTTATTCTCACCGACACTTCCACAAGATGATTCAGATTTTATAGGATTTGTTATGATATTGTTCGATATTATGGTTGGTTTTATGTCATCTTCTTTTTTTATCCATTGTTGAAGTGGTGATTTTGTCTCTTCATCTTTCTTTATCCATTGACTTCCATCGCATGAATTTCCACTATTATAGATATCACTTGGGCTTTGTATTGCATTTTGATTAAAATTTTGTGGCGGTTTGAAATTACCAAAATATTCATTTTGTTCCCGTTGGTTCCAGTAATTTTGTTGTTGCTGCTGTTGTTGATATGGATTACTAGAATTCTGTTGTGATGTACTGTTTGGTGAAAAGTTATTAAAATTATTTTGAGGAAAATTTGTAGTAGATTGTGGATAATTGTTATTATAGGGAGATTTTTGATTATCTTGATAATTTTGATTTTGATAGTTTTGTTGAGGTGTATTTTGTTGAAACGGTGTTTGGCAATTTATGGTTGGCTGTTGATTGCAACATTGAGAATTGTCAGTTTTGTTATTAAAATATGGCTGATTTTGTGGATACGATTGATTGCTCTGAAATGGGACATTTTGCTGCTGGTTTGAATAAGGAGGGACGTTAGAAACATTAGAATCTGTAGAGAATTGATTATCAAAAGAAGAACTATTAGATGATTGTGTTGTTTGCAAAAAATTACAGGGATCCTGCTTTTGCTGTTTGGTCTGTGATGCAGGATTCTGCTGATGTGATTGCTGAGGAAATGCTTGTTGATTTTGTGGAGGATTCGCCGAGTCATCTGTAGCTGTCGAATTATAAGGTGTTACTGAAGCAGCTGGTTTTGCTCCCTTTTTGCCCTTTGGCGTACTACTTCTTTTTGAATTACGTTTAGGTTTACCAGAACGTGTGGTTGCTTCTGGTGTCATGTTACTGGAATTGTTCGACACTTCTTCTAAATCAATATCTACAGCTTCACCGCCAGCTCTTTTCTTGAGAAAATTATAAAGCACATCAGGATGATTCCAAATTTTACAACACACAGCAAATGCTTTAAGTGGATTTGGTACAGCTTGGGCCCTTACTACTTCGTTCATAAAGGTGTCATATAATTTTCTTTGGAATGGTGTCATCCGTAAGAGCAGCACATGCTCTTCTTTTTGTGGTAAAGCTGTCTGTAATACTTCATGAGATCTTCTTTGTACAAAACCAAGTAGTAATGAATGGAGTACATGTGCTCGGTATCTCATTAACTTTATGTCAGCTTCTGTTGAATCGATACACTGGCCATTTTGTATTGGTCTTTCAAACATGTTACAAAATTCTGTTTTACTGCCGAGGTAATTAGGTCTAACAAAATCTACCATGCACCAATATTCCATTAAGTTATTCTGCAGTGGGTATCCTGTTAATACGACACGACGTTTTGTTCTCATTTGTTTTAATGCTTGTGAAATTGAAGCGTGTGAGTTTTTTATTCTATGTCCTTCATCACATATCACAAGATCTGGTCCTGGCATTACAAGTGCTTCATGTATATCTATAAAAATAATTTAATTAAGAACTTCACATTTACATTATTTGTACAAGACGTTCCAAGGTTCTATTTTTATATTTAGATATTAAAAGGTACTAAAATAATTACAAATTCAACTCATGAAGTGTGCAGAACTTGAGATATGAATATTATTTATTTGTTTAAAAATATGTTTTACCAGTATTGTCACATGTACAGCTGACTTCAAATATATCTAGGGCATGTCTTGAGAGAAGCTTTTGTGTTTTTAAGAATGTGTGAACCAGGCTTTAAATTATATTTTCATAGTTAACTACATAAAATTTATTAATTATCAAGGAAAATAAAGAGCAACATTTACATTATGGAGTACTGACTGTCTTAAATTTAGTTGATATCAGCTGTACTTAGACTGAAGGTCTTGTCATATATTTTCATAAAAATAAAAAAAAACTCGAACTGGCAACTAATGCATTCAGTTTAGAACTATTAAATTCCAATACATTTTAAGAGAGTTGGGACGCTACAGGAAAATGGTGAAAATGTAACAAAAATGAGTGCAGTTGATAGATTTTAATATGTAAAAATTTTTTCTAAAAATTTTTTAATGTTTAGGAAATTTGTTTATGCAAAAATTGCATTTAAAAATAACACATGATCTTATTCAAAATGGTAAGTAGTAGACACATTATTATAATAACTTCATAAAAAATGAAAAAATCTGACACCAAAACAATTCACTTAAAAACGTAAGATTGTATCGTTGAAAATTTAATTTGTTAGGAATATAGTTTTGCCAAAAAAGAATTAATACAAAGAATTTGACAATTGAATTCTTAATAGCTTCTAGCAAAGTGGCAACGTCGCATTACGGAAGACAAACGAGAAATTTACAAGCTTTATATTAGTAGAGTGCAATTTGCATCAAATTATGACTTTTGTGGGACTTCAAGGTAAAAATGTATAAATTACATAGAATTGTAGCTTTGGTTCTGTAGATTCTAAAACTGCAACTTGTCAAAAAATTCTATGGTGCAAAAGGGCACTATTTAAAAATTTCGAGTTAAGTACGTTGTTGGAAAATAGAAGATATAAAAGCTACCTCTGAAATAAGAAATTATGTATATTTTTGTACAGAATCTTATTGATTTTAAAGTCTTAATAAGAGCTTCCGTTGGGAAATGCAAGTAAATTCCTTAAGCGAAAATTGAGAAGTTTTCACATTTATGCAGATTTCTCGTTTCAAGCACTGCAACAAATCTAATCAAATTCGAGTAGTTTTTGCTTTACACCGTTTTATCTCGGGAAACTTGGTAGCATTTAACGAAAAAATGTCTTCTTGTAAAGACACCATTCATTGTGATGTCTCACCACAATCATAAGCGTTCGCATCTCTCTTTTTATTGTGCCTGCCCCACATGTACACATATGTATTTATTTGTCTCTTATCATTTACTAATAAATTTTCATTTTTGTTTTCTGCTTGCAATTATTCATAACAAAAGTATATTGTATAACTGACAAAATAATTTGTCTACATAATTAGTGGTAAAGTTACAAATATACATACAGATTAGTATAAGATTGTCATAAAACTGTTCTCCCAAAATGTTTTTGTCACTCAAATTTACAAAACAATTTAACAAAAACAAGCAGGGAAAATACAGAACAAGGTAAGTAGAAAAACAACCAATTTACCGTAAATGCATAGATTGAAACTACTAAAGATCACGTTAACAGCTATCAGATAATTTTCCAAAATATCTTAATCTATTTCTTGAGATGGAAATGATGGAGTCTCTATAGAATCTTTCTGTACCATACACCGACTTGATCCAATGCAAGTAAAAATTTTTTTCAGCTGCAAGTTTTATTCTGCAATCTAAAAATAAATTTTCTTGTACCTAAATAACAGTCCATAATTTAAAATGAATTAATAGAATACTTTTACCTTTTTTACATCCACATGCTATCAAAATATTTAAGTTTTCAGATAAAGCCGATAATGTTTGTAAAATAGGTACCTACTATTTTGTCGTCTACTACGGTCCATCCAACGCAATTTAAATTTCTTCTCTGTTTCTTTTTCCCCTTCCATTTACCCATGCGGGCGTCGGATTTGGGTTACTTATTCCTTCGTCCATTTTTTCCACTCTTTTCTGTTTTCAGCTAGCTCCTTCATTTCCACCATTGTTTTCCCTCTATCTCTTGCTATTTCCACAATTTGTTGCATCCATTTTTTCCTAGGTCTTCCTCTTCTCCTTTTCTTACAGTTTTTGCTCCCCATACTTTTTTAGTCAATCTGTCTGGGCTCATTCTTGTCATATGACCGAACCAATGTAGTTGTTTTCTTTGTATCTTACTCATTATTGACTCCTGCTTGATCATTTCCCTTACTGTTCTGTTCGTAAGTCCATCTCACTTTGTTTTCCCAGCTATTCTTCGTAAATGTTTCATCTCCATAGCTTCTATCTTCCCTTCGTGTTTCTTCTGTATGATTCAGTTTTCGCATGCATATAATAGTGTGGGGATGGTTATTATATTATGAATTCTTAATTTTGTTTCTTGTTTTAGTTCCTTCTTCGATAGAAGTGGTTGTAGGGCATAATAAAGTTTAGTTGACTTAGTCGATCTGTTTATTAACTCTGCATCAATTTTACCATCATTTGTTATTAGGCTCCCCAAGTATTCATAGGTTGTTACTTCCTCTAGTGTTGTGCCCTTGCATTTTACTATTGTTTTATCTTCGTGCTTCTTGTTTATCACCATTATTTTACTTTTCTCTTTATTTATTTCCATTTTCATTCATTCTATTTCTTCCGTCCATATGTTGACTAGTTTCTGCATCTTCTTTCTTGTGTCCGCAATCAGCACTATATCGTCTGCATACATTAGTGTGTCTACTTTTACCGGCTCTAGGTTTCGATACCCTATTAGTGTTTGCAATTGTTTCGTTCTTTCCCTTGTGTTTTTAATTAATTTACTCATTACTATTATGAACAGTAGGGGGCTGAGGCTGTCCCCCTGCTTAATTCCTTTCCTCCATGTAAATTCATCTGACCTTTCCCCTCCTATCTGTACCTTTCCTTTAACATGTTTGTATGTACTTCGTATTATTTGTATGAGTGTTTTCGGGATACTGGTTTCGTTCAGGCATTTCCATACTACTTCTCTGTCTATCGAGTCGAATGTTGCCCTGAGATCTATAAATGTCATGAGGAGTTTTTCCCCCATTTTCCAGCCCCCTTTCCATCAGGTTCCTTATTATAAATATATTTTCGTTTGTCTGTCTCCCTGGCATGTATGCTGCCTGCTCTTCGTCTATTTCCTCCTCTACAAATTGTCTCGTTTTTTCTCTATTATTTTTGTGTAGATTTTAAAACATGTCGATGATAGGCATATAGCTCTGTAATTGCTACATTGTGCTCTTTCCCCTTTTTTATATATAGGTACTATCAGATTTGTTTCCCAGTCCGTTGATATTTCTCTCGCTTCCCATGCTCTCCTACATAATCTCCATAGCCATCCTATTCCTTCCTCTCCTAGATATTTAATCATTTCAGGTTCAATTTTGTCTTCCCCTCCTGCCTTCCCTGTTTTTATATTTTTAATAGCCTGTTCTATTTCTTCTAGACTAATATTTTCTACTTGAACACTTTCCTCCTCTTGTTCAATAATTATTTCCTGTTCTTCTGTTATTTTATCAAACTTGTCCTCATAATATTCATTCCAGACCTTTACAATGTTATTCATGTCTACTTGTAGGTTTTTCTCCTTGTCTTTTATTCCCATTATTTCTTTTCCTTTCTTGCCTTTCATTGCCCTTATTCTTGTCCAGAAATTCCTATTATTTGTTAAATAGCTTTCTTGCAGTTCCTTTCCGTAGTCTTCCCATGTTTAATTTTTTGCCTTTCTGACAGCTGCTTTTACTCTTCTCCTCATTCTATTGTATTCATTCTTATCTTGTTCATTTTTGGTTGCAAGATATTTTTTCCATGCCTGTTTCTTCTTTTTTACTTCCTCCCTTACTTCTTCGTTCCACCATCTGGTTCTTTTGTTCTTCCCATTTTTGCATGCAACTCCACAAATCGTTTATGCTACTTCAATTATAGTGTCTCTGAATATGGCCCATCTTTCTTCCACTGACCAGTCTGTTTTCATCTCCTCGTGTCTTTTTAACCTTCTATTTGTTTCTCTTTTATAAACTCCTTGTATTTCATCCCTTTTAAATTTATTTGTCTTTATTTTATAGTATTTCTTGTTTTCCCTTATTTTGATGATTTTATTCTTTAGTCTTGCTGTGACCATTCTGTGTTGGGTTGATAGCTCTGGTTCTATTTCCGTTTTTATGTCTTTGACCATTTGTTCAAGATTTCTTGTATAGACTATGTAGTCTAAATGTAATTTAAATTTAAATAATAAAAATTAAAATAAAGGTGGCTGTGGTTCAAGGAATGAGTTAGAAATATTTGATAACCGTCTGGTGTTGATATCTCAAATAGTTTGAGAGATATTAAAAGGGGGTTGTTAAAAAACCTTTCCCTTTATATCAGCAACCCATGGCCTGTTTTCAAATTTTTTTAAGAAAAATGTACATGTAATTGTCATTTGGCATTTTAAAGTTGGGATTGCTAGGGATAAGAGGGTAGAATGCAAAAACTTTACTGCTACACTACATTTAAATGTGCCCTTCGAAAAATCAATTAACCTGTTTTTGCCACAATTGCTATTTTGTACAGTTTAAGAGATACTTGAGATGGGGAATTTTCAAATGAACACACTGTATATCTCAATCATTATGCTTGGTTACTATGTGATGCTTACCTAGCATGCAAATATTGTTAATGCATGTAAAAGATATTATAAATAGATGTATTCTTCCTATAGGACGGTTATCGGAAGAAACCCAGGAATCCGAAATAAATATTATAAGTATCGACAAAAGTTTGCCCGAAGAATTAACAGCTATCAGAGAAAATCCCCAAAAAAATGTATTACGTTCATAACAATGCGATGTGCTGAACTTTACTTTACTGGCGGTAACTTGTCAATCGTTTTAGAGGCCGCAAGAGCTCATCATAAATAATTTATACAAGTGACGTTGGCATGGTTTTTATACATTTTTATTACCAGACTATGCATGTTATTATTGCCGGTAAGTTTTCTGAAACCTAAGTATTCGGATTAAAGTTTGAGATCAAAAAGTCTCTCGATATATTGCGGTTCAGGAAACAGATATGAATCCTTCAGTTTCAAAAAACTTATCGACATTTCATACATTTACGGGATGTGATGTAAAGAGTTAGTTTGTGGAATTAGGGAAAAAGAGTTGTTGGAAGACGTGTAATGTCATACAGTTCATTCCTGGATGGTGTAGCTGAATTTACTGAAGACTTGTTTAATAACATGCATAGTTTGGTAATAAAAATGTATAAAAACCATGCCAACATCACATGTATAAATTATTTAAGGGAGTTCTTGCAACCTCTAGAATGATTGACAAGTTACCAGCATAAAAGATTGCGTATGAGCTCACTACCAGGCCAAAATATGGTATAGCAGTTTTGATCCACAACTCAGCCTGACTGTACTATGTTACAGATGTCGGGTGGACCGTAGTAGACGACGATAGAAAAAATTGATAACAGGCCATAGGTTGCTGATATAACGGGAAGGTTTTTTAATAACCCCTTTTTAATATCTCTCAAACTATTTGAGATATCAGGACCAGACGGATATCAAATATTTCTAACCCATTCCTTGATCCACAGCCACCTTTATTTTAGTTTTTATTATTTAAATTTAAATTGCGTCAGATGGACCGTAGTAGACGACAAAATAGTAGGTACCTATTTTACAAACGTTATCGGCTTTATCTGAAAACTTAAATATTTTGATAGGATGTGGGTGTAAAAAAAAGTACAAGTATTCTATTAATCCATTTTAAATTATGGACTGTTAAGGTATTTAGGTACAAGAAAATTTATTTTTAGATTGCAGAATAAAACTTGCAGTTGAAAAAAATTTTCACTTGCATTGGATCAAGTCGGTGTATGGTACACAAATCATGCAAAGATTCTATAGAGACTCCATCATTTCCATTTCAAGAAATAGATTAAGATATTTTGGAAGATTATCTGATAGCTGTTAACGTGATTTTTAGTAGTTTCAATTTATGCATTTACGGTAAATTTGGTTGTTTTTCTACTTTCCTTGTTCTGTATTTTCCCTGCTTGTTTTTGTTAAATTTATTTGCAAATTTGAGTAACAAAAACATTTTGGGAGAACAGTTTTATGACAGTCTTATACTAATCTGTATGTATATTTGTAACTTTCCACTAATTATGTAGACAAATTATTTTGTTAATTATACAATATACTTTTGTTACGAATAATTGCATGCAGATAACAAAAATGAAAATTTATTAGTAAATGATAAAAGTAAAATAAATATGTACTACATGCGGGGCAGGCGTGGTAAGACGAGAGATGCGAACGCCTTATGATTGTACAGCCGGCTGCGGGACGGTGGGACATCACAAAGAATGATGTTTTACATTTTATTACATATCTCGATTAAAATTAAAATTCATAAATCAAGGACCATCGTAATTGCAAAAAATGTGGTTACATTTTCACAAGAATACATTTTTTTGTTAAATGCTACCACGTTTCCTGAGATAAAATGGTGTAAAGCAAAAACTAGTCGAATTTAATTAGATTTGTGCAGTGCTTGAAACGAGAAATTTGCATAAATGTGAAACGTTCTCAATTTTCGCTTATGGGATTTACGTGCATTTCCAAACGCATTTAAGACTTTAAAATCAATAAGATTCTGTACAAAAATATACATAATTTTTTATTACAGAGGTAGCTTATGTCTTCTATTTTCCATGTATGTACTTAACTCGAATTTTTTAAATAGTGCCCTTTTGCACCATAGAATTTTTTGACAAGTTGCAGTTTTAGAATCTACAGAACCAAAGCTACAATTCTATGTAATTTATACATTTTTACCTCAAAGTCCCACAAAATGTGTTTTTTTGTAAGTTTCTGGGCTCCGACCACTCTACTATAATAGGCAACACCTAAAACCATAATTTAAATTGGTCTGTAATTCATTCATGTAATTTTTTCGACATCCAGGAGTAGTACTAGCTAATTCATCAATTGATATTATTCTACACAACACATATTACATAGTAGCCCACTTCCATTATGTACTTTCAATAGGAGCTGTATTTGCAATTATAGCAGGATTAACTCACTGATTCCCTTTATTCACAGGATTTTCTTTAAACAATAAATTGTTTAAGATCCAATTTTTAACAACGTTTATTGGAGTAAATCAGATGAATGATGACATCAGATGACATGAGATGACCCTTAATGAGCTACAAAAATATTAAGTTCATACATGATAGATGAGTGAACAAAAATGAATTAAATTAAGGTTGTTTCGTCCGTAAAAGTAATTTTTTTAACGATTGATTTTTGCATCTTTAGTAACATTTTGATGTTAGAAATAATGGACAGTTTTTATATCAAAATCTTTATATCAAAAATGTTTTTCCAACAAATCTTCAAAGCCAATTAAATGTCAACAAAAAATTTTTACGTACTAAATCTATGAACAAATCTCTATGACATGCTTATATTCTAAAAGCCGAAGGAACTTGGGTTTAAAAGAAAATAATTATTAAAGTTTTGTAAAATTGGCGATTTTGGAAAATCTCCCATAAAGTTACTAACGCATTTTCGAAGTTTTGAAGCAACATAACAATATATTATATAGTGCATAGCATAGAGTGGAGTATTGAGAGTTATTTGATAACAGTTTATGCCAAAAAACTGTTTAAACAAAAAACATTTGTTGGAAAAACTAAAACGAATACACTTAATTTTCTTTCTCTACTTAGTGTTGTCTCACTCTACAAGTCTTTCAGCTACTAAGATCGAAGTAGCATTAAGGGGAATATTGAAAAGATAGAGTGGGTGGTGTGTATCTCTAAAGTTTATTCATTGTATGTCAATTTGACATTTAGAAACGTTTTTAAGGTTAGCGTCATCTTTTGTGTCTATAAAGTGAGTTTTTATTAAAATAGTCCAAGAGCCAGCAACAGATTCCTTACAATATTAGTTAAACGCTTAACAAGCGTATAACAAGCGTGACACCCTTCAGAAGCGGGAGGGCTCTCACACCACCACCACAGAGTTGCCAGAAGTCAGGTTCCCTTTTCAGTGTACCTTGTCAAGTAATAAGTTCTGGTACACAGTATTTTAGCGATTATAGAAAAACTACAAAAAACTTTGCAAAAACATTTATTGGATAATCATGAACATTTTCTGAAAAAATTATTCAAAATGGCCGCCGTTTGCTCTCCAGCAGGAGTGAAGCCGTTCCAGCCACTCGTTGATCGCAGTACGCACCTCGTGCATGGGGAAATTGGCGACCGCACGGATCAGGGCTCGCTTTAGACTCAATATTTGGGTGTCGAGTAGAGCAAGACATACCCTCTAAAACGGAACCAAAGTTTGTAATCCAGAGGATTAAGGTCAGGGCTACCGGATGGCCATGATAATAAATATCTTATCTTATCTTATCATCGGTGAAAATAAACTCCGGCACATTTGTTTTTAACCATTCCTGAGTGATTTTAGCCCTATGGACTGGCGCTGAGTCCTGTTGGAAGGTTCATGGCTTGTTTGCGAACAATGTTTGATTGAGGGGCTTCACAATGCCTTCCAAAACATCCGATTGATAGACTTTCGCCGATGTCTTCAAACCTTTTTCGCAGAAATGGAAAGCAGTAACCCCTTCATAACTGACACCCCACCAAACCATCACAGACGTGGGGTGATGACCTCGTTCAACCCTCAGGATGACTTCTGACGCTTCCTTAGATGACAGAGCATACACTCTATCGGTTTGTTTATTGAAAGATTCCTCCACAGTAAAAATCTTCTCATCGGTAAACAGGATTCGTCTGTGAGCATTGTCTGCGTACTGGTGGCGCAGAGCCTTTGCTTTTACCTTGCGTTATTGCTTCAACACCACTGTAAGCTGATGCCCAGTGTGTTTCTTATAGGCACTGGGTGCCAAATCATCTTTAACGATACGAGAAATGGATTTTTGCGAGAGTTGCATCTCCCACAATAAGATTTTTTGCTTTCAAAGTGGATTTCGCCTGATTCTGTTCTCTATGGATTTGACAGCGTTTGGTGTTCTCACTGTTCCCGTGCGCCCACTTCTTGGGCGGTCAGACACTTCCACCAGTCTCCTCAAGTAACTTTATAGCATGATATACGAAGTTACGAGTTACGCCAAGCGGCGTAAGTGTGCGAAAAATATCGCCTGCTTCCATACCGCATTATTTTAGACCAACTATAACAACACGATTTTCGATGTCGGGCCATTCCATGATGATAAATAACTGATCTTTATATGTGTTTGTGTAGCATACATTACAGTTTTCAATGAGCAAAATGGAGTGAGTGCGTTGAATGGTGCGCTCATACTGGATGCGTTCATTCGTGTACGATGACTTGACTAGGTATTTAAAGCGACCTTCCATAGCAGTTATATGCTTGTTAAAAATACTGTAAGCAAACCCATTGCTGGCTCTTGGACTAAAATGCTAAAACAGTTTTCCCAAGAAGCAGAAACATTGGTAAAATTATTTTTCAAAAGTTTTTTTCATAAAGAAATTATAACAAAGCTTTAAGATTGTAGAATTTCTATTACTTGCATGTTAATTTATAATATACTAAAAAGTCATCGTGAAAGACAAAGCGCTTTAGTTAATAGTCAAAAGATTCCCAAAAAATTGTACATGTATAATATGAACTCCCACCCTAATAAGAAAAGTTGATATTTTAACATCGAAAGAAAATCCACCCAGACAAAGTTAGAAAATCTCATACATCTCAACGAACTATTAGTCGTATAATCAAAGATTTGCAAAAAGCTCTTCGTCGTACGAGGGTGACATTGAAAATTCTTAGAAAATCAACCAAGGATTAGTTTTAAAACAATTTAAATGATTTTATTGTTTTTCAAAATATTCCCCTTTAACATCAATACATTTTTGCATTCAATGAAACCAGTTCTTAAAGCAATGATGCCACTCTTCCTGAGACACTTCAGAAACCAGGTTTTTGTAACGTTCCACTGCTTCATCTGATGACGAAAAAGTGATTCCACGCATTTTATCTTTAATTTTAGGAAACAAAAAGAAATCGCAAGGTGCTAGGTCAGGGCTATATGGTGGAGGGTCCACGGTGCTGAATTTTAGGGCAGCCAAATACTCAGTGGTTACTTTTGCTTTATGTGACGATGCGTTGTCATGCTGTAAGATTATTTTTCCTTTGGGGCGTTTTTCACGAACTTTTTCAAAGATTTGTATTAAACAGACATTTGTGTACCAATCGGCAGTAACGGTACCTCTATCTTCTAATGCTATTTTTTTTTCCATCTGTAAGTCGCTTGCAGCCGCACATTGGGCCTACATAATAATAATAATCGCCCCCTCCCTCCCGCACAAGTTTATAGCTTCTGGGGCCTTGGTTTAGGTTATGGGTTGTAGTAGTTATTATTATTATTATATTATAGTAGCAATATGACCCGTTTTAGAAAAAAAACTAGCAATCATCTTCTTACCAGCACTGCAAATTCATCGAACTTTTGTAGGCTTAGGTTCGGTTCAAAAGACCCATTGAGCCGATTGACTTTTCTTTAGAGGATCATAACAATAAATCTAAGATTCGTCACCAGTGACGATATTCCAAACCAAATTTGAAGTGCCGCCTTGGAATTTTTCCAGAGTTTTTCTGCACCATTCAATGTGTTCTTTTTGATCGGGAGTCAGTTTATGTGGAATCCATCGACAACTGAGTTTTCTCACTTGTAACTGTCGATGTAAAATATTTTTTATTTGACACATACCAATGCCCGATGTCGCCCGAATAAATTCATAAGATGCCCGTCGATCTTCCTCAAGCATTGCTGTAACAGCAGCAATATTTTCATCTGTAACAGCAGTTCTTGGGCGTCCTTCACGAAATTCATCACTAAGAAAAAAACCGGTCTCTTTTGAATGCGCTGTACCAATTATAAATTGTTGCCTTAGACAGGGCTTCTTCACCAAATGCACTTCTAAGCCGATCTTCACATTGTTTAGGCATTAATGACGATTTAAAATCGTAAAAAATCATAGCCCGGAAATGTTCTCTAGTCAAATTCATTTCTGGGTGAACACACAATCTTTAAATTATGATAATTAAAAAACTATTAGAGCAAATCAAACAAACTAAACGGCAATCAACTCAAAACATTAAAAAGTAGCTGTCAACTAAAAACAAATTTCATTAGTTTTTAGAAACGTGACATTCTAGATATTATCAGTGTTCCCCTCATAAAACAAGTTTCACGTTCACGTTTCAGAGTTCATGTCTTTAAAGAACATCACAGCAAGAACAAGAAAACCAACTGCCGAAATTTGTACGAACATTATTTCGCAGCTTTGGAATCTGAATATGTTGTTACCATGGACGAAGCATGGTTTCATGTTGCTAACTGTATTGGCGTGAAGTTTTGGGAAGAAATTTATGGTGGCTGGTGCTATATCAGATCCAGATGGTGGAGCTTTACTATTAATTAGAGTAGCATCAAATGTAAAGATTAACTTTTAACTTAAGATTAAGAAAATTATGTTTATTATTATTATTACTGGTGTTTAAAACCTTATTTAGAAGATGGGATTCCAAAACTGTACCCTGGAGAAATCAACACAATCAGCAAGAAGTAAGAACTACAGTATACATGCTCAAGAAGTGAAAATTAAATTGGGTATCACAATTATTTCCAAATTTAAGATAGAGAATTTTTACAATAGCAGTACAGTTGTCAGCTAAAAGTTAAGCTAAAACAGCTGCAACGTTGCCAATACTAACAGTTATTTTAAGGATTAATTAAACGACATGTAAATTTGTGTATCATCTGCATACTGGTGGAAGAGGCAATGTTTTAGTGAAGTACTACATAGATTTAAAGTATATAATGTAAACAGTAGGGGTCCTAATATAGAACCCTGAGAAACACCACATCCGACAAAACAAAAATCTGAATGATTGCGTTCTAGTACGGTGCACTGTCGTCTACCTATCTATGTAACCTAAACATTACTACAGTATTTAGAAAGAACAAAAGCCATAAGAGGAACAGAAACTAATCTTTTTATAAGCAGAACGAAAAATTGTAAATCAGTAACTAGCCAAACTATCTCGATAGATTAAATTATTTATTAATCTAATTCTTTTACTTCGTTGAATGTTACATTATGAACTACTGCACGTAAGGATTTCTTCTTTTTCTTATTTTCTGCAACCTTTCCATATATAAAACAATTTTCTTCCCAATTAAAAACCCGGTCAATGACGCTCTTAATTATTCCTTTGGGAGACTGCATGCGGACTGCCTGGGAGTGGCAGTTGCTTCTTTTCTTTGTGATATTTTTATATACTGTTTTTTATAAACAGTGTTTATGGATATGTTTTTGGCAGTAACTATGTATGACCGTCAACAATAAAACCAATGGTTTTATGCCGGTAGACAGTTTTATGTCGAGAAAAAAGTAACATGTGTGCCAGGTATGCAAACCTTTTTGTTTAATAAGGTTTTTTATACGTCTACTGCACCTAAAACTTTGAAATGTTGCAAAAGCTGTTTGAAGCTTTGTATAGAAATAGAAACAGAATTATTCATTTATGAAAGTACAAATTGTAAAAACCTTATAAAACTAGTCATTACACATAAACAACAACACACTTCCACATTTACATTTCAAAAAGAAGTTTGAGCATTGGCAGAAATTCATACAGTGTAAAAGATTTTTTCAGTTAACAAGCTAACAACTGGTGTTTTACACATAATACCAATACTATACATTTTTCAAATTAATTACCACGAAGAAATTAGGGTAAACACCCTAACAATGCCGTCGATACTATTACTCCTATTATGTGACCAAGCAAAGTTGGGGTATAATAAATAATTGCCACAACACAACCAAACTACTTGCGGGTTACAAAGTAGCTTGGACTCTAACCTACCCATACTTTTTAAATTAATTGTCACTTGAAAACTAGAGTAAACACCCTTCAAATGCCGAAGCTACTATTACTTGTATTACGCGACTAAGGCGGTATAATAATTAATTGCCACAGCACAAATAAGCTATTTGCAGTTTACAAAGTAGGTTGGTCTCTAACCTACCCACACATATAATTTTTAAATTAATTGCAACTTGGAAACTAGAGTAAACACCCTTCAAACGCCGACTATACTATTACTCGTATTACGTGACTCAGCAAAAGGTGTGGTATAATAATTAATTGCCACAGCACAACCAAGCTATTTGGGGTTTACATAGTAGATTGGACTCTAACCTTTTGCTTAGTTGCTCAATAAATCAAAAGTAGTTACAGATAGCTATAGGGACGTACATACAAAAAATGTTCGTTATTTAATTCTGCATCACAAAGGTACAAAATATACAGGGTGTCCCATTTGAAAAAGTTGTGAATTTTAGCTTTGAAGTTCTCTAAATTTAAAAATTAATTTTGAACACCCTGTACATGGTGGGTACATTTTCTTTTAAAGAAGAGCACCCTAAAAGCCTCTGCAACAAAATCCCTACTTAAATTTATCTTCACAGTTGCGGCCGTGAAAGCGGTAAACTGTTCAGTGGGATAATGTAAAACTCAATTTTTTTGAAAAAAATTTATAACTTTATTTTAAATTTTAAATATGAATAAACCTGCCAAGAGAGGTGTTAAATATGCAAAAATATTTGGGGCATTCTATTTAAAAAAAATTACCTTAAGCGTGCCACACTTTTCTGCAACACCCTGTATATTTGAAAATAATTTCTCTAGATGTGCCTCTATCCACTGTTTACATGCGTATTAGAACGATTTTTCTAGCTGTTACTGTTTAGGAGCTATCGGACTTCCCCACACTATTGCCCCACCCAGTATAAATCTTAAATTTAACACTTAAAAAGCACTAATATCACCACATATTACTCCAAGAAATAGTGCAGTCTAATAACACAATTGGTGATACATGAATTTTTTAACTTTAATTACTAACACCTTTAATTAAATACATGATAATTATTGTCCTGTCTGCTCAGCTGTAGATGCAATGACCAATCTTGATATCACATAACCTCCTACCCGAGCCTTTCAAGCTGAAACACTACTCTTTATTTATAACCATTCTTTGTCAACAATAAGCGATTCCGCAGTATTGACAAGATTATGAATCCAGCGGTACTCAATAGGTTTTTAGAAATTTTCCTAACTGCAATTTTCTTCTAAACAAAAGGAAATTTTACAATGAAAGTAGGTTTTTCAGTCAGTCTATTTGATATGACAAAAACTAGAGTTCCTCAATGAAAACTTTAACTGTGTTATTTTAGAGTTAGGACACGAATGTCAAAATCTACCTCTTTCTAAGCCAAAACTAAGCTGTCTGAAATAGAGATACTTTTTTCTCTCTTCTTACTTTAGTGACAACATTCAGCAGCTGTCAGTTATAAATTTTAGGTTATGCTGTCATAGCGTTTACTGTCTCCAGCCTTACTTTGTGGAACTCCATAATCATGAAATATAATATAAATACAAAGATTAGTTAAAGTTTCACAAGTTTTATTAATATCTTAACCTGACAATATTGTTTCGACACTTTGTGTCATTATCAAAGGTAGATAAGATTGATAAACAAACACGTTGCTAAGGATAAATACATACAGAAAATAGGTAACTAGATACAATACATAACAAAAACTAAATATCTAACACTTCTAATAAAGGAGAATTACTAAGCTCAGTTTGTTCATTCATTAAAGGTACTGTGCGTTTATGTATTGTATCTAGTTACCTATTTTCTGTATGTATTTATTCTTAGCAACGTGTTTGTTTATCAATCTTATCTACCTTTGATAATGACACAAAGTGTCGAAACAATATTGTCAGGTTAAGATATTAATAAAACTTGTGAAACTTTAACTAATCTTTGTATTTATATTATATGTCAAATTTTTTAATGTGCAAATTATCATTTATTTACTGTTTGTAGAGAATTTTTAAAACTGTTATAGTACATATATCAATTTTTTAATAAAATATTGATTGTATCGAATTTCAGATTTATATAACTGTCATACTGACAGTTTCATTTATTAAACCAATTTTCATGATTACCAACCTTCTAATAGTTTCAAAATATGAAATATCACTAGGAAAATTTGACATGCGTGTCTTAACTCTAAATAACACAGAGCTCAGTTCATATTTAGGAACCCTAACAAAAACCACTCTCTATATAAATGGTTAGATATGAGCCTTAATATGAACTCTCAACAATGAACCTTGGAAAAGTGAAAACCTATATTAAAACAAAAACTTACCATCAAATAATTTTTTATTTTTATTCTCATCTTCTGGATCAATTAGGTGAGGTTTTCTTCTAGATTTGGGTTGCTTTCTCAAAGAAAGCAATCTGTATTGCTCGTACCCTATAAGTAACACACCACCTCCACTCCTCCATGCTTGCACAACTTTTGCCCTAGCGGCAAGAGTCTTATGGCTATCATTAAGCACATGAAGATTAAAAGTTCTTGTTCTCACATCACCATATGCATTTAAAGGACTATTTGAAGTTTGATTTTCTGTAGGCAACCACATATTATACTCCGCCATCCAATTCTGCAGTGTATTGATTGGCATTATACACAAAATTGTTTTAGCAGATGTGTGTCTTAAGAATATATCAGAAAAACACACTACTTGTAATGTTTTACCTAAGCCCATGGAATGCGCTAATATACAACCAAAGCCAGTTGAATTATCAAATCGGCTAATACTTTCAATGACATTATCATACAAAAAGCGGACACCTCCAATTTGATGAGGTTTAATAATTCGTGCAATTTGAGATGCAAGAAAGATATCTGGTTCTCCATCAGGATGTCCTATATTAACAATAACACGTCCTTGCTCATCAGGTTGATTAAATTCATCATTTGTATGCATTCCTGAATTAGCAGGATCTTCTTCAGACATTTGCTCATCAGTTGGCGGTCCCCCTTCTCCTTCTGTTTCAGATACCACAATGCAATCATCATCCGATGAGAGATCTATTGTTGCAACTGGCGATTCTTTAGCTGTAACAAATTCAAAGTTATTCAAAAATTACATAATTTAGCAAAGTAATAAACTTACGTCTACCAGGTTTAGGAAAAGGTTTCTGATATTTAAATTCCTCATTTTCACTGTCGCTATCACTGGGTGGCCGTGAATGCTGCATTGGCTTCTTTAAGACAGGTGCTATGCTAACTGAAGGAGTTAGCTGACCCGAACCTGGTGGTTTCTTGACTGACATTAAGTTGCGTAGAGCTTTCATTTGTTGCTGTTGATGGTATAGGTGTGGTGGATATGGGGGTTGCTGCGGGATATGCTGGGGCGGCGGTGGGAGTTGTTGTTGAGGTTGTTGTTGAGGCTGTGGTTGGGGCTGTTGTTGGGGTTGTTGTTGCTGTTGTTGTGTAGAGGAACCTTTTTGTAATTTTACTAATTCAAATGGTCTTTTTCCAATTTTAGTCATTGGTTTGGTTTCACCATTTGGCAATTTTACTAATACTGTACTTCCTATTCTTGTACCTGAGGTACCTAGAAAAAAATCAGATTTAGTTACATTAGAAGAAATATACAGTGAAGTCTCGCTAATTCAGACTAATTAAAATAGGGGCAATCCGAATCATCGCGGTTTCCGGATTACTGCGTCTGCAGAATTACAATGTTTTATTTGTACATAAATGCAAATAAAACATTCTGCAAAAACATTTATTTAAAAATAAATAAAACTACTAAAATATTTACGCAAAAACTGCTTTAAAAACACAAAAAATAATATTCCGCATTAATATATCGTTAACCAAAAAAGGCGGTGATTTTTGCTTGTTTCGTGTTTTTTGAACTTAATATGTTAAATATGATTTTTTTAAATCATTTGGCATCACAATTGTTTCAAATTTTTTACCACCCATTGCAAAGCCACCGCTTTGACATACTAAGCAAGCAACAAATCAGGCTAACAACAGCTAATAACCGGTCACTGTAACCTAAGAAAACATATGCATACAATGGGCATATAAAATGAGGAACCCATATGCAGACTCTGCAATGAAGAGGATGAAACTGCCACTCATATCATTTTTGTGTGTGAAGCCCTTGCCCAATGGAGACATGCACTCCTAGGAGGGGCCTACTCTCGAGAAACTCTAATAAGAGAAAACTTGGTAAAAATATTACTAAACCTAATTTAGTGAAGATGACTCTAGAACAAACTAGATGTAAGGTTGAGATAGCATGCCAATACTCGGCCTCTCTCAGTGTTAATCATACGACAGGGTGACCCACTCTCAACGGTGCTTTTCAATATAATATTAGACAAAATATTGGAAGAAGCGGATGTCTATAGAAATGGGACCATCTATCACCATAAGCACCAATGTCTTGCTTATGCTGACATAGCCCTAATTGCGAGATCCAGAAAAGAACTAAAGGAGGTCATGATAAGGTTAGAAGCTGCAGCAAGGAAAAAAGATTTGTGGATAAACGAAGGGAAAACTAAATATATGACACTGGAGGTAGGGACAAAAAGGGCTAGAGGAAGCTTACAATTTAGTAGTAGTCTCGATGGGAAAATGTATAACATTGAAGGTATTGAGAACTTCAAGTATTTGGGAGTGAAGCTCACAAATAATGGTAGTGCAGATGAAGGAATTCTAAAGGGAAACATAGCAGCAGGAAGTCTGTTTAAAATATTTAGGTCAAAAGAAATCTCATGTAATACTAAGATTAGAATTTATCAGACCAGTAGCTTTATGCGGCAATGAAATTTGGACCCTCACCCGAATCCATCACCCCCACCAAGAAAATCGAGGTTTGGGAAAGGAGAATGCTAAGAAGCAGAGAATCTGATGGCTGGGTCATGTAGAAAGGCTGACGGATAACAGAGCTACGCGAAAAGTAATGAAAAGGGAAGAAGATGCAGAAGAAGTGGTTAGAGGCGGTAAAAAGAAGTATGCTGCAAGTAGAAAACTGGGAAGTGAAAGCCAAACAGAGAAGCCAAGTTTGTGATTGTGTATTTTGTAATTTTATTTTAAGCTATGGACCTTTATGGCTTGATGTATGCTGTGTTATATATAGTGTGGAAAAAAAGTATGAACTACCCTAATAATTTGGTAGTCTTCAGGTTTTATGGAAAACACTTGAACACGTCAATGGGTCAATCCAAATCAAGTGGTCCAGACAGGAATTAAATGGTTGCTTCACTATTTTTAAAAAAATTAATTTTTTTGGTGGAGTAACCCTAACATGTTGGTAGTCTAAAATGACCATTATTTTAATTTTATTGTGTATGGTTTTTGCATGGCGCCCAAATTTGTTTCGCACGGTGTACCATTTTTTGCTATTTTTGGGGTTTACGGAAACTGATGTATCTCAGCTTCTGTTTATCTTATCAACATGGGAGAAAAGGCAGTTTGTTCAGAATGAAATGGGCTACAGGGTCCCATTGAATGGCCAGCCAGGTCACCTGATATGACCCCTTTGGACTTCTTTTTGTTTTTTTAAATAGACCAAGAGATATTAAAGTATCTCATAAGAACGGAAATACGAAAAATTTCACCAGAAATGATACGAAATGTTCAAGAATTTGTTTCTAGACTTGGGCACTGTCAAGTTAATAAGTGTTTTCTATTATGTGTTTTATCCTCAACACATCTTTCTTATTTTATTATTATTTTTATGATTATTTGATTGTTGTTTGTTGTGTTCTTGTTTTGTTTTATTTAATTATAACGTGTTCTTCTTTTACTGGGAATTAATTTAAGATAATTTTCACAATTCAACGGTCGCCATTTTGAAACAGCACGACAGAATCGCACAAAAATTTTAGGAACATACTGAGTGAAACAAGAGCTTTCAAATGAAGCATCACATGCCATATATTGTCATTGAAGAAAAATGGCGATGACGTCATATTTTTTGACAGAGGTCAATAAAAAAAACAAATGAATTCTATCAGAATGTGGGAAACTGAAATGACGTGTTCAAGCGTTTTCCATAAAACCTGAAGACTACCAAATTATTAGGGGTAGTCCATACTTTTTTCCACACTGTACATATACAGGGTGTCCCACTATACTGTTTACACGCAATATCCCCTTATTTGAAACGATAAAGAAATCAACCAAAAACTATTGTGAATGACTCAAAACGAACCTTCAGAAAACATCCTTAACCGCTGGTTACATATCAACATTTAAGA
Source organism: Agrypnus murinus (assembly GCA_929113105.1). Classification (NCBI taxonomy): domain Eukaryota; kingdom Metazoa; phylum Arthropoda; class Insecta; order Coleoptera; family Elateridae; genus Agrypnus; species Agrypnus murinus. The sequence goes on from OV816030.1 coordinate 83,105,977, forward strand.
GATCATGCCAACTTGATTAATTTTTCAAATTGCACCCTCTGTTTTTTTTTCCCGGAAATGTATTCTTCACTTCATTCTGCATACGGTAGTATGACTTACTTAATTATCTAATGTGCATTTAGGGGTTGAAAAAATATTTTTTATAAATTGTACACTTCATATTCACTAACTAAATTATTTATTCAAAAAATATGATTAGAGCCGTGTCTACAAGGGAACTACTAAAGCACTTTACAGCCCGTATAGAGTCCACAGGAGGGCATTTTGAGCATTTGCTTTAAGTTTAAGATGAATTCAATTTATAAAAAATATTTTTTTCAACCACTAAATGCCTACATTAGATAGTTAAGTAAGACATACTACCCTATGCAGAATGAAGTTAAGAATACATTTCCGTGAAAAAAAAACAGACGGTACAATTTGAAAAATTAATCAAGTTGGCATGATCTCTTAAACGTTGCTATGCAATCAGCGTTTAAGGATGTTTTCTGAAGGTCCATTTTGAGTCATTCACAATAGTTTTTGGTTGATTTCTTTATCTTTTCAAATAAGGGAGATATTGCGTGTAAAGAGTATTGTGGGACATCCTCTATAATCATGTGTAGTACCCATACTTTCAAAGTTTGCTTTATAGTTGTCTGCAAAATTTTCTAATATTTGGCCACTCCCTCGTCTCAAAATCACATCCCTGATGATAATAAAACAAGCAACTAATAAAAAAGAATAATAATATGCATACACTACCTGGTTTAGAGAGACTGCCTCCTTGTAATAACGACAAAACTTTATTTTGCATCCGTTCCTGTGCCACTTGTCTTTGTACTTCTCGAATAATCCTTTGCTGCTCTTGCACTCTCTGCAAACGTTCCATCTCCTGTCGTTGAGCTGCTAAAGTAGATTCGTCCAACTTTGCTTCATCCATAACTTCTCTAATATTCCTACGCATCATACTAGAAGAAATTGCACCTTTACTCATCGTCATACTTTCTTCTTCTAAAACTTTTTTGGCCGGTGTCACAGTAACTTCATTCTCACTTAAAGTCTCAACTTTAATTTTAGGTTTATCGCCCTTTCTAACAGTTTCAAAACTAATTTCACCCATTTCTTTCAACTTTTCTTTTATATCATACTCGTAATCTTCTGTGTCACCACTATCACTTTCAGTTTTTATTGTTATGGGAGTTTTACTATTTACAAACGAATCATCGACAAGATTCTCTAAGAAACTACTATCCGCTTCAATACTAGCAGCATCTTTAATACTTGCTGCTTCTCTTTTAATAGCAGCGATTTCACTATCTAATTCACTTTCAGATTCAAAATCAGATTCTGTATCGTATTCCGATAGATCTTCATCGCTAAGAAGAGCAGGAACAGGAATGCTCACTTTGGGCTTTTCTTTTATTGAGATTTCGCTTTGCCCTATTTTAATTTTTTTCGAAGTATTTTCTAGAATATCATCTAGATTCCTTTTTGAACTTTGCATTTCTTCTGTCTTATCTTCATCCTTTTCCTTTTCCGACGTCTCATTTTGTGGTTCTGTTTTATTACTCTTCGGTTTATCAAGACGCTGTATTGTAACATCACCCAAGTGTTGAAGAACCGGATCCATTTCAAGTAGCACAGCAGAGAAGCTGCCGTTTTATTAGAAGTCTATCTGCAAATTTCACATGCTGCATCGATTTCCATAATATCACCTTAAAAAGGCTTCTTTAATAAACTACTAATTAAAAAATAGAAAAATTTAAAATGACCGCCATTTCAGGGGTATTGTTTAACCGGTAATGTAAACACTAGAAGTTATTAGCACTACATTAACATTTCTCATGCATCTAGCAATTCTTTCGTATGGAAATCACACTATATTTGTTATTAAACGTGTTATATTAAAGGAAAAATACGTGTTTATCCAATCCATCACGGGTTTATCAAGTAGTTAGTTCACTGCTTGCATTGTACTTCCATAACACGAAGATTTTACGTGCTGCTTCAATCGCTTTTTGACAGTTTAGCGGTAGTTTATCTAAGTAGCACCCACTTAAACACTTTGAAAACGTCCGTGGAATAATTTTTTTAAGAAAATCACTAATCATTAAATACCAAAATGGCAATATATTCGGCCTAAGCTTAATATCCCCTTTAACAATAAATTTTATCGATAGGGGCGCTGACTTCAAATTAGGATTTCTTTTGTTTCTATAATGGTTGCCAACAAAAATTATCTACACTATTTGTTGTAATTTTATTTGAAGATAACCTTTAAAAGGTCTAAATTTGAAATAATACACATAAATCGGAATATAATTACTGTTTAACTACATTTTATATCATGCATTTCCTTAAAATCTTCTTTTAGAATCCTCGCATAGCCCTCATTTTTATTGAACGTACTGCCTTGGTATTTGCCGCTAAAACTTGGTTCGAAATGTTGGAATGATTCGAAACTTGATTAATGTCCAGGCATAACCTTACATTTTTTTCTTTCTAATAACAATAATAATAAACAAACGTGTTCTAAATTATTATTACTATATGATGGAAGAAGATTTAAATGATGAAATAAACGTTGATATTCAAGAAGAAGACGAATCAATTATTCAACATGAAGAATCTGGAAATATAGAAAATAGTGAGATCAGTTTAAGTGAAGAAAATGGCCCAGAGAAAAATCAACTTGAAGCAAAACCTTTAAAGGAGATTAATGGTAGTAAAGAAAAGGAAAATCTACAATCTGAAAAGAAAAGGCTTGTTAGATTACCTTTGGCAAGAGTAAAAAATATTATGAAGATGGATCCTGATTGTACTTTAACTAGTCAGGAAGCAGTATTTCTAGTTACGAAAGCTACAGTAAGTAATAGTGCTAAATGTAAAGTACAATATCCTTTGTGCTCTTTAGCAGAAGTCAAAAATTTAGAAAAAAAAACTAAAATAAATTTTTTGGTAATTTTGTATAGTTTAGGGCTAGGGTTGCCAACTTTTGAAAGTAGGAAGTAAGGACAGTCAAGAATTTCCCGAAACGCTATTTATTAATAATTCATTGACAATAATAAAGATTTTTCACTGCTATTTAAATAAAAACGAAAGGTCAATGTCGTAAACCAGTCAATGTTAAGGGGTCACTTGAATGCTCACGAAGCTGTTCTCTATACACGAGTTTACCTCTAGTATAAATTCAAGGGTTACCTAGTTATTATAGAAACTAAAGTTTTTCCGAATTGTTATAGAATCGCGCTACATTGAGTTTTGTTAGTTATTATAAATAATATCAAAATAATTTAAAAGCCGAAAATCTGTATTAGCAGACTTTCCAGACAACTTACTTTGTGGCGTCATTGTAAATATACTTACTAAGCACTGTACTCAATTAATAAGTAAACGTACTGTCGTTAGTAATTGTAAAAAAATCATCAAAAAATAATTAATAATAAAAAAACAAACAAAAATAGATGATAAATGATGTTCATTTAATGTATTTACAATTTAAAAACCTCCGTTCTATTCCCAGTTCGGGTAATTGTTTTTAATAGACAATTTAATATATTTCATAAATAAACATTATTTTATAACTATGATGTTTATAAAAAGAAATATCTTACAATTAAATACTAATATGGTATGCATAATCATTTAGTTTTATTTCTATTTAACATAAATATACATATATAGTTTAACAACGACTATAAAAGTAAAGGATAATTTTATGTAATTATTATTTATAAAATAAACAATTCATTAAAGAAAACAAACGAAAAAGGAGGATAAATGACATTCATTAAAGAAGAAAAAGACGAACAGACAAATAACCGACTGGAAGGCTTGCTGGATTTACAACTACACAACCCCAGGTCTATTCTCAGTTTGGATCATTTTTTTAATAAAATATTTAATGTATTTCATAAATAAATATTCTTTTATAATTATAATATTTATAAAAAATAATTATTATTACATAAAATTAACCCTTAATTTTACTGTCGTTTAAACTAGAAAAATAAAACTAAATGATTATGCGTACGATATTGATATTTAATTGTAAGTTATTCCTTTTTATAAATATTATAATCATAAAAAATTGTTTATGAAAACTTATTAAAAAAAAATATTACCAGAACTTGGAATAGAACTCAGGTTTTGTAATCATAAGTCCAGCACCCCTTCCAGTCGTCTATACTAGGGTGGGTCGTTTTTCAACTTTTTTTTCTGATCGATTTCTAATACCCGGCAAAAGTTGCCCACCTATAAGGGTAACTCACGTATAAAATATTGTTCTGATCAGACAATATCTTCTGTCTCTTCTATGAGCCTCAATATTTTATATTTTCGCTAAAAACACTAAAGTTACAGCTTTGGCAAGATGGGCCCAGGCGGCATTACCGATACGCTTAGGGATTCATTTTAAATGAAAAATCATTAATGAGGACTCGAAAATCAAATTCAAGGTCCTGTGTGACCATGGGTTTAGCGCAGAGGGTGGAGGAATAGAGGAAAAAGCACTTATATATTTGATTGTGTGCAGCTACTGGCACACCCTTACGTTTACATACCTTATCGTTTTCTGGTAAATTTAAGTCGGTGGGGTCGACTTATGATAGCGGGTTATTGCCTACCCAACATCCGTAACATTTCTGTATATTTGGCGTCTATTGACGATTTTTGACGAACTATAAAACCATTTTGTCTGATTTAAACACATTCCATCGCTAATATTAAGCAACATACCAGCAATATATGTAATTTTTTGCCATTAAATTACTCCGGAAACATCGAGAAACCATCCGGAAAATAGCAAATTTTTGACATTTTTTCATAAAAATTTAAAATTTTGATTAAAAAGCACAGCCTGAAGATATTATCCGATCGAGTTGGAATTTTTTATGGGTTATAAAGACCACCAATCACAAACTTTAAGCACTAGCCGTAGACCGATTTTGAAAAAACGGTTTTTCGATCCATCCTAATGAACAAACAGTATGGACTAGGGTGGGTCGTTTTTCAACTTTTTTTTTGGATCGATTTCTAATACCCGGCAAAAGTTGCCGAACTATAAGGGTAACTCACGTATAAAATATTGTTCTGATCGGACAATATCCTCTGTCTGTTCTATGAGCCTCAATATTTTATATTTTCGCTAAAAACACTAAAGTTACAGCTTCTGCAAGATGGGCCCAGGCGGCGTTACCGATACCCTTAGGGATTCATTTTAAATGAAAAATCATTAATGAGGACTCCAAAATCAAATTCAAGATCCTGTGTGACCATGGGTTTAGCGCAGAGGGTGGGGATAGGGGAAAATGTACTTATATATTTGATTGCAGTTCCTTGCTCAATTGTGAAAGCAACCTGCCAAGTGACCCAGAGCCCACCACGTGGAAGTGGCTGCACTTCGGGCTCCACCCAAGTCCTACCCAAACAACCATATGTAAGACTTGCTGACTTTTTAGTCTGAGTCATCATTTCCATGGAAAATACTGCAAAACCGCCCTTTGGATAAAAAACTTGCAGACATAGGCACAACAATATCGAGCAAATTTGTCTTCCTCCCCGTATGTTTTGCAGTGCATCTTGACGATGCCATGTCAAGAAGAATGTTTTCCGGTAATGCAAAACAGGCATTAGTCTGAATTGAGTTGCCAACAACTATTCGATATTTTAACGGAAGATACCCTTTAGCTAGGGAATCATGTCTCCTGATGATGAACCACATAGATAGGTAAACGTTAAGAATGTACGTCACTATATCTACGAATTTCTTCGTAGGCTTTGGTGTAGATACGTATAGTCTTAATATTCTATTTGCAGTTGTGACCCAGCGAGCCTTGTGCAAACGACCAGGACTCCGAAACAGAAGTTCAGGAGCGCAAAATTCGATGTGAACTGCTTTAGATATTTCGTACAGGTACCTCTGGTCTGTGCTAAGGTCTTTCGGTATTAGGTCAGGTAAGTCACATGGTATGACATTGAACTTTGTGAGAGGAAGATTTTCGCACTCGGGAAGCGTTGATCCAATCGGACCGGTAAAAGTAGATGGTCTGGAAGTTTCACCATCAACAAACCCAAATAAAGCATGGAATGGAAGTTCGTTGAAGTATAATAGACAAATAATCCACTGGAGGGGACGCTCTATCTTCTCTCTTCCAGTTTTCGGAGTATGCCACCCTTCCAACCAGTATTAGTTAGTAACTAACGAGAGCTCGAGAAGAGGAGGAAGACAACATTTCTCACAATGTTAGATTTAACATTGTACCAAAGCTTAATTTCAAAGCTCTAGATTATACAAACATGATTACCTGAGATAATCCTGATGTGTGCATTACTGTGCCTCCAGTACTTAAACGATTCTCAAACAATGAACTCATATACATATAAACTTTCTTTCCCAAATAGCACAGTATCAGAATGGTCCTTTACAAAGTACCCTTGCCACACAGTGGCAGTAGAACGAATTGTGAAGCTTGTAGTCCACGTATCTTCAAAAGCGTACGGCAGCGAAACACGTGATCGTATCGTCAAATTCTCTCAATGTTGTTGTCTAGGCAGGCTACGCCTCCAAGTTTTTTTTTCAAAGGGCAGTTTTGCAGTATTTTCTATGGAAATGATGACTCAGACTAGAGAGTCAACTAGTCTTACATATGGTTGGTTGGTTGGGTAGGGCTAGGGAGGAGCCCGAAGTGCAGCCACTTCTACGTGGTGGGCTCTGGGTCACTTGGCAGGTTGCTTTCACAAATGAGCGAGGAACTGCAATCAAATATATAAGTACATTTTCCCCTATCCCCACCCTCTGCGCTAAACCCATGGTCACACAGGATCTTGAATTTGATTTTCGAGTCCTCATTAATGATTTTTCATTTAAAATGAATCCCTAAGGGTATCGGTAACGCCGCCTGGGCCCATCTTACAGAAGCTGTAACTTTAGTGTTTTTAGCGAAAATATAAAATATTGAGGCTCATAGAACAGACAGAGGATATTGTCCGATCAGAACAATATTTTATACGTGAGTTACCCTTATAGTTCGGCAACTTTTGCCGGGTATTAGAAATCGATCAAAAAAAAAAGTTGAAAAACGACCCACCCTAGTCCATACTGTTTGTTCATTAGGATGGATCGAAAAACCGTTTTTTTCAAAATCGGTCTACGGCTAGTGCTTAAAGTTTGTGATTGGTGGTCTTTATAACCCATAAAAAATTCCAACTCGATCGGATAATATCTTCAGGCTGTGCTTTTTAATCAAAATTTTAAATTTTTATGAAAAAATTTCAAAAATTTGCTATTTTCCGGATGGTTTCTCGATGTTTCCGGAGTAATTTAATGGCAAAAAATTACATATATTGCTGGTATGTTGCTTAATATTAGCGATGGAATGTGTTTAAATCAGACAAAATGGTTTTATAGTTCGTCAAAAATCGTCAATAGACGCCAAATATACAGAAATGTTACGGATGTTGGGTAGGCAATAACCCGCTATCATAAGTCGACCCCACCGACTTAAATTTACCAGAAAACGATAAGGTAATAGGAACGGAAGTCAACTGCAGCTCTTAGTTCATTGACTAATCGACTATCCAGCACTCACGACGAGGAGGTGACTACAATCGAGTGCCGACCACCCACCCACCCAGATAGACTTGTCTATTTAGGTTTTAAAGTCCGCTTTGGTATCAAACTTTGGTAATATTTTTCTGTCCTCCAATCGAGCTCTAATGTAGCCATCTCGGGAGTCATAACCACATACAGCAATTGATTCAGCAGTTACATCTTTTATACCTATATTACCACTGCCTGGCTATGACACAGCAGGTCAAAAAAAGTCTTCGTAGGGAATTGTCTCTTCCTGCTGCAATCTCTTCTAAGTCTTCATTGGTAAGTAAGTGTGCTACTGGAGATGATGTTATTTCTTCTTTTACCCAGTGCACTAAATCTGTGTAATCTTTGGCATTAAAGCTGGTCACTGAGGGTACAAATTTTCTAATGGTGTTGTTTGGTTGGCTTTTAACAACAATAATACACTAAATTACCTAATTTAATACCGCTTGTAGCAAATTTGATTCATTTTGCACGAATAATGGTGGTTAATTTTACAATTTTTGATTCTCGAAAGATAATTTCAGTGATTAAAATAAAATGTAAAATTTTAATTCAACATTGATTCACTTTTGTTGATTGATTTAAATAAGGACAAAACTCGTCCTTTCGTATAACAAGAAAGGACGCAGGATACACTCTTAGAAAGAAGGACTGTCCTTCCGAAAAAAGGTCAGTTGGCAACCCTATTTAGGGCTCGGTTTAGGCCATGTATTCTACGTGCATCTGTCTAAAGTCTTACACGGTTGTCGGTTGTACTTTCTTTATTTAAATTTGTAGTTAATATTAACTTTTTTTTTTCTGTAAAGTCAAATAATAATAATAGTTTATTCAACTCAACAGGTTAACTACACTATATTTGAAATAAGAGCGGAGTGATCACGTGAAAAATGCGTGATAGGGATGTAGTTAACACAAGCCCGTATCACGTGGCATAAAAATTTTTCATCTGTTGTACTGTTTGTTGCCCATGCAAATCTGTGAACTCTTATTTAAGTAGTATGTCATTTAAACAAGCATTAAAGCAAATATAGCATATACAGGGTGGCTCATAACAAGATCAAACGTGGCAGGTATATAGACATCATTATGACAAACAAAAAATCCCTGTAACATTTTTTTTCTCAGAAGCGTAGTTTTCGGAAATGCAAATAAAGACGGGTATAATGTTTTTAACACATACAGTAGTGTTTGTTATTTTCTTCAAACAAGATGTTTGATGGTTTGTTATGTTTACATTGCTGATTTAGCAACATGATCTTATTCTAATACAATTTTATGAGGCCAGTCACTTAAATGATAATTCCACGAACGCAGATAATTAAGAAAATGATATTGGTGTAGGCCATGTCATTGTAAACGATGATGATTCGCAAAATCGGGGAATCCCCCCAATTGCATCACACGGATATTATAACCTAATAAACAAGTTAATGGCGAATCTGGGTTAACGCATGATCAACATTTGTGTAAACCGATAAAATGAGATCAGATTTCAAGCTACACTGATATGATCTAAGCTGTTAAAAATGTCAGCGACGTACGATATGAGTAAATATGGATAGGGGCAATAGATGTTCATTTTCATTTTACTTCTCTTCTTAAAATTAACTAAATTAATGTTATTGTAATTAAATGACATTTTTAAATTTTGCTCTTTTACTCTGGTAATTTTTGTGATCCAGATTCTTCATTTTCTTGTTTAGGTTAGCATCGTTAATTAACACTAATTAGTAAATCCCATAGGCAATTGGAATTCGATGTGGAAAACTCTTACCCAATTTTTTACTATTGAAAGTTGAGACTACATTTAACCAATTTTACAGTAAAAAGATATGCGAGGACACAGTATAACCTACAGAAACACAAAGGCTATTTTTATATAGATAAATACCTAACCTACCAAAATATAGCTGTGCTGGAAGTATCAGCTTGATCCAAATAACACTGCTTTAGTTTTTGCCACCCAACCCCAATAAGTCGGAGAGGGGTGGGGTAATACAAGATATAAAAGAAAAAAAACAAGTGCCACTTCGTTTAAAAACAATGCTTATTACTAAAGCTTCAAGCTTATCAGATAAAAGAAGAAATAGATCTTTTACTAAAATATGGGCAACTTCCACAATTTTGGTCGTACAGTGCATATATACTTACAATTGACGAGCTGGAAAGCAATATTATAATCACACAAATAAATAAAACACACGTAGTGAAATGTAAACTTTCTAAGTATGGCTTTATTGAAATTGTAATTATTGTGCTGATCAAAAATTTTAATGTCTAATAAAAAAAATGAATGAATGGTGATTTGTATCACAGCAGGTTGTAAACTTAAAAACTACCCTAGGACAATTTCACTACTCGAGATCTCGTGTTAACTAGTTCTTAAAATTAACATGCATGAATAAATTGTATACACATTTAATAAATATATATAAACATAAATAGAATGACATGAATACATACAATTTTAGACAAACATCTCACCATTCGAAGACCCACGGCTGTTTTAGTATAATTTAAAGCCTTGCTTAGGGGTTTTCGCTTTACCCTTTGATATTTTGTTGTTTTGTTACGACCTGGTACATATATAGATGCAGGTACGGACCCAAAGGGGAAGGACCTTCTAATTAAACCGGTCAGAGGGGCAGGAGCAGGAATAAAAGACAACGAGCAACAAAACCCAAAAGAAAAGACCTTTCTATAAACTGAAAGGTCTTTTACAATATAATTCCCTCAAGGTAACTGATAGGGAAATATTACCTAAAATAGAAAAATACTAAATGGTTTGCACTAGAACGTAATCCGTCTAATTTGACGATTGATCGCATATAAATAATCAAGCGATCATTCTGTTGAATGCGAGATTTTCTCCGCTGAAGCGAATTATATCCAAAACCAATTTCCTAATATATCTCGCACATTCAACTTCTAATGCCAGACAGCCATTTTGTTATATCCACGGCACTATCGAGCAAGCGCTTCACCGCGGTACGACTTCACGATAAACAGAGGGAAAGAGGTAACCAGTGACAACCAAACGAACGGAGAAGCTTGGTTTTAAACAGTAACCATCAAACAAACAATGGGTTGTGAATTTCAACGTTATAACGGTTACATAAAATTAAAATCCCATTGTAGACACACATCTTGTAAAAATTAAAAGCTTAATGCACAATTTTGTATATTTACGTTTTGTATTACAATTAGTCATCATTAGAAACGTGCATTTTAGTAAAGCAAAAGTGCTATGTCAACAAACCAAAGCGATTTAATTTGCAATAGTACAATGTAATACAATTGGGCGCTTGAAAATGGTGGGTTTGGACTAGAAAAATACATAGTAATATGTTCGTAATCTATGTTGTAATCTCATCATGTTTGTCGGGCTTTAAAATTTCAAACCTTGCACTTACATATACTGTTAACTTTATTTTTTATTAATGATATCAATATCACCATGAGCGCAGTATAATTTTATACGTACTTTCATAAAAACGTAGGTCAAAATTATTAAAAATTTGTGGTTCAACTAAAGTCTCGATTGCAGGGTCCAATCTCCACTTTCCTCCTCTACTTTTATCTTATGAAGAATTGCTTTCCTCCAATTTTCCGACAAAACATTATTTACAGCATTGTTTAAATGGCGTTTGAGAGCTGAAAGGTTGAATGTGGTATTATGTTTTGCTACATAATCTTTTATTTGTGCCCAAACGAGCTCAATGGGATTGAGCTGACAGTGATAAGGCGGAAGCCTCAATACGGTCCTTCCTGACAACAGCAGCGTTATCTGTAATGTAGTTTTTCAATCGGGGCTAGTGTAGTTTGACAATATTTAAAAGCTCGAGTTTTACCGTGTCTGGTTTGTAATAAATATTTTTGTTTGTTATCAAGCCATGCTTGAATATCGGCTTTTTTGTACCCGTTGTAGGAACTTTATCAAATTGCTGAGAGTGGTACGAAGCATTGTCCAGCACAATTACGTCATTCGGCTCTAACTTATTAAGTATTGTACTAAACCATTTCTGGAAAATTTGGGCATTAATTTCTTCAAGGAAATCAACAGTTTTTTTAATTCAAAACACTATAAGCCACCTTCCACGAATCCATTGGGTTTTTTAAACTTGTGGTAGTTTTCCAATAAAAGCCTGTCTTTTACATTTTTATCTACCCACACTTTAAAAATGGTGTGGCCCACATTCACCCTTGTGTCATCAAGGAAGAGTATTTTCCGACATGTAGTCTTTAATTGTACGCAAAAACTGCCTACGCCAGGTCACAATAGTAATTTTTTTTCCCAACAGACAATATCGTCTCTCCAATAAAATACGTTTCACATATCTGTCAACAAGTATATTCAAATTTACATTATATTAAAACAATATTAAAATGAAAGGTCTTACCGAAAACTTTAATTTTTAATTATATGAAACAATGTTGTCCTCTTAAAACTTATCTTCCTTCTCTTGAACTGCTCTGTGTATATCGTCTAACGATGGTATTTTATTTTTACTAAAGAAACCCATGTATCGTTTGCCGAATTAAATTCATGTCGTGTTCGCCTATGTCATTAACGAGGGATTTTCTTCCAGTAGACTTTTTCGGAGGTTGTAAGTCTTCTGCCTCATTATATTCTTTTTTCACCTTAAATACGGTACTTGTATATACTCCGACATTACAAGAAATTGTAAATAAATGCTTCCCATTCTGTATACACGTAAAATAAAACATAATAGGACCTGTTACCATAAATGTTATCATAATGTCAAATGAATATCAAATAAATTATGTTGCCATAAGAAATCAGCAGAAAATACTATAAACGTGATCTAGGTAAATTGAATAACTTACCAATAGCATTTGACACATATGACTGTGACACTTTCATCTCCGGTTTACCAATTTTTATAGTTTTTAGAATATTAACAATTGTATTCTTTTCTTGTACAGACAACGGAATGTGTTCCTCTTTTTCGTGGTGGAGAATCCATATTGAAGAACAATAAAATAACCACATAGAAACACAATAAAAACATCTGAATACCGATTCATTTTTCAGCTGTGTGCTTTTGCTACAACCAATAGGAAGAGACTCCAGCGCTGCCAAACACAACATGTGATTTTATTACTCTGAAAGCAAAAATCAGCATTAATTGTTGTAATACTGTCATTGTATATGTCAACTTTGTTTGATAATTTATTCACATTTGTACACACGATATGCACTGGTGATTTAGTTACATTAGTTGACGGCCTACTACAGTAAAAATCGTTTTTAGATCTTGTGTTAATATTACAGGGTACTAGTATATTAATTTTTTCCAAAAGTGAGGGACAATCAACTTGATTATGAATTAGCCTATACAAAAATCTAATAGAAGCCTGCATTCTCCTGTTATTTAAGGAAATAATGCCAAACGGTTTTAAAAGATCACTATAATTACACCCTCTATTAGGATGTATTTTATTTTGTTTAAAGGAGAGGTATTTTAGAAAACACCGTTGAACACAATTTGAACGATATAACAATTATAACTTGGGTACCAAATGAGAGAAGCATACCCTAATTTTGATCTTATATACAAAAGCATAGTATAATTTTAACAAAGTACTGTAAAGTATGAAACAACTTGCAATTACTAATTATAAAGCCTAAAGATCTAGTAGTATTCAACAGAGTCTTATTAACATGACCACAAAATTCAAATTTTTCATCAAAATATACTCCTAGATTTTTAATTTCAGAACAACGGGTAATAGTATCATTGTTAATTGAGTAATTAAATTGTAGATTATTAGATTTTCTACTGAAAGATATATTTAACTTTACATTTTGATATATTTAGAAACAAATTATTATTTCGGCACCAATTAGAAACAGCATTTAGGTCTTTTTGTAACAATAGGATGCTGCGGCAAACTGAATCGGGGAAGTCCCGGTAAACGCAGTAGTTTTAATTAATTGTAAGTTAATCATACTTTTAAATCATCTATATTTAAAATTTTAGATCTCACAGAAATACTACAAACAGGAATTTTCGTTTTATTAAATTATCGTATATTTTAGCATTATCAAACATGTACTATCGTACGTCATACACTTGGTCAAATTACCATACAAGAACGATAATTATCGTACATCTGGCAACACTGGGCCCTGGTAGTGTTGAGAAAATTTCTATTTTTGACAGTTTTAGTACAGTGGCGCTATCTGTCGCGTCCTGTAGTAGTTATTCTAATAATTAATAATTTTAATAAAGGGTTGAATAAGATTTAGGAAAATTTTGGGTGCTATTATAACAAGCGAAACAGTCAACAAATTATGTCACCGCTTTCACATCTTCTATAATATTTCCTTTATACAACATATTTAAACTTTTAACTGGTCTAATCTTCTGCTCTTATCGCTAAGGTCATCAACATACTGTCTACATTCAGCGTTCCTATAGTGTATCACATATTTTGTATTGAAACGAGAAAAGTTTGGCTTAAACAAATACATCAAAACGACATCAGTTTTGATTGTATATATCATACACTCGAGGAAAAAAACGCACCACTTGAAAACGCACCAAAAATACCAAAATTTTAAACCGTCATAACTCGGCGGATTTTGGACGAAAATGGATGAACCTTTGAGTGCTAAAATGTTTAAAGTGTCTAGTTTAAGAGCGTGCGAACAAATCTTACGTAAAGGCCTTTCCGCTCCCCACGACCGCCCGCAGAAAAAAAAATTTTTTGATTAAAAAATGTCAAACTTTAACAGCTTGTACGGCGTACCAAAAAAATCATGGACCCTATCGACCGCCAAGGCAATAAAGTTCAGTCCTTTTTCTGTCAAGTCTTCAAAACTTCGAGTGCCTACGATTTTTTGGCGCAAAGTTATAAATTTTTGAAATTTACCCTGCATTTTGTCGGGTGTTTTTCTTCTTCTGTCAGCGACATTATTATCTGTTGAGTTTGAATCTTTTCTTTTACAAATTCAAAAATTTTGAAAAATGTTTAATTAATAAAAAGATTTTTTTTATTAACGTTCATTTTTTTAACGTGTAACCGCCGACAACGCTACCCGATGTGCAAGTGCCTAAATTAATGTTTTGATTTTTATTTTACTAATGTTGAAATTAATCAGTATCAGAAAGTTATTCGAAGCGTTACAATGCCACAATTAACGGGCATTCAACGTGCACGAATTGTCGCTCTTTTGGAGGTAGGAGTTAGCATGCGACACACACACACACACACGATGTGCAAAATCCGACCGACAACCTCCTCATGTGCACATCGGATAACGCTGATGTCGGCGGTTACACGTTAAAAAAATTAAAGTTAATAAAAAAATGTTTTTATTAATTAAAACATTTTTCAAAATTTTTGAATTTGGGAAAAAATTTTCAAACTCAACCGGTAATAATGTCGCTGGCAGAAGATGAAAGACTCCCGACAAAATGCAGGGTAAATTTCAAAAATTCATAACTGCGTGCCAAGTCATCGTAGCACTCGTGGTTTTGAGAACTTTACAGAAAAAAGACTGAACTTTATTGCCCTGGCAGTCGATTGGGTCCACGATTTGTTTGGTACACCGTAGAACCTGTTAAAGTTTGGCATTTTTTGAATCAAAAACATTTTTTATTCTTCGGGGGATGCCGGGGAGCGGAAAAGCTTAAATGTAACATTCGCTCACACGCCCTTAAACTAGACACTTGAAACTTTTTAGCACTCAAAGGTTCATCCATTTTCGTCCAAAATCCGCCGAGTTATAACGGTTTGAAATTTTGGTATTTTTGGTGTGTATTCAAGTGGTGCGTCTTTTTTCCTCGAGTGTATATTGTGTAGTATGTCTTTCTCTCACCGTCTGCCAAAGATGAAAATGAGCACGCCCTGGATCCATGGAGAGAGGGTAAAGATCCCTCTTCCACCCTCCCTCTCCCCTTCCCCCTTCCCATCACCCATTCTCTCTCCCTCTCTTCTTTCTCTCTCGCCCCCCTCTCTCTGTCTCAGTCCCTCCCTCCTTCGCTCTTCTTATTTCCTATTTACTAAATACGCCATGTCAAAGTTGACAGATGACTTAAGGTATTGTTAATATTGCTATTTAAAAATCGGCGAACAATGACATTATTTGTTAAAATATGGAACAATTTAATTAAGAAAAAATGTTTCTAATGATATTTTACGTTCACATACTGATTTTGAACGAGATATTCCGACATAAGGAATTTAACAAAATTTACTTAAGAGCATAGGACGCGACCACGCTTCAAACGAATTGATCTTAACGTAATTCTTATTCTATTTCTCAAAAAACTTCTGTAATAAAGAATCAATTTCTCTTTGTTTATCCTACCGTGCGTTACCTAATCAAACAGAGAAGGGCACTCGACTGCTACCGGCAGCCGATAGCATCCGACGTCCGTACACCAGCCACGAATAGATACGAACAACATAAATCAGTTGTTCAACTATTTCATTACGAGAAATGAGCGACGTCAGTATGTGCATCTTATATGGGCGATTGTAATGTTAATACACGTCAAATGCACATTTAGAATTCGACAATATACGTCAAAGATAGTGCATTAGCCTAATAACTGAGGGGAAATGAGATGGGCAATGCAGCTTTTTACTTTAATCTTAATATTGTTATTTAATTAAACAGGATTTGCATAAAATAGAATTATGGGTAGTTACCTATATGTTTATAGATTAGAGGAAAGTACTTGATGCGTACTTGATACACATAGTTACCAAGTTTTGTTTTTGAGATGGCAGATTTTTAAAAATTTTGGATTCCTTACCTAGAGATGTCGCACCGTTCGTTTTAGCTCCATTGCAAGGACGCGGCATAAAACCAAATTGTTTCGTTTTTGCCGCAGAAATGGGAATAGAGATTATAGAAAATAGTTTTGTTATTGTGCAGATTTGCACGTGAATATGAAATATCAAGTAGCGGCATAATGGAGTCTAACTTTCTAATGTTTTTACAAATTGATAATAACAATTAAATTGTTTCGCATCATTTCCATATTTTATCCAAGGTTCATAAATGTCTAAGCAAGCTTAGAAAAGTAGGTCGTCTCATACATTTCCACTATTGAATGGGCATGAAAATGGCGGCAAATTTAAAATTAACGCGTATTGTAATGCTATTATGATATGCAATGACTTTTTATTTTGTTCATTAAAAGCGAAAAAATAAAATACCTTCAAAACAACAGTTAGATACAGAACAGTACACTATGATGTTTCCTTTTTATTAAGAAGTATACAAATTTATTTAGAAACTTCTTCAAAAAACAAAACTAATTTCAAGAAGATCTAAACGCACTTTTTGAACCATGATCGAAGTTTCTTTTTCTGTAGATGTATTTGACGTTAAAACATTACGCATTTATACTATGTTTATCCAACACCTCTTTATAAACACCATGTTTACTGTGGCCATTATAAATAAGGAAAGTGATTGTTTACTTTTTTGTTACACTATAACCCATCAATTTTCCGGTTATTTATAATAAGAAATAGTTATTTAAAACATATAGATATTTGGTAGTCTTTTAGTTTTGGGTTCCCCAATGCGCATCATAACAAGTATGTCTAATAAAGTCGCTGGGATTGATTACTACGCTGTTGTCAGTTCTACTTTCTCTATCTTAAAAAAATTATTAATTCATAGTTTATAAAAGAAATTCTGTATTAACTAAATTATAGGGTAAAATGATTATTATAATGTGATAGACATAATCTCATCAGATATAAAATCCAGATTTTAATAAGCATCTCTCCTTATAGTATAGAAAATGTTAAACATTATATTTTGTTTATGATAAAGTAAAACCAACAACAGTGTACGAGTGATTTATTACACATAGCAGTTGTTTATGCGCTCTTAACCTAAAAGAAGAAACGTCAAACACAAATTATTTTTCATTCGTAAAACCAAGGAATGTCAAACTAGCAACTACTTTTTTACTTTCAAAGCCACCTACTATTACATGTACCATCATGAAATAATACATTTGTAATGTATGCAGAAAATTTTCAATAATTATGTTTTTATGAAATATAATAAGGTGTCGAATAAAATTTTCTATGACACAATCCACTCAGAAAATTGTATAATTGACTAATTTTGAACTCGTTATAAAAGGTGCTTAGATAAGTGAATGTGCAGACACTGGAAACATATTTAAAAATTGTAATTTCTTTATTAACTGTACTAATGTAAATAGCAATAGATAATTTACAAACAATATCTATTTATGCAGGACATAATCACGCCGAATACCCCGCGCGCATATAAAACAGCCTGATTAAATTTGACGATTTCTTGTTAAAATGTCTTGCTCTAAAGAAATAACAATAGTCCCCTTTCACAGGCCATGAAGGCCCATTAAAGAAATACGTCTCGAGAATCCTTCCGCCTAAAATCCCCCCACGATTTTGTTGCGCGAATAAATTTACTAGACGTATTTCTGAGCAAAACATTCTGACACAAATCGTCAAAATTTATTCGGCTATTTTACGTGCACTTGGGATATTACTGTTGATAATATTTACATACAGGGAATGTTATGTTTAATTTTAATGACTCATTATTTGTTATTACATTAATGCATCTCGTGCTCTCTGCACAATCATTGCAAGTTATCAATGGCATATGCACTTTCTTTCAACAAAAAACTAAATATTTTGTCAACTTGGGGCAATTTTTTACAAATGCGCAGCACAAGGTACATACATAGCCAATAGGTTGAGTTCTCGTATTCTGGCTTGCACACCCGAGTACTGTCCTAACATATTGGCAGCGTTGTCATAACTCTAGCCACGTCAGTTTGCAAGGTCAATTCCCATCACGTTCAAAAAGGCACAAAGCGCATCAACAAGCTGTTGGCCTATATGACCTGTGTTCTGCAAAAATATCAGGAATCGTTCCACTGGAGATCCAATTTTATTGACGTATCTCAAAACAACAGTTACTTGGTCGATGTGGCTGATATCAGTTGTTGAATCGATTATTATCGAATAATATTTAGCATTTTTATTTCATCTACAATTTTATAATAATAATAATACGTTTATTCTACACATCTAGCATACAAACTTTTTAATGGTTCATTATTATTGTTAACTAGAAATATTATAATACATATACAATAAACACAAAAAAAATCCAATCAATAAATATAATACCAAATGCGTAGAACCTCAAGGTGCAAGTTCAGCCAGTGCTGGTCTTCCACTTACACTTTGCAAGTTCCATTCACTAAAAATCTAACTAACTAAAGTACTTTAATAGTAGATAGGCAGTATTATTATAAAGCAAAGGGCGTTGGCTTATTACACAGCATATGAAATATATAAGATAAAAGTGATGAGATGTCAAAGAGTTAAAGAGATTAAAATCAAATTCAAATTTAAGTCTGACAAACACAGTTTGTAGTACAAAACAGAGTAAAAGAGCAAAAATAGACAAGTGCGCCACAGTGAAGAACGACTTAATGCTTTAAACTATGATATTGATTAGCTATACTTATTGTTGTTTGCTAAACAAATAATTAAACAAATCTTCTTTATTTTTCCAGCCTTACTTTGTGGAACTCCATAATCATGAAATAAATAAAGATTATTAAAAGTTTCACAGTTTTATTAAAATACAACCTGACAATATTGTTTCGACAACTATGCTGTCATTATCAAAGGTAATATAATTATAAACAAACACGTCGCTAAGGTAGATACAAAAATAGGTAACTAGATAAAATAATAATAATAATCAGAATTAAATATCTAATACTTCCAGTAACGGAGAATTACTGAGCTCAAGTTGTTCATTCATTAAAGGTACCCTGAGTTTGTGTTTGTATATCTCAAAGGCTTCTAAAATGTCTAATTTGCGTTTGTTATTACAAAAATGTAGGAATTTAATATTATTTTGAGGAGTCATTGTGTGATTTTGTTCTAAAAGGTGTTTGGCGTAATTCATTTTGTAATTAATTTACTGCGCCGTTTGTGTAATTTCTAAGCATTTTGTAATATTCCCAATTACCACGGGTAGGATTCCTTTTCTGTTTAGCTTTTGCCTTGTCCCTTAATTTAATAAGTAATTTTATATTTTCTGTGATGGTTTTTTGTTAAATCTACACGTAACCCATGCGGCATGTTTATCAAATAAATGAATTAAATTAGCGTTTAGATAGTTTACTTTATCATTGATATCAGTGAGTTGAAATATATTATGCAACGGCATCATTAGTAACTCGTAAAATTAATCCGAGTTAAAATGTTTGTAATTCCGAAACGTATGTTCAATTTGTGGCAATGTGAAGAGAGAATTAGAAACATCACAGTAAACAAGTTCATGATCTGATAGGTTGCAAAAAATGACACCGCTTGAATTAATAAAATCTATTTCTGAAACGATTATTAAATCTAATAATGAATTTTTGAAAAGTCCATATCTAGTAGGTTCATTAATTAATTGCGTTAAGTTAAAAGAATCTAGCATGTTATTAAAATAAGTAGTATCATAGCTATCAGGTATTAAAAAGTCGATATTGCAATCGTTGAGGCATATAACGTTAGTCGAAACCATCGAACATAACATAAACGAATTTTCCAACTTGTCAATAAAAGGTTTATAATTATATTTTGGAGGCTTATATACCACACCACACACAATCTTGTCCCTGCTGTTAATACTCACCGACATCCATATTTGTTCTATATTATCATTTGTGTCAATTAATGTTGTTTTTAGTGTACTTTTTATATAGATCGCAACACCTCCACCTCTGGCACTCCTGTCTTTCCGATATAACCTGTAACCAACTATACCTAGTACGTTACTGTTAAGCTCATTAGTTAACCAGCTTTCTGTAATCGCCAAAACGTCAATATTTTTTGAATTGTATAATAACTCTTCAACACCAGGTAGCTTAGGAGCCAAAGAACGTATATTAATATGTGCAAACCTTAATCCTTCTAATATCATAATAACTGCCTAAAAAATAATGTTATTAATAAAATTTAAAAATTAAAATAACTATATATCAAGTTGCTTCGACGAAGCTTAGTTGCTTCTAGATCTTGGGAAATGATGCAACAAATCCCGTCGTGGCAGATCCAGTAATAATAGCACTAAAGAAATAAGGGGATAATAATAAAAAAAGTGTAGGCACATTTGGATGAATTGAATTAATAACAGAAAATACTTATTAATTATATACATACATAATAGATAATAAAATACAATATCGAAAAACAAGAAAAAGAACACTGTTTATACCAGAAATATTAATCAAAATTAATATAAAGAAATAAAAACTTAGGTACCTCTTTGTTTTGACAACTAATAACATAATAATACCACACTAGACAAACATTCGTTTATTTATATATAATAATAAGAAGGATAAATGAAATATAATCAGTAATAATTTTAACTGTTTAAACTTTTAAGAGATATCTCTAACATTTCACTATCATTGTGACTGTAGATATAAATACCTTACATATATTCAGAGAAGGCAAATTTATATACGTAAAATAGAAAATAAACATAATTATTTGACTGAATTAAATTATATTCCGAAACATTATTTCAGATTATAAACTTCTAGATTACAACCAAAGAAAAAGAAAATAAAATAAAATGCTACTATTAGTTAAATAGACAAAAATTAAGCTACCCAAACGAGTTAATGAGAGATAAAATTAAAATGAGAACTAAATGTAGATTAATCACATTAATTATTAACTGTTTCCAGGTCCGCAGAACTGTTAACAATGCGTATTGCATTATCAGCCTTAACAAAAACTTTGCCATCACGCGACCACACTCTACTATTACCAAATTCTTGTCGAGCAATTCTTAATAGATTATAACGAGTATTCGTTAAATCTTCAGCAATAATTATTTTAGTACCTTTTAATTGTTTTTTTTTTACTGAAAACTTCAAATTTTGTGTTATGACTGACAAATTTCACAATCACCAGCCGAGGACCCTCGTTACAAACTTTGCCCACACGGTGACAGCGATCGATCTTATCTGGCATAACTGATACATCTAATTTATTTGTAAACAAATCTGTTACCTTTTTCTCTAATTCGGAGTTTGTTCTTTCATCTTCTATAAGCCCAAAGATGCGAACACTATTCCTCCTGGAATACTGTTCTAATGCATCCATTTTATGAATTAAATTTTTGTTTTCTTCTTCCAGTTGTTGCAATTTAGTTTCGCATATTTGTAAACGCTCATTATATGATTCTGTCATTTCTTCCAGTAGCCGATTTGTAAATTCTGTGATGAACGTATCATCTTTTATCATCTCCATCATACCTTCCTTTACGGTTTTTAATAACTCCGCAGATTGCATTTATCCCCTGGTAACAGACATTGCAATACTGATTGTAAGTACTATCACAATTTCCACACACAGACGGAATTTAAAAAGATGTTTATACTTTGCAGTACATTGAATGAATGAATTCTCCTGTACTTGTTGTACCATCTGAACGATTAATTCATCGATAATGTGATGGGAAAGGTAGGAAGGTAGGAACCTTTACCCCAAATTGTACAACATGTCCGCCATGAATATGTCGAATTTGGCGATTAACTTTATTACGCCCAAGAAATTTCTATTCGACACGTTGCCAATTGTTTCATTATGTCCGCGTATTGTTAGGCTACGTGAGGGCAACATTTTGATTGTTTCTACAATACTCAGTAACACAATGCGCCAGTAAAGGATTTCTTTGGCAAGTTGCTCTATCAAAAGACTGTCAATGCGGCTGAAAATTCTCCCGCGTGCAAAGAAGGCGGACACGCATTGACGGTGTTCTGGACTAGTTTCATGATCGTCAATTCTTTTGGGATTCCTCCAGTCACTAAATCCAACTGTATAAAATTTTGTGGAGCCCCCATAAAGTTTACACACAGCACAAAATACAGCTCCAGTTGATTTTGAATAGATTAACCAAACTCGCTTGCATGTTTCCCCGTTGGGATGACGTCTTGAGAACAGAGACTTTGTGCAATGTCTTCTCGTACCATCAGCATACTTTCGCGTTGATTGCAAAAAGTCACTGTCATCATTTTGATTTACTCCACATAGAGCTATTTTATCTCAGAGAGTCTTGGTGATCTTCCATTTAGCTGGATCAGGTTCGTCTTCTTCCTAGAGCTTCCCTGCGCGCACTTAATAAGAAGAGTGGTGAAATTAGACCAATTTCTGTGGGAAATACTTTCAGAAGACTTGCCTTTGGAATAATAGAAATTTAAATGCCCTGACGAGTCTACTCTTATTCCAGTTGTCCCTTTCAGAATAATTGGGATCTCATGAATATTAAAACTACCCGTTCAACTTTTAATTTTGAAAATAAAATTGATAACGCTAGATATTTAGCTTCTTGTGAAAATGAATACGGTGCATGGTTGAACGTCATCCACTCAAAAGCTATTGGAACATTACTAGCTAACAATACTTTCCGAATATCTGTTGCCTTAGGGCTTGAATGTAACATACATATGTATTCCGCACACATGTATTTGTGGATCAGAACTAGGTAGTCAAGGTACCCATGGACTTAATTACTCCAAAAGTACTGGTCGACAGGCCCGTCATTTCAACCTTAAATATTTTAAAAAGGAGCTTGGCATCAGTCGAATTTCCTTTTGTCCTGGCGCCAACTGGACTTACAACGGACGAGGAAAAGAGACCTGATGGAATGACTCTTATCTCATAGATAAATGAACAAATTCTTATTTGGGATAGCACATGCAGTGATACCTTAGTTTCGTCATATTTAAATTTTTCCTTCATATCAGCTACAAAAGCTGCAGCTAATGTAGCTTTGAAGAAGTTAAATAAGTATAAGAATATAATAAATCAAAACTATTATTTCGTGCCATTTGCAGTGGAAACTATGGGCCCTTTGAGCATAGAAGCTTTAGATTTTGTGGATTCTATCGGAAGACGGCTGGCTACAATTTCAAGAGAACTGCTCCCGAAGCCTACCTAATTCAGAAAATAAGCATTGCAATTCAAAGAGGGAACGCGGCTTGGGAACATCTCCTCCTTCGGTGGCTATGGAGGAAATTTTTTATTTACTTTAATTTCACGCAGTAATTTGTTAAAGCAGTTATTTATTACTTTTTATTTGGAAAAAGTAGTCATGTAACATTTAAATATTCAGTTATAAGTAATTATTAAACAATCAAAATATTGAATTTTTAACATTTACATATATCTAAAATTCAATTAAACATAGTAAGCTTGTGTCAATGCTACTGTTATTAGTTTATTTTTCTGTGTGTTGTGTTTATTGTAAAATGTGCGATGTGGAGCAAACCTGACACAAATTTTAATAAAGAAAAAATTCCTACATGCATTTTGTTACGTAAATTTAATAAAAAGTTGTATAAAAATTATAATTTCGTAGGTGTATATTATATTAATGTGATCGTCTTTACATAAAATGAATGCCTATTATCAAATTAATATTAGATTTTTAATATTTTTGTGCATTGATATTATTAAACCTAAGATTTATTATAAACGGAATGTCAAATCTGGTAACTTCCAATGTGGCCAACATTACTGGTGCTTTTACTCATTATTTAGAGTCGCTATTAGAAAGTAATATTGAGTAAAATAATTTAAATTTTCATTTATTGAATCGATGCACCATCTGTCTAATTCATTTCAAATTATCGATTTACATTGCTTTAAATGGGTAAAATACAAACAACGGTTAATTAAATTAATAAAACCCCATATTTATATCGGATGAATTGATTTAGTTTTTTTTTTCTAATAAACATTTTCTTTTTGCTACATTTGCAATTTTATAAAAATACAAATAACTTAGTCTATTTCTTTCTAATGTTTTGTATATGGACGTTAGTAGAAGTAGTCGTGACGCAGTACGCGTCTTGTAATGATCATTTAATGTGGGTTAAGCGTGTCCTATCGCCCTAATGTATTATATTAGACTTTGTGTATTGTTTTGCACTACAGTATTACAGCAAATATAATCCAAAAATATTTTATGAAGATTTGTGTTAATTGTTAATTACTAATAGTTGATTTCTAACATTTCTTAAAATGGTACTTCACCCTCACCTCACTTAATTACTCTGAGCAAGTGTTTCAACAGCTAGGCCCTCATCTCCAGCAGACACTGAAAAACTACACTAAAATCTAAAAACCTAACCTTTTGTAACTACAGAACTTCACGGTACTCCATTAATCGGTCAAGTTTGAGTAACTGTCAAGCTTGAATGGTTACTGGAGCCATTCTAAAGGACTGGAATTAATAGGACCTAAATCAGAGTTTATTAGTGCTTTTTTATTAATAATTTATAAGTTTTCGAAACAGTTAAGTTCTGTTGGGTTGCCTACATTTCTAATTAGTTCTAAGCCTTATGATTTTATTCAAGCATATGTAGGGCGACACTAGACTTGTCATGTCTTTCAAATCTTAAGTGAGCTAAATGCTCTTTGATGATCGTTTCTTATTTTTCAAAAAACTGTTGTTTTCAAGACAATCTCGTTGTTGGAGTTTGAACTCAGTACATAAACATATAATTAAAATTGAAATTATTTAATTTATCTGATGTAAGCCATTGGTGTATCGTAGATAATTAGATTGAATATGGCCGAGGGAAATATGGTTTTGTCACTCACTAAAAAAAGGGCTTCAAGACATTTTACAGTTGGTGATAAAACTAGCATTAGAAATATTTTCAAAAGTTTTAAGCAATACGATTATTATACCATATTTTATAATTTTTATCACAGGCGTGAGTGTGTGTGCAAGTATTCAAAGAATATCAAACTGAATCAACATTCCAAGAACCAAAGCAATATTGTTGAAAACATCTTTTCATGGAAACTGTTGAAAATGTTACACCAGCTAATTGGGAAAAAGCGCTGTTAAACATGTACAATTGATGTTGAAAATGATATGTGGGAATTGGATGAACTATTATAAATGTAGGCGAGGAGACAAGTATCCCAAGTGGTACACGAATGACATCAAAGCTATTGGATTGAAAGATAAATATCATAGTTTATTCAAAAAAAACACGCTCACCAGTTCATTACAATGAGTTTAAACACTTGAGATCTGGAATTAAAGTAAAGATTAATGAAGCTTATAAACAATTATTTACATAGTCTTGAGCACTATTTCCAATGACCGTGAAATGTTCTGGTCTTTTATACATAATAAAAGACATAGTAGTAGAATAACTGGCAAGGTAGTGAAAGATGATATGACATACGATAGACCCCAAGACATAGTTAATGCTTTTAGCAATTATTTCCGCTCGGTATACAATAATGCAGAGGTTTTGTGACACACTGATTACATAACAGAGGATGATGTTATTTTAGCTATCAAAAAAATGAAAAATAAATCTACTGCTGGTTTAGATCAGATTCCCAGCTTCTTTGTAAAGGATTCTGCTGCCGCATTAACAAGTCCTCTTTGTACTATATTTAATTTAATTATTACACGCACATATCCACTCTGCGGCTCGGTGTGTCTGACGCCTCGACACCGAAAGGTACATGAGGTTAAAGATTATATATATATAATATTAAAACGTCAACGTTTCCACAACACTGGAAGATTGCTAAAATAATACCTGTTTTTATAAGCGGTAGTGTGTCTGATGTGGCTAACTATAGGCCAATAGCAATTCTATTGAATTTTTCAAAAGTTTTGGAGATAGTCTTATTTCAACATATCTATCGAAATGTTAAAAATTATATTTCAGAATTTCAACACGAGTTTGTAGAAATACGTTCGACGGTATTTAATTTGAGTTGTTTTACCAATGTTGTTGCCGAAACCTTGAATAAACAATGTCAAGTTGATACTATTTATACAGACTTCTCCAACGCTTTTGACCAAATTGATCATGAAATTATCTTATATAAACTATGTAGTTACTTTGGTTTTTCTAAGAAATACGTTTCTCTGTTTAGATCATATTTAGATAATAGGAAACATTATGTTACTTTTAATGGCTACAAATCTGATGCATTTGCAGTGCCCTTCGGGGTCCCTCAAGGTTCCAATCTAGGGCACTACTTTTTGTTTTATTTATTAATGATATAGGTAATTCTATCAAGTCAAACGTGCTAATGTTTGCTGATGATGTGAAAATCTTCTTACCTATAACGTCACAATCTGATTGCACTACTCTTCAGTCAGATTTGAATGCCATTTCAAACTGGTGCACTTTAAATCGGCTTGATCTAAATATAGCAAAATGTAAAGTGGTATCCTATACACGTAAAAATTCACCTACATTATTCACTTATTCTATTAATCAAGTAGTCTTACAGCATTGTGACCAAATTAAAGATTTAGGTGTATATTTTGACAGCAGATTTACTTTTGTGATTCATATTAACCAATTAGTCTCATCTACATATAAAATGGTGGATTTGATTATGTGAAATTGTAAACAATTGACAAATATTGACACGTTAATGACACTGTATAATATATGATAATCCGTTGTAAACTTGAATACTGTGCCATAATTTGGAACCGAATTTATGAATGTCATAAACATAAAATTGAAAGTGTTCAAAGAAGATTTTTGAAATATTTATGGTTCAAATTGTATGATGTATTCCCTATGAGATGATTTGACCACTCAACTCTTTTGAATACTTTTGAAATCAAATCTTCGTGAAAATCGTAGAATATGTCAAGGCATTGCCTTTCTGTACAAGCTAATACATGGCCGTATCGATTGTTCGTTTATTCGTTAGAGGCAATTTATTCCTTATAACTAGCATATCCAAAGAGGGTAATTTGTCGTCAAATTCCTTTTCATGGGTAAATTTAATTGTAGAAAATTTAGAAGTTAGTTGTTCCACGAAGTCTTCAACTGAGCATTTACTTTTGTCAAAAATACAAAACACATTGTTTACATACCTAACCCAAAAACTTAAAGATTAATAATGTAACGTTCTTTTTAAAATAATAATCAAAAATGCTGTTTAAAATTGTCTATTAATAAAGAAAAGATTATATACAATGCACTTAATTAAAAACACTATAACTATAAACTATTTAACAAACTATTAAAAATGCTAGGTATTTACAAATTTATTTGAGGACTTATTTATATAAAAACTATTTATGTATTAACTAATTATTCACAATTTATTTATTCAGAGTACATTTCAACACGACGCTGGTTAAACATTAACTGCCTCCTTCTACCCGCGACTCAATTTATATTCATACGATGACTCATACATCTAGAATATTCGATGACGTGTTGATGAGTCATACACACAGCTGTCGGTGACGTCAATGAGGTGTGTCGATGAGTCATACTTGCACGTGTTGATTGATGAGTCATACAGTTGATGACTCATACATCTAGAATGTTTGATGACGTCATAAGTGGGTTTACTATTCGTTACACTGCCCCCCTCTTCAAGTCTGTTCTGTCCCAGAACAGGTTTTATTCTCTGGTTTCTGTACAACGGGTCGTGACGGTATCGACAGTCTTCACCTAGACTACATGTTCCATTACAGTAGAAATAACAGTCTACACTCTTTGTTGGTCTTGATGCGGGCTGGGGATCAAAACTACAGACTAAGATCTTCACATCCCTATCTCTAACCATAACTTCCAACATGTTTCGAACGAATCTCCAATCCAACTGGTCCCGCCCACAGCCGAGTTTGGGAACTGCCAGTTTGTTAATACCCCTGGTAAGGAACTCGGTCCTCAAATCCCATAATGCCCTCCACAGGTCGGCGTAACTCGGTTTCTGGAAGTAAAACTGCTTGGTTACCAAGTAGTAAATGGAGCGGTCATGATCAGGCAAGTGTAAGGCTTTGCCAACAGAGGGATGCTGATCTCGAAGTTCATCCAGCCGTCCAAATTTATTTCTTAACACTACTGCGATTCCCCTGGACATGCGGAGATCTTCGGAGACACAGTGGGCAATGGAATAATCACCAGGGACCCGGAAGAGGTCTTGTTGCATTTCGGTCGTGACTCCGAATCGGGCTTTTCTAGTTCCGGAAAACGCAGCCATAAATTCTCTAAAGGTTGGCTGATCATCTTCAGGCCTTACGGTATTGACAGCCTCCTCAGCATCATCTTCTCGATCCGGGACTACGTTATTGTTTCCCTCATAGTGCGCCAGACGATTGGAGTGTACCACCTTTGGTTTCCCTCTTGGCAATTTCTGGATGCGATAAATCAAGTCATTTATTCGTTTCTTCACCTGGTATGGGCCCTCCCAATTTCGCTGTAACTTTGGAGAATAGCCACGACGTCTTTGCGAGTTGTATAACCAGACAAGCTCTCCAGGTTGAAACCCTCCTTCTTGGACTCTCACATCGTACGTAGCCTTCATCCGGTCACTCGCGATTCGACTATTGTTTCGGGTTCGGTCGTGAATATCCTCCAACTTCTTCTTTAAGTTGATGACATAATCATTCCCGGCTACCTCCTGTTCTATAGGTGGGGATCCAAATTCCAGATCACACGGTAACCGTAACTCGCGTCCAAACATCACAGACGCTGGTGACTGACCGGTTGTTTCGTGGACCGATGCACGATAAGCCATCAGGAACAGATGCAGGTATTGGTCCCAGTCTCGTTGATGATCGGAGACGACCTTGGCCAAATATTTGCCCATTGTCCGATTCATGCGTTCTACCATTCCATCGAACTGCGGATGTAACGCTGTGGTCCGAGTCACAACAACACGAGTCCAACAATCGACAGACTTCTCCAAAGAGTACAGACTCGAAATTGCGGCCTTGATCCGAATGCAGCTCCATGGGCACTCCGAAGCGACTGAAAAACTCTTTGACTAGTACGTCAGCAACAGTCGCAGCTTCCTGGTTTGGTAGGGCATATGCTTCTGGCCATTTGGTAAAATAGTCCATTGCCACTAAGATGTATTTATTCCCATCGTCGGTTTCGGGAAATGGTCCGGCAATATCTATAGCTATTCTTTCTAGAGGACTACCCACATTGTACTGCCTCATAGGTGCTCTTCGTTTCCCCAAGGGTCCGTTACCAGTGGCACATAGTTCGCATTTACGGCACCACTCCTTCACGTCTTCTTTACAGTTGACCCAATAAAAACGCTCCCTAACTTTCTCCAAAGTCTTTTTCATACCGAAGTGTCCTCTTGAGGCACCGTCATGGAGATGTCGCAATACTGTAGCCACTCGGCTTCTTGGAACCACGAACTGAGACCTAATGGTCGTGCCATCTTCACTCTCCAGCACTCGCTTCAGGAGATCGTCTTCCACCTTCAAGGACTCCCATTGGGCCCAATATGCTTTTAGGGTTCTGTTGAAAGGGCTGACAGCTTCCCAGGCAGGCCTTTCTCCCACGAGCTTCCATTCCAGTACCATTTTTAGTTCGGGATCAGCCTCCTGCTGTCGTTGCAATTCTTCCGGCAACCAATTGTCGTTGACGATGGTAGTTCTTAATACTCGGCAAACCCTCTCTTCCAAACGAGAGCAATGACGGCAATCCGTTGGAGAGGGTCTTCTTGAAAGAGCATCGGCATTTCGATGACTAGTGCCCGCACGATGTTCTGTGTCAAAGTCGTATCCTTGTAATCGTTCGATCCACCTTGCGACCTGGCCTTCAGGATTACGGAATTGTAGAAGCCATTTCAACGCTGCATGGTCCGTCCTCAATAAAAACTTCCGTCCGTACAAGTATTTGTAGAAGTGCTCAACGGACTTCAAGACAGCCAATAATTCTTTTCTGGTCACACAATAATTCCTTTCGGCTTTCGACAAAACCTTACTAAAATAGCCGATGACCTTTTCTTGTCCATCCTGTATCTGAGAAAGTACACCCCCAATGGCCAGGTTACTTGCATCTGTGTCAAGTATGAATTTCCCTTCTGTCCGTGGGTAGCTCAATATTGGCGCTGTTGTCAAGGCACGCTTCAACTGTTGGAACTACATACTCGCACCCATCTTCAGTTAACCTTGTCAGGGGCTTCGCTATATTGGCAAACCCAGGAACGAATCGCCTGTAGTAGGTACATAACCCAAGGAAACTACGAACTTGGTGTTTTATCTTTCGGTGTTGGCCACTCTTGGACTGCACGAATTTTATCGGGGTCGGCTGCCACTCCATTTTGTGATACGACATGCCCGAGATATTTCACCTCCCTTCGGAATATGTGGCACTTTTTCGGACTCAATTTCAGGTTGGCTGTACGCAGTCTCGGAAACACTTCCTCCAGATTTTTCAGATGTTCACTGAATGATCTTCCAACTACGATCACGTCATCCAGATAGACTAGGCAAGTCTTCCACGACAGCCCCCTCAGGATGGTCTCCATTAGACGCTCAAAGGTGGCCGGAGCGTTACATAGACCGAAAGGCAAAACTGTAAACTGCCATAGTCCGGAACCAATAGTGAATGCGGTCTTCAGGTTCCATTTCAACTTGCCAATAACTACTCTTCAAGTCCAAAGTCGAAAACCATCGTGAACCAGACAGGGTATCTAACGTGTCGTCGATGCGTGGTAAGGGATAGCTGTCTTTCTTGGTCACGTTATTGAGCTGCCGATAGTCCACACAAAATCTCGTTGACCCGTCCTTCTTACTGACCAGGACCACCGGTGATGCCCATGGACTGCTGGATGGCTCGATGACCCCTTGTTCTTCCATATCGGTAATAATCTTCTCGGCTTCTGCTCGCCTTGCTAGAGGTAGACGCCTCGGCTGCTGACGGACAGGTATAGAGTTGCCTGTATTGATTTTATGTTTTACTGTATCTGTTCGTCCCTTCTGGCTATCGTCAAGAGCGAAGATATCTTGGTATCGGTGAACCAAACCCTGTACCTCTTTCACTTCCGTTCTATTTGGGTCTTCGCACGAACTAACAACCATACCCACTAATTTTCCACCATGGTTTTTGGGCACTGGTTTTGGAACATCAGCCATACACCTGGCTACTCGGAATACTGACACACACTGTCCCACAAGGGTACTCTTCTTCAATGTCACCGAATCCACATTAACGTTCATAAGCCTCACCGGTACTGTCTTTCCAACCTTGATCAGCGCTTTTCCCACCAGTATGCCACTATGGATCTTCTTATCACAAACAGGCTCCATCATTCGCACACATCCTACCCGAAGATCTCTATCCAAACCTGCCTCGACAACCATCTCACTTTGGCCCGGCAATATCACATCTTCTGTCAACAAAACTCTTACGACAGGATCTTCTGGTGGGTGCAACGGAAGTTCTTCGTTACCAACCTTCAAAACACCCTCCTTCAAGTGCAATGTAAAACCAAATTTTCTCAGGAGGTCCATCCCCAAGATGAAGTCGTCAGTGATGTCGGCTACCAGCACCTAATGATCACGTTCTTAACTTCCAATGCCAATCTTCATCTTCACCACTCCGCGTGTTGGTATTACTTCACCCGTCGCTGTACGGAGTTGAGTAGTTGTCTGTAACAGCTTCATACTTGTTCGTGGAACGTCAGGGCGTATAATTGATTTTGTCGCCCTCGTATCAATGAGTAGTGGAACAATTCGATTCGCAATCTTCCCATCTATGAACAAACTGCTGGTACTATTCCTTGATGTTACCGCATGGACGGTGATCTCTGGGGCATCTTTATTAACAGTCAACGTTCGCCCTCTCTTGCCAACTCCCTTTAACTTTTCCGACGGTTGTACTTTTCTTATTTTGGTACAACGGCGTTCTACATGTCCTTGTTCGCCGCAGTTCCAGCAACGGGGTCCTCGAACTTCTTGAGGATTCCTCTTACGACTATTTTCCTTCTGAAGAACTCTCATTAGTAACTCCGCTAGACGATCTTTCGAACCTTCTTCTTTTTCGGCAACGGTTCGAACTTCTAGAGCATGGGCAAGCACATCATCAGTCGTTTTTGGTCGTGCCAGCCTTAAGGACTGCTGTGTTTCTCCGTCTCTTAACCCATCAATGAAGGTCTACACAGCGAGTTGTTCCAGAAATGAATCGGGTGCTGTAGGATACGCCAATCGGACAAGCCGCGCAACATCGGCTTCAAACTCCTGAAGGCTTTCTCCATTCTTCTGGACACGATTTTTCACTTGCGCGTGATACACTTGTTGAAGATGCGCGTCTCCATATCTCATCTCCAATCTAGACACTAACAACTGGTAATCATTTTCCTGTCCTGTTGGTATTGTTTGCAGGACGTTCAGCGCATCTCCACGCAAAGCCACAGTTAAAGAAACGGCCTTTTCCTTGCTTGTCCATCCGTTGGCCCCAGCGGCCGCCTCAAATTGTTTGTAGTAGGTGGACCAAGGTATCTTTCCATCGAACGCGGGTGGTTTTACTTTTATCCCTACGGCAGAACCCTTTTCTTCTTTAAATTGTTTCTTTACTTCATTAAATGGCCACTCAGTAGTTAAGGGAAACCGTAGTTGACTCATTCTATCTTCCAACATTTTAGTTACGCTATCTTTCTCAGTTGTTGGTGGTAATTGCATTTGGGCCATTTTCTCTTCTACCATCTTTATTACCCTATCCTGTTTCTCCAATTTAATTTCTAATAATCCTAACGCGCTGGAATTTTCCAACAATTCTTCGAAAACTTTATCTTCTAACGCTTTGACATTGTCCAGCAATTCTTCTTTAAGCCTTCTAGAACTGTCTTCGGACTTTTCTAGTAATTCTTCTGTAAGCCTTCTGGAATTTTCTTCGGATTTCCTGGAATTCTCCAGTATTTCTTCCTTTAGCATTCTAACATTTTCTTCAGCCTTTTCTAGTAATTCTTCTTTAAGCATTTTAGAATTTTCAAAAACTTTTTGTTCCAGCACTTTAGTATTTTCCATTAGCTTTCTAGCATTCTCTTCGGCTTTTCTAGAACTTTCTTCCATTTTACTTAACAACAAATTAGTATCAATTGCGGGTCCAGGTATTTCGAAGCGGTAATTTTCAGGATCTTCCTTCTGTTTTAAAAGCCATTCTCTTAGCCGATTTATCAAAACTTCTTTCTTTCCATTACTATCTAAGTCTCGTCCAATTCCCGTTTTAAATCTATCACTAAGAGATCTTTTAACAGTTTCATCACCATTTTAATTGTTTGTTGAAATTATTTTTAACACTAAAAATTTATTCTCACAGCACTTTAATTATTACGCGATTTTATTTATTTTAAAACCCGACACCTGACAACATTGTAACGTTCTTTTTAAAATAATAATCAAAAATGCTGTTTAAAATCGTCTATTAATAAAGAAAAGATTATATACAATGCACTTAATTAAAAACACTATAACTATAAACTATTTAACAAACTATTAAAAATGCTAAGTATTTACAAATTTATTTGAGGACTTATTTATATAAAAACTATTTATGTATTAACTAATTATTCACAATTTATTTATTCAGAGTACATTTCAACACGACGCTGGTTAAACATTAACTGCCTCCTTCTACCCGTGACTCAATTTATATTCATACGATGACTCATACATCTAGAATATTCGATGACGTGTTGATGAGTCATACACGCAGCTGTCGGTGACGTCAATGTGGCGTGTCGATGAGTCATACTTGCACGTGTTGATTGACGAGTCATACAGTTGATGACTCATACATCTAGAATGTTTGATGACGTCATAATTGGGTTTACTATTCGTTACAATAAGTTAAAGCTTAGAAATTGTCAAGAATAAAAAAGCGCTAATGGAATTGCTCCAGTAATCAGCAAAGCTTGACGGTTAATCAAACTTGACCAATTACCAGCGGGCCGTTAAGTTTTGTAGGTATATAAGGTTAGATTTTTAGGTTTTAGTTTAGTTTTTCAGTGTTTGCTGAAAATGACAACCTAGCTGTTGAAACACATTTCCAGAGTAATTAAAAGTGTGTGTGGTGAGGGTAAAGTACCGTTTTAGTGAGTTTATGTAACAGTATGAGTTTCTTTTCTTCTAATATTTATTAATCACCAGTATTAATTTTCGTATTAATTTGTGTTTTCTTTTTTCATCCACGGTCACATATTTTAGCATACAACAGCAAATTTGTAAAAAATTTAATTTTTAAAATTTAAAAAAAGAGAGATAAAGAACTTATGAAAGATATCAAAAAAAAACTCCTTCTAAATATAAAAATTTAAAGTGTTTGAACAATTTTCCCGAATTATACTACTTTCTATTTAATATTGATTTCCATACTGTTTAGTCACCTTGTATAATAAAAGAAATAATTTTTAATAGTATTTCAACCAACAAAGATTAAATATCTAAAGTTAAAATAAAACACAATGATATAAATGCTAATTGAAAATACAAAATATAAACATTCTGAAATTAATTTTTAATTCGTTTATACTTAAACAATGATTTTGTGACCTTGCTGGTTTTATTAATTAGACTTGACACTTTTATTACACATTCTCCAATTCTTACTGCAGGTTTCATATGCAGCTTATTGTTGTCTTATGATAATTAACTATAATTGGATGGGTTACTTGCATAACTACACAAACACAAGATTAATCAATTTAAAAAAGAATAGAAAGATGTTTAGCTGAAAAACTATGTTTTCAACTAAATCTTGTATTAACAGTAACTTAAAAATGAAAAGTAGCAAAACAGAATTATTGTAAACTAAAAGACAAATTAAATGAGACTCGTATAGGTACTTAGAAAATCAGCTGCGCGCACAGGTGATTGTTGGGTTGCCTAAATATATCAGGACCGAACTTAAACTGAAATATTTTTAATGCAATTTATTTTCAAGTTTCATCAAATTCGCCGGTTTTATTTGAATTAGGAACAAGAATTAGTCATACAAATATTTGAACTATAAAAAAATTAACTATAATGACGCTAATTATTATAGAAATGATCTATACCTAATGTTATACCTTTAGATTCTTTTCAAATTAAATCCGCAAAATAGCAAAAAGTTTAATTTTTCTTGTTAAGTCTGTAGCTTTATAGGTGTTCTATAACAAAACATGTTTTTAATTAAATAAGATCCTAATTTTATTTATTAATACTAAAAACCAAAAAGCACACGAAGTAATCACAAGAAGAGGTAGATAAGACGATCATAAATGCAAAGCCAGTGCAGCTCAGTAGCAAAACACTCTGTGCAACAGGCCATCAGTTTTTGGTCATCTTTTCAAGCATATTTTCTTTAATTAATTTACGCACAAAGAACTAATTGAAAATTTTAAAAATTAATTTGAATAATAAAACAAAATAATGTATATTTATTGAACAGAGATTTAGGAGCATTAAAAGGAACAACACGTCTAAAATCAACTGCTACCTGTGAAGTTTTTTTAAGAAACTAGTATTGTACTGTTAGGACCATTATCTGTATTTTCAAGGCAAGTTTAATTTATGATGTTATTTTATTTTTAGAGTATTAGTAAATAGCATTAGTATGCTCATCGCATCAGCTTCACTTTATTGAAATGACATTTATTGAAAATTTACACATTTTTCTTTATTCACATAGTGTTGTTTTGTTAACGTCATGATAAGAACAACGATAACTTGTTTGTTAATTTAACACCTATCTCTGCTGAATCATTCACTACTTTCAGGTCCTTTGAAAAACTGTAGATTTTCATTCCAAGTTTCGGATGGTGTTAAAAATTCTTA
This sequence comes from Agrypnus murinus, assembly GCA_929113105.1. Taxonomy (NCBI): domain Eukaryota; kingdom Metazoa; phylum Arthropoda; class Insecta; order Coleoptera; family Elateridae; genus Agrypnus; species Agrypnus murinus. Next base: position 83,142,216 of record OV816030.1, read on the forward strand.
CAATTTCAAATCTTTCAAAAAATTTCTTCGTTTCTCTACATACAAACTGTTGCAGCCCTTTTTCCATAATCTTAGGTACATCATCTAGGCCGATAGTAATTCTCTTTTCCCCATCGCAAATTGGCTCTTCCCGTGCTAAAGTGGCAACCATTTCTAATTTCAATGAACTAGGAATAGATTTGTCGAAGTAAGCAAGACCGACTGCTGAATTACATACCACAAATGATTTTTTATCTTCTTCATAGCAATCTACTATCACTATCAACTATAAAGCTAAACATACTTACCACCCCTAAACATACCTTATAAAAGTAGGCAAAATCTATTATTTTTGGGTAATTTGAAATTATAACATATAAAATAAAATTAAAACAAAATCTATTACAAGTAACTGCAATAATACTGGCCACACAACTTTATTTTCTTCTACAGGCTATCTGGTGTAATTTATGTCGATTGTAGGTTTTGTTACTTACGATGGTCAAACCCTGGCATAATAGAGCTCGAGAAGCTCCATAAATTAAAATGATGGCCCACAGTATCAGGATTCAATATAGTGATATTATATGGTGAATTTCTCACAATACTACCAGACCCTGTAACAATATATAAAATTGTTACGGAATATTCTAATGTACCCATAAATTAACATACCTTTACGGGTTGATATGGCTTCCTATCCAAAATTTGGGAATATTTTATCGATGACACTCGATTAACTATAAAATTATAGTTTCACACAGAAAAATCATCAACCCTTACATTTTCCAAGATAACCTTTTTGTATGAGCCACCCTGTACATATTATAGGATCTACTTATAGTAGATACCTAGGTTCAACAACCTAGAAACATAACTAAATATACCTAAATTACAAAATCGGAGGTGCACCGATCCACGACCAGTGTCGCGTCGTCGAAATTTCCACACCCGCTGAGCCGCCTATCCGACTATGCTAATTCGATTACTTGTTTGTGTCTTTTTAGTTTTTACAATAAAATATGTGTTTTTGATGGTTGTTTCGACTTTATTTGTTAATTAACAAAATGCCAAATATAATTTGAAAATTATTTGGATTTGGGGATGCTAATTTTGATTTAGGGGGTGCTTAGCGCCCCCCAGTCTCCCCCTATTTGCGCCTATGTATCCATGGTGCTCGCTAACAGAACAACCATAAAGGTACATAGTAACCGCCACTGGTTCGTACACTGTTACTTCACTTACCTGCTTAATTTTATTTTATTACTGTTAAACTTACCTTTGACTGATGAAACGATTACAAGTATGCTCATACTGATATCATTAGAGTAATCAATAATTTTTAATATTCTCTTAAAGTTAATGAGCCGTATTTGCGTCTCGCTATTAAATTAACAGCATGTTTAATTACCATGGTGACCAATTATAATCTTTTCCCACCTATTAAAATTAGATAAAGCTATCTCTATTCTTGTTGATTTTAAACGAAACTTTAGTTAGAGACACCTTTAATCGTGGATCGTAATACGGCTCATTGACATTAATTAGAAAATATCATTTATTTTGTAATATTAAGAATTGTTTCACTTTAATGGAAACTTTTGCCAATTTGCAATATTAAATGCCTGGAAATCGATTTCTCTTTTGCTGTAAGTTAAAAATGTTGTGTGTGTCCTGAATGCAGTTTACAAGACAAAAAACTTTATTTTATAACAAAGTAATTTTCTATAAAAATTTTTACTTGATTTAAAACTACTAAAAAAGATAGATTAATTATACCGGGTGGGGCAATAGTGTGGAGAAGTCCGATAGCTCCTAAACGGTAACAGCTTGAAAAATCGTTCTAATACGGACGTAAACAGTGGATAGAGGCACATCTAGAGAAATTATTTTCAAATATACAAGATGTTGCAGAAAAGTGTGGCATGCTTAAGGTAATTTTTTTAAAATAGATATGACCCAAATATTTTTGGAAATTTAACACCTCTCTTGGCAGGTTTATTCATATCTAAAATTTTAGCGCCATCTAATGACCGGTTTAGAAGTTATAAATATTTTTTTCAAAGAAATTGAGTATTACATTATCCCACTGAACAGTTTACCGCTTTCACGGCCGCAACTGTGAAGACGAATTTAAGTAGGGATTTTGTTGCAGGGGCTTGCAGGGTGCTCTTCTTTAAAGGAAATAGACCCACCATGTACAGGGTGTTCAAAACTAATTTTTAAATTTAGAGAACTTCAAAGCTAAAATTCACAACTTTTTCAAATAACCCTGTATATTTTGTACCTTTGTGATGCAGAATTAAATAATGCACATTTTTTGTAGGTACGTCCCTATAGCTATCTGTAACCACTTTTGATTTATTGAGAAAAAACTGCAAGAAGTACCCAATTAAAAACAATTATTTATTTAGTTGTCAAGTGTGTTGGTTGTTTTTGTTCAACAAAACATTAAAGCATCTAGCAATTGTTGTACACATATGCAAAATGTACATTTCTCGCAGTTATCAACCATCAGTGTTTAGTTCTATACTCTAACAAACAAATGAAGGATCTAGGTCGCCGAAATCACGAGGGCTAACTTGCATACCGTATCGTGAATCATGCGGGCAACGTACGTCACTGACAGTTTTAACAGCTTATATAATATCAGTGTTGCTTAAAATGTGATCTTAGATTTTATGTGTTTACCAGGTGGTGATCACGTGGCGACCTACATCCTTCATTTGTTTGTTAGAGTATAGTAAGTGTATTAGTTTTTCAAAATGAATTTTAGTAATGAAGAACTTGTAGACATGACTTTTGTTTTGGGCGAGTCGGAAAGCAATTGTTTGCTTGCCCGCAGAATTTACCACCAACGGTATCCTGAACGGAGGCTCCCTAAAGTTCACAGCTTTCAAAACCTGCTCGATAGATTTGTGAGGACCGGCAATGTACAGTATGAAAAAAGTGAACGAATTAACAATGTTGTGAACAAAGAAAATGAGTGATCTGTTGTGCTGGCAACGATTGAAAATCCCCATGTTAGTCAGAGAGAAGTGAGTTCATCTGTAGGAATAAGTAGACGTTCTGTTTGTCCAATCTTAAAGAAAAATAAGTTTCATGCATATCACATTCAAATGCACCAGGAATTAACTGATGACGATTTTCTAAAACGTTTAAGGTTTTGTAGTTGGGCCATAGGTAAAATGCAAGACGATGCTACATTCTTCAACAATGTTTTGTTCACTGATGAGGCAACGTTTCATAAAAATGGATTTGTTAACAGGCACAATTTCCATTATTATGCTACAGAAAATCCCCACTTTTTCAGACAACTTAGTAACCAGCACAGATAGTCCATAAACGTTTGGGGGGGAATTATTGGAGAACATGTAATAGGGCCACATTTTTTTGATGGTACATTAACTGGAGCTATTTATCTTCATTTTCTGGAGAACTATCTGCCACAATTATTGGCGAACCTTCCTCAAAGGATCCGAAATGGGATGTGGCTTCAGCAAGATGGTGCTCCACCGCAATATTTACATGCAGTAAGAGACCACCTAAATAATATCTATCCATATCAATGGATTGGAAGGAATGGACCCACTAAATGGCCTGCGAGATCTCCTGATCTTACAAAAATGGATTTCTTTTTATGGGGATATGTGAAAGAAATTGTTTATACAGAGACACCAACCACAATCCAAAATATGAAGGATAGAATAATACATGCTTTTAGAAGTATCACGCCGGCAATGTTAAGAAACGTACAAAGATCGTTCCAAAGGCGCATTGAAATGAGTGTCCATGCAAATGGGAAACATATGGAGCATTTGTTATAGTTTTTTTCTTTTGTTTTGTTTGAAAAATCTTGGTTTTTTAAATAAATAATTTTTTAATTGTGTACTTCGTGCAGTTTTTTCTCAATAAATCAAAAGTGGTTACAGATAGCTATAGGAAGGTACCTACAAAAAATGCTCGTTATTTAATTCTGCATAACAAAGGTACAAAATATACAGGGTGTTAGGTTTGAAAAAGTTGTGAATTTTAGCTTTGAAGTTCTCTAAATTTACATAGTAGATTAGGGGTAGAGTAGGGGTTTACATAGTAGATTGGACTCTAACCTTTTGCTTAGTTGCTCAATAAATCAAAAGTAGTTACAGATAGCTATAGGGACGTACATACAAAAAATGTTCGTTATTTAATTCTGCATCACAAAGGTACAAAATATACAGGGTGTCCCATTTGAAAAAGTTGTGAATTTTAGCTTTGAAGTTCTCTAAATTTAAAAATTAATTTTGAACACCCTGTACATGGTGGGTGCATTTTCTTTTAAAGAAGAGCACCCTACAAGCCCCTGCAACAAAATCCCTACTTAAATTCGTCTTCACAGTTGCGGCCGTGAAAGTGGTAAAGTGTTCAGTGGGATAATGTAATACTCAATTTTTTTGAAAAAAATTTATAACTTCTAAACCGTTCATTAGATGGCGCTAAAATTTTAGATATGAATAAACCTGCCAAGAGAGGTGTTAAATATGCAAAAATATTTGGGGCATTCTATTTAAAAAAAAATGACCTTAAGCGTGCCACACTTTCTGCAACACCCTGTATATTTGAAAATAATTTCTCTAAATGCGCCTCTATCCACTTCTTACATGCATATTAGAATGATTTTTCTAGCTGTTACCGTTTAGGAGCTATCGGACTTCCCCACACTATTGCCTCACCCGGTATGATATCGTGACCCCATTAACCCAGCTAAACCAATGATAATAGGTTGTAGAGAATAACTCAGAGAACAATAATCTGAATAAAATTCGTGACGCTCGTCCGTAATTAATAAGAAAAATAACGCTAAAGTTGCTAGTTTGAGGTTAGAATGTTATAATGTTAGGTTTCAGTTAGTAAAATAGTTGGCTGTATTTGTGAAAATGGTGTTGTTTGTATCATATGTCAAGAAGATTTTATAATTTTTACCTGTTTTTGTGACGTTTTTCTAACGAAAACCTCTTAGCGCTCGATATTTCAGTATTTTAAATTTAATAGAACAACTTTGATAAGTGTATCTTTTAAAGTAAGTATGTTCTATAGGGGGTCAGGATATCATATAATTACCAACGACTAAGTTTAATATTTCTCAAGAAATCATATCACCTTGTTTGAATAAATCGTATGAAAAATGAACTAAGGTAATGCTATTTCTCAACATTATTAATATTGCTACTTGTTTGTTAATGCATTAATTCCTGCATGGCACCTTGATTTTAAAGAGAAATATTTTTTAGATTTTTTTGCTTTATTATAAGAAATATTGAAATTCTGTCATAGTTTTTAATGATTTTGAGACAAACAGAAATTCTTATAATAATTTTTCATCATACAATCAATAAAAAAAAGTTTTTCCTCTTGTGAACCATATTTGGGGACACACTGTATATCAAGCAAGATATATAATCAATACTGAATATTTTTATCACAAGAAATGTACCATGCAGATAACATGTTTTGCGTAACGCTACTGAATTGTCTTAAGACATACGCTGCTTAGAAAAAAACTCTAGGCCTACCCATTAAAATATGAATGTAAAAATAACTTAAGAAATTTTTAAAGTTTTATTTCAGTATGCAACTTAAAACATTTTTTTGTTGTCATAAGATGTTCAATTAGCTAAAAACTAAATAATGAATATGCCTTAAAATGAATTGTTTTGCATTTTAGGAACTATTCTTGGAGTACATAGGAAGGGAGACAGTAAAGTACACACATACTGGAAAACGTAAAACAGTTTTGAGACGTGATCTTGATGCTGCCATCGATAGCGTTCCACATCTGTGTTTTCTTGAAGGAGCATTGGAATAGAATAAGATAAGCAATTAGTTTTCTTTTTGTGTAAATAATATAATTCATACTGTTCAAATAAACATTAATTATCTGAAGCATTGTTGTTATTTAATGTCACGATCACTTTTTTGAAATTTTTAGCATGCACTACAATAACTAAAATTAAAAACCAAATTTCACATAATCTCATTTGATGAAACTATGTCATGTTTGGTTAAAAATTATGAATCACTTATTTGACTTTTTATTTCTACGTCTTGCGTTTTGGGATGCATCTTGGTTTCCATATAAACTGTTCAATAAATTTTCAAGATCTGGAGGCCTTTCATTTCTAGGGGAAGAACTATGACGACGAGTTTGTCCGTTTTGTTTACCTAAGGCAATGCGGTACTGAACATGATGAGAATCGGGCCTTAGATGCTTTAAGCTTTCCTTCTGACATCCAGCCCATTCTGTGATATCGTACACGCCACCTTCCATACATGCGTAATAATGCCACAGAAAACCTAAACATCGAGCTTCTGCCCATATGTCACCTTCTCTGGCTGCATGATGTATTTTACATGTGGCACAATTACGAGCTGCATAACTCGGTCGATCAATTTTTATTCGCTTATGCCTTAAACCACACTGACTGCAACGTATTGTGTTTGCTGCTGCTTCTACTTTCTTTTGGAGTTGAGCTAATAGTTCTGTTAGTTCACTCCATGCTTGTTCTACTTGTGCTGATTCTGCGACCCCTACAAGAAGTTAAAAATATTTAAATAAATGCTGTCAGGAAAATTTTAAGATAAAGATACCTCAAAAATTTCGATGCTATTACAAATGAACAAACAATGTTAATCTCATTACTCAAAAGTTTTATTGTCTAGTTAAAGAATTACATACTTGGCTAGTTATTTAAGAATGGAACAAACAATGACGTTGTATACAAAGGTAACCCAAAACTAATAGTAGTACACTTATTGACCAATGATAATACACAAACTTCACAAATTATGTGGAAAAATAAGAAAACAAATTTTAAAGAATCAACAACAAATCGATAAATTACCTTGCACAATACAACTGGAATTACGAGGTAAGCGCCATAAATTCTCAGCCCGGCAGGCTTCTACAGCTGCCAACATGTTCAAACTCGGTTGCGTCATAGTTGAACATGTAAAAGACCTACACTATACATATTACGGCTAGAAACGTAATAGATTTTAGTAGCCACTCAAGTATCGTGACGAGTGCATGAAAATGTCGCAGCTAACAAAGATTGAGTACCGCGCGATCATTAAATTTTTAACAAAAGGGCACACGCCTAATCAAATCAAACAACGTTTAGACGGCGTTTATGATTTATCTTCTTCATATTCCACTACAAAAAAGTGGTCAAAATGTTTCCGTTTGGGGCAAAAATCTCTTGAAGATGATGAGCCGATCGGCCAATTTTAGCGGTAACGCCTTAAAAAGTTGCAATCATTGAAGAAATGGTATTAGGAGATTGCCGTTTGAAAGTTAAGGAGTTAGCAGTGATGTCCAGTGGCGTAGCAACACCTTTTGGGGCCCGGGGCGGATTCTTCTTCGGGCCCCCCCATGAATCTCTTCAAATATAAGTCCAGCGTTCCGCAACTTTTTTTATCTAGCAATCCAAAAATATCAATGAAATTATAAGGCGACCTTTACTCTAAAAATTTGAATTTTCAAATGTCACATCATGTCAGCTACCACAAAATTCCCTAAATTTTGAAATTGCGATTTTTTTTTATTTAAAAAAGGGAATAAAAGAAGCAAAATAGAAAAATAGCATAAAAACTCGTTTCATTAGTCATTTAGGAAACTCGCCGCAATCGGCTCGGTTTCTAAATTTGGATTTGTGCAATAAATCTTTCCTTATAAAACTCGTTCTTTAATATACTATTATGGTTGTACTATATAACCTGTAGAAGCAAATTTTTATTTGTGTAATATTTAGGTATTTACGAAAACTAAATAGGGTTGATGAGATTACTATAATTTCTTGTCATTGTTATTGATATTAAAAAGGAAAAGACAAAAATAGTGAGATGACCTAGCTGATTCAATTTCCGCAACCGCCTATTGTATTTGTATTATGTAATTTCCCTATGTACAATTTTTAATTTATTCACTGTGATATTAAGAAATATAACCATAGCAACCTTAATTAAATCCGCAATGTTCAATTTTGGATTATTCAGTACATTAATTACACTCTCCATAACAACCACCATTACAAGGTAATCTGATGTACAGTATTATATAAAGCTCACTGTAACTTAAACTAGCTATGTTTCGAATAATGGTAGAAAATTATCAATGTTGGATTTACTTGGGGCCCTAGACTGAATATACAAAGTGGGCTTACTGTAAAAATGAAAAGTAACATGAATCTATTTGACGAACAAGATTAATCAAATTTTTATTATTATAATTCATATTTTGCATAAATACGTTACAATCAGTATATTTACAATAAGTACAGTAAGTTTTAAATCGAAATAGATTATGTAATATATAATTTCTCTAATAAATGTACAAATATTACTGGAAGTTAAATTCATTAATACTTAAAAAGTACTGCAACTTCAATGCGGGTCCCCTCGAACTTGGGGGCCCTAGGCTGAACCCTTTTCAGACTAATGGTAAATCCGGCGCTGAAAATTATTATGTCCAAAAACTGGTTAAAAGTATTCTCAAATGAGGTTAGTAATAATCCATTAACACCATTTAACATCCATTTTTAGAGAAATTATAGTTTGTAAAAAAATAGGTATAATATGAAAATTGTTTCTCTTTTAAATTATTTATTTAACAGTTGTTAGATAATTGCCTTTTTATTATTAATTCTTCTTCCAAGAATAAGAAGAATTAAATAAATCGCTTTTTAGTTCAACAAATTTATTATTTTGTATTTTTGTCAGAAAACAATTTGACAATTACACACACTTTGTTTTACATACCTTTTTAAATTTTTTACAACATATTTAGTACAACATACTATATATTTCATTTCTCACTGACATTTCCTCCCTCCCTCGTGTATTCATACACAATATTATTAACATTAATAGGACATAGCTTAGCTACAGGTCGACGATAAATAGAAAAAGTAAGAGGTAGGCTTTTGTTATCCCTTTTTACATTTGCTACTTTAACGTCTACTATTCGTATTTGAGCGTCTTTGGCAGGATAAGTCTCCACAACAACACCTTTCTTCCAACAACTTCTTGGAATTTGGTCATCAATCACAAGCACAACGTCACCCTTCTTAATTGGTTTAGACTGATCATGCCACTTTTCGCGTTTCGTTAAGGTAGGGAGAAACTCAGTAGCCCACCTTTTCCACAACTGATTGGACAAGAACTGTATATGTCTCCACATCCTTCTATACCCGTCATGGTCCGTAAATATTCCTGGAAGTGGAGGAGCATTAATGCACTCCATTTTCAAAAAATGATTCGGAGTGATACATTCGGGATCGCTCGAGTCGGGCGAAGCGTAAGTTAACGGGCGACTGTTGACAATATCCATCACTTGGTACAACAGGGTCCTCAGAACTCCCTCTTTTGGAGCCTGCTCCTTCAGCAATCCAAACAAAACTTTCTTCACGCTAGACACTAGGCGCTCCCAACTCCCTCCCATATGGGGTGCTGCAGGGGGAATAAAATGCCACTGTATACCTTGGACAGCCAATCTATCTTGAAAAGTGCTTTGATTCCATTCGCATAAAGCCTCTTTCAATTCTTGATTTGCACAAATGAGACTGGTGCCATTGTCACTCCACATATGACCAGGAGCTCCTCGAATAGCGATGAACCTTGCAAACGCATTTAGTATATCATTTGTATCCAAAGATTCTGCAAGTTCCAAATGAACAGCGCGAACAGACAAACATGTAAATAAGATGCCTCATCTTTTATTATTTCTGCGATTGATTGTAACAGTGAATGGTCCAAAATAATCCACTCCTGTGTGAAAAAATGGCTTGTGTTTTTCACCAAGTCTACAAACTGGTAACTGTCCCATTTGAGGCATCACCGGCTTGGCTTTCGTTTGAATGCACAACAAACACTTTGCACAACAGCGTCATACAGCTTGACGACAGTTGAGAATCCATACAATCTGCCTTAGTTGATGTATCACCGTTTCCTGTTCATGGTGCACATTTTTGCGATGATAATGGTCAATTAAAAGTTCCGTATAACGATGTTTGTTGTCTAAGATTGGTGGTTGCTTCAATGTTGCACTAGCATCTGGTGCATTGTTAATTCTCCCATTAAGTACAATCAAACCATCTTGATTTAAACATGGAGAGAAATGGCATAATCCTTCTTGTTCCCATCAATGCAGCCATGAGCTCAATTCTTGGAATAGTTAATCCTTTGATTGGTGCCACACGAGATTTTCCTGCGACAAAGGATACTTCAATTCTCCTTTCCGTCTTGATACGAACGAATATAACTAAGCCTCCTCACTCGCGTCAAAAAACACGTGCATTTGCACTTGACTGCCAGTGTTCATGTGTTTTGAATAGCACCTTGGGACGAACACGTTGGCAATAGATTTTAAATCACTTAACCACTTGTCCCAAATTTCTGCAATCCTGTATGGTACTTCATCATTCCACCCAATACCAGTTTTCCACGTGTTTTGTAGAATGACGAGAGCACGTATTTTAAATGGGCATAGAAATCCTAAAGGGTCGTACAAGGACATAATTAAACATCTCACGCTTAGTTGGCCTCCTTTTGGCTTCTAAAATGTCTATTGGTACCTTCTTAAAATTTAGCTGAAACTTAAATTCGTCCTTTCTGGGATTCCATTGTAGTCCCAAGATCTTCTCAGTCGTAATCTCACCTTTCTCCGAAAACGTCACGGCTTCATGTACACGTATTTCGGCGGGTATTGATTTGAGAACTTCTATGGAGTTACTATTCCACTTGACAATTAAAAACCCACCAGCCGCGTGAATTTAAGTAATTCTCTTTTGCAATACAATAGCTTCGTCTTCTGTTTGGGCACCACCACAATAGTCGTCTACAGTTCTTCCACTCGATCTTTACCCACACGTCATAGATCTTATGCGTACGAATTAATAAACAAGAATTTCTAATAAAATCAACGACTAGTTTCATATTTTTGACATTTTAGCCAAGTTCACAACCATTAAGAGTCGTAAACTTTCGGATAACCTACAATTTTTAATAAGTTAGTTGTTCCAAAAAATAGTTTTATTTTTTACTTTTTCTAATTACAGAAAATGTGTGATGATCTTCAAACTACATATTTAGTAAAACTGTTTTAAGAGTAAATAAAATGTACTTAATAGAAATAAAAAAAGCATAACCTTTTCAGATTCTTCTTAAGCAATTGATTATAAAAATGAAAATGTTCCTTTACAACCCCACTGCATACTTTGTGCATGCATCATCTCTCTTTTTAACTTGTGCAAGGGAATGGACAAATTGATTTTTTACAATAAAAGGATAGAATTTACCAAAGAATCATTAATTCCTTGGTACGATTTTCTACGATCTATGAAATTATACTTTTTCATTAAATGAATCATGCAGTTCTCACTCCTTCCCGCACTTTTTAGTTTTTTAAAAAAGCAGTACTAAAAATAAATTTTTCGAAAATTTTAAATTATCTCTCTCACTTTATATTGCTTTTTGTGCAACCTTTCAATTTTTAGAACTGTTAAACACCAAGATTTTATAGAATAAATTTGTAATTACAAATAAAAATTATTTCGGTTTTAAAATATTTATAATGCTTTTAGCGCCATCTCTCGAGAAAGCATTGCATTACCACTTAAAAAATGTACTTTATCTTTTATTCTTTATTATCTCACGTAAGTAATAAGGATGTGAACATATGAATTGTCTTTACTAGCTACACATAACTGATGACGTGTGGGTAAAGATCTAGTGGAAGAACTGTATGTAGTGATCTTTCACAATGGCATTGACTGCATCCAAGTGTCTTCGAATCTCTTAGCGTTTCTATCTTTAGTAAAGATTGAGCTGCATGGAGACGAAGCCGAGCCAAAGAACAGTACCTTCATTTCATATTCGGTTGGAGGTACATCACGTTGCTTTCCACGATATAATATTGTTTGGAATGGCTGATCTTCCTTTCGTAGGTACACCTGGTGAAACATTTCTTCGATGTCACCAGTCAGTGCAATCTTGTGACAACGAAATCTTACTAGCACAGTTGCGAGTTGTCTCAATAAATCAGGCCCTTTAAGAAGAAAGTCATTTAAACTTTTTCCATCTTTTCCAGCAGTCCTTGCCGCTGCATCGAATACAAGGCGGGGCTTCTTGGAGGGGTGATATGCAAAAAACCACGGAGGTACCATCTCTGACCACAACTGTTTACTGTCAATTGGAAGTAGATAACCTTTGTGAATGTAGTCATTAAACGTTCCTGGCACAGCTTGGAAAATCTTTCATCTGTATCCATTTTTCGCTCCATTCTGTACAATCTTCGGATTGCCATTTCTTTAGAACTTGGCATCGTGAAATTGTCATGTTTCCAAATGAGTCCAGTCTCGCACTTGTCACCGACTTGAATGGTAGTACTCTCCAGAATTTCCATTGCTCGTTTGTCTTCCTTTGAGCGTTGACATTCACTGATAACTTTTATACCAAATGATTCTATAGAGAACAAGCTTTTAATTATGTTATGAAGCTCAATATCGTTATTCTGCACAACTAGATGAAATCCTTTTTCAAGGCCAGATTTTCGTTCTCCAACGTACCATCCCAGCTTACATCGAATAGCTATAGGATCGTCTCTTGAACAGGTTTCTAGTATATCCTGGGCTGCAATTAAATCAAGCTCGGTTATTCCAATGTCCATTCGTGGTTCCGTATTCCACATGGACTTTGCTCTCATTTTTCGCAGATGTGGATACTTGTTTTTTAAGTCGGCATCATCAAAGCTCCTTGCTGGTAACCCAAGCTTGGCAATAGTGTATACTGTATCAATGCGATATGTGCAAGCATTTTTGAAGACTCCTGATACTTGAACAGACACTTTTCTTGAATCTTGTTCTTTTCGTTTCCCTCCAAACACAGTAAAGGAAAGCGATTCTTTTTTACCTTGTAGACCAAGTCTATTTGCAATATCCTCCTCTAGCATACAAAATGATGCTCCAGTATCTAAAAGAGCATAAACCTTTTCACTACCATTTGGGCCTTTTAAAATCACAGGTATAATAGGAAGCAAATCTGCCGACGACGCTGCACCTATTGAACCATCCCTGTTTTGAACTTCTGCTTTTCCATTGTTATTATCGTTAATTGCAGCAACCTGCTTTACTTTCTTGTGAAGTAACAGATCGTGTTGTCGATTACAGCCGTCAGTTTCACATGTCTTTAGTTGTGGACATGATTTGGTGAAATGTTTTTTCAAAAGACAACAGTAACACAACTTCTTTTCTTTTACAGCTTTCCATCTATCAATATGTTTAATTTTCTTGAATGCAAAGCACGAGGGAATGTCGTGGTTCCTTTTGCCGCAAAAATCGCAAGCGCCTTCACCATCTATTGATGTAGCAGCTGCTAAGATTCCTGAACCATGCTTTCTTGGCGCAACAAAGACGGATAATATGTACTGTTAACAGTTGTATTGCGTTCTTTAAAATCAATCAGTAAAATGCCGTCACAATCCCAGAATATTGTTGCCATAACTTTCTTTGTCGATTGAACGACTTTCGCCTTTTTGGGACGAGGTTCGTCGGGTCGCCGCCATTCCATCGATTCCCTTTTGGATAGAGGATCCTAATACAGAACCATTGTTTTATCGTGACAGTGACAATGGACAAAATCGGCTTTGGGTCCTCTCCATACAAGTTTAAAAATGAACGCGCACATTCGACGCGATGTTGAGGTTGAACAGCAGAAAGAAGACGGGGTGGGTACCCATCTTGCACTAATTTTATTCATATCCAAATGGTCATGAAGAATTCGGCGAACACTTGTTTCAGACATCACCAGTGGCGTAGCAACGGGGGGGCGGTCCGCCCCGGGCCCTTGCCTCAGGAGACCCCCACAAGATTAAATATTTTAAATGTTTATATTTTTTAATATTACTTACAACACAGGAAACTTATTGCAAAACACTTAACAATAATTATAAAAAATTACCTTTCCTGAAAAGAAGATAAAAACTGCAGGATGACATTGTGTTTTAAGCTATAGGAACTATTGAAATAAATTATGATTAATTGTAATTTTTTGATTACCTCTCTATACCTCTAGATTTGACCAAAAGAATTGTCAATAAATTCACTGTTGTCAGTGAGAAATGAAATATATAGTATGTAGTACTAAATATGTTGTAAAAAATTAAAAAAAAGTATGTAAAACAAAGTGTGTGTAATTGTCAAATTGTTTTCTGACAAAAATACAAAATAATAAATTTGTTGAACTAAAAAGCGATTTATTTAATTCTTCTTATTCTTGGAAGAAGAATTAATAATAAAAAGGCAATTTTCTAACATTTTGATCCTTTGAGCCAAGGATCCGGTCCTTTAGAGTACGCCATTTATGAATCGGAGCCCATTATCTGACCGCTGAAAGGAGCACATTACCTGACCTAAAGAATAACACAAATAGAAAAATGAGTATAAAGTATTCGTATCATAAGACGTTTTAGTGCGCATTTGTCTTTGGACGCGTGCGCTAAAAACGTGTCTTACGAATCTAATACTTTAATATACTATTTTGCAGAGTTCAGTTAAACTGATCCCTTTTTGATCGTTATTTGGTTATTTAGGCTTCTCAGACAATAAAAAAAGGGTGAAGTTTTATGTTCCGTTACTATTAATTCTAAATTAATAATTTGATCATCAATATGGATATGCGTAAATTCTTGAAGGAAAAAACCTTGAATTTTTAAGTACTACTCTTGTTGGCCACCCTGATGAATTTCTTGCACACGTGTTTAGGATCTTGTATTTACACTGAATAAAATGAGATAATGAATGAGATATGTTGGAAAGATTACTGCCAATGTATTTTGAACCAACTGGGAATGAAGTTCAGGAAGAAGTCACAGGTGTTTCAGAAAGAGAAAGTATCAACAGAAACGTATTACTTATTGTCATAGATCACGAGAAGAACCATGCGTGATCAGTGATCCTAAAAATTAGTTTGACATAAATCTAATACAACCTAACCTAACTTAATGAAGTGAACTATTTTTCTTTACAAATAATAAAGAGTGAGTGTAGCTGTGAATAAAATTAATAGTGATTTTGTTTATTGTTTCTAGCCTTATTTGGTGAAACTCCATAATCATGAAATAAATAAAATAGATTAGAAAAAGTTTCAAAAGTTTATTATAATCTACCTGATAATTGTTTTGACAGTTAAGCCGTCATTATTATCAAATGTAATATAAATATAAACAAACATGTTGCTAAGGTAAATATAAAAAATAGATAACTAGATAAAAATAAATTAAGCACTTCTAGTGACAGAGAATTACTGAGCACAATCTGTTCATTCATTAAAGGTACCTTGAGTTTGTGTTTGTATATTTTAAAAGCTTCGAAAATGACTAATTTGTGTTTGTCATTACAAAAATGTAGGAACTACAAAAAGAACCATTCAAACAGTAAATCCTCGATTTATTATTGAATAAAAATGAAAAAGTATTAGTGTTGATTTTAAAGGCTATTTTATAATTGTTGGTTTTTTCAGTAAATTTGCAGCTTTTTTTTTATATTTTGCCATAATATGCTATCAAAATGACGTGTAATGTAGCCACAGTTTGTTCTCTACTTGGCCGTACTACCAACACATGTGTTGGGTAGTTGTGACCATGGTCAGTTACTGAGAATTAAACGTCACAATGTGGTAAGACAACTATTGGTCACAGCTTTGTCTACTAGAGGGTTTAAGGTACACGAGGTAGTGCTAGGAATTTCTAAAAATGATATCACACGTAGAATTGATATAATTGCGATAGATACAGATCATAAAGAAAGTGATCGTAAAAGTTGACATGGAAAAACAAAAAATATACAATACCATTAATTAACTTTTATAAAGAAAATTTTAAAGTTAGTAAAATTTCTGTTATGAGATTGCTATTTGGGCCGTGGGGGACATTAACTAAAAAGTACCAAAATTTTTGGAAAACACTTTTAAACTACCAAAAACGTTAGACAATGATATCGTTATTGAAGTTTTAAAGTACTCTGTCTGTATTCTCAGGAATCATCTTTTTTAGCCAGTTAAATGGTACTGTACATTGTTATAATCATTAATTCTTTATTTTTGTATTGTTAATTTAATTTTTATTTTAATCGTTTAATTTCTTAGGAAATATTCTTTGTTTTATATTCCTGTGTCTTTTTGGCAAACTAATTTTGTAATTCCTCAGGCGTTTATTAAAGAACTGTATATAATATGTAATTTGTTTGATTGTCAATGGGATAAATTCTATTGATAGCTAACCTAGAAACTTTTTGTTTAACTAAAGAGTGTCAATCATGTTCGAATTATAATGATTTACATGTGTTAGTTGTTTAATGGTTGAAATCTCTTTGCTAAAATCTGGCTGTATGAGTGGAATAGCTAAAGATCTGTAAGCTGCTAGTTTATATGCTTTGTGGTGACGGGATTGATTTGGTATGGTTATGTCCGTGTGTGTTGGTTTTCTGTATATGGAAAATTCAAACAGATTGTGTGGGTTAATCTTAATAGTTAAATCCAAAAAGTAAATAGCCCTTACAGCTTACTTATCGTAACAATTGTCAGGCAGATTATAATAAATTTGTGAACCTTTTACTAATCTGTTTTATTTATTTCATAATAGTGATTTGATTTAGTTATCAACTTGGTTAGAATAAAACATTAAAATTAAAACACATTGAAGATGATTTGTAATAATTATAATTCTGATATAGAACGCAATAAACTTAACTGATTAGACCAGATACTTAGAAGTAATTATCTTATGGCTTATTAACAGTTGTTTGAAATTAAATAAGCGCAGAGACAAAATTGTTTTACTGGTGATAACCTCTACCTAGGTTACAACATTAGAAGACTTTTCACATACATTTTTAACACAAAGATTTTGTTATATTAAGATGAATGAGTTAAGTTGAGAGCATTGAAATTGTTTATAGAACAATTAAACAAATATAAGTTACATACCTCTGTCATATGTAGCTCTTCTTTCTGGTTCACCTATCATATCGAAAGCGTGAACTAATATTTTGAAGGCTTCTTCCGCACCTGGTTGTTGATTCTTGTCAGGATGAACCAAGAATGCTTGCCGTTTATAATACCTTTTTATGTCATCATCAGTACAAGTAGGAGTAACACCCAATATACTATATGGATCTTTGCCTTTACATGCTAATAATCTTTTCATTGCTTCTTCACCTGTAGCAGGCATTGTAATATTATGCTGTAATCCCGGATGTAAAAATGTACGACTGTTTTCTTCTTTTTCATTCTTTTTTGTAAACTTCTCCCATAACCATGTCAAAAATCGCATTCGGTTTAAAATCGCTATTGTTGTTTCCAAAAATGCTGCCCATTGTATTACAAACCATTTACAAAAGTTGCATACCCTAGAAGAAATAACAAATTTAATGTTTCTTTATACAAATGCAGGAAAATGAATAAATAATGTCTTTACATGTTCAAATCTCATAAAGTTAATAAAAATTGTTGCAAAATACGAGGGTGGTTTGATAAGTCAGTGACTTTTTGAATAATAGCTATTTATGTAACAAGTACATAATGTAGGACTTTATAGACAAGCCCAGTTTATGGCCGAGCGAGCGAAGCGAGCAAGGCCTATAAAAAGGGCGAGTCTATAAGGTCCGATTATGTAAGAGTTGCATACAAAGCTTTATGTTCGATTCCTAAAATTGGGTAATTATCAAAAGAAAATCAGTTCATAATTTTGACATCTATTCTTGACAGAAGAAAATTTGACATGTAATATACAGTTGTCATACTTTATTTTACTACTATATACTTTATTTTACTACTACCACTTTATTTTACGAGTACAATACTAAGCCAGTTCACTGCCGCAAAACAATACAATAAACAGTACTTTATAATGCAATCGGACATAAAAGATATTTATCTCAGCAAATAAGCGTTTTATTTCTCAACATAGTCTCCTTTTAGTTCGATACATTTTGTCAGGCGTTTTTCCAATTTTTTAATTCCTTCCAAATAATAAGTTTTCTCAAGGCCCTCAAAATAGGCGTTTGTTTCAGTGATGACCTCTTCATTTGACCGAAATCTCTTACCGCCCAGCCATTTCTTCAGGTTTGGAAACAGGAAATAGTCACAGGGGGCTAAATCTGGAGAATATGCTAGATGGGATAGCAGTTCTTAGCCCAATTTATGAATTTTTGCCATGGTGACTACACACGTGTGCACCCGTGCATTGTCTTGATGGAACAGCACTTTTTTGTTTGCCAAATGCGGTCGTTTCTGTATCAAACCAATATCGAATCTGTTCAAAAGCTCTGAATAATATTCGCCAGTGATCGTTTTACCCTTTTCAAGGTAATCGATGTGAATGACACCGCGTGCATCCCAAAAAACTGTGGCCATGGCCTTGCTGGCCGACAGAGCCACCTTGGCCTTCTTTGGTGCACATTCACCCGGAGAAACCCACTGTCTTAATTGTTCCTTGGTCTCTGGTGTAGTGTGATGGATCCATGTTTCATCTACGATAGTGAAACGCCGCAAAAACTCGTTCGGATTGCGGCTGAACATCGCCAAACACTCCTTTGAAGTGGTCAAATGGTTGCGCTTATGGTCGAGTGTGAGCAATCGCGGCACCCAAGTCGCAGATAAATTTTTCATGTCCAAATATTCATGTAAAATGTGATGTACCCGCTCAGTTGAGATGCCTACAGCTTCAGCTACATCACGCACTTTAATTCTCCAATCGTCCAATATCATTCCATGGATTTTATCAACGATTTCTGCCGTGACGACCTCTTTTGGGCGACCTGAACGTTCGGCGTCACTTGTGCTGGTACGACCACAACGGAACTCAGTAAACCACTTCTTAACCATTGAAATTGATGGTGCAGAGTCCCCATAGTATTTATCAAGCCTTTCCTTGGTTTCGGTGATGTTTTTTTTTACGCAAAAAATAATGCTTAATCACCACACGAAATTCACTTTTTTCCATTTTCGTTAAAATTCACGAGGTTGTTTGCTTTCAATGCTGTCAAACACAAACCAAATACTTTAATATTATTAATACCTGAAACTCCATATACTTTACCATATGAAGCTAGGCGACATTTTTGTGGCGCCATCTTCGCAGATGGGTGTGCAACTAACAAATGGTTTTTCGGTGAGAATCCTGCATCTAATTAAAAAATAGCACTATTTATGTTAAACAATGGTATATTACTGTTATGCTAAAATATATAAAATTTTACAATTTATCTAAACTATTCAATCTTTCATTACAATGACAATTTTTTAATTACTTTCTCAATATTTGAGAAATGTCAGGTTTATTTGCACACCAGGGGGCGCTATTAAATTTTGTCTCCCATTTTTCGAAATAAGTTTCCGGTATTAATAATATTAAAAGTATTTGCAAAAACTATATAGCGCAGCCTTCTTAAAATTTTACAGTAGTCTATTCATAGATGGCAGCCATTTTATATCACAACACGTGGCGCCAAATTTGAAAAGTACAGAAATGGTTACACGGTCAAATATTGACATGCTTGTGAACGGTATTTGACTCAATCAAAAAACATGAAATAGTGGATTATGTATACTGCCGTGCTTAGCAAGAAAGCAGTATCTCCACGACAGCAACTTAAGAAATATACCATATTTTTTATTAGCATTCATTACAATTGCACATAGTATATTTCTAGATAGCAGTTTGTGCAGATACTGCTTTCTTGCTAAGCACGGCAGTATATAAAACATTATTTAGCATTAAAATTAGGACGTTAAAATAAAAATATTCTATCAAAAATATTGTGATATAAAATGGCGAGCACTGTGGTAAAGCATTGGCCAGACTCTAATTGAAGGGTCTCTAGCAGTGTTTAGTCACTGCATCTAGTCACCTAGGCCAGCTGGTCGACTAGCTGGCCTAGGTAACTAGATGCAGTGACTCTAGTGTTGCATTTAAAGTTACTGCGCGGGAAATTCAAAGAGTCACTGACTTATCAAACCACCCTCGTATATAGTGAAGTAGGTTGCTGCATGGCAGCAGCGTGCAGTGCATACGAAACAGTGGAAGCAGTCACAATACGACGTACTCATATGCAATATGTCATATGTCATATCGGGACTGCTTCCACTATCTCGTACACATGGCATGCTGCTGCTGCGTGGAAGAGAGTCCGGCTCTTACTCAGGGTTTGATCTCCGGTAGTGGCGAAAACATCTTTCTAGTGGATAAAGTCTCAGTCGGTCTCGACAACCACCTAAAATCTTTCTGTGGTTGTTATCAAAAATAACACCGCCCTATACACGCACAAATACGTATTTACTTCAGTGGTTTGGTAATGTTAATTGTCATTAACATATATACAATATATATTTTGAGATACCTGTACTTAAGTGCTGATGTATCTAAGTAGCGATGATTCCGCTAAATACCCGTTTATGTAATTGTACATAGCAACGGCTGCTAAAGCTCAAAAGCATACATTAAAAATTTTTAACGGCCACATTTTATTTATCAACAATAAAATAGTTTATTTTATAACTTCATAGCCTCGAACCCCCAAGCACATGATCTTTGCAACAAATATACAATTATATTAATTAGCTGGAGGGTATCCATGTCAAATCGACCAGAGGTAGTTGTTTCATATAGCTAAATATAGCAATGCAGAAATACAAGACATGATCTCATCCGGTGACACTATCTTGTGGTTTGAGACGTTCCCATAAGTGGTAGAATGATGTATGAAACTGGTATCAGAGGCTGCATTGTCCGTTTGTACCTCAGAAGCAAGAGACGGTTACATCAGAGCAAAAATAGCAAAACAAGATTGAGACTCTTTTGAGACAAAATTCCAATATTTTAAACACAAGAGTAACCGCAAGTCTTCCGATCGGAAAAACTAAATCTTTATTGAAATTCATTTAAAAGTGTATTTTTTAAAACTTTAGGTCATCTGTGCCACCTGAAAACAGAAACTCTGAGAGCTAGGATTTTAAATTCTGACAATTCAGGGCATGGGTCAACTATTCGTGTTACAGGATAATAGATATTCAGAAAAAAGAATTTTTTCACTCCACCCTAATGTACATAGAAGATTTTAAATTTAATTTTATTTCAAAGAGTTTCTATTACAAAAAAAATCATATCTTTAAAACATAGGCGCCGACTTTTCCAAATTTTAATGAGGGCTGGCCAGTTTAGAGTTTTACCAACAATTGTACAATAACAGTACAAGGTAAAAAATCAAAATACTCAAATCAAATTTAGAGATTAATCAGTGCTTTTAAACCATCGTTTATAAGATCTTCCCAAGTAAATACAATTATTATTTATGTTTATCATTTTTATTTATTAGTTTAAACGATACTCATATCCCAAAAAAAAATCTAGTCCCTTTTTTTTAAGAAAATCATTTAAATTAGAGTCTTAAAATAAGTGTGGTACGATCAAAATCCGACATTATTCCGTAGTTCAGATAGCCGGAGTGGGATGATAATAACCCCAAGTCGCTGTCGTCCCAGGTTCGATTCTAGCTAGCAGATAACTCCGCCTTTTTAAATATTTTTACAAGATATAAAATTTAAAATAACAATTTTCACATTTGGCAATATTCATTTTGTACAGGGTGGCCCACTCAAGATGATCTGTACCTTATCTTGGAAACTGTAAGAGTTACGAAAAATGTTAAATATCAAAGTTGGTTGGTGTAAAACAAATTTGAATTTTATAATAGTTTTGTATATACAGGGTGAGTCAAATCATATAGACCTATTTATCTACTTCCAATTATCTCGAAACTGTTCAAAAAACTACTATTGAAATACTGCGGCCTATAATAGAAAGCAATAATTTAATCCCAGATTTTCAATTTGGATTTCGGCGGAAACACTCCACCATCGATCAAGTGCATCGAATTACTGATGTTATTGAGAGAACTCTTGAAGAAAAATTAGTATGCTCAGCTGTCTTCCTCGATGTTGCCCAGGCTTTTGACAAGGTCTGGCACGATGGTCTAGTCCATAAATTAAAAAGAATGCTACCGAAGTTTTATCATCATACATATCACACAGACTATTTCGCATCAAACAAGAAGACGAATATTCAGATCTCAAAGAAATAAGTGCAGGTGTACCACAGGGAAGCTATCTGGGACCATTACTTTACCTCCTTTACATCAGTGACTTGCCAGAAACAAGAGATGTGACTACGGCAACATTTGCTGACGCACGGCTTTGCTTGCTGTTGGACACGATTCTGAAACCTCTACCAGTAAGCTGCAAAATGCTAGTAAATGAATTCTTGATTGGACAATAAAATGGAAAATAAAACTAAATGAACTTAAATCTATCCATGTCTACTTCACCAATAAAAGGTTGATGGACCCCCCTACGCTTAATATCAACGGTAACATTGTACCTCATGCAAACAACGCTAAGTACCTTGGCATGAATTCGGATGCGAAGCTACGCTGGGAGGAACATGTTAAGAAGAAACGGTTTGAACTTGGTATGAAATACAAAGAATATTATTGTCTACTTGGTAGAAATTCCAAGCTGTTATTGTACAATAAAATTCTTATTTATAATCAGATTTTAAAACCTATTTGGCTTTATGAAATTCAACTCTGGGGTTGTGCCAAAGATTCCAACATAAAACTAATTCAGAACAAAGTTCTGTGTAACATGGTAAATGCTCCATGGTACGCACGCAACCAGGACCTTGTAGTGGTCAGACCTACAGTCAACCAAAATTATCAAAGTAGCTGTAGTGTAAGTCATTTAATCACAAAACAATTTTCATAATAATCAATTTACCTAGTTCTGTTATTACATACAGGTTCAGGCAAAATATGTACTTAATTGATTTTAAAAATAACAACTATTTGATTCAATTAATTAAACAAAGAAATGCCAGCAGATTGGAAAGAAGCAGTAATTAACCCAATACATAAAAAAGGAGATCCTCTGATATGTAATAATTACAGACCAATTGCTCTACTTAATATTGCTTATAAAATCTTTGCAACGTTAATAAACAGAAGACTTCGGAAGGTTGTCGAAACAAAGATAGGTGAATATCAATGTGGGTTCCGGGAAGGAAGATCTGTAATGGACCAAATATTTACACTGAGGCAAATACATGAGAAAACAAGAAAGAAAGCTCTAGTACTGCATATTCTTTTCATAGATTTCAAGCAAGGTTATGACAACATTAATAGGTTAAAACTAATGCAAGCAATGGAAAAATTAAAAATCCCAAAAAACCTAGTAGAGTTAGTGGAAACTACCTTGAAAGAACTTGGACTCAAGTGGAAATTTGAGGAAACATGTCGCAAAGACTTGAAACAAAAAGAGGACTACGACAAGGGGACCCATTATCATCCACCCTTTTTAACATAGTACTAGAAAACATAATACAGAACTGTAAAATAGATGGCAACAAAAATATACTACAGGGCCCATACCAAATAATGGCCTATGCGGACGATCTGACAATTATCACAAAGACCCAGCAGGAACTAAAAGAAAAATTCAAGAAAATAGAAAACGAAGCAAGAAAACACGGCCTGGAAATAAACGAAACAAAGACAAAATACCTAATAACCTCCACAAAGAAGATAGAGAATATGACAAAGCTCAAAATAAAAAGTGATAAAAATAACAGAACATATACTTTCGAACAAGTAAGAGAATTTATATACCTAGGTACTGAATTTTCAAACGACCCGGAGAAAGAAATCGACCGAAGAATAACCTTGGGCATGAGATGCGCAGCATCGTTAAACAAAGTGTTAACAAGTAAGTAAAAGTGTGTCGCGATCAAGTAAATTAAGAGTGTATAAATCTATAACAAGGCTACGCAGAAAAACTTCTGGCATGGGAAAGGAAGATCTTGAGGAGAATTTTTGGGGGAAT
Organism: Agrypnus murinus; assembly: GCA_929113105.1. Lineage (NCBI taxonomy): Eukaryota > Metazoa > Arthropoda > Insecta > Coleoptera > Elateridae > Agrypnus > Agrypnus murinus. The sequence continues at coordinate 83,166,159 of OV816030.1, forward strand.
CAAAGAAGAAGGAGAATGGAGAAGAAGAACAAATGAAGAAGTATACCAGCTTTTCAAAGACAACACAATAGTAAGCACCATAAAACAGGGAAGACTGAGATGGTTAGGACATGTGCAGAGAATGGAGGAAAGAAGAACCCCAAAAAAGATATTTAGAACGATGCCAGAAGGAAAAAACCGAAGACGACGTCCACTAAAGGAATGGTACCAAAATATAAAAGAAGACCTGAGAGTAATAAGAGATGAACAGTGGGAGAAAACAGCAGAAGATAGAAAAAAGTGGAAAAGAGTTGTACAAAAAGCCAAGGTCCTTAATGGACTGTAGAGCTCACATATATATTTGATTCAATATAAAATGTTGGGGATGTTTATTACAGTTTCTTTGGGGTTGGTAACTTGATTTTTTTTTGTAGTTAGGGAACGAATCGTTTTTGTTTTTGTTGTGGAGATAGGATTATTATGAGATGTAAACAAGAAGTAGGTAGCCATTTTGGTCAGTTGCTTTTAAAGTAATTTTATTCATGTAAGTCCATTTTTGTCTGTTTAATCTATGTTGGTTCTAGTTGTGTGATGTGATTTTTTATTATTTAATTAATCTAAAACCCAAATCTCTCGTTTGAATCTATAGCTATGTCAAAATCTATACGGTAACTAAATCTAAAAGATTCGTTTAATACTTTTTAATAATTGATAAATTTGTCCTTTTGATGTGTAAATATGACTAGAAAATAATGTTTTATAACGTTTGCAGTATCATTGCAGCTAATATTGCTAACTAGAAATGTCATTTGTGCATTTATGTAGACTACTATTGTTATGTGTCTTATTGTCAGTACTTATTGATTTTTAGGTTAATGTTTCTAACCTAACTAAATGTTATACTTTGTGACTAAGACGCTATTCCCCTTAGGTATTAATCTCCACGGTGGTATGAAAACCCATGATAGGCCGTGTGAGAAACCCTTAAACTTTTATTTATTTATTTGAGAGAGTATTAATCTACACGGTGGTAAAAAGCCCATGATAGGCCGTGTAAGAGAACCCTCAAACCATTATTTTATTTACTGATATTTCTTAATTCGTATGTGTCTTTTATGTATACATAAATGTATGGTCACAACGTATCTATTGCTATGTCAAATGTGATATGATTTTTGTTCAGTAGTTCTTGTGTATTCATTTTAAACTGGCACGGTTATCTTTTCTAGTTTATCTGTAAATCTTTTTGATTGACTCTATTTCACTTATTTTTGATGTTTTACGTTGAGAGATTTGCGTTTTGACTATTTATAAATACCTTGTATGACACACAACTGTATCAACTTGATAAATTGTTTTATTGATCTGTACTGTTTATTGTAACCGAACTAAATAATCATTTGATCACTTATTAAACTTGAAGCGTGTACGTATTTAAGCTGGGCTAGCATAAATTTTAAAGGGGGTTTTTACAGAACTAGCGTTTTATTTGTATCAGTTTAAATCCGTCCCCCCTCGCTCAAGATTAAGAATAAATTAATAAAATACTACAATCATATTTATTTGTTCTTTTACTTGTGTTCTTTTTATTTAGTTTTTCTGTCTTTCTCCGTCCTTATGAAGTAAGTCAATCGTTATCAACCTTGGTCTCATGTTATAAAAAATAATCACAACGTAGGATCCAGTTTGTTAAATATCCAGTTTGTTCTTTTTGTTATATTTACCATTATAAAATTTGTCATTTGTAAAGTTGATAATACTGTGTCAATTTACGATTTGTTAAATATTTGAATTTTACGCGGGTAGAGTAATATGAGCCGTGATCGTCTAGTGGGTTGGGACCCCGGCTCATTACAACCTCCATCGTGATCTTGGCATCCCAATGGTTCGAGAGGAGATAAAAAGGTTCGCTGGCAAACATCAGGCCAGACTATACCATCACGTCAACGCAGAAGCCGTTCAGCTACTGGATAAACAACATCTTGTCCGAAGACTGAAGAGGACCAAAATTTCGACAGGGTGCCTCATGATATGTTACTACATAAACTCAAAATGATTGGACTTGGTAACCCACTTCTCTCATGCTTCAAAAGTTACTTACTTCAACGTAAGCAGATTGTTAAAGTTGGAAACTATTACTCACATGAAATACTAAATCCTTCTGGAGTGCCACAAGGTTCTCATTTAGGTTCCATTCTATTCAATGTATTTATAAATGATATTCATGAATGTTTTGCTCATTGTCATTTCCAATTATTTGCAGACGACTTGAAGTTGTTCTGTCAGATAGAGCATACTGATGATTGTGACAAACTTCAGTATGACCTAAACAACTTAATGTAAACATGTAAAATAGCCAAATGTAAAACCATGTCTTTTTATTGTACCAAAACCAAGATAAATTTTAATTATCAAATTGGTAATGCCACACTTGAGAATTTAGCCATGATAAAAGACTTGGGAGTAACACTTGACTCATCATTAAGTTTTACACCTCATTTGTCTATTGTTGTAAACAAGGCTTTTCAAATGCTCGGATTTATTAAAAGATGTACGGCTGATTTCACAGGTACAACAGCTCTAAAAAGGCTGTAGTGTACTCTTCTCTGTCCAATTTTAGAATATGCATCTTGTGTTTGGTTTCCTTATTACAGCATTCATATTCAAAATTTTGAAAGTGTCCAACATAAGTTTTTGAAACAAATTGTGTATAAAACAAATCATTTACACAATTCTACTGATGAAGAACTACTTTCCTTACTTAACTTAACTCCAATATTAAAGCGTCATCAAAGAAGAGACCTGCTAACATTATACAACATACTAAATAATAAAGTGTCTACTCCCGCACTATTAAGTAGAATTGATCTTCATGTGCCACCCAGAGTGACTCGATTTACAAATAGTTTTTATGTTGCTACACATAGAACAAACTATGGATGTAATACTTTTATTTCCAGGGCCTCTATTAGTCGTCTCACGTTGGGACTACAGCGAAGGAAAGATAGCCAATGTATTTCTTATGGAAGTTTGTGTTTCGTTGTTGCCACCTATTTCACTGTATGAATCTATTGAAATATGGATTAAGATTCCAGAAGTTCTAAACCTTTGAAAACAGTAACCGAAAAAGTGTAACCGTAACCATACAAAAGGAGAATTTAAAAGAAAGTCTTATTAACATGTATTTGTTATTTTATTAAACATTACTTGGGATTGTTACATCGTACATGTATCTAAATATCCGATATTTTATTACACTTATACTTTTTTGTTTAATTCTTTTGTCTTCAAATTCTTTCAACATAAAAATAACGGCTGGTTAGCTTCTGTATGATCTTTATAATCTTTTAATTCACAGGTAAATACAGGAAGTCCCAAACGTAATTTTAACGGTAAAATGATTTCATCATGATAAAATCATTCATTTGTTCAATTTGTTTCAAAAGAAACTTGCAAAAACGGAAATTTAGGATTAGCAGCAAATGCAAAGGATTTTAGTAAACAATAAACCCTTCTGGTTTTTTCTACTTTTACTTCGCGGAACTACATAATACAGTTTGTACTTACTGAAATTATAGTATAACGTTTTTTGTGAGCACTATTATTTGTCACCGAACGCATATAAGCAAATTTCTTAATACAGAAATAATTATTTGGTTTCAAATTTATCACTGCTTTATATAAAAGCTGTACAATTAAAAAAGTGTAGTTTGATAGTATACAATTTGATAGTATACAATAATTTAGTAGTTTTAATGTTTCATTATTTATTAAAAACTAAATAACTATAACTTGTGTCGTACTTTTTTATTTACCTAAAATTCAAAAACTCGAAATAAAACGTTTGACTTTTAATTATACTCAAAATTATTAGTTTTGTAATAGTACTGGCGTTAACTCATAAAGTATGGAACTATCGAAATAAATCTTTTATCAAATATTTTTGAGAAAAATCCTCAAACACGTCGATTTTTATCTTAAATGAGACATATTTTAGTGTAATTGTTATTTGCGGATCATCTTTTGTTTCCGAGTTATGGCGGTAGCGAAAATATTTTTAAATGGAAACCCTAATTTTTTATGATGGATTTGGAAAGCAATTTCCGAGATAATTTCATTTAAAGTTTTAAAACAAAAATTAAAAAACAATCTAGAGTTCCAAGTTTTAATAAAAAAAATTAAAAATTCTTTTAAGAACTGCCATAAATTTAACGCTAAGTCAATAATTGTTACATGGCTACTTGATTTTTTATCAAAAAATTTGAACTCTTGATTTGAACTTTGATTGAATAACAATCAAGAGTTTAATTTTCTTAATAAAAAATCAAGTATCCATGTAACAAGTGACTTAGCGTTAAACTTATGACAGTTCTTCAAAGAATTCTTTTTTTTATTAAAACTTGTAATTCTTGATTGTTTTTTAATTTTTGTTTTAAAACTTTAAAAGCAATTATCTCGGAAATTTCTTAATACAGTATCATACTTTTTTAGCATATTTGATCTTAGCATTACATTATCTTTCCAAATCCATCATAAAAAATTAGGGTTTCCATTTAAAAAAAATTTCGTTATTGTCATTACTCGGAAACAAAAGACGATCTACAAATAACGATTACACTAAATATGTCCTTAGATAAGATAAAAATCGAGGTGTTCGAGGATTTTTCTCAAAAACATTTAATAAACGATAGACTTTATATGCGCACTACATGAACAGCAGCAAATTTTGAAATTTTGTTTTACTACCGCTGTCAGAAGAAGTGACTACCTGCAATATTAACTTGCTCGAACAATAGGGATTATAAAAGTTTATGCAATTACAACTACAATATTTAGAAAGTGTTTTTAAAAGTTGCTTGCAAGATGTTTGGCAACCCCGTTGTACATAAGAACACACACCGTAGTCTCAACGTGAGACTATCAATAGTTTTAATATTCCGAACACCATGTAGGTGTTTATTGAAAAAAAAAATTGATAACTTTCAATTTCAATCAAGTTTAGAATCATATGAATCGATTAAAGCCCACAAGGGGGTACCCTTTTGAACTGCTTTACAGCCAAGCATTAAAATAAAATATATTATATATAATAAAAACATAATTTACTTACATATCACGGCTTAGATGTATACTAAGGCTGCATATGTCGGAAATCAAATGAAAGAGCCACATACAAACGTAAACAAAAAATTTCCACCAACCTGGCACGTATTGTTTTATTTTCTGACCAACGATACCTTAAACAATAAACATTATTGTCAGTCACATACTGATAATATAACTATAAAGATTGATAACATTAATAAATAATAATTAAAACAATGAGTTAATTATTAAAATAATGAACCCACCGAATGGAACATGATTTTCTCGTTTACGAATTCTTTGAGTTCGTTTGCCCGGAGGTGGCTTATCACTACTACCAAAGCCATCAGGATTTTTTTGCTTTATATTTAATTTGTTCCCTTTTCTTATAGAAGCTTTTGTTATATTCAAGGTATCATTTTTATTACTACTAGAATCGGTGTCATCAAAATCTGTAGATCGTTTTCCTAACTTCTGTTGATTTATTTTTGACGAGCTTTTATTATTAAATGTGGATTCCTCTGCTTTTTTATTTCTTCTTGAATCATCCTCATTTAAATCGCTTCCTGAACCGTTAACATTATCCAACGAAGCCCATTTACGATTCAATTGATTAGATTTACCATTCTTTGTAGTTTTTTCGTTTGATTTTGTGTTCGAGATATTATTTTTATCAATTTTTACATCAGAATTGTTTAAACGGTGAGAGCTATTTGCTTTTTGTGCCTTTTCATTCTTTGAGATCTTTTTGTTGTTTTCTTTCTTTTGTTTAGATTCTTTGAGATCTGATTTTCCCGTCTTAATGTTCACTTGTGGAGCTGATTTTGTTAAAACATCTGAATAACTGGGACGCATTGGTTTGACTTCTGCAACCATGCGTGGTTTTTTAGTGTCTCTATTAAAGTGGAAACCTAATAATTCCTCATTTTTATTTGGACTTTCTGGTATGTGTGGTTTGGAATCTTCGTATATCTGTTGAACCATATTAGAAAAATTATCATTTTCTGGTTGTATTTCAAAGAGGTTTCCAATGCCTTGTTTAGATGATTGCGTGTTACCAAAAGGTGAGTATGTTCCACTGGTATTTGGCACCCAATTTCCAACTACATTTTCTATTAGTTGAGTTGGATTTGGTATACTTTGAGATGATGGATTTGTGAAATGATTGCGAATAAAATTATTGTCAGAATGATTCTGATTATGAACATCTTGTGAAATAAAGAATCTATAATCTGGTTGATACAATCCACCTAAATCTTGTACATTTTTGTTCTGAACATTTTGGTTTTGATACATCACATAGTTATTTGCATCTGGTGTTTTCTCATATGGATCAGCTCCATACACGTTTGCTGGTTGAACATAATTGAATGGTGGTACAGTTTGCTGATTATATTGTGGTATTTGTTGATTTAGTGAATAAATGGTATGCGGTTCAGAATTATGCATATTATATTGCACATAAGGGTTTTTTGGTAACTGACTTTGCGCACCCCATATATGATGTTCTGAAGGGCTCGGTGGTGGTGTGAACCCTAAATGTATGTATTGACCATCCGTATTGTGAATTCCTGAAGTCATATTACCAATAATTTGTTCCATGGCAACATTTGAGGCTCTTCGGTTTGATTCGGTCATTTTTATAATAAAAAAATTTAATAATTCGATTACTATTTAGCTGTTAATGTCAACACAATATCACTAACATTGTTTGACTGTAAAAAATAAATTAATATTATTAATTTTCATTTCATCTGTCGATGTTTATTGTTAATAACCTGATAACAGCAAGATTCTTGTACAAGAACAAAGTTTTTCTGTGTCGCGAATCCAAATTATCGGTTCCTAGAACGGTTTAGTGTGAGGTAATGCTGTAGCCATAAATATAGGGTGCTGAGTTACTTCGCTATTGTACTGCAGAGGGCTACATAGTATCACATTCTATAATAAAATTGTCACATTACTATTGTACTATTTATAAAAGATATTCAAATTTAAATTATTTAAAAGAAAAAAATAGAAGCAAGCCTTACCGGCATTAAAAATACTTGTTAATTAATAATTCTCTGTTTTATTATCTGTGAAACTGAATAAATGGGTATGAGCGTCTATCTAATCTTCAATGAAACTTTTTATTGCTGTTGATATATTTTAATAAACTCATTCAATTCAATAAAGTATAATAAAAAGGCGTAAAGCATAAAAAATGTGCATATCTGAAAAGTTTATAATATAAACACAATTATTATTAAATACACAAACAGGAACATATATAATAATAATAAGCCTCCGCGTCGTTGTTGCAATTCAACTAATTGTTTATTTATTAACAATTAACATAATGTGTTATATTAACTCGAACTTTGTTTTCTGTGCGTCATCACAAAACAGTTTAAACTGAGTCTTTTAAAATTTATTTGATTTTCCGATTTGGTGGATAATAACTTGTCTGTTTAAAAAAATCGAAAAATTATATAAATGATTATATTTCACTAACGTTGTATATTGTCAAACATATGCTTAGGATATAAGCAGTGATGGTCCTTCGAACCGGACCAGCTACTAACAACATAGTTAAGCATTGTCGAACTGACACATTAGAGGCAAATAGACCAGGAATACCAGTGTTTTCATTGTGTTATAAGTTAACAACATTTTATTATTACTATATTTGTTTTTTATTGGGTAAGAAGAATAATATAATTATTAAAAAAAAACAGATAATAGTGATAGCGTTTACTGTCTCCAGCCTTACTTTGTGGAACTCCTTAATCATGAAATATAATATAAATACAAAGATTAGTTAAAGTTGCACAAGTTTTATTAATATCTTAACCTTAATCTTAATATAATGTATTTACAGAAGGATGGTTTACCTATGGGTAATTCTCTGAGTCCTCTATTAGCTAACATATTTATGGATAATCTAGAAGATCGAATATTTGAATTAGATCTTTCTAAACACATTATTTTTTGGTTTCGTTACGTTGATGACATTTTAGCTTGTTTTGACAGTTCTTTTGAAGTTATCAATGAATTTTTCATTCTTATTAACAGTCTTCACACAAACATCACGTTTACACTAGAAACAGAACAAAATAGAGCTATTAATTTTTTGGATTTATTTATTACAATTAATACAAACAATGAATTTGATTTTTCCATATACAGAAAACCCACAAGCACAGACGTCACTATTCCTAACGATTCATGTCATGTTAAAATGCATAAACTAGCGGCTTATAGATCTTTAGTACACCGAGCTTTAACTACTCCAATGAAACGATCACATTTTGATAAAGAAATTTCAATCATCAAACAATTAGCACATGCAAACCATTATAACCATAACATGATTGAAACTTTAATTCAACAAAAAGATTATAGGTTACCTATCAAAAGAATATTTCCAATTGACACTCAAATACAAGACACAAACTACATATCAATACCATACTTTGGCAAGATATCAGAACAAATTGCAACTATAATAAGAAAGACCACCAGTTACAAAATAACCTATAAAACTAACACCAACACCTTTTCATTTTTATTCAATGCTAAAGACAAAACACAAGATATCATGAAATCCGGCATTTACCGTTTGAATTGTTCTTTTTGTAACTCGGTTTATATTGGCCAAACACTTAGAAATTTCGACATAAGATACAAAGAACACGTACGCTCTTATAGACTTAAACATCCAGAAAAATCGAATTATGCCAAACACATTTTGGAACAGAACCACCCAATGACACCTCAAAACAACATTAAATTCTTACATTTTTGCAACAAAAAACACAAATTAGACATTTTAGAAGCTTTTGAAATATACAGACATAAACGCACAGTACCTTTAATGAATGAACAAACTGAGCTTAGTAATTCTCCTTTATTAGAAGTGTTAGATATTTAGTTTTTGTCTGTATTGTATCTAGTTACCTATTTTCTGGATGTATTTATCCTTAGCAACGTGTTTGTTTATCAATCTTATCTACCTTTGATAATGACATAAAGTGTCGAAACAATATTGTCTTTGAGGTTAAGATATTAATAAAACTTGTGAAACTTTAACTAATCTTTGTATTTATATTATATTTCAAGATATGAGTGATTCTTATCAAATGATATTTTCGATTATTTCCGTTGTTGGAATAGTTAGGAGAAACATTTAGAATATTCTGTTTTGAGGAAATAAGCGAAAAGTGCTTCTTGAAATCCTACCAACCATAGATTTTTACGCAAGTACTAGAGTTTAGCCGTTTTATTATATAGATGTTATATCATACTCTGGCGGTTACCGATCCCGTTTGCTACAAGACTGCTTGAAACACACACCTTTGTTCTAATAATATAAAAATTAAGTAATCAAATTGTTTTAATAGAAGTAAACTACAGAGAATTACATAAACTTATCAAATAAACCAAGAACAGTAACTATGTTTTTCTATTTTACGTCTACAATCAAGCTGTTAAAGCACCCAAAAGAGTGCGTTTGTAGCTCATTTGAGTGCTTTAATAGCCCAACTTTTTCAAGGTTGGTAGCATTGAAAAAAATTGAAAAAAAAACAAAAAAGTTGACAAAAACTTCGCTCTAAAAATTTGAATTTTCAAATGACACACCAGTGTCGTCAACTACCACTAAATTCCCTAAATTTTGAAATTGCGATTGTTTTTATTTAAAAAGGGAATAAAAGACGCAAAATAGAAAAAATAGCATAAAAGACTCGTTTCATAAGTCATGATTGCACTCGTTCTTTAGAAAACTCGCCGAAAAAAAATGGCGTCGTACAGCAACACTGGATTAGTTGTAACATAACCTTCAAGTCTTCCAGTTTGACAGTTATCCTACCGCATAATTGGATTTAATAAAATTCCGCTAGAATGCAGGTCAATCTTTGGCGCGTCTACAGTCTGTGATAGGCCCCTGGCTACGAGGTAAGCACCATAAAGTCTCGACCCGGCAGGCTTCTATAGCTGCCAACATGTTCAAACTCGGTTGCTTCATCGTTGAACATGTAAGAGGCCTACACTATGTATATTACGGCTAGAAGCGTAATAGATTTTAGTAGCTACTAAAGCATCGTGACGAGTGCATGAAAATGTCGCAGCTAACGAAAATTGAGTACCGCGCGGTCATTAAATTTTTAACAAAAGAATGGCACACGCCTAATCAAATCAAACAACGTTTAGTCAGCGTTTATGATGATTTATCTCCTTCATATTCCACTGTAAAAAGTGGTCAAAATGTTTCCGTTTGGGGCAAAAATCTCTTGACGACCAATTGAAGCGGTAACGCCTCAAAAAGTTGCAATCATTGAAGAAATGGTATTAGAAGATCGCCGTTTGAAAGTTAAGGAGTTAGCAGTAATGTCTGACTTTTCGGAAACAAGTGTTTAAGCGTTGTGTTGTCACTGGAGATGAAACAATGGTTCTGTATTATGATCCTCTATCCAAAAGGGATTCGATGGAATGGCGGCGACCCAATGAACCTCGTCCCTAAAAGGCGAAAGTCGTTCAATCGACAAAGAAAGTTATGGCTACAATATTCTGGGATTGTGACGGCATTTTACTGATTGATTTTAAAGAACGCAATACAACCGTTATCAGTACATATTATGCGTATTTATTGCATAAATTGAAAAACAATATTCGTGAAAAACCTCGAGGAAAATTGACAAGAGGTGTTCGATTATTACACGACAATGCACCCGCTCATAGTGTAAAAAAAGTTTATGCATAATGTCTCATTATTTTTCTGCTCGGGGTGCCATCATAACCTGATATCAGGTTATGATGGCACACTTGTATTACATATTACAAAAGATAAAATAAAAAATATAAAAATAGACCGTTCTTTTTTACGTCATTTATTAAATAAAATCCGTTCGAGGCGAGACATATTTTATAAAAATGTAAATCGTCATATTTAAAGATTAAAGCACATAATTCAATCAGCGCGCAATTGCTCCCTGTTACTCACTGGTCGGAGCGAGGTTGCCTATCGACCCTCTACTACGTAACCAGGTTAGTACCGGAGCGATTGACTTAACACGTGCTCACCCGCCGGCACCCTCCCGTCCTCTTTCATACGGGGCTAAGTACCTCGTCCAGCATTAGGACTATTCCCTAACCTAAGTTAGGTACATCAGAAACATAGGTTCTTTCACCAAGCCTTAGTTGGGGGCCACTGCCCGATCGAATCTAACCTCAAATGTGGCGGGACTTGGTTTTTAAATGGGTTCGCCACACCGATCTCCCAGTTATAGGCCTGGTGCGCCCTCGACAGAGCTTCGTTTCGAGGCTACTTTAAGGGCCCGTCAAAGTAGCATCCCGGTGTGTACCCGTTAAGGTGAAGTTGTCTCGAACGTGAGAGGCTATGTATCTTCGCATCAACGCTCTTTAAGTGTAGGTCTCTAGACGATTTCTGGGAATCCGAGGCTGGAACTGATAGTCACAAGCTAGTCTCGAGTCCTAGCGCTTTCCGACACCTCTAATGACTGCCCTCCCTCTATCTTCGGGCTAGTCTCGGATACTAGTGAAGTCCGACATCTCCAACGACTGTTTGTCCGTTCACTCTAATTGACAGTTGACATTAAGAGGAATATAGAGATGCATACGTATGTCATTGACAACTTGCAATAAAATTATATAGAGTGATTATAAACTGTCGACATCTCGGTTGCTGTGAAAAAAAGAACGTAGGAACTTTATATAGTATGCTAGCACGCTATACTGACATTATTGACAATTATTTGACGCTCAAGAAAATATTGTCGTGGAATAATAAAACACATACGTTATGAATTTCACAGCAACTGAGATGTCGAGAGTTTATAATCACCCGTTAGATTTATTTTTTTTTGTTACTTATCTGAGATATTTACAATCTGCTCCAGAGAGCAATAAGAAAATAAGATGAAAGTGTAACAATGAGTGGAGAAGTAATCCAATGATTACACTCCAAAATAATTACAACTACGTAATTTGTTTGACATAAAAACGGAATAACAAAAGAGCTTAATAACTACATATATTATGGATCCACATCGGTAGGCCAATGTCTATCCAATCTTCGACGTACTGCTGGGGGAACGGTCAAAGCATCCACCTCTTTATTAGGGTGTCCAGGAAGATTATTTAAATATCTTCTGGTAAACTTGAGTATTTCGTCGTCAACTAGTGGTATACCTGAGTCCTCGTGGAGAGTTTTATTGGAGGCGTACCAAGGGGCGTCGAATATCATCCTCAATAGTTTGGACTGTAATCTTTGTATTATTTTGGTATTAGAGGGTTTTGCACACCCCCACAACTGAACTCCATAAGTCCAAATTGGCTTGATTACACACTTGTAAAGAAGAATTTTATTTTCGATCGTAAGTTTAGACTTCCTACCTATCAGCCAGCTCATTTGACGTATCTTAAGGTTAATTTGTGTCTTCGTTTTTGTTATATGGGATTTTTAGGTAAGTCTTCGATCCAGTGTTAGACCAAGATATGTTATTTCATTATGAACAGGAAGGCGAATACCGTGTATTGTTACTTCTGGACACTCAAGTTGTCTATTAGTAAATGTCACTTGAGGTGATTTAAGTTGTTTAACAGTTACCCGCCACTTGTTCAGCCAGACTTCAAGTAGGTTAAGATGATACTGTAATCTGTCAGAGGCAACTTGTGGGTTCTCATCCACAGAAATTAATGCAGTATAGTCCGGAAAAGTGGCAATTTTGGTAATATTTGTCGTTGGGATATCCGCTGTAAAAATTAAGTAGAGATAGGGCCCTAGCACGCTACCTTGTGGTACTCCTGATCGAATGGGGTGACATGCAGATGTCTCGGAATTGAACTTAATAAAGTATGTATCATTAAAATTAAACATAAAAGCGCCAAATACGGATATAGAAAAAAAAATGTTCTGGTTCTAAAAGTGCTTTAGACCTTTCAACTAGTTTGAAAACTTTTCAAAATACTTTCCAATATTTGTAATACTCTTCTTATTAAAACAAAAACATCTTAGTGCACTATTATGTATTTAGCGGTTGCTTTGAAATAGTATGTCTTTATACGAGTTTTATAAGACAGTCTATTGTTGCACGAGTTGTTTGGCACACGACAAGAGAAGCGATGGGTGTTCCAATCACGGCCTCCTAGATTTGTGAGAGACAAAGATCTCTTACACGGCCGTTCGCGTTTGTAGTTTCAGGCATTATTTCTACAAGCGCCTAGTCGGAGCACGGCCGGACGACGTGATTGGCCACGCGGTGACGAATCAAATTTAAATTCTCAACGGCGCGCGTCGGCAAATTGGAATGTAAATACCTCTTATATGATTGTGTGTTGTGCATTTTACATGCAAATTGATTTAAATTATTGAAAACATAATGGGCATAATAAATTTGCTCTTCAATAATCCTTTCATTATTTACAATTGTAAATTAGAATGCGTTAACAAATAACCAACAATATGTTAGATAACTGAAAATTTATACTCTTTTTAACTCCTAAAGAAAGATAAATCATGCGGGTCAATAGCAATAAAAAAATGATGCGTAGTGGTATACCTGGCATGTTTTTACAAAAACATATAAAATAATGAATAATTAAAAAATAACATACTTTCATTCATAAATAAAGACAAAATGTAAAAGATGCACTGCTCCAATAAATTACAACTCCTTTTCTTAGTGTTCCTCTCAGTGTAATTTTGATTGAATAGTTGAATTAAGAATATGTATAAGCATTTAGATGTTCAGGTCATTCATTGGTCAGCACTGTATTTCTCAAATTTTGCCTTTATTTATGTTTGAATGTATGTTATTTTTTCGTAAAATTAGCAAACTCAAATGTTGTATACATGTACATTGTGCAAATATGTAGTTATGTAGTCAGACTTCGTAACTTGGTGTACACGTTTTTTTGCATATTGTAACTAGAAATTTGTCCTAAAAGGATTTATGCAAAATTTAAAAAAATCAGAAAAACAGTATTCTTTGACAATAATCTCCAAGGAGATTTAAGTTTGTTTTTTAGAACCATAATTACAAAATAATTAAAAAAATGCTACTTTCCTTACTATTTTTCGTTAAAAAAGTCAACTTTCATAATCAATACCAAAAAAAATATTTTTGAAGTAATTGCTTTATTTGTTTTATATCAAAACATGCCAGGTATACCACTACGTATTTCGTATTGCTATTGGCCCGTATTGTTACGTGTTTTTTACGAGTTAAAAAGAGTCTAAATTTTCAGTTTTCTAACATTTCGGGTATTTCTTGACGCATTCTAATTACAATTATTATAGATAATGAAAAAGTTAATAAAGAGCAAATCATGCGGGTCATTATGTTTTCAATAATCTCAATCAATTCGCATGTAAAATGCACAATACACAATCATATAAGGAGGTATTTACATTCCAATTTGCCGCCGCGCGCCGTTGAGAATTTATATCTGATTCGTCACCGCGTGGCCAATCACGTAGTCCGGCCGTGCTCCGACTAGGCGCTTGTTTATTTCTGTTTTGAAGGGGGCGCCACAATACAGAACATCCAGGTTGCGTATTGTCAAACCTTCTTTCGAAATATTAGATTACTACCCGGTTACAAATTCTCAAAGTTGTTAATAAAACATAACCTCTCTTAAAATTCGCACTTGCATTTTAATAAGTTAATATTAATGTTAAAATTATTATAAAAATGAAAAATCGTAAAGAAAATTCAACAAAAGAAACAAACAAAGTCTTCTGTAGAATCTGATGAATTAAAGCAACAATTCAGTAATATTTTAATCGTGATGAATATTATGTTTAAATCCTTCCTATTTATTAATTTATTATGGTTATAAATAAATTGACCAATAATGCAAACGAATAAATGCAACGAAATCGGTTGGTTCATCAAATAATAAGTAAATTATTGATGCTAATATTTATTAAAAACTAGCTGATCCGACAGACGTTGTCCTGTCTTAACTATGAATATTCAATTCGAACTGGAATAAATAATTTAAAAAATATTTCAAAAACATAGTGTTTATTGTAATGCTTTTTGATACACAACATTGTTAGTTTTGTTTTCTGGCGCGTAAATAAATAATGTGGATGGTTTTCCGACACGGGAACAGGCGACATACAATTGGCCATGTGTAAAATCTTATTTTGAATCTGAAAATTCATTTCGTTGACATCAACGTTTTTTGCAGCCAATATAACACGTTCGCTCAACCAAACATGATTTTTGTAATTTTGAGCAATGTTTGGGAACACCATCTCGATGAGTTCGGTCTTTGATTCAATAAAGTGACAAAAATTGGCAGGGAATGTAATGTATCCAGACGATGTGTCAACAGGAATTTTGCCATTACCAATGTCGAGCAAATGTTCATATTTAATTTGAGTGTTTTGACATATTTCCATGACGTATAAAATGGACGACTTCAAACATGCATTAAGTTCGTCGGCTGGCATGTTTGTTTCATCACTGGCAATGTTTGTCGAAAATCACCTGCCAATAGAATCATTGCACCACCAAACCGGTTTCGGTTGTTTCGTAAATCTTGCATCGTGCGGTCTAATGCATCCAAAGATTTTTTGTGTGCCATCGTGCATTCATCCCAAACGATCAATTTGCTTTGCTGCAACACTTTGTCCATCGCAGAATTCCTCGAAAGGTTGCAAGTTGGAGTTTCATTAGTTTGCATGTTCAACGGCACTTGCGGGGGAGTCGCTCTATGACTCACAATTCTTATGACGTCACACGCGCGAACTGTCCAACGCGCGAAGTTCAAATAGTCGTTAAGTTTTCGAAAATTTTCCAATTTTCTGCTCAATTTTCTTAATTTTTCTTTCTGTAAGAACCTTGTACAAAGTATTAGAAAACTTATAAAAAAAGATGAATGAAATCGGTAAAGTCGTTCTCAAGTTATGGCGTGACCAAGGGAAATAGGGATTCATATTTATATATATAGATAAACAAGAGGCAATCTAGATTGCGCGCCAATATTGCTTAAGCACTACAGGACTCGACGGATGGCGCCACAATACGTAACCTGTCAAAAACTGAAATTTTTTCAATGCGACTGGCCGTATAAGAGACGTTCGTCTCTCAAATCGAGGAGGCCGTGGTTCCAATGCAACGAGTGCTACAATAAATCTTATAAAACAAGTAGTATTATATAAAGTGTTTTCTCATTTTTCGTCATTAATCTTATAAGGTAACCCAATAAACATTTTTATTTATATAATAGTAACCGCAAACTTATGGTGCTCAAAATTAGTGATATTAAGTTTGTTATTACTATTGTATAAATACAATGGGCCGTATTCTCATGCCACTGTTAAGTTAATAGCATGTTTAATTACCATGACGACCAATTCTAACCTTTTTCCTAAACCTATTAGAATTAGATAAACCTATCTCTTTTTTTTTGTTGATTTTAATTTAACTTTAGTTAAATACACTTTTCTCTGTTTCGGTATTAGAACAACGTTTTCTAGCACGCATTTTCGTGTAAGAATGGACTCCATTCTCAAACGATTTTTGGTAACTTTCTCTTTTAGTAGAAGTAGGTTGGTGCCCCTGATTCCACTTGGACAGCTGACATTGCTGACAGTTGACACGGCCGTTCGTTTTTTCTAGTTTTTTCAGTAGAAACGTTAAAACTAACAGGTGAGATTATTTGAATTTTACGATATTATTTACAATAAATTATATTGAATTTTCAGACGAAGTAAAATGTAGTCATCGAATATGGACAATATATACGAATCTGAAGTAAAGAAATTTCGTGAAATGACCTAACCTTGAACTCTAAACTAATTAATCGTATTAATGAATTTTTAATATACTTATTGAAATTATTATGTGCCCCTCTCTACAGAGGCAATGTAATTCTTTAACAAAAGTTCAGTAGTGTTTGATACAGGGAAAACTTTGTAGGGGCATGCTTCGAAATTTGTGTAATAATGCAATATTGAAATACTTCATCGTAAGTTAAAGACTGCTGCAGTAAGACAGACTGGACAAAATGAAGGGTCATTGGATTTTTAGTGAAATTTAATGTATAATGATTTGTAACATAAATAATTAAATTAATTTTCCTTATTGAATGTGCAATTATTATAAATTTTAATAGAAATTGTAGCATTTTTGCCTCCCTTAATTGAAATACCAGGGATGTTTTCTTGGGAATTCAAAACGATATTACTGTCTCCTTCAGTTAAATTAATTTCCTGATTCTTGGAAGTTGAAGGTCTAGAAATTGAAGTTGAAAGTCCAGTACTTGAAGTTGAAAGTCCAGCACTTGAAGCTGAAGGTCCAGCACTTGAAGTTGAAGGTCCAGCACTTGCTATTGAAGCAGAACATGAAGGTTCCGACTGGTTAGACAACATTGCCGCCACCTCAAGCCTCTTCTTTTTGGATGCATCTACATACCCCTCAGCCACACTGGAACTTTTCCAGCCGCCATGGCGTTTGAGGGTAATTAAATCCCCGCCATTATTTGCTAGGTGTGATGCAGACGACCTTCTAAGACAGTGCCCAGAATAGTTTTCAGGATCTGGTAACTGCAAGTATTTGGCAATAATTCTTGGGATTTCACCTATTTTATTGATTCCCATGGGCTGAACTGTACAACGGCCTTGCCGATAATACACAAAGAATCGTTTATGGGTAGTATGACCTGGTCTTAAGCCGGCATATTTTTTAATAAGTTCAATCCAGTGTTTACATGTTATTGCAAACAATCTTGGACAATGTGTTTTTGTATTTGGTACGTTGATAAATACTGATTCGGCTTTATATTCAATATCATCTACTTGAAGATTAGTTAGCTCTTGTCTCCTGCATGCGCCTGAATAACCGATCAGTAGGATAACTTTAACTGCCAAGTAATCAACATCAGGTGCTTCCTTAATAAATTTTTCAATATCAGCATATTCCAATATCTTCGACTTTTTTGGTTGATATCCCGTTGAACATCTTTTCAAAAGTGATTGCAATTTTAAGAATTTGGAGATGTCAATATTTTGACGAATATTTAACATTGACTTTATCATGGAATAAGTCTTCCACATAGTAGAGCATTTATAATTTTTACTCATAGCGTCAAAAAAGGCAATTAACACATTTTCTGTAATAATAGTGGCCCCCTTATCTGAACACCACGCCATAAATTTTTCATATTCCTTTTCATAAATGCTTTTTGATTTATCTGGTAGTAAATTATTTATGGCGTTGGAGGCCACGTCTCGCAATTCTGGTGGCGTAGATTGCAGTTCTTCATCTGACATTTTGCCCACAGATAATTGTGTTTTTTCTAATTTAGCAAATTTTTCAATTCAAATCTTGCAAAAGTCAAAAATGTCAAATATAAATCAGTGCTACCAAGCGACTACGTCATTTTATCAAAATATCCCTTAATGTATATTTAAAAAAAAATCTATAAATAAATAATGTAAATACAATCCGAAACAGAGAAAATGGTATAAAACACTCGTAACAGAAGGCCGTTCCAGCATTCGTTCCTTCGGCCACTCGCGCTATACGCGCTCGTGTCCGAATTTGGAACTCGTGCTGGAATGAAAGGCCTTCTGTTACTTGTATTTTAATATACTATTAATAGTGGCATGAGAATACGGCCCAATGTTTATTGGGAAC
Source organism: Agrypnus murinus (assembly GCA_929113105.1). Lineage (NCBI taxonomy): Eukaryota > Metazoa > Arthropoda > Insecta > Coleoptera > Elateridae > Agrypnus > Agrypnus murinus. The sequence continues at coordinate 83,184,878 of OV816030.1, forward strand.
GCTGTCAAATGATATGTATTGACGTTCTGTGGTGTTCACATGTGTCAAATTCCAATGTGTTTATATGTAGTATAAAACAAATGTTACCAATTTTACAAAACAAATAGTTTTCAAACATGATTTAATAATCTATTATTCTACTCTATTATTAAACTGTGACTGCTGTAAACAATGAGCCTATTGTTATTGCAAAGTAGAAATAGTTATTTATGTATCAAGGGCGTTATGATGATAATTGTAAGATTGCGCGACCCTGCGAGACTTACGTTTGCGCCCCTCATATACAGTGTGTAACAAAAGTCAGGAATATTGAGTGTCAAACTAAACGAATAGGTTTTGCGAAAAATGCCAAGACGTATCGATTTTTGTTTTTGAGATCTTTTTTGCATTTTACGTTCAATTTTTTTTTGAACTAAGACGTCATGATTAATTTTTTTTAATAGCAGTCCCCCAAGCAGCACCATTCAAAGAGCTGCGGCCTCTCGCGTCGCATGACCTGCGGGGGCGGTAGTTATGCCACTGAATGCCAGGAGGGCGACAATGTTCCAGCCTGAGGGCCTGACGGGCCCGAGTAATGGAAGTCGCCTGATGAGCATTATCATCAACGCTCGTACAACACAAGATTTTATTTTTCACGATAATATGTACAAGCAGAAAATTAGTTTTAATTTATAATTTTTGGCGTCGTTGCCAAGGACTTGCTTATGTTAATTTATAAAACTAGGAATTTTTATGTTTTTCGGATGGTTGCAAAAGTCAAACAGAGATATGAAATTTTAAATTTAACTCTTATTGTTGTTACCAACACGAAAACAAAAAGTCCTAATAGCACATCTAATAGTCATCTAAAGAATAAGTTAATTTTATCTAAGAAATTTCTGCTCACGGCGGCTTAAACAAATTCGTGGATCACGCGCTGAAAGACTACGTTGCAAATACTCATGGTATATTGTAACGCGCTTTTTTAGTTTCACACAAACTTTTAGTTTCTGGCCTAATGATCCAAATTACTATTGAATGTATCAGTGGCGTATTTAGGGGGGGCTACTTGAATATTGTTTTCGTAACAGATGGGTCGGTAGAAGGGAACCTATGGAGTGGCCTGCCCGATTTCCAGATTTGTTTCCATTAGATCTTTTTTCTGTGGAGTCACGTGAAAAATAACGTATACATACAATGAGAGACCACGTAATTTGGATAACTTACAGCCTAGAATCAACTGTTGAAATGCTCAGAATACCAGAAGACATGGTACAAAGAGCTTTAATAAATTTTAAATACCGATTGGGTCATTGCCTGACAGTCAATGAAGTTCAATTTGAAAATTGAATTTAATACCCATATTAGATGTTTTGTCGTTCTGCATTTAGAATAATATGTATCTTTTGTGTTTGTTTATTGGTGTTTGCCTGTTACATCTTTAGTTGTCAAATTTCCACAGCATACTTGAAAATTGATAATCATGTCTTACTAGATTAATTTTGCTACAAGCCAGTTCTCATAATTGTTGACTAATCTTCTTACGTTTTTTTTCCTTAAATATATATTTTTTTTAATTTTAACTTTTTTTATCATTAGGCATGATAAGATAGTATTTGAAAAAATAAAGTTGGTTGCTATAGACACAAAACAAAAGAAGATACGAACAAACAAGAAACATCACAATATGTACCGGAGTAAACGAAAAAACTTTTGCATTTAAAATTTATTTGTAACTGCTCAAATTAAAAAAGTTACAGCCATTATTTGATACTTTTATTACACTCTTTATATTTCACTTTCTATTGTCCGTTGAATATTCATCGCTCTTAATATCTTTTATCTACGACCACTATATAAAATTACACATTTCGCACAGTCTAGTAAACACGAAAATGACTCATTGCTCACAATATGCGGAAATGACAACGGAAATGACCGTGCGAAATGATATCACACGATCAGTAGTTCTATTAAAACGCCATAGATGTCAGTACATGCAATATTATAATATTATTAATTATTTGAAATATAAAAGTTATAAATTTTAGATAAAGGTTAATTAATTTTGTTTAAGGAAGTTGTGGTGGGGTAGTCTGAGCCAAAAGTTATGGAGCTGTGTTGTTTTGACAAATAAAAATAATTACATAGTTTTACTTCAAATAATGGCTCAAACGATACTAGTTTCTTTCAAGTTTACTTTTTTATTAGTAAACATAAAATAATATTATCTTTAATATCTTTAATATCTTTAATAATTATACAATGTGCTGGACAAAGAAGCTAAAATAAGCTTGTGCTTGCCTTGTAACACGATTTCCTATAAATAAGTCCAATAAATAGTTAGTATCTCAAAATAATTTCACACATCACACTGTCACAAATGTATAATTTGACATCTCGAATTCACTTAACTAAGATTTTTCATTACATGGTAATCTCTACTCTGAATAGTATTTTTCAAACATAAACTGTCCCCTAATACTGTCCAAATTAAATTCTTCTTTAATTTTTGCTAATTCTGTAATTTTTTTACTATAAAAACTCACTCTATAATTTTGACATATATTATCGACCAAACATATATGATTATATAAATTATTATGTAAACACTAAAAAATAAACAAAGAAGTAATGAAATTTTTCACTACTTTTAGAGTAGTGAGAAAGTGACAACGTTGCCTTAAGTTGGCACCAGTAATTCGTTTGTTGTTCTGATGAATACAAATTAATGCAGTAAATGACTTTGGCTCAAGTTTTGAAGTTATCTTTGCGAATATTACAAATATATTGCTGTGTTATCAGCAGTTAGAAATGTTAAATAGGTAATTTGGGTTGCCTATCTTTCAGGCGTTCATAAACGAATCCATGTTAAAAGGTTTATTTTATAGTTTCAGAAGTACGATTGAAGCCAGCTAAATACAGGAGTTAAGATAAATACATCCTATATGCGATAATTTCTTGTTAAAGTTACATTTCATGCAAGGTTATTTAACGTTCCGATCTATTCATTACATAACCTCAAATTTTGAAAATAATTTTCAAAATGGGTTTCTTTAGTGGAATAATTTATTCATATTATGTTAACATGCATAAAAAGTTTTATATTTCAACAAAAGGATATTATTTAAGTGTGTATATAATTTAATAATTGTAATTTTTAATACAACGACTGGTACGTAGAATTATTTTCTTAATCTTCCGTCAATAGTTCAGATTTGTTAAAATGCACCTATAATTAAATAAAACGGGCTATTATGAGTAGATTTGCATATATAAAAGTTACTTACCTTACTTAATTTTCAAAAATGGGTGATTTTTCCTTTTACGATTCATGGTGTTGGTTTGTCGAGCCACCGTTCTAATTTAATTAATGTAGGTTCATGATGTTATTGTTGGAGTTTCGTTGGATAACAACTTGGCTGTGTAAGTTGTATAAAGTTTTTGTAGTTCTATGTGTGTTTTTTCAGCCAATTCAATTTAAAAATGTCCACACACCTGTGCCGATATTAAAATTCATTTTGAGTTAATTTTGTCTTTTAAGTATTTGTTTTTGATGTAAAACTATTGGGAAAAGTTAAATAATCATATTGTGTAAAGATTAACGGGTAAAATTGGTATGTGGACAGATTTAAATGGAAATTAATAGAATTTTAGTCGACCGTGAGAATTTGCTTGTTCGACTCAAATTGTAGGTTATTGTGGGGTTTTAGAGATAGAAATGTTATATTGTTAGTTTAAGTAAGTGTTGGGGTTTCTTTTTATGTGATTAAACCTAAATTTTAAAGAAATTTATAATTTATTGAAAAATGTTAAGGTAGAAAGTCACCCAAATTTGAAGTCAAGCTAGCTGCTGTATATGAATAAAATCAACAAATTTTAATTCACATATGAACATTATAGAAAATTAAAAAATTATTTATTTGTTGTTTAGCACACAAAAATTGTCACTTGTAATTACACGAGTGCTTCGAAATTATCGATTTGTAATACGAACGTTGATTAGCAACCACGAGTGTCATTTTTTGACGTTTTAATTTCCCGACGTGCAACGGAGGGAAATTTGTCAAAAAATGACACGAGTGTTGCGTTTTAATCAACTTGAGTATTACAACAGATAATTTCAGAAGCACGAGCATGTAATTCGGTAAGATTATTTCATGATACAGTTGTTTATTTAAGCATCTACTTATTAACATAAGGATTAGTATTTGACATGAAAGTAAAAAATGGGACACATGTGACACTAGTTTTCAGCGTTGTCACGAAGATAAAAACAGTCGAAAAGGACAATAAAAAATTATCGAATTATCGCTGTAATCCAAAAAATAAAGCCTTGCGATTGGTCAAAAACGAAGTAGAATGAAATAATCATTTTAAATCAGAAAACAAATTAATAATGATAACATCGTTGTTCGCTTTACTAACGTAGTATACATTGATGCGTAAGATTTGGCAACGCAATGTGCGATACGAGCGTCTCGCGCCACATGTGATCCGGTGTTAATTTGACATCACAGGATTTGACATCGCAGGATTTGACATCGTAGTTTTTTACCTAACCTATTTAAAATAGGTTTCGTTTTCGTTTTATTTATAAGATTTGAGAAAACATATGTTCACTGTACATAAAGTGGAAATTGGGTATAATGAGTTTCAGTTTAAATCTTCTTCAGGTAAGCTCCTGGATTTGATAATAATAATAATAATATTTTATTTAACTATGTTACGCAGTAGTGTTTATAGCAAGTCATAAAAAAAGCAACAATATATAAGAACATATCAATGTATATAATAAATAATTTCAATCAATTTTCTAGCATTTCATCGACGGAAAGACCAAATCCAGGAAAGCAATTTGTCATCGTATGTTCTGCATACTTCATTTAAATTATTAGCCGATGGCAGTAAGAAAGAATTTTACAACTGCCATTGCTCATATAATTACATAAACAAGGGGAAAGGTGTAAGACATTTTAAAAGCGAAGGAATAAATAAAATTGGAAAAACTTGTCCTTCAAGGATGGAGGTTTTGACTAAAAGCGAGGGACTTATTCTGGTGAAGTTTTGGATAACCCATGTAGGTCACTCACTTGACATTGTCTGTTTTTTTAAACAAAGAAACGAGCTAAAATTGCAAGTATGTATACATGCCCTTATTTAAAAACCATAATTTAGTAAACAGTTTTTTGTGTTATAGATAAATTAAAAGGAGGCGCAAGTTTTGTACACATATTAGATGATATTCGGGATGCTGGTTTGATAAAAGAAGAATTACAACGAATCCTGCTAAAAAATATTTTGGCTAGTCTTTTAAATAAAACAGATGTTACTATAAACATTCATACAAGGTTCGACCATACATACACTTCGTAATTTGATTTTTCCTATTGACAGGAATGCTATAATAATATTAGTTTTAATATTTTTTATTTCATTTCGTATTTCAAACAATTCTTTATATACCACAATTAGTAATATAAAGTATATCTTGATCTCCGTTGTCAATGATACCGGAGTTCAAGACGTTCTTGATCTCCGTTGTTGTTGGCAACGTAAATAATTTGATGTTGCATTATAGCCACATGAATGCATGCATGCTGCTTTTTATCTCCTTAGTTACGCGTATGATGACACAGACAAGGCAACTTGCTTCTTTATACAATAAATTGGGATGGATTTTAAAAGGGAGAAATTAGGATTGAAATACGAAATAAAATAAAACAACTTATGCAGTACGGAGATCAAGCTTCTTTAAATCCTCGAAGATGTTATAACATTATACATCTTCTTGGATTTAAAGTATCGCTTGATCTCCTAATTACATAATATATATTATAAGTTACTTCAATGCCATACACAACAAACCTTTGTTTGTATCCAGCAGCCATATTAAATTTTATTTGACAGCTGGTTGGATTGCCCTATTGTCAAATCCTGCGATGTCAAATAAACGTCGGATCGCATGTGGCGCGATACGCTCGTATGTACGATCAGTATTTGACGTAAAACCAAAGTGAGGTTAGAGTTTGGTAAAAATTATTGACTGCTGCACGTTAAATAGTTTTATGCGGTGTTATGAATATGATTGTGACCAAAAATTATTATATATATCATAAAAGAACAAGTGTGTGTGGTATAGCTTCAAGTTGGTCGATTCGCTGCCCTTCTTGCCAAGTTGTCAAATATGTTCACAGATCAGAAACATACTCCCCCAATGATGATTCTACAAAACGTCATGTTTTGAATATAAAACTAGGTAGAAGCAGCAGGTAGAAGATTCTTAATACTATTTCCTATTATCATTATAATTTTTTGTGTATAACATTAATTAATCAAAACTTGATCTTCAACGATGATCGATGCCGGTATTGGGGCAAGTCAAATCAACGCGATTCTCACATCACTTGACATGTCTGCTGTGAGCAAAACAACGTTGAAGCAAGCAGGGGATATTATAGAGAAGTCAGGTAGCGAGAAAGCTTTGCTTCAAGAGCGGGAACTAACAATAAAAAGGCCGTTGTAAGTTTATCACTGTTTTCAATATTGCAGTACAGAACTTCGATTCTTTTTATACACATATAAACGGTTACTAATGAACTTCATATTTACTCCCTTATTAATCAAAAATTAGACTGATTTGTCCACTCAAAGTGTCTCTTTAATATAGAGCACGCACTCAGTAGTCCGCGACCACATCGCCGAACCACGTCTGGGATCACGTACAAGTAATGAGAAAAATCAATGTTAATACAATTTTCATTTTATTTCATTCAATTTTACTTATTATATTTGATTTCATCTATTTAATTTATTTACGTATATCATTATTTTCAAGTAATATAAAAAATACCAACATAAATTCATCTAACATATCAAATTTGAATTTCCGCGCGAAGCAACGTTGCCAGATCATATAATAGGGTTTTGCATGTGCAGGGACTTCAGTCATCAGCTTCCGGTTACAGTTGGAATACAAGTTTATAATCGAGATATCTCAATAACTAAGAGGTAAACTGTAGTTTTTTTAACGTCAATATAAAATACAATTTCTAAACTATTGTTACATAGTTTTTCATATACATGGTGAGTTGTTTAAATATAAAACTTTCAAGTTGTTCTAGGGCATACTGTGTAAACCCATATACATCAATGTATTTGACTGCAACGTTGTTAATCGTTTTCTCGGTATATACGTGGTGAACTGCCGTTTTTCGGTTATCAATCGAAAGAGCAACATTGAATTTACCAAATATAATTAAATTATGTAGTTCTTGAGTTGTAAGGTTTGGGTGACTTTCTACCTTAAATGTCAATTTAATTCAAGGATTACTTGATTAGTGTTGTATAGTTTTTGTTTCTAAGTGTTTTAATGTAAATTATAATGTGAAAAACAATCAGTAATCTCCAGAACGCATTGAGAGGAGGTTGTGTCGTTTCTATTTTGATTAACCTATAAAAAACATAATTTGAAAGAACAAAGTGAGGTTATAAATTTAACAAATGAGATTTCGTGCAAGAAATTTATATAACTCACGCTTTAGTCGTAATTTCAAGAAGATTATAAATTATAGAATTGATTTGGATAACATCACAACATATAAAAAAAATTTTAATTTTATAAAAAATTTAAGATTTAATTTTCTGCAAACATGCATTTTATATCACTTCCACCAGTCAAGAGGTTGGTAGTGGTTGTTATAGCAGTATGTTGTTTCCGGAATCGGTAAAAGGAAGTATCGAGTGTGCGGCAAAATAGTAAGTGATTTTAATTTTCATTATACTGGCCAGTAAAAGAAATAATTTCGGACAAACATTTTATTAAAAAAATATCTAACTATTTTACTTTGGGACAATTTAAGAATATTATTTTAAAAATTAAACGTTTTGAGAAAACTTAACCTAATTTAATAAAGAAGAAAAGTTATTAAATTCATATAATTAGTATACAAAAACTTAATTATTATTTAATTTTTGATTTGTAGTTTAGAGATATATATAAAAATACGTAGAAATCCCCAACAATAAACAATAAAAAAAGGCTGATTTGTAGTTCTTGTTTTCTGTTTATTTTTTTATTTATGTGTCGTTTATTTGTGTTGAAATAAATTTGTGATTCTATTTATATTTTTGAATTTTGTTTATTGTTCATTTTCTTTCTTGTGTGGAAATATTTTGTTTAGCAGCTTGTTACAATTTTCCCAGCCCAGGTGTCATCATTACAGGTGGACCCATTGATACCAAAATTTGGCAAGGTAAGGTTAATTTATTTCAGATAAAAGAGATAATTGTCGATTGCTTAGCCGAGGTAAAATTTGAGCTAGTGACGGGGCAAAATTGTTATTTAAAAAAAATATATTGTAGTGATATATATATATTTATACTATTGTTATTTTTTAATTGTATATATCACCATAATATGTATAAAACAATGTATATGAAACACTATTTATTCAGATTTATTTAAAACGTAGCAGTAAAAAAATCGAATTATATGTCTTTTTATTTAATACAACTGATCTTATTTTCGAGATGTAAATTACAAGCAGCCAGTTTAGCTATATAAACTATTTAAGTTTTCCACTTGTTTGTCGCAATGCGACGTTGTTACTTTGCGAGCTATATCAAGCGTTTGGTCTAGGACATTTGGGCAAGGACCGTTTATTTTTCCGCGGCAAATTAGGGTAAAACTTTCGAAGATCTTTAAACAAAACGTTTTTTTTGAACCATTAGTCTAATTTTTTGGGACAAGTTACTCTATTATCAGAGTAACCTTTATTTTATTTTTATGTGCACACATACACCTTCTTAATTCCAGAATTTCGCTTGTATTGGTTAAATTGCGTTATTCCAGTGTTTTTTGTATTTAAGCACTGGACTATAAGCAGTAAGCAGTATCCATTTATAAGTGTAACCTACTGAGACAAATTCGTGAAATGGGACATGTATTTATCAGTGGTACGATATTCAATGTCAATATCAATTTTCCTATGTTATTTAATTGATTTTATAAAAATTTTAATTTTTTAAAAGTTATATCAGCATGATTATTAAACATGATACTCTTATAAACACTCATGGCCGGTTTCACAAAGCTTGATTAAGCTCTGATTAGCTTAATCGTGATTAAATTTGAAATCCAGGCATTTCATTGGCTGAGATTTAAGAGACCTGAAATTTTAACCAATTATATTTCTGGATTTCAACTTTAATCACGATTAAGTTAATTAGAACTTAATCAAGCTTTGTGAAACCGCCCATAGGGATTTATAATAAATAAATTAAATTCTTATTACAAATTATTCCCTTATGCAGAGATTCCCAGAAGAATTGTGAGTTTAATGTTATAGTAGCTTAGAAAAATGAATTTTTCTTAAATCTGGCAGTACAGTTTTTTTTCTTATCATACCGTATTTATCGAATACTGTATTTATTACCTGTAAGTGCCTACAGATTTTGTTCATTACAATAATAATACTAGACAATTTCTCGCGCCAAAGTCTCCTTGCGCCTAAGTGGTCCACGCCGAAGTGTCCCTGCGCCGAAGTGTCCTCGCGCCGAAGTGTCCTGCGCCGAAACGGCCGCGCCGAAATGGCCGCGCCCAAATGTCCGGCTCCGTCAAGCGTTCAATTAACAAATTCTTCCTATTAATTTTTTTTGACAAAACTATCTTTGTAACAAATTTGAAACTTTAACGGAAAAATCTTACGTTTTTACGTGAAATGTTTTGGCGCGAAATTTTCTTCTTCATTTTTATGGAGTTATTATAATAAATCCATCAACAACTTACCATTTTACATAAGATCGCGTGTTATTTTTAAATGCAATTTCTGCATAAACAAACTTTTTAAACATTAAAGATTTTTTAGGAAATAATTTTGTACTGTAACGTTCTTTTTAAAATAATAACAAAAATGCTGTTTAAATCGTCTATTCATACGAGAAATATTAATTTACATACACTAATTAAAAACACTATAATTATAAACTATTTAACAAACTTAAAATGCTAGATATTTACAAATTTAAAGTAGGCTATTTATATAAGAACTATTTATGTATCACAACAATTATTAACATTTATTTATTCACTAACATTCGATTACTAATTTACACAGAGTACATTTCACTACGCCGGTTAAACGTTAACTGAGCTCCTTCTCTCCGCGACCTCAATTTATAACTTTCATATAAATTTCTGGAACATACGATGAGTCATATATGCAGTTGTTGATGAGTCATACATGCAGGTGTTGATGAGTGATACATGCAGGTGTTGATGAATCATACATGCAGCTGTTGATGAGTCACGTCGATGAGTCGTGTCGATAAGTCATGCTGTCTCGAATATTCGACGGCGGCGAATAGGGGGTTTTCCCCATTTGTTACAGTACATTAATATCTATCAACTGCACTATTTTTTTACATTTTCATCATATTTTTCTACAGCCACAACTTGCTAAATTAATGTTTTACATTAAATTATATTTTGAATGCAAATCCATCTAGAGAAATTATCACTCCGGCGGGGAGTCGAACCTTAGACCGTCTGCTTGCTAAGCCAGATCTCCTACCGTTGACCTATTGAGGCGACTTGCCATAGTTAAGTTATTGTTACTATATAAAGTGTTGTATATATAAGTGTTGTATGGTGTTAATTTTATGTTAATTTTTAGTATTTATGTATGTAGTTTATTGTTTTTTTTCATGTGCTTTTATCTATGTTCTCAGGTTTATTTATTGTACAATAGTCACGTTATTTATTTTGGCAACCTCGTTTACGACTTATTTCTATATGTAAGGAAGTTGTGGTGGGATAATCTGAGCCAAAAGTAATAGAGAATATTTTGACAAATAGAAATAATTACATAGTTTTTTTTCAAATAATGGTTTTAGCGATACTAGTTTGATTAGAATACATGTGAAATTAGTTTAGTTAATATTTATATATGTTTGTAATTAATTATTAGTCTTTTTAAAGGCACAGATTAACTTTTGAATGTCTAATCCAAACTTAAGAACGTGAAAAATGACGAAAAAAACAATTCTTCTAAGTAATCAAACAATTTCACTGAATTTTCCTCTTTCATTACTAAAAATAATATTACTATGTAAACACTAAGAAATAAAGAAATATTTCTAGAATATAAATAAATTACACGCTTCTAAATTGGTAAAAAGTGACAACGTTGCCTTAAATTACAAATAGTTGGTACCAGTAATCTGTTTGTTGTTCTGATGAAAACAAATTAATGCAGTCAAGTTTTGAAGTTATTTTTACAATATATATATGTATATAAAACGATGGATAAAACACTTTATTCAGATTCATTTAAAACGTAGCAGTAAAGAAAATTCGAATTATGTATCTTTTTATTTAACAAAACTGATTTCGAGATGTAAATTACGAGCGGTCAGTGGCGCTGCATGTAGCTATATAAAGCGTTTAAGTTTCCCGGTCGTTTGCTGAAATAATTATATTAACTTAAAAGTTAACTGCGAAATTATTTAATAATTGTTTTGTATTATTGTATGATTTTAGAGTTTCGCGAAGTAAGGGTGAATACAATAAATTGTGTACTTATCATCGATTGTTTTACCGTAACGACTTTCTTAAATTTAATTAATTGCCGTTTACAAAGTAACAATTAAATAATTGTATCTCCTGTATTTCAATATCTACTATCAGGTTACGTGACCCTTAGTTTGTGCAAATGTGTTGCCCTTTCATATTATAAAAAGAACTTACTAATATAGATATGACCTAAACCATATCCATAAGTATAGTATAGAAAAAGAATTTATTGTATCTGTATTGTAGATATGTAAATTTCTATTTATAACTCTGTATATAATTAATATAATCGACCAATTTATCATTATATTAATCTAAATGACATAATTACGACGTACAACATCCTCCATACATTAGGTGGGTGGTCTGTTTGTACCTAATTGCATATAATTATAATAAGAACTGAACAGGAGGAGTCGTACTTTATGACGTGCAAAAAATATTCATTTTAAGCATGCACACACACATTATTAGCATAGGATGAATCGGCTTCTTTTGTACAAATGCTCGGTTAACACCAAATGTGCTGTGTACAAAATCAGAACGTTTAATTAGAAACACCCTTTTAGAAAAACAAACGGAACCCCCTTAGACGTTTAGGGAAGGCGCCACGTTCTTGGCGCCCTTCCAATTTTTTTCTTTTACTATTTTTTTATGAATGTGTAAGTTGTTTGCAATTTTTGCAAGTTATACACTATGTCTAAAACTAAACATAATACCGTAAGTTTAAAAGTCTGATCAAGTTGGCTTTGATTGGTACGATACCGCAAATTGTCAAACAAAAATGAATGTTATTCTTAGGGGATTAAGAATTAAAAACTCGTGGCACCTATAATTTAAAAGTACGGTAGTCCCGCCGATAAGAATAAAAAACTTTCATAGTGTGCTATAAAAGCTGTATTTCGTAACTTAATAATCGGATTTGTTGTCAATTTGCTATCACTTTTGTAATAATGTTAGGATAAAAATGATTTAAACTTATTTGCACATATGTAAGTAATTAAAAAATGGAAATTAATCAGTCAACGAATTCACGAATTAAAATATTATTTAATAAAACATGTTATAATCGTTTTTTCTACCTTTAAAAACAGAAAGGCTTTCTTTAGCCCGATCCACATCAAGCTGACAAAACAAAAACAAAACGGAAACTTTGTGTTTGAAAAAAAAACCGGGGTCAATTCTAAAACGTTTCTGCAACTTTTGTTTTGTCCCAATTTTTAAGAACTTTTCCGTGTCCCCTTGCTAGTCTGAAAATATGGTTTGTGTTTTGTTTCGTATCACGCAACATTTTGACAACTGTCTATATATAAAACAGTTAAAGTGAACACTTACGTAGTTCACATAATCGTATAGACGTGTGCAGGGTGGCTCACAAAAGACGGCTCTGGCCCACATCTTGAAAACTGTAAGAGTTACGAAAAAAATGTAATGCTAAAGTTGGTTGGTATAAAACAAATTCAAATTGTATGGGTTTTTTGTATATACGGAGAGTCATTTTGCTATGGCTACCTTTTTATTTCAAAATGCAATATGTTTTTACGATTTTCGGCTTTACACATTCAATATTTTTCAAAATCAAGACAGACTATTGTGTACTTTTGTCAGCTTGGTGCTGATCGAGCTTTAGGCACTTTAAGGAAGTTGTGGTGCAATATAGTCTGAGCCAAAAGTTATGGAGCTGTGCTATTTTGACAAATAGAAATAATTCCATAGTTTTAATTCAAATAATTGCTCTAGCGATACTATTTTGATCAGAATGCATGTAAAAACAGTTTAGTGACTATTTGTCTTTAGTTTTAAAATTTTAAGCCTTTTTAAAGACAGATTAACTTTTGAATGTCTAGTTCAAACTTAAGAACGTGGAAAAATGACGAAAAAACCATTCTTCTAATCAGAAATGTCATTCAAGTTTACTTTTTTATTACTAAAAATACAATAATATTACCATGTAAACACTAAAAAATAAAGAAATTATAGGTACGCTTCTAGAGCAGTGAAGACGTGACAACGTTGCCATAAATTGGTACCAGTATTTCGTTTGTTGTTCTGATGAAAACAAATTAATGCAGTCAATGACTTTGACTAATGCCTTCTTGCCAACGTGGCAAGGCAAGGTACTAGGCTAGAAGGTTAGCCCCACATGTGCATTGATGTATCAATGCGTGATAATGGTGTACGTTTAAACCTCGTAGCACATATACTTTAAAAGCACATATACGAAAATTATTACTTGTGTTGAAATACAGATACAGTTCTTAAATGTGCAAAATTGAACCAGCGCCGTAGCGGGGTATTTTTAGGCAGATAACAGAAGCTAACTTTCAGACAACAAACAGATAACAAATATAACGGCCGTGCTCTAGTCACTAGCTAGACTAATAGCATCCTACTACTTTCTTACGTGTTACTGCTGCTTACTATTCGCCTACAATTCTTTACGCGTACGATATCTAGTTGGCCGCGGGCGAAGAAAACGCACGTGTTTGTAAGTAATGGTTTTTCTGGGATCTTTCAGAAGGTCTCGCTGTCGCTGGACCCCGGTTCATAGTTTGAAAAGCATTGTTCTAAATCATCGCAAACTATACTAATGTGCTCTACTAGATCTCAAATTCTTCATCAAAATTTTCTGTCATACGAGTAGACATTGATCTCCAGTCAAAGTATGAATAAAAAATAGTCTTTCATTTAAATATCCATTTGACCTAGAAAGAATCTAACCTTTTCGCACAAGTACGGCAAAGTAAATCAATTATTACTGTTAGGTATAAGAAAATTTCTAAATTTTCTTCTGTTTCTCATTTTGATAGAAAACTAGAATCTTTAAGTTATCTTCTTCTTTTTCAGGTTGATATATTATATTTTCCTTAGTTTTTAACCACCTCGTATATTGGCATTAAGTTATTAGGCCATTGCATTTGGGAACATGGTGTATACTATCTGTATTAATATTTCTCTTCTGAATTTTATATTTTTTAGCATCATCATCTAGTTTTAGTACCTTAACTATTCAATTATGGATTTTTTGAGTTCTATACAAGGTAACTAATATAAGTACAAACCTCGTAATGGAGATAGCTGTAATGATTATTGAACTTATCAACATATGTTCGCTTCCTAGTTTTCGAGAAAATAGATTTTCAAATTTTAAGTTCGCCGGTTGTACTAATATTACATTAAAAATCAGCCTTAATTTGAAAATACAGAGCCGTTGTTCACATTGTTCAGGCTAAGCCGAGGCATGTTTAAGCTATCGTAACGTAAGTGTTTTGAGTAATTTAACAGGTTACAATTAGGTTCCACCCGTGGGGCCTTTTAAAGTTCGCCGGTTGTACTAACATTACATAAAAAAAATAGCAAGAAATACATATTTTTAATTTAAAAAGTGTTTTAAATTTAATTTCTACTGTTACTTATTTTGTATCTTTTCTGTATTTCTGGGTGTTATATTTATGAATATTTAAGTTAAGGAATTCGGCTTTCACGTGATTGAAGCTGATTCACTTAAAGAATTACAACTACAACTCCGGTATGGTGGAGGATTATCATTACCCATTGATTTGTTTAAATCTATCACTCTGGCGCCCATCGCCATAGCTCGATAAACAATCTGATAATACTTCAACACACCTACGACCAGCCTTAATTTGAAAATACAGAGCCGTTGTTCACATTGTTCAAGCTAAGCCGAGGCATGTTTAAGCTATCGTAACGTAAGTGTTTTGAGTAATTTAACAGGTTACAATTAGGTTCCACCCGTGGGGCCTTTTAAATATTTATTTGTTTATCAGAATAACTATGCTGTACAATGTCGTTTTCAAAATAGAGTAAAGACTACACAACATGACGTTTGTTCTAAACATGCTATTAATTGAAAAAGATAAAGAGCCGTTGCTCACATTGTTCAAGCTAAGCCGAGGCATATTTACGCTATCGTAACGTAATAGTAATTTACGTTATAAGTCCTGGAAATGGAATTTTACAGTCGAGTAAGATGTTACGAACAAGACGACGAAGGAGCCGAGTTCGGAACATCGAAAGGAGGAAACCATCCCCCCCATGGGTTCGTCCCTGGTACCCATGCAGATAGTCCGGGACAGTTTTCAAAGATAGATGTATGCACTCGTGTCAGTTAAGAGAATTTATTTCTAAAATGTCTAATTCCAAAAGATTCATTCTGAAAAGATTCAGTTGCAAAGGATCCAGTGACACAAAGGCTCCAATGGTCTAAACCAGAGGTTCCCAAACTTTTTTGTCTCGTGGACCACTTGCCGTATTTTTCGGTTTTGGGTAGACCCCCTGCTTACCTGATATTGATTTTTTGCAAATTCATCAACTTCAAATGTATTTTTGACAGCTGGTATAGTGCTACTCACTTTGAAAGATTTAAATTTCTAACTGTAGTGAAGTGTAGTGTGAAAAACTTAAAAAACACATAGTAAGTTTTATACATTTATTAATTAAATTCAAATTAAAATAAACCAAATTAATAGTATATTATGGGACAAGCGGTTGAAATAAAATTTCAACGCTGAGAGTGGTTTTTATCAACGAGCGATAGCGAGTTTAAAAAAGTAACTCGAGACGTTGAAATTTTATCAGCCACGCGTTCCATATACAATTTTTTCTTCGAATTTTTAGAAATTAATGCACTTTAGAAAAAATATTACATTTAAGTGACAAAACATGACATTAAAGTGACATTTCTCTTGTCAGCAATTGAATGTCGAACAGTTTGAAATTCAAAATCGCGGTAGTCCGATAATTTCAACCTCTAGAGGTTGAAATGCGATTTCAACCATTGTTATCGATTGCAAAATGAGTGATTTCAATGTCATGAGTAGAAAAAAATTATTGTCTGTTACATAAAATAACTCAGCAAAAGATAAATACTTAAGAAATTACACTTTTTACCTGTATGTTACGGCTCGCAAACCGATTTTGACCCGTTTTCAACAGAAATGAAAATTCCTTTCCTCCTCAGGCCTCGAACCCACATAGCCACATATATTTTTTTCGTGGCTAACCACTAGACTGACTAGACTCTAGTGGGTCAAATTAAGGTAGTATTATGTAAGTAAATAGGTACTATCTGTGTATGTGGATTATTCCATTCATGGAATGCCAAAATTAATGCCACGACCTGCTTATATGAGATCCACTATCGTTGAACCCCATTTTCGTTTCATGGACGCCCAATTTTCTTTCGCTGACATGGACCCCTTGCAGGTCGTCGTAGACCCCTGGGGATCGATATAAACCTTTTTGGGAATCACTGTTCTAAACGGTCCAATTTTCGAAAAATTGATTAATTAAATTTTACAAATTTGACAAACTAACTACAAGCTGTTATGCAAAGTTTTGGATGTTTTGGTATTAAGTTATTTGGTATTAAATCCTTTAGGAATTAATCCTTTGAGAATGATGGATCCCTTTACATGAAACCCACATAAAGGTTCTTTTGAGGTAACGGCAGGTAAATGATAAAACTGACAGCGGCAATTACGTCGTGCCATAAGGTAGTTAATCTATCCCGAACTCTTCAGTGAATTTAAACTAGTAGACGGATAAATTTTACACAAGTAGGTAATGTTATAAGTAATTTGCAGATTTCTGATACACTTTGCACCGGACTAAAACTATCATCGGAAACTGCTTTGGATTATAGTAAAACTTCTTTATTGATCACCTTCTGTCTTCGCAACACTTATGTTGCACAATTGTTTGTAATTATTTGTGTGTTACTGAGCGAAACATTAATATAATTTTAATATAGGTACATATCGTATATACTGTCACGTGGGGGTTGTCGTGACTAGGGACGTAGTTAAGGGTAGAGGCAGAAATTAAACACAGGTCACAATTTAACAATATACTACATAACAAGTTGGATTACAAACTGCATAGTATAAGGACGGTCGAGTTCTCCTAAGAACTATCATTAAACATTAGAGTAGTCAAAACCACCCTAGCAACTATAATACTACAACTAAGCCTTAGGAAGACCAGGTAAGTGGTGTCACAGGACATTAGTTTCTAGGCTCCTAATACCAGGCAGTAGGGGAAATCAGGTAAGCAGCGCCCCTGGACGCCAGCTTTTAGAAACCCTTTTACAATTAATTAATATAAAGTTACTTACTAGGCTGACTTCGAGTTCATGGTTTGATGCAGTCAACTGAATGTCTGACTTTTGACTTAAGTAAGCCCGTTTATATACTGTATCCTCATGAATATCGCGGAAGTCGTTTAACATATTAACGTTAACTCGTAGATGCTGCTCAGTTTAAGGTTCAGCGACGTATTCGTTAGTATTCCTTTGTTCAGCGTGTAGCTGTTCTTCAGCGTAGGTTGTCGATCACATGTGGGCTTATTTTGAGTTCTCCGAATGCTGAGAGCAGCTGGCTTGCGTGTGCAATTAACATCAGCCAACGTTGTATAACGTTGCAAAGAAGTGTATAACCTTGAAGAATATTTATGCTATTTGGAATTCAACTTGCAAAATAATGAATTATTTAATTCTAAGTAAATTATAGGATTCTCACTAAGCAAATGACACAGAGCAACTGTAGATATGTCTAGTTTGATTAGCTTTTCCCGGGAGGTTGTTAAATTGAAACCTAACTTATTGCTCGCCATTTATATGAAAGATAATATTTAATGCAAGAGAAGGTTAAGTTAAACAATTTACATTGCATCCTAAAGTAACCCTTCAGCCTACCTTATAAATAAGAATAAAAATGCTACTTTTTTGAACAAAACAAACCGGTTTATAATGCGGTGGTACCACGACGCAAAACGGCACGATGGGTCGAATGATGGTTCATTTGAAAGTCCTTTTTATTTTGCTGTTGAGTTTGTTTCGTTTTTGCCGTTGCTCAAAGTTGTAAATCGTATAGAGGTACTGTAGTGACCTTGCTCTATAACTAACTTCCATCGGGAAGGCATTGAAGTATATGGATTGCCATAACAACAAATGAACAGCAGTAAGAAATAAAATGTTTAAAAGTATACATGCTTTTTTATTGAGCTTGAGCTATATTATATGGTATTAACTGGTAAACAAACACACCCATACGTTATGGTACCATTACAGATATAAAAACTACAACACCAAAATTATATACATTTTGGGGTATTTTCCATTTTATGTTATGTATGAAATGCTTCAAAAATTTAAATCAATCTAAAATCTGAAAAAATACGCATTACGTTTTTCCTGCTTGTTTCATGAGCAACCCATAATTTTTCACAATAAAAACAGCCAATTGAACACGTCTTGTGAGCAATGACGCCATTTATATGATAATATGGATAATAAACTTATTATTATTATTATTATTATTATTATTATTATTATTATTATTATTATTATTATTATTTATCAAAGTATAGAAATCGGCGGGCATGGTGTATTGCAGTAATGAAGAACCATATATTAGCAGGCCCGGGCGCGACTTTGCCGATTGTATAGTTAAGTACACAATCCATGCGACTGCATAGGACTACTTTTAGGTTTCTACTTTTAGGTAGAGTTGGTCAAGGCTTCTCGCTAGGCGCACCAGTGTTTTAATTGGTACATCAAGCTGAGCAAAATTTTGTTCAACCCCATCCCACAATTAGAATGGACTCGTCGAGGCACGATGGGCTAGGAATACAAGTGGATCTTGCCTACTGAGCCACTAGAGGAGAGCAACCTAGCTTCCACCAGTGAGAACTAACAAAACTCACATAAGTAAGTGACGCGCTAATTGAGCGTACTTCATATCCTTCCAAAAAATGGGGGCCGGTTCCTCTGGGAATACAGTATAAACATTACGTCTTATGTCTCAACTCCAGAAGGAACCAAATAGAAGAATAGTCTAATCTTATCTTCTTTTAGGCAGCAATTCATAAAATGGATGACTTAGTAGGATCCGGCTCAATAATATCGATAAAATATGTGTTAACAGTTTGCATTCTATTAATGAATCCGAGGTATTAAAATTTAAAAAAAAACAAAATTTATGGTATTTTTAAAATTGTTTACTAACTTAATTAATTTACCAATTTTAAATTATTATATATCATATAGCGGAAATAACCAAGACTTGAAAAGTATTATAAAACTTCGTTATCCAATAGTTGATGAGGGGCTTTTCTTAACAAAGAATGGTACTGCTAAAAATATACATATTCATCCAGATTGTGGAGAATTTGGTGACATTAATCCAGAATCAAATATTGGTATTATTGAGGTATGTAATGAATTTTTTAGCATATAACCACTGACATAAGAACCAACGAACTAGCTGTATTAACAGTTTGGAAGCACTGAAAGGCTTACAAACCACACGACTTTCACTCTTAGAACTGACTGTTGTCTACCCAATCCCTGGCTTGTCTGGGTAACGGATGACGCTATCAAAAGGAAATGTGTAGTAGCGTTACACGCAAGTGTTTCTCGACGATGACTCTGAAACGTTGCGGAGGAAGCTCTACTAACAAGAGGGTCCGGTGTGGGTGAATTGATCCTTACCTGACGTCAGGGTTTATTATGAAGCTAAGTATTCTGATGTCTGACCTAGTCGAATGGAGGAAAATTAAGTGAAGTTTATCTCCGGCAGGGAGTTTGCTCGCTGACCCATGAGAAACTGCATGCCACCAGGTAGCGTTTCGGAGATGACGGTATGGGGGCCCGGCTTTGGCTGTGCAGTTTCAGTCGTCGGATTCTCAGAAATCGCCTAGAGACCAACACTTAAGAGACGTTGATGCGAAGATACATAGCCTCTCACGTTCAAGACAACTTCACCTTAACGGGTACACACAGGGATGCTACTTTGATGGGCCTTACAAAGTAGCCTCGAAACATGCTCTGTCATGGGCACACCAGACCTACAACTGGGAGATTGGGGTGGCAAAACTGCTTAAAAACCAAGTCCTGACATATTTGGGGTTGGATTCGATCGGACAGTGGCTCCAACTAAGGCTTGGTGAAAGAACTCTCTAGAGGGTTCCGATGTACCTAACCTAGGTTAGGGAATAGTCCTAATGCTTCCTCCTGGAAGGAACGTGGGGATAAGTTGTTACAGGTACCACAAGTAAAACATTCATGATAATCATGTAATAAAGATTTTGTTGATAAACATGCATGGTATCTTCATGCAGTTTATTTTAAGTGCCATAAATATTCTTTCTTAGCAATTATGATTCACCTATAGAAGAGAGTATAAATAACTTGTAAAATACCATAACTTTCACGAATTCTCTTCTTAACCATGTTGCAAGCAATGCGATCGTCTTTCATGTTTTGTTCACTTGCCTAAATAAAATAAACATAAAAACATATTGAGTCGTACTCACATCTCGCTGTTAAATTAACAGCATGTTTAATTATTATGGTGACCAATTCAAATCTTTTCCTACCTATTAAACTTAGATAAAGCTATCTCTATTCTTGTTGATTTTAAACGAAACTTTAGTTAGAGACACCTTTAATCGTGGCTCGTAATACGACCCATGGTATACTTAAAGATGAAAAGATGCTTGATTTTTGGATTTATTATTGTTGCATGCTTATTTTCACATAATTTTGCAATACAAATAACCATTTTTATAAACAAAATAAATCGATGTTGTGTACACTCCCAGTCATACACAAAAATGCCAGTTGTGGTACCAACGAAGCAACCTGTCACCATTCGACTGTCGAGTCCGTTGGTTTCTATGTCCGTGCACGTACTCGCAAAAAAAAAGTTTTTTAAATTTTTTGCGGTAAAATAAAAATTAGACGTTCTTCATTAGTGTACCTGTACATGTATCTGAAAAGGTAATAGGACATTGGAACACTAGGGAATTACATTTGTTATTTACGGGTAAATATTCAACCAATTAGGCGTCGTTATATCGCATGCCGGATTTACCACTTGTCGGTCGGTAAATACGCGACTCGGCATGTTCCACGAGGAGGTGGCGTCACATTAGATAGGTGAGTTCTCCGCGTATTGAGTGGGACGGTAACTGAGTCAAAATACTAAAATAAGAAAATGTTTTCAGAATTAAAAAAAAATGCTTGTTTAGTATTTTTAATGTAATGTAAGTACAATGGGTGTACTTAAAATCTAAAATGCGATTTTTTCGAAAACAAGCAGCAAGCAACCACATTGCTGATAAGGAAAATATGTTTTAAATTATTACAGCTACTCCCCATTACGAGGTTTGTAGTTGTATTAGTTACACCCTGTACAGCTTAAGTAAAAGTTTGAGGTGTCTACTTTTAAATACCATAGTCTGTAACAGGGACGTATTTATTGCCTTCGTACTGAAGCAGTACCAAATGTAGCCGCTTCCAGAAAGAGGGGCACGAGTTTTTCTTTTGTTCTTCGTAAAAAGCGTTGTGACTGTGCGTCCGTTGTTGGCCGTTATGGTTATGGCCATAACAGCCAAAACAGTGATTGGCCGTTGTGGCCAGGTCCCTACAAATCAGTTAGAAATGCTTACATTCGTCTGGCAATCGGGCTCAAATGTATACATGGCCGTCTCTACCATCGGGTAACTGAAAATCAATCGATAAATTCTAATCAACCGAAGATGTCTATTATAACTAGAATTACTACACGTAAATAGGTTAACTTACGCGCCAGCTAATTAAGCTGAGCTTCTGGTTGGTCACGTCAGTCTACTTGCATTTAAGTAGAAAAATCATCAATTAAGGAAGTTGTTCTGGTATAGTCTGAACCAAAAGTTAGCGAGCTGTGCTATTTTGACAAATATAAATAATTACATAGTTTTGCTTCAAATAATGGCTCCAGCGATACTACAGTTTGATCACAATGCATGTGAAAACAGATTAGTTAATATCTTAGAATATAAAACTGTAGGAAGGAACGTTATCATCTACCACATGCGATCGGGATGAGGTCACAATATGACGGAGTAGGTATTTCCGGTTTTGTAATGAGATATTTCCATTGGAGGTTCTCGCTGTCTCCAAATGCGCACATAAACTACATAACCTCAATTTTAACACATAGTATTTTGAAATTAATCTTAGAATATAAATTTTATATTTAATATTTTAAACCAACGAATACTTACTTATGAAATGTAATTCTATTTTTCGTATTTGTGGGAGTTTGAGAGAAAGGCAAATTTAGATAGTGTCGAATGGCGGCCATTGTGACGTCATATCCGTCGCTTTTACAGCTCATTGCGCCGGGTAGTTACGCTCCTTCCTACAGTTTTATATTCTAAGGTTAATATCTATATGTTTTTTATTAATTATTAGTCTTTTAACTGATAAGGTAGAGATTAACTTTTGACTGTCTTGTATAAGCATAAGAACATGAAGAAAATGATGAAAAAGAATTTTCTAATCAAAAATTTCATTCCAGTTTACTTTTTTATTAAGTGTTACAGTTACTGTCTGTTAGTGACGAATATTTTATCAATTACATATGTACGATATGTACTATTAATTATAATATTGTAACGAAGTATAAAATAAAAGAAAAAACTCATAACAAAATTAAATCAATTCATTATTCTAAAAATTTATGATTCCAAAAATATGTTACGACAATTATTACAAAACTCATTTCTAAATTATTTGACCCAGTAATAAAGATAAACAAATTGATTTCAAGTATGACATGAAGCTACTCTGCAATTTGTAAAGTGTGTCATAATACTAGCACAGCATTATTGCTCACAAAAGTAAGCAATGCTGACTCTAGCATTATGACACTGCCCTGATTAATAGGGACAAGTGGACCATCCTTGATTTGCAAGAATAAATTAGAGTAGGGATTAAGAGTTAAGATGGGAAGTGACAATCGAAAGGGATAGTCAGTTACAGGGTGGAATGAAAGTAGTAAAGTTCTTCTCGATTGTCATACCCAGTGTGAGGGAAATGGCCCTAAGATTTATAATTAGTTGGTAAGCAAAAATTATGTTAAATATCATTAGAAGTAGTAGTAGTTATAAGTTAATATAATAATAAGTAAATAGTAAATAATAAAATCCAAATATTAGATGAAGAGTGAGTGTATTTATCTTTATTTGTAACAATATAAATGATGTATTATGTATGTTATGCAATTATGTATCATCAAATCGTTACGTGTTCAGATGGTAATTCAATCAAGGTGCGAAACAATAAATATGCATCTGAATGAATAAATAAATCTTAAATAAAATTAAATTAAGTAAATAGATTTATGCTTTTTTTAACAGAAGACTAAATTTTAAGTAGCAGCAATCTTCACAGTATCAACACAGTATAAATGTCTAACAGCCGCTTTAGTGAAGTAATAGACACGAAAACTGCAGTTTTAATGTACATACTTAACTTCGGATCAAAATGTACCAGGGAAAACCACGTCAAAACATGACGGATTCCGAAAGATTGATTTGACGTGGGCCACCTGTAATAACTTAATCCCCACGTTATTTCCAAAACGAAGTGATTGAGATACGCCCAATCAGCGCACATTTGCGTGCAAACGCTACCAGTTACTGACTGGTCCGAGCGAGGTTGCCTATCCACCCTCTACTAGCTCTCCAGGCTAGTACCGGAGCTATAAACGTGCTCGTCCGTCGTGGTCAAATCTCAAGGGACATAGGCGTCCGGAAGAGGGGAAAGGAGGGCCACTTGCCCCCCCGGAAGTTCAACAATTTAAATTTTATTGAAAGTTTTGTAAAATATGCCATTTTTCTAGGCTTGTCCCTCCTAGCATGTCGTTTATTCTAGGCTTGCCCCCCCCTAGCATGTCGTTCATTCTAGGCTTGCCCTCCTAGACAAATTTCTGCGGGCGCCTATGCCAAGGGACAAACTCCTCGTCCATCATTTAGACTACTCCCACTATGTGGGACTTCTCTGCCCGATATAATCTAACCTCAGATGTAGCGGGGCTTGGTTTTGAATGGTTTTGACACCCCGATCTCCCAGGCCCGGTGTGCTTTTAACAGAGCTTCGTTTCGAGTCTACCGAAGTAGAATCCCGGTACGTATCCGTTAGGGTGAAGGTGTCTTTAATGTGAGAGGCTATATATTCACATCAACGCCTCTTAAGCGTAGGGCTGTAGACGATTTATGAGGATCAGACGATTGGAACTACACAGCCAAAAGCCGACCCCCGTACTGTCATCTCCGAGACACTATTTGGTGGCATGCGGTTTCCCAAAGGTCAGCGGACGCACTCCCTGTCCGGGATGAACCTCACTTTAATTCTCCTCCATTCGTCTAGGTCAGCGGGTAACTAGCACAATATCAGACCCTGCGTCAGGTAAGAATCAAATCCACTTACACTGGACCCGCATGTTAGCAGACCTTCCTCCGTAACGTTTTCGTAACGAGTCATCGTCGAGAATCACTTGCGTGTAACACTACCACACCTTACTTTCTGAGTACGTCATCCGTTGCCCAGTCAAACCTGGAATTGTGTGTCTACCCAATTCCAGGTTTGTCCAGACAACAGTTTTAGGGGGGAACACCGTGTGGTCTGCCCACAAGCTAGTTTCGGATACTAGTGCTGCCCGACACCTCTAACGTCTGCCCAGTCCTCTGTCATCCTGGGTCTAGTCTCGGATCCTAGTGAGTCCGACACCTCGAACGACTGTTTGTCCGTTCACCCTGTAGCCCGTTTAAGACATGACAGTTAAAAGACTATTGATTCTATTATTCAAGACTATTATAAATAATATTTCAAAGTTCTGGTTCCGTGGGGAGTTATTTCATTTTTTGTTTTGCGAGCACGTGATAAAGCTACATATAACTGACCATGTTCAAAAACAAGCTGAGGCATTATTATTCCACATTTGCCTCTGTGCTTTATTAATAGTCTTCTTTTAAAAGAGGGCAGCAAAGTGGTATATAATGGTGTCAGATCAATGCATGGTAAAAGCACTTTTGGATATTAAATTGATTGTTAAACAGGAAGACGTCAAAATGCCCGAATCCCGCTTACCCGAGAATCGCAAGCTATATATGCGAGTGCCATTACCGAATGTTACAAAATTAAGTAAATCTTCAGAAAACCAATAGAAATTGACAATTAGAAAAACCTTTTGCTGTTGCTGCTATCTCCACATTGTCTGCATATCCCACATCATGAGACATAAGATTTCTATAACCCAAAGAGTTTTCTATAGGTAGTCTGTTAATAGGCTTCCCTACAATATAAGTTGAGTATTCATCCCAATTACGTATCAGCTCTTCGACAATTTGAGATGTGATTTCATTAAAGAATGTTACTACGTTTAGCTACAGTTTGATATAAAAGGAAAGAAACTGTACACTGAAAAAAAATTAGTTGGTCCAGTTAAGATTTATTTAATTCAACGAAGCATTTAGTTAACCCAACTAAAATTGTATTTGATTTAACTAAATATTTAGTTGAATTTTTTTCGGTTGAGTTTTTTCGGTGTACGAAAGAAACGATGACCATTATAAACAATAGGTTTTATTGTGAAACGAAAATGCATGTAGTTAAAAAAGAAATGTGATAAAAAGTAATAATAGCGAAGTAGTCCTCAAAAGAACTGTTTATCTACATTTTAAGAAATACAGCGGCATTAAGTAGGTAATATCTTTTAAAGCGACAATAATAAGTGATATTATTAGCTATATAAACACATATGCATATGTTATATAGATACATTTATGTATTTTTGCTCGAAATCGCAGTAAGGGTGGAACTTCAGTTAACGTTAGTTTAATAAATCACCGTCAGAACAGCAGCACCATTTATTTCATTTTTTACCCCATGTCCGTTTTTTCTTAAAGTATGAATTACTGTGTGGCGATTAAAAATTTTATATTTAAAAAAAATTCTTAAAATGGAGGGTCAGAAAAAATAAAGATATGAATATTTTATTGTTTAATAAAGTTTGCTTTAGTGTAAAAACTCAGACATAGTAAGTAAATGCCCATTTTAAATAAAAAAGTCTTTTTTTTCGATTATACGTAAAATTATGTTTTATGGCAGTTAGAACATTATTTACGGAAAATAGATCTTTTCGTCAAAAGAGTAGATTTCATGTGCTTTTTTTTTTATTACGACCTTGGTCTGAAAAAGTTTTTTCGGCCACTTGTTTAAAAGGCTGTTTAAAGTTTACAAGCATTATCTACATTTTTATTTTTTAGCAAATATTAGATTAAAAAGCACTTACATTAATTAAAACTGTGTTTTAATTAGCTCCCCGTCATTTAATTTACGTTTGTTGAGCATTGTAACCTCTACTTGTCATGTGATTGTCGGTAAAGTAGGTAATGATCCATGACGTAAAACGTGCAACTTCATGCCGTATGATTAAATTATACTTTAACCGTAAATGCCAGAAATGAGTCATTTTCGTAATCACACCTGAATAAACCAATAAATGCGACCCGCGGTGAGATAAGATAAGAGTGCAAATTTCGCGTTGCTAAGAATTCAGTGACGTATGCTAGAACCAACAGATTTTCATTGCTGATTTTACATTTATTTTTAATTAAAAAGGGGTTTGTTCCGCCACTGAATCTTCCTAACTCATTTATTGTTTATTTTGACATTTAGATTACACCGTGGCCTTCTCGTAATTCTAGATGCTTTTTACATTTCCGCCCACGTGTCTGTGATGACTCATTTCTTGTAGTTTTGGTTGAACTATAGAAAAATATTTTGTTTTAATTTTTTTTAAATCCTTTGTAATA
This sequence comes from Agrypnus murinus, assembly GCA_929113105.1. Classification (NCBI taxonomy): domain Eukaryota; kingdom Metazoa; phylum Arthropoda; class Insecta; order Coleoptera; family Elateridae; genus Agrypnus; species Agrypnus murinus. The sequence continues at coordinate 83,212,101 of OV816030.1, forward strand.
TTAAAAATATTATATAAAATAATTTATAAACGAATTTTAAAAGTAAATGCAAACCAAAAAACTAAAGACACATTAAAAGAAGAGAAATTATGACAGTTTTATAATATATTAATTTGTTTTTTTTTTACATATGGTAAAATACACTTGTCAAAGGTTACTAGATGAAAGAAAAGAAACGAAACAGAAGAATAACTTACTGGATATCTTTTAACATGAACACTAAATTGTTATTTAAAATTAGTTACAATCGCATAAAAAATAATGTATGACACACCGACGAAAGCATTTTCTTTCCGACTTATGCGCCCGCCGGCCGAGCGACCGCGAAGGGCATCAATCCGAAAAATTGTAGTATTCGTCCTTGAATCATAAATATTTTGTCAGACTATTTTTTGTAGTAATGTTAAATATTTAAACACATCAGTCCCGAAACACTGCTATTTTTCTAACACTGCTACTATTTCGAAAAATTACAATATTTAGACAAATGAAAAACTGGAGAAAGTACCATACCCAACCTTGCCAAAAGAAGACGACCACATTTCAGAGCAGGATGGTATATTCATGATAAGTAACTTTCGAGAAGGCAACGTAAGTTTACGTCAGTTCTATTAAGTTTTACGACATTAACTTTTATTAATAAATTAAGCATGCAGCGACCAATGCTCAGACAGCTACGTGGTTAGTAATTACGAAAAAAGTAGATAATTCAGTATGTGCAATACTGTTTCTTGTCTACGACAGTATAAAGTTCAGTCCAATAGAAAATCTTTGCATGTCATATGTGCATATTGGAGATGCACATTCTTGTAAAGTAAATCTAATTTTATTAACTGCATAAAAGTAAAATAAACAATTTCTTTTGTAGAGCGATGTCGGCCACCCACTCACATTTCGACATAAGGGTCGAGATATACTTGTAGGCTTAAATATACATAAACATGGATGTGGTCACCCTAGATCAGTTGCCGCTTACGTCTGTGTGAAAAATAATATCAAATGGATAAGGAAAACAGCACATCTGGAAGAGTAAGCAGCTAAAGAGCACTAATTAAAAACCTTATAATTATTTTGTAATATTAAAAAAATTAAAATTTAGTATTTGCTATTTTGTTATTCTACGGCATTTCCTGTGTCAACTAAAGAACCCAGTGGTGCAGTCAGCAGGGGATATACGGATTTACCATTAAGCTAAATAAGCTACAGCTTGGAGCCTCGGGTTCCAGGGGGGCTTCAAAAATTACTAAACGACATTACAGATTTGCCAAATTACAATGAATAAAATCGTTATACGAGGTCTGGCTATTAAATAACGCGACTGCTTATAAAAAAGAGTTTTATTTTAAAAATTATTCTACATCGATGCTTATCGAATGCTCCCCTTCAATGTACTCCCCTCCCCTCGCCACACACCGTTCCATTCATTTTTTCCAATGGTCAAAGCAATGCTGGAAGTCTTCTTTTGTAAGAGCATTCAGGAGCTCCGCCGATTTTCGCTTCACCACTTCGATCGACTCGAACCGGGTTCCTTTTAAGGCAGACTTGATTTTCGGAAACAGGAAAAAATCACAGGATGCTAAATCAGGCGAGTACGGCGCGTGTTCGAGCACTGGAGTGCCTCTAGCGGCTAAATAACGCTTCACAGTCAGCGCGTTATGGGCAGGTGCGTTGTCCTGGTGCAAGATCCACTTGTTTTTCCACAACTCCGGCCGTTTCTTACGAACTCGCTCTCGCAGTGTTGCCAAAACTTTGAAATAGTAAGTTTGGTTTACAGTTTGACCCTGTGGCACCCATTCAGTCATCACGATGCCGTTGATGTCGAAAAAAACGATTAGCATGGCTTTAAATTTTGATTTCGACATCCTTGCTTTTTTCATTTTTGGCGATGCAGGAGTTTTCCAGTGCATAGATTGCCGCTTAGTTTCAACATCGTATTGGAATATCCATGTTTCATCGCAAGTGATGATGTTTTCCATCAATTCAGGCTCTTCATCTAACCTCTCAAGAAAATCTGAGCAGATCTGTTGACGGACGAGCTTTTGTTCAGGGATAAAATTTTTTGGGACCAACTTCGCACAAACTTTCTTCATGTTCAACTCGTTGTGTAAAATTTTTCTGACAGTTTCTTTATCGGCGTTTACAGTCTCAGCAATCATCCGAATGCTCATACGACGGTCTCCGCGCACAATTTCATTGATTTTGGTCACTGTTTGCGGAGTTGAAACAAAGACAGGTCGACCTGGACGTTTGTCATCTTCGGTGCTCTCTCGTCCTTCAAAAACCGTTTATACCATTCGAAAACACGCGCACGAGATGAGAATTCTCACCATAGGGCTCTTTCAACAACTTATAGCACTCAGTAGGAGTTTTTTTTAAATTTAACGAGAAATTTCACATTGATCCGTTGCTCGTGTTTTGTTCGTCAGACATTTTTATCGGCACGAGAAAAAAAACACGTTCGTTTCTAACCTCTATAGAAAAAATACTACTACAGCGACAAGAACGTGTTTTCGTACTGGCATAGTAGACACTTCCAGCTATCCAACGCTGCATTCGTTTTCCCCCCTCCCCTCTAGGACGTCTTCTGTGCGCGCAGTCTCGTTATTTAATAGCCAGACCTCGTATGTTTATATACGGAATGGGACGTTTCGGCGCGGCCGATTAGGCGCGATCGATTCGGCGCAGGCGGTTCAGCGCAAGGACGTTTTGGCGCGGGACGTTTCGGCGCTAAGACGATTTGGCGCAAGCCGGTTCGGCGCGAAGACATTTCTGCGCGAAATACCTAATCATAAATTTGACGTTGCTTTAACATAAACCCTCGTTAGAAACTGTAACTTTTAAATTTTATAAATTTATTCTGTCCAGACAAAAATGCAATTTTTAATTTACGCATGAATGCACTCGAACACTGTAACCCGGTTTATGATATATGAGAATACGGAATTAAACAGTGTTTAAGGCAAAAATTAGAATTGTTTCGATGTCTTTCTGCAAATAATAATGTTGTTTTCATCAACTCAAATCCATTTAGAATTACTACATAACAATAACTAAAACAAAAATTTTACTAAATATTTTATACCCTGGTCGTAGTCTGACAGACAGATGATTTGGTCACACAAACAGACTTTTTTGAAAATTTGAACAATTCAACTCTGCATATTTTTGTGCATGATACGATACGATAAAAGAAATTAAATCAACCCCCACTTATAAGAGGTGTCCAAACAAATAAAAAATTATGCCTTGTCCGAAGGGATTACCTATTTACCGAGAAATATTCCAATGAAGATTTTCTAGTAAACACCTGTGTGAAAGCAATTATTATTTTCGCATGTTTTATGTAATATTATATAACTTTTCGATATTCTTAATCGTATTAAAATTGTTGTTTACAAGATAAAATACTCCAAATTGTACTGTTCTGTTCTGATGCACATGTTAAAGTTTTCTAGTAAGGGAGCGCAATTACGTAAGCATCATTTTATCGATTTTAAACCCCCACCCTCCCTTTGTAACGAAAAATAAGAAAATTACAACCCCCCTCTCCCAAAGGATAAGGCGTAAGCAGTTTTTTGTGTTTTTATTAGATATCAAAATTAAAACAAAAATCATAGAAATCAAATTTCTAATGTTAATGAACTATACTTATTTAATTATTTTTGAAACTGAATAAATAAAACTATCTTTTATTCAAGCTAAAAGAACGAAGCAATCAAAAGAAAATCTTACAACAAATATTATATGACTCTTATTCGTTTGTTTTAATTTGTTTTGAGTTGATATATCGGAGATTCCCCCAAATATTATGTTAAAGTCGACTACTTTGTACTATAGTACAGCGGCAAGGAGAATTCCCGGAACGAAGGTTTTGCTTATAAAGAATTATAAGCAAACTGGGTAGAACAAACACGTGGTAGTAAAAGTAGAAAAAGTAATTTCATGGATTTGAAGTAAGTATACGAATATTATTTAAAAAGATTAATAATTTGTAATTTCTGTCTTACATGAGACTTTTTTGTCTCCGCCTAAACCTGCTTACGTGATACTTGAACGCTCCCTAACTTCTATTTATGTGGAAGTTAAATTATCCGCTGCTAGTCTTGACCGAATACATGTATTAGAAAGAGTACAGCAAAACCTAAACAAACAATATGTATAATCGCGCCGAAAAGTCCTTGCGCCGAAACGTCCTCGCGCCGAAACGTCCTCGCGCCGAAACGTCCTCGCGCCGAAACGTCTCCGCGCCGAATCGGTCGCGCCGAAATGTCCTAGACCGGTTTATGTAACGAGTAAAACGTGTCATTCCAATGTTTAACGTTTTTAATATTAAGTATTTTCTCAAGTTAACAAATTGCAAATAAATACCCTAATAACCAGGATGCAATGCAAGATTTATTCATTTATGCAACATTTGCATGAAGTTTACACAAAATTTGCATAAAACGCGAAAGCGTTCGTAGACTTGTGCAAATTATGCATAAATGACCGTGATTATTACACACAACAATCAAAGAAAACTATTTTTTAGTAAAAAAGTTAAATTTAGAATAAAAAATATGAAATCTTTAGTCGAAAATGTAATTATTTCAAGTCAAAATATAAAATGTTTCTCGTAAAAAAGTTGTTATTGACAGTACGGTGGGGGGGCATCCCTGGCAGGATGATCTGGCATCCAGGATTTTAGTGACCTATTTTTATGTAGTTATTTTTTTACATAGTTATGCAAGGAAAAAAACTAGAAAAAACACAGTAAGTTATGTTTTAATCCACTCGGCAAAACTGGGTAATCAAAGAGTGGATTTGCTAAAGCTTTTCATATACAGTATTGGTAAAAATTCGCTTACAGTTTTCTCAACAGGTAACAAATCAATCTTTCTTGTTTTCTCAAAAAAATGGATGGCTAGAAAGAGAAAACGAGCTCTGTTCCAATTTACACAGCTTTAATAATCTCCAATGAATCAATAATTGGGTTCTTTTGAAAATTCACGGAATGAATTATAAAAAATGATTTGAGCCAATGGTACTCGTCCTTTTATCTCTTAAAATATTTGAATAAATGTCAAGTTTGATATTTGTTTCTTAACCTAACCTTACACTGTGAATAGCCGAAGTGAAGCTGTTAAACCAATTTTCTTAATTATTTATTTCACACTTTGCTCATTACTCGACTCTCGAAAGATTCCGTGAGCAATCTGTATATAAGGTAGAAATCTTCTCTAAGAAGCAAGGTATCAAATGGTGAAAACGGCATCAAGATCTACCTATCTATCGATCTCAGATTTTACAAAAACTGGGCTTACAAAAACTGCAAAGTTAATGGGGGCACATTGATTGCCAACGACTGGCGCGTCTTCCGCTGCAGTGCCTCTACACGCCGTTGATTCTCCAACGAATATTATGTTATATAAAGTACATAATAATACAATAAAAAAACTGCGTATATTATTGTGTATTCTCTTTGAACACGCCTTATGTGTTTCTATAGCATTTATTTGAGCAAAAAAGTTTGGTACTTTAGGTATTAGTAATTACGAAGAAAGGCATTGCTAATTATGAATCAAACGTGATTGTATTAAATTATAGTTACATGTTATGATCCTATTGACATTATTATTAAGGAAAATATAAACTTTACTAGAGCAGCACATTCTGAGCTACGAGGCGACACTTTCTAGGAGCGCTGTTCCTATATAAGGAGCGATGCAACATCGGGCGACTACCGCTGTCACTGCCCCCACGGGAGCGCCGGCCTCCGGCCGTTGTCGTCTTCTGTTTAGCCGAACTGTAACCAAACTACCAACATCCAACAGCCGACACCTCCGCACGCTACTATCACCAACAACACCCACCAACCCAAGGGACTTTGCCACCAACGCCTCTGCCTCCCTTTCCTCGGCGGGTCACCGTGGGCAATTGGGGGTTTTGCGAGAGCTGTTCACACGGAGGGCACGGGCGACGAGAGTGTAGCTTAAACCAACCACTTATTCAAACACAACCAGGCTGAAGAGGCATAATAAGCCTAAAATAGCCACTAGCCAGAAAACTACATTAAGCATGATGATGATGATCGGGCGAGTTTATTTGAACTTTTACTATTATGATATTTCTTTAGTAAATATAATAAAATAAGTAGTTGTCGATCGTAGTTGTTGTACGTAGAGTACAAGGCGAATGGCTATTGTATTGGGTATTAAGCGAACCAGTATTCAACGAATTTTAAAACACCACAAGTTTCATCCTTGCAAGCTTCATTTGCTCCAAGAACTCAATGAAGACGACTTTGATCGCCGTTTGCAATTTTGTGAGGCTTTAAGCGAACGAGCGATAAATAATCCAAATTTACTTTTTAACATCTACTTTTCCGACGAATGCAGTTTTTTCATAAATGGTGCAGTCAATCGCTATAATTCTCGCTATTGGTCAGATTCTAATCCAACGATATTTCGCGAAACACATACTGAATACCCCGAAAAACTAAATGTCTGGGTTGGCATTTTTGGTGAACGTCTGGTTGGTCCTTATTTCTTACCTGGTAATTTGAATGGAGAAATGGAAAATTGTTAGAAGACAACATTGATCCAATATTAACTGATATAGAAAATGATTATCATTACCTCGCCTTTCCAACAGGACGGAGCTCTTGGACAGCCTGTTGGACAGTATTTGGATCAAAGGTTTCCGGGTCAATGGATTGGAGGTCGCCAGATTTATCTTTGCTAGATTTTTTTTGTGAGGTCATCTGAAGAATAAAATTTACGTAACGGCACTGGACTATTTAGAAGATTTACGACAACGTATAATTATTACTGAATGCCGTCTTATCATTTCACAAATGCTCCAAAACGTGCAGTGACATTTTAAACAAAACCTTTATTACTGTATGGACCCCAGTGGTGGTAATTTCGAGCATTTATTTCGATAAACTAAGTTTACGACAACGTACGGTCAACGAATGCCATGTTATCACTCGACAAATGCTGCAAATGTGAAATTAAATTTGAATTTGTACTGTTTCCTTGTATTGCATTTTCGGGGAACTACTACTTGGAATCCAAATAATAAAACTACTACAAGTGAGTAAAGTAAAGTAATAAGTAAAGCAAATTCATTGTGTTTTCGAGTAACTAGCCAGTAAGCAGATTGAGGTCATTTTAACTTCGATTATCGGTCATTACGTCATTTTCACCGTTGAAGTAACGTTATAAAGATATTAATAAGACGATTAAATGTCACAGTCCAAAGACGTCATTTTACGACGTGAAAAAGACGTTGTTTTATGACGTAAATAAAATTTCATATATACCAAAAATTTTTTGACAGAGCATTTTCGAGGATATTTACAGCATTATATAAGCGTTTTTCGAGTCGCTGAGTTCAAATTTGATGTCAAGATAAAATTGGGACAGTTGACAGCAGTTAATTGCATAAAAAAGAAAGGGTTTTTCAGGCCGCCGAGTTAAAATCTAACGTTTTAATGGAATCGTGACCAGTGTCGGTGGTCCACAATTCTCGTATGTGTAAAACGGGTCTTACTTACATTTTAAAGAAACTTGTTGACGTCATTGAGACGTCATAACTCTACATTCGTCATACTAGTATGACGTCATTATAACGTTAAAATTGGGTATTCGTCATCAGCGACTAAACATGTCTAAAAAATCACGTAAAAAAGACGCACTCTGCTTACTGGCTATAGCAACCATTCTTAAGACAATCATCGCTATAGTTACTCGAACAATTAAATTAGATGTAATTACCTAACCAAGCTTGTATTAATGAAATAATGATTTGGAATAAAGATTATCGTTTCTTTATCTTACCATTTCTTTATTATGGTAGTTACTTGACGCTAGCTGTAAGGGTAAGTGTTTCAAAAGTTAAGCTAGGGTTTACTTTAAAACGCAGTGTCTAGGTATGTATTTCACAGACTGTATGATTGAAATAGTTTATTAAGCTATGCTTTAATAGTATTTTTTTCATTGACTAGTTTCTGCAAATACGTAAAAGTACCTTTTAAGTAGCGATTCATTTTTCAATAACTTCTTTAATCCTTTATCGGTAACCATCGGTCATCATATTTAAGGCAATGAATAACGAGTAAATTATGCAATCTAGACCGTATATGCTAAACAGTGTTGGAGACCTTGATTAATTGCATTTTGATTTCCAGATTATCGGTCATTTGCTATTCATATTGCATATTACATACATCCCTGACTGACTAAGCGTCGATGCTTCATTTACATTACAAATAAAGACTCAAAGTTTTCTATTAATTTACATTTAACATAACAAAAGCTAATAATAAACAGCAAACGGGACAGTAATTAGATAGAGTAAAAAATACTATATGGTTAGTAATCTATATTTTTTAAGGTAGACTGCATAAAATGAATTTTTAACACTGATAGAATCTAGTATCTAATTATTGCATAAAAAGTGCAAAAGCATGCTATGCAGCCATTTATTCAGTTAAAAAAATATGCTTAAGAAATCTTTGTGTTTAGTTTGGCGTATGCCATAAACATTTACTGCTTTTCGATTTTTTAATTAATGTCTTGGTTAATTAATCAGAATTGTGTATAGAGTATGTTCCATTTAATTAACCAACTTTCCTTGCTGCTCCTTGTTTCGTTATCTGCAATTCTAATCAAATCTTGCAAAATATAAGTCTACCACTATAACTATGAAAAACTACAAAGTAAGATTTTCGCCTCTCAAGAATACCAGAGATAAAAAGGTTCAAAGGTCAACTTTCGACTTCTGCCAAGATCCAATCCAATCCAATCAACATTTGTCTGGGCATAGATTTCAATGTCCTGGTACTACTCCTAAAATTGAACTACCGAAATCCAATCGAAAACGAAAGATTTTGAAATCAAAAATATTTGATCCTTGTTATCGCCTTTATCCTTGGGAGATGCAATTTCTTACTTTGCAGTTCTTCATAGTTGGTGGTAGGCTACATTTCGACAAACTTCCCAGAAAAGAAGCGTTAAAAGGAAAACTAAGATTGATTAATTAATTAATCTTATTATCTTTGCAACCTATCCCATACTAATTAACTATACAGGTTTATCTGTATAGTATACTTTCACCCAAGCGGCCCGCGATCGACTCCCGGCGCCGGCAGAACTGGTTAAGGTTTTCTGCAGTTTTCCTTAGCTGTGACACAAATGTGGGATTTGCGCTGTTTCATCTGTAAGTCGGCTGCAGCCGCACATTGGGCCTACATAATAATAATAATAGCCCCCTCCCTCCCGCACAAGCTTATAGCTTCTGGGGCCTTGGTTTAGGTTATGGGTTGTAGTTATTATTATTATTATTATTATTATTATTTTGTGTTTTCACCTTTTAGGGTTGTATTCGGCCTGTATGCGGGGCTGTGTCCAAGCATACAGGTCTTTTCCTTCTGTCGTATCATTATACGATATTGAACGTTTCCCTAACTATAGAGGCACTTGCTATTAGTGTTGCCTTTTGAGCTATCTCGATAGTGTAGTTTGGTAGCCCGAGTATTTCGATCGCCTCTACCGTACTTTTTGGTACAATTCCTAATGATGAAATGATTACGGGCACTATTTGGATTGTTTGTAGTTGGTATATATTTTTTAGGTATATAGCAATTTCTCTATATTTATTTATTTTTTCCCGGTAGGTTTTTTCAATATTGTTTGGAAGAGGCACGGCGTAGTCGATTATAAAGGCAGTCTTTTCCAATTTGTTTATAATTATGGTATCTGGACGGTTATTTGTTATTGGAGTGTCCGTTAGAATACTTCTATCCCAATAGAGTTTTACATTTTCATTTTCTACTACGGGGCTGGGTTCGTATTTATAATATGGAATGTTGTGTTCAGATAGTCCATATTTTACTATTAAGCTGTTATGTATCACTTTCCCTACTGAGTCGTGTCTATGTTTGTAGCGTGTTTGTGTCAGGAGTGTGCATCCGTTAAGTATGTGTTCAAGTGTTTCAGGTTGCTGTTTACATTTTCTACATCTATCGCTTGTAATCGTGCTATCCTTGATGATATGTTTCAGGTAATATTTCGTTGCTACAACCTGGTCCTGTAGTGCTACGATAAACCCTTCTGTTTCTGGGAAAAGAGTACCCGTAGTGAGCCATTTAAGTGACTGTTGGGTGTGTACTTGTTCTTGTTGTATTTGTGTGGGATATTTTCCATGTAAATTCTTCTGCTGCCAGATTTCTATTTGTTGGGTGACTGAGTAACGGTTGTATTCTCGTGTTTCGGTTGCGAGTTTGATGGGTGTGTAACCGTGGTCGGCTTGTACTACTGCCCGATGTAGTTCTGATACGATTGATTTGTTTTTAAAGAAATCATAGACCAACTCTACTTGTTTATTGTGTAACCCAGTTATATTGACTATACCGCGTCCTCCTTTGTGTCTTGGAAGATTTATACGTTGGACAGATGACTTAGGGTGGTGAAATCTGTATTTCGTTAGTGTGGTTCTGATAGTGCGGTCTAAATTGCTTAGGTCTGTAGCGGACCACTTAACGATGCCGAAAGTGTATGTTAAAACGGGGATGGCGTAGGTGTTGATTGCTTTTGTTAGATTTTTCCCATTTAGTCCTGTTTTCATCAGTAACTCTAATCTTCTTTCGAACTCTTTTTTTACTGCTGTTTTTGTTGTTGTGTGGTTTATTCTTATGGTTTGCTGGATACCGAGATATTTATAAATTTCGTCTTGTTGCATTGGTTGTATTACTTCGTTTTCTTCTGTTGAATATGCACTATCGTATTTGTATTTACCTCTGAAAATGGACTGCTTTCTACACTTTTCTACGCCGAATTTCATTTTGATGTCTCCGGAGAATTGTTCCACTATCTGGAGAAGACTATTCATGTTAGCTGCTGTACTGGCGTACAGTTTTAAGTCGTCAACATACAGTAAGTGACTGATTTTATACGTCTCGCCTCTATCTGATTTAATAGCATAACCATTGTCGGCTTGTCTGAGCAATGTAGATAGTGGGTTCATTGCTAGCACGAACCACAGTGGGCTGAATGAGTCTCCTTGATATATGCCCTGCTTGATTGGTATTGTTCCAGACTTTAAGATTCCGGTTTTTGTTTTAATCTGTAATGTAGTTTTCCATTTTATCATTAATGTAGCGAGGCACTTTATTAGCTGTTTGTCGATTTTATATATTTTTAAGGCCTCTATCAGCCAACTGTGGGGTATTTTATCATAGGCTTTTTTGTAGTCTATGTATGTTGCGTATAAATTCCGGTTTTTCTTAATTGCTTGCTCAGTTATTACTGCATCAATGATAAGTTGTTCTTTGCAACCTAGACTTTGGCTACGACAGCCTTTTTGTTCTTCGTGTATAATATTGTTCTGTTCACAATGGGCCGTTATTAGTTTTGAAATGCACGCTGTTAGCAGTTTGTAAATGTTATTTAAACATGTGATAGGTCGGAACTTTGAAGGGTCTGTTGTGTCGCGTTCTTTTGGCTTTAGATGCGTTGTGCCTTGACATAAATAAGTTGGTATTTCTTCTGGTTCTAGGATATACTTATTAATCTGGTCTAACAGTATTGGGTGGAGAGTAGTTAGCCTTTTTATCCAATAATTGTGCAACTTATCAGGCCCCGGTTGTTTCCAGTTGTTTAACTTTCTTATTATACTCTTGAATACTTGTTGTGGGATATTATGGTTGTTCATTTCTTGAATTTGCGTTGTTGAGTCTTCTATTGTTTTTAGCCATATAGCTTTTCTATTATGTATTTGTTCTTCACTCCAGATTGTTTTCCAGAACTCCTCAATTTCATCAACTTTAGGATAACTCTCTTCTTCGGGTTGTTGCGGATTTCTTAGGTTGCTGTAAAACTGTTTTTGGTTTTGGTTAAATTTTCTATTATCCTGTAGGCGTTTATTTGATTTTTTATATCTTTTTAACCTTTCTGCGTATTTACTTAGAGTCTGATGGATAGTATCTTTGAGTTCTTCTATGGTGTTATTTTCTGGTTCATGTTTTGTGTGTGTTCTGTATTTGTATTTTAATCTGTTAATTTTATTTCTTATTCTTGTATTTCTGTTACCGTTTATGTAATGAGTAATATGACTCATATCCGTTCTAAGTTCCTTAATTCTGCTCTCTAGTCTTATCTGCCAATTTTCCTTTTTCTCTTGATGTGGTCGTGTGCTAGTACTTTTTACTCTGCCCCCATTTGCTGTTACTACCGCAGCCGCGCTGCAGTATAGCATTGTAGTTAATTCCTCCAGTGTGTTTATGTTGTGATATTGAATTTTCCGTGGAAGAATGACGTTATTGAAAATTGTCGTGAGGTTTGTTAACTTTTTGTTTTGTCTTTGTCGAGGGATGTATGGTCGCATAGTTGGATTCTGACCTTCGTACAGGGCATATGCCGTATCGTATTCTTGTTCTAGTATGGTTTCAATTTGTTCAGTGCTTTCTACTACCGGTTGGTTTGTTATTAAGTGATTGGTATTGCTAATATTTAGATTTTCATTTTCTGCTGCTTCTGGTGTTACTTTTATGTGTGTTGATTCTGATTCGTCCCTGTTTATATCATCATTATTTCCTTCTGTTAGACTGATTTCTGTTTCAGCCTTAATTCTATTTATTAGTAATTCTGGTAGAAGCTTGTTACGGTAAATTGCAGTTCTTCTGTCAGCAATGTTCTGTTCAGAAAGATGGCTTAGTTCGGGGAATTCTTCAATTAATATTCTATGCATTTCCTGCCTATATCCGACTTTGACTGTTTCGGCGCGGGTTGCAATCATATATGCTCTAATTACGGACACATTCATTTCTTCCGTCCACTTTATTCTCCGCCGAGGCAGGCCCGCTAGGGTGGTCTCAGGTCTATTGTCCTGGGAAACACTTCTAGTTGGTGATGATACTGCTGTTGTGTTACCATCTTCTAATCTATTATTATTATTTCTCCTAGTCCTATATCTATTGCGGTCGTCATCAATTAAATTCAATCCGGTTTCTGATTCTATTCTTTGTTCGCTCATATTTGTATGGTTGGTTTGGCTTTTATACCTAACGCCCAGGTCGCAGGGTGGTATATTGAAACGGCCTTAGACACGACATACCAGCAGTGGAGCCCTGCCGAACCATTACTTATTTCGTGGTTGCACTACCTGGCCTAAAGTATGGCGTGCCTTACTCCCTATTTTCTTCCGGGAGAGTACGGAGTAGGACCTCTGTTTGCACGTATGAGGTAAAATGAGACTAAGGTCGCTGGCTGTACCGTCTACCATGCCTACCTGTGAATCTTACGGTAGCAGATCTAGAATCTGGCCAGACGTTATTATTATTATTATTATTATTATTATTATTATTATTATTATTATTATTATTATTATTATTATTATTATTATCTAATTTTACAATATATTGCTATAATATGTTATGGGGACGGTAATAAATGTTGTAGGCTACCCGTTGTACGATGATGATTGAAAATTGATAAATGGTATAATTGATTTTATAATTGAGAGTACAAAAAATAAAACAGACTTCAGTAAAATCACAGTGATGATATATACAGTATAAACCACCTTCCTTTACCATAAAAGAAAATGTACCGGCTATAATAATTGTTGTGAAGCTTGACTCATAACATAACTGAGACTCTACAGGCGGATCGCTTTAATAGGGCAATGAATAAATATGGACACACACACACACACACACATAAATAAAATAATAAACCAGAAGTCACTTTAAAATTTAAATGGTAAAATTTATTCAACACAACACAAAAAACAAACAAACAAAAAAATTGAAATAATAATAACAAAGAAAACTTGGAATTTGGATACCCTGAATAAAAGAAAGATTAATTCTAAGATAGTCTATTGCTTTTTATCTTCAGAAGTAATATCTCTGTCATTCGTATTATCATAAAAACTAAATTAAAATGTAAATAAATAATAATAATAATAATAATAATAATTACTACAACCCATAACATTAACCAAGGCCCCAGAAGCTATAAGCTTGTGCGGGAGGGAGGGGGCGATTATTATTATTATGTAGGCCCAATGTGCGGCTGCAGCCGACTTATAGATGGAACAGCGCAAATCCCACATTTGTGTTACAGCTAAGGGAAACTGCAGAAAACCTTAACCAGATCTGCCAGTGCCGGGAGTCGAACCCGGGCCGCTTGGGTAAAAGTCTGGCACGCCAGACATTACACTACCAAGGCTGTTTATATATATAATACCTTAAATACCTTAATAATAATAAATACCTTAAAATATTTACACATAATCAAATTTTTGGCGCTTTTTAAATTACCGACTGATCTTAGTAACAAACTGCAAATCCTCTTTCTTCCATATGATCTTATAACTAGAATGGCCGAAATACAAATATTCACCTGTCTTTATATAAATGTCCAAATTAAGTGAAAAAATAAAATTATTAACAACCAGCCGTTTTCTTGAGAAAAGGTAAGTCCTTTTCGTATTTAAATTGATAAATTCCCTTCCATCATCCAATTTATAATGAAGGTTGATATTCTTATAACTCAAATAATTTCTTTTACGAAAAATAAAATTATTCCACCTTTAAAATTCACAGCACTGTTTATTAAATTAATTAAAATTATTTATTATTAAAACCATTTTGACGTTTGGGTTATGTTTACATTTTTGAAGTCACAACATAACCTTTAAATTTAAAATTTTGTTCTGGGCACATATGCATTGCTTGAAACAACTAAATTTACAGAGAGTTTATCACTAAATTGTATGCTGTATTTATATATTTTCAAAAACAAGAGACAAATCTATTAATTTTTCTAGTTACAAACAAATGGCAATTTGGAACTAAATTAAACACAATTGTTTATAATTATTAATAATTGTTTAAACAAATTCCATGGTTAGATAGAAAAAATCCTCTTTTCAAAGATGTATAATAGTTATACTAAAACAAAATAATTATTTCATGGCTATCACTTGTCAACCAAATCAATTTTCAAATGCATGCAAATGTAATTAAAAATTGAATTAATTATTTACAACCGCCTAGTTACATTATTCTCTTCTTACAAAATCCATTCTTACATCCTATTGTACAATATTCATACAGGGCCGGCGGTGGACGAGTGGTGTCAGTGCATCACTCGTGTTCCAAGGGTCGTGGGTTCGAATCCCACTTGGGGCGGCGGGATTTTTGTAACTGAAGAATTCCGTCACCTCAACTATGGATGTGTGTATTCGTGTTGCATGTTAGATGGGGGACAGATGACCTTAGATGTTGGTTCCCCCGTAGTGTAGGCGTGAAATAAAAAAAATATTCATACAATTTTAAATATCCAAACTATAAAATAACAACTAAATTACATGATTTCAGATTGCCATGGTTGAACGCAAAAATATGTATTTTCAAACCAATACAACTTCTATGATAAATAATCCCTACATTTACATTTATGTCTCAGTTGTGTCCAAGGAATTGCTTGACAATAACTCAATAAAATATTCCAACCCACAAGCTTTTAATCTTTATAAACAACAAAATTATAATGAAACTACCAACTCGTTAATTTGTAAGAAAATTCTTATCAATTAATCCTGCAGGTAAGGTAATAAATATTTGCATACATCATCGCAACTGTGTACCTTGTCTATTTTTGGTCAAAACAAGCCTTGAAATGGCTTCAAATTTATATTTACAAACAAAATTATGTAATGGTAGCATATCGTTATCTAAACAATGAAATTTTATCATGATAGAAAAAAATCAACTTTAAAATTTATCATTTTTCTACCTAGTGTGTTCTAGAATGTTTCTTTATCAAATTCAAACATTTTTCTTTAGTTGCATTTAAAAAAGTATATAAAAAATTTTTCTGCTAGAGGTTATGCAACCCAACTAGCATGTTTGTAGATAGGGGTGCATCCTCTCCAAAATAAGAGCATATATCATGACAATATGTATTATTATATATACTACTTACCTTATAAGGGTGTTCCAATAAGAACTTCATTTTTGGTTTAAAAAATAAACACACTACTTAGTAAATTGGCTCGGACATTTTTATTGATTTTTAAAGTACAAAGTCTACCATTACATATGAAAAAGAATATCTGGCAAATGGCCTCCATGACTGCGCTGGCAGGTGTTCACTCTTTTAACAAAGTTTTTCAACACATTTTGACATAAGGTCGGCTCTATTTCAGTGATGTATCTCAGTGATTGAATTTCATTCTTTAGGTCTGGAATTATTTGCGGATTGTTCTTGTAGACCGGACTCTTCAAATACCCCAAAGAAAAAAGTCCAAAGGGGTCAAATCGCACGATCTTGCTGGTCAATTCTGGTCTCCAAACCGAGAAATTATTCGACCCTGAAATTTGCTTTGCAATAATTGCATAGTTTTTCTCGCTGTGTGGCAGGCCGCACCGTCTTGTTGGAAGTAAACATCCTCCACATCAACGTTTTCCAATTGGTGCCGAAAAAAGTTGGTTATCATTTCACGATAACGAACACCATTAATCGTAACTGCCTCACCAGCGTCATTGTAAAAAAATATGGCATAATCACGCCGGGACTAAAATCCACACCAAACTGTCACTTTTCGGGAATGCATGGGTAGCTCATAAATGGCATGTGGTTGTTCCTCGCCCAAAATCAGGCAATTTTACTTATTAACGTAGACACCTAAGTGAAAATGAGTTTCATCGGAGAAGATAATTTTGTGATGTAAATTAGTGTCACCTCATTTCCAACATCTATTCAACATACTGTTTTCGGGCAGCATGGTCAATCGGCTTCAATTCTTGCGTCAATTGGATCTTGAAGGCCTTGAAGTGAAGATCTTTATGCAAAATTCGATGAAGTGTTGTTGGTGGCACGGCTAATTGTTGAGAACGATGCCGTTTGAAGGTGTTTGGGTCCTGTAACACATTTTCCTTAACTGCGGCTATGTTTTCTTGCGAACGACCAGGACGACGACGCGCAAGTGGTGTTTCGCTTTTAAGAGAAAACGAACGTTCAGAATTTTTCACCAAATCGCGAATACATTTGTCAGTTATACGATCATATTTACCGAAATGAGAACGTAATTTACGGTTTGTGATCGCAAAATTTTCTCCATTTTGATGATTAGTTTTAATAATAATTAATAAACGTTGACCGAGAGAATAGCGCGTCATTTTGTAAATGGCAATGCTTCAACATGACATTTATCAAATATGACTGCTTGACGTTTACCATAGACCAAATGGCGGAATGTTTAAAAATAAAGTTGTTATTGGAACACCCATTTCATTATAAACGAAGATGCTGAAGTAAACATTTTAACTTATTTTGGAGCAAATCCTGAATACTCAATTAGAGATGTTTCAAGAGAATTTTAAATTAGCGTGCGAGTTCTGTACACAAAATTTTAAAACAGCAGAAAAAGCATTCGAATTTACACCGGTGCATACTCAGATAAGGGTATTCCCAATGAAGATTAGCAATTTGTCAATGGTTTATTAATTATTGCAATCATAATCCCAACGTTCACAGACTAATCTTAGGGAGTGATGGGTTCAATTTTTCGAATTCTCCTATGCTTAACCGTAAAACTGCAACGCTGCTTTAGTTTAAATGTTTGATGTGGTTTATTTGGATCAACGGTTATTGGCCCATATTTTTATGATAGCACTTTAACTGCCCAGCGATACGTTCAGTTCATGACACCAATATTAGATCTTTTTCTGGGCAACCTTGATATTCATAACAGACATGACGGTATCTAGTTTCTATAGGACGGAGCCGCTGCGCACAATTTCAACGCAGCACGGAACTTGCTTACATGACCAATGATTAGGAACACAAGGACTCATACAGTTTCTGCGTTCTCCTGATATAACACTTCTTAATTTTTATTTTTGGGGGTACCTTAAAGATGAAGCTTACAAGCAAGCATACGAGAACTTAAATGCGAGAGTTGCAAAACAGAATTACCCACATTATTAATAGTACAGTTAAATAAGGTGATATAAGGGGTAAACCTCGGAATGAAAGTAAGAACACTGTATTTTTGCATAAACCTTTGTTTTGACGTTCTGAAGACTGGCTGAAAAGTCTCCTATAATCCCGTGTCCGCGTCACAAGATATTAAAGGTCAAAGGTCACGAAAATCGGTTTTTCGCGATTATCTGGTTTTCTATGGGTCATATGTCATTTAAGGTTCTTATAAAACTTGTAGATCATAAAATTATCTATACTTTTTATTCGATACATTTTGTCGTACGATCAACTGTTCTCGAGATATAGCGGGGACAGTGGCACGCGCGCATGTAAACTGCGGCGCCAGGTATACCGTGTCCAAGATAAGAATGCAGAGCATGGGGATCTTGAAAACGGTAAAAGATACAGGTTGGCTTAAATTAGGAAAAAGTTGCACTATTTAGAGTATGTTTACATGCCGATCGCAGAAATCCATGATTGTTTATCGTTTTCGAAATTTTCCAAAAAATGCAATTTTTCGGATTTTCGATTTTTCCAATTTTTGTGTTTATTTTAAAAGATATTAAAAAACTAATGACACTTTGTCATTGCCACTTTTTAAGCTCTACAAAATGGCGTCTTCAAATTTTTTATCCGATGTTTCATCTTCGAGAAATCACCATCAACTTAATTTTTTTATATGGCCACAAAAGTAGAAACACCTTGTATACGGTAGCATTTTTTCTTACAAATTCAACGATGTATCATCACACATTATGTTTCTAAAGCCAAAAAGCAGAGAAAAATGAATTTTAATATTTTTTTAGATTCTATATCTAGTAGGCATTGGAAAAAGAATTCAAAGATTATTGCAAGTGTTCAAATAAGTTCCCATTATTTTCTAGACACAAGTACAGCCTAGAAAAAACAGCTGAATTTAAAACATGGTCTAACACTTCTGCCGAGAATGTAATTAAGTATGGTTTTTTTCTACTTTTTAAATAGTAGGCATTGGAACAATTGCAATATTTCTGTTGGATCTGTCACATTATTGTTAAAAACGTTCTAACGTATTTTGAAGTTGTTTGTTTTGTTTATAAGAAGTTAAAGTGTTTTAATTTATTTGTGTTACGGTGGAAAGAGGAAATTTCACAAACGAAGAAAAATTTGATATGTTGACGTGTTACATCTTGTGCCACAAAAATTGTGTAGCTGCTGAGCAGATGTATTCTGATAATTATCCTGAACGAAGACAACCTGAGAAATCCATGTTTAGACGTTTGGTATCTAATTTAAAGGAATTAGGTTCATTCAAAAAACCAATTTCATCTCGTAAAAAACAATCCAACGAAGAAAAAGCCAATACTGTTCTACTAGCCGTTGTTGAAAATCCTGAAATATCCACAAGACTAATTGAGCGTCAGACTGGGGTAGCTAGATCTACAGCCCACTTCATTTTACAAAAGAATAAATTTCATCCATATAAATTTAGAATTTGTCAGGGTCTTAGACCTGGTGACGAGAGAAGGCGAGCAAGTTTTTGTGAATGGTATACCAGAAAATGTAAAGAAAATCAAACTTTTCCTTTTCAAGTAATTTGGTCTGATGAAAGCATGATAACCAACAATGGCATTTTCAACCGGCGTAACAAACATTATTGGGCAACAGACAATCCTCATTTAAAAAAAGATGCAAGGCATCAACACCGATTTGGATTTAATATGTGGATAGGTATTTTAGGTAGCAGAATAATAGGACCCTTTATTTATCACAACAATTTAAATTCCGAGCGGTATCTTGACCTGCTGCAGACTGATTTGGAAGACGCCTTGGATGGATTACCTCTAGCAATAATTAACAACTGCTGGTTTCAGCAAGATGGTGCCCCAGCACATAACTCAAGAAATGTACGGGAGTATTTGTCGCAGAGGTTTCCTGAAAAATGGATTGGAACTCACAATGAAGTAGCTTGGCCAGCCCGATCACCAGATTTGAGCCCGTTAGACTTTTGCCTGTGGGGTTATGTAAAAAATCAAGTGTATGACTCAACTTTTGAAACTGAAGAACAATTATTGGCATCGGTTATAGCAGCAGTTAACACAATCTCCTCAGAAATGTTAGCCAAAGTTTTAAATTCAACTGCACAAAGAGCATACTTGTGTCTAGAAAATAATGGGAACTTATTTGAACACTTGCAATAATCTTTGAATTCTTTTTCCAATGCCTACTAGATTAAGAATCTAAAAAAACATTAAAATTCATTTTTCTCTGCTTTTTGGCTTTAGAAACATAATGTGTGATGATACATCGTTGAATTTGTAAGAAAAAATGCTACCGTATACAAGGTGTTTCTACTTTTGTGGCCATATAAAAAAATTAAGTTGATGATGATTTCTCGAAGATGAAACATCGGATAAAAAATTTGAAGACGCCATTTTGTAGAGCTTAAAAAGTGACAATGACAAAGTGTTATTAGTTTTTTAATATCTTTTAAAATAAATACAAAAATTGGAAAAATCGAAAATCCGAAAAATTGCATTTTTTGGAAAATTTCGAAAACGATAAACAATCATGGATTTCTGCGATCGGCATGTAAACATACTCTAAATAGTGCAACTTTTTCCTAATTTAAGCCAACCTGTATCTTTTACCGTTTTCACTATCCCCATGCTGTGCATTCTTATCTTGGACACGGTGTATAGTTCGCTATACAAAGTTAATTATTGAATAAAATGGCACAATATTGAAATTATTATTTTTTATTCTTTTATTATTAATTAAAAAGTGTTAACATCGAATAAAAAATAATAATTTCAATATTGTGTCAATTTATTCAATAATTAACTTTGTATAGCAAACTATATACCTGGCTCCGCAGTTTACATGCGCGCGTGCCACTGTCCGCATTATATCTCGAGAACGGTTGATCATACGACAAAAAATACGACAAAACGACAAAATGCACAAAATTGTAGATAATTTTATGATCTACAAGTTTTATAATAACCTTAAATGACATATAATGCATAGAAAACAAGATAATTGCGAAAAACCGATTTTCGTGACCGTTGACCTTTAATATCTTGTGACGCGGACACGGGATTATAGGAGACTTTTCAGCCAGTCTTCAGAACGTCAAGACAAAGGTCCATGCAAAAATACAGCTTTCTTACCTTCATTCATTACAGCCTTGGTAGTGTAATGTCTGGCGTGCCGGACTTTCACCCAAGCGGCCCGGGTTCGACTCCCGGCGCTGGCAGATCTGGTTAAGGTTTTCTGCAGTTTCCCTTAGCTGTAACACAAATGTGGGATTTGCGCTGTTCCATCTATAAGTCGGCTGCAGCCGCACATTGGGCCTACATAATAATAATAATCGCCCCCTCCCTCCCGCACAAGCTTATAGCTTCTGGGGCCTTGGTTAAGGTTATGGGTTGTAGTAATTATTATTATTATTATTATTATTATTATTCCGATGTTAATCCTTATTTTACTGGAGTATAATAATATTAATAGTAAAGCAATCTTAAAAGCGGTGCGTCATGTTAAATCCTGAACTAGAAGATGTATCGAGCAAGAAGGAGGAGTTTTCGAGCACCTATTATAAAATAATGACATTTAATTATTCTGTCACTATTATTTTAGATTATTTTATATTATTCATTAATATTTATTTTGTATCATTATTTACTACTATCCGATAAATAAATTTAACTGGGTTTCAACAACTTTTGTCATTTTTTTCATCACTTATAACGGCTTCTACCAAGATTAAACCAAAGAAAAATTGAATTAGATTAGAAATAACAAACAATGGCCCATAACTTCTTTCATTTTAAAGAGGTAATGAACAGAAACTTTTGTATTTATAACGTCTTTGTCCATCCATTTCTACAAAAATGTACAGTGTCTCTTTTAAAAAAATGTTACTTTTGAAAATAACTTGAAAACGCGACGTTCAATTGTTTTTTGTCTTCGCCAGGTTAATCAGTAGAAACAAATTGCTAATTTGCTAAATTAACCGACTTCGAAGCACCAATGAAATAATAATGCACCAATAACTGCAAACAGCCTGTATAGTATATCTTTATCTCTGATTTGGGCCATTATCCCAAACCCGTGCATTTTCAGTCTGACCTTTTGAAAAAAAAATGAAATAATTATTGGAACATTTTTAAAAATTATACTCAAACGAATAAGTCTTTAGAAATACAAATCTAAGTGGGGGCCATATTTTACTAATCATCGTAGCTTCCAGAGCCTACCAAACGTAAGAAAGCAGGTATTGTTTTCAAGACCGTCACGCAGTTTTTGGCGACTATTTTTGAGTAAAACGTAAAGAAATCGGTTATCCAGTCATTATGTATTTGTCGATAATAATTATCAAAACTTATATTATGTAAGTTACGTAAAATATGTTATAGGTAATTACTAAAATATTTCTTTCAACAAAAATCTGACGTAAAAGTCGTAACGGTTTTGTAAAGATGCGATGGTCATAAAGAGTTATATTTCCAAATTACAGTTATTAAAATTTTAAAGGTGCAGAAAATTCTCGAAGGCTGATTAAATTAAAACTAAAAATTAAAATTAAAACATTTAAAGGTTAAAATTATCATTTGTTGAAAATTGAAGCAAATTATTGTGCATTTCATCGAGAAACATATTGTCTATCTCTTCGAGGTTGTTAAATTTAAATGCTCGGGAAGTGATCTTTAACGGTTCTTTTAAAATAGAAAAGACTCCTTCAACTTCGGGTTTTTGTACATCTTTTGGTGATACCAACATAAAATTTCCAGAAGGCTGGCGCTGTAGGAAATCGACAATAATTCTATTTTCTCTTCTTTTTCTGTACCTGCCAGCATACTATTCATTGTCGTAATGTGACGGTTATGTGACCGTCCTGAGTGTGACGGTCTCGAAACCTAATGAATAAATCTCCCACTAAAAGATAAGTACAGGGTATTTGGTGTTTTTAGGTTAGAATTAGCAACATCTACTTAAAGTAAAGTAAAAGTAAATAAAAAAAAGTAATAAGTAATGAAGTATACGAGATAAAAGAATTACTTTTTAAAATGTCTTTAAAATTTAACTATTTGTTTTACGAAAAGCTACATGTGTTCATCACATGCAACACAACACTGGCTTTGAAAAAATTTATTATTAAGAAATGATGAATTATACCTTAAAGAAATGGCTTGCTTTTTTGAAATCAAATTTTACTACGTGGTTACAACTATAAATGTACATTTTATAAAAGAGTAGACATTAAAGTAGCCTTTAAAATCTGTTGTATCCTAAATTCGTTTGAGTTTTTTTTAGTTTTGCTTTTCTAAATAGTCTCATTTACACTTCGTTTCGCTGGAGTACTTAATTAAAGTTGTCAACTCGTGGTGGTTACGCGTGATGTCTATTGTTTTAGCATCTTTAAATCAATATAAAAATACAAATAATAGTTTGGGGGTATAGTTTTTCTACTTGAACTGCATCGACAATTATCCGAACTATCAAAGTATGATAAAATTTATACAGGGTGATTCAGAAATAAAGATAGTTCTTTAAATGGTAGGTAGCGGGGAGGCAATAGAGCTAATTCACCTTGACAAGTATAGGTCAAAAACGAAGTTTTCCAGAAAATTGATGTTAAAGTTTTTTTTGGATATTTGGATCCGGTCCTGACCTGGGATACTTTTGGATCCAAAATTCTTTAAACTTTAAAATTTATTTTCCCGAAAACTATTCGTTTTTGACCTATACTTATCAAGGTAAATTAACTCTACTGCCTCCCCTCTACCTACCATTTAAAGGATTGCCTTTATTTCTGAATCACCCTATATATTTTAGAAAATAGTTTAAGTGTCTGGATACCGGAAATGCACGGTTTTGCGGTAATGGCCCATTTATCTATTTCAAATTGATTGAAAATATTTTATGTTGCAAATATTTCCTTGAATGCTATCTTTCGGTTGGTATTTTTTGTGCCTAAGAGCGGGCAACCGTTTTACCTACAATACGTCAACGAGCTTATAACATCTTGGGAAGGCCCTTTAGGGCTGCCTTAAATTAGAAATCTGATAGCTAGCGCTCAAAGGTAAAAACTAATGCTATGTTGAAAACAACAACTAGATGAGTATTTAGATTGTTTCTTCAAAAGCTTTCGTTTGCGTCATTGCCTAAAATATATCACCTTTCTTAAATTTTACAGAATTGTGTTACTTTTTTCAAATCTAATCAATGCTTCTAACTTGAAGATTAACATTTTAAAATTACAAATTCATCGAATGTTTTGTATATTTAGCATTAACAGGTAACGATTTTGAATTAAGTATTTTAAGTGATTACATCTGATAAGCTTACTTTCTTCATTAGTAACTGCATATACTAATAGGTTTTATACTTTGATAAAATAATTCTTAAATTATTTTAATTTTTAGTAGTAAATATTTTTATTGTGCAACTTTACAAATTTAATAGTTTAAGACATATCGAACAAATACGCTATAAATGGGCACCCTATATTTGCGCTGGTGTGAGTTGCTTGCAACCTAACCTAAACTGAAATCAAATTCAGTATATTGTAAAAATTAAATTCAATAGTAAACTTTTGTTTAGACAAAAGGTGTGTGTTAAAAATCATATATATATATATATAGGGTACTAATCGGTGACTCTAATCTAAATTTGCGTGTTGAGAACGACCGTACTTATAATATTTTACCAACTAATTTTGTCTCGGAATGTACAGGCACTCGTGTTAAAGCGAGATCATATCTAAATGACGTATTAGATTTTTAAAGTTTTATTCACATAAAAAACGCAGCCACGAGCCACGTTGTAGATTACCATTTTAATTTATTTTCATTTTTGTTGCGCTGTAAAATATAGGGTTGTGAGTTATGTCTAGGAGGGTAGGAGGAGCATATTATTTTACTCTACGTAGAACACCGTCCGTCGTCGTTTCAAGATGGTTTTCATTTTCATTTTATATCCTTATTTTTATTTTTAACGGGTTTAATTTTTATTTCGTGCAAAATAAGGCGTACCGTGTCGTGCGGGTAGTTTTATTACTTTTATGCGCTCATTTATGCCCATATTTTATAAATGAAATTGGTATAAATTCTTATGTAATTTGTCAACGTCCATAATGGTATATGGAAAAAAGGACTTAGAAGCATGCACTTTGCTCATGCTCTTAGTTTTTTAACAGAATTTACGCCGTATATAAAAAACATAAGAACTAGAATATAACAAACGCAAACCAAGTGTGAAACTGCCCATTAATGAATATTTCAAATATATATGTACAGTTGCATTCAAAATACTGAGTCGTCAAAATACCTAAACTTCTGGAAAGAGAAGTTACAGCAGATCGAGACAAGAAGAACTATAGAAAAACGTAGCAGATTATTATCTCCAAAAGTATAATGCCCTGTGTAATTCCAAGGTTTGATAATTTCATGAATTCGCAATTTTTATGGGTAGACATGTCTCCATGTACACCCACAAATTGTTTTGTACACCTTCCATTTCCATGGCGTTATTTCTTCTAGATATTTCAATGAGATCTAAATTTATTTGCACTTACAACTATAAATTATCTTCGTACTTTTGTTTCTTCTGTTAGGAATCTTTTTAATCTTGGTACCAAGCAACAACATCCTTAGTGTGATGACAATGACAATACACTGTCAAAGAGTTATTATTTAAATTAATAACAGATCAAAGTCCAACAGACATTGTTTCTTGTAAGTTCTTTGGCATTGTTTGTCTCAATAAACATTTCAAAATGGTCTCAACCATAACGGCCTCCGTGACCATAATGGTCAACAGCCACAATAACAGCCAATTTGACCATATCGCCCAACTCAACACTTGACCATAACGACCACCATGATCACAACGGCCAACTAGAAATTTCACCCCATCCGCCAAAATGACCACAAGTCGGGCTCACCAGGCTGAGGAAGATGAACCAGGACCTGAAGACACGGGAATGGGTAGTACTACACCGTGAGGAGGCAGGCCCCGGACAAACCTGGACGTTTGCGGTCGACGAGGCGTCCATGAAAGCTCTGGAGGACTTGTCGATGAGGCCATACTTCGGCTTCAGGCAGGTCACCTTCAGACTGCGAGCTCGAGGCAGTGGCAGCAACCAGCCAAAGCCATCCACTTCTGGGACAGTGGTGAGTGAGGAACTGTCGAAGCCCACGAAGGATGGGGTTACACCCTCCATCAAGGGCAAGGCACCTTCCCACACGAAACCCAAAGGCCCAGTTTCACCGAGCAGAGGGGGAAAACCCAAGGGAGCTGCTCCCAAGGGGAAACTACCTGCTACTGGTAAGCATCCTCCCAGGAAGGGCGGTAAATCGCCCTTGAAGAGGGAAAGTGGGGAGGAAGCCGGTAGTGCGCCATAACGGCTAATTATATTAAATGCTTGCAGGCTAACCTGCAACATGCCAGGGCAGCTTCCTATGTCCTGGGCAAGAAATTCTTGGAGGAGTGCGTGGATTTCGCCTTCATCCAGGAACCCTGGTTAGACCGAACTGGCCGAGTGAGCGGCCTGGGCGTCTCATCAGGTAAGATTGTCATTGACCCCTCGGGGAACAGACACAGGGCATGTATCATTGTCAGGAAAGACATTGAATACTTTACTTTGTCAGGTTTTTGTACACAGGACGTGGTCGCCATCCAAGCAACACTCCCGGTGGGGAAGGGCAGGCTTGATGTGATCGTCTGCTCGGCATACTTCCCGGGAGACAGCCAGGAACCACCTCCCCCCGCTGCAGTGAGAGAACTAGTCGCCTACAGCAGGAGGAACAACCTCCATCTGGTGATTGGATGTGATGCTAATTCCCACCATACGGCCTGGGGCAGCACAAACACCAATCAGAGAGGTGAGTCACTTTTTAATTTTATAATAGAGGAAGAACTGGTTGTTAACAATACTGGTTCGAAACCAACCTTCATAACGAGAAATCGTAGGAAGGTATTAAATATTACAATCAGCTCCTACTTTATGAGCAATAGGATAACCGAATGGAGGGTATCCACTGAGCCGTCGTGCTCAGACCACAGACATATTCAGTTTAAAATCGAAATGGGCCCTAGGCCCATAGCTGAATATCGAGACCCTAGGTGCACAAATTGGGAAAACTACAAGCACGATCTAGAAGAACTGCTAGGGAATGCCATTACCACCATCAGGAATCATGATGAGATTGAGATAGCCGTGGAACAGGTCCGCCATGCAATTGTCTCATCATACCATGATAACTGCCCACTCAAGGGGAAGAAAGATAACAGAGGAACCCCTTGGTGGAATCACAATTTAGATAAAATGAGGAAAGAAGTTAGACGATTATTCAATTGAGCTAAAGTATCAGGCAATTGGGATAATTACAAAAGTGGACTAACTAACTATAACAAGGAAATCCGGAGAGCCAAAAGGGACTCTTGGAGAAGGTTCTGTGAGAGTGTGAACGATACACCTAGCAGCGCCAGGATTCACAAGGTCCTGGCCAGAGAATCGACTCAGGTACTTGGGTCGATCAAGCGACCCGATGGCACCTACACGACCTCCGGCAAGGCCACTCTAAAGATTTTAGCTCAATACCACTTCCCCGATTGTCAGATACTCAATGACGCTGACGAGGAACCTGCCATCACGGTACTCATAGGCGAGTACAGACGGCCTAAGAGGGAAGATTGGTTGGCGGTTAACAAGGTCGTCACCTTTGAAGCCATAAGCTGGGCAGTTCAATCCTTCCAGCCTTATAAATCACCAGGAGGGGATGGTATCCTTCCCGTGCTATTGCAACAGGGATTGGACACCCTCCTACCCCACCTTATTAGACTGTTCAGGGCCAGTTTAGCGTGGAATCACATACCATCTAGCTGGTCCACGGCAAAGGTGGTGTATATACCTAAGGTGGGTCGCAAAGACACCCAACCCAATTCTTTCAGGCCAATTAGCCTGACGTCTTTTCTGCTGAAAACCCTTGAGAAGTTGTTGGATGGGTACATCAGGCGGGAAGTCCTTCCGACCAACCCCCCCAGTGCTCACCAATATGCCTACCAAGGGGGCAAATCAACAGAACTGGCTTTAAATAACCTTGTGGGAAAAATCACCCAAACTCTGGATCGAAAAGAGATTTCGGTGGCAGCTTTCCTAGACATTCAAGGAGGTTTCAATAATGCACTAACCGACTCCCTTTGTAAAGCGGTTGCAGCTCGGGGAGTGGCACCCGCCATGGTGGGATGGATACGAGC
Organism: Agrypnus murinus; assembly: GCA_929113105.1. Taxonomy (NCBI): domain Eukaryota; kingdom Metazoa; phylum Arthropoda; class Insecta; order Coleoptera; family Elateridae; genus Agrypnus; species Agrypnus murinus. The sequence goes on from OV816030.1 coordinate 83,240,324, forward strand.
AATGCTCAAGGGCAGAACGATAACGACATCACTGTGCGGAGAGACTGTCAGGTTTAGGGCAACCAGGGGATGTCCGCAGGGAGGGGTTTTATCCCCCTTGCTTTGGACACAAGCCGAGGTTCAGGCCTACGCTGACGATATAGTCATTCTGGTCAGAGGCAGAGATGAAGAGGTCATCTCTGAAATTCTGCAGGAATCTTTGGATGCAACGATAGGTTGGTGTCAGGGGGAGCTACTCAGTGTTAACCCCCAAAAGACGATTATCCTACCGTTCACCAGGAAACGAAAGACTGATAACCTCAGATCACCAAGTATCCTAGGTGAAACAATCCCATTTGTGGAAGAAGCCAAATATCTGGGGATTACACTAGATAAGAAGCTTAACTGGAACTCCCATTTGGATAACACCATCCGCAGGGCCAGGCAGGCTCTTTGGACCTGTCGTAGAATCTGCGGAAAATCCTGAGGATTAAAACCCAAACAAATGCACTGGCTATATGTGACGGTCATCCGACCTATAGTCACATATGGATGTGTTGTTTGGTGGCCTAAGTCTTCACAAAGGACAGCCAAAGATAAACTCTCTAGCTTACAGAGAACAGCCAACCTGGCGGTGACAGGAGCTTTAAGCACTACACCGTCGGCAGCTATGGAAATGCTACTGGATCTACCACCCCTACACATTGTGTTAGAGGGAGAAGCCAGACTGGCCACATATCGATTCTATCAAGCGGCAAGACAGAAGCCGGAGACAGTGATCTTCATACCAAACCGACTATTACCTGTAATAGAATCGGATAACCTCATAGGCATGATGACCGACACAATGTCTACCAGATATAACTTCATCAACCGTCCTATTTCCTAATAGAGACGAATGGGAGCAATCAAAGAATGCCCTGCAGAAAGCTGACATCGACTGTTACACTGATGGCTCCAAAACCTCGGATGGGGTAGGAGCTGGAGTGTACTGCAACAATCCAAGAACTGAATTGTACTACAGTCTTGGAACGCATACAACTATTTTTCAGGCAGAGGTTTATGCCATCGAGATGTGTGCAAGGACGTTAATCGACCTGCGTCACGCACTCAAATCGATAAAGATCTTCTCTGACAGTCAGGCTGCTCTCCAAGCCCTGACAAACTGTGGCTGTACATCAGCAACAGTATGGAGCTGTCAGGAGGCACTCTCCGAATTGGGAAAAGCCAACAAAGTCACCCTAATTTGGGTTCCCGGTCACTCTGGCATTGAAGGGAATGAGTTAGCTGACCACCTCGCTAGGAGAGGTGCCAGCTCGAAGTTTATTGGCCCAGAGCCGGTCCTTGGCATTTCAAGGGCCGAGGCCAAAAGTGCTGTTACAAGCTGGATGAGGCACTGTACACAGGAGCTGTGGCATAGCCGCCCAGGGATGGCTTATTCCAAGGCAGCAATAAAGGGCCCATCCAAACCCAGACATACCTCACTGTTAGAGTTGAACAGACTAGGACTGCGCAGCGTAACTGCCCTTCTCACTGGGCACTGCCGTCTTAGATACCATATGCATAAGCTAGGCTTAGCAGACGAGACCGTCTGCCGTCTATGCTTAGAGGCAGAGGAAACAGCAGAGCACGTCATATGTACCTGTCCCGCAGAGGACCGCACCAGATTCTCACTGTTTGGTTTAGTGCAACTGAAGCTGGAGGATCTGACCAACCTATCACCCACCAGACTACTCACCTTTCTTAAAAGAATGGGACTGGAGGATGAACTCTAACCTAGGTGTGAGCCAAAATAGACCCAGGAGGTCGCAGTGGAGGGGCGGACAGGACGCCACACTTACATTTAACCTAACCTAACCTACCGTGTTTCAAAAAGGTGTACGTCCAAAATTTAATAGCGAGGGCTGATGTCAAGTAGCGTCGATTTAACGTGACTTACCGGTATTGAGAAATGCACCTCTATACAACTGCAGCCCCATGAAGTTCCAAGAATTTTTCTTTCTTATTTTCTCGGTATCTCAGGCAGATTAAAAGATAACTGCTGAAAATTTGGAACAGATACTTCTCAATACACTCTATTACAGATTCTACAGAACTATTTACAGATTCACGATACTTTAGTTTGCATGGTGTTTAATCTATGTAACATCAAAAGAAGTTTTTTCTATTACTTGTTTACCGTTACAGCAATATTTCAACTTTGGAGACGTCTAAAAAGCACGAAAAAGAACTACGAAACAACACGTTTGACGTTTTATTTATAGATTTTCATTGCATTAAATTTGAAATATGTAATTTGCTACTTTTATCAATTTTAAAATCTTCTCCTAAAAAGTCAACAGGATATCTACGAATCTGTCCACTACTTAATGAAATCAATCTAGGGAGCAGCATGAGACGCAACCCCAGAAACAAACCGCAATAATCCGAGAAAAAATACAAGAAAAACGAGCTCTCAGAAAAAAATTGAAGATTATTTATTTGCCCGCGCACCGAGTGATAAAATGTAGTTTAATACGGCCGTCAAATAGTTTAGAAAAGTATTAGATGAGCAGAGAAATCAAGATTTCTAGAACGATTTCCACTCCCTAACAGAAACTAAAGCTACTGATTGCATTATGGAAGGCCACAAAAATCAATCAACCACAGTCAGAAAACCCTCTGATTAGAATTCAATCCTTAGTGATTGGGCTAGACACAATAGTTAAAAAAGCAGATACCTTTAGTGAACATCTGGCGAATGTGTTTACGCCTATTATATTGAAAAAGAAAAATTCATACAGGACTTCCTTCAAGCGCGAGGTAATTAAGGAAAACAAAACTGAAATAAATCAGAAGAAATTCCCAGGCTTCGACCTAATAACTGGAAAACGCCTAAAGCAATTTCCATATGAGGGATTTCGCATGATAACAATAATCTATAATGCAATATTAAATAAGGGATACTTATCTGGCCAATGGAAGCTGGCCCAAATAGCAATAGTACCAAAACCGAGGAAACCCTCATCAGAAGTTGCCCCTTGCAAACCCATTAGTCTGTTATACATCTTCTCAATGTCAAAATTAGCGAATACCCAACTACCAGTTTAAATTTTGTTGACAATACGCTACAATCGAATAAGTACACAGTTCCATAAAAAAATCAGTTTTGACCTGGAAAACAAAATATTTTGTTCTGCGGTATTCATAGACATAAGCCAAGCGTTTGACAGGATGTGGCATGCAGATCTACTCTACAACCTCAAGCAAATTAAGATACGTTTTCGTGAAATATCAAGAATCCACTTCAGCTCTTCTAGCACCACTATCTGGTGTCGCGCGACTGGTCACATTTTATACCTAATTTTACTGGGAACTTACCAACAACACGACCCTAGTAACCTTCGCGGACTACACGGCAGTACTGGCTTCCTATACTAATGCAGATATAGCTTTCAGAATCTTATAAAACCACCTAAGCCATTTTGCAAAATGATGAAATGACGCAATAAGCAAATATACAAAAAATCAACACAGACCACCTTTACTACTAAAAAAACTACTTGCCCTCTAGTTCACTTTAACGGAAACTCACTACTCCAAAAAGATTAGGTCAAATATCTAGGGATCCATCTTCTAGATTAACGTCTGACATGGCCAAAGCATATTTTGTATAAAAGACTACAACTAGGTTTAACCTTCAGTACTGTACAGTAGAAGTCCTGACTAATTTGACAAAACTCGCAATTATCTCTTGAAAATAAATTAGTGTTGTACAAGTAGTAATCAAGCACATGTGGTGCTATGACATTCAATTATGCGGAGCAAAAAGCGAGTCAAACATTGTCACAATACAGCGCTTTCAGTCCAAAAATTGACTTTCATAACCAAAGTCCCTTGGTTTGCGGCGAACCACGTAATCCACAGTAACCTCAATATGCCTTCTATTTAAGAAATCATTAGAGAACATATAGTACCACAGCACAAGATCGCATCAGAACCCACCCAAGCAACTTATCAGTCGACATACTGACAGCCCAAAGCCGCACGGGCTTAAACGTTTCAATCCTTTGAATCCCCTAGAACGCTTTTAGCATTAGTATAAATTCCCAATAAGTCTAACTAATATATTGTATTTAATTATACGAGGCATATCCACAAACTAAGTTTCGATCGTGGATATTTTCTGATCATATGTTGCAATTGAGACAAATCTGGTCAGGAAAGCTTTATTACTAAATAAGAAGGTCCTGGACAACAAATGATTCGTACGCCGTTAACGGCAGACTTGCCACGTTGTGTGAAAATGAACAAAGTTATACAAAATCTGTCCAATTGTGCGACACGATTCGTGATGAGATTTTTAAATGCAAACAATTTTTTGGGCGCAGAAATTTTTCGGGAAATTTGTGAAGTATGCTACTCTATCGAAAACTGCGAACAGCCATAAAGAATAACATGCTAGGTCTTCTCAATTTCAGAATTATTGTGTTGCATGACAATCAATGCATAACCAACCACACACAGCCGCTCTTACACGACAACTCTGGGAAAAATTTAAATTGGAAATTTTTGATCTTCCGCCGCACAGTCCCAATCTTGTTCCTACTAATTTTCATTTGTTTCTTCACGTTAAGAAATTTTTAGCGGGCCAGTGATGCAACACCGCTGATGAAGTAAAAGCAGTGGTTAAAGATTAGATGAACGACTTTACATAGATATTATTATTTCTTCTTTATCTTACCTATTGCTTTTTAGTGGTCTTTTCTTTTCTAGGCCCTTAAGCTGTACATATTTTGCATGAAATTATTCTTTAATAACTTTTTTTAAACAAAACCGTTAAATACGTTGTTCTTGATAAGATGAAATACTTATACAATCTAAGATTCCTTTTTCTCTCTAGGATTTACTTAGTTATAAAAATCAACGGTTCCCTTCTGGTCGTGTCAGCTGTCCGCAAAGTACTCTACTTATAAAAGTTAAATTTTTCTGACCCACCACCTCCAGCTCACCACATTTTTTCTCTTTCTTTCTTTCTCGCCAGTTTTTAGGAAAATCAACGGCGTGTTAGGCACCGCATGCTGAAAACGACGGTCACTTAGGGTCGGATCAGCGTGCATCCATACCCCGAGTCTTCGTAGGTACACGGGCACTCAAATGCCATTAACTTACGTCTCAGACATACTAAACATCGTAATTACCAAAAACTTCAATACAACAATAAGTAATCAAAGAAATAAATAGACTCCGCTCATCTTCTTGTCCTCATAACTTGTGCTTGGTCTCTTGATACTTAATATACCATCAATATCATGGTCTTATATTTATGTATTTAATTTTATTACAATGCTCCCATAAATATTATTTATTTAAAAAATGGCGGCATATTATTACATATTCAATTAAATGCAAGGGCTGTGTATACAGTTTGGAAACGCATGGGCTTAATATATGAATAGTATAAAAGCGTTTATAAAAGTGCTAGTGGGATAGAAGCAATTGATAAATACTTGCAACTAAATGTTGTATACTGACTGAATAATGGATATGCATGCACTTTAAAATACTTAAAATCCGTTGATACACCCGCATCACGGTGCTTAGGTTCGCTCCCATTGATCCCAATAAACGTCTATAGTGGATTTATAGAGATCATGACGGTAGGAGAAGTAGTTCATTGCGATAGGACAGTGTTATTCTAACTTTTCCTCCCTTACCTATTTTAACTATCCCACCATCACTTTCATGAACGCTTTTAATATCCCTATATGAAACCCACACGTTTGCAATCTGTATGCCCCTCACAAGATATTGCGTACTATACGCCTGAAACTATTGGCAACTTCGGCGCAACTTCTCATTTACGTTTACGATTGAATAGAAACGTTGAGTCTCAAACTCTCAAGTCCGGGACTTGAATCAGTTTTGACTTATTTAACTAAAATTTACAGATGAATGTACTCATATCTATACACCACTATACCTAGATATTGCCTACCATAAAGTTATTTATCTGACAGCGCCGTTTGTTAAATAATTAAACCATGCAATAATTAATGACGACGAAACATTTATTCAATTAAATAAAATTAAATATCAAAACATACACAATATCTTATTGAAGGTCAAACAATATAGTTGCATACATATCATTTAGTTCAAATGTATCATTTTTACTAAAATACTTACTATCTAAATATACAGTGTCTAACGACGTAAGATTAAAGGTACTAGGATCTATACACTCAATTTTATTTCCTTCTAAATGCAATTCTTCCAAGAAATTTAATCCCAAAAATGTAGTATTACGAAAACAGTTCAATTTGTTGTTCTGTAGATAAAGGATCTCCAATTTAACCAAACCAGTAAAAATACCTCCATCGATATATTCAATAGCGTTATCTTCTATGTGTAACCTACGTAAGTGTGAAAGTTCTTGAAATCCATAACTGTCTATAGAATGTATCTTATTTTTACTTAAATCCAACAGTGTCAATGATGGTACAAATCGAAATGTATTGACTTTTATGTGGTCTATGCTATTATTGCTTAAGTACAGGACTACTAACTTACTTAATCCTTCGAAAAGCGTTTCTTCTAATAATAAATAATTTTCTGATAAATCTAAATATGTTAATAAAGAGAGTTTAGAAAATGTTTCTCTGGGCAAAAACGATAAATTATTATCGTCTAAATAAAGGCCATCTAGTGTTGCTAAGTCGTTGAAGGTTTCACCATGTAATATCTCTATCTGATTGTGTGATAAGGATAGAATCATAAGGTTTTCTAAACCGCTAAAAGCTTTTTTATCTAATTTAACTATGTTATTACCATTTAAATAGAGGCATTTTAGTGAATTCAAAGTTTTAAATGATTCAGAATTAATGGAACTTATATTATTTACTTCCAAGAATAAATATTCCACTAGATTCAATGCAGGAGTATTTAAATACTCAATGCTATCTAAATTATTATAGCCTAAATTTAAGACCTTCAAAGAGATTAAATTCCCAAATATTTCAAGAAATAAGCTTTCTATATCATTATAACTTAAATTTAATTCTTCTAATAATTTTAAATTTTCAAAAACAGATCTGTCAATTTCATTTATATTACAGAAACTTAAGTTTAATACTGTGGCGGTTTCTGGAAATATGGCTTCAGTCAAATTGTACAAATCGCAATCTAAACATATAATTTGCGATGTTGTTTCGTTAAGAGTGAAATTTTCGTTGGAAAAATCTAAAGGTGTCATGTTGTCGCATGTTGCAGTTAGTACATATTCGGCAAACCATGGCCCTTCAGAATAAATGCAGTTTTGTTGAAAGGTTTTTGGTAATTGTGTTGAAAATATGATTGTCCAAAGGAGAAGAATTCGTAACATCATTTGGTTGGCTTGAAGTATCTGAAAATAATAAAAACAGTTTAGAAGTAGTAGTATTTAGGAGTAGAGATCAATAAAAGCAGAAAACAGTACACGATGAAAAATATAATTTTAGCTAGATAAATGGTTGTGTAACTTTTTCCGTGGTTGTAGAAAGAACCAGGGTGATACTCAAAATGTATTTGAGAAGGTACTATTATACTAAATCAGTCTTCTTTCCAGAGCATCTCAATCAGTTACTTATTATACCAATTATTTAAATGTTAAATTGAAGACCTAAGTGGGTAATATGGGTCTGGACATATATCCGAAAAGAGTGGACATATCGCCGAATACGGTCAAAACGCCGAAAGGAATATCTGGAAAAATCGCCAAACGTGGTCAAAACGCCGAAACTCATATGTGAGCAAATTGCCGAGAGTGGCCTCATTGCCGAAACATATTTGTGCACAAATGATGGAACATAGACAAAACCCCGAAAGTATAAAAAAATAGAAAACCGAGAGAGCTGGTGTCTTACATACTTATATTGGAGCTTTAATTTAAACAACGTCTCGCCTCAAGTTTTCGGAATAATTTCATGACTTTATAACGAATAATTTACACCCTTTACTTCAGGTTTTGGTATTGGTTAAAAATCTACTTTTTTTTAAAACAAATTAATAATTTGAATGTAAAATAAGTCATTTGCCGTTGAAATATCAAAAACCCACACGACAGGCAGGAAACGAAGATTTAGGAAAAATTAATTAGACAAAGCACAAATCCCTAATGCCTCGTCTTTATAATAATTATAATAAAGATTCTGTATTCCGATCCACCCTACTGAGAAAATAGTGATATAATAAGATAAAGAGGAAATAATTGTCTATAATTTATGTCAAAAAAGTTTTTTTGTATATTTAGTAACAAAAATGTGATAGAACGATAAATTTAATTATTTTATTCCTACATTCTTTCAAATGTACCTTTTTAATTAAAACTAGGATTTTGTGTCAATTTTTCAATTACAAAGGAATGTTTACAATAACTACCGTCTAAAACTAATTAACAAACAGGAAGACTAATCACCAAATGAACTTATTTATTTACCACTAACAATTATATATTATTTACTTCCATTAAGGTCTATTTATTTTTATTTATGAAATGCATGAATTGGGCAATGGGTAAATATTTGGTTAAAATCACCTAATAGTCGTTACTCCGAATCGATTATAATTATAAAGGCAAGGCAATAATTTGATTTAAAGCCGTGGATTTTGCACCAATACCAAAATCTCAAGTACATCGTGTAAATTAAAACCAACAAACAAACAATAGTATATTGTACAACTAGTGATACAATGACGATGTTTGTAATACGAGTATAAGTTTGCTTAACGAGCCGCGAAGCGGCGAGTTAAGCTATATACGAGTATTACAAAAAGGAATTGTAACACGTGTTTTACATACTACTTTGTCTATTTCGCCTTAATTTACAATTTACTTTAAAGAAATGCGAAAATGTACACGCGGGTATTTTTGATGTGGTAATGTTGGTAATAACTGATAACGCATACAATGACATCCACTGTCATTTTGAAAAAATCACGTAGGCAGGGAAAAATTCAAGTTTAAAAAAAGGTGACAGCTTAGTTGTTTCTTCTGATATAAGATAAAAATGTATTTTTATTATAAATAATTATTTTGATAAGACAATCATGTACTCAATCAAGGTTTTACTGTTTCTATTACAATAAACATTTTAATACATCAAAACTGCTTAACATACAACAATAGAAAATAACTAACCTAACCTCTAAATCTAAACAATGAAAATGAAATTTGAGTAGGGACGGACACGGGTTTCACGACCATCAACTTGATCCGGAAAACCAACAAGCTTTTCAGCGCATTTTCGTAGGAAATCCGCTATTAACCGCGCTTTGTTTTAATTCAAAGCTTCTTAAAATGAAATATGTTTCATTATTCTCGCTGTTATTTCTGAGCATCATAACATTCAAATTTTCAAAACGGCGCCAGTTAATGAATACTTATTAGTACCTATCGCGGGAAAGTGCTTTTCTTTTGGATAATGTGCCCCCAAAATACTTCCGCGGGTTGGTTGTCGAGCATTATTCCTTTCCTTTTTGTATTCTTCCTAACACCTTGGTTATGTTCCCGTTAGTAGGTAAAAACTGAAAAAAATATTTGATGAAATGGAGGTGTACATCATTCAACTCAATTAAACTTACCTCAATATCGACAAGCGATATACGTTTTGGCTTTTTAATCTAATTTTGATCTTGAAATCAGAATATAGCTGTGTTATTGCTTATTACGCATTTACGTCTGACACTGGACTTCGTTGACAGAATGACATGACAGAGGAGGCTGGCAGCAAAATTTACTTACTACTGCCAGCCTTACAAATAAAAAAATCACTACTTTCAGTTGCACAAAGTAGCACTTTGTGTAACTGTTTTTCGCAAAAACAGTGTCACAAAGTAATCTTTGTATACGCGAAATAGACAAACATTATTGTTTTATCGCTATTTGGAACACTTTTGCTTTAGATTCACGTATCTATCAGTCAAAAGTTTCGTGACAAATATTAGTGCACCATTAAATACAATATTGTTCTAGTTGCTTACTTCGAGAGACTTTTACCTTTTACTCGTTTACCAATGTTCGTGTGAATAGTATAAACGCTTTTCGCAATAATTTTAAGCAATACTCTTACATACTACATTATCTTTACAGTATTTTTAATATTTTTTAATAAAAGTCATAAAATTATTCCGAAAACTTGGGGCTAAATGTTTTTTTAATTCAAGATTCAATATTGATATGTAAAATATAGTTTTGGTAAACAGCTCTCTCTCTCTCTCTGTTTTTAATGTTTTTATACTTTTCGCTGTTTTGTCCACCTTCGGCCATTTTGCACAAACTACACAGATATGTTTCGGCGTTTTGACCGCGTTCGGCGATTTGTCCACAGACGTGTTTCGACGTTTCGTCCACTTTTGTCGATTTGTCCGCAGATGAGTTCCGGGGTTTAGATCGCGTTCGGCGATTTGTCCAGATATTCCTTTCGGCGTTTTGATCATGATTCGGCGATATTTCTATAGACCGTTTTTCTTCTTTATTTCTTTATTTTAAATTCTTTATTTTAAATGCACATTGTTAAAGTTATAAATGACGAAAGTTGGCTTTTCGGAGGGGATAAGATTTTAAAAAAAAACGTAGTTTTACACTCTTTAGCTTTTTTGAAATAAAAAGTCACAGAAATTATAAAGATATACCATAAGAAAGCTCTTGAAACATGCATTCAGGACATGACTGACGATTAATAACGATTAACGAAACCATAAAGAGAGTTCTATAAGGATGGTCCATTCAATTGTGAAGGCGCTGGCTGAGGTGAATTTCTTGCCAACTTAAGAGTTTCAAATTGTTTGACTTTTATAGGTTATGTCAATTTAAACGTCACCGCCAACGTGAAAGACTTTAATTTATTATTTATTATAATAAAATCGAATGGTATTTAGTAACATTCCTAAGGAAAATTAGTTGAAAGTACTAAATTAAACCGATTCGTACGAGTACACGTGTAATTAGCATGTATATAACATTAGTTTAATTAATTACGCTTTTATTATAATCCGTTGCGTTTATTTCTTACAATTACATTCGTGGAACTAACGTTTTGCTATTACCAATACATACTAAATAGCCTCCTTTAAACGGACTCTTTAATACGCGGACACGGACAGTACATAAAGCTCATTTTTAGTAAATAGGTCTCTCTTAATCAGACACTTAATTTACGTGAATTGTTTTGTCGCCGTTTTCATGTGAAATTTGAAACCGGCAGTTCCCTTTTAAACATTTTTGTTTTATCAGGGTTTTCCTGGAACTAATTTCAAATAGTTTATTTCTTCTCTAAATTTGTTTTAAAATGCTTGCTGATCTTTGAGAATTATTTTACACATTACTTATATTTAAGCAGTTTGCAGTTGCTTGCAACCTTCGCAAAATCCGCTTATGGGGGGGGGGGGTTCACTGTAACTTCTTTCGGTAGTACATTAACCAACATTTATTTTAAAACTTTTCTAAGGTTCTAACCCATTAAATGTAAAATCGAAATTATTACTGATGTAATATGATCAATTAAAATTGTAAAGTTAACACTTGGATAACGAATCCTGCTCCTGCCTAGAAGATAAATTAAATCTAAAAGAGGAGTAAGTAGTAGCTTTCTCATATGTTTCCAAAGGGAGAAAATTCAAGCATATTCTAGAAAGAATTCTACTATACCGACATATTGCAGAAAATGCGTCAGATACCGCTAGGTAACGTGAAAATTAGTTCGCCAGAATAAGTGAATGCGCCAGCCATATAAAACCGCCTTTAGGGTTTTATTAATCGTAAGTCAGTGATGATTCAGAACACGGCCTCCTCGATTTGAGAGACAAACGTGACCGTCTGTATACGGCCGTTCGCGTTTATAATAACATAGTTCCAGGCATTATTTCTGTTTTGAAGCGAGAGCCACAATACAAAATATTCAGGTTGCGCATTATCGACCTCCCTTTAAAAATATTACATTGCTGCCCGGTTGCGAATTCTCAAACTTCTGCTAAGAAACCATAACCTCTCATAAAATACGTGCTTTTGAGTTATATTGAGTTATTTTATTTACCTAGTTATAAAAACTAAAACAAAAATCAAAATAATTAAAAAGCAAATAAAATAAGACATAAAGTTGCTTTTTGCTGTTTTCACCCTAAGACAATCGTCGCCAATGGCGATATATCGCTCGAGTCCTAATTCTCCCCTAAGTGGACACTTCTTATAACCGGACATAGTCGTTTCTTTTATGCTGACGTCTCCAACAAACCCAGGCACTATTTCTGTTTTGAAGGGAGAGCTACAATACACAACATTTAGGTTGCGTATTATCGACCTCCCTTTAAAAATATTACATCGCTGCCCGGTTGCGAATTCTCAAACTTCTGCTAAGAAACCACAACCTCTCATAAAATACGTGCTTTTGAGTTATATTGAGTTATTTTATTTACCTAGTTATAAAAACTAAAACAAAAATCAAAATAATTAAAAAGCAAATAAAATAAGACATAAAGATGCTTTTTGCTGTTGTCACCGTAAGACAATCGTCGCCAATGCCGATATATCGCTCGAGTCCTAGTTCTCCCCTAAGTGGACACTTCTTATAACCGGACATAGTCGTTTCTTTTATGCGGACGTCTCCAACAAACCCAGGCACTATTTCTGTTTTGAAGGGAGAGCCACAATACAAAATATTCAGGTTGCGTATTATCGACCTCTCTTTAAAAATATGACATTGCTGCCCGGTTGCGAATTCTCAAATTTGTTTTAAACGTTGCTTCTGTTTTGGCAAATAAAATGTAACAAAATAAGTATTTAATTTTATGATACATGAGAGCAAAGGTTAAAATATATCAAATCCTCGTCGGTCGACCGGTTAGTTTCGAGCCCGAGGGATGGAAGTCGCCCGATGGGCATTATCATCTAGTAACGCTCGTGGTGCGTGCAAGGTTTTATTTTTCAGGAGAATATATTGTACAAGTAGAAAATTAGTCTTAATTTATAATTTTTGGGGTTGCCAAGGACGTTGTTTAATAATAATAATAATTGCTACAACCTGGCTGGAAATCAGGCCCCAGAAGCTATAAGCTTGTGCGGGAGGGAGGAGGCGATTATTATTATTACGTAGGCCCTATGTGCGTTTATATATTTATAAAGCTAGATATTTTTATATTTGTCGGATGATAACAACTTTTACTAAATTTACAAAAGTCAAACAGAGATATGACAATTTAAATCAAAATGTTTTTGTTGTTGTTACCAACATGAAAACAAAAAAGTTAAGAATAATTTTGCCTAAGAAATTTCTGCAGAAGTCGGCACAAAAGAATTCGTGGATCACGCGCCCAGAAACTACGTTGCAAATATTCGCTATTTGATGTGTTGCAACACACTCGTACACAAACATATAGTACGCAAACAGAATCAGATTGCAAAGTAAACGATGAGCGAACGTTATAAACTATAACGCCCGTTTATAATGCCCTTGTTGTTATGGAATTGTTTATATCGTTCGTATCACAGGTATAAACAACGAATAACATGCAAGTGAGACATAAAATATTTACTAGTCTGTTTGATTTATTTCCTGATTATGGAGTTTCACCATATAAGGCTAACAACAATAAACAACAAAACATTTACTTTTTCGACATTGTGAGTGACTTTACAATAGTTGAACAGTTTTTACAATAGTTGAACTAAGTGAACATGAAAGAGTTACTCTATTGATGATTTTTGTTTTTGGAGAGAGAAAGAGATCTCTGAAAGAAGCTTGTGATTTGTTTATAATGAAACATTTTCTGAAAGGATTGGCCTAATTTCAAAGGCTACAATGTCAAGAAATGCGCGTTAAGTTTAATGAAACGGGAAGTGTAAAAAGTATTCAAGGATCTGGATGAAAAAGGACAGTCATAAGTGAGGAGAATATGTACATGAAGAACTAAAGATTTCAGTACCAAAGTTGGCCTTAAACAACAATATACAACATAGCGAGAGATCTATAAGGAGGATACTGAAAGTCAATAAATTTCACCGTTGTAAAGTGCAATTACTCTTACATCAAGAATTAAACGAAGATGAGCCTGATAGGGCCAATGCAGTTTTGTCAGGAAAGGATGGATGTCATTGAAGGTAATACTATGTTTATTAACAGGTATTTTCCGATGAATCAACATTTTGTCTCAACGGTTTATAAATGGACATAATTGCCGATATTGGTCTGACCACAATCTTCTCTATATGGAAGAATCTCACACCTAATATCCGCAAAAACTAAATGTTTGGGGCGGTATAGTTAGAGGAAGAATTATTGGTCCATTCTTTTTAAGAGAAACTTTAAATGCTAATCGTTAAATGCCATCTTCTACGTGGGGAGATCGTTCCAGAATTAATTCGTTTATTTCCCAACAATGTAAACAAATTCATTAGAGTTTGTTTACATTGTTGTTAGATGAAATCTGGTATCAGCAAGATGGTGCTCCACCTCATTACGCTGTTTTGGTGAGGCAATATATAAACCGAATATTTCCGCAGAAATGGATGAGCTGAAGAGGACATATTGAGTGGCCGGATTTAATCCCAAAGGACCTGCCTCAATTTTTAGAAAAAGTGGTAGATTGAATCAGAACTACTGTTCAAGAAATAACACCTGAAGTTATTCAAGACGCTTTAAGGTCATTTGTTGTAGATTACGATTTTGTCAGGCAACAATTTGAACACTTACTGTAGATAATTTTGTAATTTCTAGTATCTTCCTCGATTGTAAAGTATACTACGATAGTGATTTAGTAATTAAGAAAAATGTTTTATCTTTGCATTGTACTGTAGTTTCTGATAAAATGGTAAGTCACAGGCCCACCAAATCCTATACTGATGACGTCTTCGCAAAAATCATATCTCTCAGAAAAAAAAGTAAATACAGGGTTATATATTTAAAATATTAGCTGATGACACCATAACTAGGAAAATATGACAGATAACGAAAATCTGTTGTCAATGTCAATTTTTAGTCCAGCTTATAATAAAGCCAAAAATCGGGCGTTCCGCCCATTTTGCCCAACCCTGTATAACTTTATATATGATAATATGATACGTACGTCATTTTTTTATTACATTTTGACAATACATACAGTGCGTACCAAATGTATGGAACCGGCCTTGTTATTTCAAAACTATTCAAGCTAAATTGATAAAATTTGGTATGCATGCTGTTTACAAAACCTCCTATTATTTCCACAGTTTTATTATTTTTTTAATAGGGAGCTGCATAGCCAACTTGATTTTTTTAAATAGGAAGGGGAGTCAAATCGCATACCGTTTGAAAGGTATTTTCAAGTAGAATTCAGCGACATGCCACTTGCCATAGTTATCTCTAAAGATAACTTCGCTATTGTAAATTAAAGATTGGGAGTAGGTATTAAATGGATAACTAAAGATCCAGTTAGCATGGGGAACAATGAATTGTTTTATGGTGTTTAATGTAACATCAGATTGTTGAAACCGTGTTTTAAGTTTATGAAGTGCATCTAGTACAGTGCGATTTGACCCCCCTTCCTATTTAAAAAAAATCAAGTTGGCTATGCAGCTCCCTATTAAAAAAATAATAAAACTGTGGAAATAATAGGAGGCTTTGTAAACAGCATGCATACCAAATTTTATCGATTTAGCTTGAATAGTTTTGAAATAACAAGGCCGGTTCCATACATTTGGTACGCACTGTACATATACAAAAAAATCGTCACATCGCTATTAATAAACAAGAAAACGCATGCAGTTCGCTATTTTTTCATCCTAAAAATTAATAGTATATGAATCACAAGTTTCTTTCTAACACCTACAAATATGTCATATGTCATATAATACTAAAAATGTGCACCTTTTATTACATATCTTTCGATAAAAACAAAAGTATTAACTTAGTAAGTAAAACAGTAAAAGTAAAAACTTAGAATAGTATATTATTATTCGAGTAGTGTAAGACGGTCTATTGTAGCACGAATTGTTTGGGACACGACGAGAGAAGCGAGGAGTCTTCCAAAGGAACGAGTGCTACAATACGTCTTATAAAACAAGTATCTATCCTAAATACTTGAAGTACATAAATTGTGTTTTCATTCATTCATGTGTCTCGGTACATTTTTTACAGCCAGCGCTACCTAGCGCAGGATGACCCAAACCCTATTGAATTACGCGATGTAAGAGAGAGAGGTGAGGATTCGAGCTTGAATTCTTTTTTCGTATTTCAACAAAAGCAATAAGCAGTAAAAACAGCAGTGTTTTAAGAGTGGGTTAATTACTAAAGCTTACCCATTAGGGTAAGCAGTTGGCACCTAGTAATATATTATTTTTTATACTTTGCGTCATTAATCTTATAGAAAATGTAAATTCAAGCTATTAAAAACATTGCATTACAATCTAGTGATTTTTGCGTTTAACATGTGGTAACACTATAAAATGACTTTTCACGTTTTGTGAGGTTAGAATGTGTCAAGATTAAATGTGTTTATATGTAATATAAAACCAATATTACCAATCTTACAAAACAAATAGTCTCCAAAAACGATTTTATAATAGCCTCTATTATGAAATCGTTTTCGGTGTTACAATGTGCCCATTGTGAACGCAAAGTACAAAAATATAATATTTTACTGCTGTATGTATCAGCATTATAGCTACAAAATCTCAAAATTTGAAACAATTTGACAGGGAGCCATTTCCCATAAGGAATGTGCGTGGTCTTTTTATTATAAACGAGGATGCTGAAGTAAGCATTTTAGCTTTTTTCAAAGCAAATTCTGAATATTCAATTACAGATGTTTCAAGAAATCCCTCCAGATCTGGGGGATTCCCAACGAAGATTAGCATTTTGTCAATGCTTTATTAATTGTTGCAATCATAATCCCAATTTTCACAGACTAATTTTATGGAGTGATGAGTTCAATTTTTTTGAATTCTGGTATGTTTAACCGTAAAAAGTCCCATTATTGGTCTACCAATAATCCTTTCGTAATACATCCAAGAAAATCACAACGCCGCTTTAGTTTAAATGGTTAATTTGGATCAAGGGTTATTAGCTCATATTTTAATGATGATACTTTAGTTGCCCAGCCATACGTTCAGTTCATGACACTAAATTTAGATGACTTCCTGGACAACCTTGATATTCATAACAGACATGAAGGAATCTACCTTCACCAGGAGGGAGCTCCTGCGCACAATTCCAATGTACCACAAAAATTGTTTACAGAATTCTTCGATGACCAATGACCAATAGATCAGAACGCAAAGACCCATACAGTGGCCTGCGCGTTCTCCTGATATAACACCACTTGATTTTTATTTTTGGGGGTACGTTGAAGAATAAAAGTTTACAAGCAAGCATACGAGAACGTAAATAAGTTACAAAACAGAATTACCCACATTATTAATAATATTAATGGTAGGACAATTTTAAAAGCGGTGCGTCATGTTAAAATACGAACTAGAAGATGTATCAAGCAAGAAGGAAGAGTTTTAGAGCTCCTATTATAAAACAATGACATTTAATTATTCTGTCAGTATTATTTTAGATTCTTTTATATTATTTATTAATATTTCTTTTGTATCATTATTTACTACTACCTAATAAATGTTTTAGCTTTGGCTTAACAATCTTTGTCATTTTTTCATTCACGTATAACGACTGCTACCAAGATTAAACCAAAGAAAAAAGGAATTATATGAGAAATAACAAACAATGACCCATAATTTCTTTATTTTTTATTTTAAAGAGGTAATGAACAAAACTTTTGAATTTATAATGTCTTTGTCCATCCATTTCTACAAAAATGTACAGCATCCCGTTTAAAAAAATGTTACTTTTGAAAACAACTTGAAAACGGCGTTCAATGTTTTTTGTTGTTGTTGTTTTGAGGCAATGAAGATAAAGAGCTTTCGTGTTTAACTATAATGTCGCTGTCCATCCATTTCTACAAAAGCATACAGGGTGTCCTATTTGAAAAATATGATTTTTTTGAAAATAACTCGAAAACGCGACGTTCAATTGTTTTCTGTCTTCGTCATGTTAATCAACAAAAAAATTGCTTATTTGCTAAGGACTGCATCGAAAAGAAAGTTGACATCTTTAAGCAATCGCAAAAGCAAGCTGTGAAATATTTTTAAAATAATTTCGATAATAATTTGTTTATTTGTATATCGACAACCGCTTCATTTGAAAAAAAATCAAGGTTATGCACAATATACAGCAATGACGCGAATTAATATAAATGAAAGAAATAGTATATTAAGTATCAAGAACAGTAAGGACAGTTTACCGATCGACGACAATGTTTGGCGACTGAGCGAAGCGAAGTCGCCAATATTGGAGGAGACCGGTAAACTCCTTACTGTTTGAGATGCTTATACTATTTTTTGTACGACCATTATGAATACAAAGGTATTAACTAAGGAAATATCCCCGAAAAAAAATAGATTTAAGATAATTTATTTTTGCCCTGTATATCCACCAAACATTAAGTAGGTTTTGTCGTTACCATGGATACGTTTGTAATTACTATTATTTTTGAATGTCACGATATTTGTCAAACTCGTGAGAATGAGTGAATCTGAAAACGAATATAATTGGGATATTGAAGAGGCCTGAGCAAATTTAAATAAACAACATACATTTTTTTAAATAGTCCAATTATTTAGAAAATAAATGATTTCTCGCGAAAGAGACATCTAAAGATCATGCATTTATTTTATAAATTACATATAATTTACTTACCGTTCTGTTTTTGACAGAACTGAACGGTAAGTAATTACTTACCGACGCGTTTTTGCTTAGCAACCAGTAAATATAACCTACTGTTCTAAAACCAAGTATGGTAAACAATCCGAAATAGCATGGTCGTACAAAAAGTAATTTTAGACGAGTAGTGCAGAATAAAAGGAATTTTTAAAAGACAGTTGGCTAAAAATCGCAATGTTGGCCATGAAAGTGTCATAAATATATTAAAAAGTTTGGCGAGGCTTGCAGTTTGAAAAGCTGTCGAGATCTGGTCCTAAAAATGAATCCTCTAATCCAGGATGAGATAGTTAGGTGTTGAAGATTGTTAAACGTAAATCAATGTTGTCAGTACGCAACACTCCTTAAAAAGCAGAAACATCAATAGGAATGATTCAGCGAATAAAGAAAAAGTATAATTTGAAATCTTATAAAAAACAAAAAAATCTGAAAGGAACGAAAAACAATCTGTAGATGTAAGAAGACAGACAAGAAACCTGTATGACAACGTCTTAACAAGGAAAAACCAGTGTGTTATAGTGGACGATAAGACTTACTGCAAATTTGATTATAAAACATTGCCAATGCCCCAATTTTACACTATTGAGAAAAATGCATATGTGAGTAAAAAGGACAAGTCGATCTTCATGGAAAAATATGGGAAAAAGGTCTAGTATGGCAAGCCATATGAAATGCGGCATGAAATTTAGTCCCTTATTTACTCAAGAATATTTGAATGCAGATTTATACCGAAAAGAATGTTTCCAGAAAGACCGTCGCAAATGATTAAAAAGCATATGGTGCCTACTTTATTTTGGTCAGACCTAGCTGCATGTCATTATGCAGCGGCCACTAGGGAATGTTGTAAACAGCGTAAATTCAATTCTGACGAGAAAAAGCCTAATCCCCCAAAGTACCCTGAAGCGCGTTCTATTGAAGATATTGGACTATTATTAAACGACATCTTCAGAAAAACGATGAAGCTGCAACTAGCCTAGAAGATTAAAAAAAAATTGAATAAGCCCACCAGAGCAGTCACAAAGGAAGTCGTCCAAAGCTTAATAAGTAACCTAAAAAATAAAGTGAGATAACTGGCAAAATAATAATAATTTTTTATATTTCTGTAACTTATTAAATTTTCTAGATATTAAAGTGTTGTTTTATTATAAAATTATTAAAAGTATTGCATAATTATAAAAGGTATATGAGTCTGAAGGTGTCAACTTTCTTTTCGATACAGTCCTTAATGTAACCGGCTTCGTAGCTCTAATAATAACGGAGATAGCAATGGTGCGCCGATAACTGCGAACAGCCTGTATAGTACACAAACTCCAACAACTATATCTAAATATGGATATGACCGATCTTACAGTAACAAATCAGGTAATCCACGGGAAAAAAAACGATCCATATATAATATAACGAGCTTGTTCGGGGTTTATATCCTATTTACTTTAGAAATTGATCAACACAGGCGCCACTACGTGGTGGATCCGGGCGTATTCTACAGATTTAAGTGGTCCTTACAGCTGGCACTACCGCGCGGTGCAAATTTTAAGTTTAAGCGAAGAAAACACCTGACATAAATCAGCTTTCTTTAATTTCTTAATTTCAAGGTTCGTACCCATATTATAAATAATTATATTAGTTAAGGGAACGAAGCGATCAAGGTTCGAAGAACCGGTCTTATGCTAGTTATAATATATTTTACTAAAATCATGATTTGTATCCCAAAATAGTGATGTAAAATTTTTATATGACACGCAGGAATCAGGTGCGCACTAGATTGATCGTCCCTCATTTGTTAGTGTATTGGTTTTTTAGGTACCTACTACTACATATAAATTAATAATAAGTATTAATAATAAAAATGAATTGAAATTATATCATGATCGTAACTATAATAATTCAATACAACCGAGCTGTCAATTTTTGGCCAATTCTATCGTCTATCCGCCCCCTCTTCTGTTTACGAATTGTTAACATTCTACAAAAAGCTGAAACATTCCATTTAGCAACTAAACAAACGAATTATTTGTAAATATTATCTCAAAAAACAATTCATTTCGACACATAAACCAATTTATTAACTAGGTTTGCTATTGATTTAACATGACCTTCTGGAATCATTTAATTGAATTAAAACGTAATTAGTAAATATGATGCTACGTTGTTATTTATATATTGAAAAAGTTATTTAATTATTATTCTTACCGTGTTTTTATCCAAAATCTAGGAACACGCAACAAACACAAAAAGTTAAATGAGATGCGTGTGTATGTTTATTAAAAAATAACAAACTGCGTTATCTCTGAGCCGTGATAACCCCTAAAAATTGGGATACAAAACTATAAGGCTACAACTGAATTGCGATATAAATTGACACACTAAACTTCGGACGATGCACATCGATAAACATTTAACGTTTGGTCATACTGAAATATACATACAAACTGAATAAATTCCGTTTGTGTTAATGATTTTGTTTGTTGAACCCAGTACATGTACATACGTAGTGATGTACAATAACCGCACCTGAATTCGGATGTACATATATAATATAAGAGAGTATGAGTGAATTGTACTACATTATACATCGGTCAACAATAATACCTTTATGAAGTAACAACGAATGACTAATACAGATTAGGATGCCCGGATGTATGATTTTTTAACGTAAAAAATTGCAACCTATTCGTAATTTTATATGCTTTTACCAAACATTAAAATTTGTTTCCTATACTTAGTTATTAGACCATTTTAATAATAGTAAACATTATGTATTTGTTAATTGCGGATCCTAAATAGTTCAGCAACCTTAACTGGCAATGGTTTAATTTATTTAAAATTGCTGCTTTGTCGATTTTAGTATGACAGCGAAATACACATTAAAAGCCGATTTCAGAATGTGCTAATACACCTCTGTCATTACGTTCTTTAAGGTCCAAGTGTACCCCAAAAGCGGGTCTTGTTTGTTTTATAAATAATATAATAATGTGATTAAACTTTGGTTTTAAATTAATACTCTAGGAATGTTAAAAACTTGCTTACCTAACTTGTTTTGAAAATGATGTTTAGTAATTAAATTATTTCACATGTTTTACGTGAAAGATTAATTTTAGAAAACTGTACAATCAAACCTAACCAAAAAATACCATTTTTTGGCAAAAAGCAGGTTTTTTGGCAATAATTTAGTCGATAGACAAAACAAAAGAAACAAAATAGTAATCAGAAACAAATGAATCAAAAACATGAGCTAGTTATTTGCACATTGAATACAAGAACATTAAAAGAAGATGAGAAGCTACTAGAATTAGAAAAAGCACTAAAATTTATCAAGTATGACATCCTGGGTTTGGCAGAAGTGAGATTAGGAGAACATCTAGAGCAACGGACAAATGGATATCTATTTTACTATTATGGTACCGAAAAAGGTCAAGCGGGAGAGGTTTCTATATTGAAACGCTCTTTTTAAAATAATAACAAAAATTCTGTTTAATCGTCCAATAACAAGCGGAATATTATTTACATACACTAATTTAATCTTAACTAATTATTTAACACTATAATTATAAACTGTTTACGAACTTAAATGGTAGATATTTAGAAACTTATTTAAGGACTATTTATTTATTATTACAACATGTATTAAACATTTATTTCTTCACTAATATTTGACAACTAATTACAGAAAGCACATCTATTGAATTCACCGGTTGGACACTAATTGATTCCTTTCTATGGTGTTGTGTTTATATGGGATTCCATATAAATGTGAAATAATCTCGAATATTGTAGATGCGCCGGGTATCTTCTATCATGTTCGTCGCGGCGTATAGGGGGTTTTCCCATTCGTTACAAGATAAATCAAAGAATAGCAGCCCATGTAATCGAGAAAAAAAGTAATTCAGACAGAATAGCTATTTTAAAATTAAATTTAAAAAATTATAGTAATAATACAAGTATACAGCCCAGCTGAAAATGCATCGGACGAAGAAATTGAAAAATTATTACGATGACTTATTTAATTTAACAACTGAATACATAATACAGACGTTGTAATTATCATTAGAGATTTTAATGCCAAAATAGGAAAAATAGAAATTGGTGAAGAAATACCCGGGGACCATACAGCTGTGTCTGTAGAAATAAACGGGGAACCAAACTTATCGAGTTTGCAGCAAGCACCAACATGGTAATTACTAACACACTCCTTAAAAGAAGAAAAGGCCGAAGATGGACCTGGATATCTCCCAATGGAGTATATCAAAACGAAATCGATCTCGTTCTGATAAACACTAAGAATCTAGTTCAAACCACAGAAGTGCTCAACAGATTCAAGTTTACATTAGATCACAGACTAGTACGATCATTCCTGAAAATCACTTGGAAACCTAACAGACTAAACAAACTTACCATTATCAAACCAGCAATAGTGGATCAAAAAGAAATAGATATGCAATATACGAGAAAAGTACAATGCATTAGAACAAAAAATACAAACAACAATTAAGTCATTAAACAAGAAACGTGGAACTCCAAAGGGTGGAATTAATTTTAGGGAAATCTTCATGGTACATCTTCTGTAATATTTCCTTCATACAACATATTTTAAACTTTCACCCCTCTATTTCTTCCCATCTCTTTCCCGCACTCTACTTAACACTTTTTACTCTTCCACTCCTTCTTTCACCCTCCCTCTCCCCCATCTACGAGCTCACCCTTTTTTTCCCACCCTATCTTCCTCCATCCTTTCCTCTCACACTCCCTCTTATACTCTGCCCTCCTTCTCTTCCCTTCCAGCCTTTGCTTCTATCTTTCTCCTTCGCTCTTTTTCTTTCTCCTCCTTTCACTTCCCCCTTCTTTCTCTCTCCTTCATCACTCCTTCCTTCTTTCTCTCTTCCCCTTTCACTCTCTTTCTTTTTCTACAGCCCACTCTACCATTTTTATTTTTCCCGCTCTACCTCTCGCTCTGTTCTCCCTCCCCCTTCTTTCTCTCTCACCCCAACTCTCTATCCCGTTTCCTCCCTTCCTCGTTCTTTTATTTCACCCCTTTTACTTTCTTCCTCCATTCTTTCCTCTCAGTCCCCCTCTCATACCTTACCCTCCCTCTTGTCCCTCTCCCCTCTCTTTTCCCCTACCTAACTGCCTATGTCCCTCTGCCTTCGCCCTCATGCCTTCTCACTACCTGCCTCTGTCTCTACATCCCTCTCTCTCACTCACGTAGCACCCAAATCCCCATTGAAGTCTAACACTATCCTTTAACAAAAAACTTCTCACAAGAAACTTGCTTACTAATTCAGCAGAGGAAAAATCTAAAAGGAACTAGAAACCTGTCTTTATCAAGTAAAATTTTGTGAAATTAGCAAAGCCATTAAAAGAGCAATAAGAAGTGATAAAAGAAACTACGAAAATCAGTTAATAGAAAAGCTTATCAGAATCCAACTTAACGAGAAAACTGTACAAAGAATTTAATAATGGGAAGATAAAAATTCATAAAAGATAAGAGATCCAAATAGCAAGAAGATATGAACTGTTAAAAGGGACATAAACAATGCAATAACAACCTTCTATAAGAATATGTATAGTTTAAATTTAAAAGAGACAAAAAAGCAAGATATGAGGAAGAAAGTATCAGAAATACCTATAATTCAAAGATCCGAATCAAGAAGAAATATAACCAAATTGAAAAATGAAAAAACAACAGGAACAGATAACATGCCAAATGAATTCATCAGAAAAAGGGTAGAAAATATTATAGACGACCTGTAGAATATATACAACGACATAATAAAAACAGAAAAGATCCCAAGTCAGTGGTACACAACAGCAATGATGCTTATATCCAAGAAAGGAGACGTCTATGATATAAACAACTACAGACCAATATCATTAATGTCAACGCTCTACAAACTGCTCGCTAACATACTACAAGCACCAGAATCTATGTATACAATATTAGACAGTTAACAGCCGTATGAGCAAGCTTCCATTCCGTTCCATTCTACCATAGATCGCTTACATCCAATCAATCAAGCCCTAGAGAAGAGTACAGAACTCCAAATAATCATAATAATAATTGCTACAACCATTCACCTGTGAAACAAGCCCCAGAAGCTATGAAGCTTGTGCGGGAGGGAGGGGATGATTATTAGCATTACTCAACGTGCGGCTGCAGCCGACTTGCAAATGGAACAGCGCAAATCCCACATTTGTGTCACAGTGCAGAAAACTTTAACCAGGTCTCCCGATATCACTGACAGGGTACTACCAAGGCTGTCAAATGAAAATATATATAGCCCTTAGCCCTAATAGACTTCAATAAGGCTTTCGATTGATCTTAATTTATTCTTTAAAACTTTAGAAAAACAAGGATTACCTTCTAAATACACCAGAATAACCCAAAATATCTACAAAACAGCAAAGAATATATGAAATTAGAAACAAAAGGGAACACCTTTCCAATTGAAAGAGGGGTCAAACAAGGTGACCTACTGTCACCAATCATATTTAATGCAATACTACACGAAATATTTGAAGAACTAAATTGGCAAAACAAGGGAATCAACTTTAATGGTAAACACCTTATCAACCTGAGGTTTGCTGATGATGTAGTGATTTTTGCAAGCAACAATTCGCAACTTGAGACCATGTTACATCAATTTAATATTGCAAGTAGAAAGGCAGGTTTAGAAATTAATTTTAGTAGAACCTGCATATTGTCTAACAGCAACGAAGAAACGATCAAAATAGAAAATTTGGAAATCCAATATGTGCAAAAACGTACGTTTAACGTACGAGGAAGAAATTAACAGAAGAATTAGTTTAGGATGGAAGAACTTCTGAAGACATAAAGAAATTTGGTAAGGAACACGAAGTATAAAGAAAAAAGGATTTAGAACATGTATAATGTTCTACCCGGTACAGATTCCACTGTCGCAACCCAAGTGACGCTGGAATAGACATTCATATGAAAGTTACGTGCCTCTAATTCTTTTTTCATGCCACAGTTAATATATTCCAAAGCGATGCTCAATGGCATGTAATATTTTACATGCCCCGCGGTATATCTTTGGCACGTTAAAATAACCTTCACGTGCTTTTGATGGGTGTGTAAATAATTGAACACATGTAATTTATAAATTCCTTACACTTTCTCATTCTTCGTCATTTCGTCTCATTTTTAGTGCGATGGAAAGAGGTGCAAGATTTATTCTTATCGTAATTAAAAAAAAAATTAAATTTGATCAATTCTGGTGCTTCAATTTCAATTCAGGATTTTTGTGTATATTAACTATATAACCCAAACAGTGACAATTTGGAACTAGAACGTCCATTTATTTACTATTAGTTATGTTACACGTTTGTTGCCTGTGTTTACTAATAATTATTTATATAAAGATATTATTGTAAGATAATTAATTATCTTAATTATTTTTCCTTTGAGTTAATTAATAAGGTATTATAATAATAATTAAGTATTGTAGTATGGTGTGTTCTCGCGTGTTCGTATGGTCAAGCTAGACCGCGATAAAGCGAATGTGTTTCGGTGTGCCTCCCGAGTGAAGTGTAATACGTTTTTGATAATATTTTTTGTTTAAGTTGTTCTGGTTTTATACTAATAAGTTGAAACAAAGAACACGTTTTTTTTCGACTACACAGTTGTTACAGGATTTTTAAATTAATATTTTAGTATTCACATACTGTTACGAAGAGATATAGCTGTTGTAAATAATAAGCAATGCTCCAAGTTTGGGAGACAATAGTTATGTTATTTAAGCTCTCAAATAGTTATTTAGGAAAGGCCTAAATAAAACGATGATGATTGATAAAAATTGCTAACTTGTTAAAATTGAATTAAAATTGAGAGCAGCAACAAATACATAAAACAGATTTTGGCAAAAGTACAGTGAAGATATGAGCAAAATATAAACCACTTATCTTTTACCATTAAAGAAAAATGCACCGGCTAACTAAATTGTTTGTGAAAGTAAGTTCTTTACAAGAATGAGACTTGTCAATGCGCGTCGCTTTAATAGGGCACTAAATAATATAGATCTAGAAAACATTATTAATTCCACACTCAAATAAAATGATAAACCAGAAGGAACTTTTAAAATGTTCGAATGGCAAATTTTATTCAACAGACGCTTAAAAATTAAAACCGCTTAAAATTAATAAAATAAACAGAAATTTGGATATCATTAAAGAATGAAAGAAACATGATTATAAGACAGTATAATTCCCTTTGTCTTGTTAATTAATATTTCTATCATTAGTAGGACTACTTTAAAATCTAAATAATTACCTTACATAAAGTACAAAATTCAAAATTTTGGAGCCTTGAATGATTTACCAAATTGAATTAGTAGTAAACTATTCAATGTAACAAAGTCTTCATGTTTCCATATGATTCAGAATGAAAAAGATTGACATTCCACAAAATTCTTGGATTATAAATTAAAGTTGAATTATAAACGCCAGCTGTAGTTGGCCAGTATAACCAGTAAAAACTGGTTATTTTTCTAGTGGAATGCACTAAATTAGTAACTATATTTAGTGGGAAACAATTGAATTAATTTGTTACTAAAACTATATAACCATATTGTTATTAAAAATTAATCGTTTGAAGAAATATTATAGTTGGGTGGAGAAAGTCTTCCTCTTTTCAATGGCGCTAAATACTTATGCTAACATGCAATAATAATCTCAAGATTGAATGGCAATCAAATCAATCTTCCATTGCATACAAATTTTCATTAAAATATGAAATAATTAAAACCACCGTTACTTCCTTTTCTGATTACAAATTCCTTCCTTAGAACTTATAAAACAATTTTTACACAAATTTTGATATCCAGACTCCTAACTAATAACTAATTTACATATTTTCAGAATACTATGGTTTAATCGCAGTAATTTTTGTCTTTCAAATGCCCAGATCTTCTACAATAAATGATCCCTATATTGGCATTTATGTCTCAATTTTGCTCAAGAATTTGCTTGACAAAACCACAATAAAATATTTAAGTTCAAAGACTTCTTGTTTTTTACCATACTCTTAATCTGTTTTAGGTGAAAACCAGCCTTGAAATGACTTTAATACCTATTTACGTGCAAATCTTAAGTAACGATTGAAAATCGTCAGCTGATAAAAAGAAAAATTACTAAAATTTAGAAAAAGAAATAGAAAAATCAACTTTAAAATTATCCGTTTTCTACCTAGTGTGTCATATTGTGATTCTTCATCATTATTGAAACATATTTATTTAAATCTTTAATAGGAAAATAATGCAAATTCGGTTTGCCTATAAGTTTTGCAACCCATATAGCATGTATGTAAATATTGTTGCTTACATCTTCTATTGACATGTTAATAACATGACAATGCGTTTTTGTTAAATAAACTATTTTGAATTAATATTATTTGCACATTATTTGAGAATGGAATTCTTTTAATTCCAAAATGAAGAAAATATATAATGGCATGTAATAAATGCATCCCACTTTGGCAAGTAGAAAGAATGCAAAAAAGACGGACATTTAATCTGTATGTCACGCGAAAATTACATCTTTTTTACGTACTACCTTTTTGTTTCCTTGAAATTCTGATGATATAAGTTGCGGCATGAGAAATTTACGTAATTTTCATGTAATATCGCTACTTGGGAAGAGTGTTTTCCATGATTTTAATGAGTTTTAGAGCAATGATAAATCTAGACTAAATTGAAACATACAAATAGAAAATATATATATATATATAAAAAATAAAAACTATATTGTAAAAAGTAAAGTTATATCAACAAACGTCTTATCTAATAAAATATAAAAATGCTTTTTATATTCTTCCAGTTCACGAACCCCCACCACATATTGATTTCTTGATGTACTGCTTTCCAATTTCAAAAATCTGGTCAAGTTAATTATAACATTTTAAGGTCTTTCATCAATGCGAGCAAGTCTACATTGTAGCTACTAACAATAACTTTCAATATGCTTTTTCAGAGCTCTTAGAATCTTTGAAATGTTGATCTGTAATTTATATACATACCTTTAGGATTATTGATTGGGATTAGTTACACACCGAGGAATGGAATAGAGGAACACTAACTAAACAGTATACACATCTATTAAAGTTTGTTACACATTTAACTAAGTTTTTCCTGTGCAAAATTCCAAATGATGCAGACAGGAACAGGAAGCTTAAATGTCAAGGTGATACGGGTGCTTGCCAATACGTACTGCAAAGAAAAAAACAACAATAAATTGAATTAACTAGACTTGTGAACTTGTAAAATCCGAATCTTTTTCCATGGTGTTTAATCTTAATTTACATAAAATATCAAACTAGGACACGAAAATCTACTTTAAAGCCTAAAAACCGATTTTTATCTTTGAAAAATTGGTATATTTTTTCTCTTGCCTTTATTGTAGTTGTACTTGCGTGCTGTTTATGTTCGAATAACTTTAACATAATCCCACTAAAGTAATTCAGTAAGGGTTACTTAATCCACGGGGGCGGTTACCGAACATTCGCACGGTCACGTGCTTGGATTATTCTAAACAGCCTATCAATCAGTTTGACAAGTGGCGTATGTTTAGTTCAGCAGCTCCCTGTTTTACCATGACTTTTTTGCACTTGCATTATTATATATTATTCACTTGCAGTTTCTTTTGAAGTAAAGTTTAAAATAGAAATTAGAATTTAATGAAATAATCTTATTCCTGACAGTTATAATAAATGGCTCAAAGTTAAACAGTGAAGGAGATTCGTTAATCATTAGACTTTAGACGGTTGAGGATTATATAATATAGGATTTTAGGGCATCATCTCTCTCTCCAAATTACTTATTCATTTTCGTGGTCCCAAAGATGCGTTAAAATTAGAAGAAGCACCATTGGGAAACAAAGTGTGCTATGAATATAGCTGAGTGCACATTAGAGCGGCGCAACAGGAAATAGGCCGGAGATGAAACTGCGGCGTCATTTCCTGTAGGCGCCTCGAGCGGCGTGTCTTCGCCATCAGAGGCGCTTGCTTTCTGATTATTATAAGCGTCAACTCTAATTCTTGCTTTATTTTCTATATTTGCATCTTAAACCACGTTTTGCACGAATATAATACCAAGTCTCTTAGTCTCTGTTTTATTTTTAAACAGAAAACCGCAAAACACATTTAAAAATGACAAGCGGCAATTAAAAGAACCCTCTTTTGTAATCTCTTCTTATTAAATTACTTTTGTGGTCTTGTGGAAATAAAATTTAAATATGGCCTCCACAATTTATTTCAAAGTAAATCCCATATAAAACATTAATCAGGATTTAAAATTTGATACTCGTGGGAAAATAACGTGGAAAAGTAACGCCCAGAAATGGTCTAGTAAAGTGTGAAAACTTTTTATTAAATTAACAGCACTGATCGATACAGTAAAACTTTTATTATTACCTCCAAATAATTTTAAAATTTGTATATATTATTAATGCAGATTAAGAAGGTTGGAATAGGAAGTGATATTAGCCTTCTGACAAAATCTCTGAGTCGTTTATAATAAAAGGGCACCCTATGCCTCCCCCTAAAAGTCATATAAATAGCAGATTAAGTGACCGACTTGTGTTGGTCGCGTGACGCGCGAATGTTAGCAAAGGGAGTCAGTTCTGTGACGCTTAGTCGCAACACGGATAGGGATTAAGGTGGAGAGTGATAACAATAACATATTGTTAGGATCAATAGTATGTATGTCTGGTAATTCACATACAAATGTTCATACAAGCTCAATACAAATTATTCTAATGTGACTGTGCACTTTAAAAACTTTTCCATAACGGAAGAAGTAATTATTGGATACAAACAAATGTATTCGTATTTTCTTATTCCTAGTTTAGAAGAAACAAAAAGTTGCTCTTTCTATTTTGCGTTAACAATAGATCCATTGTTGTTCAATAATAGAAGCTATTATTAAATTATTTCTGTTTAAGATTGGTAACATTTATTTTCTACTGCGTAACGCATCTGAAATTTTCAAATTTTATAACGAAAACTTCTCGACCGGTGCAATCAAACAGTAACCTTAATAGTATTAATTAAGTGCGGCCAAAGTCTGCTACAAAATTAACAGCCGCCGTCCAACTCCACATAAGAAAACAGAAACAAAACAGAATTTTTAGTTTTATTTATATACTTATACTCAGAAACAGTGTAATAAAGATAAATAAATTAATAACTTATAGTCAATGATTTATCGATTCATACACAACTAGAAAACAAATGTTATATCCATTGTCTATTTTGAATAATAAATCATAAAGACTAATACATAAGTTACCAATATGGAAGCTGTACTTTCGAATACTTTTTCTGCAGAAAAGGAAGCCATTGATGTGTTTAATCACACAAAAGTGAAATATTTACAATTATTACAGTGGGTAAAAAATAAAAGCAGTAGTGGCAAGCAAAAAGTGCTATTTGTCTTTCTCCTGGTGTTAATAAGGTCCCTAAGTAACCAGTCAGAATGAACAACTTTGAGCTGGTTAAATGGTTTGTTTTCTAGTTTTTTCGGTCCGTTGTTTACAAGACAAGAGAAGTTTATAAAAAAATCCCAAGAAAATTCTACAGTTTACCAAACGGTTTTCACAAACCCAAGCAGCGTCTAAGTAGCAGTAACTGAGATCAGAACTTTGATTGAGTAATTGTTAGATACTATTTATTAGAACGGTACTGCCACTTAGTATAATTAGTTTAAAGTTATTGCAACTTCAAAGTAGTATTATAATTGTAGCAGTAACTTCTTCGAAACTGCTTTAAAATTTTTAAAACTTTAAAATGGTACTGAAAGTTCCCTGTCTTAAACCATTGCTTAACCCTTAAAGTAACGGTACTTTGCAGTAGTATTGAAAGCTATTTGCTTTGTTTTGCTACCTAAGAAAATCACTTTAAGATAATGTTTACTACTTTTTTGCATCAGAATTACTACAAAGTTTCAGTTACTACCAAAAATAACAACGAAGTGAAAGTGACTTCTAGGAGAGGCAATCCAAACTAATGTGGTTGCTGTGCGCAAACATTCCTGTCGGCGCCATAAAATCACAATTTGACAGACTATACACATTACCTAACAAACTGGTCTAATCGATCCAAATCATGATGTCCGCTATCGGCAAATGTTTCCGTCGGCGCTACGAAAACACCATTTAATTGCAATTGGATTGCGTAATAGATGCATATCTGCTGTAGGTTAGTTTGGAATTTGGATGTTAATTGTGTTTTTGCATTGGTAGTAGTACAAGGGTGAAGTATATTACCCTTTTTTTTTGGTTGCCACAACCTTAAAATATGCCATATCTAATTATTATGTACTAGTGGTATAAAACATATGACGTTCATGTACATGGTTCATCGTAAGGTTGGGAACTTTGCAGTGGCATTAGGAACTAGAAAGTAGTTACGAAAACGTTGACGTCGTTTTATAGTAAAATCCACTTAAAAGTTCCAAAATTTCTTAACTTATTTTATACTTAGGGGTAACAACTTTAAAGTAGAAATTCTTTAGTTTAGTTAGTAGAAACTTTAGACACGCATTTTACAGTGAATACTACTTGATTTTTTTATTTTTCGTAAACTACGCCATATTTACCTGTAAAATGTTGGAAGCCATTCATCATTTTGCAATTTGTTATGATTATTAATCGATGTTTTAGTATAATCTTCAATAAAAATAACGAATTGGTGACAAACTGTGCTTTGGGCAAATATTTCCGTCAGCGCCACAAAACATCATTTGATTGGTAGTTGGATTGCTTAATAGATGCATATCTGCTGTAGGTTAGTTTGGAATTTGGATGTTAATTGTGTTTTTGCACTGGTAGTAGTTGAAACTAATACAAAATATTATTTGCTTCCATTTATATGGAACAGGGGTGAGGTATATTACCCTATTTTTCGGTTGCCATAACCTTAAAATATGCCATATCTAATGATTATGTAGTAGTAGTAGGTATAAAACATATGATGTTCATGTACATGGTTAAATGTGAAGTTAAACGTTTTTAAAGTTTCAATGGGAACTTTGCAGTGACATTAGGAACTAGAAAGTGGTTACGAAAGGGTTGACGTCGTTTTATAGTAAAAGCCACTTAAAAGTTCCAGAATCTTTTAACTTATTTTATACTAAGGGGTAACAGCAACTTTGAAGTAGAATTTGCTTAGTTTAGTTAGTAGAAACTACTTTAAAATGATTTTTCGTAAACTACGCCATATTTACCTGTAAAATGTAAAATAAAATGTAAAATTTGTTATGATTGTTAATCGATGTTTTAGTATAATCTTCATCTTCAATAAAAGAGACATTTTTTGGTGCAAGGTTTGTTTTTATTTTTCGATCTATCAGCATCACATTTAACAGAAAAGTTGCAACGGTTTATAATTGTAGTATACTAGAATGCCAAAATAATCAATTGCAAATCAAATAGTAATCCATTTTATGACACGATCGCAGCTTTAGTAAAGAAAAGTGATAGTAAAATATTTTTTAAGTTGCAAGAAAAAGAAAGTTTAAGAAAAAGATAACGACTACGCAACACGATGTGTCAAGGCAAAAATAAGTTTCACGCAAGTAGCAATAACTACGCTGCCACGTTCCCGCTACGTAACCTAAACGTAGCTGAACAAGTTCCATACGGGCCACTGCAACGTATCTGCTACCCAAGCATTGTTCCCCATATTGGTTCCAGGCACGTAATAAAACCGAAGCAACTACGTGCTTGCAAATAGTGGCAAAAACTTAATAGTTCCACCGGTAGTTGCAGGTACGTAACCAGGCGCGTGCTGGGTCAATTTTAGGTCCCGGGAAAATAATCCTTAGAGGGCCCCACCTCCCCACATCGGTTAGTTTTTTAAGGATAATTTATTTATTTAGATTAATTATTAGACATTTTAAACTAATCAAGGCATTTAATAAGTTTATTAGGTACTAAATACCAGGAGCGCAAAGGTCATCACCCTAGAGTCACTACATCTAGTTACCTAGGTCGCGCTGGAAGAAGCGCGAAATTGTCCATTATTTGTATCTGATTGTATTTAAATCCACGTTTAATTTAAAAAGTTTTTCTAATTCTGAAAGTTCAAACCTCTAATATGTCAAATACGTAAAACGTGGTTTTAATTTGTCCATTATTAAAAATCACCCTTCGCTGCCCCAATATGGCGGCGTTTTGCGGTACTCTAATCGAACAGCGCGGCCTAAGTGACTAGATGTAGTGATTCTACATCACCCTATCTGAAGACACTCTCATTTTTCCAAATGACATCTTATGTCATCGCGACATTGACATTTGTGAAGTAAACAGAATCAGAATACACGTAGACAAACCATGAATCACTGTACTGTAATGATCACCGGTGCTTTGGATAATTTGTAGATCCAAGACAACGAATGTAGACAGAGAGAAAATAATTCAAAAAACCAAATAGTTCAAGTATTCATTTATTCCGCCCCCCCCAAAAAAAACAAGGTGAAGAAATAAATGTAATGATCACCTATAATTTGATAAATATAATATGATAAATGGATAATTTGTAGATCCAAGACAACGAATGTAAACCTAGCGAAAATAATTCAAAAACGAAATAGTTCAAGCATTCATTCTCGCCCTAAGAAGTAAAAAAATAAAGCTTTTATTAACCACAAACAGTCTTTCATTCATCAAAAACGCAGAAGATATTGCAATACTCCTCAAGAATGCGGAATAATTGTGTCAGTGTTTTTGACAAATAATCGGTCGGTGGTTTTGACTCAACGTGAACTTCGTCGTCGATTCCCTGGTCATGTGGCACCAAGTAAGCAAAAACTGTGGCGTTTAGCAGCTCGTCTCGAGGAGACTGGCTCAACGCGGAACCGTAGCAGAGGTGTCCGGCCTCGGAGCAGCCGCCCAACCGAGAATATCGCTGCTGTGGCTGCAGATGTCCAAGAGGACCCTCAAACATCAACCAGACGACGGGTCACGCAATTGGGCATTAATAGACGGTCTTTACAGCGAATTTTGGGGATGTTTCCGTATAAAGTGCAAACAGTGCATCAGCTAATGTGTCTGCCAATCGCGTGTAAATTACAGCCAAGCCCTCCTAAACCTCGACCGCGATGAGAATAATTTTCCATTGAAAATCATCAGGAGCGACGAGGCGTATTTCCACCTATGCGAATACGTGAATAGGCAAAACTATCTCTTCTAGGACACTGAAAATCGACGTGTAATGCACGAGTCATTACATCCTCTGAAAGTCACTGTTTGGTGCAGTGTTTACCGAGGAAAGGTGATTGGCTTATATTTTTTCGAGGACGGAGACGGCAACACTATTACTATGACTGGTGAGTACTACAGAACCGTGATCAACGACTTGTTGCTGCCGCAAATTCCAGCAGGACGATGCAACCGCACACACAGCATGCGCGACAGTGGACATTCTGAAGCAAGCGTTTCCCGGCCTCTTAATCTCTCGCTTTGGTGATTTGCACTGGCCCGCAAGATCAACCGATTTGACCGTTCCAGGTTTTTCTTTGTAGGTCTTTGAAGTCACAAGTCTATACGATTAAGCCACAGACCTCAGCGGCTCTAGAGGAGAGCAACCGACAAGAAGTAGAGAGTTTTTCGCCAGAAGTTTAGAGAGAAGTCATGGAAAATACTGTAAAACGAGCCCGAATGTGCATCAACTCTGGCAGCGGACAATTCACCGATATTATCTTCGCGACTTAATGTAAAAATATTTAAGCGTCTAAATAAACAGGGCCAATTATTTTTATTATTTATTACAAACAAAGTTATTGCCTTAGGAAATCGAATGAGGACTTTTGCGCCACCTAGTACGTATATGTCTACATTATTCGATTATTCAACTAAACATTTGAACAAACGTGAAACATAAATGAATATTTAACAAATATACTAATATAAAAATATTCGTTTCTAAAGTATGAGCAAAAAGTAACTCCATCAAAGCCGCCTTTGGGATTTTGAAGTTATGTGTATTATAACACCAGAAAATTATACAAAATAATTCCTCCTTAGTCCTTAAGGTAAGTACTCACAGCAGCGGATCCGCAGGCGGATGTCATACGATTGGTCAGTTTGAGTCAAGTCGACTTAAACCGACCACAGTGACAGTTGTTAAAATCTTGTGGTGTCATAATACACATGAGTTCAAAATTGCAAAAGCACCTTTGATGGAGTTGCTTTTTGCTCATACTATACATTAAATATTAAGAATATTTAATTGTTGGTAATTTAAATTCAGCCGTGTGGTATGGCCCTTCGAGACAATTTTATAAAGGCCCACCGGGAAACTCCCGGTGGGCCAGCACGCGCCTGTACGTAACGATGACTAAAGGTAAGTACTCACAGCAGCGGATATGCAGGCGGATGTCATACGAGTGGTCGGTTTGAGTCAAATCGACTCAATCCGACCAATCGTATGACATCCGCCTGCGGATCCACTGCTGTGAGTACTTAGCTTAAAAATGCTGCTTGGGAATAAACCAAGGCCTACCGATCAGGTTTACAGCCCCGAGGAGTTGCCCCCCCCCCAAAGTATAATCTTTCAAACATTTTTGTTCCATTCGTTTTCCCACATAAGTCTAACCAGAAATCTCGTTTGCCCATTAATAGAAAGAAATTGGTTAAAAAACCGGGGGGCTATTTCACGATAGGTCCCTAAATTGTGAAATTTTGTATACTATCAATCGTTTGCCCATCGATTAAGTTCGTTTGCCCACCCTTAGTTTGAATACGATAAATACCCACAGGAAAACAATTATAAGCCAGATAAATATGTATTTTCGCCATAACTTCGAATCTAACTGATGAACAAACGTGTGCTTACAATGGGCAAACGATTAGTAAAGTAAATTCAAAAATTGGGATCCTGTCAAATAAATCGATCCCCTACAAATATTCTTTAGTATGATATCTCTATGTATATACTAAAATCCAAAATTTGTTTACTAGTATGTTTGTTTCGGCCTCTGTAAGTCCTCCCCACACCAAAACCACCTATATGGTTATACTCAACATGAACCAGAGGGTTAAAATGAAAGGGCATGGCAGGCGTGGCTTCATGTTAGAAAGCGTAGTACTAGATGGTTTAGTCACTATGTTTGTTTCTTTATACATTCGGGCTCTATGAAACCAACTATGCGGTTAGACTAATATATTTGGGTCGCAGGTGTGGTTACATGTTAGTGGGCGTGGCGAATTAGTTTGTCCCTTTATCGTTTCACCCCCAAACCATACATTTTATGGAACTAGGGCCTGGTGAGCTTTACTTTATGTTATTGGGCGTACTAAGTAACCCGATCTTCTATGGGAGTCAATAACAAGCATACAAGGACAACAAATGATTTTAATCAGACCTATATAGTTTCTTCGTTTAGTGAACTTATTTTTAATACAAATTATATTATATTAACCCCGAAAGAAATAATCTCAGCCACGAGACAATGTATTCAATTAAAATTTCTAGAATTAACCACCAGTATTTTCATAACATTTTGCTAGGCATTTCTAGCAATTTTTTGAGTTTTTTGCGTTTCATGGGCTTATAGGAAATAATGAAGAATTTCAGAACTTTCATTTTGTAGCCGAAAAATCTAAAATATTTCCAGTAAGTAGGTCAATAAAGATCATTAAACATATTTTTTGTCATGAAATATTTTTTAAGAAATGCCAAACTCTACCTGTTCTTTTAAGTTGTGTTTCCTATGATTGGCCAAATACTTACCAAATTTAAAAATTCTAAGTTCTATGTAAAAGAATTTCAAAATAGTCCACTGACAAAGGTTTGTTTTGAATGAATAGCTGTGTATATGCACAGAGCTACTGCAACCTTGGCACCAAAGTCAAAACGTTTTTTTCCTGGGAGTGCATGCTTCCGAAACGTGTTCTCCCCGGCATATGGAGACCATTCCAAATGTTCCAATATTCTAAAACCTCTCTTTTTTGGTTTATTGTCTTCTTGAATCATCTTTGCCTTCCTTATAAGAAACCATCATTTTGTTAGCAGAATTTCTGACTTCAGGTTCAATTTTGCAATTCGTTTCAAATAATCGAACTTTGAAATAACTGTCAGCATTCGTATCTTCGTATTATTGATAGAATGGAGACTGCTATGGTTTGCTAGATACTCTTTTAGGAATATTATGCCAGCAATTGAAGCTTAACGTGTTTCTTAGTCCAGTAGTGGGACGCGCTAATAAATATAGATGGCGTTGTACAGCAACAAAATTAAATAATGACGTCGATATGCGGTGGGTGATCATAGTATATGCAACCAATGAGATGTATGCTTTAGTTGTTACATAACCTTCAAACGTTGTAGTTTGACAATTATCCTACCGCATAATTAGATTTAATAAAATTCCGCTAGAATGCAGGTGAAGCTTTGGCGCGTCACAATATCCTGTAACATATTCACAACACCCATTATAAATTATATCAAATAATCTTGAATTTCATTAAAATTAAAATCGACACATTTAGCGTACTCTTGCGTAGAATATATTATATTGTAACGAATGGGAAAACCCCCTGTACGTCGCAAAGAACATACTAGAAGATTCGAGATATATAACACATCGGCGGACGAGGTACAATACACGAGTATGTTCCAACGTTTTCTAGAACGTTTATATGGGAGATATAAATCGTCGTTGCGGATAGAACAGAATCAATTAGTGTTCAACCGGTGAATTGAATAAATGTGCTTTGTGTAATTAGTAGTCAAGTATTAGTGAATAAATAAATGTTTAATAAATATTGTAATAATAAATAAATAGTACTTAAACAAGTTTCTAAATATCTAGCATTTAAGTTCGCTAACAGTTTATAATTATAGTGTTAAATAATTAGTTAAGATTAAATTAGTGTATGTAAATAATATTTCTCTTATTAATGGACGATTAAACAGCATTTTTGTTATTATTTTAAAAAGAACAGTACAATACTAATCTGATACACTATCAGGTTTACAATGTTACCACTGAATTCCCTCCCACGATTTTCCTCATTGAATACTAAAAACGAATAACCAAAACTATGTACCAAGCTTGGCAACGTATCACATTAACATTGCCAAGTTAAGAGTTCAGTAATTATCTGATGTGGTTTTAGCCGATCCCTCAATTTTTTTGGTTCATATTCGGGGCCCGTTTTGTTACTATGAATTTTAAATGTGACTATTTAGTATAACAAGTAGTAGTTTTACAAGATTATTTATAAGTAAAAAAGTTCATGGAAACAAAATAATAGATAAAAAGATGACCTAAAGCATGTCAACACGTAAAATTGGCTTCTGCTTAATAATTTCACCTAATGAATTTACGTTTAGCATAGAAGGTAATTATAATATAAAAGCAAATCCGGGATGATGACATAAATGAGGTTAAATCTAATACAGCTCATCGTAGATGTTAGACAGTATAGAGAATAGAGAAGGATCCCCCATCTCAGAACCGTTTTAACTAAGACGGAATCCTTCCTTATCAGCGGGCGGCAGAAATTGTCACGGCCCCTGTCATATCACAGCCCTTTCTAGGGGTGTTGTTTATCTGGGGGCCGGCAATTGGTTATCGGATTAGCGTTATCTTAACGATATAGTCGCTCACCCGCTATCGTCTCATGTTTATCCTTTACATAACACCCACCCTCACCCATTCGATGAATATATTTATCTTATAGGAAAGAACGAATGTAGGGTGTTTCGTAAAGCAATGGCTTTTTAAATGGATTTGTGAAGTGTCTTGTTTTCTATCCTTTCTTTTTATTTGGACTCCTTCGTTTATTAAGGATCATATAAAAAGTGTTTTGAGAAATTGATGACCATTATCAGCTTGAAGTTAGGGTGTTGTTGTTATTGTTACCTGAAGGATCTGAATCTATTATGTTTTTTTTTTGGTGGTGGATTTAAAATTGATACATTTTTTAATATAACCTAAATAATCATAAATAGTGGGCGAGAGAATGTGACAAGTGACAGAGTTGAATGTTACCCCCCTTTGATGCGTATTATTATGGAAACCCCATGATCCCGGTAGCAGACTTGGTCTGTACATAAATCAACCTTTTATTAGTAGCAATGCAGGTATATCTGCTGTCTTGTTAATATGAGAGGTGATAATTCCACCAAAGTTTTGCTATTTATTTTCAAATTAAATGGCATAATATAATTTCTATTTGAAGGGGGGAGGGTGGTGAATACGAGGAACAATAGTCTACTCCACGACAACTCATAAATTTTAAATTTTCAAAACAGTTCTGGCTTCGTTTTTAAATATTTAACGCGGTAGTGGTGTATCAGGAAAATATTTGGTGGAGGTATATGGGGGGGCACAGCCTACTCAGCCTTCTGTAAATTTAGCTACCAATTGTGCAC
Source organism: Agrypnus murinus (assembly GCA_929113105.1). Lineage (NCBI taxonomy): Eukaryota > Metazoa > Arthropoda > Insecta > Coleoptera > Elateridae > Agrypnus > Agrypnus murinus. Next base: position 83,280,461 of record OV816030.1, read on the forward strand.
TAAACAATTTTACTACTTAGGTCTACTCTTTTAAAATATTAAAACAATATTAATTATGTATTAGCTTCAAGGTTTGAGCAGACGAAAACATCTAGAGTAGAACATATTTCTCCCACTTATCATTTTTTAAACGTTAAGCAAAAACTCTTTGTGGAGCAGCATTAAATTTATATAATTCAAAAAGGATCAGATAAGTAAAGATATGGTGGAATTAACAGTTTGTTATACTGGTATAGTTTGTCTTCGAAAAATGAGACACTAAACCTTTTTTTTAGGTTAGTGACATGTCATTTATGTTCTTTTATTCTTCGTCTTTGTTATAATGTATGTGGGTAAACGTTTTAATGGCTTCTTTCACAGGGGTTACGGTTTTCTGATGTCGAGGGTTTGAATTTTATAGATGTGTTTAAAAAATATAAAAATTCTTAAAGGGCATTTTTAAAATTTTGCGACTTTAGATAAAACTATAAATTCTGAAAGAATTGTTCTCAGTTTCACATATAAAAACGGTACTGATACAGGAAGAGGAACATATTTGAAACAAGTTCTGTTGCATAATATTTCTACCCCTTTCAGCAAATACAGCCATTACAGTTCGTTTTTCTTTCTATGGCCACTGAATAAATCAATTATGAAATGATGAGTGAGCTGTTCGCATGACACCACAGTCATTTCTCCCTTATCAGTAAACCGCTAAACAAATGCTATTCATTCAGAAGCGCTTATCAGCTCACATGCATGAGCTTTTTCCAGATAGACCTACCGGTTGTTAGTAATAAAGGGTCGTAGGTTTTTATTGCAATTTTCTATTAAATACCTTAGTCTCTTAATATAGCAATATAAAGGTTAGTTTGGGAATAGTTAGTTATAAGGGATATTTAAGGTATTAATCTAGCGAAATTTAGATTTTTCAGAAATTATATATTAGAGTAATGTTTTTCATTTTTTTGGTCGATGTGTTCGTGAAAGCAGGGGTGGGTATATTAAAATAGTCGTATCTGCGGGTATGATTTTGATATTCATGCATCAGCGTACTACATCCGTATCTCAACAGCTATTCGCTCGGCTTTATAGAGGTACTGTACGCTTTTTGATGGGCTAATTATACAAGCCTGCTTTTTATGAATATAAATCATTGCTTCAACCTTTACGATCTACGTTAAAAAGGTTAGGAAACCACGCATATGCCAAAAAAGGCATTTTTAACAACATACAATAGATTAATCTGGTAATGGACAAATGTCGAAAAAAATAATGAAAAATAACGATTTTCAGGTGAAAAAGGGGTACGTTTCAATGAAAGACAATTGGTTTTAAAACAGAGGGTCATTTAGTACTAAATGTCAACACCGTTAATACAAACTTTAATGACCTAATAAAAAGCTCATTCAAAGCAACTAAACCGCATTTTATTGAAATAAAAGAGCTCAACTTTTGGGCGCAGTTGTAAGATGCTTCCGCTGGAAAAAATAAAGAAGAACAAAAATATTAAAAAGCGCAACAACTAATATAAAGAAGAAAATAGGATTAACAACCTAGACTTTTAGTTTTTGTAGATCAGAAACAGCGGTGCTAGTATCAGTATCTTCATTTGGGTGGGCGGAAGTAGGGCGAAACATTATTTAACTGGGGTAGGTGTTATCTGCGCATTTTCTCATTAAACAAAATAATTTTTTCTATCACCATCAAAAATGAGTGACATTGATGCATGGCTAGGTTAGTAGTAGATACACTAGTTTGCCATTTATAATATAATATAAGAGAAAAAAATAGCTATTATTCCTTCACACGTGAAAACAGTTTATTATACAGCACGTAAGGGGTATAACTACCATTATTAAAACAGGTGATAGGTGATATTGATACCAACAAAAAACTACCAACAAATCCTTTCCTATCGACATTAATTTTCGCATTATTTGCATAAAACTGGTAAATTAAATAGCAACAGTGCACTCACTACAAGTTGTTTGATCGGTAGCAATCTGAAAAACACTTCAAACCAAAGAAAACAATCCTTTGTTAAAGAAAGTATTTATTTACTATATTGATGTTGCATGCTTTTCATTGATATATTATTTCAACAGTTTTGAGTTTCTTTTGTAGCTAACACATTCTGATGAACAAAAGTATTTACGTATATAACTTATTTGTGCCTCGGCTTAGCTTGAATACGATAAAATGAGGACTTTCTCCCTCTAGTAAGGTAAGGGCAGGTCATAGGTGAATTGGAGCATCATCAAATTCATAGAGATTCCATAAAGAATTTTCCAAACGGACCAATATTGGCTCACCATTGGCACCGTTATTGCCAATATTGGGACAGTGTCGAAATGATATCCAAGTATGCTTTGGCATAGGACTTTAGTGGTTACTACTAACTCTTAACGAATAAATTAGGCATTGTTAAAAATAGGAATTAAAAAATAAAAACCATGAATTTGTTTTATTTAATAATATCACCATAATTGAAGCGTGAAATAATTATTTAATTCGCAATAAAACAATATTTCAAATATTTTTAATTTACATGGAAAGCACGGCAACATCGCAAATTCCTTGTTTAATAAATAGTGTTGGTAGTAGTGTATATGTTATACGTCAAGAGACAAAATGCCGAAAAATAAAACTCCGTTCCGATGGAAAGGAAAAATTGCAACAGAAAAGCAATACAATAGACGTGTAAAACAAATAAAAAATGGTAAAATGAGGAAGAAGACCAATATATCATCAGAAAGTAATTCCAGGGAATCTCAATGTATTATTGAAGGACGTCGATTAGTCGAATTGAAGGTTATGGCACAACATATTGCTATGGTATACACTTTAATAAAACAAAACCACAATACAACCGTATATCACTACAATATTTTTTTACATAACAAATTTTTGCCTCGTCACTAGCTCCAACTTTAGTTTCAGTAAAGCAATCGACAAATATCTCTTAAATTTGTAATACATCAACCTTACCTTACCAATTTCCAATATCAGTGGGTCCACCTGTAATACTAACACCCGGGCTGGGAAAATTGTAACACTCTGCAAATCACAAATTATTTCCACACAAGGAAGAAACATGAACAATAAATAAAATTTAAATATATCGATAGAAACACAATTTTTATTTCTGCACACATAAATAATAAATAAACAATTAACAAAACTACTAATCAGCCTTTTATTTTATTTATGTTATGTTAGGGATTTCTACGTAAACTTTTTTTATTTAGACCTTATAACTAAACTACTAAACAAAATAATTTAAATAAAAATCAATGTAGCAAATTTTCTAAATTCTTATTTTTTTAATATATAAACAAATATGTTAAGTTCTCTCAAATGTTACGTTTTATTCTTTTCTTTAATAAAATATTTGTCCTAAATGATATATTTTACTGGCCAGTATAAAATTCAAATTAATGTCACTTACGATTTTTCCGCACACTCGACACTTCCTTAAAATTGGTCCCGTAAAAAAATACCGCTATAATATCCACAACCAACCTCTTGACTGGTGGCGAGATTTCAAAATTGCAAGTTTGCAGAAAATTAATTCTTCTTGAAATATTTTCCAAACTAATAAGTTCTATAAGTTGTGAAATTATCCAAATCAATTCAATAAATTATTATTTTTTTGATATATCGACAAACAGGTAAGTTATATCCATTTATATGCACAAATTTCTTCTATTCAAAAATTTTTAACCTTACTTTATTTTTCTAAATTATTGATATGCATGTTTTTATAGGTTAATAATTATGCAAACAACACGTCCTCATCTCAATACGTTCTGGAGATTACTGATTGTTTTTCACAATACAAATTACATAAAAACATATAGACACAACAACTATGTAACATTATCAAGTAAACCATGGACAAAAATTGACATTTAAAATTTTATAATTAAAATATTAGTTTCTTTAAATTTTAGATTTAAACACATAAAAAGAATTCCCAACACTACCTTAAACTAATAAAATAACATATTTATCTCTAAAACCCAACAATAACTCACAATTTGAGTCGAACAAACAAATTTTCACGCTTGACTAAAATTGTCATAATTTCGATTTAAATCTGTCCAACCACCAATTTTACCCTTTAATCTTTGCACAATATGCTTATATAACTATACCCATTAGTTTGACATCAATAACTAACACTTATAATACAAAATTAACTTTAAATGAAAATTTCTTCACGGCACAGGTGTATGGACATTTTTAAATTGAAATGGCTGAGAAAACACACATAGAACTACAAAAAAAACTTTATACAACTTACACAGCGAAGATGCTATCCAACGAAATTCCATAATAACATCATGAACCTAAATTAATTAAATTAGAACGGTGGCTCGACAAACCAATACCATAAATCGCAAAAGGAAAAATCACCCATTTTGTCCTAGTTCCATTGTCACCATAAGTCGTGAGAAACATTTTTTATACAAACCCTAGTAAAAATAGTAATTTTGACGTTTGTTGTTAGAGTTGAAATAGTATATTATATACCAAGAGACTAAAGTACCTCTTTCAATATTGAAGGTGAAGCTTGTTGTCCGAGACGTAGTCGAGAGTAACAATCACCTGAGGGATTAAAAGTCACTTTAGTTCCGTGGTGTATACGCTATTTTCTGCACTTTGTTCTGCCTAATATTTTTAGTTCAAGTTATATTATTTGAAAAAGAAAATTAGGAAGGGACATTTTTATTGCATATTTATTAAATAAATGTAACCACAGTTACAAAACCAGTTGAAAATGCTCATGTAAACAAAACCATGTAAGATTGTAGCCTTGCCCATACTGCAGTGACGATTCTGTTTGCATTGTTGATGACGTAACTGCACTGTTATCGTAAAAACCCTATATCAAATTATCCGGTGGTATTAAATAATAACGGATGTTTATTTAAAGGAGGGTATCGTTTTTTGGGTTCCATGCTCCCCGTGATAAAACTTTGCTTTTTACTTTGACTTATAGATATTTAAAGTATTATTAATCGCTAATCGCCTAGAATCTTATCTTTTAAACCATTCATACCAAACAGTATTTTATTACTACTTGCATTATTTTCTCATTCCAGACAAAAAACTTTTTTTATCCAACACCTCTAAATAAAAACGAAGCTGTTGTTTTTAAGCAATTAAAGTTGAAGTTTACTCACTTGTGCGACTGTGGGTAGAAAAGTTTTTTACTCACTACAGAATATGATTGGCTCCTAGTGTAGGTAGCAACCAATCACCAGCTTACATTGCATAATATTATTAAAATCTAGTCGTCGGGCTAAAATATCAAATTTATTACTAACTAGACATTGAAAATTAAATATTTGAACTTAAATAAAGAGGTGTTGGATAAAACTTTGTACGACACACGTGAGTTAAGAATATTATCCACCAAAAGACATTGGGACCGAATTCCGTCTATTAAAAAATCTTACAAATGACATTTACACAGCAAATATTTTCCTCAATCGTTGCAATGTTTCTGAGCCCAAACTGATTTTTTGAAAAAACGAGAGCTCTATTTTGTTTATTTTTTTCGGTTGGAATCAAAGTTAATCCGTAATTAAGGGCACCATTTGATCGGTTTTTCTTTACTGTATTCTGGAATGTCTTTACTGTAAAATAATTAGGAAGAGAATGATAACGTTTGGAAAAATGCACGTAAAACTGTATTGTGCGTGTAGCGATTTTACACCCTATATAGTCAGTTTAAAACCGATGATGTATGTAGGGCCGGCTCTACGTCAATCGGCGCTATGTGCCGGATCTTCGATGCGCCCTCATCAATGATAAATTAATGTTTCTAACACGTACAGTAAAAATAGCATGTGTAAAAAAATAAAATGCAGATTGGATTATGTGTAGAGCTTATCATAGCTCTCTAAGTTTTGGTGTTTTTAATTTTTTCATCGGTCTAAATTGATTGACGCCCTCAAATGATTGGCGCCCTGTGCGAGGGAATAGTTCGAACACCCCTCGAACCGGCCCTGGATGTATGGTACATGTTTTAATTTATCATTTAAATGCAATGCAGGATGCAGGTCTATTTTCTCATCGATTTGGATATCTATGTATCCAAACATTACCAAAATCAAAGTAGATGAATTGAAACTTCATAATGTCATACAATCAAAAAGAATAATATAATATAATTTTATTATTATGTATACTGGCAATGAAGTTTATGTCATAAGTAGTTATGAAGTGAAAACAGTCTGGAAAGTCACGTTTAAACAGCCGAAATAGCTCAGTTGGGAGAGCGTTAGACTGAAGATCTAAAGGTCCCCGGTTCAATCCCGGGTTTCGGCACAAACATTTTTTTTAAATGTTAATACTAATTTTTAATACCAGAAAAGTTGTTACGAAATTATTTTTATAGTAGGTATAATAAAATTTATTTATTATTATTTATTATTATTAAAATTAGTTAGTTTAGCTTTGCTAGACGTGATTTGAAACTTGTTATAATACTCATCCTGAATTTATCTCAGCTTAAACTGGATCTAAATTTAATCTGGAATCGAAAAAAAAACTTTTTAATTCATTTTTTATCCAGAAATATTTTGATAGCATTCAAACCCAAAAGTTAAGGCAATTTTTTTTGTATAGTAGGTACTTACTTGGTTTCATAATAATCTAGGACAGCAATGCTATTTTTTATTATTTGGTCCTATGTATTTACATTGAAAAAATTAATAAAATTGAATCATGTTAGACTTGCTAAGATCATTATAATATCATAACCTAGATAATTATGCAATCAATAGTACATAATTATGTACTAATTTAAAATATGACAATTCTAATGCACCGTATGTGACATGTAAGTGGCATAAATGTATCTTTATAACAGCTGTTGGCAATTTGATCGAAAAGGCTCCTAAAATATTTTTGAAAAATAGGGCCATCTCCACCTGTGCAACGCTGCTAATTTTGATTGTGCACGTTCATAATCTGTAGAATCCAATTTGAACAGAGCAACTAACTCAATTAGGAGAGCGTCAGAGTGAAGATAACAAGACCGTGGTTCAATTCTAGGTTTCTACACAATTAATTTTGTAAAGGTATCACTCGATGTACATAATAAGTTGACAGAATGGCAACTGGAAATGTGTCTATGATTTTTATTTCTTGTTGGTAGCAGAAAAACTATTAAAGCATAGAAGTTGTTAAAGAAAAGCTAAGAATCACAACAATGTTTATGTTTAAACAGCCGAAATAGCTCAGTTGGGAGAGCGTTAGACTGAAGATCTAAAGGTCCCCGGTTCAATCCCGGGTTTCGGCACAAAATTTTTATAAAAAGAGCACTCAATTGAGTACTGACAGAATCACGACCGGAAACAACAATAAATTACAAATATCGAATAGAGGATCTTCACTTTTTTGTAAATAGCAAAAAGTTATTGAAACATGAACATTGTTAACCAAAAGGTAAGAAGTCCTACATCAGACATTATGTGCCTGTGCAGACATAGATCTGCTAATCGTAAACTAGATTTGCTAAAACAAGTAGATACAGGTAGTATGTTGTACCTATACATGTTGCAAAGATATTGGTAATAAGCTAGCATGTCTTGGAAATTCATCACCATTTAGGCCACCTCAGATCTCTAAGTATAATTTTGTCAATGGTGACTGGTCGTAGTTTAGGTAAGTTTCAAAACTAAAAGTAGCGAATTCTTCACATTTAGAGATTTGGTACCGAGCTTTGCTTAAAGCTGACCCGCCCTGTAAAAAGGTACCTTCTATTAATTGTATATTACTGAACCCCTCTCCCCTAATACATACACATACACGCTTTGCTAGATTAATAATATCTACAGGGGTATGTAGATCTATATCTATATACAAAGTATTTCTTATATAATCTATATTTTTTGTAAATAATAAAAAGTTATCAGCGCATGAAGAATGCTAAACAAAAGGTAAGAAGTACCATAAAATCGTGTTTAAGCAGCCGAAATAGCTCAGTTGGGAGAGCGTTAGACTGAAGATCTAAAGGTCCCCGGTTCAATCCCGGGTTTCGGCAAAAGTATTTTTGAAAAAGTTATTGTCAGCAAGTACTGACAGCATCGCTTAATCGAACACAACGTTTTATAAATATCGTATAAGATCTATATTCTTTGTAAATAATAAAAAGTTATCAACGCATGAAGCCTGTTAAACAAAAGTTAAGAAGTACCATAAAATGGTGTTTAAGCAGCCGAAATAGCTCAGTTGGGAGAGCGTTAGACTGAAGATATAAAGGTCCCTGGTTCAATCCCGGGTTTCGGCACAAAACTTTTATAAAGAGGGTAGTCAACTAAGTACTGACAGAATCACGACCGGAAACAACAATAAATTATAAATGTCGAAAAGGATCTTCATCTATTTTATAAATAGCAAAAAGTTATCGAAACATGAACATTGTTAACCAAATGGTAAGGAAAGTCCTGCATCAGACATTATGTGTCTGCGCAGACATCTGTAAACTAAATCTGCTAAAACAAGTAGATACAGGTATTACGTTGTACTTATACCTGTTGCAAAGATATTAGTAACAAGCTAGCAAGTCTTGAGAATTGATCGGCATTTTGGCTACCTCAAATCTCTAAGTAGATTTTTGTCAATGGTGACTGGTCGTAGTTCAGGTAACTTTCACAACTAAAAGTTGCGAACTCTTCCCTTTTAAAGATTTAAAGATTTGGTCCCGGGTCATCGAACTTTGCTTAAAACTGACTCGCCCTATAAAAAGGTACCCTCTATTAATTGTATATTACTGAACCCCTCTCTTCTAATACATACAAGCTTTGCTAGATTAATAATATCAACAAGTACTGACAGAATGGCTTAATCGTACATAACAATTATAAATGTCAGATAAGATGTATATTTTTTGCAAATAAGTTATCAAAGCATGAATATTGTTAACCAAAAGGTAATAAGCACCATAAAACCTTGTTTAAGCAGCCGAAATAGCTCAGTTGGGAGAGCGTTAGACTGAAGATCTAAAGGTCCCCGGTTCAATCCCGGGTTTCGGCAGAAGTATTTTTGATAAAGTAGTTGTCAATAAGTACAGACAGAATGGCTTAATCGGACATAAAACAATTATAAATGACATACAAAATGTACATTTTTTTGTAAATAAATTATCAAAGCATGGAAATTGTTAACCAAAAGGTAGTAAGTACCATAAAACCTTGTTTAAGCAGCCGAAATAGCTCAGTTGGGAGAGCGTTAGACTGAAGATCTAAAGGTCCCCGGTTCAATCCCGGGTTTCGGCAGAAGTATTTTTGATAAAGTAGTTGTCAATAAGTACAGACAGAATGGCTTAATCGGACATAAAACAATTATAAATGACATACAAAATGTACATTTTTTTGTAAATAAATTATCAAAGCATGGAAATTGTTAACCAAAAGGTAGTAAGTACCATAAAACCTTGTTTAAGCAGCCGAAATAGCTCAGTTGGGAGAGCGTTAGACTGAAGATCTAAAGGTCCCCGGTTCAATCCCGGGTTTCGGCAGGATTATTTTTGCAAAAGTACTTGTCAACATGTACGGTCAGAATGGTTTAATCGGACATAACAATTATAAATGACGTATAAAATGTACATCTTTTGTGAATAAATTATCAAACATGGAAATTGTTAACCAAAAGATAGTAAGTACCATAAAAACTTGTTTTAACAGCCGAAATAGCTCAGTTGGGAGAGCGTTAGACTGAAGATCTAAAGGTCCCCGGTTCAATCCCGGGTTTCGGCAAAGTATAATTTTGTTACATTCTGGATTTGCCCTAAAATATAAAATTACAATAACATAATAAAGTTAATATCTGAAAATCCAGAATTCGTGATAATAGATAATTCAATTAATCTAATAATAAGACGAACGCAATCTAATCAATTTTACTTTATAATGACTTAATGGGCAAATGAGCTGTAAAACTGTTTTTTTTTTTAGAAAAAAGGAAAAAGTAAAAATTAGGTTGATCTTCATAAACCAACCTAATTTTTACTGACTCATGTCAGCTGTACAGTACGTATTCTTCATCCTGTACGTAATTATTAATAATAGTAATCTTTTAAAATCTATATGCGGGACTTGTGTACTGTGTTTTATTTATTAATGAATGATAGCTGTACTCGATAATACTTTTAATAACAATTAATCAAATGGTCGCAGGTTCGATCCCCGGCCGAGCTGGTAATTTTTCGTAGCGAAGAAAAATTAAAAAACATGCCTTCTTCTCGGATAGGAAGTAAAACTGTAGGTCCCGTGTCAATGCGATGTTTGGCACGTTAAAAATCCCTACTGGGGGTGGAATTTCCCCAGATTCGGCTAAATTCTAGTAGGGTCGGCCAAATGATCATAGCAATCGGTGCCATGAGGTACGAATCCTGAGTACGCCATCCTGATTCCTCGTCCAAAAATAAATAAATAACAATTATTTTATTTTCCGATGTTCTTTTTTTCGAATTTCGTTCTTATTTTCATATTCTTATTTATTCAAATTCTTGTGCTCAATTAACATATATTTATTAATTTTAACTATAATTTTGTTCAATAACGCAATACAAACGTCTAACCGTATAACCTTACTTTTTTTATTTTCATTTACTTTATTTATGATATTTATGACACAAAATGTCGAAACAATATTGTCAGGTTAAGATATTAATAAAACTTGTGAAACTTTAACTAATCTTTGTATTTATATTATATTTCATTTACTTTATTGGCTTTCCTACAAAATATTGCTTAAGCAGGTCACTTCTTAGTTCTTACTTATGTTTTTACATGTGCAGTGCATACAGCTTTCCCACTTTTATTTTTCTACGTTTTTAATGTTGTTATATTACCTCAACAAATGCTGCTTGATATGAACTTTTGTATATAGAAACCTTAGTTTTCGTTGTGATTTTTTTGTGTCTTACGAAATTACCCTGCAGTGTCTAAAGAATCTTCCTGTAATTTAGTTCATCTTCTATGGTATCTTTTACGAGGGTAAATCAAATATAAACGGTAATTTTTTTTCATCATTTATTGAATAACGTTATACACAAATCATTTAATCATAGACGTAACTAGGTGGGGGCTTGGGGGGCTAAGCCCCCCTAAACCAGAAATTAGCCCCCCCAAAATAGATTCGAGCCAGAAATTTTTTGTAGTTAGTTTTATAATAAAATAGAAAATATAATTAAAATAAATAAAAAAATCAGCAAATAGCTTTTGTTTCGTGATTTAACGAATTAGATAATAAAGAAGCAATAAGAAACTAATAATGAAATATAAGTATGACTTTGTCTACATTGATTTCAGCTGGCATTACAGTGGAATACCCCACGTTGAGACAAGCCAAATAATTATACGATGGAATCCCCACTTTGGGAGAAATCAAATCAATAAATGAACAGATCTTGTGCATAAGTAATGAATTAATAAAATAAGATAGAATAGCTTTCGCAAAATTTTTTATAATTAGTTTATTATAATTATTATTATTCTTACAGAAAAAGCTTAAAAAGTAAACTTCATATTTTAGATTATCAGAAATAAATGTTACGAAATACTTTTGATGAACGTTTAAATAAGTATGGAATAATAGCTTCAGTTATGTAAATTCTGTATAAACTTTAACAATACGTAATAAGAAAATTGAAAAACCTTGAAAACAAAAACCTCTGCATTCGTTACATGACCAAATTGTTGTTAAAATTAAAAGATCTATCCCACAAAAGTTCAAAAGAATTATTTTGCAAAACTAAATTATCGTTCAATCAATTATTACGTATTTCTAAGTTTTTATAAGTAACTGTAACTAGCTTATATTTTAAGGTTCATAATTAAGTATGATGTAGAGCAGGTGTCGGCAACCTATGACCCGCGGATCACCAAGTGACCCACCATTTGATAATTTCAAGTGACCTACTTGAGTGCAAATAAAGTATAATATATAAAGATAAATTATAAAACATAAACATGAATCGAATACTTTGAGATGAAAATTAAAATACCCACTGTAGTCCAGATAAATAACGTTTAGAAAAGGAAAAACTGGGGAAAAGCTAAAAATTCGTACTATATAGGCGTAAAAGTGTTATTGAGAAACATATAAAAACTCCCCGTGCGTGAGTAATAAGCCGGCTGTGCCATTTTGGAAAAATAGCGAACACAATTACGTTTTCTCTAATACTTCAGAAAGTATTAATTTTACGGGAATCAACGATTAAAATGAAAATGTAGCTGACAAAATTCCTCAATTTTATTTTCTATTGAACCTCGTACATCCAATAGTTTCTGATTTTTCTGGATTTTTTTAGCAACTGTCATTTGTTGATGCCCGTAAAATTAATAATTTCTGAAATATTAGCGAAACAGCAATTGTGTCCGCCATATTTTCAAGATGGCGCAGCCGGTTCATCACCCACGCATGGGGACTTTTGATGTTTCTCAACAACACTTTTTATGCCTCTATACCAATTTTCAGCTTTTCCCCAATTTTTTTCCTTCATATTACTGAAAATGATTTAATTTACCGGGGCTATTGACCCGAAACGTCTTCTTAATAGTCACATTTTGGTTGATTTTGACCCGCAGCCAAAAAAGGTTGCCGACGCCTGATGTAGAGCTAAATAGCTATATATTTATCTTTAAAAGTTACCTAGAAATTTACTTTAAAATAAACATTACCAATTAAAAAAATAAAATTTTTAGGAATTTGAAAAATTAAATTTTGGAAATGCATTAAAAATGTCATATTAGGAAATTGAATAAGTCAGTAGTCTTATGGTAAAACAGGTTATCTGCAATTTTTGTGATTTTACAGGAGAAAAAGCAAAAACAATTTTGTATTGATAATTGTAAATGCAGATTAGTATGTGTCAATAGTACATAGCGATTTTTAAAAGTAATTTTTGACAACTAAACTTGATCATCTTAAAGTATACTTTATTTGTGGTCATGTAATGTCAAAAAGTGCATTTTGGAAAAAAATGCATACAGCACTTCTTGTCATAACACTACTGAAGTATACGAATTAAGGCGTACTTTTAAAAATCCTTTGTAAAATCTCCCCAAGTAATTCAGTTAGTACTAACATTCTGATCATAAGTTTAAAGTTTAAGCAGTACTTATATCCTTAAAATGGTGAGAAAAACATATTTAAAATCTTGTTTAAAAAAAATCATTTAAATAAATATAACCTACTTTTAAGAAAAATGTAGTACGCGCCGGCACTGTATTTTTTCGTAGCTCAGTAGTAATAAAGCAAAGTCGCTGTCGTCGCAGCTTCGATTCCAGCTCGCAGGTAACTTTTTCTTTTTCCGAAATATTGCACGTATTTTAAAATTGAGCAATATCTATTAGTTATTTTCTAATCGTTAAAAGTAATTTTTTCAACCATTCTCCTGAAAACCATATTTAACAAATTTAATTATATTCATTAATTCTGTAATTAAATTTTCACTAATTTTGTAATTCAGTACTTAACAACCTAGTCAGGTTGTCAATGCAACAAGATCATCATTTATAGTTAATCTTTCAACATTTCAAATGGCATTCTGATTTTTAGTTATGCGCAATATTGCGGATAGAATTGCAATTTTAAGATTATGCGGAAAATATTTTCGGAAAGAAAAATTGTTTTAAATTTGTATTTTTGGAAAAAAATTAATAAAGTTACCTGCCAGCTGGACTCAAAGGCACGACAGCGACTTTGGTTTATTATCACCCCGCTTTAACTAACTGCGCTACGAAGAAACATTAGCGCGCGTACCACATTTATTTTAAAAGCTGTTAAAGGATGTATTCATTTAAATAATTTTTCGTTAAAAAAAGGGTCTGAATCAAATTTTTTTCACAATTTTCAGAATATTAGTATTCTTTAAACTCATATATCGATAAACTCATAACGATAATGATAAAAAAATAGTAATTTTAAGTACTAAGAAAAAGAGTGATTTTACAGATGATTCCTTAAAAGCATGGGTTATTCCCCTTATTCGATATCCTAATGAAACATACGGTATGTAGATACACAAATTTCTTTAGCCCCCCCCCAAAAAAATCTAGACCTAGTTACGTCTATGGTTTTAACATTTTTCAATATAGTCTCCTGCGTGATCTACACACTTTTGCCACCGATTTGGAAGTTTCAGTATTCCCTGGTTATAGAAAGTTTGAGGGCTAGTTGTAAGACAATTGCGCACGTGCTCTTCGACTTCTTCATTGCTACCAAATCGTTTTCCTCCCAGTGATTCCTTCATAGGCGCGAACAAAAAATAGTCACAGGGGGACAAGTCAGGGCTATAAGGAGGGTGCTCGAGGGTTTTCCAGCCCATTTCTTGCAGTGTATTCCTTGTCAAGGCCGCGGTGTGAGGCCTGGCGTTGTCATGGAGGAGAATGACATCTCTGATGGTCATGCCTCGTCTTTTGTTTCGATAGGCGGCTCTTGCCGACCGTAACAACTGGCAGTAGTAAGCCGCATTCACTGTACGTTGATCGTGTAGAAAATCGATCAGTAAAATTCCCCTAAAGTAAAAGAAAATCGTTGCAACGACTTTTCCAGCTGAGTGCCGAGTTTTGGCCTTCACTGGGCAACCTTCATTCTTTCTTCACCACTCCTTACTTGCCATTTTAGATTCGGGGGTGTAGTTAGTGATGTACCCAGGTCTCATCACATGTCACGATGCCCTGCAAAAAGGCCTCCCCTTCTCGCTGAAATCGATTCAGAAGCCTTTCAGCGATCTCCGACCTAAGCTGTTTTTGGTTTCCAGTCAACAACCTCGGAACCCATCGAGCACTAATTTTTCGAAAACCAAGTTGATCAGTTATAATGGATTGAACACTTCCATAGCTGATACACACTTCTGATGAAATTTCTTCCACGGTTAACCGGCGATCACGTTCAATAAGCTCTCGAACGGTACGGGTATTGTCATCTCTAAGGCTTGTCCTTGGGCATCGATCATGACTTTCGTTTTCAACACGTTCTCGCCCGCACTTAAATTCTCTCGCCCACGTATACACACGATTCTGGGACAGTGTACTGTCCCCAAACTGTGCCTTCAAACGAGTTAAAATTTCTGACGGTTTAACGCCTTCATTGGTTAAAAACTTTATGATAATCCGCTGCGCAACCGACGAATGTAACTCTTGCTCGGTCATGGCTGTACTGACGACAAAGCCAAGGATTGCGCGAACCCGGCCGGCTCCCCACTCCTCATAAACCAAACATCTACTCCACACAACATCAGCTACCTCGGAAATGCATTCTAAGCGGAATAGCAAAATTACCGTTTATATTTGATTTACTCTCGTACCATACCTATTTATCCCAAATATTGAAACTTTTAGACTTGTTTGCTTCTACCACCACGTTTTTAATTATTACTTAACATCGTAATCTTCGTTTTTCTCCGGATCTAATTGTAAATTATGTTTTGCAAGCATTTGCATTTAGATTTCTTCTGTCTTTTACAAAGTTTCTCTGTGAATTATTACCTATATAGAATTTGTCGATGTTGAACAAGCGGACCGATATTGGCTCAATATTGGCGTCCATTGTATGGAAATCTACATTGATCCGATATTGGCCGTGTCAAGTGTTTCGCATTATACATTACTTTAAAATTCATTTCTATTAACCTTTAGACTACCAAGTTCTTTTATTTACATGCTCTACCAAGCGGGCTGTATTTGCACCCCAAGTACTTATTCTTTAGCGATTACTAAATTGTTGTATAGAATGTAAAATATTATTCTAATTGAAATGCAGGAAAGTCAAAATTATGAATAATAATACTTGGCAACTGGAAATTGGCAACCCAATTTCTACAGAACATTCCATGCAAAACAAAGTAAAAGCATTACAACACGCTATTATATACGATTTATATTGTATAGCAAATAAATAGCACTGTAATCATGTAGCTTTTGTTGAATTAAGGTATTATTTTCTGTGTGTAATTAGCCAATATTGACCCAATAATGTTATTATGTTGGTATAAGTCCGGTTTCATAGTGGTACAATATTAATTGGATATCGGTTGCGCACTGGTGTATAATAATGGTCGTTATTATATTTTTTAATTATACATGTATTGTATTACATTAAGAAAAAAACGTCCGCGTCGTCACATTAACACTCTTGATCGTTATTTTGACGGCGCGGATGCAATTTCTCGAAGTATTTTTCTCAGTGTATAATACAATATAATTAATATATATTATGTAATTAGGAGATCAAGCGATACTTTAAATCCGAGAAGATGCATTATAACGCAGAGGCGCCAGCCGAGGCGTTATAACATCTTCGAGGATTTAAAGAAGCTTGATCTCCGTATTGCATAAGTTGTTTTATTTTATTTCGTATTTCAATCCTAATTTCTCCCTTTTAAAATTCATCCGAATTTATTGTTTAATGAAGCAAGTTGCCTTGTCTGTGTCATTATACGCGTAACCAAGGAGATAAAAAGCAACATGTCACGTGTGGCTGTTATGCAACATCAAATAATTTTTACGTTGCCAACAACAACGGAGATCAAGAACGTCTTGAGCTCCGGTGTCATTGACAACGGAGATCAAGTTATACTTTATTTTACTAATTGTAGTATATACACAATTGTTTGAAATACGAAATGAAATAAAAAATATAATAATGACCATTATTGTACTCCGGTGTGCAAATGATATATTGCCAGTATGAGACTATGTTATTGTGCCAGTATGAGACCAAAGTTATACCAACATTTTAACAATATTGGGCCAATATTGTTTTTGTAAAATGGTCCAAGTATTTGCCAGTATTATCACTTCAACATTGACCCAATATTAGCTGCCAACATTGATTATGTAAAATGGCCCTAGTACTTTCCAGTGTTATCATTTCAACACTGTCCCAATATTGGCAATACACAATGTTGAGCCAATATTGGCTCAAATTAGTCCAATATAGGAAAATTCTATATGGGTAAACAACTCAATTATCAACTGCAAAACGCCCAGGTTTCCAGATATAAAGACGTTAAATGTATATATCCAAATAGAATTTTTTCTGATCTACCTCTGATCCACACATAGAACACTAAGTACTATATCTTAACGTTATCTTGTTAGTAATAGGACGAATATTCGCAGTCATCCACTCTTTTGATATCTCATTTTCATTGCAGTATTGGTTTAGGTTATGCTGTAATTGCTTTTATTCCAGATACTTGTTTAGTTTGGGTGCTTTACCCACATTGATTTTCTAGAGCGCTTCTTTTATTTCCTCTTTACTTATAAGTTCTCTGTTTGTCACTCATTTCTTACTCTAGCGATTCATTGTTTAGATTTATGTGTAGTACAATCATTATTTGAACCTGTATTCGGGAGTTATTCCTGGAAATATTCCTACCATCTACCTAGTTCCTTCCTGTTTACTTCTAATTTGCTTTAATCTAAAACGCTTTTTGTTTCTAAACATTTGCAAAATCCATAAAATAATTTTTAGCTTTTTTCACTATTGGTCTCCATCTTCGTATCAAGAGCCTCCCAAGATTGTTAGACTAACTCTAACTAACTCTAACTAACTCTAACTAACTCTAAGACTAACTTCTCAACGTTCGTTGGTTCTTTTTTCATAACATTTTTCATATGTTGTCTGGTTTTTATCTTGCATATACAACTTTCGAATTTTTTTCTTTTGTACTACTTCTTCGCCCCCCCTCCAACTCTTGCAAGACTATGATTTTAAAATTACCCCATCTGTTATTATATTCCTATTCTCTTCTGCACTCTTGCTTTGTTAATTATTTTCTTATTATTTCTTGGTATTCCACTCTAAAACATGGGTAATTATACAAAATGTAATTGTTGTTGCAAATTGTAGTTTACGGATACAAATTAATTAATTTGTAGTTGGTTTCTTAATTGTTGTTTACTTTGCGTCTTTTTGTGTTTTTCTAGGCATCCCTGACATCTGTACAGCTTTTTCGTTTTGGTACTTCTGGAGTTGAGATGTAACGCATAATATAATATATTTATACTGGACATAGGACCCCAAGTAATACTACCAAACTACAGGGTGGGTAAGCATGACAAGCTTCGTATTATTGCGTAAAATGACTTCTTTGTCTAAATCTGGGCTTATACAATTATTAATTATGTATACAACCAAAGATGAGACAACCAACTTGACAGTCAACATTCTTGACGTTGCTTTATAATTTAATTATGGGTAATAATCCACCAAATTTGACAAAACTGTTACATCATGCACGAAAAAGCTGGAGTTCACCATTCACAGTAAATTGAACAGGCTGGGTGTTTACAAATCTTAGCCTGAGCTTATTTGAGCAACTCTTACTCAAGGGACCCGGGTTCGATGGAAGAAATTTTCTCATCGTCATGTATACTTTGCCGCGCTCTCAGAAGGGCACGTTAAGCAGTCAGTCTCGACAAGCACATAAACATCTATCTATGGTGGTCGTTAAGAAAAACACCGCCCTATACCGCGCACAAGTATGCATGTACTTCAGTGGTTTGGTAATGTTAATTACAATCAACATTTATACACACACATTGACTTTGAAAAGTAAGAAGCTTTTCATACGACAATTTAGAATTTAAAAAACTTTTGATTGAAGATATTAGTATCTTCCAGTGAAAACAGAAGTTGCTGTATGAACAAATCAAAGCCTAGGTATAATACATTTTGCTTTAAAAAACCATTTGGATTTTTGGTATACACATAATCTACAAAGCTTCGTTCAAACCGTTCATTCGAATGTTAAAATTAACAGACGTTATTAAAATATTATACAGGGTGATTAAAAATTGTTCCGCGTCCTCTTAAGGGTGTATTTCTCTTATAAAAATAAGAAAAAAGTTTATATTAATAACGGCCCGGAAATGCCTCCATATCGATATACAGGGCGTTAAAAATCGCAACAAAATAATAATTTCTTTAAATTACTCGGAACTGTAATTACTGAATTACTGTAACGTTTGCCTTCATCAGTGGCGTAGAAACATGAGTATACGTAGTTATTTAGGGAGAAAAAATGGCACACCACTGTTTTTTTAGATTTTGACATTATTTTTAAATTTAATTTTACAATTTGATTAGTTTAAATAACAAGCTTACTTGATGTTTCTGACTTAGGATGTCTTCTCTATTTTAAGCAAGTTTAACACGAAAATGGTTACCAATAGAAAAAAAGCTCAAGAGGCTCAATGGTAAAGTCGTTAGACAATTTAAGAATAGTGTCAAAATCTAAAAAAGTACAGTAGCGTGCCATTTTTTTCTACTTAAACAATTGGTGGAGGCAAGACTGTTTGCTCTGGTCCATATTATGGTACATAGACATACAAACATATTGTGTATTCTCCAGAACTGAATTCGCAAGTGGATGCGGAACAATTTTTAATTACCCTGTATGTAAAGAGATGTCTATTAAAGAAATTAAGTTGCATGTTACACATAGTTACTATACATACATAGCAATGGACGTAATACTGATCCTTGTGGCATTCCTATAATTATTTTGTGTCTTCGAAGAATGATTTGTTCTTTCAAATAAATAATAATGAAAAATAATTCCATAATACTTATTTTTTTATTTATAATAGACACCATATAACAAACGAGATTGTGATGAAATTTTCGATCATTATTTACATTTTGTTACCTCAATCGAATATTGATATTTTTACTTTCGTGATTTTAAAATACCCTTCCGAGTTAAATTAATAACAGCAAACTGTCATCAATAGTCTGGGTTTTAACAGTAATTGACTGTAAGTAAAGTTAATAAATATTATTAGCAACTAGAGTTCACACGCATACTGCATTAACGAAGGGGGTAGGTGTGCATATATGAATGCGCTTTGCACACTCCTGCATAAAGTTCAGTGAGCTGTAAGAGGGGAAAATAGGATTAAAGACATTAGCGTCCGCGTCCGTGTATTGTGGTTACTGGTGTGAAAGTGAGACTGTCTTTTCTCTCCCCCTTATAACGTAATACAGTATTACTATTATATAAAACACCCCTTGTTGCAGGATTTTTAACTGGATCGAAAACATATGCCTCTTTTTTAGTTTAATGAAGTTTTCTTAACCTTTCTTAATTTTATGTTTTCTACGCTATTGTCATAATATTTAACCAAAAATATTGACACAATCATCCCTTGGGAATTCTTCTACAATGTGTGAAAATTGAGTGGTAAAATAGCCCAAATCCAACAAAAGATGTTGACCTGTTTGGCTACATAAGTCATCGATTGAATACAAAAAGGTATGCACAATAACTACAAAAGAACTGTGAGAATTGTGTGGGAGATTTTTATATTCCAAACTATTATGTTGTTTATAACTTCAGCCTTTAAAAAAGCTTACAAAGAATTTTATAGACTCGAGATGGTCTCTAGAGTACCTATAGATAGACAGAAAGGGAACTGTTGAAAGCTTTAAATGTCATTAAATCAAATCTTAAATCGCATGTGTAAACAAGTGGCAGGCTTAGGGTAAATTACCCGAATAAAGTGCAAGTGATCTGATATAAAGTAAATCCCAAGGGGCTTTGGGCAATCCCAAGCAGGGGGCCACCGACTATTAGTTCACCCTATAGGAGGGATTCATCTTGCCAACGTATTCTCGTACATACATATGTATAAATACTATTAGTTGTATGAGTAGCTCATTTTTGAGCAAAATATTGATTCTTAGAAAAACGTTGAAAAAAGTTGCTGAGGTATTTGAGAGAAGGCATGCGTACAGGCATTGCGATACCTAACAAATAGATATGGTGTCAACGTAAAATTCAGAATTCTTTAAATATCAGGTTTAACTTTGAATTTATTATAATCAGTTAACTTGTTTAATGAGTATATGTTTACAAGATGTAAATACAGTAGAGACCCGCTATTCCGAACTAATTGGGACCGAACACTGTTCGGTTTAGCGGGATTTCGGAGTAGGCGGATTTCATGAATAATATCAACGTATATTGACTTGTTAAGGCATAAATTAAGTGCGGGGACATCTGCTAGTGTCAGTCAGCTCTATACAGGGTTGATCGGCTCGTGGTGAACGAGCGTACGAATGTATGTTTTTTCACGAACGTCTTTTTAATTTCTCCTGTTTTTAAGTTAAAAAAAATCGGTATTTTTCTGAACTCTGTTGTTGGAAATAGGCGGATTTTCGGAATAGCGGGGCTTTACTGTACCTATAGTCTGTAGAAGCTATAATGCAAACAGAGTTTTCAATGTAATACAGTAATACTCCTGCATCCTTACCACAGGACATTATAAATTGGAGCGAAAGATTAAGATCAATAAACCGATTAAGATGATCTGTGAAATCGAAATGCCTATCATATATACAGCCTATCATCTGGATACCTAAGACAGACCCTAATTGAAACTGCGGTGTTTGATAAATTCATTTGCTTGAACTCACGGGTTTCATTTCCCGTCCAAAGACACGAATTAAGATACGCTCAATTCGCGTGCAATTGCTAATCCAACGCTACCAGTACTCAGTGGTGGGAGCGAGGTTACTATCCACCATCTACTAACTTTCCAGGATAGTACCAAAACTATAAACGTTCGCCTTCTGCGAGGAAATGGCCCCTCGTTCAGCTTTGGACTGGACCACTGCCCGATCGAATCCAACCTCAAATGTCGTAGGACTTGAATTTTTAATGGTTTTGCCACCCCGATCTCGCAGTTATAGGCATTCAACACCTCTTAAGCGTAACAGCTCTAGAGCTTCTTCAGCTCATAGGACTGACTGCAATCAAGTCATAAAGTGATCCGAATGGTTTCCAGAACACACTACCGGGCATGCAGTTTCCCATTGGCCAGAATTTACTCCTTTCGATCGGGATAAACTTCAGTTCAATTCTCCTCTATAAGATTCAGTCAGCTAGCGGGTGCTTACACCATAAGAGACCTTGTCCTAGGTAAGACCCGAATCCGCCCACACCGGTCCTCAAGTTAGCAAAGCTTCCTCTGCAAGTTTATGAGTATTCGTCGAGAGACACTTGCGTGTAACTCTACCAATCATTTTTTTGCTTGCGTCGCTGTTGCCCAGATGGGATTGAATGTGCTGATTCCAGTTATATGGGTGGACGCCGTATGGTCTGCTCCGCCTGCCTCATTTATAAAGGGACAGTGGGAAATCACCTTATAAAACAATAAAATGAAAATGTGACAAATATTCGAATTCAGGAAGATGTACTAATAAAACTAATAAACAGACAAACCTGTAGACTTACAGTACTTTAAAATGATCTCTATAGCTTATCACATTTGTATCATAAATTATTATTAGTATATCATCATAGAATTCTTACTTCTTACTTCTACTTAGGTCTGTATAATTCTTTCCTTTCATAGACAACATCAGTTTCAATGAGAGCTAGAAGTTGTAGGTGATTCTGTGTTCACTTCAGCATAGCTTAGCGCTGAATCACACCCTAGATCACACCCTGATTATAACTGGCCGATTAATCAATTTGAAAACAAATACATTTTCACTCATATCATCGGGAACAAAATGGAAAAAACTACTTCACTATAAAATATGTAAATGGTTGCTTAAGATAACTACTTTTCGACAGTAACTCAACAATAGATTCGTTTTTGTTAAAACTACAAGCCCATATTTAGTAGTGTCTTTGCTGCTCGTTTCCCCCTCTTTGTTATAGAATTTCATCACCGAAACGAATAAAATTTTAGATTTTGAAAGCACATTTTACCTTCGTAAATGAATTAATATTCATTGTTGATTAGTCAATATTAATAAATTAATAAGTTAATGTACTGTAATTACTAATGTTGTAAAAAAGAGTTAAAAAGTAACTAATGATAAAAAAGAAACAAACAAAAAAAGAATGATAAATGGACATTAACCAAAGAAAAAAGGTGTACGACAGTCACCATAGACGAATGCAGGGCGTGCTACATTTGGAATTCCAAAACCCGAGATCTAATCCCAGTTTATTATTATTATTATTATTATAATTATATTATCATTATTAACAAGAGGAGCTTATAGTTGACGTAACGCCGATCTCAAAAATTTCTTTTGAAATAAAAGTAAATCCAAAATAAATGTATTTACATATTTTGGATTTACTTTTATTTCATGTATTTATGCAGTGAATCTAATACGAGTTATTTTAAAAAATAATAAATTAAAGCAAACACGTCGCAACTTATTAACTTGAAATAAAAAAGCCACCAACAGATATGGTGGATCGGCGGTAGAGTAGTTGCTTTGTAAACGGTTATACCGGATTCACTTCCCACTAATTCTTTACCTTTTTTTAGATTATCTTTTTAGTAAAAATGCATCCCTGTTTACAGTTTGACTTTTCATATAGTTTTATATAATTATAAAAATTATCATTATTATTATTGTAAATCGTGTATTGCCTAGGCCTAGATCGTAATTGTAACTCGCTCAAATTATTATGCAAAAAAAAATTAAGGTAAAAGGAAAAGCTCCTAAGAACAAGCATATAACTGTTCTTCAGCCAAAGTGTTTTTTATGGCAGGTAATTCTACGAATACAAGATTACAACAAAGATTTTTGGCTGTGTGGTATGGTACAGTCATTTTCATATCTTATTTAAATTTTGCCAAACAGGCAATAGAAAAATAAAATTTAAAAAAGAATTAATTATAAACATGTAACTGGGTGTTTATTCTAACTTACAAAAGTAGTAACAGAAATAAAGAAATATTAATTTTATTGAATTAAATTTACACAAGAACCCAATTGTATATAGGATGTAGTTAATACCAAGTTAAAAAGTGTTTTAAAATTGAACTGTTGAATTGAAAAAAATTGTGTATTTATAAAATATATTAAATAACTCATAATTTTATTTAAAAAAATTATCTGATCCGCGTTACATCCACGTGTGAAACAATTTCACGCGCATGCCTCTATATTAGGCGAAACCAAGTTTGTTATTTAGCAAATGTGGTGGCCCTACATGGTTTGTAAAGACTGGTTGCGCCGTAACTTTTGGCCAATGAGAGAACGCGGCGCGAATACGTCATCCAGAGTACTCATTTAAACAGTTTCTATATCATTTACACAGACGGGGCACCTATAACACGCATGGAAGATGTGAAATAGGTACCTAATGCAAATTCGTCATTATGATTAACGCTGTAAATGAATAAATTATATTGCCAAATAAAGTGATTACAATCATTTATCCGCATCAATTTGCTTTAAATTTTGTAGTTATAAAACAAAAACTCGATAATAATCTTTTATTAAAATATCGTTAAAAGACTTACAAGAATTAAAACACATATGTAATAGGTTTTGTAGAAATCTAATTTGAAAATTGTGTAGTATACTAATAGCATTATTTAGCAAAGGGAAGGTCATAAAGTAAAAATGTTAAGTTACGGTCTTCCTCATCTTCTTGGCTAATTTTCGTGATGGTTCACCACTTTTTCTTTTACCTACTTTCCCTTTTCTTTGGGAATTTAGATATTTTATCCTCATAAAAATCCTTTGTCGACTAAATGAATGGACCAACTTTTTGGGGATGTCTATTTTTTTAAATATATAATCTGTCGTTCTTCGAATAATGTTTGGTCCACCTTTGTAACTGTCTTCATGGAGTTTTCTAAAGCGTTTCTCCATTTTGTGTACATTATGTAGCCATTGTTGCGAAGGCTGTATAAGGCCACCATATGACAAACTTTGGATCCACGAGGGGATGCTGTATGAATGGACTGTCAAAGCGGTATCGATGTTTTCTGTCCTAGTTCCTAAGTCAGGAAATTCGTTTTGATGCTTCTTAGCCAGATAACCTGCCACATACAGCAACCCATCCTTTTCTGTGACATCTGTCATTGATACTGTTGAAGCAGTACTATTGGAGCTTGTACTACTGGCAACATCAGAAATTTCCTCCTCTAGTGTTTCTGGTTCCTTGACGGTCAATTCACCAATTTTTGCTTGCTGAAATGCTTTGGCGACGACATATTGTTCTTCTTCCATTCCAGGAAGCGACTGAACATTGGCATGAGTCTGAACGATTCCTGGGTTCTTCCCCAAAAGTATCATGCGTATTCGGTATAAAGCATTTAATGGAGATGGATGGTCATGCAATCCTCCTCGAGTTCTCAGCTAAAAATAAGAGTATAAAAACATGTAAACATAATTATTATTAAAAGTAATAAGTACCAACCTGTGAAAAGAAATTTTCAAGGCAATCTTGATTCAGCCGGTGCGTTAATACGTAGGAAATATTGTATTTTTCTTTCAAATCAATGTATAAACTTTGGAGTGAATGACATGACATTATCACCCCTTTTTGAAATACTTGTAAAAAAGTTTCAGTTTTTCGTTTTTTTGAAATACAGCGCATCGAGCTCATTGTATCTATCATTTCATTTAAAGTTTCATTTTGAATTTCCAAATCTTTGCCATATGGATTCTTGCTTGGCACTTTGGGAAATGGAATATAAGAATTCATCACATCAAACCAATGATTTGTTAGTTGGAAAAATTTTGACACATTTGTAGCCAACTGTTTATCAGGTCCTGGCATATAAACTCGTAAAGCCGTGGCTGTTGTATTGGAGAAGAGTTGGGCTGCTAAAGCTACATTTTGGCGTTCCGCTTTCTCACACGTTAAATGTATGGTGGATAATTTATGGCAGGAGCTAATTTCTGTATTGGCACAAGTGACTAAAGCTGCAACTGGTTCCTTGTTGATGATACTCCCATCTTCAAGTTCAAAACCTCTATCCAAAAACCAATTTCGTATCAGTTTCAACAGGTGTGGGGCATCAGCAAAAAAGTAAATTTTTCCCTTTGTCACTGGATGTAAAATGTAAGTGGTACTACTGTCTATATTTAATTCTTTCCAAAGGCCTTGATTGCCCCCACCACAATCGGAAACACATGCCACTACGTTATAGTTAACAGTGCTTAGTTTTGTGATAATACTTTGCAGTAATGTACTGGTCATCTTTTTGTCAAAACCAAGAAACACTGGTTGTTTCCAATTGTCAAATAATCCACGAGCCATAATGACTTGTAGATACGAGTGAGGCCCCATTATCTCATCTTCTTTTTGATCATACTCATACACCGATGATACTTTTACCTCATCAAAAGATAAGACAGTTAATTTGTTTATTTCTGTCTTGGAACTTCCTGCAATACCCATTATTCTGACAACATCCTCCAAAATACCAGATCTTATGCTCATGTTTGCAGCCCAATGTTGTAACGTAGAAAGTCCAGGCAGAGGATAATGTATCTTCTCTCTTAGATAAATATAACATCGTTTACTAAAATATCTTAATGTAAACGCTTGAGCAAGTTCTTCGGTGGTCCATCTAGCTTTTGATTTCTTCTTTAGGAGAATATCTACTTGATTGCTGGATAGAAAATTGGCAAAAATGTCTTTCACTTTGGCTTCAAAGTCATCAGCTCCTGTTTGCCTTAAAATTTCCATCTGTTGAATTTTTTTCTGTAACATAACATTCAGCTTATCCTTTTCTTCTACTAATTTATGCAGTTTTTCTTTCTCTTGAATAACATCCTTCAGCTGACGACGTAAAATATCTACTTCAGTCTCTGCACTAGTGGACGGTATGTTTTCTATTTCAGGTGGTACTATGTGAGGTGATTGGGGATCTGAAGATTTCATTAGTACTTCTACAACTTGTCTTTGTTCTTTACATTTAGCCCTTTGTACTCTTTGACTAGGCAATGCTTTTGATGTAGCTTGTGGCAATAAATACAACGATGGAACAGCTAAAAGTAGTTTATTAACGCAAATTCTTTTCTTACTATTATCTATCTACGTACCAGTTGTTTTTAATTTTTTGGGAGTAATATTCATGAGGTTCGCTTTTAGACTATCCTCATAATCATCATTGGTAAAATGTACACTGCAAATTCTTGACGTACTTGGGTTCCATTTATCTTTTCTATGACAACACCAAGATATATACAGGTCTGGTAGAGCAGCTCGCCGCCATTTTGTTGGAGCTAATTGCTAGTTTAAAAAAAAAACACTAGATTGCAGCATCATATCAAGATCTGTCAATAAATTGTCATCAATCTGACAATTCTGAAGTTTTTTAAAATTCGAATTTCTTGTGCAAGTTATTTGTCTTATTTTAACTTTAGTGTTAGCTTGTTGCGTTATTTTGACTTTAGTGTTAGCTTGTTGCTGTGTTTTTTTCATTTTAAGTGGCATTTATTACCACTGTGAAAAATGAAGAAGTGTAAATTTTGCGGCTTCGTGAAACTTTTAAAGGAAGATTTGGCCCTCTTTCACGTACCAAAGGTAAAATGTAAATTAATATTCGATTTCAAACAGGGTTTATATTTGTAACATTATTTTATAGGATACGAATAAGCGTAACAAATGGACTATGTCTACGGGCACAATTTTAAACAAAAATGACTTCGTCTGCATGAAGCATTTTGAAAAGAGGTTTGTGAGGGAATTTGCAGATGAAAGTGGAATAATTAACAGAAGGACATTAGCACCAGATGCAATCCCTACCCTTTATTTGGGTAGTTCCCATTCTTCCTCTGTTTTGAATTTTCCATCTGAAGATCCTGCCCTGCTTATCCCTTTGAAAAATTATTCCCAGACAAAAAAGCGGTGGGTATCTTTTTATTTATTTTAAGGTCAGTCCAAATGGTAGCAAAATGGGTTCATGGAGAAAATTAACACCACTCTAGCTGTGATTTATTTATTGCATAATTGTATACTGGCGGCCGAAATAAACTAGGTTTAGCGTAACACGAATCACGATCAAACGTAAAATGAATGTCATAGTGACCCGTTTTACACTACAATGTGTCCTAGTTTATTTTGGCCGCTACTGTACCATGGGCATGAGTTGATGTCTTGATTATTAATCGTCTTCATTAACATTCTTGTTTATTATAACTATTCATAATCTTGCTTTATACAACTCGCCCTAAGTCTCCTTAAAATTTCAGGATTCTAGCGCAAACCGTTTTAGCAGGACGAACACGATTCCATACATAATCGCACTCCTGTATTAACCAACGTAACGTTTTGAGGAAATTAATTTTTTCGTATTTGGAATAGAAATGTGGTACATTGTTCAACCCAAAATCGTAAAGAAATGTGAGTGTTTGTTCGTTAGCAACACTTTTCTTCACTCTCAGTCAAAATCGTAAAGAAATGTGCGTCTTTTCTCGTTAGCAACAACTTTTCTCCACTCTTCTGCCAAACTTTGATGTAATTTTTTCCTAGATTTTAGTATGTCTCATTCCAAATACGAAAAAGTAGCATGTTCTACACTTAAAGAAAAGTGAGTTTTCCATGTTCGTGTAAATTTTAATCCATTCGCTCGCTTCGCTCGCTCATGAATTAAACATTTACACTCACTGGAAAACTATCACTTTTCTTTACTTGTAGAACAATCTACTATTGTTATCCTTGTAGTTGTGAAGAGAAAATTAATAGACAAAAAATCGATATGTATCTGTATTCTGTACACAACGTTAACAATAATAAATCTAGACAATAGTTTTTATTGCGGGATTTGTAATCCTGTATTTTGTTGTAGACCTGCCAAAGATCCTTCACTACAGTCCAGTCAAAGTTCTCCTACTCCTTCAACGACCCTAGAAAACCTTCGTTTACCTGTCACTGAAAGCCCTCCTGTCATAAATGAATGCGATTCACCAGAGACTAAATGCGAATCACCAGAAACTAACACGCTGTTACATTTTCTACAAGAAAGCCTAATGCAGTTATATACATTGCTACCATCAGGATGGGGGATTCATAAAAGGTCTCGTTCAGTTACAGTAAGCCATGTTAAAGGGAGTATTCCCAAAATCGATCGGGCTATTGTAGTCAACGATAGTGACATAAAGGTGTATCTTAATGGAATTTTTCATACCACCTATACTGCAACAACTTTAGAGACTTTTTTACAATTAGTGCAAACGGTATATACTATCAGGCTATGTAATGGGTCTGGAGTTGATGGGAAAATTAGCCCTTCCTGTAATGGCGGAAATTTCCAAGGAAAGACAACAAGATGTCGTTCATGTGCGATCTTGAGAAAAAACCTCCTAAAGAAAAAAAATATTATTCCAAAAACCAAAAAATCATATTCAAATTTGTTGCGAAAACAAAACATACAAACAAAAACCATAGAGACTTTAAGAAAATCAATGACAAAACTATCCAATATCGACCACTTAATTTCAAAATTGCCAGACAATCAAAAGCTTGTAGTTCGAACTTGTTTTGAAACTGCAAGTCGACCTTCTTACGGCAAAAGATACACCAAAGAATGGATTTACACATGCATCCTTCTGAAAATAAAAAGCCCTAAATTATACAAACATTTACGAACTAGGGAGTTACTTCCACTACCTGCACCGAGTACACTATCAACTTACATTAGGCATATCGACAGCTCTTACGGATTTCAAAATAAATTATTTGAACTTCTGAAAGAGAAAACAAAAAACATGCAAGAATTTGAACGGCATGGTACCCTGATGGTGGATGAGTGCAAAATAACTCCCTGCAAACACTTCGACAAAAATCGATTGGAAGTGATGAGATTTGTTGATTTAGGCGAATATACGCCAGACAACCAAAGAAACCAACTTGGGGATCATATTCTGGTAATAATGTTCCAGTCTTTCGCTGGGAAAAATATGCAAGCGCTTGCATGTTTTCTGTCCAGAGGCAATGTTACTGGAACCATCCTAGCCAAATTAATACTGGAAGCCATTCTTTTGAGTGAAGCGGCTGGGCTGTTTATTGACGTGGTCACATCAGATGGTGCCACCTGGAATAGGTCCATGTGGAAAGCCTTTGGTGCAGGAAATCCAGAAAAGCCTTGGAGTGTTCATCCCTGCAATGTAAAAAGAAAATTAAGGATGTGTTCAGATTTTCCACATTTATTGAAATGTATGCGAAACAGGCTTGTTGCAAAAAGAGAATTTCATGTGCCTGAAGGGAGAGTGCAATTGCGCCATTTTGAAAATCTTATAGAATACGATGCAAAAAACGAATTTAAACTGGCTTATAAATTGACCCGAAAGCACGTGAATCCAGAAAACCACGAGAAAATGAGGACAAAATATGCCTTTCAATTGTTTAGTGGGACAGTAGCAGATGCTTTGACGGTACTAAAAGAAAAAGGTATATCCGAGTTTGCTGACTGCGAACCTACAATACAGTTTTGCAGACGAATAAATCAACTGTGTGATATTTTGAATTCGAGTTATTTTAATGGACTAAAAACAAATTCTGCCGAGCAACAAGCATTAGAAGATTTTTTAATTTACATTGATTTATGGGAATCTTGTGCACATCCTGACTTTTATTTAACAAAGTCTACAAGTGATGGGTTAAAAGCCACCATCAACACTACTCTTGATTTATTAAAATATTGCACCCAAGAGTTAGGGTATAAGTACCTGATGACATCACGTATCAATCAAGATCCACTTGAACACTTCTTTGGATTAATGAGAGCAAGCGGTGGTGCTAATACTAGTGGAGAGTCACTACAGATTGCACAGATCTTTAGGCTGATGTCACTATATTCTTTAATTAAACCTCCAAAAGGAAGCAATGTAACTGGTGGAAATATGCTTGCTGCCCTAGTTGATAACACATCAGATTTCTTGAGCTACAACAGAGCAGACAATAAACAAATAACAAAAAAAGACATTGACTTACAACTCGATCAGGCCTTAGAAGAAAATATCACATGTGGTGCATACGTTCATTTTGAAGATAATAGAGAAGCATTTGCCTATGTTTGTGGTTTCATCGCTCGAAGGCACAAAACTGACAATTGTCAAAATTGTGTTAAAACAATTGTGGGGGAAGGATTGGAATCATATAATACTTTCATAATATTGAGAAGCAGAGGGCATTTAACATTTCCTTCAATCGCCCTCGTTATTCTTCTTGAAGAAATTGAACATATTATTGCTGAGAAACTTCAGCAAGACATTAAGAAAAATACTTTCCTTGAAATTCTTGCTTCAATCGGAATACAAAAAATTCATCATTTTGTAGGATGTCCAAATCATAAGTCGGAAATGACGAAAAAAATCCTGTTTTCATTTTTAATAACTAGACTTTCATTTTCATGCCAAAAAGAGGCACGAAAGAGGTCTTCAGAATCTACAAACTCTAAAAAATATAGCAAATTGGCAAAACTGGTTTAAATTACAATTCTTTAATAAATAACTTTTAACCAAACTACTTACTGTTTTTGTTGTGGATAAAAACTTTCGTTATATTTACATTTACCACTGGCAGCGTTTCTTAAATGATTCATTCATGGTCTGGCACCTACAACCCACTAGGGTTTTAGTGGATTTAGCCTCCTTTATAAGCCTCTTCCACTGTTCCTTATTCAATTTCCTTAAGACTTCCAACACTGCATCTTCCTATCTTATTCTAGATCACCTAGCTAGGATGAATTGAGGGAGTTTCCAGTTCCTTCTAAGTCGCCCTCAATTATTTTCTAAATTACTCTCTCTCCGGTCTCCGGACATTCAGGAAACATGTTCAGCCCATCGAAGTACTGCCTTCCTTGTCATCCCCATTATGTCTGTCCAAGATGTCTGTCTCTTGGTAATTGGTATAATCTGGCCAGTTCATGATTATATCTTATTCTATTTACACCTTGATCATCCTCCACTGGTCCACATATTATCCGTTTTAGAATTTTTCTTTTAAACGCACACAATCACAACAACAGGATTGGTCAAATGATGATTCGCAATAATTGCAAGTGATGAATTTTAAAACACAATTCACATTAAAACAGAAATTAATAAATAATAATAATAATTAACTACACTAATGTATTTCTAAACACGTGGCATTCGTGGCAAATGATAGATACATAACCTAAAATTAAAATTTGTGTCAATTTTTGAAGTACCTTGGTAAGGTTGCGCCATCTATTTTCCACAAAGTAAACGGCTTACTAGCTCTCATTTTTGACACAATTATTTACATTGAAACATAGGCAAGCTGTTCTACCAGACGTCTATATATCTTGGACAACACCTTACCCATTTGTTTCTTATCTCTGCATTTTTAGGAAAATTAAAAAACATTATTTTTTCTCCCGCTTTTTTTGCTTTTATCATATTGCTCTTGCAAATAGCAACACTGCATCCAGTTCCAGGCATCTAATTAATATTGAAAACCACGATATTAATTAAGAGGAATATTATTACCTATTATCAACTCACTTTGCCCTTTGGCAGTCTTTTCGACTCTTGCTAATATAAAAGAAACAGATAACCAAAGGGACTGATCCTTGTGGTTGTAATTAATTGTCTTTGTTAACAACAACACTGATATTTAAACTCACTAATTAAAAAGAGAACATTTAAGAATGTTTTAGACAATCTAACAATCTTAGAACTCTAAAAAATCACTGGTAATCAACTTGAAAACCCAAGCAGGCACATGTAAACAATGACAGTCTATTGTATTGTGTACTCCGGATGACGCGCAATATGGCGGTATCTCCCACTCTCCAACAAGTTACGGCGCAACCAGTCTTTACAAACCATGGTGGCCCTAGTGGTCTGTTTTGACACCAATAATAACTAAAAATCCAATTAAAATATATTTCTAATTATTCATCTACTAATCTTATTATATAATCTATTAAAATAAAACAAAAAGCAAAGTGAAGTACGGTTGATAAGCTACTCTCGCGTTTTTCATTTCTTCAGAATTACGCTATAAGTTAATATTTTAGGATTTTTTAAAAATTAATTGAGTTTTCTTGTAAACGTTTTTCCATAAAAAATACTTTTTCTTCAAATCCGAAAAACACGGGGCTAGAATGGACGTTCTTCTTTCTTTTGTATTGTTAAATTTTTGGTTAAAATGTTAAAATTTTTATTCCTATGTTGGTTAGTAACGGTGTTCTGTATATTATTGACTCCACTTTTTATTGTTTTTTTTTCAATTAATATCCTCATTGCTCATATTGTTCAGGATCTTTCAATTTTCGTAAATTTATCTTTCTGTTAGACTGCTTCTGTATTTTTTTAAGACATATGTTGATATTTCTTGCAACCTAATTATGGTCTAAACTAGTGTCTCCGACCCGGAAAATTCCCTGGACAGAAGTACCTGGAATTACTCAATTGCTTTGTTATCTGGAGTCCTGGGAAAATAATTCGAGACATGAGACTTTTGTATGCAAGGTATTCAGTTTATTACTTTAGAATTAAGGTTCTATTTGTTTCGATTTCTTGAGTAAGTTATTAGTTGAAAAAGGTATTTCTGCACAAGAGTGTCGCTTTGCTCAGGTGGTTTTCTAATCAGTTTTTTTTTAGAAAAAAAGCGATAAACAGACATTTCAAATACATACAAATTATTTACAACATGTCTATAAACAAAATGGATAAAGGGAAAAAGATTGAATAAATAAGATGGTAAAAGGAAAGTACGATGTCTGGTCAGACTGTCCTTTAAGTAAACTTGTACTTTCTATTCAATTATATTCAAAAAGGGTCTTCATTCAAGATTTTCCATCTTATTTATAAACATATTACTAATATTTAAATAGTAATCTTTTTAAAGATCTAAACATAATGTTTAAATCTAAAAAATTCAGATTGAAGTATGATCTAATTACTTTAACAACCAGTCGTTTTCAACGGGTAAAGGATTCCAAGAAAATCTTGATAGTTTTTGTAATGACAATAGTGCACTTTCATAATTAATTGCTGACAGTGTGTAGTTACTACATTTCTGAATTTGTTTCATTTGGCGGAACTTATCGGTATGTCTAAAACCAATTTTATTTACTTATGTTATTATGAATAATCAGAATAATGATTTAAAAAAACAACCTTTTGAAAATTTGGACTATGTGTTTTGAAATAAATAAAAAAAAAACAAATGCAAACAGTATTAATAATAATTAAAAACAAATAATATTAAAAATATAATTCAAATAATATTTTTTTAAAAACCTTTAAAAGTTTCAAAGTTCAAATAAAAAAAAGTTACCGAAGCAGGGATTGATCCTGCGATGAACGCGTTATGAAGCAAGTATCTTATATGTCAACCCACGCGGGATAGTTGTTGGATGTCCTAACAACTATCCTATTCATAAATTGCTACTGTATGAGGCAATATTCTCAAAAAATTGTAGTAGACAAAACGCCAAGAGATGTATTTGTATATTTTCTTGGCCTCTGCAATCACCAAAAATGGCATTGCGATTCTCGATGTACTGGATGCAATGTCCCCTTTGAGACTATTTTGTAATATACTGCGGTGATATAAAATCATCATATTGAAAATTCAATAACTATAATAATAAAAATAAACTTTTAAAGTTTCCGATAGTTAAGACAATAAAGACAGCAACTATAGACATATGCTAGGATACTAGTTTTATTCATTTAAAGGTTTACATGCTGGATTAGGTATAAAATTATTGATATAAAGCAAAATAAAAGTAGTACGATCTTTTAAAGCATACATAACCTTACTTTAGTAAAAATTAATAAATAATAAAGAAGGAATACGAATCAATTTAGTTGTTTTATTATAAATCATGCTTTAGGTAGGTACGTTAGGTTACAAGATTAGGATATCATTTCAGCTTTTCTTGGATCATTTATCTTCAATTTACATTTGAGCACTATTTTGCTAGGAAGCTAACACAGTTTTGAGTGGATGTTTTACTGAAAATAGATAAATTAAATCATTGTCTTTATATCTGGTTAAATTTTGACTTTTCTGTTTGGAGATGTCAATTCAAAATCATTTTGAAAATTCATGGAATATTTTATATTTATGCCCATTGTTTTCATTCAGTCACCTGAAGTAGTGTACCCTGGAACAAAATGGTTTGAATTTTGTTTAGTTTAAGGTTTACTCGAGCCATAAGATGCGTTAATATTATGTTTTCCACAAGGCCGAAGTGACCGATTTTTAATTTGAGTTTTCCGTTAGTATTTATTTGTAACCACTATAAATTTCTGTAAGAAAGTTACGATGTGTCATAACGCAATTATGCTGTAGCATAGCTGTAGTTTCTACAATTAAAGTGCAATTAAGTCTTAATAAGTTTTGTGGCAGTTGACAGTTTTTGTTAATTTGTTCAGTTACGAATCAATTTATACCATAAGTGTATTTATATCGTTTTATTCATCTTTTTACCAGCTATCTTTCCATGCATATAGATTTAAGTAATTCGCTAATTATGATCACATGTTTAATTTATGTGACGTCATAAACATTTGAGTTAAAGAAAATTTAAAGTTTTTCAATTGTTTTTAACGAAACGTATAAAAGGACCTGAAAGAGAAATCAATATCAGCCAGTTCGAAATTGAAAGACGGAATCTATGCCTATCTGACTCCAAAATTACCAAAATAAAGTTGAGTTATGTACCCTTATGTTGTTTGTAAACAGAGAAGCGTCAATTGTTACAAAAATTATACGTACTTGTGTGTACTTTACTGAATTCAAGAAGAGCCAGTATCACTTTATTATGCAACTATAAGGAACTTGAATAGTATTTATTTATTTCAAATGAGAAGATTTTCAAATCGATAAATTGTTCAAAGTGTCAACGCGATGACAACAGTTGAGTTCAAGTTTGTGTAGTGTGTACTTTACCGCTCTATTTGTCAGCGGTAATTTAAGGATAGTGTCTCGTGTAGGATTTTTAATTAAAAAGTAAATGGCTATTTTGATCAGAAGTGATCAGAATTCGAATAAACAGTTTTATTAAATTTATAAAAAGAATAGAGCTCTTTAGTAACATTAATATTAACTTAAATTTTAGCTATAGAGGTTTGCTGAAATGATAATTGTTATAGCAGCTTCGTCATGCTATCAACAAATTAAAATTCCATTTCAGCAAACATGGTTAAATTTCATTGAACATTTAATTTATTCCATTTTATTTAATGTTTCTTCATATGTTTAATAAATAAAACTTGTGTTGGTAATTCATAAATATTTGCTTATTTACTGTGTTATACAATTATTCAATAGCACAGATTATAAAAATATTTCTCGTCCAGCTGCAAAACTCCAGGTGTGTTTTTAAAGTAAGCTTCTACAGGTATTAAGATTGGTGAGATTATTTGGTGTTTTATGGTGGTCTCATGCTCAAACAAATTAGAGAAGACTGAGGTAATCCTACTAGGTAAATGGAAAATTATTGAGGCGTTTATAATTCAATATTAGTTAAGCTAGCCCCTCGTCAATTTAAAGTATTTAATATTTTATTTATTAAACAATTTATATCATCTCATAATTTATTGGATTGTCCGAACCGTGTGGCAAAGCAAGAATTATTATCAAATTTAAATTAATTTTACAAATCAAGTTTTGATAACACCGCATAATTTGTTGTCTGCTCCAAAGTGAGTACGAAAACACATTTTTGGTTAGACATTTAAAAATATTCGGCTATGGTTATAGATTATATGATATATTAAACAATAGACCATACATATTGTTGTGTTATCTGCAGTCAAAAATTTTAAATAGGTAATTTGGGTTGCCTATCTTTCAGGCGTTCATATACTAATCCATGTTAAAAGGTTTATTTTATAGTTTCAAAAGTACAGTTGAAGCCAGTTAAATACAGGAGTTAAGATAAATACATCCTATTTGCGATATTTTCTTGTTAAAGTTACATTTCATGCAAGGTTATTTAACGTTCCGATCTATTCAATAGCTCAGATTTGGTAAAATGCATCTATAATTAATTAAAACGAGCTATTATGAGTAGATTTGCATATATAAAAGTTACTTACCTTACTTAATTTTCAAGAATGGGTGATTTTTCTTTTTACGGTTCATAGTGTTGGCTTGTCGAGCCACCGTTCTAATTTAATTTATATAGGTTCATGACGTTATTGTTGGAGCTTTGTTGGTTAACATCTTGGCTGTGTAAGCTGTATAAAGTCTTTGTAGTTCAATGTGTGTTTTTTCAGCCAATTCAATTTAAAAATGTCCACAGACCTGTGCCGATATTAAAATTTCATTTTGAGTTAATTTTGTATTTTAAGTATTTGTTTTTTGATGTCAAACTAATGGGAAAAGTTAAATAAACATATTGTGTAAAGATTAACGGGTAAAATTGGTATGTGGACATATTTAAATGAAAATTAATACAATTTTAGTCGACCGTGTAAATTTGTTTGTACGGCTCAAATTGTAAGTTATTGTTGGGTTTTATAGATAGAAATGTTATATTGTTATTTTAAGGAAGTGTTGTGGCTTCTTTTTATGTAATCAAATGAAAAATTTAAAGAAATTTATATTTTACTTGATAAGTATTATATTGTTTTTGTTTCTATATGTTTTTAATGTAAATTATAAAGGAAAAAAACAATCAGTAATCTCCAGAATGCAGTGAGAGGAGGTTGTGTCGTTTCTATTTTGATTAACCTTTAAAAACAAGCATTTTCATAATTTTCATAAAAATAAAGGGAGGTTATAAATATAAAAAAAAAGATTTCGTGCAAGAAATATATATATAACTTACGCTATCGTCATAATTTCAAGAAGGATATAAATTATAGAATCGATTTGGATTGCTTTATATCAGATTTAATCTGATAAAAAAAATTAAGAAGAATTAATTTTATTGCAATCAAGCAATTTTACACTTCCACCAGAGAAGAGGTTGGTAGTGGTTAATATAGCAGTCTGTTGTTCCCGAGATCGGTTAAAGGATGTATCTAGTGTGCGGAAAATCGTAAGTGATTCAAAATTCATTATACTGGCCAGTCAAAAATAATTTCGGACAAACATTTTATTAAAGAGATATGGAACTATTTTACATTAAGACTATTAAAGAATATAACTGTATAATTAAAAATTTTGAGAAAAGTTAACCCAATTTCATGAAAAAGAAAATTTACTAAATTGAGATAATTTGTATAAAAAAAGAAATTTAATTTTTATTTGATTTTAATTTGTAGTTTAGATAAAATAAAAAGTAGGTAGAAATCCCCAACAATAAAAAAAGAGGCTAATTGGTAGTTAGTAGAGTAATTAGTCTCTGTTTCGTTATTTTTTTATTTTATGTTCCGTTTATTTGTGTTTAAATAAAATTGTGTTTATATTTATATTTTTGGATTTTGTTTGTTGTTTATTTTTTGTGTGTGGAAATAACTTGTTTAGCAGCTTGTTACAATTTTACCAGCCCAGGTGTCATCATTACAGGTGGACCCATTGAAACAAAATTTTTCAAGGTAAGGTTGATTATATTTCAGATAAAAGAGATATTTGTCGATTGCTTAACCGAGATAAAATCTGAGCTAGTGACAGGGCAAAATTGTTATTTAAAAATTTAAAAAAATATTGTAGTGATATAT
This sequence comes from Agrypnus murinus, assembly GCA_929113105.1. Taxonomy (NCBI): domain Eukaryota; kingdom Metazoa; phylum Arthropoda; class Insecta; order Coleoptera; family Elateridae; genus Agrypnus; species Agrypnus murinus. The sequence goes on from OV816030.1 coordinate 83,318,849, forward strand.
TTATACTATTGTTTTATTGAGTTTCACCTTAATTATAATTGGTGCCCAGAACTTGGAATTTTCTTATTATGAGTATATCACTGCAATATGTATGTGTAGATTATATTGTGTGAAATCATTTGTAAACAAATCACCACCGCAGAAAAGAATCTTTTAAGTTGAATTGAAAAAGTATTTATTTATAAAATATATTAAAAATTTCATAAATGATTTTGTTAAATTTCCTTTTCTTTTTTTATTAATATAGTCTTATTAGTTGGCGGTTTGGACAACCCCCAAATGTAATTACTGAGGGGAATTGCGGCCTGCCATGAAAATTGAAAACAAAATAACAATAACTAAAAATACAATTTTTTATCATATGTCAACAATAATTGTAGTCTCCTGAAATACCTCATTATTTTGTATGTTAGAACTTAATAAAAATAACTAAGTTCTTGTATTACTATTACCTAGTATTATTACATTATATGATAGATTAACACTTACCTAATGCCTCTGTTATAGTCTACAACAGACTGGTGGAGCTAGTTTATTAATACCGGATATCAAAGATTAGTATTTATCTAACCATCCCAACTGGAAACTCTCCAACGAACTGAAGAGTTAGAATACAAGAGTTAGTTAACAATAAAAATTATCCATACCTCCAGGAGGGAAGACGAAAACCAAAGAACAAACCAAATGGAGAACTCAGGTAGGTCCAAAAGGCCCTTTAGTAAACGATTGTGTAGATTGTGATCAAATAAAACAGATTTTATTAAAAAAAGAGTAGAAACGGGGACAGAACTGGAGTTTTGTAATTAGAAATTCAGCACGGCCTCATTTGGTAATGGTGGCTGTCGTCATAGCTTTCTTTTTTAATGAATGTCCATTTATCACACATTTTTGTTGATTTATTTTTTATTAGTAATTACTTTTAGTTCTTGTTTAATATTACTTATCAATTGATTAATATTAATTAATCAACAAATAATATTAAATCATTTACGCATGTAAAATATGAACTAAAAGTGAAATCTAAAATTTTATGCGTTACGGTGTTGGAAAAGAGAGGAAATTAGTGGGAAAGAGATACATGATTCCCACTACTTGGCGTGTAATCTTAGCAAACGAATCCACCCACATTACGGAAGATTATTTCGAGGTTATGTCCAAAACGATGAATGCTGGTGCATACTATGAACCCTTAATAGAAGCATAAGCTAGGAAGGTAGGAAGCAAAAAAGGTAACTCTAGTTCCTGGGAATAGCGTAAGGTAAATGTTGATGAGAAGTAGCAAAATAGCAGAACGTGACTAATATTTTAATGTTTTGATTTCATTAACTACATAAAAATTAATTAACTACATAACTACAACATTAATAAACATAATAAGTATTCAAAAAGGTACCAGGCATCATTATATTCGCGTCAAAGTATTTACATCAAGTACTTTTTGCAAATAGGAGTTTTACGTTCAGTTCAATAGAGAAAATCAACACCTTATTAAGAACATAGTTTTTCAATTGGGCTAACAGCGTATTTCAAATGTAATTTATACCACTTTAATATTACGTGCCGTGTTATGTTGTTAATCTTTTATCTGTATCACGTAAAGCACACATATTGTTTATTGTGTTGTAATAGAATAGTTTGGTAAAGTAGATAGAATAGTGGGGCTGTAATAGAAAATCTGTTAAACCGAAAGCAATTTGATAAACATCTTTTGTGTAATATTAATGAGTGTTTTTCATAATGATATTTACAACTTTTATTACTATAGTAAAAGTGTTCGTATAGGTTAGTGCACACATAAAAACACGCGAAACGTAAGATCACAAACTCTTAAACGCTCCCTCTTCGACACATTACTTTATTCAGCAAAACCTTGAAAAGCGATTCCCTTTTTTATCGAAAAGAAAATCTCTCCGCTTTAATAAAATCAACGTTACGTTTTTCTTTGCTTCCTCCAAAGAGAAGAAAAGTTTTAATTACCCAATTTTTAAGTTTTCTACCACCAACACCAAGACGTCAATGAATTGAATAACGTCCATAATTTTATTCTGTCTTCTTACTAACAAAAATCAATTCTCAGCTATAAAATCCTCAAGTAGTCCTTCAGTAGTCGCGGGATCAGGAGTGGCTGGCATCTTGCAGATCGCAAACGCTTTGTCTGCTTTGAGATCAATACGAAAGCTGTGACGTCATATCTCGGCCATCTTGTCATATCTCCTCCATTCCGAAAGATGCCATCTCCTGAAATGTTTCTCCCACCCTACTGAAATATTGTTGTTCCTGAAACCACAACTTTTCATTATGTACTCCCGCGAAACAATAATCTTACTAACTTCGTTAGCTTTATTTTATCATGCACATGAAATAAAGATCATCTCAAGATCTTAACTGCAATATTTTTTGTAAGGTAGTTGGGTGATTTAATATTTTGTGTTAAGATGTACATTTTAAGGACCACACGAATATAATTCCCTGTTAGCTTCTCCTTTTTTCTCTGCAAGCGTAATTCATCCAGACAAACTTTAAAGGGTTGCATTTTAAAACAATAATGAGATGCACTTAAATATTAAGTGGTAATTTATATTATAAACCCATCGGTATTCGCGTGCCGTATCTGTGTTTCGGAACTTACTGAAGACTGACAGCTGCAAAGGTGGTCTAATAATTTCTGAGCCACTCTTCAACAATCTGAAGTACTTGTAACAATCAGCTATTGCATTGTTTGCACCCTCAAGTGGAGTGCAGGCACGAGTCTGTATTGTTTCAAATACCTACCCCCCAAGTATTACTTTCTCTTGTTCATTACCACCCAGGTTTCCAGGATAAATAACGTAAAAACAGTATCAACTTGAGAAGGTATAAAGGTAGTGAAGTAAGTTTTTGGATTTTCATGATAAACTATAACCATGGCAAGTGTATTATTTATTTTTCAACGCGTTATTTTGTAACTCCTGAATAGTTAGTATGAAAAAATATGTTAAGTTTTTATAAATCAATCAGTTTTTTATGTTATTATTTATATCTTATTTATGTTATTTATTCCAGAATTCAATGTTGCCTTTAAGCAAGCTCTAGAATCTTGATTCCATCATAGCATATCTTGCTTCCACATATGCATTTCTGCGTTTATTGTGGTTAATTTGTAAACTATGGGACACATTAAATGAGACAATCTCGATAGTCACAAAATCAACTGTCCTCAGGGATAATTATTGGATTGCCTTACATCCCGCCAGGCTCGAATTCCATTATTAGTATATTGCGAAAACGTGTTTATATTATTTATACATCTTAGCTATAAAAAAGTGTTCTTATTTGATTTATCAACAATTAGTTAACGAATGGTAAAGTAAAAACCTTTTGTTAATGTTTATTATCTGGTATTGATAAGAATTTTCTAAGAAACTCCAGTATTACCATTATCTCTATTTTTAAAGCAACGTTCAGTTTATATTTTATTTTTACAATAATTTTTTTAATATATACGATTTTTTAGTAATATTTATTTCCATTGTATTTATATAATTTTTACAGTATAGCTTGTATAGTTGTGTAGCATCTACATCAAAGCTTTGGTAAGGGTGACACTGTAAGGTTGGACGAGGAATCGAGGAATTATTATATACATTTTAGGATTACATATAGGCCTTTATCGATTCTCGGAATCTTGTTTTGCCGCGAATCATCTGTTTATTGAGTTGAGATTTGAAGTATTTCAATTAGGATTAACACTTCGTTAATTTTCGACTTACCCACACTTATTAAACGATAATTACTCAAATATCGTAATATTCATTATAAGTGTTGAAATTAATACATTTAGTTTAATACTTAGACGGTAAGTCTTGTTTGTTGTTGATTATTACAAATTTTCTTTACTTATCCCCAGTTCGATTTCACTTCTGTGTTTAACTTAAAATTTTCTTCTTCTTAAAAGGTTTTTCCCAGGTGCGTGATTATCTAAGCTTGTCTCTCTTAATTTGGTCAATTTTATTCGCTATTCCATATTTGGCCATGCTTAGGTTTGGGATTCTTCATTGGTAAATTCAGCTTATCAGTTATTTTTGTAAAGTCTTGTAAAAGATAATTCTCTCTTTTAAGGTAAGCGTAAAATATAATTTTCCTCTTTGTGATTTTTAAGTGGATAGAGGCTAAAATATTCCTGATTTAGTTCGTAGTTTGGTTTCACGTAGAATGACAACACAGGAAATTCAATTTGATTGGGAGAATCGATGCATTTTCAGGAAAGTCGGACATTTATTTTTTTGAAGCCGATACCACCTATTTCGGCTTTCTACTTAGGTTTCTACGTTACGCTTCGTTGTTTCCCTCGCTCAAGTCTAGTAACTTTAATATTTTATCTACTACGCCGCTGAAAAGCATTGCATCAGCAATTCAAAATAATAGGCGTTTATTAACGTCCAAGAAACATTAGAAAGACACACTGGACCCTTCTATACACCAACCACTGTTAATCTACGAGGGGAGTTTTTCAAGTTATCTACCTAGCTATGAAAACAGTATACTACCGCGACAATTTTCTTATGTCAACTTGCTGTGACATTTTATAGTGTCATCTCCAAGTTTGATTCCAATCACTTAACATTTGTCATTTATATATCAGTTTAAAGAAACGAAAATGAGTGATTTGACACAGAAGACAGAAGCGTCATGAAATCTCTAACGAAAGAAGGCAGTAGCCCGAAGAATATCCATGAGAGAATGGTGGCAGTGTATGGAGAAAATAGTCCGTTCTATTTCCAAATCAAATATTGGTGCAAGCAGTTTAAATGGGGGAGGCAATCCATTCATGATGACCCAAAGTGTGGAAGACCTCTGGAAGGCCGAACTGAAGAAACTATCAACAAAGTTGAAGACTTGGTGTTGACTGACCGCTGAGTAGCAGTTTCAGTTATTGCTAGAGAAATGGGAATATCAGAAACGAGTGTGTTTAAAATTCATCACGAAGATTTGAGAATGAGCAAAGTGTCGGTACGATGGATTCCCAGGCTGCTCAGTCCCGAACAAAAACTGTGTAGACGACAGATTTGCGAGGAGAATTTGACTGCTTTATCCTAAGATGAAGACTTCTTCTATAGAATTATAGCCGGGGATGAGACCTGGGTATACCATTGGGCTCTCCACTTCCCAAGAAGGCGAAGACGCAATTTTCTGCAGGGAAAGTGATGGCCACAGTCTTCTGGGACGTGGAGGGGATTCTCTTAATTGAGTATATGCCAAAAGGGACTACAATAACGGGAAATGTCTACAAAGACACAATTAGGAACTTGAAAGCGGCTATACGTAAAAAAAAGACCCCACAGTTATGCTCAGAAAACTGCTTCTGCACGACAACTGCAGGGTGCATAAAGTACGAATTGCTCAAGAAGCAACCAATCAAAGCAGCTTTGAGGAATTACAACATCCACCTTACAGTCCCGATCTCGCCCCCTCTGACTAGTATCTTTTTCCAAAACTCAAAAAACACTTGAGAGGGCGTCTATTTTTATCGAATGATGACTTGGAAAACGCTATGGAGTTATATTTTGCAGAATTACCAAAAGAGTTTTTTTTTAAAACATAGCGTTATTAGAGTGTGTTAGTGTGAATGGTTCTTATGTTGAAAAATAAAAATTTATCTATTCTCTAGCTCGTTGTTTTCATAGCTAGGTAGGTAACTTAAAAACTCCCCTCGTATTAATTTTTATGACATCTTTTCTCTTACTTTTATACAATATACAACATTTGCTATTATATTTTAGTTGGATATAATTGATCGTTACACGGTTGTAAGATTTAATTTACAGCCTACCTTTTCTGCAGAAATCGTATGCGTAAGCAGTACTCTGTGTTTTTGCTACTTTAATTGACAAAATGATTTGAAAGATTAATTTTAGAAATATATGAACTAAAAATAATTTCTTATCGTTTATATTGAATAATTAGTAAAGAGGATACTGATTGTGTGTGTGTGTGTGTGTGTGTGTGTGTGTGTGTGTGTGTGTGTAGTATTATAACTTTAAATCGATTTTTTGATATTTTGTATTGAACTGATTTAACTTTTGCTTACCTAATTTTTGATATTTACCTTGTTTTTATTGTTTATTCTTTTATTACTAAATAAATTTCTTTTTTATTTTGCATCCTGTGTATTTTGTTTCTACTATTACTTATGCTGAGTTCAGATGGCGGCTGTTATAAACGTAGCAGACGTTTGTCGGACCCTAGCCGGCCAGGAAGTTCCCGCTATATGGTAAATTTGATAATTTAACTGTCTTAGAACCAATAGTGATTGATTCCGAAGATGCTTTTGGGTTTGTCAGGCTTTTGGTGGCCGGGAAAATTTATTTTATTTAAAATCATCGCTAAGGCTGAATTTGGATTGAAGCACTTTTTTACAAGTTAAGCCCTCAGACCGTCGATTACCGATAGATACCAGTAAACAATGTTTAAATATGTATGACAGTGTTCAAACATGGCTTTTGCTATATAAAATGTATATTGTCTTTTAAGATCGGTACAATCAGTAAATAATTATCTAGAATACCTATTGACTTGCCCTACAACATTTAAATAATCATTCTGCAGGGACAAAAAGAGAAGGCGAATCTTTTGGTTGATCTTAAACTTACCATTTGAAGTACAGTGTTGTGAAAATAAACGTGGGACAGTTCATATTCAGTTTTTTATTCTTGTTAATCTAGCAAAAACAGTTTATACTTGCTAAAATATACTTGCATTAATCTTTGGCTTGACTTTACTTTAGCGTATAGACGCTAGGGGGCAGTGCTATACCTTGCTATACCTCGTTGGACTCCTCCTATCGAGCTAGTCAAGAGAGTCTATGGAGGCTTCACTCGCAGACCGTTCATTTAAAAGATATAGAATTTCAATATCCCATGTTAAGTCTCTAGTAACATGTTAAGCCTATGGGCCCATGTAATGTCTATGGACACATGTTAAGTATATGGGTACATATTTAAGTCTACGGCCCCGGTAAATTCTATTGAGATATGTTTTGAACTAGCTGGCGCCACGGTAATAAAGCACTACATTTGATTGGCCAAGAACGGACACCAATTGGATGCGTCTTTCAAAGAATTATTGATACGCTATTTGCTTTAGGTTCAGTTATGGTTCCATTGTGTTCACGTCGCTAGGCTAGGCTGGCTAGGCTAGGCTACGCTAGGTTAGGTTAGGTTATGTTAGGTTAGGTTAGGTTAGGTTACGTTAGGTTAGGTTAGGTAAGGTTAGGTTAGGTTAAGTTAGATTAGACTAGATTAGGTTAGGCTAGGTTAGGTTAGGTTAAATCCGCCTGGTGTTTTGATGAGGGCGGAGACAGACCGTAACTGCCGATCCCAAGATTAAGAAGGAGGGACTTTAACTTGGCTTTTCTTCAACTTGTCTCGGGTGATGTTCTGTATTATTTCCTGTTGTCATCTCTTGGATAACCCTTGCTTTCTTCTGGTCTCGGCGCTATTAGGTTAACCAAGGGCTAGGGGACTTTTACTCTTTCTACTCTTAATCAAAGATGGCGATGACATGGGATACGAGATGGCTACTATTGGAAAAGATAATCTGGGATGGATGGAGCTGCGGAGCGTAGCTCTATAAAAGAGTCAAGTTTCCGTAGGCTCTGGCCGTGGCTGACACTTAGAAGGATGCTCATGCTGTCGGAAGCACGGAAACCCCGAACGTTCCTCTGAACAAGTAAGGGACCGGAGTCGAGGAAGTGACTTTCCTTCCAGATCACATAACTCGGTGCAGTTGAAGATTCGGCTGGTGACTAGTTGTTGCGGTGTACCCCCATGGAGCGAACTTTTCTAGGGAAGAAACAAATAATAGCGATAACTTAAAAACCGTAAGATAAGAAAACAGTAAAGAAAAACAAAACCAAACAAAAAAAAGGAAGAAACGGTAAATGCAATGGGGAAAGCAAAGGAAACCAGTATACCAGCAGAATGAATACTAAGAAAGTTGAAATACAGACAGAAGAGACCTAATGAAATGCGGATCGTGCAAAGTAGAGGGACATCATTCGGATGACATGAATTGCCCAGTATCATACACGAAAAACATAGGAGAAATAAGGAAGAAAGAGGGATGCAAAAACCACGATGGTACCGCAAACTAACATAAAAGATACTCCTGCTAACGCGACCCTTAGAGTTTTTAGGTAAACATAGGAAGAAGTTATATGTACGCATATGCAAAACAAACTCAGAGTGACTTGACGATCACTGGTAAACCCAATAGAAAAGTATTAAAAAAATGAACAATGGATAACAGATAGAAACAACGACGCTGCAATTATAATAATAAACCCAAAACTAAATATATACTGAGACAGGCGACAGCTACGTGTGGATGGAAACGGATCAGGCATACGTTTTCAGCTGCTACATATCCCCAAATATTAGAAAATCTGAATTTGAGAAAGTATGGGATGGAATTGGAAAATGCGTCACCAAAAAGGAAAACAGAAAGAAAGGAATTATAGTTGCAGGAGACTTTAACGCTATAAAATAGACCGAAGAGGGCACAAAATTGAACAATGGATGACAGTTAAAAAATATATCAAGCTAAATAATCCAGAACAACACATCTTCGAAAGGGGCAAACTAGAAATAGACGTTACAATAGCCAACAGAAGGGCGGCTAATACTGGGAGGAATGGAGCGTTAGCAAAGAGGAAAACTTTAGTCTCCACAAAAATATAGTTAGTATTTGCCATTGGAATTGAACAAACCAACACAGCAAAGAGAAAAAAAGAGAACACGAAATGGTTTATAAACACTAATAACTCTCTGATATTTGAAAACGGCGTCAAAAATGATATAAAAACTACCATGGACCAATGACACCCGAACAGTACACAGAAATCATACAAAAATTACTGCGACAAATAATATCTGACTAGACTGAAATTGATCAGTATTTAATAACACTAATATATAACTATGTGAAAAACAGCAAACTCGTTGCCGAAAATGCCATAGAACACGAAATAAGTTGTGGAGTCCCGCAGGGATTCATACTGGATCCACTGTTGTGGAATATTTATTACGATAAAGTCGTTACGATTAACCTGCCAAAAGGAACCGAGTTATTCTGATATGCCGAAGATACGTCAATAGTGGCAAAAGCCAAAACAACACATACGCTACAAAGTAGAGTAGCTATAGCCCTGCCCCGAGCGATAAAGACGGCGATACTTCTATCGCCGTCTGCCTTCGCAGACGTCAGCAAATAGAACATAAGAAAACGGAACTAGTTATCCTTAATGGTGGTCGAAAACTTAAAGAATTCTAAATAGACACAGACGAGTAAACCATAAAAGTCAAGGAATCCTTGAAATACCTAGAGATAATATTTAACAGAAACTGTAGTATGAAGAAATATCTACAATACATGATAAAGTGGATAGACGTATCTCGTCTCTTAAACACTTATACCGAGAATAAATGGGCCTGGCCAAGGCAAACGAAAACTCTTTTGTGCAGTGGCTAATTCTATAATTCTATATGGGGCACCTATTTGGGCAAAAGGTATCACTACCGCTAAGCATAATAAAGGTAAACTGACGAAGGAACATAGGAAGTTGGCAATAAGCGCAGGCTACACGTGCAGATCGGTATCAAATGAAACAGTATATATTTAATATGTAATTGCCTAGCTATGATTCTAATCGAATAACTAGTACATAAAAAAGTAAAACATACAGGGTGATTCAAAATGGTTGAAGACAGTTTGAATTTACCGCCACGTTAAATTATTGTCACGTTGGAGACACGAATACCTTTCAGGCATTTTCATTCTTCTTTTATTTTACAGTGGCGTCTCAAAAATAATAAAGCTTATAAAACTTCATTAATTTCAAATAGTAAACTTCTTTGACAATAAAATCGTCTAAGAAACTGTAGATCTGTAAAGAACTGTTTTGTAAAATAAAAAACAAGCGAAATAAAGCAAAAATTCAATGAAAAGCCGGAGCAACGTGGCAAAGCGCAACGATTTAAACGAGAAAGTGACGAGTTGACGCTGTAATTTGATGCAACACATTTAAAGAGTGCTACAGTAACATCGTGAAATACAGTGAAACCTGTAAATCTGACCACCTGTTTAAACTGACCCTCTGGTCATATTGACCACTTTTTCTCAGTCCCTGCAAAAATCCCATTACTTTAATGTAATTTATTCTGTATACACTGACCACTTGTCTTTTGTGACCATTGACCACATTTACCTCAAATATTTGTTTAAAAATGTTTGTGTAATGTGACCATTAGCCAAGGGATTACTTTACTTACAGTTATATCTAATCTTCTAAAAGTTTAAATAAGCATGTACATGTAAATTGCATTCAAAGAATTTCTAAGAATGCATCTAATTCCTTAATAGTGGCCAGTTGGGTTCAGGTATTTCCAAGTTTTAAGACTTTATTTCTGCTTCTGAGAAATTCATTACCTGCAAACTTTCACATTAGTAACCCTTGGATAGTTTTAAAATTGTTTTATAAAATCGGTCTTGTTTCATCTATTGATTGAAACCCTTGTGTTAATTAGTGCGATCAAGATGACTTCAAAAAAGTTTACAAAGAACTAAATTTGAAGAAAACCAAAAGGTGTTAGTTTTTAGAAAACCACAGTGAAAGAAAAACAGCGGAACATTTTACTATTCAGAACTGCCCTGGAATCCTAACAGAACTGTACCATGCTAAAAATAATATTAATGAACTAATCTGCTAAACATAGTTATGATCTTGAGACAATCTATGTTAGGTACATGATTTTTAAATAAATATTTACCTATAAGTAGTATGTACATTACACATATCTATCGCATGTAATAAGTAGGGTAAGTGCTCTGTTGAATAAATATATTGTACATATACATTTTTTTAGCATTTACTATAAGCACAAAAACTCAAAATACCTACCTATGTAATGAATATCGCATCAAAATAAAAATTGTGTATAAAAAATTCACACTTTTACATTTTGGGTCAGCCCAAAGGTGGTCACTTTAGGCAGTTTCTACGGTACACTAAAATCTATGGCGCGAAATTCAAACCGTCCTCACTCAATTTGGATCTTACTGTATAAGGTAAATAAACTACACAAGAAAAAAAATGCAGGAAGAAAACTAAATGCCCGGGAAAGCAGATGGGAAACAGATAATGGAAAAGGATCTAAGGTAATGTAAACTATTATCTGGTACAGTTATTAAGCCGGGGCACGGAAGCTTTAAATCCTATTTAAAGAAGATTCGAAAATTGGATAATGAATCGTGCAACTATTGTAACTGTACTAAGGACGACTATATACCTTCTTCCACGCGTAAAGTGGACAGAGCTAAGAGAAGAACTGACTGGCAAATTACATAGGGAAATAAAGATAACATATTAGAAACTATACCTGAAGAAGTAGAATATTGGGAAGAAATTGCAACATTCGGAAAAAAATATTGAATGACTAGATAAACAACGATATCTAATGGATAACTGACAAGACGAAATAAACGGTACGCAAGATATGGTAATAATATATTAACCTTTATATATGTAATAGGTAGTTAATAATATTAAGCAATCCTTATGTTAATCCTTATGCAAAAGCTATATGTATATGACACATAGATATTTTGTCACATGTATCTATATGTTAAATAGAGAAACACCGTCAAAACATGACGGTCAAAAGGTTAATTTATTGAAGGATTTCTTTATATACAACGTTCGTTGTGTGATTACAATTGTTCGGCTTTCGTGATTATTTAATATTAATATTTATTAAATAAACGCAATCGAACAAAAACAGTTTAAATTACTAAGCTTACCATTCTCAGACAAACTTTTGAACGCATTATTTAACAAACACCACCGGCTTACGCCCCCTCACCAATCCCGACTGGCACTTCCTACCTACCTTAGTTACCTTCGTTTTAATCTTTTTTCCGGCTTACCGCCCCAACTTATCTCTTACTCAGACTTACCTCCCCTCTTCTGGCTTACCCTCCCTTCCACTTATCTCCCTCTCTGACCTACCCCCTCCACCTAATTCCCCCTCGAAATTCTCCCCCGACTGGGTTATGGTAAGAATGGATGAGTACCATTCTTACCATAAAATTCTACATTAAATTCATATATCTTAAAGCCCGCCACTCTAGATCCAACGCCGCAGTACGAATAGATTGAATACAACTGCTGTACAATTCTGTTGAAAATCGAATGTGTACACTCACGTTACAACCATGCAGTTAGAAGTTGTAACTTGTTGTCATGATTTTGTAAATACAAGTAAGATTCTGACATAAATAAAACAGTTAGGTTATATTCTTACCAAAACAACAATCTATTAATTGTACAGCCGACTCGGTTAACGTTCAAATCTCACACGTTCAAATCTCGTTGCAAGCAACACAATCGTTCTGCTGCAGTCTGTCATGTTTGTCTGTCGTCAAAATTGGACCAATTTGGTTGGTCGCGAACACACACGTTCAAAAATACTTCAATTTCGTCGCTTCCAACCCAATCCGTACTGCCACGTTGGATCGTGAATGGCGGGCTTAAGAGATAAAACATTAGTTCTTAGACATTCTTATTGTAGTTTTTCATCAAATATCCCAATTTGCCAGTACGGTGGGTGCATACGTCAAATCCGGGGCTCTAGTAATGGAACGTATATCGCTATCATGCTCGTAGGCTCACACTAAAGCAGAATATCAACATGTGTTGCATTGCGAGAGTCGTTTTTCGTATGCGACTGCTAAATATGCAGTCACACTCAGAGTGGCAGATATATCGAATTTCGTGAATATGTTCCACATACTAATTGTTGGCGGCATAGTAAGCAGATAATAGGGTGGCTGTTTAGTTCAAAAACGAAAAGCAAGCGCTGTAAGTGGACATGTAAGTCGAGTAATCTACAGAGTTAAAACTTTAATATAAAAAAGAATAAAGCAAATCGGTGTTGTAGATCTCGTAGACGAAGTGGAACAAAAATGAGCCATGTTTTAAATAATTAAATAATTGACTTATACAATAAAGTTCAATATGATCGGTGTATTCACTATCGAAGTACATAATATTTTCGTAATCCAAAGCAGTGTTAATGGGAACACGATAAGTTTGATCGCCAATAATGAAATCTTTATAAAAATCGCTCCAGTCATTTACAACTTTTGCAACAAATTGCAAACGTATCTCACGATGATTTTTTTTATCCAAACAATAAATGAAACAACTACAAATAAGCAATTGCCATTAGGACATCGCTTAATATTTGTATAATTTGCCTGCTTTCCATGGTTTTCAACTATGTAAACTTTTATAATCGTAAATAGTTCCAAAAGTTACCAACGCTGGGGATTGAGAGAGTGCTGTTAGAAGTGCATAGGGTGCTTCGCAAGAGAACGACTATCTAGTCGTTACCTTCCGAATCCAAATAAATGTTTTAGATTTATTTATTTAAAAAGATAAAACTTAAAGAAATATATTGTTATGGTATGATAAGACCCCTCTTTGTTAACTTTTGTTCGAGTTCACAGCATTAATCTCTATTTGTAGGTTAGAATGTCAAAGTCATTGTCATTTTATTTGTTTATGTCAGTTATAGGTTAGAACTTCAATATAATGTAGTTTGTCAATGTTGTTAGCTATAAAGTTGTTATCTAGTGACATGTAATAAAAATAAAAAAGTAGGAATTCAGTTGTTAAAAAAAATGATATTGGATAAAATTGAAATAAAAGGATATAGAAATTGAAGTTTTTCTTTTATTGGAAGAAATAATAAAATAAAATTCAATAAAATCTATAAATAATATTCTAATAAAAAGAAGAAGGATAGAAAAATAATAAGAAGGAGAATAAGGTTCAGTATTGATTAAGAAGAAAAAGTATAGAGCAATATAAAGGAAGAGATAGTTAAAATTTAAATCATCAAGGAAGTTCATTACAAAGATATAAAAATAAGAAGAAAGAAAATTAGGTTCCGTATTGGATTAGAAGAAATATAAAAGAAGATACAATTAAAATTTAAATCACCAAGGAAGTTTTACAAGATAGAAGATTAAGAAGAAGGTTCCATATAATATAAATGAGTATTGGTGCAGTTAAGAGGTGTTAAATATAAGATACGTGTAGTTATATAGCTTGAACTCACATAATTCATATAAATATTTCCCTGGGAGTATTCATGTTCTAGGTTATAATAGTGGACAGTTCCAATATATAGAAGATTAATGTTGCCAACTATATTAAATGGAACAGAAGGTTATCTTGTCATACATGTCCACAACAATATATTATTACGATATAAAACCCGGGTTTTTGATATTGGGATCGGATTTGACATCGGGATATTGATAATTGGTTAAAATTGACTTAAATTAAGAGTACAAACAAAACATAAAACAGACTCCAATAAAAGCATAGTGAAGATATATACAAAATATAAACCACCTACCTTTACCATAAAAGAAAAATTCTCCGGTTAAAATAATTGTTGTGAAGCTTGAATCTTACCAAAACTGAGACTCAACAGGCGGATCACTTTAATAGGGCAATAAAAAAACTATGGATCTATGAAACATAACTAAACTACACACAAAACAAAAAAATAAACCATAAGTTTCTTTAAAATTGACATGACAAAATTTACTTAACACTACAAAAGAACAAACAAAAAAATTGAAATAAATAATAACAAAATGAAATTTGGATACCGTGAATCAAAGATCAATCCTAAGACAACATAATGCTTTTTATCTTCAGGAGTAATATCTCCATCTCATTTTAATTATCTTAAACACTAAAATTAAGTTAATTAAATACCTTAAAACATTTAAATAATATCAATGTATTGGCGCCTTTTCAATTACCAACTGATGTAGTAACAAAACAGAAATCCTCTTTCTTCCATATGGTTTATAAATAACTAAGTCCATTCAATAATTAAATTGATAAATTCCCTTCCATAATTCAATTTACAATGAAGGTTGATATTCTCAAAACCCTTAAGATTTTCTTTACGAAAAAGTAAAATTATTTCAATAATAAAAATTCACAGCACTAAATATTATTTTAATTAAAAGAAAATATTATTAAATCAAACTAGTTAAATTCAAAGAACTTCAACAAATTATTAATCACTTTGACGTTTCACCAAAATATAACCTAACATTTTGACGTTTAGAATTGTTTACATTTTTTTCAATTAACCACATAACCTTTAAATTTTAAAATTTTGCTTTGGGCATATGTGCAGTGCTTGAAAGATCTAAATTTACAGAGAGTTTGTCACCAAATCGCTCGCTGTTTTTATATCCTTTTGAAAACAAATGAATGTTTTAATGAGATTTTTGGTAGAAAAAAGAAAATTTGGAACTAAATACTACATAACCACATAATTGTTTATAATTATTAATAATTGTTTAAACAAATTCAATAGATAGATAGAGAAGAAATTCTCTTTTTAATGATATAAAATAATTGTACTAAGACAAAACAATAAGATGGCTAAAACTTGTCAACGAAATCATTTTTAAAATGCATTCAATTAATAATTAATAATTAAATTAATTACATAAAACCGCCTAGTTACATCCTTCTATTCCTACAAAATTCATTCTTACATCTTATTGAACATTATTCACATATCTGTAGATATCCAAACTATAAAATAACAACTAAATTACATAATTTCAGATTACCATGGTAAAACGCAGAAATTTGTATTTTCAAACCAAGACATCATCTATAACAAACAATCCCAACAATTACTTTTATTTCTCAGTTGTGCCCAAGAACTGTTTGACAACAACTCAATGAAATATTTTAGTCCATAAGCTTTATAATCTTAGTAAACAACAAAATTACAATGAAATCATCAAATCCTTAACTTATAAGAAATTCTTTATAAAATAAACCTGCAAGTAAGGTTATAAATACTTACATACATCCTCACAACCATGCACCTTGTCTGTTTTAGGTCAAAATAAGCCTTGAAATGGCTTCAAATTCGTATTTGTGTACAAAATTAAGTAACGATAGCCCATCGTTGCTAAACAATTAAATATTATCAATATAGTCAGAAAATTCAACTTTAAAATTTAACCTTTAATTTAAAGCTTCAATAAAAATAGAATCACGTAAATCGGCCCAGTAGAACTCTCACACGAACTGGAACAAAAATGAGCCTTGTGTTTTAAATATATAGATGTGTAGGTTAAGAATGTATATAATGGTATAATAAAGACCTAAAGAATCTATGAACCGGCACCCCTTCCCGAAATGATGCAAATGCGGTCCCATGAAGGACTGAGAGCCGAGGAAGGTATCTGAGGAACCACTAGTTCGGAATCAGCCTGCACTGATTCGACAGCGCACCTTAAAAAAAAGGTTAGGTTAGGTTAGGTAATTTTAGGTTCAGTTGATTTTATTTTGTCCCATTATACTATGATTTGATTATTCTCCAAAGACTTTACATGGCTCTTTTAGGTATTGCTTTAAATTTTCGTATGTAAACGTTAACTGTCAGAATTGCCAACTTCAATATTAAGCAAAAAAAGTCATTAAAATAGCTGTTTTAGGATGTAGATAAATTTTATTAAAAAAATTGAAGTAAATTATTGGGAAATAGAAAAATACTATAGAAAAACTCATCCAGTTGTCCAAACCTTGTCTTCGTGCGACAAACGGCTTGCTTGTGACACAAGTTTGTTCTTATATATTTTTTTTTACCTTGAACTGAAAATTCTTTTGATGATTTGAATATAGTTTTACCGATCGCATTGTAAATTAAAACATAAAAAAGGTAGCTGGGATAAAAGATAAACCAAGAATTAAGTTATCGTAGACAAATCCTGAAGCTCCTTGCAGTATATTTAGACCGGCGACGCATTTATATGTAAATAAATCGAACCGTCGGCGTCACGTAGTTAGTTCCTATTGTGGTGGTACGCCTGCCGTATTTCCGGATTCGCCTTGTTCCGGATGCGCCGTCACTGTATGAGACATACGTTCTGTAACCAGATAGTTGACACACTATACAATAGATTCATTAATATTATTTTAAATATAAAATAAGCATGCGCCTTATCAAATCTCTTCACGTTCATTTTGACTTTGTAAATCAGAATTTAAAATTTTTCAAAAAAAACCCTTTAATTCTAAATAAATCAATAAAGTTTTTCAATATGTACGATACATTTGTTCAGTTTTTCGATATTTTTTACATTTTTACGCAGAAGCACATAAAATCTACGATAAAATACAGACATCATCTAACTGGGAGCAACCAGCAAAAGCAGTAGTAGCAAACGGCAATAGCAGTAGTAGTAACATTATTTTATAAGTATTTCTAGATAAGGATTTAATAGATGGTGTCAACCCTAAATAATACACAATGATTCATTGAGAGTCCCAGGGGCGAGGGAGATACCGACGCGATTGCCTTATCTAAGCGACCAGAAGCAGAGATTAACCTCCGTCCTGCGTTTCATATCTCGTCCCCCTATCGACGACGGACGGTTGTGTCACCCTCTCTCTTAACACTAACTCCCTAAATCGTCAACTAAATGCTCCAGTTTTTGGTATTTGATTTGATGCGATATGGACTTGATAATAATTAGTTCGAATTTAATTAGTTTAAGCGCTTGTTCCAGTGATTTTGTTTCGGTCGGATGATACGAGTTCAGGAATTTTATTGCTGAAACATTTGTGTTCGACGATTTCGATTTACGTAAATTACAATTTTAATTTTAATTAATTTTTTGTTCAGCAACATCATACTTATTGTAAATTGGTTTTTAAGATCTGAAATTTATATCCCGACTCAAAGTAAAATTCATAATAAAAAATTCGATCAATGGAGATAACCAGATAGGATTAAATTGTTCACATAGCTATGTCTGTACAATCGAGAATGTGTTTTTGAAATAACAGGAGATAGCTTTCACAGCCTACCATGAAACACTGCCAAGGTAGAATTTCCATTTCTGATGATACACAAGAGTTTATAAAATGCTGGTCAAGATAAATAATTTCCACATTTTTTTCATAACTTTGATTCGTACTTTTGGATATTTTGATGATGATGGGTAATTCCATATGAAATTACCCAATAGTATTTCCATGATCATTTTGAAAGGTTTTTCCGTTGAATTCCATGCGAAATAGCAAAAATAGGAGTGTCGAAAATGGCGTTGCTGTTCCTGAAGCTAAGGCTGGGCTTATCCCAGACAGTCTTACTGTTTCTTGGTATCAAAGACCCGTCTACCATAAACGGCCCTGCTTAGGAATGGCCCTATCCATCATGGTAGGTAGAAGTCTTAGACGAGAAGTTTGTCAAAAGCCACCCCGGATTTGGGTAGAAGTCGCACGACTCACCGTTTTTCCATTGTGTTTTCAGATTTTCACTAGAAGCTGAGTGTCTATATAGTCAAAGATCTCCAGGTTGCGACTTCCAGAGGAAGACTTATATCCCACACACATGTAGAAACTTGGTATAACCCATGATGATCATGTTTCCAAAATAATGATATCAGAACCATAAGAAATGTGATAGTTCAATCGGGTGAAAGGAGTTTTCTTTCATATATTCAATTAGGCGACGTTTATGTGGACGACAGAGGTTTTTACGATGTGGTGGACACTTTAAGTCATCATCATACTGGAGCTGCTTCAACAGAAAAATAATACGCTATTTTGTGTGGGGAGGTCAACAATCCCGCTTCAGACTTTTTGATTTAGTCATCCTAAACCGCCTTCCAATTCTCTCATCTTTGTGACGAACGAATTTGGCACTAGCTTCTGGAAGCATCCTCGAAATGAAAGCGTCATTTTTGCAGAAATTGAACATTAACTTGAGCAAGTCCAATAATCTGCAAAAATATATCGTGGATAAAGAGCAATTATGCAAGAAGGTACCATTGAAGCTTGAAGACTTTTCTTTTACTTTCAATGGAGGATCTGGAAGCAATAAACAATGGGCATGCACATGCAAGAGTGAAAACCCACGCTGGTTGCTGTTCATACGTGTGTAGCGTAAGTGAAATGCGTAACATTAATTCCAGTTCCGAAATCTATTTTCAGGTCTTAGAATTCAAGGGATACACCCTTTCCGCGAGAGAGAAAGGAAATGAAGAACCAAGGCGTTTGAGGAGACGAGTAGATGAAGACTACGAACGTGAAACCACTGACGCCTAGGACCTCACTGGTTCCATGCTGACATTATAAGTACTAATTAAGAATTCTACTAGATATGATTTGCTCGTTTGCATTAACTACCATGTTATCATTTCTGTCAATTGTGGTTTGGTTTTTCTTATGAAGTATAAAAATAAAGATGTTATTTTTGCTTCTTACAATTTCACAATTGTAACAATTGTAGCATTTGAAGTAGCAAATCTCTCCACAAGAATGGTTTAATAGATATCGCTTAGCAGGACAAGTAGTGCTTAAAGTGTTTAGTAGTTTCGATGTATTATTCAGTATAGAATAAGTATTCAAGTATTATTTACCGTAATCAAGCGGTTTAGGAGTTAGAACTTGTTAATTAATAAAAATACGTTTTACAAGTGATTCATATCCTTTACATCATTTTTAATTATGAGGTGAGTAGGACCTTAGTATCGCAAGCAAACCAACCTTACAACTACTAGTCTTACAACATTTTATCGAACCTAACCTCTAATATAACCACTAACCTAATCTGTAACCGTACCACTAACCTAACCTCTAACCGTAGCACGTAATATATCAAACGAGTAATATATGAAGAAAATTACATATTTTTTATTGAAAACATAACATACTTACAAATCGAAAGTTATTTTGCTGAAGATCCGGCAGTCAACGACATGGAAGTATTAATACACCGATACACTTACCTCTAACCTAACTACTAGCCTAAGGGTATTTTATCTAACCTAACCTCTAACTGTACCACTAACCTATTTTTAAACTAGCCTCTAACCTAACCTCTAACTTAAACTTTAACGTAACCTTTAACCAGGTAACTTCTAACTTAATCTCGAACCTAACCTTTATTCTAATTTGTTAATTACTGCCTTTATTACATTTATTTCTTCATCGTTCAAACCTTAATTTTAATATTATTCTCTAAGAAGTTGCATTTTTACATGTTCCCGTCCTATATGTACCAAAACTATAGTTGAAGTTCTTTTGAAGATTTCTGAAGTAAAAATTGTAGGAGTATGTAACAAGCGTTTTAACCGTTTGGCATTTCTGGAAGAGTTCGTGGCAATCATTTTAATTTTTAAGATAAAATGAATGCATTATTTTAATATTTCTAGAGATCTGACACAAGGGTTTACGCACCCGATTTACGGGTTTGGATCGTGTTCTATGTGAACAACGAAGGAACTTCTAGTTGGAAAGTTGGCAACGTCGTCCCAACGAACGAGTTCCGTCGTTGTTATCAATATGACATAGTGCAAACCCGGAAGTTGTTCTTTGTCCATTGACTCGGACCGTGAAAGTCTTGGTGTTTAAAAATAATAATTTGAAAATATCGATTTTAAACCATCTTAGAATGTGTGTTAAATTTTATTTTTTGATAAGAGACGTTAAAAGCTATTTAAATAATCTAAATCATCTCAGAGGCTGTCGGTATCCAAGGCTGAAGAAGCCATGCCGAAACATTGGATCACGCATAACTATATACTATAGTTGAGCTAAAATCCAGTGAAAAAAGGTTATAATGTAGTCTAATACTACAGTATAACCAAAATAGATAATCTGTTATCTACAGTGCAGTTAAAGTTCTATAAAGCAGAACAAAGTGAATGAGTGAGTGGGCATATCCATTTAGGAAGAAAGAAGAAAATTTGTACTTACGCAATAATTCTTTGGGAAACTTGTAGTTAGTGTGACATCAAAAGTCTGTTCGATAAGTTGCAGACTTCTTTCTTAAGCAAACAATTTTCTAAAGTTAGATATTTTTAAAATTAGAACGAACCAACTAAAAGCTATACTTATCTGTCATAAAATAAGGTTATGAATAGTTCAACAATTGATGATTCTCAATTAAATGAACAGAGGGCACTAATTTTGTTTTATAAAGATCAATGTAGATTAGTGATTTGAAATTAGTCTGGAGGGAAACTGAATCCCGTTCTTTTTGAAATGATTTCTTATCTGAACTTTATCATTTGAAGTAAAATAAAATCATCAACAAATATCGAACTTTAATAAACTTATTACATAAAAGATTAATCTTAACAAGAGGTTAGAGTCTCCATAATAAACATTACGGGTAGACTCTTATTAGATCTTCATTATTATATTAACAGAAAGAACATTTTATTGGTCTCTATAAAATTATTTTAAAAAGTTTTATGGGCTATAACACCGTATTAATAAAATGGCGCCCAACATGGGACAAAGTTGTTATCATAGTGGGGCAAATATGATCAATATTCAGTTATTGATAGTAGATTAAAAGGTGCTCAACGTGAAAGAGTTAATAAAAGCGGGAAACTATCACATTTATTAGAAACATTCTGCAAATATAATCGAATACAGAATAACAATAACCATTTTATTTTGTTGATAAAATAAATAAATACAGATTTTATTTGTCTATATGAATAACATATTCTTTTCTGTAATCTAAGTAGAGAAAATAAATAAAGAATGTAGAAAGGAACTAGGATGACAAGAACATCAAATAAGCATTATGAGTCACAAGCAGGGTACTGGAACCTTTACAAATTTAGGTTCCGGTTCCAGTTCCGGTTCTTGAAATTTCAAAATAAGGGTTTCGGTTCCGGTTCCAATTTTGATTCTCTAAATCTTAAGGTTCCGGTACCGGTTCCGGTTTCAGGATTCTTCTAGGTTCCATAAGGGTTCCAGAAGCAAAAGTAATGACGTCACATTTTATGTTGATATATAGTTTCATATATTTCCAAACAAATATGACCTTTATAACTGACAATCATGCATTTTAGGTTAAAGTCTTGTTTATAACATGAGTGATAAATATATTTGCTGGGTTCGGTATTTCAACTCTTTTTACTCTGAGACTCTACTGCTATAGTTACAATTATTTACAACAATGGATACCATAGAAACTGAGCTCTTGGAGGAAACAGATGTGAAATACCGAATGCGACTATTATAAATTTCTTTCAAGATGAAACTTGTTTGGAAATATTTAGGGCCACCAATATAAAATGTGACGTAATACTTTTTTTAGTCAATCCACCTGCAATCCACAGACTATTGGTCAATTAGTAGTGAAAGTAGATCTAGTATCAACATCAATTCAAGAAGAAATGGTTATGGTTACGCTGTTGGAAGAATGTCTGGAGAACTATTTTTTTTATTTACCAGTAGAACCGAAATGTGGGACCGAAAAATACCGGTACCTTCGAAAATTTATAACGGTTCGGGTTCTCATCTTAACATTAGCAAGGATTTTAGTAAGGGTTCGGATTCCGGTTTCGGTTCCTTAAGAGTAATCGGTTCCGGTTCCGATTGCGGTTCTTTTGGGTTCCTGTTCCAGTCCCTGGTCACAAGAGGATCAAAATAGGAGAGATGAAAGCGAGAAATCAGAAAAGCAGAGAAGAGGCAAGTATAGAAGAACATAATCCAGAAGGAACAGAAACAATAACAAGACTTGTGGAAAAAACAGCAATGGACGTCAACTGAGGTTGATCAGTTCACTAAATTGTTTGAATATCTAAGAAAATCAAATGAAGAGATGCAAAAAATTCAAATGAAGAGATAGAAAAATCCAATGAAAAAGACACAAAGAAATAGCAGAGTCATCAGTAGAAATGAGAACTGCAGAAACAGTAAAGAAGTTAGAAGAACAATTTGAACAAAGATTCAAAAATCTTAAAGAACAACATAGTTAATACAAGTAAAGAAATGCAAGAAAATATCGGAGGTTACCAAACAGTCCAATGAGAAAATTCAAAATTTAATAAGGGCTGTACATAAGAATGTGATAAGAAGAGAGAAGAAAATCAGAAGAAAACTATGAAAGTTATAAGGCAGGACGAAGAACAAGAAAGGTTCACATAGGAGATAATGGAGTCAACGATAAATTAGTAAATCTTTAGAAAGTAGTAAATGAAAATATTGAAATAGTAGGAAGATAAATCAAGCAGGTTCAAAACAACATGGAGGAGATACATGTGAGGCGCATTTAAATTCTCCACATTTTAGCATTATAAGAAATCAATACCAAACATATCAAGAATTCAGACTATTATTAGTTTATTAAATTTTCATTCATATATGAGCAGAAAGGAAATTTTATTGGTCTCTATAAAATTATTTTAGTCTATTTTTATAGTCTATAACACCATAATATCTTACATATGATTAAGAAATATGTATGGGATATAGACCGAGAGTGTAGATGTTGGTGAAGAAACAAACACTTTAACGCCTGTAAACTTATGCAACATAATTATAAAAACTAGGACAGTCTTTATAAGGGCATTGTACAGTGGCGATTTTATTAACACATCAGTAGCAAGATGTTCATAGAATTTATTAGTGAGATGAGGCTTCAAAAATAGAAGGAAAAAATATTTACATTTTAAATTCTCTGCATATATGTATGGTTAGGGTTACCTTACCAAAGCTAATATAGATACTGTTTATAACTATGCTGGGAAGTAACTCTTGAATGTGTGCCGTACTTTTATTTTGAAAAGTTGGCCATCTCACGAATAGACAACTTGAAATTTACCGTACAGATCCAGATTTTAGTGCTCTTACTATTATGATCTTTACAAAAGGCAAAGCCAACGTTGCTAAAAGTGTGTTACTACATATATAATAATAGATTACAAGGATTGTGATATATTATATTTGGCCGTGAAAAAGGTAACTTCGTATCAATTTTTGTTTCAATTATTGATTTTGTTACAGACATTAAATTTACTCTATATAGACAATAATTCTGAAAGTGAAATTGTACCACCGGCGGTGATCTTTCCTGCTAGCAGGAAACGTTTTATAAAGGCAGGCCAGAAAAAACCCGATGTTACGCAACGGTTAACATAAACAATTATAAATCTGGACCATCAGCATTGCAATGATGGGAACAAGACACATAAAGGTAACATAAAACAAGACCAACGCCAATAAATAACAAGAATGAGACCAAGAGGCGCGTGTCTCATTCTAATCGGACAAGACTGACGGCAATAAAATTATCAACGCTTTGCCGTTAGAATACAAATGGCTCATCTTCGATAAAGTGCGTATACACATTCAGTTTGTATCAGATATTCTGTTTTGATTATTATACAGGACGTTTCTATATGTGTATTAGGTTTCTATACAATAATTCGACACGTATTATTACATGCTTGTTACACGGACAACTTAACGACAGGGGCGGCAAACCGTGTTTAATTGAATGGTTTATCTTCTGAAATATAATTTAAGCGTTTTAAATGTTACGTTTTCAGAATATGTTAATACACGGCTTGTTATTTAACACCCTGTGTTTGGTTAGTTCTTTACTGATACAGAATTAATTTTTAACAAGACTAAAAAGCGTAATTAAATAAAAGATCATTGCTGATCATCTTTTATTCTTTTACACACTTCAAGTTGTTCTTTTTGCGAAAAGTACATACTTATTTGTGTCACTTGTCAATTGTATTGATTCAAAGAAATATTTTGAAAAAGAAGCGCAATGAAAGTTTATTCCAAACAAGCATCGCTGTAGCTACTATTCCAGACAATTAATTGTCTGTCTACAGGATAGGAAGAGACGGTTTATGTATAAATAGTTTAATACTAATAAATCATAAATGCAAAACTGTATAGATATGAAAACAAGATCGGAAAGTGAAAGGACTCCGGGGTCCTATGGGTGGGTACGTAAATATCTCCGACACCAGCCTGGAGAGTTAGTAGATGGTACACTGAAACCTCTCTCCCACCAGTGAGAACTAGCAGTACCACATAAATAAGTGACGCGTTAATGAAGTTTATCTAGTTTCCTCGCACATAAAGAACCGTGGCAATAAGCTAAATAGCGGTATTTTACGTATATCTGCAATAATTAATACATGTCCATCTGATTGCTTGTGAGTCCTAAGATCTAGTTTTCAAAAACTTTCTGTTCAATTTGAAATCTAATTTCACAAACCAAGCGTTAGTGACTTAAGTCAAAGGTAATAAAATTTCCAAGTAAAGAGATGGGTCATCAGTAGTGTTTTAAAAAAATATCGTTCTGAAAATGCGGATGAGAACTTTTGCGAATGTTCATGCATGGTAAAACCGTATCAAAAGAACGTTTTCATCGGGAGCATAATCGACCACGTTCGCGAATATTCTCATAATAATTCCCATGAATTTTTAAAATAATAGAGCCCAAACGAGCATAAACAAGAACATTAAAGATCAAAACCAAAGGAGCTTAAACAGCATACACACGCAAAATGTACACGTTGTTACGTGCTAATTTCGTAGCACCCTGTATAGCTTTGTATTTTATATTAAGTTGTATAGCGTTTAGGGATTTTTGCATTTTCTCTCCTTGTAGTTGCCATTTTGTTGTGGAACTATTTCCTATTCGATAAGAGATTGTCACTCTTGTTTGATCCGCTTGTGAAGCTAGAAGTTCCTTGAAGAACCTTTTCGTGGACATCGCCGTCTAATTAATCTTTTCCTTTTATGTTGAGTTATGGGAATTGCCTTAGTGCAGATTTTATGATTGATTGTGGCGTTAGTTTTCCGATTTAGTTTATTGGAAGCCGTTTATGGGATATATTTCCACTTGTTCTTTTGAGGTTATGGAAGCACACCTTTTCGTAAGTTTATTGATTAACTTTTTTATCTTTCAATCTCTTATACTAAATTCTTTCGATAGGTTTTTATGTATAATCGTCGTTATATGGAGGCGATATAAATCTCTCTTAAGGTCAACTTCCATCGAAGGTATTTATAAAGTGTTGTGATGGTCATTCTGTTATTGCGATTTATTTGTTACAGACCTTTTTTTATCTTGGGTTTGTCCTTTACTCATTTTATTACTTGCTGTATAACAAGTATACGTTGAATGTTTGGATTGGTACAAGACCGTTACACGGACTTGGTTGCTGTTGTCGGGATCACGTTACGTTCAAGCTTTGGAGACGTTCCTCTTCAGCTCTAAGAACAGACACCGTATCGTGAGTTGGTTATAATTTAGCAACTGGTTACAACAACAATAACGTTTGACAACTCTTTATTGTATATAAAACATTTATGTATATTTGTATATTATGAATTTGTGTTAAATGGTTTTTCACCAGTGTGCGTGTAGCACTCATTACTAGATATCTGCTGCATATTTATAATTCTATCGCATACCATTTATTGTATGATATTGTCAAGACTATTTGCGAGTGTGTACGTAAGTCTTTGCTCCGTAATAGATGAATAGCTCACTACTGGAGCTGATGATTGCGCAATCTGATTGGTACCTGTAGACGTGTTAAATTTACCGTGCCCCTTTGCTTATTGCTTTTGTGACTTTAAATCAACTTTAGAGTAAGTAATCGCGCTCGCATTAATCTTTTTCCCCTTGCAATTTGTGTATAGCATTCAATAACCGCTATTCAATTCTTGCCAAGGTTATTTCACATTAAATAATTTGCTTGATAATTTGAATTAATTAATAATAAAGCACTGTATATAACTTACTTGAAGATCTATTATTTATATGTGTGGTATTTGGAGTTTATATTTTCAGCAATCGAGGAGTCATTATTGGGAAAAGTCGACCACATTGGTAGTAGTCGCAAATGTGTTGTTCTTTTCAGATTTTGTCGGTCAATACTGTAGCTATCTTAGACGATTCTTGGCGCCCATTACAGAAGACCTTTAGTGAGACCCACGACCTCCCACTAGTTAGCTGGCAGCCGACAGATTTAACTGCGGTTAAAGGTTGTTACCGTTTCCCAATAAGCAGTCCCCATTTTGTTGGTAACAACTCTAATTTTGGCACCCAACGTGTAGGGCACGACTGTTATTTTGGCATATAACGTGCAGAGCCAACTGGAATTTTGGCCCTCAATTTACAAGCAACTTATTTTTGGTTTCTGAAATCTTTGTCGTTGAATTCTTTGTTGAATCATTTGTAGATTTAGTATTGATTTACTATTTGATTGATTTATGATTGGTTCATTTATTATAGTTTTAGTGGATTATTTTATTATCAATTTCTTATAAGGTTTATTTGTGTTGAAGGTTACTGATTATATACATATATATATATATATATTATAGGTGTAGTTTGGGTTGCCTAACCTTGAGTTTATATTATTTATAGGTTGTTACTTTTGGGTAATTTAATTATTTACCTGTGCATTTATTGGTTACCTTATTATTTTGGGTTAAGGCTATTTATTATTTGCCTTTGATTATTTTTCTTGTAAATATTTACTTCTTATTAATTGTTATTATATGTCGTGGATCAGTATGGAGACTGACAGACTATTAATCGACGAAATTAATTATGAACTAGGAATCCGTGGTATTGCCCTTGAGGGTACTGTACACGATAAGAGGCGTTTGCTTCGTGCAGCCCTAGATACTGAGAAAACCTGCGGGTTGAATATTTCTGCTGTAGATGTGGACATTAATGAAGAGTTAATTACATGTAATGAAAAATTAATGGTACTTTCTCATCAAGTAAATAATTTGATAGTTCCTATTCGTGACACAGAATACCGCAAGATTAAAGCACGTTTACTTCATGTTTATGGTCGTTTATCTAGAATAAATCCGAGTGATGCTGAATTACAACATGAAAGAAGTCGTTTAATTAAGCAACATTTTAGGCTATTAGAAGAGCTTGAAGTTAAACTTTTAGGACATCCTCTTCGAGTTGTTCCTGAATCGCAGTTTCAACCTGATGAAGATTTGATCTCCTTTGTCGATGATGAAGTTAGTGGAACAAATCTTTCACAGCCACCCACAACTCAACCTATTATTTCTACTGTACCTGTGAGTGATCAAGATTTATTCTTTTCTAGTGCACCTGTTACTTCAACGGTTCAATTTAGTCAACCACCTATTGCCTTTGGGAATGCACAATCTACTGCAAATTTTATTCCTTTTCAGAATTTAGATCCTTTTGCAGTAACTGGACATCCGATTCCAGATAGCAGTACTAATGCTGGAAGACATATTACTTCTTTTCAGCCTTATAGGGGAAGTTCTAATTACTTAGCCATCCACAAATGGAACTTGCAGTTTAATGGAGACTCTGGTCTTTCTTGTTTTCTAGAACGTGTAGAAGAGTTACGGTTAGCCCGTGGCATTACTAAAGAACAATTATTTACAGCTGCCATCGAATTGTTCGCCGATAAAGCTCTTGTTTGGTTCCGTTCAGTCCGAGACACCCTTAAGTCATGGGATGAACTTGTTATTGCTCTACGCAACGCTTTTCTTCCATGCGATTATGATGTGGCTCTTTGGGATGAAATACGTGGACGTTTTCAAGGTGTAGAAGAATCCGTCATCGTCTACATTGCTGTGATGGAGAATCTTTTTAGAAGATTAAGTGTCAGTCTACCTGAACTTCAGCGAGTTGGCTACATTCGCAACAACCTTCAGCCATATTTTCAGACTCAACTGGCTTTACATTCTGTTCCGTCTGTTGCAGAATTAACTAGATTATGCAAGTTTTTAGAAGACGCTCAAGTACGTTCATCTAAATATCGTCAACCACCTGGACCTTCTCATTATTTGCTAGAACCTGACCTAGCCTATCATAAACCTCATAGGACTCGTTTGTCTACCATTGAAGATAAATCTCCCGTATCAACTTGTGACACAGAAGTTGCTACCGTTAATGCTGTTCGTCCGAATACTAATTGTTGGAATTGTGGACAACAGGGACACCTTTCATCTACCTGTACTTCACCCAAGAAGATGCATTGTTATCGTTGTGGGAAGCCAAACTTCACTACGAAGACTTGTCCTCAGTGTTCGGGAAACTTAAACACGAGACGTTTAGGAGGCCAACTAGCGTGCTCAACTCAACCTACTGTGGCCAATACCCATTTTAATTCTGAATTACCAACAAAGCAGAAAGCCATTCTTGATTTTATTTTAAATAGTGTTAATAATGACGAGCGACCTTATTTGCAGGTTAAGATTTTTGATAAGCCCTTTTTAGGATTATTAGATTCCGGAGCCAGCAGAACTTTTCTAGGTCAACCAGGCTGGGATGTTTTGAAGAATTTTTGCAAGCTTAACGTTGCTGATCGCCCAAGTTGCACTATTGCTGATGGTAGTTCTTGTTCAAGTCTAGGTACTGTCTCTCTACCTATTCAACTTCGTGACCGTATTCGGACTCTAGATGTTGTTGTCGTTCCTTCTTTGCCTCAACTTCTTATTTTAGGTGCTGACTTTTGGAAGCGCATGCAAATTGTGCCTGATCTTCGTCATGGGGAATGGAAATTTTCTAACGTCGTTTCTACAGAAGTAATTACTGCTCTTCACTCTGTTGAACATTTAACTATTTCTCAGAAAGAAGAATTGGATCATGTTATCGAAGATGCTTTTGGTAATATGGGTAGCAACATCGGCTGTACTCCTTTGGTGGAACATGTTATCAATACCAATTCACCTCCGATTAAGCAGCGTTACTATCCTATCTCGCCCGCACTTCAAAAAGTTGTTGATCGTGAACTTGACAAGATGTTAACTGAAGGTATTGTGGAGCCTTCTACTTCAGCATGGTCTTCGCCTATCGTGATGATAAAGAAGAAAGATAATACCTACCGATTTGCTGTGGACTATCGTAAACTTAATAAAGTTAGTCAACCGGATGCTTATCCTCTTCCGTACATCAGTAGTACTCTCGATAAACTTCGTGATGGTCGTTATTTGACTACTCTTGACATAAAGTCAGCTTATTGGCAAATCAAGATGTCAGAAGACAGCAAGCCGTACACCGCTTTTACTGTCCCTAATCGTGGACTTTTTCAGTTCCGGAGAATGCCGTTTGGACTTCACACTGCTCCCGCCACCTGGCAGCGTTTGATTGATCGTGTGATTGGTGCTGATCTTGAACCTTTTGTTTTCAGTTATCTTGATGACGTAATAATCTGTACTCCTACTTTTGAAAAACACCTTCAAGTATTAAAAGAGGTCATCAACCGTTTACATAGAGCTGGTCTTACTCTTAACAAAGAGAAATGTCATTTCTGTAAACCTGAGCTACGTTATTTAGGGTACATTGTAAACTCGCAAGGACTTCTTGTCGATCCTGAGAAGATTGAAGCCATTTTAAAGATACCTATACCTACTACTGTCACCGAGGTACGAAGAATTCTTGGTATGGCGTCATACTATCGACGTTTTGTTCCTGATTTTTCTAGCGTTGTTGCACCTTTGACTAATTTACTTAAGAAGAACAAAAAGTTTCAGTGGACCCCTGACTGTCAGACAGCCTTCGATACAATTAAAGATTGTTTGGTATCAGCTCCGATTTTATCGTGCCCTGATTTTAATCTTCCTTTCGTCATCCAAACAGATGCTTCAGGCTATGGAATTTCTGCTGTGTTAACCCAGTACTGCCCTGATGGTGAAAAAGTAATTTGTTACATCAGTCGCTCTCTGAATAAACATGAAAAGAAATTTAGTGCTGTGGAACGTGAGTGCTTAGCTGTACTCTTTGCCATCGAGAAACTCCGACCCTATATCGAGGGAACGAAATTTACTGTCATGACCGACTGTTATAGTTTGAAGTGGATCCATAGTATCAAAGATCCTATCGGACGTATCGCTCGTTGGGCCATCAGACTCCAACAATATGATTTTGATGTGGTTCATCGCAAGGGTAAAGAAAATATTGTACCTGATGCTCTTTCCCGAGCCGTAGCCAATGTTAATGTTATTGAAGTTACCAAAGATGATGCAACTGAAGATCGTTGGTATGCACGAATGTGCGATTTTGTGGAGAACCGCCCAAATGATTATTCTTCCTGGCGTATTGACAACCATCGATTATTTAAGTATGTTCCCACTCGTTTTCCTGATTTGACTTCTGAAGAAGATTCTTGGAAGATTGTCTTACCTAAAGCTAGAAGAAATGAAGTACTACGACAATGTCATGATTCTACGACCGCTTGTCATGCAGGCGTAAGTAAAACTTTTCACCGTGTAGCTCGTTATTACTACTGGCCGAAGATGCGCCATGACATCGCTAATTATGTTCGACGTTGTGAAACTTGCAATCGTATCAAGCCTCTCCGTCAAGCTTCTCCTGGTTTTATGGGTGGCCATACCTTAATTTCTAAGCCGTGGGAAGTCATCTGTCTAGATTTAGTTGGACCTTTACCTCGCTCGAAGCGTGGATATACTTACATCTTAACTATTGCAGATTGTTTTTCGAAGTTTTCGCTACTGTTTCCTTTGAGGAGCGCTACAGCCAAACTTGTATCTCGGCATGTCGAAGAACATGTGTTTCTTATGTTTGGGGTACCCAAACGCGTTATATGTGATAACGGAGTTCAATTTCGTAGTAAGGAATTCTCTGAATTGGTGAATTCGTACAAATGCAAGATTTCTTTTACAGCTAACTACCATCCTCAAGCTAATCCTGCTGAACGTGTGAACCAAGTTTTAAAATGCATGCTCACAGCCTACGTTCAAGAAGATCAGCGTGACTGGGATAAATATTTACCTCATGTTGCTTGCGCTATGCGTACCGCAAAGCATGATGTTACTGGTTATACGCCATATTTTATTAATTTTGGCCGTGAAATGGTTCAGCATGGTACCTCTCATATTGTAAATTCTCAACCTAATGACAATTTGCAGTTCCAACGTACCGAAGATTTAACCACACGTGGTCATGCGTTACAAAAACTATATGGTAGTATTAAAAAGAAATTACAACAAGCCTACGAAAAAGCTAAAGCTCGTTATGATCTTCGCAAACGACCTGTTGAATACAAACCTGGTCAATCTGTTTGGCGTAAAAACTTCGTACTTTCTGACGCTTCGAAACATTTTACTTCGAAACTTGCACCCAAGTTTATTGGTCCGTTTATTATACACAAAAAGTTATCCAGATTTGTGTACCAACTTAAAGACCCTGATGGGACTCTTCTTGGCAATTGGCACGTCAAAGATTTAAAGCCTAACAACGCCTTATCTGATGACTTCGATTCTTAGATCTCGTTTTTTTGGGTAGGTTGGTAGGGCGTTTTGGTGGGCCGCTTTTTGGGATCGTTTTCATCTTGATTCCCCGACTGTTAGTCGTCGACGTCATCGATCCACGTACATCGTTTCACAATATTCTATATCTCATTTAGCTATCGTTTGGTCTAGTTTTGTTGGGTTTTCGATTTTGTGTAACCTTTTTTTTTGGGTGGTTGGTTGGGTGTGTTTTGGTTGGCACTTGGGTGGGGGTATGTCCACTTTTACTTTTCCGGGCATACTGCTCGACCTTTTCCATCTAGGTCTTGTGTTCCTTCTCTATCTTTTATCTTCCTATCTGTGCTAGTACTCTTTTGTGTCTTGCTGTGAAATTGTGTGTGAATGTCCCTTTTTCGCCTTTAGCTTTTCCGCTTTGCTATCTTCTATCCTATATTCTTCTTTTTCCTTTCGTTGATCTAATGCCCTTTGTGTTAGATTGACACCTGGCCGTTAGTTTGGGGGGTGGTTCAACTCCTTGCCGAGGAAGGTTTACTCTCGGGCATTCCTTTCGAAGCAAGGGTGGTTGTTCTATTCACCCTTTCTAATTGTGCTTCTATTGACGTCTGTACCGTGATGTGACTATTGCCGTTGGCGCGAACCTGTGCTGCAGGAGAGCTACCTTGGCGTAGTTTGTCTTGTCTTTTGTGTTAGGGTTTGTGGGTTGGGTCCGTTGGCTTTGTGGGGGGGTTGGTTTTTATTAGTTTTTAGGTGGGGTTTCTTTCTCTTGGGGTGGGTCAACTTGTTCAGATTTGTTGGTGATCAGGTTTGGGTTGGCTACAGCCTTTAAAGGTATGTTGCTACTGGTTGTGTTTTGGGCCTTAGGCTATAACGGGCGACGCGTGCACTTCCATCTGCTGCGACCGTGGCCAGTATTGAATGTACTCTTTAATTGCTGTTACCTACACAACACTCTCCTGACAATCTTGACAGATTTATTAAGTGTTGTTTCAGTTAGTAAATTGGTTGTTGTGGGTTGGTTTGGTTTTTGGCTTCTTGGCGCCTTAGTCCAAGGTTGTGTTGTCCTTTTGTGAGGGTTTTCTTTTGGGGAGGGGTACTTGCTATGAACTTTGGTGAACAGGGTTTATGTGATTACAGTCTTAGGAGATACGTTGCTACTAATTGTGCTTTGGACCATTGGTGGTCATAACGGACGACGCAGCCCTTCCATTTCGGCATGCGACCGTGGTTGGTATTGAATGTATACTCCTATTACTGCTACCACTTGAACACTCTCCTATTGGTCTTTGGCAAATTTATTAGCTGTCTTTTCAACTAGTAAATTGTGTACATATTTTTGGGTTGGTTTGTGGTTTTTACCTTTTTGCCCTTTTGGCTTTTCGTCGTATCTTGGCCTTATGCCTTTTCCTCTTTTGTTTTGCACTGGCAAGTATTTGCTTTCGTATAGTACCTTCTGATTTGGAGAAAATCTCTCCGTGTTCGATTTTCTTTTGGTGAGGGGGGGATTTGTTACGTGCTAATTTCGTAGCACCCTGTATAGCTTTGTATTTTATATTAAGTTGTATAGCGTTTAGGGATTTTTGCATTTTCTCTCCTTGTAGTTGCCATTTTGTTGTGGAACTATTTCCTATTCGATAAGAGATTGTCACTCTTGTTTGATCCGCTTGTGAAGCTAGAAGTTCCTTGAAGAACCTTTTCGTGGACATCGCCGTCTAATTAATCTTTTCCTTTTATGTTGAGTTATGGGAATTGCCTTAGTGCAGATTTTATGATTGATTGTGGCGTTAGTTTTCCGATTTAGTTTATTGGAAGCCGTTTATGGGATATATTTCCACTTGTTCTTTTGAGGTTATGGAAGCACACCTTTTCGTAAGTTTATTGATTAACTTTTTTATCTTTCAATCTCTTATACTAAATTCTTTCGATAGGTTTTTATGTATAATCGTCGTTATATGGAGGCGATATAAATCTCTCTTAAGGTCAACTTCCATCGAAGGTATTTATAAAGTGTTGTGATGGTCATTCTGTTATTGCGATTTATTTGTTACAGACCTTTTTTTATCTTGGGTTTGTCCTTTACTCATTTTATTACTTGCTGTATAACAAGTATACGTTGAATGTTTGGATTGGTACAAGACCGTTACACGGACTTGGTTGCTGTTGTCGGGATCACGTTACGTTCAAGCTTTGGAGACGTTCCTCTTCAGCTCTAAGAACAGACACCGTATCGTGAGTTGGTTATAATTTAGCAACTGGTTACAACAACAATAACGTTTGACAACTCTTTATTGTATATAAAACATTTATGTATATTTGTATATTATGAATTTGTGTTAAATGGTTTTTCACCAGTGTGCGTGTAGCACTCATTACTAGATATCTGCTGCATATTTATAATTCTATCGCATACCATTTATTGTATGATATTGTCAAGACTATTTGCGAGTGTGTACGTAAGTCTTTGCTCCGTAATAGATGAATAGCTCACTACTGGAGCTGATGATTGCGCAATCTGATTGGTACCTGTAGACGTGTTAAATTTACCGTGCCCCTTTGCTTATTGCTTTTGTGACTTTAAATCAACTTTAGAGTAAGTAATCGCGCTCGCATTAATCTTTTTCCCCTTGCAATTTGTGTATAGCATTCAATAACCGCTATTCAATTCTTGCCAAGGTTATTTCACATTAAATAATTTGCTTGATAATTTGAATTAATTAATAATAAAGCACTGTATATAACTTACTTGAAGATCTATTATTTATATGTGTGGTATTTGGAGTTTATATTTTCAGCAATCGAGGAGTCATTATTGGGAAAAGTCGACCACATTGGTAGTAGTCGCAAATGTGTTGTTCTTTTCAGATTTTGTCGGTCAATACTGTAGCTATCTTAGACGATTCTTGGCGCCCATTACAGAAGACCTTTAGTGAGACCCACGACCTCCCACTAGTTAGCTGGCAGCCGACAGATTTAACTGCGGTTAAAGGTTGTTACCGTTTCCCAATAAGCAGTCCCCATTTTGTTGGTAACAACGTGTTACTAACAGCTTAAGTCGGTGTCGGGTGTTCAAAAGACACTAAAAGGACTAAACACAACCTTGCCTGCGCCCGCCTTTCAGTAGTTGCAGCGCATCTTAGAAGCATGCAGTGTTTTTCTTTTATAGGCATAGTTTGCACAGTTGATGCGTTCGAACCTTACATAACGCCGACCACGGACAATACGCCGAACGTGGTTGATTGGCGGTTTTGGACACTTTGCCGGTCGTTGACATTACGCCTACCCTTAAAATAAGTTTTGCTACTGGACACTTTGTTGACCGTAGACACTATCCGACCGTGGACACCAGTGGCGTGCGGTGAGAATTTAGGCTAGGGAAGCAACTACGATTTTAAATTTAATATACCTAGGTACAGGCGAGGATCCAGGGGGGGATCCCCCCAAAGTCTTGATATATACTTTAGTATTATAGTTAAATAAATTTTGAATGTAAAAGTGGTTATTGTTTATTAAATATTGTGCAATATATAACATTTATAAATAAATATAATAGGATAAAAACAAATAATGTTTGTATAGTAATTATTAATTTATTTAAAACAATTATTTTCAAAAAATGCGCCCCCCCAAATAATTCTCTGGACCCGCCCCTGCTAGGTACAATAAAAAACAGTGTTATAATTATTAAACTTAAAAGTTTTTCAAAGAAGAACTTTTCTACTTTATATTTATGGAATTTGTTGACTATTATTCTTTATTTAAAAAAGTACTACTATTTACAATGCGACTCGATTTTCCGGTCTTTTTTAGCAAAATATCTGGTGCAGGTTTTAATATTTGTTGTTAAATTTGAATGTTCTGGCTTTGATCTGCCTTT
This sequence comes from Agrypnus murinus, assembly GCA_929113105.1. Classification (NCBI taxonomy): domain Eukaryota; kingdom Metazoa; phylum Arthropoda; class Insecta; order Coleoptera; family Elateridae; genus Agrypnus; species Agrypnus murinus. Next base: position 83,354,875 of record OV816030.1, read on the forward strand.
CTCAACAATTTATAATTTCCCTCCAAAACTGTATCCACAAAAATCTACTAATTTACAAACTGAACAACAAAAACGTCGCGATTCGGTTGTATAGGAAGAACTCGAACCGTCGACCGAAGCAGCTGATTTTGCAGTCATGACGATAATGCAATTTTAAATTTGCATACAGAACAAACTAAATAGAATTATTTGTCTTTAAAAAACTTATATAAATTGAAATAATAAAATGTTTCAAAATACAGTCTCATTCGCAGATTTCCATTTAACAAACACTAAATCGAACAAATAACCAAATTATAATAAATAAACAATTTGGGCATGGAGCACACTAAAAATAACGTGACCTTACCTTAATGTACAAGTCACCCGTCGACTAACGAAGGCGCGACTGGTCGGCTGGCGGGGAGAAGTGCAATAAGCAACGAAATCAGTGCTTATATGCAGTGTATGTAACACATTTGAACCTGTATTACCTTTCCGCGCAAGTTTAATAAGCTTAATTTAAAATAGTAGTCTAAATAATTATAGTTTTTGCTGTAGGAAATTGATATTGAGCTTTAAGTTGACTAAATATTACAAATTTAAATTATTTCATAAAAATATTTTTGTTAGCATTGTTTTTTATTTTTAATAAATTCTTAAGGGAAGCATCGCTTCCATTGATTCCATGGACCGCACGCCACTGGTGGACACTACGCCGACCGTAGACACTACGCCGACCCTGAAGAGCCGTCCATAGTTACAGTTCTTATGAGAATGTCAACGTAAAGTTCCGAAGCTAAACCTACTAACCTATTAATCGATTTCGAGATGGGTTTGACAAATTAATATGATTTGTGAAATGTTTTCTACAATATGACCTTAAGTTAGGTTAGGTTAGTTTCCAAGCCCGGCAAAGTGGCCACAGTTGCGGTCGGCGTAGTGTCGACGGTCAGCTAAGTGCTCGCGGTCGGCGTAGTGTCCTATACCCGTGTATTTCTGAGTTTCTAATCTAAATATAATAAGTTATATTATTTTCTACTTTTCTATTATTATATTACTTTTCAAAACATTACCTTTCATGTTACCTTCCAATAGGCAAGTTAATTACCACTCGCATTATAAAAGAGAAGAGGAAAATTGGAGAATATTCGAGCATTTTGAGAATATTTTGAGATCTTTTGAAATTATCATATTTTGGGTATATCTTTGCAAGTTAAAGCTACATTCTCCAGTCTTGCGCACTTTTGAGAGTTTATTCTCGTTTGAACTCCGGGAATATTTTCTAAAAATAAATGCCCGAGCATTTTACAACACTAGTCATGAGAGGTATGTATCATTGAAGAGCTCATTTAAAGGGCAATTCAATGATATATGTGCACATGACCAGTACTGACCTGAAAATAGTATATTTATCTTGTCTTGTGTAATTTAAAAACACGTGTTGACATGCGCTTTCATTACCTTACCTAAAAATAAATCCTGAATGTGAGGTATATCATGAAAAAAGAATATGAATATCGCTGGCACCACTTGAAGTATAGTGTTGCGATGATCCCACGGTCCTGTTTGTTTATTAGTCTTTATCTATAATATGAGCAAAAAGTAGCTCCATCAAAGATGCCTTTGAAATTTTGAACTCATGTGTATTATAACACCAGAAAATTATAACAACTGTCACTTTCAAAGGACTCTGATTATCTGGAATAATTTTCTGGTATTGTAGTACAGGGTGGCCCACGCAAGACGATCCTGTACCTTATCTTGGAAACTGTAATAGTTACGAAAAAATGTCAAATACCAAAGTTGGTTGGTGTAAAACAAATTTTAATTTTATAATAGTTTTGTATATACAGGGTGATTCATAATGCTGTGGCTACTATCAACTTTTTTATTTTTAATGGAACACCCTGTATATTTTTACTGTTTTTGATTCTACACTTTATTTTAAGTATGTTTGCCTAATGTATATATCAAAACTGTGCACAGTTTCTGAGAAAATTTAGTTATTCTGTTATTTTTTGAAAAAGTTTCTTCAAAAAATAAATTTACATAGTGCAAGCTACATTTAAACGATTATAATAATACACGACGCTTATATATATATATATCTAAATCAGCGTTTCTGCGTAACTTTATTACTAAATAGTATACAGGGTGTTCAATATGATATACCAAATGTATACATCTTTGAACAGGGAAATCTCACTTTTTTTAAATGGGACAGCCTGTATATTTAAATTTTATGTGATTTAGTTTTTGATTCCCTACCAATTCATATATATAGTATGTTCTATCTAAAAGTGAACAGTTTCAAAGTTATCATCGTTTTCCTGTTTTTTCGATATTTTCCGTGCTAATTTGGATGAGAAGATTTTCAGCATTACAGAAGCACCTCTATCGAGTGGCTAATCATTTTTTTGGTTAAGAACTAGATTGACTATTATCAGTTACTATGGATTTCAATAGTATCGGTTTTTAACTACTGTCATTTGTCACTGCCATTATCATCCAATATACATAGCAATGCAGGGAGGTTACGTTGAAGATATATTATAATCGTTCACTAGTTTATGTTTTACTGTAGTAATTTATTCTTATCCTTCTTATCTGCCGCTGTTTGTTTCAAATAAAAATATTCTAACACACATCTTAAGTTATTATTCAGCAATTTGATAATAGCTCTTTAAAATGCTCCATTCTGCATGGGTAGAAATCAGTTGAATCCTACTATTTTTTTAGATGATAACTAATAATGAAAGTTGGACTACACTGTTAGAAAACTGTAAAATCATAACCTAGTCCGAAGTCTATAATTTTGAAATGAACTTATTCTGTTCCAAAAGAAAATCGGACAAATGGTAGTGGTTAAATAGATAGTTAAATACCGATACTCATTGAAATCAAAAGTAACTGAAAATAGGCAATTCAGTTCTTAGCCAAAAACATGATTAGCCAATATACAGAGCTGCTTCTGTAACGCTGAAGATTTTCCCATCCAAAATAGCAAGGAAAATATCAAGAGAACCTGGAAAAAACGATGATAACTTCGAAACTGACTAAAAGTATAAATCTTTGAACAAGAAAACCTCATTTTTTCAAATGGGGCACCCTGTATATTTAAATTTTATATACTTTCGTTTTTGGTTCCCTACCAACTAATTTATATATGTTCTATCTAAAAGCGAACAGTTTCCAAAAATGAGGTTTTCCTGGTTCTCTAGATATTTTCCTTACTAATTTGGATGGGAAGATCTTCAGCGTCACAGACGCAGCTCTATCCATTGGTTAATCATGTTTTTGGATAAGAACTAAATTGAATACTTTCAGTTACTTTTGATTTCAACAGTATCAGTATTTAATTATGTATTTAACCATTGTCATTTGTCCGATTTCCTTTTGGAACAGTATAAGTTCATTTCAAAATTATAGACTTCAGACTAGGTTATGATTATGGTTTTGTAACAGTTTAATTCAACATTTTCATTATTAGTTTTCATCTAAAAAAAGGATTCAACTGATTTTTACCGATGCAGAATGGGGTATATTAGCTCATTAAAATACCCCATTATCAAATTGCTGAACAATAACTGTAAGATGTGTGTTAGAACATTTTTATTTCAAACAAAGAGCAATAGATAAGAAGGATAAGAATAAATTACTACAGTAAAACATAAACTAGTGAACGATTATAATATATCTTCGACGTAACATCCCTGCATTGCTATGTATATTGGATGACCATGGCGGTGACAAATGACTGTAGTTGAATACCGATACTCATTGAAATGGATAGTAACTGATAATAGTCAATCTAGTTCTTTATAAAAAAAATGATTAGCTAAGAGCTGCTTCTGTAACGCCGAAAATCTTCCCATCCAAATGAGCAGGAAAAATATCGAAAAAACAAGAAAACGCTGATAACTTTGAAACTGTTCACTTTTAGATAGAACATATATACATGAATTGGTAGGGAATCAAAAACTAAATCACATAAAATATACAGGGTGTCCCATTTGAGAAAAGTGAGGTTTTCCTGTTCAAAGATTTATATGTTTGGTATATCATATTGAACACCACATTCAGTAATAAATTTATGCAGAATCGCGGATTTAGATATATATAAGCGTCGTGTATTATTATAATCGTGTAAATGTAACTTGCACTATGTAAATTTATTTTTTGAAAAAACTTGGATTTTTGAAAAATAATAGAAAAACTAAGTTTGCTCAGAAACTGTGCATATTTTTGATAAATACATTAAGCAAACATACTTAAAATAAAGTGTTGAATCAAAAACAGTAAAAATATACAGGGCGTTCAATTGAAAATAAAAAAGTTGATAGTAGCCACAGCAATATGAATCACCCTGTATATACAAAACTATTATACAATTAAAATTTGTTTCACACCAACCAACTTTGATATTTGACATTTTTTCGTAACTCTTACAGTTTCCAAGATAAGGTACAAGATCATCTTGCGTGGGCCACCCTGTACACATGAGTTTAAAATTCCAAAGGCACCTTTGATGGAGTTACTTTTTGTTCATACTATATTATAGTGTTAGTATTATACTACATCTTACAGTCTTATAAATCTTTATTGTTAGAGTAATTACTTGAAGTTCAGCAAATAAATAAATACTTACAAGTAAGTTGGTGTGCTATAGTTTTCTTTAGTGCTGTTTAGCCCCAGAAGCTGTGAAACTTGTGCGAGAACGAGGGGTAATTTACACAAATCCCACATTTTTGTTACAGCTAAGGAAAACTGCAGAAAACTTGAACCAGATCTGCAAACCTTAACCAGATCTGCTGAAATATGGGATTTGTGCTATAATATCTATAAGTCAGCGGAAGCCGCACGATTGTCAATTTCATATGTCCACCGTGTTCGTTTTTGAACCGGGTTGGTTTATATGCTTTGGATATTTTTAGGTTTTAGTACAAAAGGAGTAATCGTTAAGTAATTGACTTTTTTATGATTAACAGATTTCAGAAGAGGTATCACATGGCCCACGTTTTTATTTTAAAAATACAGATGACGTTACAATTTTGATATAGATGACGTCATAACTTTAGCAGTATGTCGAAAGGGTGACCTGTACCGGGTGTACCAAAAGTTTTGAAACGGTCAAGTAGCTTGAGGAATACACTTCCAATTGAAAAATACCAAAACACGTGTTTTGAAAATGAAATGATGAATCGATGTGATAATGATAACACCTTTTTAGGTCGGTTATTTTTCACGATGAAGCATTTTTTCAAATTAATGGACAAGTACTCACTGGATGAGTAATATCCACACGCAGTGTCCTGAAAAACTTAACGTTTGGGCAGGTTTGCGTGACATTATGGCACAATTGTCATCGACCTTATATTTTTCATCGGCGATAATTTAAGCGATGAAAATATTTGAATTTACTGGAAAATGAAATTGTACCTGTTATTGCGAATATGTTTGATGGATATATGCAAAATGTTTGGTTCCAACAAGATGGCGCAAGAGCTCATTATGCGATAGGAGTGCGGAGGTTTTTGAACGATACTTCTTCAAACCGCTGTATAGGACGCAATGCAATGGATGCAATTGAATGGCCTGCAAGATCGCCAGATCTACCACCGTTGGATTACTTTTTTGGGGATATCTTAAAAACAACGTCTACGTTACAAAAACTGTCAACTTGACAGATCTCAGGGAACAAAAAATAAGTTGATTTGATCACGGCAGCGATGAGACGAAACGTGTTGCATGAATTCTATTTACTATTAACCTATTGTCGTATGAAAATGGAGGTTAATTTGAACATTTGCTCTTGATCAAGAATCGCTTAAGAATCGATCAACTTTTTAGTCTCAAAGCAGTTTCCAGTAGATTATATTTTGTGGTCATTTGTAAACAAATCACCACCGCAGAAAAAAGTGTTTTAAAATTAAATTGTTGAATTGACAAAAATTGTTTATTTATAAAATATATTAAATATTTAACAATTATATTTAAATAAACTACCGGAACTGCGTTACATTCACATGCGGAACAATATCGCGAGCATGTCTCTATAGTAGGCGGACCCAAGTTTGGTATTTTAGAAATGTATAGAGTCACTGCATCTAGTCACCTAGGCCAGCTGGTCGATCAGAGTAACGCAAACCGCCGCCATATTGGGGCAGAGAAAGGTGATTTTTTAATAATGGACAAATTAAAACCACGTTTTACGTGTTTGACATATTAGAGGTTTGATCTTTCAGAATAAGAAAAACCTTTTAAAGTAAACGTGGATTTGATTAAACGCAATCAGCTACAAATAATTAACAATTTCGTGCTTCTTTTGCCCCAATATGGCGGCGGTTTGCGGTACTCTGATCGACCAGCTGGCCTAGCTAACTAGATGCAGTGACTCTAGAAATGTAGTGGCCGCAGTGGCCTCTTTTGACATCAATAATAACTAAAAATCCAAGAAAATTGATTTCCAATTATTCGTCTTCTGATTTTATTAATTCATTTATTAAAATAAACAAAAAGCAAAGTAAAGTATGTTTAATAAGCTACTTTTAAAACTACTATTAATATTTTAGGATTTTCTAAAATCAATGGATTTTTCTGTTTTATCTGAAAACACTTTTACCACAAATCTGAAAAATCACGGGTATATAATGGATTTTCTTCTTTATTTTAATTCAAGAGAAGTATGATAATTTTAAGAAATAACCTTAATTAAAAGTATAGAGCGAAAAGCATTTTAGGGATCAGAAATTCCTACATACTGTAGACCGTTAATGCCACATTGAAACATTGTGTTTTTAATTAGTGAGGATAGAGCAGAGATACATTATAATATCCATATTTAGTTTACTAAACTTATACGGTAAGAATGTCTTGAAGGTGCTACAGTTTCCTAGCAACACAATGAAAGGCGTTTACGTGAGATATTGATGAAAATAGAAATGTATTTTTAGACCAGGAAAATTAGACTTGAACTTCTCAAAATTCCGAACAAGCCAGAATTTTGTATGTAGCTTTATTTTGAGATTATAAACAAGCTCTCAAAAGTTCTGATGCTTATCGCGTTTACAGAATGTTTGTAAGGATGGAGGGGGGAAAATTAATTTTTTTCAATTATCTCGAAAACTATCAGGTTTTCGATAAAAGTGGTTAGAATAAAAACTGTTGCTCGTAAAATGTACTATTAAAAAGAATCCATGATTTTTTTTGGAGAAAAATTAGTTTCTGCAAAACAATGCACTCCTTTCCGCACCATTACAGAGATAGAGTACTATGCACGTTTTTATTATGCGGTATTTCCAGTAGGCCTAGTATAATTCTAGTTCCTCCTCAACTTGTAAATTATTTTCGACTTCCTAGTAACCTTCCTTCATACTATAATTTTTGGAACTTTGTATCCATTGACACTTTTAATGTGCGCACTTGGGAGTATTATTTACCAGTTTCAAGAATTTTGCCCGAGAGCCATTTCATCACATAAGAATTCTGCGGGGTGCAAAAATTGTCAACTTCAAACGGCTGTAATTCAAAAACTATAGTTTTTTGGACTTTCTGTCCATTAGCACTTTTGATCTATACATCAGGGACTATCATTTACCAAAATTTCAATAATTTTGGTTCTAGAGTCATTTCCCATAAGGATTCTGCGGGTCCTGTGTATCAGTACTTCAGTACCTCTTATATCACATACGGAGGAAATTCATATCACCATGGGTTATAGTTATAAGGATGAGATATTTTAGGTATATTTTCCTCAAGGAGAAAAATAATTATTTGTAATAATTTTTTTATGGGGCCAAAGAAAAGTTTAATTTAATAAACATGCCCTCTAGACCACACTACGCAGTAAAAGGATAAATTCTAATGTCAATTTTTTTAGAATCTTGGTAATTTTCCATTATTTAGTTAGCGAAGTGAAATCGTGACCTAATTAGGCAATTAAAATAAAGTGAGGCCAAATTAAGGCAAGTTCTGACCTAAAACAGACAAGGCACATGGTAGTGATGCTGTATGCAAGTATTTGCTACCTTACCTGCTTTATTAATATAAAAAGTTGTATTCCAAGTTAACGAGATAGTGATATCGTTAAATTCTCTTCTTTAGATAGATTATACAGTTCGTGGGTAAAATGCTTAAATGTTATTTTGTCAAGCAGTTTCTTAAGCACAATTTTAAAATAATCTTGATGTTGGGATTGTCTTTTGTAGAAGATATCTTTAAAATAAAACGCAAGTTTGTACGTTTTGTCATAGCAATTTGAATAATTTAATTTAGCTATTACTTTCATGTTAGTGATATCTAAAAGTAGGTAAATAATGTTAATTACGAAGTAATTAACCTTACGATATAAGGTTGGATTTTGTCAAGATAGGAAGGTGTAAATATCTTAAGTAATTAAGTTAATTTTAGTTATCTGATAGTTGTGTAGGAAAGATGCTTTGGTCGACTTTTTCTAGTGATCTTGTTCTTTTATGTCAGTACAAGTATCACATATCATTGGAAAGGGAATTCTTTGGCTATCTGCCATTTTTATTGAATTTATTTAAAGAATAATTAATAGTTATAGACAATTATGTGGTTACGTTGTATTTAGTTATAAAAATTCTTTTGTTTGTAACCAAAAATATCACTATAGCCATCTTTTGTTTGAAAAAGGGTATAAAAAGAGCGACCATTTTAGTAATAAATTCTCTGTTATTTTAAAACTTTTAAACAATGCACACATGTTGAGAGCAAAAATTTAAAATTAGAAGCTTATGTTGTGAGTTTGAAAAATGTAAACAAACCAAACGTCAAAAATGTTATATTTTGTTGAAATGTCAAAGTGTTAAATAATCATCGAAGATCTTTGAATTTTACTATTTTTTAAATACTAATTACATTTAATTAATATAATAATCAGTGCTGTGAATTTATTTGTGGAATAATATTTAACTACGAGAAGAACATTTTATTTTGATAATGGAACTTTTAACGTTCGTTATAATTTGGATGTCGGAAAGAAATTTAAAAAATATTAATTATTAAATGGAGGGCAGGCGGTGGACAAGTGGTGTTAGTGCATCACTTGTGTTCCAAGGGTCGTGGGTTCGAATCCCACTTGGGGCGACGGAATTTTTCTAATTGGAAAATTCCGTCACCTCAACTATGGATGTGTGTATTCGTGTTGCATTTTAGATGGGGGACAGATGACCTTAACTGTTGGTTCCCCCGTAGTGTAGGCCTAAAATAATAAAAAAAATTAAATGGACTTACCAATTTAAAACAAGCAACTGGATTTTAATTTTATTTTTTAATACTATTTATTTGGATGTTATTAGAAAGAGAGGTGGGTGGTTGTTCTTTAGCCATTTTAGTATTAAAACCATATGGAAAACAGAAGATTGTTGTTTTGTAACAATTCCAGTTGACAAACTGTTGCCACCAAATATTGGTTTGATTTAAAAATTTGAAATATTTATTTAATTTTAAATAAAAATTTAGTAATTAAGGTTATGATTAAGTATAGGATTTGTATGCACTTAAAAATGCTGAAATATGCATGCACTTATGCACTATAAAAACGTGAAATATGCACTTAAAAATCATAAAATATGCGTTTATTAGAATATTCCCTGACTTTCTAATTTCCGAATTACTTTAGCTAAACGCACAAAATTTGTCAAAACAAACAATAATTCTGCCCTCACCTCCTTAGTATTAAAAGCATCCTGTGCGCTTTGTATGCATAGTGCATCGTGTTTATTAAGTTTATTTACAAATGCTTTAATAATATGAAAATAAGTTGCATAATATTCTGCTGCAGAAAGCCAAGTACCCCACCTTGTTATTACAGGCTCAGGTGGGAGAGGCACTTTTTGAGCAGTTTCTTGTAAGCCTGCTCCAGCCTTGATCATGTACGGTGCCGCGACGGTGACGAACAGGAGTACTTTGTTGTACTGTATGCCGTCCGGCCACAAAATAGCCATCGAATCATTAAACAATTTTGCCACAGAACAATGATTGGTGCTCTTGAAAACGTCCATTGCTAATAGATAGGATTTGGGATTGTTCTCCGAATCTAAAACGCCAATTATAACGTTAGCCACGTATCTGAAAACAAAAATTTGATTTTTATTTTATCGAACTACATAATTAGTCGGTTACAAACAATTAGCGCAAAACAGTTATTTAAAAAATTTTTAATTTTAATCAAGCAAAAATATTGTTGTGATTAAACAAAATAGAAAATAAAACATCCGTAAATTGCTCTGCTGTCTTTAATTAGTTAAATTTTACTAACAAAACGAAGGAAATGAAGTTTCTACGCACCTTCCAGTAGTGTCAGTAGATTCGTCAATGGAAACCCATATGTAGTTATTTGCTACATGTTTTCTAATTGATTTTATAGTGGAGTGTAGACTCGTCGGGTATTGGCATTTTTGAAATTTCTTCCAGAAAATTACGAAATGCTGAGTGATTAATTTTACTTAACGGGATATCTGTAGCCACTAATGCACTACATAGTTTTTTATTAAATTCGATCGATTTGCTGGACTCACCGCGCGAATTATTAAGGTACCCAGGTAACAATGTTTGTTTTTTGATTTCAGGGCAACACACTTTTGATGTCGAACCGTGTTCAGATGTTGTGTAACTTGAAAGCGTTTCGTTGCAGTCACTTTATCGTCGCACACTGTACAATACAACATCTTATCGTCAGTTGTAAGAACACTGAATTCCTTAACATAACTTCGAAGTGTAACAGACACAGACCGTTTTTCTTTACCCATCTTTACACTCTAAAGTTTCAAACTGAAATGCAGTTTGCAATTTCTGAACTGTCTTAATTGAAAGATTACAAGATTAGTAAACAAAAGTACAGGCAAATATTTCTATGAACAGGAAGTTGTCAAAGGGTCTTTGGAATTTGGAATTGGAATTTCCTAATACCTATTTATCACAATACCGCAGGATGTAAGTATTTAAATTTTAGTTGAAACTTTTTCTTTCTTAGAAAATATTAACAAGTACACAGATGGTTAAGGCAGTAAAATATTCTAAAGCCTAGTATTTAACAATAATCTTAAATTATGGGTTTCCCCTAGACTCAACTAAGCCGCCCTTGGTTGGTTGTCTAAAATGCTAAAATTATTTAAAAATATTAGAAATTTCATAATTAAAGCATGTAAAACGCTCAAAAAGTGGTAAAATATGGACACTCGTTCAAAAATGCTAAAATATGCATGAATTTATTAAAAAACACCTAAATATGCATTTATATGCACTTTCAAATTGACATATGTGATTCATATGTGGCTTAAACATGTAGAAATATAACTTTGCATATGTTTGCCTTAAGCAGAAAAAACAAGCAAATGCATAGAAATCCTATACCTAGTTATGATTATGCCAGAAATATTACTCTTCGGATAAAAGGCATTCACTCTCTTAGGATCAAAATCATTTTTTTTATATTTTAATTCTTTTGTTGTTTGTGTTCATTGTAAATGCATTTTTTGTCATTTTAATTTAAAGAAAATGTGGTTTATATTGTGTACATTACTTGTGTTTCCTAGATCTATATTTATTTATTTAGCGCTCTATTCAAGCGACCCGCCTGAAAATCTCAGTGTGGTGGAGTTTTTTAAGTTTCATCACGTATGTAATTAGCCAGAGCACAATTATGTTTATGGTAGAGGTAGATGGTTTATATTTTGTATCTATCATCACTGTGCTACTACCGAAGTCTGTTGCTGTATAATTTGTTTGTACTCTCATATAAATCAATTTATTTTTATCAATATCAATCATAATAACTTATTGCCCGAACCCGGGTCAACCTAATTATATACCATAAGAACATGTACAGTAGCAATACGAGGGATGCTCTGTTAATAGTTAGTAGCAGGCCATGGAAGCTCAATTGGCTAAAAACAATTGCAACAATTGAATTAGTTGACATTCGTTACCCACAATTGTCAAACGTTCCGATTTCCTTGTGAACCGTAGTTAATTTTGTAAGATAAGTAGTTGTGCATTTTTAATTCAGTTAAGATGAGCATTCCGCGAACTGCCTTTAGAGCTATGATTTTCTACGACTATAAAAGACAGTTAGGATACCAACAAAGCCATGAAAATTTGATAGCAGCTTTTGGCGATGTTGCCCCTTCATTATCCGCTGTTAGTCATTGGTTCCGCGAATTTCGACGAGGGCGAGAGCTGCTAGAAGACGAAGCAAGACCTGCAAGACCTGCGGAAGCTGCCTGTTCAGAAAATGTTGATCGTGTGGCAAGCTTGTTTCAGTCCAATCGAAATATTACTTATAGGGAGATTTAGGAGGAAGTGAAGATTGGATCCTCGGCGGTGAATACCATTTTGCATAAACATTTGGGGTAAGAAAGCTAGCAAGCCGTTGGATACCGCATTTGCTCTCAGAAAGTCAAAAACAGACTCGAGTAGACTGGTGTAAATTTATGTTGCAAAAATTTGACGGAGGAGCTTCCAAGCAAGTGGCATACATTGTAACTGGTGACGAATCTTGGGTATACGGTTACGACCCTGAAACTAAACAGCAGTCTAGTGTTTGGATATTCGAAGATGAAGACTTGCCCACAAAAGTAATTCGTGACAGAAGCGTCAATAAGAAAATGATTGCTGTTTTTTCCGCCGAAGTGGTCCTGTGGCTGTTATTCCACTTGAAGATCGCAGAACTGTTAATTCTGAATGGTACTACGAAGTGTATTTACCACAGATGTTTGCAAAATTACAGACAGGTCGCCAAAGGACCGGTTTGCGTAACATCTTAGTCCATCATGACAACGCATCCTCCCACACTGCTGGCAGAACATTGGATTTTTTTAAAGATACGGGAGTTCAATTGGTAACTCATCCTCCGTATAACCCAGATCTGGCGCCGTGCGACTTTTCTTTGTTTCCAACTGTTAAAAAAATGATGCGAGATAAAAGATTTTCTTGAGCAGATGCAGCAGTTACAGAATTTCAAAGAATTTTTGAAGACTTTTCAGAAAATGAATTTTCCGAATGTTTTAAAAAGTGGTTTCAAAGAATGCACAAGTGTATTAGTCTGAATGGAGATTATTTTGAAAAACAATAAAGATTTTTTGTTAAAAAATGCAATTCAGTGCAACCCTCGTATCAATGCCATAACTTGGCAAAACATTAGAAAAAAATGTTGGCACTAGTACATTACCAAATATGCTACAATATGGAATAGGACTTCCATAACAAATCTAACAGTTTCTCATTTTATTAATTATTAAAGATAATATCATAAAATCTAACGGTTCCGTTTAAATTCTTTTTTTGCAGCTCGTTGTACATTGGCCAAAGACTTGACCAGAAAATTCAACATAAGATACGAAGAATACGTACGCGGTTACTGAAGCAAATGTCTAAGGAAATCTATTCCACTTAAAAACTACCTTCTAGAACACCACAAATGAGGCTGGAATTTATAAACTCAAAGAACGAAAAGATTATAAAAATGCTTAAATTGTATAAATCTTTAATTAATTTAAAAGTGCCATACGATATGTTACTGTTAAAGGCGATATTACCTTTCGCTGTTACTATTGTCCCTATGCTACCCTAATTTCCAATCTGAGCAAGATTACATAAAAGAACAGTAACAAATGTGTTTTAATAATTTCTCGTTTTAAAATTCCAGTAAGGGAATTATATTAATTAAAATATTTTACCATCTCATCTGTGGTGCCGTACCGATTTTCTCTTTTTAACTTTATACAACCAAGCGCAACCATTTCGCTTTAACTAATTTACGAGGGCTTATATGAATGACTCTTGTCTCTGCTAAATTTGTCATAAATGCATTTAAATGATGTAAATCTGGGTAGGCCCTGTTTTTTATCCGTCTTTTCTTAATGAGTGGTTAAGTACGGCGCCTTCCTCGAGTAATCAAGAGAACCCCTTCTTCTTCTTCTGGAACAACATCTTTTGAAGTCGATTGTGCCATTATTTAAAAATAGTTTCTTATTTTTATGAATATTAAAAAGACTAAAACATTAAACCAGATTAACCGCATATCTCCTTTTATGACAGCTAATTTGAAGTCGAGTAAATTTCTTTCCTGAGTTCTTTTTTAAGTTCGATCAACCCTCATCTCTCTGCGGTGACGTTTTAAAAACTCGTTATTCAGATGTCAATTAATCGATTATAAATTTTTTTTTGAACGTCAAATTCCCTGCACAAAACGACGATGAACATTTAGAAAAACTTCCGTTTGATATTTAAAATTCTAGATTATCTCTTGTTTGAATTTTTGATACCTTTATCTGATATTTGACAGATTGTTTTGTATGCGTACCTATATGTAACAGCAGCAGCTCGTTAATTTTAAATGTTAATTTAGACAAATATAATAAATGCTTTTAGTTTTAGGAGGCAGTTAAAAAAATAACCAGTCAAGTCTATAGAAAACATTTTAATTAATGAATGGAGAGACATTTTATTTATTTATTCTTTTTTAATGTTGTTACAGGTACCATTATTTGATTTATTTAAATAAGAGCAAGATCTTGTTAAAATTCCTTTTAGAAAACAGTTTAAAACCGTTTGAGGATCATTTGAATGCGCGTATAAAACAGGAAGAAAGTTAATAGACTTTTCTATGTCGAAAGAGAAAATTATTGTACAAAAACAAAACACCATTTTTATTGCAACTGAAGAAACGGGTGGCTTATGAAATTAAAGTCGAAATGACTAATATGGATGTACCGGGGTAATAATATAATAATAATAGCAATTGCTACAACTCATAACCTGGAAACCAGGCCCCATAAGCTTGTGCGGGAGGGAGGGGGCGATTATTATTATTATTACGTAGGCCCAACGTGCGGCTGCAGCCAACTTACAGATGGAACAACGCAAATCCCACGTTAGTGTCACAGGTAAGTAAAACTGCAGAAAACCTTAACCAGATCTGCCGGTAGCAGGAGTCGAATCTGGGCCGCTTGGATGAAAGTCCAGCACGCTAGACAATTCACTCCCAAGGCTGTAAGGGTGAATATCATAATACAATTATCTGGAATCTAAACGTTATTTGGGGAATGCTTTCGCATAGCTTTCGATCATATTTAGAAGATTGGTTTGTAAAATTCTGAATAAATAAAGTTCGATCAGTTGTAAAAGAGTTAACGCACTTCAAAAACGAATCCATGTGGAAGGTGGACTCAGGTTAACGCCGAAGAAGAAGGCACGTAATATCAAAAAAGAAGTTCGTTGGGACAATAAATAATAATAAACACGGACACTTACCTTCCAATAATACTTAATAGCACGGTATTGTCTGTGACAGAAAGATTGTCACTGTCGTCACCCGCTGAGTAGGTGCGCGTCGTCCCCTTTGTAATTCATAGCAGTAACAACACCGATTGTTGGGAGTATGAAGAATTCATCGTTATCATAAACGTGTTCTTTCGTTCTCTTAATAAATTGTGCGCATTAGCTTATATTTTCATTATATGATTAATAGGTCTGTTCATTATTTTAATAATCGTATTAATAAACTCGTCCATTGGCATAGTAAATTAATAACTATTTGTCTTGAATAATAAGTATTTAGAAATCCAAGGGACGAATATATTTATCAAGTATATAAAAACGATCTAATAGTTGAATTATTTTACCAAGAAGTCATCGAACAACTAGTCAAATAGTCTCTTGTAGAAATAAATCTTTTGTACCCAACTATGTTATTTAATATACTCATTATAGTAGTGTTTCTTCAATCATAATTATATACATTATTCACTACTACTAGATTTCAATTTCTTTTTAAATTTTTTTCGAGTAGGCCACTATGTGTCAAAACAATGGATCATGGCATATAAAACTCATTAATTAAATTGAAACGTTAACATTTTTTATAATTTCTAAAAAAAAAGTATTTTGAAGTATAAATCTAATCAAAAATATTTAATAGTCGTGGACAAATTATAGTATTCTCCTTATTTACTCGGATGATTTCATTATTGTGAATAATAGCCATCTTTATATGCTCGTTGAATATACGATTTATTGTCACAATCAAAGAAGCAGTGGACAGAAATCACTATTTATCACTATTACAGATTACATTGTTTGCGTAAATGGGATGAAAACCGCCCTTATGGGCCTGGAAATAAAAGATATATTTAAGTCTTACGATAATAATCTTACGAACAGAAAGTAGGTATTGCAGACAATTTTCGAAGTAAAGAAGACCTAGGAGGAAATATTACCAATGAAATAAATAAAGATTAATAAAAAGTTTCACAGTATTTATTAAATTATACTGGATAGTATTGTTTCGACAGCTAAGCTGTCATTATCAAAGGTAATATAAACAAACACGTCGCTAAGGTAAATACAAAAAAAATTTGACTATAAATTTTTGTTACTATAAATAATAAAACCCGTACGTTGTATATAATAAGGAAGTTCTTCAATAGTTTAAGCGTTTTGATCGTCATGTTTTGACGAGGTTTTGCTAGTAGATATTTGTATCTTACGATTCACATATCGATTATGATTCTTCGATTATGATGATTGTGATTATAATAAAATTATATTACAAGATGGTTTGTTGTCAACATTACCTTGGTAACAATACTGTTTAAAAACATTATTTTATGCACAGATGCATTATAATTAGACTATTATTGCAAAACTCATCTAAACATAAAAGTCTTTTTATGGCCCAAGGGCCTCTTTATGGTCAGGCGGGAAATAACAAAACGTCAATTAAATGTCAGAAGTTTTTTGTAGAACTTGATTGGTTCTTAATATAATTTGTAAACTTCTCACCAATGAAAATAAGCTGAAATTAAATATTTTGGAATAGTAACTATAGTAACGTACTTCGTATAAGCACATAAGTATACACACAGCGGCTTGATGTACCTACGTACTCATTTAATTATATTTTTACACAACACAAGTTTTTTACATAAAAACTACAGCCTTTTCCTAGCCGTCGGCTAACGCCTCGGGCAAGAAATAACGCTTCTGGCCATAAAAGCTTCATTATGCCCTTAATACATAAATAACTATTATGACATTTGTTAAATACCGTCATTATTTTTGAATATTTGGTCAATAGTTCTTCAATAGTTATTTAAGTATTAAGGGCGGTAGGTACGCTTTACCAGTCGAGGCTAATAGTCTGCATATTTGCCGACACTGGTAAAGCGTACCTAACGCCCGTAATGCTTACACTATTTTTTGCTCGGTCGGATATATGAGTGAATTTTAAATATATAGAGTAAACATTCAACACATCACACTGAAAATGTGAATTTTCAGTCGGTTAATGTGCCTGGTTGTTATGGAGTTGAATAAGCAAAAACAATTTTTGTCTCAATCCGGACGAATTTTAGAATAATAGTGAGTGCTTTACGACTTAAATGACTTTATTACCGAGCATTGGGCGGTAAGTTGAACTTACCGCCCCGAGAGCAAAGCTTGTAAATGAACCAAAACGCTCTTATCAGGCAAAATAGTATATTATGCAACGAGCACATAACGATGGTTATTAATACATGAGTATGGCGTTTACAACACGAGCGCAGTGAGTGTTGTAACTCATACGAGTGTATTAATAACCATTAAATGCGAGTTGCATATAAAAATTTTTCTTCAACCGTAACTGACTTCTTACTACTACGTGGATTTCTAAAACTTTTAATAGGTGTAACCTCAAACTATAAACTGGGTGACGATTAGACCAGGGCTTTTTTAGGCAACTTCTAATTTTTCTAACTCTTATTTTGTTATAAATATTCGCGACAAATTTAATTATTATTTTTTAAGATGGACTTACGAAATATATATTAGCTTTGGCTCGTTCCTACCCAACCATTTGATGTTCTTGACTCTCATTGGTCAACAGCTCGTTATTCCTTACATCCATAGGTCAACAATGTGTGCATAATGGAAACTCGTTGCATAATTGAAACTCGTTGCATAATGAACCTCGTAATGAAACCGCTATTGCCTATATAATAATTGAATTAAAGTATAGGAGTAGAAAAATAATAACGGCCGCATTTTATTTATCAACAATACAATAGCTTATTTATGTTTCACTTGCACATTATTTGGCGATTATACCTGCGATATGAACTATATAAACAACTCCATTGTTACGTGCTAATTTTGTAGCATCCTGTATAGCTATGCTTTTGTGTTATATTGTATAGCGTTTAGGGATTTTTGCATTCTCGCTCCTTTTAGTTGTCATTTTAATTTGAAACTAACTTCCTTGTTGATAAGAGACTTCATTCCGTTTTGTTCGTTCGTTAAGCAACTTCTTTAAAAAGAATATTTTAGTGGCATCGCCGTTAAATTAATGTTCCCTTTATTGTTGTGAAATGGGAATTGCATTTGCGCAGATCTATGATTAATTCTTAGTGCCGATTTCCAATTTTATTGGTAACCGGATTTTCCCACTACTTCTTTTGAAGGTTAGGAGCACGTTTTCGAGCAGGTTCGTAGTTTAGCTTTTCTTTACATTTAGTCTCTTATACTGTGATTCTTTTGACATGATTGATATTTAATCGGCGTTAGCGGCATTTGGAGGCGGCATAACTATCTCGCTAGGTCACCTTCCACCTAAGGTATTAATAAAATGTTTGCTTGGTGCATTCTGGCAATTTGGTATTATTTTTACCTCTATACACTTTGTTGTATATTTGGGTTGTTAAAACACCACTACGCTGAACTTGCTAACGTATAGTTACTTAGCTGCTATTGTCTCGTTGGATCACGCTACGTTTTTGGGTAGGTTGGTAGGGCGTTTTGGTGGGCCGCTTTTTGGGATCGTTTTCAGCTTGATTACCCGACTGTTAGACGTCAACGTCATCGATCCACGTACATCGGTTCGCAGTCTAGTTATACGCCTTATAGCTATCGTTAGATCTTGTAGTTTGTTGGGTTTTCGGTTTGGTTTGTAACT
This sequence comes from Agrypnus murinus, assembly GCA_929113105.1. Classification (NCBI taxonomy): domain Eukaryota; kingdom Metazoa; phylum Arthropoda; class Insecta; order Coleoptera; family Elateridae; genus Agrypnus; species Agrypnus murinus. Next base: position 83,373,812 of record OV816030.1, read on the forward strand.
CTTTTTTAGGGTGGTTGGTTAGATGTGTCTAGGTTGGCACGTGTAGGGGTATATCCACTTTTCCTTTTCAGGGCATACTACCCGATCTTTTCCATCTAGGTCTTGTGTTCCTTCTCTGTCTTTTATCTTCCTATCTGTGCTCTTACTCTTTTATGCCTTTCTGAGCAATTGTGTGTGAATGTCCATTTTTCGTCTTTGACTTTTTTGCTGCTCTATCTTCTACCCTATCTCCTATTTTTAAAGAAGTTGCTTAACGAACGAATAAAACTAAGTGAAGTCTCTTATCAACAAGGAAGTTAGTTCCAAACTAAAATGGCAACTAAACGGAGAGAGAATACGAAAATCCCTAAACGCTATACAATATAACAAAAAAGCATAGCTATACAGGGTGCCACGAAATAAGCACGTAACACCATAACGTTCCGAGAATTATTTCCACCTTTTCAAATTTCCACGAATTCATTTTAATATTCGAGGACATAGAATGAAGGTTAGTAAGTAAAAATGTGGGTTAAATTCTTTCAAAGAATACTACTATAAAATAGTTCCAAGACTTATTTTACCTCTTTTTAAATTTCCACGAATTCGTTTTAATATTCCAGGACAATGTAAGTTAAATTATTTCAACAGAAATATTACTATAAAATAGTTAAACCTTTTAACAGAAAAAGAAATCGTTCCAAGGATATTTTCCCCCTTTTTAAATTTCCACGAATTCATTTTAATACTCGAGGACAATGAATGAAGGTTAGTAAGTAAAAATGTGAAGCCATGGTAGCTCAGTGGGTATGGCACTTGACTACCAATCTTACGGTCCTGGGTTCGAATCCCAGGAATAATACATTGGAATTTTAAAAAATATCTAAGGCTTCCAGGTCGACTGAGCCTGTGGAAATGAGTACCTGGGAAATCATTCCCTGGGGTAATAATAGGCGGTCGGTGCGTAAAGCTAGGCACTTTACCACCCTTTGAGTACCGAACGGCTCGAGAAATAGCAGCCTACCCTGCTATACCCCAATGGGCCTTCAAGGCCTGTGAAAGGGGACTATTATTATTATTAAGTAAAAATGTGGGTTAAATTCTTTCAAGAATACTACTATAAAATAGTTCCAAGAATTATTTCGCCGTTTTTAAAATTCCGCGAATTTATTTAAATATTCCAGGATGTAATATGTACATAAAATATCAAATTAATATTTACTTTTATAGATTTACAACCCATGTAAGGTTAATTTATGCAAAAGGCAAAACTGGCCTGATGTTAAAAATAAAAATTTCCAAAAGTCACTAATCTAGCGAAAGTAAATTTACGCACAACTGAACGTACGAGATAACTGAACAAAAATTAGCAAACGAATAAAGGAATTTTCTAATATGTTGAAAAGATGTTGCACTTCTACCGTAAATTACGTGTTTATTTTACTGAATGAGCCAAGGGGGTTAATAGTTTCTGTAAAAAGCAATAATATAATCGCGATCCGTTCTTCGGTTCTATTGATTATCATCATCGCAACTATTATATATATAATTATATTCACTTAAACGTAGAATATGGGACAGTGCCGATCTTGCTTCAACTAAAGCACCTGAAATAGACACTTAATAGGTAACTTGTACAACAGTTTCTACCGCAGCCACGGCTTATGCGAAATATCTAAGTGGCAACTCACTCTTTAATTGTTTATTTTTACTACCAATAACATGCTATTAATAATAACAGATAACACTCTATTACACTGTACTGTACTTAGCTAAGATTTGGTGATTGAAATAAAATAGAAATAAAACAATTAATTAGAAGTTTCACAAGATTTATTCATGTTTTGATACCTAGCAATTGTTTCAACATATGTCATTCCTCATAATGTGGATAAATCGTTAAATCTTGCTTAGCCTCTGTATTGTATTTCCTTACCCTGTCTTTATACACCAATATCATGACATACTATATGTTGAAACAATTGTCAGGTATAAAATATCAATAAATTTTGTGAAACTTGTAATTAATTATTTTATTTCATGATTATGACGTTTCACGAAGTAATGCTAAAACAATAACCTCGATAACAAACAGCTGCATTTTTGCCCGCTAGTAACGTACGTAGAATCGCACTATAGATAACATCATGTTACATGAGAATTGCTTAAGATAATAAAACTCACGATATCAAATTACAGCTTTCTGATAAGTCGACGTTATCTCTATGAGAACTTCTGTAGCATTAATTCTCTCATGACCATGAGAAATGTGTAGGCAGATAAGGTATAAATACCTCTGTTTTAATATTAAGTCTTTAGTCTTTATAAATCTTCATCCAACTCACAAGTCATTATTAAGTATTCAACAATTTATTTATCCTGTGTGAGTATTAAACTAGGTGTGGATTTTAAAATTGTCCTGCTAGTAAAACATAAAGGCTCATTCGAGTTTTAATTAATTATTTTGCTTAATGTCATTTAAATGTGAATTCTAACATTGTTCTGTTAAGTGTGTTAATTCAAATTTAATTATTTAAACTCGTCTTAAACTTCGTTAAATAATTACAGACAAAGTAATATTAATACATTTGTATCATTAATGTTAACAAGAGAGTTTTTTCCTAATTAAAATTAATAAAATATATTCTACGACTGCAAACGAAATATATAAATGTGTTTTATTATATTCAATAAATAAAGTTTTAAAAAAAGCTTCGGCCACAGAATATAATCAAAACTCGCTTTGATTATATAATAACCCTGTCAGCGTATTATTTTATTTTCAAAATATTTAATAAATACTCAATCAACTAAAACCATTCATACAACAAAAACATATAAATATAATTTCACGAAGTAGCGAAGATAGAATATAATAGAGAAAACTTAAAATGAAACATACTTAAAAATTAAACAGCAGAAAATTGATTGTCAATGAATTTGCACTAAATAAGCCAAAACCGTATGAATTTTCTCAGAAACAAAAAATTCAAGAATAGAAATTTAGAACTTTATCACAAGCAAACATCATAGTAAGCTATAAATAAGAATATCGCAAAATTTTCTCCGACTTACATAAGAAAGAAGAAAGCAAAAAAGTTTTCCTGTTTACTCAAGGGAAAAATAAATTTCCGGAAGGTAAACTGATTTACTACCAACTCTAAACCAAAGATTTTCCTAACAAAAACACAATGAAAATATTCTAAATAAACCTTTTTATCCAACTTTATAACCGTATTTAGGACAAATGAAACAGAAATTTTTACATCGATTTCTAAATTTTGCTCTAATAATGTAATCCAACCACGTAAAATTTCTAGACGCATAAAATGCTTGAAGGAGGAAAAAAGTGCGACCTTTTAAAACGCGCTCGATCACACAGCATCGCGCATAATTCACAAAGATTAGATCAATTCAAAAGCTGGAAGCTCACGTAAAGGACCAATATCGGCGCGTCCGAGTTTAAAATCATATTTACCGAGAGGGTGGCATCTAAATTTCACGGGCGTGTAAAAAGCTCCGATTCCGGGTGACTTTATCTCGCCTATAAATTTGCCAGAAGCGCCTCTGATTTATATGTTCGCATAAACGCGAGTCTATGCCGTGTATTTCATTTGCTATGGTTCCCAAACAAAAAAATATAACCATGAATATTTCCAGATGTTTTCATAAGTATCCGTTTTATCATTAGAATAATTGCTTTGCAAAAAAATATGAACTATTAATAGAAGGTTTGTTTAATCATAGAAAAGTTCCATAGTAATAGTCATAGGATTACTACTAAAGAAAACTTTTACGTCTAGCCAATCCTGAAAGAAATAAAGATAAATTTTAAAATAAAATTAATGGTTCTATTTTATGGCATAAAAACAGTCTATGATGGATACTTCTAATTCAAGTAAAGGATCTATTAAAATTTTTAGAACCACTGATATCAGTGCCGTTTTACATCCAAATCCTTATTCATTTATTTTATCAGTGCTGTTTTTTATCGCCCGTCTCGCCATGAATACGATATTTTATATCTCATGTGCTTTACCGCTTTTTTGAAACACTACTCTGTACTTTTATTGCTACATACTATAGTACCTTTAACTCGTTGCAGTATTCAAATCCTTTAAGTATAAATCTCCACCTGTGCACTTTAATACTTATCCTATTTTATAAGGCACAAGCTTTAGATATTATCATCTAATCAATAAATCAGCAGGTTCAAGCTATTTAGTTGTGCTTCTCTATGATTTGGTATCATTTTAGAAATGAAACTAAAACAGTGAAAGGTTCATACTGATTTAATTAATTAGTATCCCTCTTTATTTAATTGAAAAAATACAGTTGCGTTGTAATTGTTGATAATAAAAGAGAATCACTTGTACAGTGAATCTCTCAGACAATATTACAGAATTTTTTAAGTAAAGTATTCTAATATTGGAACAATATTATGGAAAACGTTATGCCATATATTTGTTACCAACGTCTTAGGTGCGGTATTTACGCCCCAATTACACCAAGATAATCCCTTTAACATAGGACTACGCCTGACTCTACGAGTAGTATGCGGTGATTTACGACCGACCATCTGCAAGGAAAATAGGTCCCAAATAAAATCGTTATATGGTTAAGATACGTGCCGAACAGTAATAGTGTTAGCATATTTGTAAACAGTATAGAGCCCAATTCGTGCACTGCCCAATATATCATGCGCGAAATGCTCCTCTTCTCTGTTTTTATATTTTTGATTGTGCTGCCGCGTTTGACTCAGCGTATCTCGGCAACTTGAGTACAACATAGTGAGCGTTGATATTGTTGTAAAGATCTATTCAAGTATACGAAGAATATCGCAGTGGTTTAAACAAAACATTTTAAAAATCATTGTTTTTGTGAACCGCTAAAAACTTTTGGCAATATTGCAGTTTATCCGAACAGCCATGAGCGCAAAACGAATATGCGTGGTAACCGTTTTAAAGCTATCCACAAAATCTTTAAAACCATACCGCAACATTGGTTATAATCAACTAAGTAAACACTTTGAAACACCCTCGTCGAGCTCATTTCAACTCTATCTTGCAAGTCACAGTCTTGTCCAAACTGACATCTCAATCAGAACTGAGTTTACCTGTGTGTTTTATATATCACTGCCCACAACTTTTTTAAAATGTAAGCCGAAAGGCAAAAATTATTATTAAAAAAGATTCTTCTCAGGTTACTTACACATATACACTATATACAGTACTTCTTAATAGCAGCTAGTTATTTACCGATTTATATCTCCTCTTCATTTCACACCGGTCATTTCACAAGAAAATGTTATTTTAGCCTCAAGGTGGTGACTCAAGGCGAAGTATTATGTTATGTTATTTTACACACATTAATAAAACAACGACCACTGGTTCGATTAGTTTTTTAATGTGATTTTCCTCATACCAACTATATCCTGACTTAATAAATAAATCCGGACAGTACCGCTGTGTTAAGACTGCAGACAAGATTGTTAACAATCTTGTTTGCACCTTGACCATTTTTATGTTTTTCTGATAAAGCAGGTTCTTAGCAGCGGGGTAGTTTTTCAGTTTCGATTGTTTTGTTTGACATTTTGCTGTCCCTTCCAAATTAGGAAAGTTTGTTTGTTGACTTGCTTTTACAGCAGTTAAACGGGATTTGTCTTAAGTAGTCGATTACAATAATTACCTTGCTCTCTTGGTGAAATTCTGCTTCTACCTCCACCATGAACATAATCCATATTTTTCTCCTTTCTGTCATTTCTTCGTCAGGTTATAAATACTTAAATTAATAATATATGTTATCTGCTAACTGCTTCAACGACCAACCATTTTCTGGTTGTACGGAACTTTCCAATATCAGTTAACATTCTCTGCATTTTTAAAAAATAATAGACCTCAAATTCTTGATGACAGTTTTTTGTAAACATTATACTTGATGCAAAATAAACTTATTTAATAAATAAACTCGAATCCAAATGATCTTGCAGTGAAACCAAAGACTCAATTGGTCGGAATTGACGTTTGTTATCCAACCTCTACAGTTTATAAACGTGCAGTACTTAAGTAAGTATATTAGTGTTAAAGTATTAAAGTAACGAGGTTACTTTATTTTACGTAATTGTTATGGGTGTAGGAGTAAATAAGTTTATCGTCCGTTGCAATCTATAGCCACTCGGATAAACCGCCGACTCAAGCGCGAGCACGTGTCCTTTCCCTAACCGTTTATGTGGCGTGTTCCGCTCCATTTCGCTCCTACCATCTCCTCTACGCTCTGCGAGCACCTATACAATGCAGTGCGCGAGCCGATTATTTAGTTTCATCCCGAAACTCGAACCCAGCAGGATCAACAGCTAGCGGCCTAGTCAGCCCAGCAGATTGAACTGCTTTTAGGAATTGTAAGAGTAAGTCTTCTTAACGATAACTTTTAATTCCTGTTCCGCCCCGCACACGACCCCTTCACCAATCCGCCCTTTCCGAGACTTCACTGTATGTATACCTGGGGGTCTTAGCCTTTATCTTCTTATCACATCACCTTTCCGACTCTTTCGAGGTCTCACTGCGTGTTTACCTGTAGACAGTTTCCGTACTCTTCACACCCTTTCCGAGATCTCACTGCGAGTATACCTGGGGGTCTCATTCTCGACATCCCTCTATCGTTCCTTCCTACCCGAGACTATACCTAGAAGCCTCATCCAAGAAACCGAACCCCGTCACCCCGCTTGCTTACCCCCCGTAATCCATTTCCGTTCCCTACCCTCACGCTTGGTTTGCTCTTGCTACGCTGTGTTGTATCCGGCTTATCCGGAATGCCGTGAATAACCTTAAGCTTATTAGGGTAGAAGAAGAGCTTTTAGTATTAATAAATCGTTAACTGTTTGGTACTTTGATTTTGCGTTTTATTTACTAGTAACATCTTTCCCTCTCTCCACAGCCATCCAGACTGTGCTTACCTCTACGACCCCAGCAGTTCCCTGGATTACCATTTTTCCACTAGCAGCTACCCGGATCCGTGGAGCACACCACGTTAAAATAATTGATACCCGAGAATTACCGACACTATTACGAAAACTACCCAGCACCCTTGAACCCTGGCCCCTTAAATTCTTACAAATTTGGCGCCCGCGCACGGAGATCTACCGAGTCCAACACCCGGGCCAAGCAAGCCCGCTTAAAAGTGGAACATGAGTACACAATACATACGTTTAGTAATTAGCCACAACAAACATAGTAGTGGTTTATAGTGCGAATATAAAAAAGACAAGTGACAAAATTCTCAGGGGGGTCTTTCTAAAGAGAAATGCTATGATCTTATTAATGAAAACTATCACGCTGGAAAATATCAAGCAGTTACAACTGGAGTAACTGATTGGGCTTGATTGGATGCAATGTGTAGATTGGCAGGTGTAGGGCCAGAAGCAGACATGATGGCGGATGGTCACCATGTATGATACTCATGTCCCCCTTCGTACAACTAGAAAGTCTTATCCTCCCAATCCCTGACTATTTGAGAAAATCATGAAGCTGATGATGCACAGAGATGTTGCCTAGAAAAGATATTTAAAATTTAAATGCAAAGATAGAAAAAGGGAGCACCTTAGGTCCCTTCATTCTAGCTGAAAGTTATTGAATAGATGAGGATTAGAAGGTCCGAGTCTGCATAAGTAAACATGTCGTAGATAGGGATAAAGATACCAGCAATAAGTACTTCTCCTCTCTTCATGCGCCATTCGATCTCACTAGGAAATCATCCAATTTTTTAAGTAAAATTGATAAAATAACAACTGAAAGCCTTCCAGTTCTTTTTTTACTATCTAATGTTTTTTTATGTAAAATAAATAAATGGTAATATTTGTGTTATTTCTTGCTTACTTTTTATTATGTGGTATTTTTGTGTAATAACAGTGTGCGAAATTTGGTTCTTGCATAATTGAGACGGATTCATTTTAAGATCTAGAGCTGCGTATTGTGGAGCATTAACGCACTCTTTTATAAATTTAATTCAATAATGCCTTTAAAATATGTTGAACGGCATTGCCTGGTATAGCTTGGTACAGTTGTCGCAACATCAACGTGGTGTTATGAATGTAGCACTAATTTACCCGAAGCTACTTTAAAGTTTTTAAATCAATTAATAAATCATAGTTAATAAGTTATCGGTTCATACACAACCAGAAATCAAATGTTATATCCGTCATCTATTTGTAATAATAAATCATAAACACTAATTCATAAGTTACCAATATGGGAGTAGTACTTTCAAATACTTTTTCTGTAGATAAGGCAGATTTAATTTAATTCGTGCAAGAATGTAAACATTCAAATAAACACTACTGCAAGAAAAGGAAGTAGCCATTGTGTTTAATCACACAAAAGTGAAAGATTTTTTTAAATTATTACAGTGAGTAAAAAAATAAAAGCAGTAGTGGCAAGCAAAAGGTGCTATTTGTCTTTCTCCTGTTGTCAATAAAGTCCCTAAGTAACCACTCAGGATCAAGAACCTTGAACTGGTGTAAGTGTTTGTTTTCTAGATTTTCCGGTCCGTTGTTTACAATGGGAAGAGATTCGAAAAGTTTGGAAAAAAATCCCAAGAAAATTCTACAGTTTATCAAACGGTTTTCACAAATCCAAGCAGCAGTAACTGAGATCGGAACATTTTTACGCAACTACAACTAAATTTATGACTTTATAGGCTTAATTACTTCAGTTACGAATATTTTAGTAATTACGTAGTTGTTTCTACTATTTATTGGAACTATGTAGTTCCGTTATTTCTGAGTAACTTTTAAAGTAAATATGTGGAACGGTATTGCCACTTAGTATAATTACTTTAAAGTTGTTGCAACTTCAAAGCGGTATTATGATTGTAGCAGTAACTTGCCCGAAGCAACTTTAAAGTTTTTCAAACTTTAAAGTGCTACTGAAAGTTCTTGCCACCTGTCTGAAACCTTAACCTCTAAAGAATCGGAACCTTACACTAGTATTAAAAGTAAAACTTACGTGTTTTGCTAGCTAGGAAAAAGTTATTGAAAAGTGCATCACCCTTGAAAGCGATTTTTAGTACTCGTTTAGCATCAAAATTACTACAAAGTTCCAGTTACTATTAAAAGTGACAGTAACTTCTATTAGGCAATCTAAACCAATATGGTTGCTGTGGACAAACATTTTCGTCGGTGACACAAAAACATCATTTAATTGGTAGTTGGGGTGGCTAATAGAGGCATACCTGCTGTAGGTTAGTTTGAAATTTAAAGGTTAATTGTGTTTTGCACTGATAGTAGTTGAGGCTAGGGTTCCTAAATATGAACTGAGCTGTGTGTTATTTAGAGTTAAGTCACGCTTGTCAAATTTTCCTAGTGACATTTCATATTTTGAAGATATTTATCAGAAGGTTGGCAATCATGAAAATTGGTTTAATAAATTAAACTGTCAGTATGACATTTATATAAATCTGAAATTTGGTACAATTAATACTTTATTAAAAACTGTCGTAAAATTGATGTATATACTATAGTAGTTTTAAAAATTCTCTACAAACAATAAATAAATGACAATGTGCACATTAAAAAATTTTACATGCATAAAAATAAACATGACAGCATAACCTAAAATTTATACCTGGCAGCTGCTGAATGTTGTCATTAAAGTAAAAAGAGAGAAAAAAGTATCTCTGTTTCAGACAGCTTAGTTTTGGCCTAGGAAGAGATAGATTTTGACATCCGTGTCCTAACTCTAAAATAACACAGTTGAAGTTTTCATTTAGGAACTCTAGTTGGGGCCAATACAAAATCTTATTTTGCCTCCATCTATAGGGAACAAGGGTGAAGTATATTCTTTGGTTGTCACAATCTTAAAATATGCCATATTTAATTATTATATAGCAATATAAAACATATATTGTTCAGTTATTCATGGCTAAATGTGAGGTTAAACTTAAACATTTTTAAAGTTCCAATGGGAACTTTGCAGTAACACTAGGAACTCGAAAGTGGTTAGGAAAACGTTAACGTTCTTTTATAGTAAGAGTCACTTATTTTAAACTTCGTGGTTACAACAAGCTTGAAGTAGAATTTGCTTGGTTCCCGTTACTATTAATTAAGTGACACAAACTTTAGACGCGCATTTTACAATGAATAGTACTTTAAGGTGATTTTTTGTAAACCACTCCATATTTACTTGTAAGATGTTGGAGACTATTAATCAATTTGCAATTTGTTATAATTGTTAAAGATGGTTTACTATAACCTCCAATAAAAATAACAAATTGAAGCCAAATTGCGCCTTAGGAATAATATAAAAATGGTTTCAATCATGCATATCGACTTATAAGTATTTTTGTCATATTTTATTAGACATTTTTTATTAAAAAGTATATTTAAAGAAGGCGCGTTGTTATTTTTTAATCTATCATCACATTTAACAAAAATTACGATGGTTTATAATTTTGGTAAAAAATATTAGGAAAAAAAGTTGTTTTAGCCAGTATTATAATTTTCAAAGACATTATATACTTTGAAATCAATTTTGAACGAGGTTAACATTTAAGCCTCAATCGCTTTGAATATTATTCAAACATTTCTTTATGCAACTTTTCGGGGAAATCAACCAAAATGAGAGACGATACATTTTAAAACGGGGTTCTTCAGAATTATGTCATAATTTAAATCAAATTCTCATGAGCACTGCAGCAAATTTTTGCAGACTTTTTAATTCCAATAATCTCTTTTTGATAAAACCGCCAATTAGTATGTCTCGATTCTTAATTTAGCGGTCAAGTATTTGCAAATAACAAACAGCATACTGGACGTGATAATGAAGTCGTCTTGGTACTCGTGTAGCTGTAGTACAGCATCAAAAATTGTTAATCAACACTTAAAATGAAGTTTTAAAGTTGGAAGCTTCAAGTCATTAAGAAACCGTCCGTGTGCAGTAGATAATTATAGAGAGTAGTTAGAAGTGGTTATACAGCTGATGTGTGGGTCGTGACCAGGGCTACTGCAGTTTCATCTGCGGCCCTAGACAGTGACACGGGCGCGCGTGTCGGGGTCGACTGATCCGCCCCTGCATTAACGCCAGGTCTACTTTATAATTACAACTGGCGCCGCCACTGTCTTCACTCATCACCATCACTTAAAGGATGATGAGCTAATTTTTTTCCTCTAATACCCCTGTAGTCTGTCCACTTGATAAATACTTATGATGGAAGAAAAGTGGTTGGTGGATTTTTATTGTTAAAGGAATAAAGAAAATTTGTACAATGTACACTATTCATTATAATGTATTATTTATTTATTTGATCATTTTAATAATTTGATTTTTGCAAGTTTATTCCAACGTTTTTTCAGTCTGGACAAAAGGTATAAATTTATGATAATTCAAAGCTGTTGTGTAGTTTTAAATTTATATTTTTCAAAAGTGACGACCATGTCATATTCATCTAGTACAGAGGTATCAAACTGGCGGTCCGCAGAGTGCATGTGACCTACCTAGACGTTTTTCTACCCGATTATCAGTAGCGGAATTAACACTGAAAGTGCTTGAAGCGTTACAAATCTTTTGGGCCCCATAGTATAAATCAATTACTAAATTCACGGAGACAGGATGGACGAAATTCCCGCCCACAAATTTGATAAATGATCCGACTAGGCAACATAAGAAAGATTATAAAAGCTCTCGTTGTTTTTATTGTAATTTGGTAATAATAATGAATAATATTAATAGATATTAACAAATATATAATAAAGTTAAATCAATTTTACGTTAATTCAACAACAATTTTGTAATAACTTTATATGGTAGTAATAACTTAGTATTAACTATATGCTGGTAGTCGACACAGTAGCTCAGAGGCAGAGATGTCGCTCGGAAAGCGAAAGATCCAGGGTTCGATTTCCAGCCGGGGTGACAGTTCGTTATCTCGATCGTTATTACCAGCATGCAATGACAATGACGATCGACAAGCCTCGGAGAACTGAGCATGGTGTCACTGTTGTGGGCGATATTCGAAGGCGCCTTAACAACTTCAAAGTGTCGAAAATCGAGTGGGTATGCTGTATATTTTTATGCTACGATTTTACTACATCCGCAGCCAGAAAAAAAATTGTACGTGAAACTAGACTGTATTTAACGAACGTTAAGAAATGAGAGCAAAGTCCGATCAAAGGATACTCACAAACTGTATTGCAAACTTTTAGGCAATCTGTACATCATTCGCTGCTAAATTACTTACTGTCGTATAATTTAGATGCAACGTTATATCATTTTAAGGAAGGTGTACAGTCCCAATTCTTATAAGAGAATATTGGCATCCTTCGAACACGATACATATGACGTTTCATGTTTTCGAGGCCTCTAATTAAATATAACGTGATCTTGGTGTATGTTTTGAAGCTACTTTTCTACGATATAATACTAGAAGTGTTAGTTTAAAGGCAAGCTTAGTGCGTGCGATTTATTACTTTCATTAAATATATGATAACTTTTTATCGCTTTTATTTTTAAAATAGGATTTGGTATGGTTTGGTTCTCTCAAGTCCAAATTGAAGATCAAATTGAAATTTGGGGAAGCCTATATAAATTTACAACATGCCTAAAGTTTGCAAATTAGCATTAATTGAATAAATAGTGATAAAAACATTATAATTGGATTTACAAAACAAGGGTGTTAGACGATTAAGGGCCGACCTTTTTACCTCCTTGTAACTTTATGAAGATGGTTTTCCTACTCATGCGTACACTGCAGGTCCTATCATAGGGTAATCCATCAATTCAACTACCTTCAAGTATGGCAACAGATGTTTGTGTGTGGTGTCTAGAGCTGTGCATAATAATCGATTAATAGATTAATAATTGATTAATCGATTAATCAGGCCGTCAATTATTTTTATAATTAATCGATTAACCGATCAATTGATTAATTGAGCAATCGATTAATCAATCGATCAATTAAGTGAATTATCGATTTATCGATTATTTAAAAAAATAGTAAAAGGTCCGATTAATCGATTATTTAAAAAATAATTAAAGGCCAGATTAATTGATCGATTGCTCTTTTAATCAGTTTTCTGTGATTGATTTCCATAATCACAAGAATAATCAAAGAAATCAAATTGATTAAAAAATATTTAGGAGGAACATATGGGAATTTGATGCTTATTGGGCATCAAATTTTCATCTCTTTTAAGAGCTCAAGTCAGCATCTCTTTTATTTTAGAACTATTGAAATTAATCAGCTCTTCGATTATTTCTTTAAATAATTCATCATTTTTTTAAATAATCGATTATATCGATTAATCAATTAATCGACTAATTGATTACTTTTCTAAATAATCGGCTAATCGATTATTGATTTCCATAACCGCACAGCCCTAGTCGTAACAACTGACTGCAGTCACGTTAACTTCTAATCAATATTACTATTACTACTTTTGAACAAAACACGTCAATGCTATTACAAATCCAATTACAGATTGTTGAACCAGTACCACTTCCTTCAAAAGTTCTCGGCATACTCTAAATGTCCAAACCGTATCCAAAAGTAGTCAAAAAGAAAAAGAAAAAATTAAAAGTTTGTAAAACGGAACGAAAGAATTAAAAAGACGTGACGAAAGAAGTGAAATAACTATTGCATTCTTGGTCATACGAGCAAAATTGTTCTAACCTTTCTTGTAGACAATTTAAAAACGAACAATCTACTGCATTCACTTTTTGGTTCCGTTCTTTGATATAGTGGTAGGCAGCGGTCGAATGGAGGTATGTCGAAAACGAGGGAGGTAAGTCGAGTATGCTAAGTATGATTTTATATAAATAAATAGGGACTTTCCATACAAAACAATGAGTTTTATGTGTCTTCAACCTAGTATCGTATGGGTACCAAAACCTAGCTTAACCTAGTCTCTGACTTAATCTCTAACTTAATCTCTAACCCAACCCTAATGTAACCTTTACTCCAACCTAACTTCTAACGTAGCTTTTAAATTAACCTTGAACCTAACCTCACCTAACCTAACAATACAGCATTTAAGGTTACTAGACCTTTATATAGAGTAGCGCCAACTATCTCCGTCTCTTTTTATTTTGGATAAATGTCATTAACTTCATTTTGAATGTTATTTCCGCGTACCGATTTAGATTATAGCTTATAATTCGAACTTAAATGCAAAATATGTGTAAATTACGGTTATCTTATTATTTACAATAAAAAGACTGTAAGTCAATAAATATACTTAAATAAGGTCGAAAATGGCAAACTACCAATTACAAAACGAAAGTCAAAATTCCTAGTAACTTAATACAGGATGCCCACACACATTACTAGTTTCAGCTCATAATTCCTAGATTATTCTTATCTTTCTCATACAGTTCTATCTCTTTTAATTTCGAGGAACAAAATTGCGAAATGAGTTGTACCTTACATAAACATGTAGCAAACCTTAACAGTAGTAGCAGAGTAGCGCCACCTGTAAGTTGGTGTTACTACATCAAGCAGCACCATATTTATGATTGTCTGAATGGCTTTTAGTACTTCGCTTTAGTACAGCTTGTCGAGTACTATGAGAATGTATATGATTTAGTCACCTTCCACGATATGACCAATCACAAATTCTACCAGTCACAAAAAAGCTATCTGCAAGGCGAGTGCCACTGTTTGTGTGTCTCCAAGATGTCTCGCAATCGTTTTCAAAAAGATATAGTGGTGTTTTCCAGCGGTTTCTAACCATTGGTAAAATGTGGTTCTATTATACAAAAAACAGTGCAGATAATGGTAGAGCAGATAAGGAAAGCGATCTGGTATAGCAAGAAAGTTTTTTCGCCTGGACAAGACACGTTCCCATATGAATCGGGCTTCTATTTGTTGTCGTACAATTTCTCGTCTAATTTCGTACCGTGACACTAAATAACTATATTCAAAATAAACACATGAACATTGGCATTTTAAACAGACAAGAATGCCAAAACCATTTTAGGCGACTATTTGAATGGACTTAACAAAGAATTTCATGATGGCATAATGTTAACTAAGTCCAAGTGTATTGAGGTCGTGGGAAATTATATTATTGAAAAATAAATTTCAAATTGCTGAATTCCATGCGATCCTCGTTTATAGGTCACTCTTACTAGCTTTTAAGCCCGTGCTACACGCATTTCGAATGTTTGAAATATCCTAAGCGATTAAAATTGTCCACCGCTTACTTGATCTAATGAGCTTTCACGTTCAGCTTTGTCGACAGCTAAAGTACGTCCAGGACGCGTTATTTAACAAACACCCCCTACTTACCCACCTCCAGACTTAACTGCGTTTTTATTATTTTTAAATTTAAATTGAAATAAAAGATTTTTGACAAAGTTTTATCAGAAATCTTGTAACCTAAGTATACTCTTCTCGGTAAAATCTTAAACGCTTACCACCACTAGAAGTTTCATATTATTAATAATGAATATGCGGGAGGTACGGGTAATTAAGTCGGATATAGTACATAGCGGGAGTGTTTAGAGTCCCAACATAATAAATTTGTGTAGGGAGAGAAGTACCAACCTAACCTCATGTGGGTTGTATAATATAGCTTCAGCAATATACGTGTTCGACTTTGATTTAGCACGAAGACAGATGTTTGATGTGCTTCCCCCTTGGGGCTCATATTAGTAGCAGTTAACGGTTTCGTCGATAAACATCGAATTGCGTAAAAAAGATTGAAAGCTATATTTAAAAATATTTGATTGTATTTATTTATTTTTGATAACCAATGATTGTTGTGTAACATGAATTTGTGGTACAAGTTTTAGGTACGTAGGTAGTGATGTCTAGGAGATATGATTATTAAATAATTAATATTTTACTGTACATGTCAGGTATATGGTGGTAGCACGTATAAAAGCAGCGTTTAACTACCTACTAACGGGCTCATTATTTATATTAAAATTTAATGTCATGCTACTGAAATGGTTTCGTTAATAAATGATGTATTGTTAAAACAATTATGTTAAGAAAATTTCACCCATATGTTTTTTGTTCTTTGTTAAGTATCAAAAGTAATCTTTTCTGTTACAAATTAATTTAATTGTAATTGGTACCCGCACCTACTCAAAAATCAAATTGGAATGTCATTGAAATAATAATTATTGTTAACCTAACACCAATCCATGTAAAATTATAACAGTCGTGGTTCTTGACCAAAGTATAGAATATAAAATTAGTACCGCCGTGACCTACTAACTTGCCAAGGGCGCCTGACACATCAAAGTTTGAAAAAACGGGAAAGGTTTTTTAAATTTTACCGAAGAAGCATTTAGAGAAAAATAAAATTATTGTTTCCAGAAAGATACAAAGAGTTAAGTTCATGTCTGAAAACTGAAATAAATAGACCTAATAGGTAATACTGAAATGTATTACCCGTGATTAGAAAAAATGTAGATACTGTAACCCGTTTGAAACCAAGAAAAAGGTAATTGCCTATGTATCGAGTCTGTACTAAAGTAAGTCGCGGGATTACTAAAGTAAGGCGTGCAAGGTTCCCACGAGGTGATAACAAACTAGTTCAGAAGGAGTCGATGGAGTTTTTAAACTACCCGTAAGTGAAGCTTCAATTAATAAACGATCTTTATATTATTATGAACATGATGAGATAAATAAGTGGTAAATAAGCCAAAAACTTTCAAATCAGGTAGTCTAAAAATAGTTTTTACACACACAAACTACGTCGAAAAATCCCCTTAATTTCATTAAAATGTAAAAGCCGTAAACATGAACTCCAATTCCTTTACTCTAGTTACCACTAAAGTAAAATTAAAAGCAATTAAACAATGTCTAGTATATTCAGTATAGAACAGCCCTGAGCATTTTCGTTAAAATCGGGTCTCTCAGAATTTGTTGGGTAGGAGAGCTCGCGGGCTTTTTCCAGCCCTTAAATGGTTTGGGGTACCCAAGCGCAGAAACCCGATATGGTTGAGTCGAGTAAGGCTATTGTGGGGAAATTACCGTAATAACTCCTACTCTAAAACAGCTCCACCAACACGAGGTACATGCCGGGTATCTACTGTAGGTGGAGCCCAACGCGACTATGTCGAAGGCCTACCAGACCTTTAATTGGTAGGTCGGTGTTACAAAATGTTAGGTAAATCTTAGATCTAACCCTACCAACACTTGGGATGTACTCGACCGGGCAGGTGGACTAGGAGTGAAGAGTTTTCCCTAGAGGAAGTAACTAGACCCCGGTTGCACTCTGACAGCACTCACATATAAGTTTAAGTGACGCGCTTATTGAGCGTACCTCAATCTCCCGCCCATATGTGTCCGTGGCTGTAAGTTAAACGAAGTAAACCCACAACATACAAATGGCACAAACGACACTCACCATAAACTGCAGCCATGCGTGTAATATCTCCTTCAGCTTATCCCTTCCTTTGTGACAAATTTTATACGGAACGGTACTTTAAATCGAGCAATTTTTTACTAGAGTCTCTTGACATGCGGTCTCTTTAAATGTTAGAATCGCACTGAACTGGGATTGTGTATGAGTAACCTCGAGACATGTCTTAAAGCACGCAGATAGATCTGTTAAAAAACGATCATTACTTACTTTCATACTCAGGTAGATAAATTATTTAACGCTCCTCGTATAACATCGTGTGTTTAATTCGTCTTTACCGTACCTCACCAAAGTGTTTGTTTTCAAATACGGGTGCTGACTAGTGCTACAACTAGTGCTAGGTTTTTAACGCGATAAATTAGATTGGTGGCGCTGGCGCTCACTTGCCACCCTTTGCGATTTGACCCCTAGATATCTCGTCAATGGTACTAATGTCGGCTTCAGAGATTAGGTGCTAGCCAGTGCTAGCTACAAGTAGCTGATTCATCTACTTACCATGTACAAAAGGTCTCCGGGGGGGCTTGCTGTCAAACTTTCAATACCTATATTTTCACCTCTATTGTGGTGCTAGCTTTCTAACATTGGTGCTAGCTATAGACTATCTAGTGCTAGGTTTTGAAAGGGATAGAACAAATTGGTGGAGCTGGCGGTAGTTTAGTCCCCCCCCAATTCACCCTCTTGAAATCTTGATGATGTTAGGATACGGTGATTTTATAACTGCCAAGAGGCGAATAGGGAACAGTTTGAGCATCGCTTATAAATGTTCCATTCTTGTACCAGATGCACTTCATAAACTTAAAACGCGGTTTCAACAATCTGATGTTACATTAAACACCATAAAACAATTCATTGTTCCCCATGCTAACTGGATCTTTAGTTATCCATTTAATACCTACTCCCAATCTTTAATTTACAATAGCGAAGTTATCTTTAGAGATAACTATGACAAGTGGCATGTCGCTGAATTCTACTTGCAAATACCTTTCAAACGTGTGACTCCCTTCCTATTAAAAAAAATCAAGTTGGCTGTGCAGCTCCCGACCTTGTCAATTAAAAAAAATAATAAAACTGTGGAAATAACAGGAGGCTTTGTAAACAGCATGTGTACCAAATTTTATCGACTTAGCTTGAATAGTTTTGAAATAACAAGGCCGGTTCCATACATTTGGTACGCACTGTATAATGGAGACCTTAACTGCAGATTATGTGTTGAGGAACTGAAAACGTCTCAACATATAGTTACTGTGTGACTAGGATGTACTGGATTGCAGGAACTAACAAATGTGTGCGCAATACAACGTAGTACAATGTAACACAGATGGGGCTTGAAAATGATAGGTTTGGACTAACCATGCCACACAAACACAAAGTGAAAAGGGGGTCTATTTAAAATAAACAACGTGAATTAAAGAAGTTGTCAGTGGTGTAGCAAGTTTTATATAACAGTTTTAGTATTAGTCAACTAAATATATGTCCTATAACTTGTAGCGAGACGCTTATGAAAGATGAGCTAATCAAGAGTTTTTTGGACGTGGTCACCTAAAATGCACGTCTCTAGTGATAAGATAAACTAAAATAATAAGCGGAATTAGGAACCTGCACAAGCAGTGGCATAGGAATTGTAAAATGTCTGGTATTGCTGAACCCTACATACAGATATAGAAAAACAAGTTGGAAGTATCTGCGAAACCATGTGTGTATGATAAGGAACGCGCTAGTAAAATAAAGAAGGGTTTATATCGGTCCACGGCTTTGCTCTTCTTAGTTTGTGATAGTGGGAAAATATTCGAGCATAAGTATATTTATTTTATTTTATTATGGCTAAAAATTGTAAGCTACTTAAAAAGCAAGTGATTAATTGGTCCTAATTTGCCAAATATTTTTTTTAATTCTGGGAAAATTTAATATCATGAAATTCTTTTTCAATTACAAACAACCACACCAATGCTTGATTTGTAGTTTACTAAACAACTTTAATGTTTGAATATTCCCCAACTCTTCTTTATTTTACTAGCGCGTTCTTTATCGTACGTATGGTTTGGTAGATACTTCCAACTTGTTTTTCTATATCTGTATACTACGATATACGTATATACCTACACAAAAAAGTGAGTTGCAACCGTCTACACGTGTTTCGTACTTATTAGTGCTCATAAGAAGATGTATAACACAAGGTTTCACAGACAGCAGCCAACACACATTTGCAGTATTGCATCGGCTCGAAGACACTGAAGCACTAGTAAGTGCGAAACACGTGTAGACGGCTACAACTCAATTTTTCAAACGCATATACTCGGAGCTATGTCCTATGACTATTTATTTCAATAGGACTTTTATTTAGAAAACACAGATGCAGTCTGTGAAAGAATGCAATAACTTTCTTGTAAAAAGATTTTGCAATTTCGTAAAAAAATACAACATAAAATACAGAAGCAAATATAGTTAGAATTCAGTGAAATGGTATTGCTGAGCAATATCAAAAATACGATTGGTATTGCTTTGGCAACATCAGCACATAGGTTCCTGCGCTACTGTGCACAAGCTGGTACGTACAGGGATCGCGTATTCTGGAGCAGGTTCGTTAAATTTAATTTAGATGTACAATAAGCAAAAACTGGTTTCAGTAGAGACCATGAAGAAACTTACAGTGAAAGCCAATCTACAGCCAGGTCAAGATCTTATCATAACTTCAAACACATTGTTTGTTTGAGCTCAATAGAATCTTTCAAATATTACATTTTTATTTTTAGGGAAACATTTTAGCATAAAAACCAAAGTGACATAACTAAGACGCCCAACAAACCACAAACAGAATTCCAAAAATTTATTTACGTGAGGCACCTGTCATTACACTTAATCCCCACGTTTCTTCCCACAGGAAGTGATTGAGATACCAATCCCAATCAGCACGCATTTGCATAGAAATGCTA
This sequence comes from Agrypnus murinus, assembly GCA_929113105.1. Classification (NCBI taxonomy): domain Eukaryota; kingdom Metazoa; phylum Arthropoda; class Insecta; order Coleoptera; family Elateridae; genus Agrypnus; species Agrypnus murinus. The sequence goes on from OV816030.1 coordinate 83,394,086, forward strand.
CCAATAACTCACTGGTTGGGGCGAGGTTGCCTATATACCCTCTACTAGCTCTCCAGGCTAGTACCGTGGTAGGTATAAACATACTCACCTGTCGGGGGTCTATCCCAGGGGACGAATCCCTTGTCCAGCTTTAGGACTACTCCCACAACGTGGAGTTTCACTGCCTGATCGAATCCAACCTCAGATGTGGCGGAACTTGGGTTTGTATAGTTTTGCCACCTCGATCTCTCAGTTATAGGCCTGGTGTCCCCCTAACATAGCTTCGTTTCGAAACTACCGAAGTAGAATCCCGGTATGTACCCGTTAAGTGAAGTATCCGGTGGCATGCAGTTTCCCATAATCAGCGGACGCACCACCCGGTCGGGATAAACCTCACTTCGATTCTACTTCATTTGTCTAGGATAACTAGCACCATATCAGACCCCGACGTCAGGTAAGAATCAAATTTATCCACCCCGGTCCAGGTCCTCATGTTAGCAGAGCTTCCTCCGCAACGTTTATGAGTCTTCGTCGAGAAACTCTTGCGTGTAACTCTACCATACATTACTTTCTGACTGCGTCATTCCGACAAATCTGGGATTGGGTAGACCTGCACCCAGGCTCAGTGCCGCCCTTTGGATTTTGAGGCCCCAGGCACAAATATGGAGTGGGCCCCAGTAAAAAAAAAAACATATAATATTAATAAATAGTGTTGGCAGATTTCCGGAAATTTACTTTTTTGGAAACTTTCCGTGGAAATATTTCCAGAAACTTTCTCGAAAACTTATTGAAATGCAAATGTCAAAAAGTTAACGAAATTCAAAGCAGTTTAAGAGGTATCTAGGTGAATCAATAAACTTGTTGAAGATGAAGATTTTTTATTTAAAAACACAAAAATCCATTCCAAGGAAAAATAAAAAAACAAATAATGTGATTGAAGCTAAAAAAATTAATTGAATTAAATAATAAAACATAATATGGTACACTAACGATTCTCATGAAATTTACCATTATCACTGATGATAGATGGATAATGATAAAAGTTTTATTTTATTAATTTTTAATTTTATTATATTTGTTGGTATTTTAAACTAAGCATTAAAAATGTGGAAAAAGACGATGTGTAGCATTTAAAAATCAGGTTATAAACGACAAAAATTGAAAACGGGAAGGCGAACATTAATTCAAGGTTACTGTCGGTATTTATTGGAAATTTATGAACGTTTCCTTCCCAAAAAATTTGCTCATGAAAATATAAATATGGAAATGCCCGTTTATAAAAACGTTCAAACGGCGAGTCATTTGGAAATGTGGAGCGCTTCATTTCAAAAGTAAGCTTTAGCTTTAGGTATAAGGACTTGCATCAAATGTCGGTCTTTCAGACTATTTTATTAACGCGTAAGATTTTATTGTGTTGTTGATTAAAATAAGGTAATAGTTTTAAGAAAAACTATTGTATTCAACTGTGTCCATAAATTATGTAGAAAACTATGCTTACATTATAAATTATTTCGTAAATTATGCTTACACGTGTTTCGGTTAGACCTTTTTCACCAGGTACTCGTAAGTTTCTGAACTTACGAGTATCTCTTGAAAAAGGTCTAACAAACCGAAACACGTGTAAGCATTCTACATAATTTCTGGAAACTAAATAGAACAGTTTTTCTAAAAACTATTATATACAATGTTTCACAAGGAGCCTACTGCGACTTCAATCTCACTAACTAATTAAGGTAGCTCGGTGCGGGGCCCCACTAGCCTCTGGGGCCTTGAGCATATGCCCGGCTGACCGACATTAGAGACGCTTCTACCCAGGCTAGTCTCGGATACTCATACCAGTCCTCTGTCATACTGGGCTGTATAGTCTCGGATACTATAGTTCAACCAAAAATACAAGAAATGAGTCACCCGCGTAATAACCCATAATATCCACCTGAATAAACAATACGAAACGAAAACAGGTTCATCTGACATCTATCACCACATATCAGTGGCGCATCGCAATCTGTACTCATGTTATACCAATCTTTTAAATACAGAGCTATCTCCGGGGTACCGCAAGGGTCGAACCTTGGTCCTCTTATCTTTTTATTGTTTATTAATGATATAAACGATACAATTAGTAACAGCAAACTTTTATATGCAGATGATCTGAAAGTTTACTCTGCTGTAACTTGCATGGGTGGTTGTGTTAACCTGCAAAATGATTTAGATCATATTTCTCAATGCATCTAAATGTAAAGCTGTTAACTTTACAAGAAAAAAGAATCCCTATAAAGTTACATACACAATTTCTGAAAACAGTCTAGAAGAACACTGTAACTCTATCAAAGATTTAGGTATTATATTCGACTCTAAATTGACGTTTAATGACCATATTAATTTAATAGTATCGAAGTCAATAAAATCTTATGGCTTTATTGTAAGAAACTGCAAAGAATTTACAAATATTCAAGCTCTTACAGTTTTGTATGTTGCATATGTTCGGTCTAAGCTCGAGTATATGCCTTACTAATTTGGCATTTTTATAATTACCAGAAGTTATCCATAGAAAGCGTGCAAGAAAATTTTTTAATTTTTAAATTTCTAATTTTTTAAGTTTTTAATTTTTAAATTTTTAATTTTCAAAATTTTTTAATTTTGAAAATTTTCTATGCTTCAAGGTTAAGGTAATTATCGAGAAAGAGGTGTTAGTAATACTTATTTATGCCGCAGACTTAACTTTGAATCATTAGAATTGTGAAGAATAGTTGCATCAATTTCGTTTTTGTACAATTTATTAAATAACAAAATTGAGTGTTCTGACTTACTATCACAGATTAATTTTTCTGTTCCTAGATCAGGTATAAGAAATAGCAACTTTTCTAGGTTCAACACAGTTAATATTAACCTAGGTTTGAACTCGCCTATTTACTTTATGATTAATGTATTCAATGAAATAGCTCCAAGCTGTGATATACACTTTGTTAGGGTTTAGGTTACATATTTAATTATTTATTTATTGTATCATTGTGTCTTCTCTTAATTACGTTATAAATTTCGGTTAATAATTATGTTATTGTACAAATTTGTTGTTAAGTACATTTATTCGGCTATGTTCGCCTATCGTCGACTTAAGCATGTTTGGGGCGCATAGCTCAAGGGTTACTTGTCAGGGAGAGGGGTAGAACAGTACATTTTTTACTCACTTGTATATAAGTTGCTGTCCTGTACAGTCCAACTAAAATCATTAGAACAAATAAAATTATTAAACGTTTAACTACGAAGTGTTTTTTATCTTTTAAACATTGGTCCTTCGAAGTGGATATTTATGTGAACCACGTGAAATAAATAATTACCCGGTGTTATATCGTGTTACCATATTCCGTTGTCGATACTGTAAAATCCAACGTGAAATAGTTCAAGTGCACTCAGTGGTAAAATCCAACGTGAAAAGGTTAAAGTGTACCCAGTGGTATATCGTGTATCGTTGTCGATACCAAAAACCAAAGACATTATCATTAATATCAAAACATCGCTTGAAGTTATCAAGCTGTTAAAAGAATTCTAAAATAAAGAACGACGCACAAAAAACCTTTACTTTGAGTTTCAACAAGCCAGCATCGCAAGAATACCCTTTTGTACTTCAGATACCTGCTTACACGCCCAGCGCTTTGTCCACTGCTAGGACAGCAACAGCAGCTTTCTAGGAAGGATTAACGTAAATGGGCTTTTCCTTGTACCTCAATACTCATTGTCCAAAACCTGTTGCTTTTATTTGAGTTAGAAACGTCATTCCTATTCAAATTCCTATTCTCATTAAATAATGGAGGAACTAAATTTAAACAGTTTAACAAGAAAACGCGGCATTCTCAAAGGCCATATTACTAGATTCCAAAATCTAGTAGACGCTATAAAAAAAGTTCCGAATCCTGATGAACTATCATTATCACAACTCAGCATTCGTTTGGAGGCAGTACAACCTATTTTAAATGATTTTAACGATATTCAGTTTGATATTGAATCCCTTCAAACAAAAGCAGAAGAAATACAGGCAAACGAAAAAGAAAGAGAAAATTTTGAAAATTCATATTTCACTAACCTAGCATTAGCTCAAACTCTTTTAAAGAAGAACAATTCTAATACATCTCACATTCAGTGCCTCATACTAATTCCAACAGCAGCTTCGATCCTTCAAACCTTTTAAATCAGGTGAAGGTACCTACAATTAGTCTTCCCACATTTGAAGGGAACTACGAGAATTGGCTCGAATTCCGTGACACCTTTGATTCACTTATTCACAACAATAACAGCATTAGCAATGTACAAAAATTTCATTATTTAAAAGCATCATTGAAGGGTGAAGCCAGTCAGATTATACAATCCTTGCAGCTTTGCGATGCTAATTATGCAGTAGCATTGAACGCATTATTAGTTAGGTATAACAATAAGCGCTTGATAGTTAATAATCATATTAAATCGTTACTCAATTTGCCGACTTTGTCCAAAGAATCACATGTTTTATTACGCCAACTTCTAGATGGGATTTCAAAGCATTTACGATCATTAAAAATGTTAGACCAACCAGTTGATCAATGGGATGGACTATTAATTTATTTTATAGTCCTAATTAGACATGACTACAAAGCGTCAATGGGAATCATATAAAATAAGCGGTGAATTTCCTACTATTGCTGAATTAAAGGAATTTCTAAAAGGTAGATGTGCATTATTAGAAACATTAAACATGAGCCAGAAAAATGAAGTAAAGTATAATAATAAACCTAAACCATTTAAATTTCAAACCCATACTGCATCTAATACGTTCGTAACTACCAACGAGTCAAATGCAAACAAACAACCCATCTGCGTATATTGCAAAAATAGCCATAGCATTTACAACTGCGAAGAATTCAAATCACTGCCTGTTCAGTCAAGAATAGTTCAAGTAAAAACGCATAAATTATGCTACAATTGTTTAAGAAATTCGCACTCCACACTCTATTGTAGATCTGCTGGATGCAGATCCTGTAGGAGAAAGCATCACTCACTCCTACATATTAATAACAACCCAGTTGCCGGAAATTTTCCAAGCACGGCAGCCCAAAACATTTCATCAGCAACAGATAACAGTGCAATTCTTACTGAAGCTAACCAAGTTCCATCCACCAATATTAATCACGTTTTAAACGATTACAATCAACAAGTGCTATTGTCCACTGCAATTGTAATAGTTGTAAGTAATTCTGGATCGTATTATAAATGTAGGGCTCTTCTGGATAGCGGCAGCCAGTCAAATTTTATAACTCAAGACATGTGTAATATATTAGGCTTGCAGAAAACCAAAATTAGTTTAGCTGTTACTGGTATTGGCCAAATTTCAACGCAAATGACTCATAAAACGGAGGTAGCAATTAAATCCAGATTCAACAGTTACAAATCTTCCTTATCCTGTATAATTGTTTCAAAAATCACGGGAAATCTTCCCAATCATTCATTTAACGCAAGGTCCCTGGAAATACCAGAAAATATCCAGCTAGCGGATGAAACATTCAATATCTCAAACAAAATAGATTTATTAATAGGGGCTCAAGTATTTTGGAACTTAATATGTGTCGGTCAGTTAAAGCTAGGGGTTGGTCAATTAGCACTTCAGAAAACCAGATTTGGTTGGGTGCTATCAGGTCCTTTCAGTTATCAGGTTAATGATATCAATAATCCTCAGTGTAATCTGAGTACTGCTAATGACAACATTGAGGTTCAGAACCAGCTAGTCAAATTTTGGGAATTGGAGGAATGCTGATCTATAAAGGCATTGTCACGCGAAGAAAATTATTGCGAGGAGAATTTTATAAACACAACGTCTCGAGGTAAAAACGGACGATTTTACGTTTCAATTCCTCTAAAGGAACCCGTTGAAATGTTAGGCGACTCAAAAGAATTAGCAATAAAACGGTTTAATTCACTTGAACATCAACTTCAAAAAAATCCCCTTCTAAGGGAATCGTATATAGCTTTTATGGATCAATACCAGCGATTAGAACTTTGCGCAGCCCTTTTACTTGCCAGACTTATCGAAAAAACCCGTGCTGCTCTGGACTTAGATGTAAACACGGTTAACTGTTGGTGCGATTCCACAATCACCTTGGCTTGGATAAAAACGGTTCCAAACTTATTAAAAACATTTGTAGGTAACCGCGTCGCGGAAATTCAAGATCTTACTTCACAATATGTATGGAGACATGTTGATTCGAAGCAAAACCCTGCCGACTTACTATCGCGTGGCGTCAGGCCGCTTAATTTAATCAATGCCGAACTTTGGTGGCATGGCCCGGTATGGCTAGCAAACTTTTCTCCACATATCCATCCCGGAGATTATAAGAATATCGAAAATTCTCCTGATTATTTAACAGAACGGCGACGTCAAATTACTGTATTGTCAGCCAAAACTGAACCTCACATGCTTTTCGACAAATTCTCGTCACTGAATAAGCTTCAAAGGGTGGTAGCATATTGTTTGCGTTTTAAGAACAATGCAGTCAATCCAAAAAATCTGAGAGTTATAGGTAATCTAACCGTTCAAGAACTAAAGAATGCTCTACAATTATTAATAAAGATAGCCCAACAAGCTGAATTTAAGCAAGAAATCTCAGACTTATGCAAGCACAAACAAATCAATTCTAAAAGCAATTTACTAGCTTTAAATCCCTTTATCGATCGTAATGGACTTTTAAGAGTTGGTGGTAGGTTAGCTAATTCCTACTTTTCAGACAACAAAAAACATCCTATTTTGCTGCCTAAAAATCATAAGTTGACATTGCTTATTATCAGAAATATGCACGAGGCAACACTCTGGTCCGCAAGCCCTTCTGGCATATTCAAGAGAAACATATTGGCCAGTCTCGGGTCGTAATCAAATTAAAAAGATTGTCCACACGTGTGTACGATGTTTTCGAGCCAATCCTCGAACTGTTGAGACATTGATGGGACCTTTACCTAAAGAACGCCTGGAACCACATTTTCTTTTTGAAATTTGCGGGGTTGATTATTGTGGCCCCATCTTAATGAAAAACAAAAAGGGTCGAGGCTGCAAGAGTGTGAAGGTTTATATTTGTATATTCATTTGCTTTGCTACCAAGGCAATTCATACTGAATTAGTCTCTGAACTCACCACGGAGGCATTTTTAGCGTCTTTAAGGGGATTTTCGTCTCGAAGAAGAAAACCCTCAAAAATATACTCCGACAATTGCTCCAATTTTGTTGGTGCAGATAATTGCCTAAAGCAATTCCTAACGAGTCTAAATTCTCATGCCAAAAATAATAATTTTCAAAATTCATTAGCCTCTGAAGGAATTATTTGAAATTTCATTCCTCCTCGCTCCCCTCACTTCGGTGGCCTTTGGGAGGCCTGAGTCAAGACAATAAAGTTCCATTTAAAACGAGTATTAGGTACTGCTTTGTTCACCTGCGGGGAATTAGATACTTTACTAACTCAAATAGAAGCAGTAGCAAATTCACGTCCTCTCTCTCCCTTGTCTAGCGATCCTACCGACCTTAATCCTCTGTCTCCAGCCCACTTCTTAATTGGAAGGAGCCTTGTTAGCGTTCCAGACCAGGACGTTACGCATATAAAGGAAGGAAGGCTATCGCAATTTCAAAGAATTCAAAGGGTAATGCAAAACTTCTGGAAGCGATGGTCGAAAGAATATGTCAGCGAATTACAAACTAGGGTGAAATGGAAAACAAGCAGCTCAGGATTGATTCAACCAGGTAAAATGGTTGTCATTCGAGAAGATAACATCCCACCGCTTAAGGGGCGTCTTGGGCGGATTTTGGAGCAGCATCCCGGTTCAGATGGTGAAGTTAGGGTGGTGAGTGTTAAGTGCGCGAACGGAACAATTAAACGTGCCATGTCTAAAGTGTGCCTCCTTCCAATAGACAATTAGTATGGAAGTAGTGCAGCGAATTGAACTTTTTCTCATTAGAATTTTACGCATTATTTAATAAATCTTTGTAATAGTTAATAGTAGAAATAAATCTATTGAAAGAAGAGCCTTTCAAGGTGGGGGTGTATGTTAGGGTTTAGGCAAGATATATAAAACACTGGTAGGTCAACTCCCCTATGCTTGCCATGATAAGTTTTTCACCCAAAATGTGTGTGTGAAACCAAACCACATCTGTTAACCTTCAAAATTTATTAAGCTTTTTTAATAATAATAAAATTTATATTTTTATTATTGTCATTCGAGAATTTAATTGATGTTTTTTATGCAGCTTTGTTTCTGTTTATTATAATTAACAAGCCAGAATTAATAAAAAATAGCGCGTTCTCAAATATACAGGTAAGTATAAATGAACACTTATTTCTAAACTAATTTTTCTGGTTTGTTTTCGATAGCAAAACGCCATTCGTATCATGTGATAAATTTTACCAGTAAATAGTTTGATGTTTAATTGTTCTATTAAAATTGCTCTTTTTAGGGATTCCACCTTTCTGTATGTGGCTAATGGTAATGGAGTGAGGGCCGTTATGTATTTCCCAATCACAATATAAGGTATTTAGAAAATCAGGTGTCAAAATGTAATTTTTAAATTTATCATAAGATGAAGTCGCTTTAATCTAAACCTCTTATATTTTCAGGGACATTGCATGGAAGGTCTTGTATGGATTCTCATGGAAGTGACTGAAATAACTTCAAAATTTGGTTACCAGAAAGAATTTTGTTTCCAAAATATGAATATGTCTGTATTACAGGGTCAAACCAATCTTTACGTACATTACATTTATGTTTAGATTTTATTGTAATAGTGATCGATGTCGACTTCACTTTCCTTGCCAGACCACAATTGGTCTGGTATATCATTGACTTCGTTGTTGTCATCATCGATGGCCTTGTTATTTGTTATTTTATAAATGTTTGTAATTAAATTTTTAAAATATAAATATTTCATGGATAGTTTTGCTGTAATTGATCTTGTTTGTTACAGAGTTAGATGCACAATAATATAATTGTTATCAAGTCAAAAAACTATTGCTTTTCAGTACAAAAGTCTGTGTTCTGCTGTTGTATTTAATATTTTTGTCCCTTTCACATGTGGACCATGTTTATATTGCTATTTAGCTTCTTGTTGCTATAAAAATTATGCTGAGATGTGTGCTTTATTGCTATTAATTACCAGTAACAGTTTTACTTAACCTGCTTAATGCATATAATTAAAAACATGTTTAAGCATTAAGTATATATAATTCGACTTATACCTACTCTTTTTTAATACTTGAAATCTTTAGAGCGTCTAATAGGTTTGAATTTCGCATATAGATTTTATAGTGGCACACAAGGTCTTGACTTGTTAATAAAACTCTTGTTGCATCAATCCATGCTTGCAGTTTATCTGCTTTCCGTAAAATATTACAAAATAATTGATGAATTTGATTACAATTCTCAAAAGAAATGTTTGCATAGGTATTCTTTTGTATTCTTATTATTTAAGTTAAATGAAAATAAAAAAAGATGTTACCTTAGTTTGCTGTAAAAAATAAAATTTCAATTTAGTTTTATTACCAAAGATGTTTTAAATAAAGAAGAGTCACAATTTAGCATTTTAATAGTGCCAAAGAATCTTGTACCTCTATCATCATGAAAAAGTTTATTTAATTTGTATTACGAAAAATACGCCAAAAGCAAATATTCATTATTACAGGTTATGTTGCTGTAGAATGACAATCATGCTTGCGCACGTCGCGCCATCTATCAGAAATTTAGCTCGCGTTAAAATTGGTTGACGAAATGACGGCGAGTTGACATACCATATGTTATATATATCTTGGGTTTAAGTTACATATTTAATTATTTATTGTATCATTGTGTCTTCTCTTAATTACGTTATAAATTTAGGTTAATAATTATGTTATTGTACAAATTTGTTGTTAAGTACATTTATTCGGCTATGTTCGCCTATCGTCCACTTAAGCATGTTTGGGGCGCATAGCTCAAGGGTTACTTGTCAGGGAGAGGGGTAAAACAGTACATTTATTACTCACTTGTATATAAGTTGCTGTCCTGTACAGTCCAACAAAAATCATTAGTTCAAATAAAATTATTAAACGTTTAACTAAGAAGTGTTTTTTATCTTTTAAACACACTTTGACCCTTTAAAGTCTATGATTAAGAAGGTTATCGTGTATTATGATAACACAGATTAACATCCACCATTTTTTGTACTAATTATTCAAAAATATTCCTAATAGATAGTTATAATCGTATTTACCTTTATATTATTTCTGTACGTTTTATTCTTGTATGAAATTCTATTCTGTATTTATTTATATACTATATATTATATTTATTTGTAGTTAATATTTAATTTATGGTTGTCCTGTAAATGGGATGTATCCTGTTGGGCAAATAAAGCTATTATTATTATTATTATTATTATTATTATTATTATAAAAGGAAGTCGGGGGCGCAACTGAATGTTGCACTACCTTCGCATAACACACTTGCAGTCAATGATATCCATGTGATACCGGATAGCTTTACCAATTTTCAGCACGTAATTTGTGATGACTAATTTCTTGTATTTTTGGTTGAACCATAGTGAATCCATTCCCGACACCTCAAACGACTACCTGACAGTTCATCCTGGTTTTAAACCCTAAAGAGTGGAGTTTTTCTCAATAATACTCCTGAGTATGTTAGTATACCTATCAAGCACTGCAATGCGAATAGTATTAATTGCACTGCCTAATTTATTGTTATTTTTGCATACAGGATATTACAATAATTTAAATTTTAAATTTTCACGCCTTTTTAATTTAAAAACAAAGTAGCAAACGGTAGCGTTAAAGTATTTCTTCTTATCACATAAAAAAACTAATTAATTTGAATTTTATTTAAAACCGCATTAATAAATTACATGTTATTGTTCTAAACGGGAATTTTTAACAAAGAGAATATAAATACGTTGAAATGATTACATTCTGCTTTTAAAATCAAATGCAGCATCATGCGCTGCTCCAACAACATATCAGATTACAGTTTTAATGGTATCAACAATCAAGATACAAGATAATCCATTTTAGATTCAAGTTTAGAATTATCAAATCACAATCTCGGTTTACCACCTCACACCTTCCACTTGTGTTTATCAGATTTCACATAAATATCCTTTATAAGTATTAAAATCCAGTTTATAACTGCATGCATTCCTACACGTGTCGATTTATAAATGGGTCTGTACAATTAAATTATTTCGTTTTATTTATTTATTTGGTAATCATCTTATTTGTTTTATGTTATTATAAATAAATACTTTCACTTGCTACCTCTTTGCGAATTTTAGAAAACAATTTTGCGCAGTAGGCGCCATTTAGGTAGGATGTGGGGGTATTGTTTGTGAATATTTCTAGCAAACACATAATTATAGATATTGTGCTACTGTCAAAACTTTGGATTAGTATTGTGTGTTATAAAAGAGAAAAAGCTGTTAAATGTAGGTTATAAAAAGAATTTCGCCCTCGAAATATTAGTTTCTTCATTCTTTCTTAGATTGTGGTATTCTTTTTCGCAATGGGGATTATTCTATTGTTGGTAGGACTTGCCACTGTGTTAGATTTTTGACTGCTTTTGTTGAATCCTAGTTTAGTGCTTTATTTTATGGTATTTATGTGACACCTTATTTTGGGGTTTTAACATTTCTGGTTCAATAGAAATAACTTTATTTAAAAGAGTATTCGAATTTGATGTGTGTATTAACATACATAAAATAAATTAACGTTAATGTTATTTTTGTAAATACAAATAAATAAAAAAGGTGTTTAGATACGCCATTAGCATTTTAAATTTAAATCAACCCCTTTGATATCAATCTGTATAATTCAATAATAACACAGTGCAACAAGAAATTGAAAATGGGATCAAACCAAAAGTACTAGAAAGCTGACATGCCTAATAACAAAATCCCAAAAGAATTTCATTAGGTTAGTGCAAAAAATTGAATTATCAATTTTTGAAGTTGACCGATCTACAGATATCTCTGGTATCAATGGTATCAAATAGTAAATAGGTAAAATGAGAAATTATCCAATTTATCTTTTCGGAGGAAAGTGTATCTGGATACTTTTGAGGTAGACGAATTAATATTTAATATTTATTTTTTTTTCTAAAACCTACGCTAGAAGGAGTTGCATAGTAATTTTCACTAAGTTTGACGTATTTTTACAGAAAAAAAGGTTAATTGGCGGTTTTCTGGCTGATGAATACATTCTATTCATTAATTAACATTGATTTAGTTCTTTGGCGTACTGCAGCGGACGCTTTAAGTTATTCAAAAAAAGTTACTGTCTATTTTTTTAACACTTACAAAACTTTCCATATTTTGTTTTAAATTTTTCAATACAGTTTTTAAAATTCTTGACATTTGCTTTTATGACATTTTATTTCACTTGTTTTAGAAAATTACAAAAAGAAATAATCGCAAACAATTCATTAAAAGAAAGACAAAAATAGTATATTCTGTAACAAGTGTGGAATATATATGTAGCATATTCTGCACAAGTGGAATTTCCGATTTCCAAATTCAGAAAACAAAAATCTTTGAATTAAAAACGATTTTTATGGGTTTATGGTCTATTTGTTATTGATTCAGCCCAATTAATTAAGACTTAATTAGTCATAATAACAAAAAACCTTAAAAATCTTTGAATAAAATTATAATTTCAAGAGTTCCATATTTGTAAGTGCATATAATTTCGTTACTATTGTTCCAATTATCAAACTATTTGTTAAAATAAAGTATTATTTCAGCAAACTTTAATGTATTTCTCTTTATAATATATAAATTGTAACTTAAACTTAATAAAAATAAACATTGTAACAATTATAACATTATTCTAAATATCTAAATTATTTCTTGTCCAAATCTTAACATATATTTCACTCGTAATCTCAGTACTTGCACAAGACTCTTTATGACGTTTCTCTAGGTCGTCTGTGTTCGATTGGTAGAGATCCTGCTTCTTGATCAGAGGGACAGGGGTTCAAACCTCGGTTACGACTAAATTTAAAAATTAATACAATCGTATTTGAGCTATTTAGGGTAAGTTGAAATGTGTGAAGCAGTGTGAAAGTTGTATGACTGATAAAGTATTGGGGGAGCGCAATGTACACGGTGGCCCACGCAAGATGATCCTGTACCTAATCTCGGAAAAGACTTACGAAAAAAAGATAGATACATATCAAAGTTAGTTGATGTAAAACAAATTTTAATTTAGTAGTTAATAGTTTAATAGTTTTGTATATACAGCATGCTGTGGCCACTATCAAATTTTTTATATCAAATGGAACACCCTGTATATTCTTACTGTTTTCAATTCCACACTTTATTTTAAGTACGTTTGCATAATGTATATATCGAAATTCTGCACAAATTCACTCCCTCTGCTTTTTTTAGAAAGTCAAAGTTTAAACAAAATGATATACATAATGCAAAGTTACATTTAAACTCTTATAATAATACACGACGCTTATACGTATATGTCTAAATCCGCGTTTTCCATAAATTTATTACTGAACGCTATACAGGGTATTCAATTTGTTAGACCAAAAGTATAAATTTTTGAACAGGAAAACCCCACGTTTTTCAAATGGAATTATTTAAATTATATGTGATTTAGTTTTTGATTCCCAACCCATGTATAAGTATATGTTCTATCTAAAAGTGAACAGTTTCAAAGTTATCAGCGTTATCCTGGTTCTCTCGGTATTTCCCTGCTGATTTGGATGGGAAGATTTCCACTTTCCAGATTTTCAGCGTTATAAACGCAGCTCTATCCATTGGCTAATAACACTGTACAACAAAATTGGACTTCAAAAAGATTTCTAAGTTCTAATACACTTTTTCTATAGGTTTTTAAGATGCAGATCATGAATCTACTATGGGTTTTTTCGGGCCAGGTCAAATTTTAGTTATATTCCAATTTGTTTTCAAATAAAACTCGTTTTTAAATGCACGAGAAGGTAAGCAAACTTTTACGTTTAACAACACCCTGTATAGCTACCTGTATCTGCAGGTACAGGTACAACATCATACTTGTCTTAGTAGATACGATTTGAAGGTTTATATACAAATATATACTAAATACCTGATACAATACTCTTGTCTGAACTTCCAGACCCATGTTGGGTCCAATCATGAAATAAATAAAGATTAGTAAAAGTTTCAAGTAAAACTGTGAAACTTTTACTAATCTTTATTTATTTAACGCCAGTATTATATCATCGCCGGAAATGTCCACAATTTGATAATATACCGAATATACGTACGTCATAAAGTAATGGCACATAAAAATTACTTTTTTAGATTGGGCAGTGTATATTTTTACATTTCTTGAATTTCTCAGAACACTTTATGCACGATTTCCTATACCTAAAACCATACTGACAGTTGAAAATCGACATTTTCCATTATAATTATTTATCTTTGCAAAAATAACAGAAGTTACGGTAAAACGATTTATATGTCCCTAACTTACTTTGTGAACCACTCTTTAATGACTCAATTAGCAAAGATCACAAACAAATCGTTAATATCCTTCCCAAGAATCTTCAAGAAATTGTTTATGCTCCACAAGATTTGTACTTTTGCGTCTATTGCGTCTTCTTCACAGCTGTTCCAAATAGACTTTTCTTTACCTATTTTCTTCATCTTCTGCGGTTTATATTGCGGGTCTGGTTCAAATTTCAACTTTCTCGATACAGTTTTGGTCGCAGTATTCTTTTTGGTGTAGAGTTCGTTTTTTCCCTATAGCCGTTACCATTTTTGACCTCTGATTCTTATTTGCTTTCTCTTCTGTTGTCCTTCGTGTTTGGACAGTGGGCGTAGACCAAACGGAGAGATTGGCTTGTCTGAGATAATCTCCGTTACTTGCAGGAACATGGTGGAATAGAAACACTTGCAGTACTGTGACTATAGTCTCCACACTTTCCGGATTGGTGGACATCGGTTCCAATCCTTGAGTGCGTTGGCTGATGTAGTTTCTCAGGGTTAATGTCAGTCCACTGTAGTGTGTAGAAAGTCTTGGTCTTTAGAAACTGATGGATCCAAGGGAGAAATTCCATCCAGAAACAGCTTTGCCGACTACGGCATTTCGGAAGTGAGTTTTTCCAAATATTTAAACTGTCAAAAGCTAACGGAAATTGGAAAATGACTCTGTCTGGGTTGTTGATCTGCCATTGGTCGTATCATATGTTTCAGCATAGGTAGTCTTAATTGCTTTAAAGAATTGCTTGTGGTTTAGTGGTTGAATTTTATGAGTTCGATTGTTAAGGGATGAACAAAATTCTTACGACAGTTTAAGTTTAACTGATGCGGAGACAGCAAATGGAGTTCTGTCCAAATATTTGTCCAGTTCTTTGCAGTAAACAACCAGGTTCTTTTTTGATTTTCTGTAAATGTCCAACAAAAATGACATACTATGGGCAGTTACCAAGCTTTTTTTACGGAGCGCTTGGTCTTTCCACAGGACAGAATCTCCCTGACTGCAATGCGAATTCCTAGCCCACCCGTGGTTACGCACTCTTACTCCGACTGTGTTGTTTTGCTAAAAAGAACAACGCACGAACCGGTCCAGTAATTTTCTAACCTCATTTCCTTAAATGTTGCTTCCATGCATCACTAAACTAAGATTTCAACTAGAACGGCCAAATGAAATTATAAGGACGCAATATTACGTTTTCCCTAAAGTCAATTTTTACTTCAACGCAATGATAAACTTCGGGTTTACTTTCGGTACTAAGAGTTTGAATGACGACCAATAGTTTGATATATTCTGTTGGTAGTTGGTAGTTTCCCTAACTTTAGATGTCGCTATTAGTGTATTTCGACACTAATGTTAATTCGGAGAAATATTTAAGGTATATTGGGTGTGTGAAATCTACTCGCTAGCGACCTTCGACTGATGAGAGCCAAATAGGTCGAAATTCCAGTCTTCAAATGCCATTAGTGCATTTACACACTCATTCTTTTAGTGGGTTTGTCCCTATCATGCTATATTTTGTGATTATAACTATTTATTATTAAATTTAAACTTCTAGTAAGGTTCGCCATTTTCGTTAATCGGAGGAAATATAATCCGTAATTTATATGTAAAATGTAGTTGCTAATAAATTTTTTATATGATTAGTTTAATTTTTACGTCCATTAAAATGAATAGTATTTTAAAGTCATACTTTGTATGGTATGGCTTTCTAAAAGATTAGTCTTCGTATTTACGTACTATTTACATACTTGAGCTTTCAACTTTCACCATTAATCGACGGTGTTAAGTTAAGCAAATCACGCGGAAGGGCACTCAAAAGTACGTCGGATAGCTTTTCTATTCTTTAAACAGCGACCCGGAAGCTCCCGAAAAATCTAAACGGTTTCTTCAAAGATGCAGAAAGTACCAAATTTATACAGGGTGTCCATTTAGTACTCTCTCCTTCAATTTTACTTTTGTCGTTACTCAGATAAAAAAAACTAATTTATTGTTAATGAAGTTAAAGAAGGCACATTTAAAAGTTTAGTGGCACATATACAGTGTGTCTTAAAAAGCTGTGGCGCATAAAAGCATATTTTATTTAAATATAACAATCTATATTTTCTTGCCTCAAATAAAACCTCTTTAAGTTCTGTCGTTAATATTTAGATGCGATGTTGTCAAGTTACATATTTTCTAGGTCTAGGTCTTAGCTAGGATCAATTTGTCCCACGCAAGTGTTAGAAGTAGATTTGTTTATACAGGATGATCAAAATTATTTTTTAAATATCGACATTTTCAAATCTTTTTAATTTTAAAATGTGTCTTCTTTAACCTCATTAAGACAATAACATTCCTCCAATCCTATAATCAAAGAACGGAGTAATAATGAACGCATTGTATATTTCCAAAACTATTAATCAACTATCCTCAGAAAACTCTCAATAATGTGTTGTCTTTGCTCTTGCAAATGACGTAAATAACTCCTTCTTGCACAAATAATTCGCCATATTGCCTATATTCTCTAAAAACAGGGCGTTTTAGTATAATATGGACCCACTTGTACGTATACCACCGATTCCTTGCATTAAAGATCTGTAAATGGCTAGTTTCGTAGATACAGCCTTCTAAACGTACTGAAAAAAATGTTGAAAAGTTTTATTTAAGTAAAAAAGCGTAAGAATCTTGTTAGGAAATTTTTGACGTTAATACAACTATTTATGACTAATCTTGTGAGGTATCCAGTTTTTTTTATAAAATGTTCTAATGAAATAGGTAAAGGTGACAACCCTCAAATTATCAGTAATTTTTTCAGGAATTCAGAGTATTATGGCAAAACATGATATCTGCCTTTTTGCAAAGTGCACTTTTTGGCATTAAATGGCCATAAATAACGTATATTTTAGGTTGGTCAAAGGGTTTAGTTGTCAAATAGTATATTAAAGTATTAGTTTCATAAGACACGTTTTTAGCGCACGCGTCCGAGTTTAGAAAACGACCCGCGTAGCAGGGAGTTTTCTAAAGAGGACAAGTGCGCTAAAACGTCTTATGAAACGAATACTTTATACTATTTTTTCTATTTACGTTAATCTATTATTAAATAATTAAAAAAAATACTTAGTTTTAAATAAAATTTGTTAGGGATATTTTGGTAAGTAGCATATCAGTTGGCAACACTAGAAATTATTGAATTGTTTTTTACATAACCTCGCTTAATCCGTGCGACGTAGAAATTCTCATTCTTATCTCATATACACAAAGCCCGCTAGTAACGGGCCGCTACTAAGCAGCAGGACCTCGTTCGAATTTGCCAGGTGTATTATACGTACTGTTGAAAATTATTATAAATTCAAAGTAGAATGTATGCCAATATATTTGTGACATAAATAATTGCTACTTAATGAATTAAAAACTTGATAATGATGATGAAATAAGAATACCTAATTATATTTCATTTCATAGAATAAATACCTTATTTGTCAAAAGAGATTAATGAGGTATAAATTCAATAGTATTTTCAGCAAAGAATGATTTTTGTTAACAAAAATAATTATTCATTGGATCTTTTGGATATTATAACTTATAAGGTAAAGATATAATTTTATAAAACTGAATTTTATTACGTTAAGTTTATCGTGATCTACTGTACATACACAACACAATGCATCCCATATGATGACAGTATCAAAATTTACAGTTTCGTTAATAATAAAGTAAAAACCGTTACGCCCTTGTCAGGGCTATTTATGATTCGGCGCATTTATGTGGCCTGCAAGACTAGTTTTGCAAGCGTTGCATTCCAGTTATAAGAATTCACTGCGTAAATAAGATAAGTTTGACATTCTTAGAACAGCTGTCTAACAGTGATATCAACTTTAAAAAATAAAATATTACTGTTTACAGTATTCTAAAAAATTTCATTAGGACACGAATTTTGCGTGTCCTAATGAAGCCATTAGGAGACGCAAATATAAAAAATTACTTTTGAAATTCATTATGTACTATTGATACATGCTGATCTGCATTCACAATTATAAATACAAAATTGTTTTTGTTTCTCCTGTAAAATTACAGGAGGATTACACTGAATTAAGTAATTTATTTTTATAGAGAGTTTAATTGTCTATAAAAAAGATCGATTCTTGTTTAAAATCGATTAGGCGACTTTCGCGAATTATGTTACAAAACGTCAGGTTTTTTAAGAGTTTTCACGTAAAACCCGTCTTTAATAATTAATATTTCAATAACTACTCGACAGAATTCAATGCAACTTTATATCCTAGTAGCTAGCTAATAGTGTTTTATGTATGTGAAAATTTGTGTAATTTGATGCCTGTTTTATTTCTTAAGTTTATTCTATAAAATATAGAGTGATTAAACGTCAATTTTAAGGTTAACCTTAAGATCAAAATTAAGCGACATTCAAAAGACTACGTATTTTCAAATTATTCAAGATTCATGATACTAATTAACTGAAATGAATGATAGATTCATGTAACTCACCATTTGTTGCATTTAACAAATAAAAAATGATATGTCGCAGTGGAGGGGGCCATTTGTTCTCAATCTCAATTGGAACTAAACTTTAAAAAAATTAATAATTAATCTTTTCGACAGCTCTTATATTTCGAAATACAGCATAATGTCTTATTCCGGAAATAACAGGCTTTATACAAATACGAAGAAAAAAGTTTTCAGAAGATTTATTATGATTATTATTTGTTATAGGTTCATTTTTTAAGATATAACACAAAATTTCAAAAGAGTAATCAAATTAAAAAGCAATTATCTTTTGAGTGACAGAACACGTATAATACTGGAATGCGATTGTTGCTAAAATGTCGGGATGGCGCCTAAGGTGGCGCCCATTCTCAGGTAATCCTAAATAAAAGTACAATAGTTTACAGCTTAGCTCGTCTGGTCCATGCATCAACACGTATTTATGATACACTAACAATGTTTAGCTTTTTACATCGTTTCCCGCTAATATTTAACGTTATTACAACCTCATTAGCCTTTTAAACGACATCCTTTACATGACGAAGTTTGCACCATTTCTGAAAAGATCTCAAAAAGAAATTCACGCTTTAGAAAAGGAAAAAGAAGTTGAACATCAATCATAATCATTACATCTTACTTTCACATTACATAAATACACAATTATAAAAATCACAAGAGGATAGCGTGAAGATGCATAATATGGTATACACTTAGATAAAAAGTTTCTTATTCTCTTGAGTGAAAAAATCTGAATGTGTGGTCTTTATGGTAGGAATCCACGCTGTGCAAGGGTCACTGTTTTGACAATAAGGCAATTATGGTCAGGGAGTTCGTCCCACAACGCCACCACTTGACAGATGATTAATATGTTTGCTTTATTAAATTATCATCTCTTGGGACTCAAAAATCACTTGACAATATACAAACATCTGGTTAAGCCAATTGTTGTTTCTGTGTTGACGCTATAATATAAGCAACATCTAGAAAACGTTTTCTCCAAAGCATTATAGAAGGGACTTGACAAATGCATAAACAAGTGTAGCCCGTTAATATTTTAACAAAATTGTGCATGATGGTAAGCGTGTTATTTATCGCTAAATAATTAGTAATTTTAAGCCTTGTAGGAATCGGCGATATGTACTTTGAGCTACCAAATTGCAAAAATGGGAGCCAGATCTTTTCGACCTATAACTCTTGAATGGATGGTCCGATTTGAATGTTTTTTTGTTTAAACCTATTTTAATGACAAAACTTTCTACTTACTTGTAGATGCATCCACTAACAATAAGAGATACTTAAAATATGTCATATTATGCCTCATTTAAAATAGACTATGAAAGGACTACTACTAGTAAATTTACTAGTAAAGGAAAAAAATATTATTAGAAAGAAACATTGGAGACGTTCGCTAATTAAACTTTTATGAAATTTTAACTATTTTAAGATCAACATTTTGAGTAATTGTTCTTTTATGAAGTAAAATATGGTTATTTATGATTAACATGCGCACTTGTACACTATAGTCGGATAAAGAATCTCTGGAAAACTGATTTTTCCATAGAATTTAGTTAATTTCCTTGGCCATTAACGATGTCGGAGACGATTATCTAGTTTTTAATTTAGTGAAGTTTAGGTCAATTCTAATGTAAGATTTAACCTAAAACAGACAAGGTGTATTGTAATAGAGAGGTGTACAATAGGGTGGGCCGAAAAAACTAAAAAAATTTTTTTCAAATCGTAATACCGCGGAAAAGTTGCGAATTTGGGAGACTAAAAAGGGTTAAAAAGAAAAATAAAATCGATTTATATCTTCCGGTCGCGCATGTGCTCTAAACTTTGCCGAAATTTGGTAAAATTCACATTTTATAGATAATTTTTTATGTTACTTAACTTGTCAATATTTAAATGTAATAGCGCTAGTCGACTCTTACTCGAACCGATAATGATTTAGAAAAAAGAATGGTTCAAATCGGTTAAGGTTTTCCGCTCGCGCAACAGCTTTCAAATCTAGCAAATTCTCGCGCTCGTCGTAAATCCCTCGGGTCAAAGACCACGACGCTCCTCCCACCTACCACTGTCCGTACGTTCTGTCAGTCTGCACGTATTCTTCGTGTTTGATGTGTGTTTCCGTGAGTAAAAAAGGAAGAGAATTACTCGCTAATTCAAGAACCTGGTTCAGTCTACATCGGCCATGTTACTCCAAATTCTGGAAGTTCTGAAAATATTGTCGCTTCTATTATTTCTTATCTGTCTGGTCGTGGTATTTCTCTTGAAAAATTAGTTGTCCTAGGATGTGATGGCACTGCTGTCAATACAGGTTGGAAAAACGGTCTGATTCGCCGAATCGAAATACATTTGGTGAAACCGTTACAATGGGCAGTTTGCCTTCGCCATTTCAATGAACTGCCATTACGGCATCTGTTTCAATACCTAGACGATAAATCAACGGGTCCGAAATCTTTGAGAGGGCCAATCAGTGAAAAGCTAAGTGGCTGTGAAAAACGTCCAGTGATTGGCTTCAAGAGTATTGGCTGTGAGATCCCCACAATATACAGAAGTATACTAAGTACGGATTAGCAATATCTACTCGCTATTTCCATGGCAATAGAGTCTGGAAACTGAAAGAGGATTTGGCTGTACGAGATCCTGGTCCCTTGTCACACTCGAGGTGGTTGACAACAGCCAATCGAACTGTCAGATTGTACTTAAGTGAAGAAAGTCCCACACCTGAACTTTAAGAAATAGTTTTATTTATTTTGAAGTCATACATGCCAATGTGGCTTAGTATTAAAACAAGTAAATACTTTACAGAGGGACCAAAACTTGTGTACCAATCAATACAATCTTCAAGGTACCTGCCTGAAGATTTACGTAATATTGTCGACCCTGTGATCGAACGAAATGGCTTCTTCGGTCATCCAGAACATTTAATGTTAGCTATGACACAAGATAATACAAAACACACAGAGCTCGGACTTTGACAAATTCTAAAGGCGAGGCAGTTAGATCAAAAGAGAACAACTATCAGAACATTCATGCCGCCAAAACTCAATTTCAAGGCTCAAGACTACTCGGGAATAATTAACTGAATGAACTGTGATTTATCTTCTCCCCCATTATTAAAAGATATCAGTGACGATGAGATTAAATCACATATTCAAAGTGGCTCAGTCCCTAATTGGGATATAACATTCAAGACATTTCCAGTTCACACACAGGCAGTTGAACGATGTGTGAAACTCGTAACAGAAGCCTCAGGAAAAGTTTGCGGAGCTGAGTCTTGGGATGGTTTTATCAGAACGACTGTGCTGTCTAGGTCAACCATGCTTAACTTCGCCCATAAATCAGATTTCAAAGTACCTTCAGCTAAGAATGAGTGAAAACGGAGATGTTCAATTGTTCAACATGATTTTCTTGGCTTTACAACTCTCCACACAACAACTAGTTTTTTCAATAAAAAGTCTATTTATTTATATTACTGATGGTCTAAAATAATTTATTTTTAAACATTTAAACTTGTGTTTAATAAAGGAAAAAAACATGTAAGTTGTTAGAATTTTTTCTTTGAAGGCAATGCGCGAAAGGAAGATGTTGATGGATTTAAATAATATTTAAACATGATTTTCTGTGGTTCTAATACATAATAATTTGAAGTATTACATTCGGGAAGAGGCTAATTTAAAAATATTAAAAATTATCGTTAAAATGTGAATTTTTCCAAATTTCGGAAAACTTTAGAGCACATGCACGACCGGAAGATATAAACCGATTTTATTTCTTTTTTTTACCCCTTTTTAGTCCTCTAAATTCGCGACTTTTCCGCGGTATTACGACTTGAAAAAAAATTTTAGTTTTTTCGGCCCACCTTAGTGTACAAGTATTTACTATCTTTCCTTATCAATTATTAGTTAGAAAATATGTTTTCATGTTAACGGGATACCTCAGTTGTATAAGTTTCTTGTATTTTAAAATTTTACAGCTCTTGATTAAATTATTTTGGTGGAGGTTTGTAAAGCTGCTTCAATACTACATAATTGTTACGACCTTAAATGTACGAGCTGCTTTTTATTAATATTAGATAAACAACATACAATTTTGTTTCGGAACGTCCAAAGAATATTGTTAATTGGCTTGTATTTTCATGTTGTTGATGCCTGAAATTAGGCAAATAATGTTTTAAAGAATATAATGTTTAAATTTGTGAAGATAGGAAGGCGTAAAAAAGTATTTTTAATTAATAATAGCAATATTTAGTTTTTAAGGAGATTGTGTTAATAGACATTCATTTATAAAGTTAATGTTAACAGTGTCATATACCATTAGACTGGGGATTCTTTTATCTATAAGATTGTCCAATTAGTTTTATTAAAAATTTATAAAGAATAATCTGGTTATGTTAAAATGACTTGTCAAAGTTTCCTTTGTTCATGCAAAATTGCATTGCATTCAATTGTTTCAACCAAATCATATAAAAACGACAGTAATTTTTCCTTAATTCTGTTCTAATTTCATCTTTCATGAAGTGAACAACACAAGTATTGGCTAGCATAATATAATTTATGGTTATGATATAAGTTAAAATGTAAACAAATCATTGTTAAGATTTTAAGGTTAATGATATTTTTGTGGAACGTCAAAGTGTTTGAAATTTAAAGTTGGTAAATCTAAGTAATTAATTAACAAGTGTTTCAAGATAATTATGTGATTAATTTTTCTTTGATGGAAATTTGATTATCTGCTAACAAGAAGAATTTATGGAATTTAATGAAACTTGAAATGGATTTGGATATATTAAATAAATAAAATTTTACTTATAATGGCTTTAAAATAATTAAATGGATTTAGAATCACAATTAGTAAAACCTTTTAATTAGAAATATTTAAAAGAGGCCTTGAATTTGGTGTCAAGATTAATACAGACACAAGGGGAATTAATGAAAATAAAGTTGGTGTTCCTGTGGCGCCAATTTTTTAAAGACTTGTATTGCAATCTCAATAAATAAAAACGTTAGTTTTTCATAGAGTTAGTTTTATTTTTAGTCATTAAGAAATATCATGATACCAAAAAGCGACTCGCCTGAGAGAATCTCTGTGGAAAGGAAGGTTTGTCACAACTACAATATATTTAGCCGGGGTATTTTTTTAAATTAAAGGTGAGCAGATAGTGAGTTGTATATTTCGTCTTTGTTACAATTGCATATATGTCTGTGTCTAGTATTCAAATAATTTTTTATTATAATAAATTAAATTATCATCATTAAATCTATAATTAATCGTATCAATATATCTGTGATTAGAAAATTAATATTAATATAAAATAATAATTATAATAATTATAAGGTATGAAAGTTGTATGAGTGATAAAGTATGGGGGAGCGTAATATACTTGCTGCAATAGCTCCGTTACTTCCGTTGCACTCCCATAAGAGTTTGTGTGGAATCCCGACACTGCAAAATGCGTTGAAAGGGGTATAGATTATGTATGTATGTATGTATAAAAGGATATATTTAATAATTAAAATAACTTAACATAAAATTTTTCATGATTAGAAATATTCACTAAAAGTTTCATTTTGAGCAAACAATTTATATATAGATTCTTATATTTTATAAATATTTAACGTACATCTTCAAAACGATATTTCCGCTTAAGGATATGTTATATATAAATCAATGTTTAACTTTGCAATTAAAATATGTAAAACATGAGTTGAAGCGTGAAAACCGCTGAAAACTTTCTTTTTGCTTTATAAAACGTTTTTAGGCGGTTTATTGTGAAAATATATTAATTATATTTTTAAACTTGAGGCAAAGAAGCGGCAATGATGGTTCCCTGGTTCGACAGTCTGTTGGAATGACATCACTCGCAATAAAGTGTAAGGTGTTCGTTTGCTCATAAACGTTTGGGTGGTGCAAAATCAAATAAAATAGTGTATTTAATAAATTCGTGGGAGTTTTTTGTACTGTATTAATTATTATTAAATGTTTTATGCAACCTTATGGAAATGACTTTGTGTTTTTAGTAATATTTCATAATATTACTGTTTAAAAGATAAAAAAAACACTTCTTAGTTAAAACGTTTAATAATTTTAATTAAGCTAACGAATTTAGTTGGACTGTACAGGACAGCAACTTATATACAAGTGAGTAAAAAATGTACTGTTTTATCCCTCTCCCTGACAAGTAACCCCTGAGCTATGCGCCTCAAACATGCTTAAGTCAACGATAGGCGAACATAGCCGAATAAATGTACTTAACAACAAATTTGTACAATAACATAATTATTAACCTAAATTTATAACGTAATTAAGAGAAGACACAATGATACAATAAATAATTAAATATGTAACCTAAACCCTAACAATTACATCATATTTATTATGTTGAACAAAGTTTTATGTCTTTATATTTTTGTAGGTTTTCTGCAGACAATAAACCAAAGAAAAATGATTTTGTTTTGTTTTATTGATTTCATAAGGATTTTAGCCAGACAAATATTCACTCAATATTTATGGGAAATATTCATAGTAGGTATAACAAATATACCTGCGCGACACTTTGCACGTATCGTCAATAAATTATATTTTCCTAATCTTTTAAGGCAGTCTTCTTTATTTTATAAAATAACTACGTTATTTCCCTGTATTTGTTCAAATTTTCGTAGTTTTTTTGTTATTTTTTCGTTAGCTTTAGTAATGGCAAGCACTAGCAAAAAAAATAGTAACTGCAACATTGCAATGTGTAATAGTACTAATCCTACAATAGTACAATATCATTTCATGAATTTCCTTCAAATTTTACGAGAAAAATGGTTTCAAGTCTTATGTTAGGGTTATGAACACCAACAGCAAAATAATCATATTAATGTATATATTTCCTTATTTCGACAGATCAACAATTATAGATACCTGAAAGAGCCTTTGTTTGTAGTCTGCACTTTCACACAAATTGCTATAAAAGAACATTTTCTGGTCGGAGCAGCTAAAGCATGATGTATCTTCACTTCTGTTGGCACGTTGTTATTAGTGGTTGAATAAATAACATATTTTAATAGTTGTATGTATTATACAATTCTTACAAATTACGACTTCTACAAAGACAACAGTTTCAACATCGAACTTCCCGAAAATATAACAGAATTAATAAAAAAACTTCAAATCTTATCTAAGCATCTCGATTACGGAATTCTTTCAGCATCTGTAGCCCTTCTGGCAGGATACATTGCAAAAAAAAACATTGAAGAAAGGATTGAATGTCAATAGTCTGTTTAGATTCTCCGTAATCTGCGTCGTGTTCAAATCCACTGATAGAATATGTAAATCTTCAAGGCAGAGGTGCATTAAAATACCCCACTAGAAGATGTACACTTTTAACCAATCAAATAATCAAACTTGTAATACAGATTGTAGAACATTTACCAGGAGAATGCAATCCGTCTAATATTCTAACCTCACTAGGTACGATACTTCTAACTCCAATTGATTCTTTACAGTTCTTTGTTTGCCACGACTACAAGGAGGAACTTAGTAATATAATTCTTTAAAAATTGCTAAAACCTTGTTTGGCAAACAGAAACATTGAAAAAACGCGAACAGATAATGTACATTTACTGCTCACTTTCTCTGTATCCTAAACCCAACTCATCGAAAGTTTTAAAATTGTAATTTCAATAATGTTATTAAACTTCTAAATTAATTTTAATAACATATTTAATTTAATTGTATAAATTTATTTAATTAATTACCAAAATATTTACGTAAATATGCAACCCTTGGCATTTGTAAGGGTTACCTAACCTATACATAATCAAGTGTCAAATAAACGTCAGCGTGTCAGCTAGCGACAAAACGGCGGAATTCTGCGTTTTCTCAGAAACAATGTTTATATGGGAAATCGTAAATATACCCAGGCCGGATAAGAGACTTCGAATCGTAAAATCTAGAAGGTCGTGGTAAAGTCTACCTTTATTACATTACCTAAAAAAGAAGAGAAGAATTGTTTTTACAGTTATTAGATAATCGGAAATTCTGTGTGTTGGAAGGACGTTGTGTATTTTGTTTTCTTGTTGTATATATCTGAGATTTGATAATGCACATTACTTTTTTTTCGATGCGGCTTCAAAGTTGTGTATAACAAAATCCAATGTTCTGGAAGGTGTCTTTCCAGTAAGGTAAAAACGTAGCGTAAAACTAAGCTAAAAAAGAAGCCTAGAAAGGATTTCTGCATTAATTTAACAGTTTAACAACGCAAACTACGACCCACCGGAATCAAATAATTTCATCGGCTAAAAAAATAGAAACTCAGAGACATCATTGATTCTTGCTTAATTGAAACGGATTTCTACAAAACAAGATATAGTTAGAGATAACCATAATGAATAAATCAGTTTAAAAGTGGTAGCGATTAAAGACCACCAACATTGGATTCCTACGACTCTATCACCTTCGTGAAACTAACTAATCACCAGGAATTATAAGATTTTATTCACATAAAACTCTAAAAGAGAGAAATTCACAAAACTTCTTGCATGAAAGAAATCTTACTACTCACGAGATAACTTACTTTAACTGAACTAAAAAAGAGAGAAAATGGTTATCTTATCAAAAGTTTTTGGAAAACAGCGATAAAGCCAAATTTACCAATGAGGAAGCCTGAATAGAAACATAACCAAATAAGGAATAACCAATAAAAAGGTGTGCCCACAAATACGGCCATATTTGGAGTACAAAACTGTGATATTAACACAACATATTAAATAATTCAAATACTAATTTTATATTAGTGCTACCCAACCAGTGCTACAGGTGGCTTATTTTGCCATAATGTGGCGTTTTTTAGGTTATACTTCTTTATTTTGTTCTTTTAATAATTAATCAATTTTTTATTTTATTATTTGCATTGAAAACAAGGTATTACATTTTGAGCGTTTATTATACTTCAATAATATGATATTTATTCTGCAGTTTGTTTTATTTAAATTTCATGTTTTTGTACCCCAAAATCCTTAGTGACGCCAATAAATTTTTATTGCTCACTTTTTTGCCAACAATTTTTGGCTCTGGTATCACTGTATATAACGTGTATTGTATGCAATGTGATCAAATTTGCCGCTAAAATGTTTTCTATTAAGTTATATAAACCTGACTGTCTAGAATAGGTTGTTTAAAACATAAATTCAACACTTCACTTGTAAAACAATTCTGGATATTAAAATGAAATAGATTTTAGTTTTAACTATATTCAACTCGCACCCACGCTCTTTTCAACCAGCCCTTTTAGAGACAAATAAAAAACAGCTAGGTTTTGTTATTATTTTTATTATGAAGCAGCATCAAAAGTACAACATTGTGTGTAGACTTGTTAAAAAGAATAAAATATATTATGTAACTTGAACCTGTATTGAATAACGTACGGTAGCACTTTGTATTTCTTATATTTCTAAAGATGCTTGACGGGTTATTTGTTAAGTTATTAAATATAAGCCGCTACTGTTTTCTTTATTCTATTTTTTTTTCTTTTATAATTTGAATAAAGAAAATATTTCTTTTCTAAACGTATAATTCATAAACATTTGATGTGTGGTTCTTTCTATTCATACATACAAATTTAGTTAATTGGATTGAAAAAGTTAAACAGGTTTTCAAGTAGCAAAAATACTTAATAGGCAAAACACCACTTTACGAAATTAAAAAGCTGTAGGTAGTACCTATAATTGACTTAAGTCAAAATAAAAAGTTTAAAGAAAATATTCGTATTTAGTTACGAAACTAATACTTGTGACATTTTGATGCAAGCAATATCACACCTGTATCTTGCGCTTATTGGCGCTCAAAAAACACACTAACCCAGTAAATTTATAATACCCGAAGTGTTAACAAATGGTTAAATTACTTTGAAAAAATAATTTGTTAATTTAAGCTCGCCAAACCTAGAAAGTGGGGCTACACAAACATTCAAACATAAAAATAAACCTGTCTTATCAGTACAGTAAATTTCAAAAGAGTATAGGTACAATATTCAATCATTAATTTTAAGTCTGACAGTATAAGGTCTTTCAAAACACCCTAAAAGGTCTTAAAATAAAAGATCTTATCCTCTATTTGCTAGTTTAATAATAAAACTGTTAGTTATTGCGTCAACAAGGGCTTTACTGTAGTCAATCATTCAGTAATCTTGAATATATTTAAATAACTACGGTAAAAAATAACATCTAAAGTCATAATTATGTTCCCCATCTAACGTACAAATACATCAGAACACTGGATTCCCACGGAATTCTCCACTTTAGACCAATCCTGCCGCCCGTGTGGGATTCGAACCTACAATCTTTGGATTACGAGTCAAACACTACTAAAATATTTGAAATTCGGGTTAAAATTTAAAATATAAATTTAAATTGTAATAAAGAAACATTTTTAAAGTGGTTTCTAACGCAGTTAAATATCCCTCAAGAATCAAATTCCCTTTAGTATTTTAATTGGTTGGTTTAAATCAGGGAGCAAGGCTCGTATTGAACAAGTTTCGCTTACGAAATGACGTAACTTTACGGAATACGATGCACTTTACCCAATCAAAGTTTAGAAGGTAATAGATAATTACGTCAATTTGTACGCGAAACTCTTCGAATGAATTAGAGAATACCGGTCCAGAACTGAAAATTTTCAAACTGGTTTTGATTTTCATTATTAAATTTTTATCATATCTCCATTCATAAGCTCTTTCTATTTAATGTCATAATCTTAATTTGCGTTCATAATTCTAATTCGAGATCTCTCTCAGTCTCTCGTGATCTAAATCTTCGTCCGTAGGTTTAATTTCCCATAGATTTAATCCCAGAACCTATATTTTTCCCTAACCCTAAATCCCTAGTAAAATAAAAATGTTAGGACGATTTGAATTTCACCATTTCTTTATCTCAAAATCTATGAAGGGATTCCAACGACAAAGTCACGCCATCCGCTTCGATTGCTTCAAGAAGCAAAAAAAATCTAGCTTCAGTATAGGATGTTAAAATAACTTAAATATACTATCCGAATCAGCATTATAGTTCAATGAGATCCAATTTGTTTGATCTTTCCACGTAAAGATACAGTCTCATCCCAACAAAAACAAAAACCATAAAAGTGATAGATTTATAGAAAAACCAGTATGGTGCTTGCTATAAAAAGCACGACTGCCCAAGCAGCATCTAAGTAGCAGTAACTGAGATCGGAACTTTGATTGAGTAGTTGTTACGTAACTACAACTAAATTTATGAGTTTATAGGTTTAATTACTTCAATTCGGAACTACGTATATAGTTCCATTACTTTTGAGTAACTTTCAAAGTATGCGGAACGGTATTGCCACTTAGTATAATTACTGTAAAGTCGTTGCAACTTCAAAGTGATATTATGATTGTAGCAGTAATTTGCCCGAAGCTACTTTAAAGTTTTTAAAACTTTAAAGTAGTACTGAAAGTTCCTGCTACGTGGTCTGAAATCATTGCTTAACCCTTTAAAGTAACGGAACCTTACAGTAGTAATGAAAGTAAACCTTACGTTTTTGCTACCCAGGAGAATCACTTTAAAGTGATTTTTCGTAAACTACTCCATCTCCATGTTTACTTGTAAAGTGTTGGAGGTCATTAATCAATTTTCAATTTCTTATGGTTGTTAATAGATGTTTTACTATATAACCTTCGATAAAAATAACAAATTGGTACCAATTTGTGCCTTAGGAAGTATATAAAAATGGTTTCTATCATGTGTATCAACTTATAAATATTTTTCATATTTTATTAAAAAACATTTTTTATTAAAAAATATATTTAAAGAACGCAGGTTGTTATTTTTCAATATATCATCAACGCATTTAACAGAAAAGTCGCAATGGTTTACAATTGTGATATACTAGAATGACAAAATGAAACCGAAACGTAGCTGGATAAGTTCCAGAGAGGTTACTGCAACGTATCTGCTACCCAAAAATTGTTCTCCATGTTGGTTCCAGGCACGTAATAAAACCGTAGCAATTACGTGCTTGTGACTAATGACCGGTAGTTGTTGGTACGTAGTGACGACTAAAAATGCTGCTTGGGTGGGTATGCGTATAGAGTAAAACTACCAGGAAGTGTAAGAATATTTCACTTCCGTACCACATATTTTATTGCATAGAAAAAATACATAAATATTACCAAATAATGGTTTAAAACAATACGAATAACCAAGACAAAAAAAAATACCGTAGCACACGGACTACAAAAATACAGTTCATTAGGTGGTAGAAAGAAAATCAACAATTCTATTATTTATTATCTATATAAAGGGTTTGGCACATAATTCAATAGTTTTCTTCTGTTATTTTCTCGTGGATATTGGCAATCATTCCAGATACTAAACAGCCAAGCTGTTCCTTTTTGATGATCTAGGAAATAAAAACTTGCAACTGGTAAAAATTATAGGTGACGCATGTAACACGAAAGAATTCCTACAGACAGCTTGTAGGTAGCTTTCAGACTGAAAAATATGTTCGTGTAGTAACACCAACCTTCCAATTGTCACGCAAACCGGGTAGCTTTAGTCCTTTCATAGTCCCTTTCGTTTTAGTCTCCAAACGTAAGCTATGTGAAGTGTATATCGGTTTTTAACATCTGTGACTTTTATTAATGTTGAAGGAAGTATGAATACTTAAAAGAAGTCGGAGACAGTAAGCTCTTCTTGGTGAGGAGTCTAGTTGCAACATCATTGTCAACAGTGTTAATATTCTTAGCTGTTCATTAGAAAATTCATCATTCGTGGCTTAATGTGGTAGCACACTTTTCAAAGCTGCATATTATCCCTTTTTTGAAAATCACCAATAACATGTTTACTGGTGCAGTGAACAAAAGACTTTCTAAAGACGCAAAAGTTATGAAAACTCAAGTAGATATCCTTATTTAGGGTTTAACATCTTTTGCCGGTTGGAAGTTCAGTAGCAATTTTTCGAAAAGTAAGATATGAAACACTTTAGGTTCCTTATTCTTTTGTGTAAGGTCTCTTGGTAAGGATCTTGCTTTAGAAATTCTGTTCAGCACAGTATATATACAAAAGAGTACAAAGAGCCAGGAAATTAAAAAAAAACTAAGGTAAAAGTAAGTTATGGTTTGACTCGTTACAGTGAAAAATAAAGGAACATTTTCTCTGTATTTTTCTTCAAGGAAAGTTTTTTCCTGGAGAACTAGAAGCTGGCCTTGGCGTCTTTGCAAGTGCATTAATCTTACGACTACTACATCTATCTTTGAGTATAATGTTACCCGAGATAGGATTACTTAGATTTAAAGACACTGAATAAAACATAACCGAAGCTATATATTAATATGCCAGAGTTTACACAACTATGACTTTGTTCTTCATATATTAGAAAAACAAGATTTCGTGACTCGTTACACAACTTTAATGACTTTTATTTCTTCCGCCAACCATCAACGATAGTTAAAGTACTTTTGCTGCCTTGGCCTTTTTTTCATGTGTTAGAAAAGCATTACATTTTGCACATTCAGCAGCAGTAAAAGTCTCTTGGTGCCGTTCATTGGCAGGTCGCCAGTCACTCAGTAAAATATAGGTATTTTGTCAAGATGTCAGTCAACCAAATAGTTTTGACTTTTTTCTTCATATGTCAGAAAAACATAACTTTCGCGACTCGTTTTTGACTTTAATTTTTGCCGCCGATCGTCTGTTCCACAGTACCGCAGTATCGAATACAGTAGCAGTAAAAGTACTCTTGCTGCCGTTGATTGGCCAGTCGCTGGTCAATCAGTAAAAAATGGGGATTTGTTCAAAATCCAAACACTTTTCGCTCATTAACATGCTAGAAATTTAACAACTATGACTATTTTTTAGTATATCAGAAAAGCATGAAAAGACTTTTGCTTTTGTCGACGGCCATTAACGATAGTTAAAGTATTTTTACTGCCTTGGCGTTTTTCTTCATGTGTCAGGAAAACATGATAATTTGTGACTCGTTATACAACGATAAAGACTTTTATTTTGCCGTCGATCATAAACGATAGTTAAAGTACTTTTGCTGTTTCGTCATGTGCTAGAAAATCATGTGCCGCCGACCGTCGGTAGCAGTAAAAGTATTCCTGCTGACGTTGATTAACAGATCGTCGGTCAATCAGTAAAAGATGGGTGTTTCGTCAAAATGCCAGTCAATCAATAGCTTTGACACATTGACAGGCTAGGATTTTAACAACTATACCTACATATATCAGAAAAACGTGACAGTTTGCGACTCGGTACACATCGTTATCGGATTTAATTTTTGCCGCCGACCGTCAGATCCACAGTACCGCAGTATCCAGTACAACAGCAGTAAAAGTACGCTTGCTGCCGTTGATTGGCAAGTCGCTGGTCAATCAATAAAAGATGGGGATTTTCGTAAAAGATCATTTAACCAAACACTTTTGACACATTAACATGCTAGAATTTTAACAACTATGACTGTTTTCTATATATATCAGAAAAACATGACATTTTGTAACTCATTACACAACGTTAAAGATTTTTATTTTTGCCGCCGACCATCAACTTTTAACCATTAAAGCACTTTTTCTGCCTTGACCTCTTTCTTGATGTAGTGACTTGTTCCACAACGTTAAATACTTTAATTTTTGCCAGGGTACCATCAACGATAGTTAAAGTGCTTTTGCTGCCTTGGTCTTTTTCTTCATATGTCAGAAAAACATAACATTCCGCCACTCGGCACTCATAGTTATTGACTTCAATTTTTGCCGCCGACCGTCAGTAGCAGTAAAAGTACTCTTGCTGCCGTTGATTGACAGGTCGCCAGTCAATCAGTAAAAGATGGAAATTTTGACAAAATACCTGTCAATTAAATAGTTTTGACAGATTAACATGCTAGGGTTTTAAACAACTATGACTGTTTTCTACATATATCAGAAAAGCATGACATTTCTGATGACAGTGACTCGATACACAACGTTAAAGACTTTAATTTTTGCCGCCGACTATCAACGATAGTTAAAGTACTTTTGCTGCCTTGGCCTTTTTCTTCATATGTCAGAAAGACATAACATTTTGCGACTCTCCACTCATAGTTATTGACTTTAATTTTTACCGCCGACCATCAGCAGCAGTAAAAGTATTCATGTTGTAGATTGACAGATCGCCGGTCAATCAGTAAAAGATGTCGATTTTCTCAAGATGTCAATCAACTAAACACTTTTTGCACATTAACATGCTAGGATTGTAACAACTATGACTGTTTTCTACATATATGAGAAAAATATGACATTTTGTAACTCGTACACAATGTTAAAGACTTTTATTTTTGACGCCGATCATCATCGATAGTTAAAGCACTTTTGCTGCCTTGACCTTTTTCTTCATGTAGTGACTTGATACAGTATGTTAAAGACTTTAATCTTTGCCGCGGGCCATCAACGATAGTTAAAGTACATTTGCTGCCTTGTCCTTTTTCTTCATGAGTTAGAAAAACATAACATTTCGCGGCTCGGTACACATAGTCAATAACTTTAATTTTGCCGCCGACCGTCAGTAGCAGTAAAAGTACTCTTGCTGCCGTTGATTGACAGGTCGTCGGTAAATCAGTAACAGATGGAAATTTTGGCAAAATACCAGTCAATCGAATAGTTTTAACAGATTGACATGCTAGGGTTTTAACAACTATGACTGTTTTCTACATACTATATCAGAAAAGCATGACATTTCGTGACGCGATACACAACGTGATTTTTACCATGGACCATCAACGATAGTTAAAGTACTTTTGCTGTCTAGGCATTTTTCTTCATATGTGAAAAACATAACATTTCGCGACTCGGCACTCATAGTTATTGATTTTAATTTTTGCCACCGACTAGCGTACCTGGTGTGGTACACAACGTGGAAGACTTCAATTTTTCTCATGGACCATCAAGGATAGTTAAAGTACTTTTGCTGCGTTGGCCTTTTTCTTCATGTATCAAGAAAACATAACATTTTGCGACTCGGTACACGTTATTGGCTATAATTCTTGCCACCAGTAAAAGTACTCTTGTTGCCGTTGATTGGTAGGTCGCCAGTCAATCAGTAAAAGATGCGTATTTTGTCAAAATGTCAGTCAAAAGTCAATCAAATAGCTTTCGCACATTAACATGCTGGGATTTTAACAACTATGACTTTTTCCTCAGCTGTCAGAAAAACATGACATTTCGTGGCTCTATACACAACGTTAAAGACTTTAATTTTTGCTGCCGACTTTCAGGGGCCGTAAAAGTACTTTTGCTGCCTTGAACTTTTATATCTCAGAAAAACATGACATTACGCGACTCAATACGAAAACGTTAAATATTCATTTTTGCCGCCGACTTTTAGTAGTAGTAAAAGTACTTTTGCTGCCGCTAATTGGCCAATTTCAGACCAATCAGTAAAAGATGAGGACTTTTGTTACTCGCCATAAAAGTTTGTGACGATTTTACTCCTAATAAATCATTACACTATTATTCATAAATGGCTGTAGAGTATTATTTTATTACATCTCTGCCAATCTAGCTAAACATCAAAAAAAGCAGCGTCAATGTTAACCGCGAATAACACAAAAATTGAAAAGGGGCTTGAAAGGTGATGATAGGTCGGCAAGTGCTATATGATGGCTGTATTGGTTTTGCATTAAATTCTAGTAATGATGAAACTTTATTTTAGAAAAATTAAACAAGAAAAAGCAACATTATTGTTTAAGGTTCAAAGCCAACGCAAACACATCAACTTTAATGTTAGATAAAATTCATCTGGTATGCATTACAAAACTTCTGAGACCGAAAAAATATTCGCCGACAAAACAAAACAAAAAACCTAAAAATCAAAGCCCTCCTTTAAATTCACCGTGCTTTAGATGTCCAGAAAATCATGAACACACTTTTGTATGTGTTTAAGAGATTTCATCCGTCTCTGTCTTTATACATGAGGTATACGAGGGCGTGAGCACTCGTGTGTTAAGTTCGTCCGAAACTGAAAGCTCATGTGTTTGACATCTCTATCCGTACGCTATCTCAGGGATAAAAAGATGCATCTAAGAGATAAATGGGTGATGTAGTGATAAGAAACGGTTTTGCAGTACCGTGACGGGTTCATATTCCGACAGAGCTTTTTGCCCGTAGAGCAGCGTTTGGGTGTAGTGCAGCAGTAGTGTGCGCGCGATAGCTTATTCTTTTATGTTAAAACTCTTCCCTAACAATAGATGAAATTTGTTCGCACAAAGAACCCCGTGTGTTGTTTGTATTGTTAGTACAAAGAGCCATATTGCTCTGACATTATGTTGTATTGTATTTAACGAATACGTTTAAATGTATGTTCTTGAAAATAGTAAAAAAATAACCTTACTTTTTTTTGTATTTTAAATGCATCCAAAATGCAAACTTAGAACAATTTTAGAAAAATACTAAAAAAGAACATAGATTTAGACATAGAGAGAAAATCTTAATTAGATAACGTTTACTGAATCAGCATAAATACTGTTTACTGTCGCATAACCCTAAATACTTGAGAATCCATTCTCGTTACTGACGT
This sequence comes from Agrypnus murinus, assembly GCA_929113105.1. Taxonomy (NCBI): domain Eukaryota; kingdom Metazoa; phylum Arthropoda; class Insecta; order Coleoptera; family Elateridae; genus Agrypnus; species Agrypnus murinus. The sequence continues at coordinate 83,430,611 of OV816030.1, forward strand.
AACTAATGATCGTCCAATTACTATAAGGCCCAAGGTTCTAAGGTGTAATTATTCACCGGCGAAAAATTATGTCGGATTATGAATATGAGGTCAAGTAAAGCTTTAATGTTCTAACCATCGCATCGGTGGAAATTAGAATAGTTAGTGTAGGTTTCATTAAGTAGTCTCAAAAAGGGCCTCAAAAAATCTATTCCAAACAATCATAAAGACCTACAATATTGCTTTCATTTAAATACCATAACAACGAAACCTGGTGCTTGTACCTTAATAAAAAGGAAAAGTTTCAAGAACAGTTCAAGAATAAGTGTCATTCTAAGATTTCAATAGAATTTAAAACATGTCGATGAGTAGTAGAACATCTCAACTATAAAGAAAGAGCAAAATGCCAAAAGTTCGAAGTAAAAGCCGTATCTGCAATCGACACGAAAAGTTTTGTTGTAGTATTTCGTTACAGCTGGCACGCTCCTGATATTTGCGCTGAGATAACTCAAACCGTAACCGCAGATTAGGTTTACTGATATGTTCAGGTAGGCATTGGTCAACCAAAAACTGCCAAAATATTCTGATTTGTCTTCTTGTTACCGTTTTATTTTTTAATGATGCCTCAACTTGGGTTTTGATCGTTTTTACTGGTGTTTTGTCGATTTATCGGTATTCATATCGGATTTTAAAAGCGTAAAAGATTAACTTGAGTGTTGTTTTTTTCTTAGGGAATTTTTTAAATTGTTTCAACGAGATACTTATCTGAGATTAAAATATTTGATCGGGAAGTCATCTTAGCAGTCAGTTTTGTTATGAAATATTGTTAAGTAGCTCGAGTAGATCAAGTTCAAAGATTGATATAGCTTCTGTAATAAATATTTCCTGTTAAGCATTTTTTTTTATTTTGTGGCTGATTCTTTCGTGACTTGTTACACAATCGTCGCAAAAACAAAAGAATGTTTCAAACTAGATTTAATAATAATATTGTAGGGCACGTTCAAAGCATTTATTTTATGAGCAGCAGAATATATTTATGATAAAATTCTTCTGAGATAAAAAAAAGTACCCTCTCTTTGGGGTGAGAAAAACAAAAGATTTTTTAGTGGTTTTCAGTAAATTTCGAGTCTTTATTAGGGTATTAGATACAAACGTAGAAATCTTTCTGATTGGTAAGTTATGCATGAACAATGAGATTTAAATAATCAGATTCAATTCTGTCCATTTTTGGTTGATACATTCAATATCAAATTTTTTACATTTTTTCAATGTCATTTTTCAGATTTGTTAAATGGAATAAGTTTCTGAGTTCTGTCATATAATTTTAATAAGCCATGAGACTCATCGCTGCGCTTTATATCTTCATGCCTTTTACTCTCCAGTTCTGCATGCATCTTCTCTGTTCCCATTCTACTTCCATAAATACTCTTTAGTACTTTGCGTCACAACACCAGATCAGAAGAACACCAAAATAACTGCCGCCCCCCCTTGCGGGGACAACAGCTTTGGGTAGAGGAGCCAACGGAAGTAGGGCACTCTTTTGCCCTGAGGTTGAGAAATCTGCCTCTAAAGGCTGATGAACTATGTAAATAGTCAACGGCATAAGTATGCGGAATGGGAAACCACTTCATTAAAGATCCATATGGATTTCCTTAGTAAAAATCATCATGACAATGTTCAGAACCAAATATTCCCAAGGTACACTTTCCCCAAAAGGATTTCCAGAGGTATCTGTTATGAACAAAGTTGTGGCATTACCAATAAGTAATATGAGAGCGAATTGCTACTTGGAATGCAAAAAGCTCATAAGCATTAGAAAAATTACCTAACGTAACAGCAGAAATAGAAAGACTGAAGTTGAGTATACTTGGTACCAGTGATATCTACTACACAAGTAATGATGACAAAAACCCATAGATACGGCGGTGTTGGTATTATAACAGAAAAGAAATTAATAAATCAGTAATAAGTTTTATCACATACTCTGACCGATTTATAACGATACAACTAGATTCATATGCAGACAAGCAAGACGATGAAGTTAAAGATTTTTATGAGCAGTAGAAACTGCTTGAATTCACTAAAAAAAGAGGTCACCATAATTATGGGCGACTTTAATGCTAAGGTTGGCCAGTGAATATGGTCCAGAGAATTGAGCGAAGGGAACGATTGATAGAACTTTGTCAGAACGAAGATCTAGTAATAATGACTACGATATTCCAATCGTAGGTTATACAGGGTGTAAGAACGCACAATACAGATTTACGTGCATTTTTTCTCAAACCTTAATTATCTTCCCTAATTATTTAACAATATAGATATTAAAGAATGTTATAAAGAAAAAAATACGATTCGAATGATACATTTGGTTTCGGAATGCATTTGATTGTAACCGGAAAAAGTAAAGAAAATAGAACTGCAAAAATCAGTTATGCCTTGGAAACATTGGAACGATGAAGGGAAAATATTTGGTACCTAAATGTCATTTTTAAGGTTAGATTTAACGACTTGACAGACAATATAACCTTAAAAATAACATTTAGGTAGCAAATTAGGCTTTTAAGAACAAATTATTTTAGTTGGTTACTGGATTACAAACAAATGTTTTAGACACTGTAGTTTCAAACTTATTGGACTTTTTAGAAATCTGTTTTGTACATCAATAATTTAAAAATCCGAGTTTTACTTTAGCCTAGATTTTATGTCACATTAAATACCATTTATGGTAGCAGTTGAGGTTATATTTATCCTCCAGGTACTAGTTTGACAGCATTCTTAAAAGCCTTATATCTCCCTTCATCGCTCCAATGTTTCCAAGGCATAATTGATTTTTGCATAAACCGAAGTTTTCTTTCTTTACTTTTTCCGGTTACAATCAAATATCAGGGTTGCGGAAAACTTAAAAACCTTGACAATGCGTGGTATCTCTCAATAAATCAGTAACAATAAACTGGTTTATTGTTTCCAGCCTTACTTTGTGGAACTCCATAATCATGAAATAAATAAAGATTAGTAAAAGTTTCACAGTTTTATTAAAATACAACTTGACAATATTGTCTCGACAGCTATACTGTCATTATCAAAGGTAATATAATTATAAACAAACACGTCGCTAAGGTAGATACAAAATAGGTAACTAGATAAAATAATAATAATAATCAGAATTAAATATCTAATACTTCCAGTAACGGAGAATTACTGAGCTCAAGTTGTTCATGTATCTCAAAGGCTTCTAAAATGTCTAATTTGCGTTTGTTATTACAAAAATGTAGGAATTTAATATTATTTTGAGGAGTCATTGTGTGATTTTGTTCTAAAAGGTGTTTGGCGTAATTCGATTTTTCAGGATGTTTATTTTTGTAATGACGTACGTGGTCTTTATATATTATGTCAAAATTTCGAAGTGTTTGTCCAATATATACCGAACTACAAAAAGAACAATTTAAACGGTAAATGCCCGATTTCATGATATCATGTGTTCTGTCTTTAGCATTAAATAAAAATGAAAAAGTGTTAGTGTTGGTTTTAAATGTTATTTTATAATTGTTGGTTTTTCTTAGTATATGTGCAATTTTTTCTGATATTTTGCCAAAATATGGTATAGATATGTAGTTTGTGTCTTCTGTTTGATTGTCAATGGGATATATTCTTTATAATCTTTTTGTTTAATTAAAGTGTCAATCATGTTCGGATTGTAATGATTTGCATGTGCTAGTTGTTTAATGGTTGATATCTCTTTGCTAAAATCTGATTTTGTTAGTGGAATAATTAAAGCCCTGTGTACTAATGATTTGTAGGCTGCTATTTTATGTGTATTATGGTGACAAGATTCATTTGGTATTGTTATGTCTGTTTGTGTTGGTTTTCTGTATATGGAAAATTTATGGAGGTTATCAATGAATTTTTAATTCTTATTAACAGTATCCACCCTAACATCAAATCTACACTAGAAACAGAACAAAACAGGGCTATAAACTTTCTAGACTTAAATATCAAGATTAACGCAGACAATCTATTTGAATTTTCCATATATAGAAAACCAACACAAACAGACATAACAATACCAAATGAATCTTGTCACCATAATACACATAAAATAGCAGCCTACAAATCATTAGTACATAGGGCTTTAACTATTCCACTAACAAAATCAGATTTTAGCAAAGAGATATCAACCATTAAACAACTAGCACATGCAAATCATTACAATCCGAACATGATTGACACTTTAATTAAACAAAAAGATTATAAAGAATATATCCCATTGACAATCAAACAGAAGACACAAACTACATATCTATACCATATTTTGGCAAAATATCAGAAAAAATTGCACATATACTAAGAAAAACCAACAATTATAAAATAACATTTAAAACCAACACTAACACTTTTTCATTTTTATTTAATGCTAAAGACAGAACACATGATATCATGAAATCGGGCATTTACCGTTTAAATTGTTCTTTTTGTAGTTCGGTATATATTGGACAAACACTTCGAAATTTTGACATAAGATATAAAGAACACGTACGTCATTACAAAAATAAACATCCTGAAAAATCGAATTACGCCAAACACCTTTTAGAACAAAATCACACAATGACTCCTCAAAATAATATTAAATTCCTACATTTTTGTAATAACAAACGTAAATTAGACATTTTAGAAGCCTTTGAGATACATGAACAACTTGAGCTCAGTAATTCTCCGTTACTGGAAGTATTATATATTTAATTCTGATTATTATTATTATTTTATCTAGTTACCTATTTTTGTATCTACCTTAGCGACGTGTTTGTTTATAATTATATTACCTTTGATAATGACAGCATAGCTGTCGAAACAATATTGTCAGGTTGTATTTTAATAAAACTGTGAAACTTTTACTAATCTTTATTTATTTCACAGTAATAATAAAAGTTGTGGGTGCAATACCAGGTATATTTTTTCTAGTAAATAACAAAATGGTTACAGAGACGAATGTATTTAAAACTTGGTTTATTTTGAAGCTTTAAACGAGTTATTTGATTAATACATAATGCTAGCTAAATTATGATATTCAAACAAAATATCTTTTGTAAAAGCTATAAATGACTATTTAAAACTTGCTGACAAACAATCAAATGACTAAACTGAAAAACGTTAAAAGAGAGAAGGAATATCATGTATTTATCTGCGGTTCTTTTCATTAAAGGGTTATTCTCAATGCTGTAACTTTTGGGGAAAGTGGCTAGAGGCTTAGAATGATTTTAAGAAATTAATTGAATTTTTGTAGGTTTGCTATGTAAATTACTACCTGAGATTCCCGGGAAATCCAGGTACTTTAAAGAAAAATATCTCCAGTCCCGGAAATAAAAAAAATATCTAGACTCAGAAGCACTACCCCTTAATCAGAATGAAAGGGAAGACGTTTTTTTATATTTATGCAACACCTGTAGAGAAATATTTTGTTTGTTTGAAAGCAGTTGTATTATTTTCTGTATTTGTTTGAAAACTTGTTCTGCAATCGTTCAATAAGTTAGTATTAGATCTTTAACGAACTCGTATAAATAAAGTACCAACCGATCTTAGTTTAAAAACTTTCTCAGTAACCTTTCAATAGGATAAACATTTATGTGCGGGTAGCTATTGCTAGTATCAGATTTTTAACGAGCTCGTAAAGATAAAGTGTCAATTTATATAAACAGTTATTCTATTTTGTACATTAATTTTCTTTACATATTCTAATAAATAAAAGAATAGAACAGATAAACTTTACGACTGGAGCCTTGGCGATTAATGAATAAAAAAATAAAATTATAAACTATTATAAACAGCTATTCTATTTGCTATGTTAATAGTTTAATAATCTTCTAAGCAATCATTCACTAAGTTATATATGAATAAAATTGTAAACTTTTAAACAGTTATTTTATTTTCTATATTAAATAGTTTAGAAATTTTCTGTATAATCTTCAATAAGTTAAGTATTTATGTGCCGGTACTTAATAGCTATTGTTAATATCAGATGTTGAACGATCTCGTAAAGATAATCTGTCAATCGACATGTTTTAATCAACGGTGTCTGAACGATAAATGAATAAAAGTATAAACTTATAAACAGTTATTCTATTTTCTATATTAGTTTAGAGATTTTATGCACAATCGTTCAATAAGTTCAGAATTTAAGTGGTGGTACTTAATAGTTATTGTTAATATCAGATTATTAACGAGCTCGTAAAGATAAACTGTCAATCGACATGTTTTATTCAGCGGTGTCTGAACTATAAACGAATAAAATTATAAACTTATAAACAGTTATTATATTTTCTATATTAGTTTAGAAATTTTATGTACAATCGTTCAATAAGTTCAGAATTTATGTGCTGGTACTTAATAATTATTCTTAATATCAGATGTTTAACGATCTCGTAAAGATACTCTGTCAATCGACATGTTTTACTCAACGGTGTCTGAACTAGAGATTACTACCTTAATCTTCTAAATACTACATTGGTGACCCCGTAAGAAGAACTTAGATGATCAACACTATATCTTCATTATTCCATTGCTCTGGTTTTCTGTCTCTACCGACAAACGCAACCTGCAACCTGGAGTTCCTAGAATTGGTTATTCGATTATCTCACGCAAGCAGTCGACTTTCAGAAGTTTATAAATATCCTTTTTTATCAATTAAATAAGATAAGTAACTTAAATATTTTATTGGTTACGTTTCAATATAGCAAAGTTAGTAAATTTAGTAAAATTTCCTATTTTTGACAGTTCGCATGCACAAATGTCAATAGTCCTGATTAATCGATACTTTGACTTCCTACATATTGACAACGAGATTCAAAGATATAATGTTCTGATTTCAAACTTGCCATATAACATTTTGCAACTCCATTCGAATCTAATCATGTTTATTGATAACAATAAACTTTCATTCGAACCATACAGCACGTTCATCAACGAACTATTAAAATATTACTTGGGTACTTCTATGGAGAAACCTATTCCATTCAACCCAAAACCAAAATCAAATACTATTGCTTCTCCCAAAGAGATTTTTGGTTACAGCAAAATGATTCACCTGATTTTTTTGGTCTAGTTAACCTATTTAAAAACGAAATCATTTATCCTTGTAACTTCATAAACACAAACTGTAATCAAATATCGCACGATCCGTCACAAATTCAGGATTCTAACCCCCAATTGACTGACGATACTCAAAACGTCATTTATCAATGCAATGACTTTTTAGATGTGTCAGCATCCACTGATACTTTCTGTGTTGATAAACCTGACCATTCAATTATTGAAAAGCACGTTTCGCAGGTTAATACTTCCATTACAGAAACTATCACAAATGATTTAATTCCAAAAGTGCATTTATTCCACGACCAAACAGAATCACAATCTCCTACAAACATTAAAAAAACATCAAAGTCAGTTAGGATACCGCTAAAATTGAATCCTAACCAATGTGTTTTAAATCATAGAAATTGCAAGAGCTTCCGAAGGCCGATGGTTTGGGGATATCAACCGCCGTATCTTCTACGAAGACTTCCTTGGATCCAGAAAATAATTCCTGGAATCTACAAGCTACAACACCTCCAGTTCCTGATGGAAATCACATCAATAACGTTGCTTAAGAACTAAAAGCTACGACACCCGTAGTAACAGCTCCTGAAAAATGTCTTCAACAATTCTCGTACACAACGATACCGACATCTCTCGTTTCGCCATTGGAACAATGCCATAAGAAGAGATTGTTCTTGGATATAACAGGATTAATATCTTTTTTTCTTTATTTAATTTTGATGTTTAGTTTGTTTTCTCGGATAACCATCAACGAACTTCGGAAAAACCTTAACCTTAACCAACCAAATTTTGTTATGTCAAAACGCGAAAATTTATACAAAGGTCACGCGATTAAACAGCCTTATTACCTCGTAATTAGAACAATGCGAACATTCGACTTTTTGCTAACCGAGAAAATTACAACAGTGCAATTGCTATTGACCGTACTCAAATTATCTTATCATAATAGCAAATTCCATTTCGCTAATAAACTTTGGTATTATGTGCAGTGTACCAACTTTCAAGTTATACACCATAAACACAAGTGCAAAAATAACAGTAGTGACTTATATTTTGCCACGTGAGCCTTGTCAACTCGACATTACATGATATCATACATTGATAACATTCAACTAATCAATCCTGAATAGCATTTGGACCTCCCAAATATATGTGCTACCGGATTAAACTTCAAGTGTTGATTCTCCTCAAATAACAGGATACAAGAAGATTCAATCATACTCTCCAACGGGCAATTTCACCTAGTAATTCCTACAACCTTAGGACAATGCTATGAATGCTGTCTCCGTTTTATGAGATCAAACCCACTTCTTCCAATCCTACGGACAAAATGAATACAACTACGTTTATCAATGTTGACCACGAACTTACTACTTAGGCTAACGCTTTTAGATTCAATTAGCATAGTTATTTTTAATTTTAAAAGTTACAACAAATAAATCGTAACGCAAGCATCACTTGTTCACTAAGCACTTATTATGTTATTCCTTGGTTTTGTTCACGTTCCTAAATTTTATTTATTTCTTTCTAATAAGAATTACAGAACGTCCTAACAAGTGATTTCTGTACCATCAAGTTTATTTGAATTAGGTTAAGTTTGCGGCAACACCTTGCAATAAGCAACTCATGTTTTTGCCTTAAGCAATTGATGCCCCTTAGCTATCAGCAGCAAAGGCCTTTCAATTCTTTGATTATTAGCACCTAATTATTAGCATAAGTTTTATTGTAGTAGCATGTAAGGAACCATTGAAAAGATGCAAACGACCTCAATTTTTTGTAGCTAGTATACATTAAACTTGCCAATACATACAAGTACGACATTAATGTATGCTATTTTCTTTGTTGAGGAATGCATTAAATGCCCTTTTGACTCATGGCTCATTTCTTTTGGTACATGTTTAGCCTTTTTTACCCGGGGTGTAATGTAATGATATTCATCATAAAATCAGTCATTACATCCATAATACCTCAAGAAGGCATTGCATGCTAAGTGATTGCCATGACAACAGTAATCAACAACAAGAATATAAATAAATATCTCATAGAAGTAAACATGTCATTTATTGTCTTCTACAAGAGATAACATTAAGATAGTGTACAAGACCACACAAGCAACCTGTATTACCACATTGGTCTTCTAAACACTACAGTACAATCGTTCAATAAGTTCAGAACTTATGTGCTGGTACTTAATTGTTATTGTTAGTATCAGTTTATTAACGAGCTCGTAAAGACAAATTGTCAATCGACTTATTTTACTCAGCGGTGTCTGCATGATAAATGAATAAAACTATAAACTTATGAACAGTTATTCTATTTGCTATATTAGTTTCGAAATGTTCTGTGCAATCGTCCAATAAGTTAAGAATTTATGTACTAACTTAATAGTTATTGTTAATATCAGATTTTTAACGACTTCGTAAAGATAAACTGTCAATTGATATGTTTTACCGACCGGAGTCTGAACGATAAATGAATAAAATTATATACTTATAGTTGTTTTATTTTCTAGGTATATTAATTTTAAGACTTTCTTTACATCATTTAATAAACTAAAGATGTAAGTGCTGGTATATAGTGCTGGCAATGAATGAATAAAATTAGAAACTATTATAAACAATTATTCTATTTGCTATGTTACTAGTTTAATAATCTTCTGTACAATCATTCAGTACAAAGTTATGTGGTAGTAGTTATTATCATTATTATTAGCATTTAGATTCTTAACGAACTCGTAAAGATAAACTGTCAATCGACATGCTTTACCGACCGAAGTCTGAACGATAAATGAATAAAATTGTAAACTTAAAACAGTTATTCTATTTTCTATATCAGTTTAGAAATGTGCTGTACAATCGTTCAATAAGTTAAGAATTTATGTGCTGGTACTTATTAGTTATAATTGTTAATATCATATTTTTAACGAACTCGTAAAGATAAACTGTCAACCGATATGCGTTCGCCAACTTTGTTTTTTGAATGATATCCTACCTCATTGTGTTATTAATAAGGTCAAAAACTCATTTAAAATGTATTTTCACTTTATTTATTGCTTTACGATTGATTCAATGAAAGTGATCACAATTACAACAAAAGTTAAGTTTACCAACCCTAGGCTAATAGAAATGTTGAAATTAGTTGTACATTTAAAGTTTTCCCAATTCTCTGCATTTCGCTGGGAATGAATTTTATTTCAGCGTGTAATACTTCGGTTTAATGTCATCCCTCATAACATAACAAAAGAGTAAAGATCGATCCGAAAATAGAACAATACATTAGGAAGTAAAACATTTTCTACTTTAGGTTTTCCATCTACATATACATATAAACCCTCGACATAAACATCCCATCAGAGCCCGCTCAATCGAGAGACGAGCCCTCTGGAGTTGGTCGCGTCATTGTAGGGCTGCGTTCGTTATCGTGAGGACTGTCATGCCAAAACACGGGCCCAGAATGTTATCAGAGATCTCTTTCAAATCTTGCTGAATGCATAAGGGCGGCCGTGATGTTATCAGCGCTTGCTGCAGGCGCGGCAGCTGCGACCCCGGCCTTCTAGCTTTTGCTGTAACACCGGGGATGGTCCCAAACAGCCCAGGCTATACACACTCGTCTGTGATTTCATGTGTGTGCTGAGTATGTAAAGTGCCTTTTAGCCTTTATTATTATTATTATCATTATCGTCATTATTATTATTATAGTAGTAACGATATTAATTACTTCTGCATAATTAGGGTGAAGAATATTTGCTTACTGTTGCTTATATTTATATTTACGTTCCTACGGTACATTAGCGTGAGAAACAATTTAAACTAATAATTTTCCAGTTCATTCCTGAAATGCATAAATCTAATTGAATTTTGTCATAGCTCATGAACAACAATTACTATTCATATTTTGATAAAATCAAACACCACACAATGATTTACAAGGAATTAGCATAGGACACTAATAACAATATTATCTAATCTCATCACTAACATATTACTAATTAATCACTAATAATAAATTAATTAGTATGCATCTAGCTATCTGCTTCAATTAATATCTATCCTTGTCACACCCGATTATACAATCAAGAAGAGTTTTATTGACTTTTTCAGAAAATAAGGGGCGAAAAATTTAACTAAATTAATTTTTACGATGAATATTTTAAAACTTTTTTATTCTGAAAGATATTAGCACGAACTTAAACAGCCTTTTATAAAGCAAAACTTTTTAAAAAGTTTTTAACGAAATTGGATTTATTTCCATAAAATTATTTCGAAGTTTTTCTTCAATCTCCCTGATGAAATTTTAATGTCCTTTTTTGGTTTACCCACATTTTTATTATTTTAAATATAAAATATTTAAATTCACCTCTGTTATTCTGATGCGTGTTTTTATAAGTTGTTATATAGAGACTTTTACTACAACTTTAAATCGAATAAAAAAAGGGGTTGAAAACGCTTGCAGAGAGAACACTACTTGATATACGTTGATAGAGCACGAAAATGAAGAGAATAAAACGTTTGAAATGCTAAAGCTTAACGTATATCCTATCACGAGTTCAAGAAAAACTTTGATGAATTGCTAAAATAGCGAACAAGGTATTTCCGGTTAAAGTTTAAGAAAATATTTCTTTTTTGTGCAATTTTCTTTCGAGAACTAGATGGTATTCTAAATAGGGATATTTGGTTTCTTTATGTTGAAAACTATTGACAAACATTTATGTAGAATGAAGGTCTTTAACATTAAGTATTAAGTAGCTTGTGATTTAGATTTCTCCAGACCCAATATGAGATTAATTTTTATCTTTCAACTTATCTCCATTTTGACTGAGTTCATCTTCATTTCATGAACTGAACAATGTAATTCACCGCTTTATTAAATCATTGAAAGTCAACGTCCTTTTTGCAAACAAAAATTCCCTTCAAATAAATCTCGCACCTTTGTTTTCGCTTTAGCGATGCACCTTTGTAGAGAATAGAGATGGATCGACGTATCGATATATGTAACGACACAACAAGCGTACTGGCCCGTTCAATACAGTAAAAAATAATATATGGAAGTAATATCTGCTGAAATATCGATGCGAAAGTTACATTGTAATTACGGAGAAGCGATCGCAACGATAAGATTGTTCAATTTATCTCATTTGCAAATTAAGTAGTTTAAAAGTTTATTATTAGTGTTTTTAGCTAATTATGCACTTTACAGCTATAATGTTTACTTTTCTATGTTTGGGTCATTCTACCGAATGAAAAATTAACAACGGAAACGGAAAGAACGGAGGTCAGAGGTCTTACACTCAACCTGTTTGAGTCATATTTAGTATATAGAACACAGCGTGTAAAAGTGGGAGGCAGAATGAGTGATTTAGAAAACTGTAATTTTGGGGTCCCACAAGGTAATGTATTGGGTCCGGTGTTGTTTCTTATATAAGTTAATAATTTGCTAAATTTAAAATTAGATTGTATAACTCCTTCTTTTGCCAATAACACTGTATTGTTTTTCTCTGAGGTAGCATGGATAAGTGTCTACAATAAAATTAGTCAAGATATGGCAATGGTACTGAAATGGCTGGTGCTAACCTTTTAAGTACGTATTACAAATAAAATAGTAATCCATTTTGTGACACGATTTGTTAAGTTGCAAGAGTAAGAGAGAGTAACCACGCGACACAATGTGTCAAAGAGAAAAGAGAAGAAGAGAAGAGAATAGAAGTTCCACGAAAGTAGCAATTATTACGCCACCATGTATCTCCTACCCAAAAATTGTTCCCATTTTGGTTCAAGGCACGAAACGAAACCGTAGCAATTACGTGCTTGTGACTATTGGCAAAAACTTAATAGTTCCACTGGTAGTTGCTGGTTATGTAGCGATGACTAAAAATGCTGCTTGGGTATTCTAACAATAACTTCAAAACTTATGCACTATACTAGAAAGCTAATTTATCTTTTTAGAAAAATTAGATCCATTTTGAACATGCACGAAATGAAAATTGTACTTGTGCAATCCCTCTTACAATAAGGAATATCTGCCTGGGGAGGCGCCTGGCATTATCATATTAAACCTCTATATATGGTACATAAAACCATACTAAAAGTGCTACTGAACAAGCCTATACAATATTTTTCTGTGTGTTTGTTTATGGAAACGAAAGTGTGTACGATACGACAACTTTTTATTAAAGAGTGCATTCTTAATTTACATAATAATAATTATAATAAAATTTATCTTGGTCATATCTACAATACCAGAAATGCTGCTAATATGTTACTTATCACCCATATACGTATATAACGGATGCAAGGACAAATTTTTACTATTTATTATTAAAAGATGGATGAGTAGGTGTACATTAAGGCTTTTCAATAATTCATAAGTAATAAGTCATGTGGAACTAATTGTGTACTTACCATAACTTCAACTAAAACTATAAATGTAACCTTTTTGAGTTTAAATGTTTAAAATTTATGTTTAAATAAAAATAATTTGTTGTTGTCGCCATTGCAATATGCACTTTGAGGTTAGAATATTACGGATCATATGTACCAAAAATTCGTCAAAATATGTATTAAATTGACAGCTTGAATGAATTTTATAGTTATTTACATTGCAAGACCGTTACTTAGAACTTTACGTGCGAACACAGTACCTAACAAGCGCGCTATTACCGAGTTTGTTATCCGTGCAGGCACGTAGGGTTCGTGTAACGGTCGAGCATTGTACAACGTTTTATGGTATACTGACTCGTAAACATCTGTTTATTGAGCTCTGTCTCTATGATTATTGGCTCGTTATCATCAGTACCATAGCAACATACATATTTATTTAAAACATTGATATATATCTTACGTATTCGTACACTGCTTACGTATACGTATACTGCTTCAGTAAATGAAACAACTGTTTATTAAAGATTTACGAGTCAGAATACCATAAAATGTGGTACAAAGCTAGACCGTTACACGAATCCTACGTGGTCACACGTAAAGTTCTAAGTAACGGTCTTGCAATGTAAATAGCTATTATGGTAAACTGTCTCGTAAATCTTTAATAAATAATTTTCTCATTTACTGAAGCAGTACAGCACAATACGTAAGATATATATATATATATATATATATTGCTGTAATATCTAATTTAAAAAAAATATAGTATTTTGCCCGACATTAACAAATGCCCCGCGTTGACAGCGCCATATAATAATATGCAGTGATATTTGTTAATTAAAAATAATAAATTATTTTTAAAAATTTTATTATATATTTTGAAACTGTGAATAATTGCCGTTCGATCGTAGATAATTACTTTATAATTAAATTGATTTTTTAAAATGACTGTGAACTTTGGAAACGCTTCTCAACTTCCCTCTTTTATAAATTCTAATATGATTTTGAAATTACCTTTTAATAGATTTAATAATGCAATGGTTATATAAAATTTATGTTACGTTAGTTCTTGATTAACTCAAGTTTACGTAAGAGAGTTGGGCGCCAGTTAAATAACTTAAATTAACAGAATTATACTTAATAAAGACTCATCTCAGGGTGAATGTGGTTTCTTGTGGTATTAAAAATATACAAATTGAAGTTTGAAATCACTTTTAAAATTGAAATCTTAATTAACTTTTAACTATTACTAAATTGTTCAAATCACTTTACTACACTTTTACAAACGATAGTCTTTTCTTCAGCAAATGCCAATACAAAAAGGAAATAACTTCCTACCTTTTTATAATATTTCTTCTTTCCTTTAACTATAGATGTCCTCTTTCCCAAACCATTGGCAGAGTAGATCACTTTATGTTGATCCAGGGCTGGTCTCCAGTTCCGGTTGACTTTCTTCCTTTTTCACGGATCTCCCATATAATATCCTCCAAAACTTGATTTTGGTAACTCACATTTGTTTATTAATTGCGGGTACAATTTCCCTTTTTCGTAAAATACTTATAGTTGTTTTTTTTTGTGTTTAATAAAATAAAACACCAGTTTATGGTTTTAACGTTGATTTATTATCTTGCTTAACTTTAGCAAGTAATTTATCTTAAAGGTGGTTCTTATAATCATATACACTTTTACAATTTATACTTTTTACACCTTTGCCGTATTCAAATCACCAACTAACTTAACTTGTCTATTTAATTCTAGACTATATAAATTTTTACAATATTATCAGCCACGACTTTACTTTGTCGCTTGATTTACTATAATATCTTTACTCTCTCGTCGTTTAACAGTAAGTGTCTTTTATCTTACACGACTTTACACCGTCGCTTTCTATCAGTAAGTCTATTTTACATTTTACTATAGTCTTTAATACGACTTTACTTCGTCGCTTTATTTAGTGAAGTGCTTTAAAACTATGATTTTCTAAGCTTATATACTATTGACTATTTACATAATTATATTACACAATTTGACGTCACCTTACAAACTAATACAAACTGTACACTCATATGATACATAATAGCAGATTAATATTCTTTTAAAAGTGACACATCTATTACACATTAATTACACAATACTTTTACGCAATAATAACGATCTATTTACATTAACAAACCTTAAAGAATCACATAACCCGTCGATATACACATTTGAAATTATACATAATTGAATTACATCACAACAAAAACTTTCGAACAACTGGATGTTACGTACACTTAAGTAATCGGTGAGTAAGCTATTTGATAATAAATAAAGAAACATGTATTATTTAACCTTATTAAAAAGTATACACATTGATTGTAATCAATGACACACCATAAAATAACTTAAAATTATTTTTAACTGGAAAAGTTGATAAAAATATTTCAAAAGTGTTAGTATTTAGCAAAGATTTTAGATTTTCACAAAATTTTCAAAATTTTCCAAAATTTTGAAACTACCATCCACAGCAATATATATATATATATATATATATATATATATATATATATATATATATATATATATATATATATATATATATATATAAATGTTTTAAATAAATATGTATCTTGCTATGGTATAGATGATAAACGAGCCCGTAATAATTCTTACGGGCTTCGTAACGGGCTAGCCTGTAAAAAAAATTTTTAGCCATGGAGACAGGGCTCAATAAACACATGTTTATGATTTAGTATACCATAAAACTAATTACGTAACTTGATATCGCAGGTACAGGAATGGCGGCACCAATTCTGACTCAGATAAGTTCAGCTTTCAGTTTTGTTGTTTTAAACTCGAAAACAAAAATCAGCGAATATGTAAGCATCGCCAAGGCAGGAGCAAAGATGTTGGTTATGTTATCGGTAGATTTCCAATTATATCTAACGGGTACATAGAATTGCGTATAAATGTTATGGAGTAAGCAGAAGTGATGCAAATGTAAGTATAGTAAGTAATTATAAAGTTGTAAATGACTAGGCCGATTATTATAAAAATTCAGTGGCGTGCGGTCCATGGAAGCAATGGAAGCAATGCTTGCCTTGAGAATTTATTAAAAATAAAAACAATGCTAACAAAAATACTTTTGTAAAATTATGGTTATCGTTTATTTAAATTGAAATATTTATCAAATTAAAGCTCAATATCAACTCTGTACAGCAAAAAGTATAATTATTTAGAGTACTATTTTAAATTAGGCTCATTAAACTTGCACGGAAAGGTAATACCGATTCAAATGTGATACATACACTTAATATAAGCACTGATTACAAATGCTCTTCTCTTAACCTTGGCGTGAATCAGCGAGCGCGGGGTGTTATAATAGACGGATGCTGTTTGGCTGGTTAACATTGTTTGGTCGTAATTTTTATTGTGCTTCGTTCCCAAATGTTTATTTATTATAATTTGGTTATTTGTTCGATTTAGTGTTACTTAAGTAATGTAAATCTGCGAATGAGACTGTATTTTGTCGCATTTTATTATTTTAATTTATAAGTTGTATTTTTTTAAAGACAAATAGTTCTATTTAGTTTGCCTGTATGCAAATTTAAAATTGCATTATCGTCACGACTGCAAATTCAACTGCTTCGGTGAAAGGTTCGAGTACCTTCGATATAGCCGAATCGGGACGATTTTTTGTTCAGTTTGTAAATTATTAATAAGGAATTTTTCGCATACAGTTTTGGAGAGAAATTACAAATTATTAAGAAAGGCAGATCAAAACCAGATCTTTCAAATTTAACAACAAAGATTAAAACCTGTACCGGTATTTTGCTAAGAAAGACCGGAAAATTGATACGTAGTAGTAGTTTTTTTTTAAATAAAGAATGATAGTCAACAAATTCCATAAGTATAAAGTGTAAAAGTGCTTCTTTGAAAAACTTTTAAGCTTAATAATTATAACACTGTTTTTTATTATACCTAGCAGGGGCGGATCCAGAGAAGTATTTTGAGGGGGAAATATTTGGGAAAATAATTGTTTTAATAAATAATAATTAAACAAACATTATTTGTTTCTATTCTATGTAAACTTATTTCTAAATTGGGGGGGGGATTACTTCCTCCCCGTTAATCCGCGCCTGTACCTAGGTGTATTATAATTAAAATCGTGGTTGCTTCCCTAGCCTAAATTCTCACCGCACGCCACTGTAAAAATTTCATTATTGGCGATCAAACTTATCGTGTTCCCATTGCTGTAGATTACGAACATCTTATGTCCTTCGGTAGTGAATACACCGGCCATATTGAACTGAATTGTATAGGTCAATTATTATTTACTAATCTATACAGGGTTGCGATTATGTATGGAACCGGGTTCGTTCTGCTAAAACGGTTTGAGCTAGAATCCTGAAACTTTAAAGAGACTTAGGACTCAATAAAAACTACTTATTAAAATTAAAAAAAAAATTTTTGATCCATAAGTTTTCAAAATGCAAAGCCAACTTGATTTTTTTTAAATGGGAACATGGGTTAAATGGGACATCGTTTAAAAGGTTATTTTTTTCCGAATTGAATGGTATAATAGGTTTGATGATTTGTTTGACAGAATTTCAGAAAAAAAAATAAAAATGAAAAATGAAAAAAAACGATGTCCCATTTAACCCATGTTCCCATTTAAAAAAAATCAAGTTGGCTTTGCATTTTGAAAACTTATGGATCAAAATTTTTTTTTTAAATTTTAATAAGTAGTTTTTATTGAGTCCTAAGTCTCTTTAAAGTTTCAGGATTCTAGCTCAAACCGTTTTAGCAGAACGAACCCGGTTCCATACATAATCGCAACCCTGTATATTTAAGATACAGCTCATTTTTGTTTCACTTCGTCTACAAGTTCTACAAGACCGATTTGCTGTATTCTTTTTTATAGTACAGTTTTGACGTTCTTTTTTGTAGTCTGTGGAGTTTTAGTAATCTGATTTTTAAATTATTTACATTTTTAATTTAAAAGCATTATTTTTAATCGATGCACTTCAATATGCCCAAGGCCGACTGTCTACTTAAACTGCTTGCTTCGTCACGTTTTGTAACTAAACATCCTCCCTATACGTGATTACTATGCTTACGGACCATTTTCGCGAAATTCGTATCCCTGCCTGTTTTTGAATAAAACCGGTTTTTCGAAATTTTTTGACTGCAGATTGGGATATTTGATGAAAAAGTAGAATACGAATGTCTAAGAAGTAATGTTTTATCTCTTAAGGGACAAAATTACCGATAAAGTCTAGAAATGTGCTATATTTAGCAACTGATATATGAATACATTGTAAAATTTGATGGTAAGAATGGGTGGCTAAGTCGGTGGATAAGTCCGAGGGGGAGTTAGCTGGAGGGGGTAAGTCAGAGAGGGAGATAAGTCGAGGGAAGAGTAAGCAGGGGTAGGGGAGGTAATCCTCCGGAAGAAACAATAATTTTGATAGAAATAATTGAGATAATTTGAAGGAAGGGAGGATAAGTCGGGGTTGGCGGTGAGGGGGTAAGTAAGTGTTTGTTAAATAACACGTTTAAAAGTTCGTTTGAGAATGGTAAGCTTAATATTTTCAAATGTTTTTTGTTTGATCGCGTTTATTTAATAAATATTAATTTTAGACAATCACACTTGGAAAGCCAAAGGATTGTAAATCACACAACGAACGTTGTATATAAGGAAATCCTTCAATAAATTAACCTTTCGACCGTCATGTTTTGATGGGGTTTCCCGTTTCCTTAGTTTAAATTATTTTATTTCATACTGTCCGGTATATAGGGATTTACCGGCTTAATTTGAGTCCGGTAAATGACTTATTACGTTACAAGGCCGGTAAAAAATTTTACCGGACTGAAAATCCAATTTGAGTCCGGTAAAAAATTTTACCGGACTGAAAATCTAATTTGAGTCCGGTAAAAAATTTTATTTCATACTGTCCGGTAAAAGGGTATTTACCGGACTCATTTGAGTCCGGTAAATGAATTATTACGTTACAAGGCCGGTAAAAAATTTTACCGGACTGAAAATCCAATTTGAGTCCGGTAAAAAATTTTACCGGACTGAAAATCTAATTTGAGTCCGGTAAAAAATTTTACCGGACTGAAAATTTTAAATGCATTTTTTTAAAAAATGAACAATGTGAGGCAGTATGAAATAAAACGCCTTACGTCATACTTCCGGTAAACCATTACAGTAGCTCGTTTCAACATTCGAGACTCGGCTCCTTCGTCGCCTCGTCCCGAAACGTTTTCAACTCGCTACTGTAAACTTGGGTTTACCGGACTTATAACGTAATATACTATTACCGGACTGAAAATTTTAAATGCATTTTTTTAAAAATGAACAATGTGAGGCAGTATGAAATAAAACGCCTTACGTCATACTTCCGGTAAACCATTACAGTAGCTCGTTTCAACATTCGAGACTCGGCTCCTTCGTCGCCTCGTCCCGAAACGTTTTCAACTCGCTACTGTAAACTTGGGTTTACCGGACTTATAACGTAATATACTATTACATACAAACGTCAGACTGTTGTCAAATTTTGTCAGTTCAGTTCTTTACTTATCGTCAACTCAAATTTATTATTTTAAAAACACATCTTGTTTCTGAAATACCATCTTTTAGAGGTTATACACGATACAATTTTTTCAATTTTATCGTTTTTTCATCGTAAAGCTCGTTAAAGACCGAAATTTTAAAAAATGCTTCCGTGGCATTTTCTTAAATGAGTTTCTGAACAGACAGTATTATAATAGGTATTCGTGCAACGAAGGCGCTCACACGAGGATAGATCGGAATGTTTCTAGAATGAACCACAAGATGGCGTTATGCGCGCATGCTGATTAGAGTCACTGCATCTAGTTACCTACGCCAGCTGGTCGACCAGAGTATCGCAAACCGCCGCCATATTGGGGCAAACGAAGCAAGAATTTGTTTATTATTTGTTCTGTATCGAATTTAATCAAATTCACGTTTACTTTAAAAGGTTTTTATTCTGAAAGACGTAAAACGTGGTTTTAATTTGTCCATTGTTAAAAATCACCCTTCTCTGCCCCAATATGGCGGCGGTTTGCGTTACTTTGATCGACCAGCTGGCCTAGATGACTAGATGCAGTTACTCTAATGCTAATAACTTGTTTTGAAAGCGCCATTGTTCGTACAACAGTTGTCAGATTTTCAAACGGATTGGTTATAAACACACGCCGTTACTATCGATGCAATTAAACAATTTGTGCATTTTCTTAATCATGAATAAAAACGAGTTCCGTGCAGTGATAAAACATTCCTTTTTAAAGGCTTAAATGCTAAACAAACAAAAACGGAGTTAGATGAAGTTCATGGTGAGTCTTCGCCTTCGTATGTAACAGTTGCAAATTGGGTTGCTGAATTTAAACGCGGTAGAACAAGCATAGAGGATGCACCACGTTCGGGCAGACCAAAGCCAGCTACCGATGAAGAATCGTGATGAAGGATCGCCGAATAAAGTTAAGAGAGATAGCAGAGAAAGTAAGCATTTCATACGACCGTGTACATTGCATCAACATTTGGACATGAGAAAGCTTAGTGCTAGATGGATGCCGCGTCTGCTGACAATCGAGCTAAAGCGAGTTCGAATGACCATTTCTCAGCAATGTCTAGACATGTTCAAACGTAATGAAAAAGATTTTCTGCTACGTTTTATAACTGTTGACGAAACGTGGTTTCACCACTACACTCCGGAGACCAAGGAGCAGTCAAAGCAATGGACAAAACGTGGTGAGCCATCTCCAAAGAAGGTAAAGACGATTCCGTCTGTTGGGAAAGTCATGGCTACCGTTTTTTGGAATTCCCGAATAATTTTTAATGATTACTTGCAACACGGGAGTACAATAACGGGCGAGTATTATGCGTCGTTATTAGACAGACTGAACAAAGTAATCAAAGCTAAAAGGCCTCATATGGCAAAGAAAAGGATCTTGTACCACCAGGATAACGCACCATCCCACAAGTCGGCAATTGCGATGGCGAAACTGCACGAACTACGATTCCAGTTAATTGATCATGCACCGTATTCGCCAGACTTGGCTCAGCCGAATTTTTTCTTGTTTCCAAATCTCAAGAACTAGTTGTCTGGAAAGAAATTTTCATCGAATACTGAAATCATCGAAGCTGTAAATAGATATTTTGAAGGTTTGGATAGTTCTTATTTTTGTGAAGGGTTGAAGGATCTTAAAAAGCGTTCGACTAAATGTGTAGAACTGAAAGGAGTCTATGTAGAAAAATAAATACGGTTTTCACCAGAAAGTTGTTTTTTTCCGTCTTGTTCTAGAAATTTTTCGATTTATCCTCTTACTTTTCGTGAGGATAATGCTAGGTATCCACAAAAGGTCAATGTTTGGGCGGTAACTCTAGGTACTGCCATTACTGGCTTATTTTTGTTTACAAAAGGATCCATTAATAAACAACTGAAGAATTAAAAAATCAACTTGAATATGAAGGAAACATGATGCTCAACGACGACCAGTTAGAATTTCAATAGATAGACCGTATCGCAGTAACAAGATCAGTTTTTAAAATAATAAATTTCAGTTGGCTATTTTTATACCCTTTAGAATGAGGTTTACACTGGGAAGGGAGGAGTTTCTTAACATTTTAAATTTGCCGTGATGGGGGGTTAGGGAGTAAGATGCAAAATTTTAACAATGTTATATTTAAATCGCCTTGTTATATTTAATGTTATATTTAAAAGGTTAACAGCCTTGGTAGTGTAATGTTTGGCGTGCCGGACTTTCATCCAAGCGGCCCGGGATCGACTCCCGGCGCTGGCAGATCTGGTTAAGGTTTTCTGCAGTTTTCCTTAGCTGTAACACAAATGTGGGATTTGCGCTGTTCCATCTATAAGTCGGCTGCAGCCGCACATTGGGCTTACATAATAATAATAATCGCCCCCTCCCTCCCGCACAAGCTTATAGCTTCTGGGGCCTTGGTTTAGGTTATGGGTTGTAGTAATTATTATTATTAATGTCCCACTTGAAAAACCAGCACACTGTTAGGTCAATGTACTTAAACGACCTATGTCGTTAATGACCGGTCAATCTCGAAAATTGCATAGAAGCATATTTACTAAATATTTAATAAAATTCAACTAACACATAATTAATTCATTAATTGACTAACACTTGAGCCGCCTTAATTATGTATTAATTTTCACGCCGCAGATGAGGTTAGGTTACTTTTAGTTTAAATTTTTACGTTGTGAGACTGGACAGCCATTAACCACATTGGCCGGTTTCTACATTGACTGTAACATAAACAGTGCTATTAAATTAAAATGCAATATACTTTATTATTCTATATTGCATTTGAAAATAATCAAGTAAAAGTATTAGGTTAAGTTGGTTGGCTGTTGCAATTACGTATGCATCTTTTACGTATGCATTACCACGAACAGCTTGCTTTGTTATAAAAAATACACATTTGCATATTTTATTTTAAAATAAATATTATTTTTATTTAGTTTATTGTTTCTAGCCTTATTTTGTGGAACTCCATAATCATGAAATAAATAAAGATTATTAAAAGTTTCACAGTTTTATTAAAATACAACCTGACAATATTGTTTCAACAGCTATGCTGTCATTATCAAAGGTAATATAATTATAAACAAACACGTCGCTAAGGTAGATACAAAATAGTTAACTAGATAAAATAATAATAATAATCAGAATTAAATATCTAATACTTCCAGTAACGGAGAATTACTGAGCTCAAGTTGTTCATTCATTAAAGGTACTCTGAGTTTGTGTTTGTATATCTCAAAGGCTTCTAAAATGTCTAATTTGTGTTTGTTATTACAAAAATGTAGGAATTTAATATTATTTTGAGGAGTCATTGTGTGATTTTGTTCTAAAAGGTGTTTGACGTAATTCGATTTTTCAGGATGTTTATTTTTGTAATGACGTACGTGTTCTTTATATCTTATGTCAAAATTACCCCCACAAGAATGTATTCCTTTATTAGATAGTTTCTTGATCAATAGTAATATAGAATTAGTTAAAAGGTTAGAGTTAATTCAATTATTTAACCTTTGTATAAGTCAAGATTATTTCATTTTAATAACATAATTTATTTACAAAAGGATGGTTTACCTATGGGTAATTCTCTAAGTCCTCTATTAGCTAACATATTTATGGACAAGTTTGAAGATCGAATGTTTGAATTAAACCTCTCGAAACACATTATCTTCTGGTTTCGTTATGTTGATGACATTTTAACTTGTTTTGACAGTTCTTTTGAGGTTATCAATGAAGTTTTAATTCTTATAAACAGTATCCACCCTAATATAAAATTTACACTAGAAACAGAACAAAACAGGGCTATAAACTTTCTAGACTTAAATATCAAGATTAACGCAGACAATCTATTTGAATTTTCCATATACAGAAAACCAACACAAACAGACATAACAATACCAAATGAATCTTGTCACCATAATACACAGCAAATCATTACAATCCGAACATGATTGACACTTTAATTAAACAAAAAGATTATAGGTTAGCTATTAAAAGAATATATCCCATTGACAATCAAACAGAAGACGCAAATTACATATCTATACCATATTTTGGCAAAATATCAGAAAAAATTGCACATATACTAAGAAAAACCAACAATTATAAAATAACATTTAAAACCAACACTAACACTTTTTCATTTTTATTTAATGCTAAAGACAGAACACATGATATCATGAAATCGGGCATTTACCGTTAAAATTGTTCTTTTTGTAGTTCGGTATATATTGGGCAAACACTTCGAAATTTTGACATAAGATATAAAGAACACGTACGTCATTACAAAAATAAACATCCTGAAAAATCGAATTACGCCAAACACCTTTTAGAACAAAATCACACAATGACTCCTCAAAATAATATTAAATTCCTACATTTTTGTAATAACAAACGCAAATTAGACATTTTAGAAGCCTTTGAGATATACAAACACAAACTCAGGGTACCTTTAATGAATGAACAACTTGAGCTCAGTAATTCTCCGTTACTGGAAGTATTAGATATTTAATTATGATTATTATTATTATTTTATCTAGTTACCTATTTTGTATCTACCTTAGCGACGTGTTTGTTTATAATTATATTACCTTTGATAATGACAGCATAGCTGTCGAATCAATATTGTCAGGTTGTATTTTAATAAAACTGTGAAACTTTTAATAATCTTTATTTATTTCATTTTTATTTAGGTTTGTATTTTCAATAAACTTAATTAGTGTTAAATTATCCCCAAATAAAATGAAAGCTTTTAAACGGCTAGTGCATTTGGGCATTTATGTATTGTTGGTTGCATAAACATACAGTAAATGTAATGGTTTGATATGATTATTTTAAAATGCAATATAGGGGGTATATTGCATTTTAATTTAATAGCACTGAATATTATAAATTATATATTATTGACTAAACACCCACACATATTGGCCAATCGTATCATAGTTGGGGACGTTTGACCGGAATTATACATCTCAGAAAAAAATAAATAATTTTATCAAAACCAGGCAAAACTTTTGTAAAAATCATCAATATTCTGTAATAAATTATCAATATTTGAGTAATATATAAGCTATTTTAAATAAAGTGTAAAAGAAAGTCATTCATTAGAAACAAAAAGTGATTTTAATAAACGTTTTTTGTCTCACCTATCCGAAATAACCTCATTTAGATAGAAAGATATTTTTGTTGTATTTCATACCATATCTAAAAACTAAAATCAAAATATATTTCTGTTATTCTTTTCAATACAAATTCAGTTCAAGCCAAATAGAAAATTTTATTTATGCTTATGTGTATACAAAAACAATAATAATTTAAAGTCGAAAAATAATGAAAATAGTAATAATAATAACAGGCATACATAAACATAATTGAAATATAAAGTTTGTGAAATGTGAATGTGGGATGAGTTTTTAGCACAATAGAAGCAGCAGCGGATCCGTTCTTTGGAAAACTCGAGCTATATTTTCCGTGGAGGGCAATTTATTTTTCCAACCCCAGCGCTCTTATCTAAACAGCAGCGAAAATAATATCGCGCTGATAAAACTGGCTGTGGCATCGGTACAGTCGGGCGAGCAGATTAGTCATATGTAAAAATGTTATACTACTACGTTGTTTAGTTAGTTAAGCTTTTGGATTTTTCCCTTATTATTATTAATTTTTATTTCTTGTTTTTCATTTTTTGCCCTTTCACAAGACTCTTCTTATTATTAACTTTAAGGGTTATCTATGTATATTAACCTGTTGCTTAGCTTTTATTAGAGAAATTATAGACTAGAACACTACTTTCACTAAATTAAAAATAATTTTCTAATTTAGATTAAGCGGGCGTTGCGATAATCTTGGCATCTTAAAAATACTTCCCTATCAAGGAATTAATTTATTTGTTAATTCTTTTGTACAGGCTTTAATCCTATACCTTAATCTTTTATGTCAACAGAATTATTTGATGTTTTAGATAACATTACATGTTTAGTATTTCTTTGAATAATTGAAAAAAGTCATATAAACAAATGATGGGTATAAACAATAAAACAACATCATCGATGCTAGTGTTCCGTCTTTTTAAAAGGTCCATCAGTGTAAATGGGAATGAAAACATTATCTTATCGCCGTTCCTAAACGTTGACAAGAGCAGTTACTCTTCATCCGGAGTGTACCGAACGTTATATACGCCGCCCCCGGAGTGTGTTTTAAAAGTTGCCGCTATAAATTGTCCCGGAGCGATCCCCGGATCTCGCTCTTATCAGTCCCAGTGCCTCTTCTTACAACCCCTCTAACGTCTCCTCATCCCGGATATCTAGTTTACTTGCTTTTGTTTTGTTTTGGTCCGAATTACCCTAATTTTTAGACGTATGTAATAAGAAAAATGAAATATTGCATTTTATTGTACTTTAGGGTGCTCGTTCTGTTTCAGAAATAATTCATGTTTAACCCAGCAATAATTTAATCATTCCGGCTTTGTTTTTGTGATACATTCTGTAACACGATTTGTGTTTTCAGAAACTTTTCAGTACTGAATTATAGAAATTTATCTTTACATTGTTGTTTAGATAAAAAGTGTTTTTTTACTAATATTAATATTTTATATTAGATGTGATTCTTATGAAAGGCGTCTTAGTGCAATAAAAAGGTGTTGATATGTACTAATTTAATTGCGAAGGGCTGTACAGTGTACATGTAGAATATAAATTATAATTTTAAATATTTGTTATATTTTGAATATTTGTCCATGTTAGTTATTCTCCGAAATTACAAACATTTAATGTATATGAGTTTATTCTTTTATTATTCCTTATTTCGTCTAACTACTGTAACTCCATATGTGTATACAATGACAATAATTAGTGAAAGGTTAGTGAAAGTTATTATTTATTTACCTGACACATGTTTTAATAAAACATGTAACAATATAACATTATGAAGTAATATAAACATACCTGTCGGTTGTATGCAATTAATCAATTTGTGTGATCTTCAGTAACTGAGATCAATTTACTCGTTTATTATAGATACCTTGTGTATATGTCTGTGTATAAGAAAAACCAAGTAGTATTATACATAAATTGAAATATTTAATTCTCAATATTTGTCAAACATAGAAAACGACAGATTTTTTATTTACTTTTATATCTTTTTAATTTGTTATATGATATTTTATTGTACATATTTTTAATATGATGTAGGTATTTGATATAATATGAATGAAAGAAATAAAACAAAAAAAAACATTTTTCTTTGGCTTATTGTCTAGAAAAATATAAAAAAATAAACCTTAGTTCAACATAATAAATATGATGTTATACTATGAAATATTAAAAATTTAGAACATAAAGTTATAGCCATAAGGTTGCATATAAAACATTTAATAAAAAGTAATACACTACAATACAAACTACCACAAATTAATTATATAAGCAATTTAATCAAATAAGCAGTGGAAGCAATGCTTCCCTTAAGAGTTTATTAAAAATAAGAAACAATGTTAGTTTTTCACTCTTCAACACATGTTTTACATATTTTAATTGTAAAGTTAAACACTGACGAGCTATGTAATATTTATATAATCTATAATATATCCTAAATTAAAAATATTTTTTTGAAAATGCACTTTAAATTAAAAAATAATTAAATTTAAGAACGACTTGTTTATAATATATTAAAGGTGATGTAGGAAAATGAGTCGTTTTTATTATTAATAATTAAAAATATCAATTTGCAATTTCGGATAGTTTTTATTTAATAAATCATTCTTCAATTGAAATTACATTATAATAGTTAAATTGCAAAATATAACATTTTATTAATATAAATTTATAGGTATGTGAGAGAAAAGAATTTTTCTTTTGTAATCTACTTACACGTTTGTTGTTTATAAAGGTTATTTTATTTAAAAATCTTTTAATATTTTATGGTAGAATAAATCACGTGATAAACCACAGCAAAATAAACTGGGCTATCAACACTTTTAAACCCTACAAATCTCCAGGACCTGATGACATCCTCCCTGTGATGCTACAAGAAGGAAAGCAAGTCCTGATCCCAGTTCTGTGCAGCCTATTTCGAGCTAGTCTGGTCTTAGGCCATATTCCTCAAGTCTGGCAGCCTGTCAAAGTGGTCTTCGTACCAAAACCGCCCTTACGCCCAGCCTAAGGCGTTTAGACCAATAAGTCTATCATATCTTTCATTTTGAAAACTTTGGAAAAACTGGTAGAAAGGCATATAAGGAAGGGGCACTCATAGAGAAACCTCTGCATCAAAACCAACATGCCTATCTGCCAGGCAAAGCATGCGAAAGTGCTCTCCATACCCTGGTCAACAGGATAGAGCACAGTCTGGAAAACAAGGAAATTGCCTTAGGTGTTTTTCTAGACATACAAGGGGCCTTTGATAACACCTCCTTCGAATATATGATTCAAGCGGCTAAAAGGCATGGCATTGATGACACCACATGTAGGTGGATGACAAACATGCTGCAAAGCCAACGAGTACAAGCCACTATAGGTGGTGAAAAGATGGAAGTGTCGGTAACCAGGGGATGTCCACAAGGAGGGGTAGTATCCCCCTTACTTTGGGATCTGGTTATAAACCAACTCCTCAGCAATCTGAATAACGAAGGCTTATTTACTCTGGGTTATGCAGATGATATAGTCGTTCTCATAGAAGGAAAGTACGGCAATATAATCCCAGAAATAATGCAAAAGGTTCTGAATAAGGTAGAGGCATGGTGCAACAAGGAAAACCTTACGGTAAATCCTGCAAAAACCAACCTTATACCATTCACCAGGAAGAGAAATCAGGGAGGCATAAATCCTCCAAAACTCTTTGGAGAAATTCTACAAATCAAGGGGGAGGTCAAATACCTAGGTGTAATTCTAGATACCAAGTTGACCTGGAATCAACATCTGCAGAGAACTACCAATAAGGCTAAAACATCCGTAATGATGGTAAGAAGAGCCTTTGGAAACAAATGGGGATTTAAACCAAAAATGATCTATTGGCTATACACAACAGTGATAAGACCAATAATGACTTATGGTTCACTAGTATGGTGGTCAAAAGCAAATCAAAGACAAACAATAAACCAGCTCCTCAGTGTCCCAAGACTGGCTTCTCTCTGCATAACTGGAGCATTCAGAAGCACTCCAACAGCAGCACTAGAAGCTCTCTTGCAACTCCCTCCCTTAGATCTAATAATCAAAGGCGAGGCACGTATGGGAGCGCATCGCTTAAGCTGTATGGGCAATTGGAAAAGCACCCAACATATTTCGGGACACTCCAAAATAATAACCGTAGTGTCTGATCCAATGTTAGACATGGAAGCGGACCACATGTTAACAAAATACTCCTTTCATAAATCCTTCGAAGTACGGATAAACCGTGAAGAATGGCAGCAAGGAGAACCACCAGAACAGCAGAACAGCCTAGTATGGTACACGGACGGCTCACGCACAAGTAACGGAACCGGAGCTGGAATATATGGTAGCAAACCAAGATACAGTACCTCTGTATCTCTGGGTCAAACTACCACGATATTTCAAGCAGAAACATATGCAATTTTAGCAGCAATAGAAGAGAACATAAGAAGGGGTTACAAAAACAAAACCATTCTTATCATCTCTGACAGCCAAGCAACTTCGAAAGCACTGAACTCGTTCCAGATTAAGTCAAAGCTTGTCTAGAGTTGCCTTTGCAGCCTCCTAACACTGGCAAATTCCAACAAGGTAAAACTGGGAACTGGGTCACAGAGGCATAGAAGGAAATGGAAATGCAGATAAACTCGCAAAGCAGGGATCTGAAACACCATTCATAGGACCTGAACCCGTGGTTGGCATAACAAAGAAAACTGTGAGAGGAGCAGTGGAAAAATGGTTATTTACAAAACACTCAGACCACTGGAGACTCACCAAGACAAAGACATAGCAAAGCTATGATGGGTAACCATCCCCACAAGTTGACAAAAGCAGCCTTGCAGCTTAGCAAAATTCAAATCAGAACAGTGACAGGACTCTTAACGGACACTGGCACTTCAGAAAACATCTTCATAACATAGGGCTATATAGTGAAGACCCCATATGCAGATTATATGGCGAGGAAGAGGAGACTGCCTCCCACATAATATACGAATGCGAAGCCCTAGCACGCAGAAGATTTATCATCTTTGAAGGCATCAATCCTAATGAGATACAACCGCCAGCCAACCTAATCAACAAACTCCTAGATCTGGTAAAGGGGACGGATTTACTTGACAGGGACTAGCGACTGAAGGGGACACACAATAGGCCCAAGAGGCCGCAGCGCTAAAAAGGGCGTAAATAACCCTCCCGTAGACAAATCAATCAATCAATCAATGGTGGAATTAAACACACCATTTAATTCTTGTTAAATAAAAATAATTATAAATTCATTAAAAAATAACAACTTTGAATTAACGATGGAATAACAAGAATGAAGTGGTGTGTTTAATTCCACCACAAAATATTAAAACATTTTAAAATAATTTAACCTTTATAAACGACAAGCTTGTAAGTATATTACAAAAAAATATTTTCTCTCATATATATATATAAATTTATATTAATAAAATGTTACATTTTGCAGT
Organism: Agrypnus murinus; assembly: GCA_929113105.1. Lineage (NCBI taxonomy): Eukaryota > Metazoa > Arthropoda > Insecta > Coleoptera > Elateridae > Agrypnus > Agrypnus murinus. The sequence goes on from OV816030.1 coordinate 83,461,205, forward strand.
TTAACTATTATAATGCAATTTCAACTAAAGAAGGATTTATTATATAAAAAGTATCCGAAATGATCAATTGCCAGCAAATTGATATATTTAATTATTTACAATAAAAACGACTCATTAAGAATTTTCCTTCATTACTCATGTACGTTAAATATTTATAAAATATGAAGATCTAAATATAAATTGTTTGCTCAAAACGAAACATTTAGCGAATATTTCTAATCATTCTAAATTTTATGTTAAGTTTTATTAGTATCTAAAATGTTTCGCAAATATATACTTTTAAATATTAGTTTTCCAAATATGTATTAAAGATGCATGATATATAAAGATTCAAATATAAATTATTCAATTTAAAATAATAAAGATTTAATAAATATTTTTTAGATTAAAACATCATTTAATATTTAAAATACATTTAAAAATATTTATTAAATTTAGTATGCTATTGGGAAAGCTGCTATTACTTCAAATTCCTGTTTGATGTTGCAACTGTAGAGATGTTAGTGCTGATTTTAGAAGTTATTTTGTATTTGCTTGGTTTTCATAGTACACATCAATAATTTCTTCTGTTGTTTTACCAATACATATATTATGATATTGATTTGTAATTTGAGCCTTTCACTTGAATGTTAATGAAATTTATTATCTTCATAAACTAACTTACAATTTTTTTTACGTTTACGCTTAAGATGATTTGCATGAGCTGGTTGTTTAATGTATAATATTAAAATCTGTGTCAATAAAATAGTTAGTGATCAGTGTATTAAAAATCTATCAATCTGCTAGATTGAGTGTTTTATGGTCTGGTGGTGTTTACAGGATTCATTTCGAATACTTTATGTAAATATATGTCGGTTATGGTATATTCCAAAGTAATAGCAAGACGTATATTACCCTTGATGTAGAAGGCTCGTGTTAATTTACAATCATTTTTTGATGTGGATACTAGATGGCGTTAAAAACACAAAATCTTTTTCTTAAATAAAATATGTCGGTTATGGTATATTCCAAAGTAATAGCAAGACGTATATTACCCTTGATGTAGAAGGCTCGTGTTAATTTACAATCATTTTTTGATGTGGATACTAGATGGCGTTAAAAACACAAAATCTTTTTCTTAAATAAAACAACCATTGTAATGATAATAATTCTACTTGAAGGAATGTCATTGGGCATATTCAGCGAACTATAGCGTCACAGTTTAGAAACTCCCTGAACGGTTCATCAAACATCTTGAGGTCAAAGTAAAAAAAAACAATTAAAAAAAGTCTTGAGAGGTTTTGCTTAACCATTACGCCATTGATCAAGCACAGCTGGAAACAGAAAACGCCTTTGTTTAGAATTTTTGGTAGTTTTTCATTATTTAACCTATTTGCAGGTATATCTAATGATTTTATGGATAAGTTATCCAAAATGCGAATGCAGCTTGAGGTGAACTTTTTGAAGTTAATGCAACTTCGGAAAAAGAGACAATATATTATTTAAGGTTTATGTATTATATTATTTATAACCTAATTAATTTTGGCTAACAATTAATATATTTGCAATAGCCATCTATTCTGCTTTAGACTTCGTGTCTAAAAAGTCTGTAGAAAAGCGCCTAAATAGCGCCTTATAGTTCTTTTCATAAAAGAACCCGTTGATTTTGTAAAAATATCACTTTTGCATTTGTCGATTTGACAAGAAGTATACGAATATAAAAATATAGCATATTATAAGACTAGATTATCAATAGAGTGGATTTTTAATTATTAAAACATTCTCATAAATGTACAAAATATACATCGTTCATCATTGCTAATAAAACATGGTCAACTGTTATCTTTTTAGTTGTTACATATGACTGGTAGTCGGATTGGCCAATGTATAGTAAATTAAGGTAACCTGAAGTTTAATATTTGGTCAATGCTTCATTTTCAACCTGACCTGAATGACCTCGCTTAGACGTCTGTGCATCGAGAAAGGTAAGATTTTTAACAAAATTTTCTCCTTGGGAAATTTCTCACATAACCTCAATTTTTTTGCCACAAATGTTCGGGATTTTGTAGTCGAAAGTTTCTCTTATAATAATTGTTTTACCATATGGACCCACACATTCTCAATCAGATTGACTGTTGTCACGTTGTCATGTTGAAAAAGTGATTTTCTGGGTAATTGAGTTACAGAGGGAACCGTCACTCTAAAATATCTCTGTAATTCCTTTTTTGAACCTTTTCCCAGTCAAACATTTACTGAGAATCATCTACTTCTTTATGATGGTACAACGTTTCATCGTCCAAATCTAGAATTCCAAACGCAGACGTTATTTTGTGTGGATGGAAACATTTTCCGTCGTTAAATATAACCACATCCTACTATTTTATATCTTTAAGCAGCTATACAGTGTTAGTAAAATTTGGATTTGAGTTTGAATCCGCACGTGCAAACTACGGAAACAGCGATTAGCAATTTACCCGAGAAAGATAGATATGTATCATCCATTCTTGTCAAGCTTTATATGTGAGAATGACAATGTCAATTAGTTTTAAAAATTTTTATTCACAATCGATACATGTGTTCATTACTGACGTTTAAAAAGTTAGAAAGTAGTTTATTATACACCATAGTCAATAATAAGTTCTCTTGGTTAGTAATGAGTTCTCTTGGTTAGTAATATCCATTACTTACCTTTTGCTCGTTCTAAATATTCTCAACAGATGGCAGAAGTTTTCGTATCTATCTTTACTTTTAGCAGGTAACAAACAGTCAGTCACTGTTTTAGCAACTTCTCGCAATTCCGGTGGTGTGCAACTTACATCAGTTTCACTATCAGACATTTTAAATTGTGTAAATTGCAATTAAGAGCAATGTAATTAAATTTAATTTAGTAGTGACACGAATTTACTTTGACAATTGTTGCAGCAATTGTCATTTTATCGCCACCTGAATAAAAACGCTGATGTTGTGTCCTATATATCAAGTATAAGGTATCAATGTAAGAACATAATTATGTACGATTGTGAATAAAATAGTATACATACCTCGGCGGGAAGACATTACGCATCGAGCAATTGCAGCCCTTGGCGCTTCGCGCCTCGGGCAGCAACATTGCTCTCCGCGTAATGTTCTACTTCTCGCCTCGGTAAGTAATCTACTATTACCTAACAAAACTAAATCTCTATCTTTCTCAGATAGTCAGATGTATTGATTGCTATCCGGTGTTTTTTCTTTGCTCACACATGCAAAGTTTTGCCAACACTGTATATAAAATTCAGACCAAATAACAATCTCCTTGATTATCTTCTTCGGTTAATGAAATCTTTCTTGCTGCTGCACAATTTATCAACGCCGATTTTTGATTCTGCGGGAAGCAGTTCGAGATAATTCTGGAACGTTCGATGGCGTTTTAAAATGATTTTGTGGCATAAGTCTATAAAACGTGCCCGTTTTGTCAGATTCTGACCTATCAAGAATTACAAAATGATGCCTCATTTTGTAATTCTTGGTAGGTCAGAATCTGATTTTATTTTTAACATATGATGTTCTCCCCATCGTTTTTTGATCTTAAAAACACTGTATTTTTGGTATTATAACTTAATTCTGGTAATACCATAGACGATTGGATTTACTTGAATAAACCCAAGGTTAGGTTCATCCAGTGATACTTCATCAGCTACCAAGCTTTTGCAGCTTAAGATGATTACACCTCAACCTTTTTTTTTGCTTCTTTTTTGCAAACGAGTAATACAGCCAGGTGAGCCAAGATTGTAATTTAAGATGGTTGATTGTTTCCTCTATAGTCTATTATCGCCAATTTGTTAAAAATGTAATAATCGTTTAATTTCATTAAAAAAAGAGGTAGAAAGTAGGCAACCCAATTGACTTAATTGTGCATTTCAATAGGGACCGGTGTGCGGCGGTCTGTTTGGCGGTCAAAATTAATCAGTTTATTTATGAATTTTTAACACTTATTGTTGTTCTCCATTTATTGTTTCGTAAACGATACAGTCAAGATTCAACAACGACACTAAAAACAAGGCAATGTTACAACATGCAACGCGAGTTAACATTTATTCATATATACACATAAGAGAATTATGACCTACTTACAAATCTTACCACGTGCAAGATAACATTTCGCAGCTGAGCGCCCACATATGCTAGAGTGGAAGCAGCTGCACGATAAAGACCGCCAACACATGAACTTTATCTAAGTGCATTTTATGAATGCTAACGGAAGCAAAACGTTATCGCCACGTGTTCGCAACTGAAGGATTCTACGCCCACAGAAAGAGTATATAAACACCAGAGCTTTGTGGGACAGATCAGTTCAAGTTACGACGAACTCCAGGCTAGAAACTGCTATCCAGGGATAGTGTTTACCTGCCTTGAGCTACACTCACTCAGAAGCCATAGAAACAGGTATCGAGGAATACTGTTTACCTCGGCCTTCTGAGCATTATTACCAGTTCTAAATGTTTTGATACTCTATCATAGTGTTTAAGTAATTATGTAAGTGCATATTGTGTAAATTCACGACGAATAAACATCTATTGTACTTAACAGTAAACTGTGTATATTTTTGTAACTTGGACTCCGTCTTTCGCGTTTTTAAATAAAGTATTATTTTTCAAAAACACTTTACCACGTCAAGAAAAGTTAATTCGCGCGAATAAAAAAACTTATATTACTATTAACTGTTCACAGTTTCATTACAATCTAGTAGGTTCAAAATGTGTACATAAACTTTTTTTCTAAAAATAAAACCTAAATCAAAGTTATTATAGTCTCTACTTGCGCGCGCGTGCAAACCGGCATAGCTAGTAATATATCGTCACCTACAAGGACAATATTCGGAGGGAAAGCTTGCTGCTCAAACTTATATAAACTGTCCCTTGTCTCAAAACACACAACTCTACTCGTTCGTTCCTCCTCAGTGGCAGAAGTACTAGGAAACTCAAAAACGGCTTCCACAGTAGTCGGTGATTGTACACTCGTTTCTCGTTTTCAATATACAGGCTGTTCGCAGTTATTGGCGCACCATTGGTATCTCCGTTATTATTGGAGCTACGAAGTCGATTAATTAGAGAATTCGCTATATTTTTTCTACTGATTAACATGACAAAAACAAAAAACAATTGGACGTCGCGTTTTTGAATTGTTTTCAAAAGTATAATTTTTTAAATAGGAGACTATATACTTTTGTAGAAATGTATGGACAACGACATTATAATTCCAAAAGTTTATGTTCATTACCTCCTTAAGATGAAGAATAAGGAAGTTAGTTATGAGCCATTGTTTTGTTATTTCTTTTCTAATTCGTTTTTTTCGGTTTAATCTTGGTAGCAGCCGTTATAGGTAAAGAAAAAATAACAAAAGTTGTTGAACCCAAGCTGAAACGTTTATTATATAATAGTAAATAATGGTACAAAAGATATGTTAATGAATAATATAAAAGAATCTAAAATAATAGTGCCAGAATAATTAAATAGCAATCATTCTTTTATAATAAGTGCTCGAAAACTCCTCCTTCTTGCTCGATATCTATCAAGTGTTAATTGTAATTAACATTGCCAAAACACTAAAGTAAACAGTCTCGGTAGTTTAGTGTCTAGCATGCTATGTAAGAATGAGAGTCTCAGCGGCACGGGTTCGACTCCCGGTACCAGCAAATCTGGTTAAGATTTTTCTGCAGTTTTTCCTTATTGTAACAAATGTGGGATTTGGGCTATACCATCTGTAAGTGGGCTTCAGCCGCACGATGGGTCTGCGTAGTGATAATAATCACCCCCTCCCTCCCGCACAAGCTTTATAGCTTCTGGGGCATGATTACTGGTTAGTCAGGTAATTGGTTGTAGCAATTATTATTATTATTATTATAAATGCATACTCGTACGTTGTATAGGGCGGTTATTTTAAACCACAAGCACAGAAAGATGTTTATGTGACTGTCGAGACCGACTGTTTAACGTGTCCATCTGACAGCACGACAAAGTGTACCGAGGTTTTATCGAAGAGAAACAAATCCTGTCGGGGGTTCCGGAGATCGAACCCGTCTTGCTTTTTTTAATTTTTTCTCTTGTTTCGGATTTTTAATGTAATGTGGGTACAATGTGCGTACGTGAAATCTAAAATGCGATTTTCTCGAAAACTAGCAGGAAGCGACCACATGTCGATAAGAAAAATATGTTCTAAATCATTATAGCTACCCCCGATTACGAGGTTTCTAGTTTTTTTTGTTACACCCTGTATATCTTCGACCTCCCTGAAACGAGGCGTCGAAGGCTAGCCTGCGTCAATGACTTGACAATGCTTTGCCAACGTAAAGACAAAATACATCTCCGAATAAGTATTGGATCAACTCAAGACCAACTTCAAAAATAACAGTGTGCTGAAACGCCCTACAGCGAAAGTCTATCCATCATAAAAGCAAACGAAATACTTCATGTGAAATTTGATGGAAAAATACTGAAGCGCAACAGTATTCCAAAGTGCCTAGAAGTAACGCTTGATCGGTCATTAATGCTCAAACAACACCTTACAAACGCGGCTGCAAAACTGATGATCAGCATCTCTAGTTGTAGTATTGTGGTAGAGTATTGTGTATTGTGGATTATCTTGTACCATGGAATTCATCGCAATTCGCTGGATCGCAGTTCTCAATAACATCGATCCATCAGATATGCAAAGAATCGCATCGTCTGACAGACATAATAAAAAGGTCTTAGCCAATAATTAACTACCCATATACCAGCACTTTTCATACATTCCGAAACAACACCACCAACTTAAATCTAGACATCCACCAAGGTATGCTGAAGAAATGAATAATTTTAAAATAAATTACGAATGGTCTGCCTTATGGCTAGAATCAACAACAGACGATAACATAACACTGAATGACCCTTAGCAAGTTTTCGATGGATCTGTCCTACCTCGCAGAACATGAGCAAAAGTAAATCACAGCAAGTGCACAGATTTTCTGCATATTTCGGGCAGAGGAGAAAACCAACCAGCATTGTGATCGTGGAACTCCAAGTTGAAATTCAGGAGGGAATCGCCGAGAATCGATGCATCATATGAGACCCTTCACTAGCTGGTATTTCACGCGTGCGATCAGTTTATCGTGCGAACCAGTGATATCTCTATAAGTACATATATTATGTATTACTATATAAACATCTGATATTGGACTGACGATAATTTATTCTCGACGATTATCTCGCGAGCTCACGGCGAACGGCCGTCTCAGCCCCACACCTCCCCCACACTCATCCTCATGACTCATCACCCGCTCGAGAACGAGTCGTCATTTGTTTATTTTCCTTTTATAAAGAATATATATCGGCATTTGTTTCTTCTCAATTATTCCTTTGACTCTGTCAGTCGTGTCTTATGCTGTATTTTGTGATGTAGTGGGAGAATACCATGACGCAAAGTAGAACCAGACTAGCAGCCACATTGTAACGGAGTGTCCAAGTCGTGCATATCATGGGCACTTTTTTAAATGAACACCTAGTGCAATTGAATGGTTGTGACACTTAAATATAAATATATTATTCTGTTCGTGCTGTTATGTATTAAATTAATGAGTTCGTATTTCTACAAGCATGCATAACTATGTTGAATTATAAAGGTCTCACGGATAGTTTTAGACGTAAGTGAAAGTCATTCTGTCATGAGCGGTTGTGAAGAAAAGTTTGGTATTCAAAAAGTAGCTATGCCATGATAAATATAAGTACTGGCAAGATAAATTATTATAGAAACTTTTGTGGAAAATTGCATGGAGCATGGAACGCCACTGACCAAAAAGTAGTTTTTGTTGCAGGAATTAACATATATTGAACTGAAGAACTAAGGTGAGATGAAAAAAGAGAAGAAGAATATTTAGTTGCGTATGGATTTTCGGCTACTATGGATACCTTTGACTAACAAATGCAAATCTACATTCTGTACTATACTTTGACAGCGACCAATCGGCCTGAAAAAGTCGCCATGATCTGTCAAAGAATGACCCATTTATTTTCTTGGCATTTGAAAGAAAACGGTCATAAAGCATGGACAGAGATATTGGAAAAAATTTAAGAATGATAGTTTCCAGACATTTTTGATAAGGGCTTTTCAGGTGAATCCTCAAACTTGGTCACTCCTACTAGAAATATCCCCCAAATATAAATAGTCTGCTTTTGTTTATAATTAATTTTGTCACACTAACGTGTTTACAACACTATTTTAATTCCTCCAGCGTAAAATTGTATTCAAATGATATTTTGTAACATAAGTGACAATCCATTATAATAATTGTTCCATTTTCCCTCATAAAAGTAATTAAATATTAAATGAATAGAATTTAATAAAAGCATGAGTGATATTATCATGTCACTCATCACAAACACATAAATACCATCTAAAATATAATTTTTTTAAAAAATTGCATAGTCAGTTTAAAGTTCCATTAATTGTGATGCACATTTCTTTCAGTTTTTTTTCATAAAAAAGTTGGGGTGTGTATATTGAACATCAGCTAATATATACGGACAAGGCATTACTGAAAATCGCTGATTCATTGCCACTTATAAACCGTTAGTCGAAACCACAAGTTCCTGAAGCGGTAAACGTTAATTTAGCCGAAGGAAATCAATTTGTCGGAGTAAGTTAAACTCTATAAAATGACTGAACAGGATTTTACTAAATGTGTTCCTGGATTTTTTAAATCCTAATAATATATAATTTAGTTCTTAAAGTGTTATGATGTAGCTTTTTGCTTTTGCTCTATATTTCTAAAGGTGATCTAAGCCATTGTTGTTAAATTATTACCTGCCTAGTCACTTGGATTTAACTTTATACACCATCAGACACGCGTGCAGAGTTTAATGGCGTTTTATTTATCCATCAAGATAATTAAATAATGTGTATTTTTTATATTTTTAGAAGTATAGAATAATAAATGATATAAAATGTTTAGCGGTTTTATCTAATTCGACATCGGAGTGATAACAATTAGAAAGGAATGAAGTGAATTATTGTGTCTGGGCAGGATCGATTGAGAATTGGAGAAACTTCCAATTTCTTCCTATTGGAGTTAATTTACAATACAGCTATGTATTTTTAAAACAAATTTCAACAAGGAATTATTAATTAGTAATGTATACATAAATTAGATTAACTAATTACATCCGGTATAAAATAGTTATAATTATGTTGAACAGTTTTAACTGATATTGATTCAAAATAAAAGTAAATTAAATAAAATGAAACAATTATTAAACAATTAAAAAATAGGTAATAAATAATTTAACTGTGAAGCTGTTTAACAATAATTGTTTCTTTTTATTTCATAATTATGGAGTTTCACGAAGTAAGGCTCGTAAATAATGTCAGCTTAAGCATTGTCATCCTTGTTAAGTTGTCTTGTTTCGATAATTTAGAAAACTACATTATAGTGCATAAAACTAGATTTTTTTATCATCAAATCTATTCAAATGGTTATTTGTTAAAACGATGATAGTATCATATTGTAATATGATCAGATATTTATCAGAATTACCAAGTGATCAGCATTTTTTTGCTAAATTTAGAATTAATCGTAATAATGAAATATTCAGTGTGAAAATCAAAATCAATCGGATCTTACATAAAAAATAAAATTATAGCAAAAAAAAAATTATAGATCAGCTATCAGTAAATAAAAGAAGGCTATGATCTTAAGGTAAGAGGACAAGCTTATCCCACATTAAATGATCATTACAAGACGCGTACTGCGTCGCGACTACTTCTACTAACGTCTATATACGAAACATTAGAAGGAAATAGACTGAATTATTTGTATTTTTATAAAATTGCAAATGTAGCAAAGGGGAAATGTTTATTAGAAAAAAAAAACTAAATCAATTTTTTAGCTAAAAAGTTATATAATGGAGGAAACACGTTAAACTGAACAAATTTGTAATATTTATGTCAATAAATGGCATTAAAAACAAAACTTGGTTACTATATGTATTACAACATTTAATTTCTAGACTAACTACATTTAATTGAACCGCATCAAGTACTTCCATCTAATCTATAAACATATAGGTAACTACCCATCATTCTATTTTATGCAAATCTTGTTTAATTAAATAACAATATTAAGATTAAAGTAATAGCTGCATTGCCCATCTCATTTCCCCTCAGTTATTAGGCTAATGCACTGTCTTTGTTGTATATTGTCGAATTCTAAATGTGCATTTGACGTGTATTAAGGAATAACAATCGCCCATATAAGATGCACATACTGACGTCGCTCATTTCTCGTACTGAAATAGTTGGGCAACTAAGTTATGTTGATCGTATCTATTCGTGGCTGGTGTACGGGCGTCGAATGCTATCGGCTGCCGGTAGCAGTCGAGTACCCTTCTCTATTCGATTAGGTAACGCACGGTAGAATAAAAAAAGAGAAATTGATTCTTTATTACAGAAGTTTTTTGAGAAATAGAATAAGAATTACGTTAAGATAAATTCGTTTGAAGCGTGGTCGCGTCCTATGCTCTTAATGATTTATCTGATTTGAAACTGAAAAACAAATAATTCTAAATCAGTTCTTAAATATATATATATATATATATATATATTATAAATATAAATATCAGTATTATTATAAATTATTATTATTATTTTATTATTGCGATAAAAAAATTTAAATGAACGTTTTGAAGATATTCTGGTGTATGGTTAATTAGTAGGTACATTACGTAACGAGTGTGGAAAGTGGGATATTTCCTACGAATAGGAATGTTAAAGCGGATGTCCCACCAGTAGTAAATGAAAAAGTATTTTCAACTGTTTTGTACTCTATTTTTCCTACGACCACAAATAATTTTCAGAAATTAGCAAATTTGAACTACATTTAATTTTTAATTTCGTACAATTTTATTTCATTAAAACGCAAGAAAAATTTAATATAGTATTATAGCATTGATAAATCAATTTATTGTATTAACGCATCACATCAGTTTTTTTTATTAAATTTAAATTTTTTCCTTGCATTTTTTGTTTATTAGGATCACAATTCCTTGACCTGTTACTTGTAATAACCTTGGTCTTACATAAAGTGAGGTTATGTAAGAGTAAATTCAGGCAAACTATTGTGTTAATATTCTTTAAAATATACTTCAAAATTAGCATTTACTGAATATTAAAAAAACAACACCATCTTGATAAAAAAAGATGAATATATTTAGAAGAAAAGTTTGCAAAGCACAAGTAAGTATTTTCATAATACAGGATTCATGACAGTTTCAAGGACAACTTTCCGTATATGTGTTGTAAAACTTTCGCACGACGTATGAAAAGTGGCAGTTTCGTAGTCCCTAAATTGTGCGCAATAGGTTACTTTCGTAGGTGGTCGTAGGAAAAGAATTTTTTGTATATATCCATATACAATTAACGATTATATTTATTCTTATTTTGACTTTTGAGGATGGAAAAGTGCACACCTAAATAGTACATAACGCAGGTTCATAGTTACAGTAGGAAAGTGTGTAGTAACATAATGAACCACTTTTGGGACTTGAAACAAAATCACAATCGAACAGTCACAAATGTAAAAATAACATTTTATTGATTGATTATCTCTTTTTGAGTTATGGTATCGAATTTGTGAGTATGACATCTTTTTAATTATTTTTTGCGTACTTAACAGGTAGCAACTGCCTATTAGCTTAACAACGCGTTCCGAAGATACGTCTTTTCTGCCTAGGCCGGTAGCACTTCTTGCATTAATATTAAACTTATATGGGCATAGGCATAGTCTACCGTGTTCTATTAGACTGAAAATCCTAAGCGATGACGTACCAATAAGTCAAACCACTTATTTCATGTAGATTTTTGAAAGCGGCGATAGGTAAATGAACTTTACTGCGTCTTAACCAAATAACTTCAGAATAGTGGTCAAATTTAAACGGGATAGTATTTACATATTGTTCTTTATGTTATTTAGCAGTCATTTTAGTTTCATAGCTGTCTATAGCTGCTCTTATGCGGCATTTTGCCTACCTACGTACAGGTACAATCATAAAGCCATATCTGAGCTTTATTCTGATACTTCAGCTTGCTAGATCTCTAATTCACATTTTGATTTTAAGGTTATATATTTTAAGTCCGGAGTATGTCCGGTTATAGGAAATGTCCATTTGAGAGAGAACCAGACTTGATCGATGCATCGACATCGGCGACGATTGTCCAAAAATTCAAACATCGGCGACGATTGTCCAAAAATTCAAACATCGGCAAAATGTACTCCGATAGTGCCGCTATATTTTCTTTTTCGCAAAAACGACAGTCAAACATTATCTTATGAGAAGTAAAAATCAGTCTTTGCTGACAGCGTATTAAGTTTGACATAACTAGAATACACGAGGCATATTTTCCTGATAAAGTAAAAATGTTTAAACGAGAACTGCCGGTGTCAAATTTCACATGAAAACGACGACAAAACAATCCGCGTTTAAATTAAGTGTCCGATTAAGAATGACCTCTTTACTAAAAATGAGCTTTATGTACTGCCCGTGTCTGTGTACTGGAGAGTTCGTTTAAAAAAGGCTGTTTAGCATGCATTGGTTAGCAAAACGTTGGTTCCATGAAATCTATTCGCTTTCAAGAAGTGTCCTCTTACACGGAGTGCCCGTAATGGGTGACTTCACTGTTGGTGATAATATTTGATAATTGAAGGAGTGGCTACTTTAGAGATTTATTAAAATTACGTCCTTTTAAAGTATTAACTTCAGTTTCCTTATCGCTTTTTGATTTAAAGAAAAATACTTATCTTGCAGAAAAATGCTTAGTCTTCATTTTCCAAAAGCTTTGAGAGTTTGCTAAAAGAATGAACCCATATTTTAATTTCTAATAACATATGAATGCTATCGCTAAGCCATTAATATGAATTTTTGATTCACTAGCAAATATTTTTTTTTAGATTATTGTTTGGAATTTATTATAATTAGGGACTTTCTTTTAAAATGATAGAAATGAATATAGTGTAAAATGCGGGTTGCCTCTTTAAAGTGGACTATAGTCCTCAGTCAAAATCAAGACCATCAATGTACTGCAAAAAATGCAGAAGGAGGAAGAATGAGGTAAGTAGCAAAAATCTTGATGTTTCGCTATTCAACTTGTCGAACCTCAAAAAAAAAAGGAAAGTATCTTAGAACTGAAGCAATTGGAAACTGTATCAAAGACTTTAATGATCATGTGTACTGTGGTGGCCAAAAAAAGCTAGCATTAATCAGGTTAACGCTTTTTTTAAATTTTGTGTACCGTAAATAGGGGTTTAGTGTTAATTTAACTTTATTTATGTCAGAAACTTTTGGTAACAACTGACAAATATATTAAAAAACAATATGGCATAAGCATTTACAATAGCAAAAAAATTGGTGTTTCCATTTTTTGGCCGCCACTGTAGGGGAATAGGGGGAACAGTGTACTACAGTGTTACACTCAATATTTTTGGGATTACTTTATATTAAACATTGTTCATAATTTCATGTTAAAAGTACTTTGATGTTCACAAACTGTAGGTGCATTTTGGTTAATATTCACTGATGGGTTTTCAAGAAATTAAGGTATGTATATTTTTTAATATCAAAAGTAATTATTTCAAGTAAAATACAATTTACTTCAGGATTAAATTACTTAAAGTTAGATTATTAAAAATGTTTATAAGTAGTTTGTAAGCTTATTTACGTCGGAGAAGCACGAATTTAACCTCAAAACTGTTTGTGCCCTTATTAACTATTCGAGTATCGATTTTTGATGATTGGGGTACAGTGTCACAGTGGATAGTGGAGTTCGGTGTGACATTATTTATGTAACACTTGTGCCGACAGTGATCAGTCCAAGTTGTATCTAAGTGACAAAGATACATTATTCCATTCAAATTATATAGACGTTGGAAACTTTGTGGTAATACAAGAAAAGGCTACAATAAAACACAGAATTTTGTCAACTTATAAATTCGTACGTACAACGCAAGAATATAAGAATTTTAAGTTGTTTTATTAACATTAACCTGTACCCCACTATTAGGATACAGTGTTACACAGACCACCAAGCTGAATAAATCTTAATTTCTCTAAGTTGAAATAATCAAAGCAAGTTAAATGTAAAAGTTGAAACAAGATTCGAAACATTTAAACTAGGAAGAGAATAAATTTTAAAATTTTTATTTGGTTCTGAATTATATCAAAAAATAATTTTTTGTGTAACACTGTTCCCCCTCTTCCCCTACCTAACGATGCTTTCCCACTTCAGTATGATAACGCATCATCAAAACGTGGTGTTTTGTAACAACGACAGAAAACTCTGTATCGATTTTTGAATAACCTTCATCTTGTTCAGCCATCTGGTAGTCCAAAAATTTCTAAAATGGATATGTACGTAATTGAAAATCATGATGTTCCGATAAAATTTGATGGAGGCACTAATATGTCATCTAGTACACTTTTTCCTTTGAACTTTGCGTTCTACTGAAGAATATTTTGGAGGGCAGCATTAAAATATTAGAAGAATCTTTGTAAAAATTAAAGCTTTGTAAAAGAAGAAAACTGCTGAAGAATTGATATGTACTGGGCGTAATTACAACTGGTGTAAATATCAGAATAAAACCCAGCTAAGTTATTTTAGAACTCTTATGAATATGAGATGGGTTGGAAAGTTCAAACGATTAGGAATTTTTGGAGGAACAACGTATTTGTTTTTCTAGAATGCGTAGAAACAGTCCATAAATTTTCCAATTTTTAAAGAACGTACAATCCTGTGACATGAAGAAAGTTCACTTACAAGTTGATGGTTCATTCATAGACGTCCGCATGAAATGCTCTAAATAAAAATGACTGTTAATTTTAACCGCACTTTTAGTTTTGGTTCCCGCTCTAGCTTTAGTTCGTAGCGCTGTCCGCTCTTGCAGACTCCAGTAGCAAAGTGATGTAATACCTGATAAAAACCTGATAAAGGCCTGATAAAACGTTCTATGGACATGATGTAAAAAAGACGAATAAACGACATGAATATGTTATAGCCCCATGACGTCACTTTAAGCTACGAATGACGTGATTTATTCACTAATCAATGACTTATTTCTAACGTACAATTTACATGATTTATTATACACATACCAAAGTACATATACTGACCTAAAGTACAATAGTGATTATTTTTTAAACGATATTTGGAAATTCATTTAATAATTATTATGTCAAACTAAAAAGGCTGGCGGCAAAAAATTGCTTAACCTTAATTTATCGCCAAGACTTCGCCAAATGAAAAGTTATATGAAATTAATTAAAAATTAGACTTGTCTCAAAGATTAGCAGACAGACATCATCGTGAATAAAACCATAAACACAATTACCAACCTACCAACACCACTAATGTGTCATCCTAGCTGAGGAATTTAACAAAATATAAACTGATTGTGGGGCAAACTTCTTATCATTCCAAAATCCCATCGTCGATTTAATCAAAAAAACTTTCAAGATTTGGTTTATTTAAATTTCAAAAATAAAACTTAATGGAACGATTTGTAGCAAAATATAAATGAGGATCACGAATTACCACCTGTTATGAATATAAAAAGAATCTAATTAGGGACCTCTAACTAAACCCTAGACGGAAGTAATTATCTTGACTCCCCCTGCAAGCATTCTTTGACAGCCTTGAAGCATGAATATTTGCCCATTCTCATTTTGGTCTGGATGTTGAAGTTGTTTATACAGTACACAGTAGTAGGTACCTACATAAATCTACTTCCATATCAGAATTTTCATCTGTCAATTATTTATCTGCTATAAAATTTTGACAAGTAAAAAAATCCCATAACTGATGGTCAAAGATAATTGAAAAAAAACATATCGTACTATAAATAAAACTAATTTTTTAATAAAGATTTTGAAGTGTTGTTTTCACTATAAATAAAGGTGTACATAATGGTCACTATGATAGAGCCAATATTGTTCCATTCAATTACAGATATTGATTATTTGGTTTTTAATATATTACTTATTTATTATAGGTAAAATTATTTGCATTAATAGTGAAACTAACTAAAGAAATATCTACCACAAAAAACGGTTGTGACGATCTTTTATGATTTGGTGCTGAAACACCTATACCAATCAATGTATAAATTTAGAAAAATCAAATTCAAAGTTTAATTTTAATAGCAACTGGAGCATAACAATTTGAAAAGGTATTTTTATTGACCACTTGCATTAAAAAATTGCCTGCCATTTATCAAAGCGAACAATTAAGTATTAATAATTTTGTAGGTTACCTTTATTTAAAAATCTTTTAAATTAGTTTCTATAAATGCTAATAGTAGCCACATTACAATATACTTTTAAAGATCCAAGACATCTTAAGAAGAAACTATGCTAAAGCATTAAAAACATTTGGAACTAGTGCCTTATTCAAAGAACCTTATAAAAGCACTACCTACGACGTAACGTACTAATACAAGTAGCGTAAAACAAGAAGACAATATAATAACAAGGCAGATCGGATTTGAATCTTAGTGTGTTAAAAAGAAAGGAAAAAATCAAAAGAGAGAGCCAATGCGAGACATGAACATGAAAAAGGGGCCGACAATCGTTAAAGAGGCGGGGTCTCTTGATTTGTGGTCGCCATTTTGTCAAATAGTAGTGTTTTGTTAAAGGTCTTATCTGATTGGATAATCTCCCTCCTTGCAGCAGGATCAAGACAGAACTTGTTTTGTTCTTTGGAGATTTTAAAATTATAACTTCAAGGGACAAAATATTTTTTAACCTTACTTTTGTTTCTGTAAACGGATTTAAATATAAAAATTATTCTATTAGAAAAAAAATAAACAAATTCACTTTACAAAAATTAAAATTACTTCCATTACAAAAACAATGTTTAAATTTCCGTCAGAAAATGTATTTAGAAAAATTTTTAAACTTTCTGGCAAAACAATAAGAATCAAACAAGAAACTCCAGAAAACTCGATAAATATTTCAGAGTTCAGCTTTTTCCATCCTTGTTGCTCCACCCATTTCAGTGAAATCCCTCCCAGTTTAGGAAAGACTTCCAATAAACTACATAAACTGTACCGAATTGTATCGAAACGAACCGAGTGCGGTTGCCAAGGGAAACGGCCCAAACGGATGGTTGAAACATTTAGTGCTGGCGCGTTAGTGACCGTGTTGGTTTCGGCGTGGTATTCATTGATGCTCAAATCATGTTGACACCGTTGTTTAGATAAATAAATTGACATATTGTGCAGTGTTTCTTTTGTTTTTTTATATTTTTGAATTTGTATTTATTGGTAATATCTTGAAACTGTGATGGTATTAAGAAAAAGTGAAAGATTATAATGAGGTGTTTGATCGTGTGATTAAAGGTTTTCGGATTGTTTTATAGGTAAGTGCAGAAAACATGTGAAGCATGTTATTCTTTTATTTTATTTGATCGGTGTTTGTTTTAAATGCACGGCCTAGTATGATTTCTTATCGTTGTTAGGAATTAAAAGATACTTATGATGTAGGAGTGCGCATACTTTATCAGTTATCACTAATTTTATCAGTCATCACTTGGAGTTGACTGAAATCTGATTGGTTTTATAAAACCTGTATGGTTTTTTCAAATTAATCTTTTGTGGTAGCGAAAAATTCTTGCTCCAAGAAAATTAAAGGACCGCAATAAGTTTGGCGGCAATTTTCATAAAAAAAATTTAAGACTACAAAATCTAAAAGCAATTAGATTTGTTGCTGTTGGCCCATTCTTATTAGCAAATGCAAGATCCAAGAACGTGTAGTATGAAAGAATTTTTAAGTTCTGAATTTGATTGAATTAATATTGTACACAAAAAAAGTAGGAGTACTATTTTAAATAAAACAAAACGGCCGAGGTGTTTCCAAAGCTTTTCAAGAATGTAAAATGAATCTACAAATTAGTTCTTTTGAAAAAATTGATACATGAAAAATGGCTTTGGCGATCCAAACAAAACTAATCTATCGCTACAATTAACTCCTTTGCTCGTTTGTTTTCTGTGGTAGATCTCTTTTTCTATAGACTGATAGAGACTAAATGAATTTGTTGCAAAATTGTCCAAACACTTCAAAACCTCAAACTTTCAATCCTAGAGTTATTTTGCTGTAATTATTGATCTTTAGATGATTAGAACCCAACAAGTTGAAAAATTCTGAAAATTCTGATAGTGATTTTTATACACAAAAATATCAAAACCTAGACAATCTTAGCATTCATTATACAACCATGCCAAAAGGATAAAATCTAAATTAATGTTAATGTTTTGAGGTTAGAAAACGATTAATTAATCAAACAAACCATAAACAGAAATTTATTCTGCACCTACCAGGTTCATTGCAAATGTCCAAATTAAGTTTTGTAAAAATAACAATTGAAGAACTATTGGTTGGTGTTGGCCAATCCGTCGAACAGATCACTAAGAAGTTTTTATCTTTTGTTTTGTTGATTTCTCTTGTTGTCTCTTATTTAGATTAGATGTTAACAACCTGCGGCCTTATTATATTCACTTACTAAAGATTTTGATACAGGAAACCTTTTGAAAATTGCAATAGCAATTAAAAGTTTTTATAAAATAAAAAATATAGAGAAAGGAAAATGTATATGTTATCTTATCATCTTCTCTAGTTTATTTGTTTGATAAGCTTTCTGAACAATCTAATTTCCGCTTAAAATTCTTTAAACTAGAAAAAAAAACTGTTGTCAACTGTGAAATGCCAAGCTATAGCTATAGATAGCTTTTAGAAGGAAAACATGTTCAATTGTTTTTTCCGTACAAACATATATAAAACAGATATAGTTTTGATAAGCAAAGAGATGAACGTTTGGCAAGTTTAGAACATTTTGGCTAGTATTCGTTGTCCTGTCTATAAAAAACCATTGTGTCCAAAACTATTGTATTAATAATATGTGACACTTAATCTTAGTGTGCTGAGGGCAATTCAAAATAGAGTGGGCTAGCTAAACTCATAGCTAATCTAAGGCAGGTAGAGGCTAAACTAAACTAAACTTAGTAGTTTACAAGATAAAAAATATTTGTAAAAGAAAAGTCAGGTCAAAACAATCAACCACTGTACGCAAACCTTTTTATGCATAAGTGCAAAAGGCCAACATTTTATTCTTTATCATCAAATCAATAAATCTAGATTAATCAAGCCTTGGTCAATGGTCAATAAAGACAGTCTAATCAAAACTTGGTCAATCTATTGATCATCTTTGATAAAAACAACAAAGAGAAAACTATTTTTGGACCTCCACTAGAGCATAATACTCTAGGGAGTTTATTAACCCAAAAATGTTTTCAAGAAGATGATTTTCAATCTGAAAATCAGATAATGACGTAAATCATCCTCATACTTGAAAGTTGAGATAATGCCAAAGTATTTGTACAGTAATTTAATGAAATGGTTATTATTAACAAGTTATTCAATTACGCATCTGGATTTAGATTTCATCATTTCTATGAACAGCCATTTTATTAAATTATATAGGTACCAAAAGTAGTTAGGAAAATCCCAAAATGTGTCCACTTTTTGGATTTTAGGTTTCATTTTCAGCTTGTTTTAAAGAAAAAAAATCTATAGATTCTTATCAACGTTTAAGTGTATTCATATTTTATCAAATTGGTAATACATCCGACCAATTAAACATTAAACCCTTTTTTATCTAGTATCACGCGCTTGTGTTCTGGATGTGCAAATATTGATATGCTTAATTTAGAAGTAATATCAGAGACGTATAGTTTAAGATTTTTGCAAACAAAAAAACATTATTTTGATTCTTTGGTTTACAAAACAAAATTCTATGCTCCGAGAAATTTTACATACAATGAAGAATCTGCTTTTCTTGCATAAAATATAATATTTATTATGATTTCATATTTAAATTAGTAGTAGGTATTGTATATTTACAAACAATAGTACTTACTCTATCACTAATACCTTGAGGAACCCCTTTTCGGTATTGCTTGCAATAGATAGGATTTAATGTGTGTTTCTTATAAATTGTTTTTATTTTTCTGGGGAAATTTAGAAATAATCTTAATGCATTGGTTGGCTCTATAGGTTCTAAAATAAATATTTTTTCTTCTATTGATTAAGCGATCTTTTTGAGTAAATTTCCAACCATAAAAAATTCAAAATGATTTATCAATAAAACCACTAAATCACACGTGAAACCAACTCAAGTATAAATATAAATAAAAGATTTATCGCATGCTCAAGTTGATTTCTATAAAAAAATACTTCGTTATCGATAATCTATACGTCTACAAAGTGATAATTGATAAAGATTCTTTTCATTTTGATAACTATGTACAATTAATAAGTTGATAAATAATAAAGATTTTATGTTTAATTTACAGATAGCGCGTGCATTCGATCCGAGTTGGCGGCCAGCGACGGCGCTTTCACGGCCAGCAGGAATTGAACCCACCGCTGCTCTTCAACTGTTTTTAAACATATACACATACACTGCCCGGTTAACTTGAAGAAGACGATGAATGCCACCAAAGATTTGACTAGAATATTGTTTAGTACGAACTTAATTATTATAAACCAGTGACGAATAATAATAACAATAATAAAGTGAATATTTGACTGAAAAAACACATAAATTCAATTTATATATTTTTTTCGCGTGTTATGTGCTATTAATATAAATATTGGGACTTATGATTATGGAGATGACTAACGATTCCGCGGCGGTGGGACGGTGGTATGAGTCTCCGCGTACGGGTACATCTGCAAGTCCTGGACAAGGAGGACTTGAGGGTGGAAGTTCTGAGATAAATCCTAGTGTTGCTGAACACATGGGATTCTTTTTAGATCCTTCTGGTACCCAGAGAGCTGCGAGGTATTATCATCAAAGTATGCATTCACCCTACGGAAGTGTTGCTGGACATGGTAAGTCTTTTTATATCTTTAATACGTCTTAAATAAATGCAACTAGTCTGTAAATTCATTATGTATTTGGAAATAGTTGAGGATCTAGGATATCACCATGTGGTATCCCAAAAGTTCATGCGAGCACTTGTCCATACTTTAGATGTAGATATCCGTTTATTTAAATAAAAACTCAAAGAAATCAGTCAAGAATTAATTATTAATTAGTTTAAATTGTTTTACACTGGAGAAAATCAATCAATATCCGCTTAAATGTGAAATAGATTAAGACATATAAAATTTCGGGAATTACAAAGTCACAACTTATAAAACAAGCTATAAATCTTAAACTAATAATATACTTATAATATTAAATATTAATGTAAATTTAATTCAAAATAATTATATTAATATTTAATATTAATAAGCCTGAATATGTCTAAAAGTTTAAAATACATAATATAGTAAAATTGTTCTAAACTAATTTAAACAATTATGATGCAATTAGTTTAAAACTTTATTTAAATTAATGTTGAACTCCAACTTTCACGTCTCTTCATTTAAAGAACTTAAAGGCGCTCGGACAATTCCGACGGCTTAAAAATGCAATTTCAGACGCTTCAATAAACAATTTTACAAATCAATGCTAAAAATTGATACATATTTTTTTCTTATATAAATATCTCTCTTTCTCTGTAATTCAAACAAATTATTATTAATAAATTAAGAAAACTTGTTTTTTAAATGAAATAAATATAATCTAAATAATGGATAAATATATAAAAAGCTTTCCCGTTTCTAATTTATTTCAAAATAATTTTCTTTAAATTAATAAATGATGATGCAAGAAAATATAGACATATTGTCTAACAAGTATAGATGTACTCATTTTAGATTTTAAATAAAATTTTTAAGCCTTTTTCCTAAGAAAGTTCAGATGCATCAAGTTGATAAAAAACAAAATTGATAAGACCACTTTAGTTAAATATTTTTTCGATGGTGATAAATAAAGGCGCATCATCCCGTTTTATCTTAAATGTCATAAAAAATTAATATAAAACTTAATAAAATATTTATGAATATAATATTAAATAAATTTGAATAGTAGAGGGTCCAAGATATCATCTTGTGGTACTCCAAAGCATGAATACTATGCTATACTAATTAATATACAATAATATTTTCACTAGAAATAAAATTAATAATATTGATATATTTCTGATCAAGAGAGACCAAACCTTTTGCAAACTATTAAATATTTATCGGCATAATAAACATAAATAATATTTATTGCACAAATTAATCTTTTGATTCTATTTTGAAATAGATTTTGATTTTATCAATTTCATTATTTTGAACTAGATCAATCAGTGGCCAATTTAAACAAATATATAAGACACACATATATTTCAAACTAAAGGCTCATTTTTGACCTTTTGGGATTAAATTTTTTTCAAGTTGAAACCGCTTTTTCGTAAGTATGTACACGTAGGTCTTACATAACCTGATAAAATTATCTCACATGATAAAAGACGTAAATTAAATAAATTTGGAAAGTATTCAATTATTTGTTAATCGATCAAGATTAGATTAAAATTTCATGTTTACTCAGATTTTTGTATAAATAATATCTACTTGATTATTTAGTTTGTAAACCCTAAAAGAACTTTTTTTAAGAATTTAAAAATAAAATTAAAAAAGCTTAGGAAAACCGAAAATAACCCGCTGTTAATTACAACAAATATTTAGATATAAATTATTCTGCGAAGAATGTTAATTACTTAGTAAATTTCTGGAATGTGAATGAAATCAGTGTTAAAGTGCAAAATATTTTAAGCATTAATTTTTTGGAAATTAGGTTTAAAAATGACAATAGAATGAGGCAACTTAACCTCACATTTTGATGATTAAATTGTTAAAAAAAGTTTATTATTCGATTAATTGCGTCGTTTAAAATTATCTTGTTATGTGCACAATTGTACCATTTTTCATATGGGGCACTAGATTAATGTTTTTGGAGTATTGTACATGCAGATCTATTAGCTGCAAATTATTATTAGTTGCGCTGTATTTGGGCGCCAAAAATATGATAAATTAAAGGAAGAACATAGCACAACTTGAATGCATTTTTCTCTATTTCCTAAGGCTTATAAGAATCCACAGACTTAACAATAGACCTATGAACCTTAGGCCTTTGACAAGTAGCTTATTTTACAGTTGGTTTAAGTAATGAGATTGGTACCTTTAACAGAAATATCAAGTCAAAGTTTGTCAAGGCAGTTCGCTGTATTTTTAAGCTTTTTAGTCGGAAAAAATACAATATCAAAAATTATTGCTGGCCAAAGAACATCTATATATAAACCTACAGTACTATCAATCTCAAGCCTATGATTGAAAAATATATTTCAAGTTTAACTTAGCCTATGGTAATCTTAAACATATTTGAATAAAAACTATTTATATTAAGGTTAGGGCAGTTAAAATTAACTTATGGTGGGTCTGATTAGATTGTTAAGCGTGGGTTACCGAAAAAGAAAATCTCATTATGAGTCCCTTTCATATTTAACTCCAACTGCATTGCTTATTGTACCCATTATATCTTAAATTACTGAAAGGTTTTTTTACAATTTCTCAAGAGATTGCACATTTCTGACATTTGATGTACAATTTTGAAAAGACGAAAAGACTTACACTTAAAGAATTATAAAACGGCTTTATTCCATTCTCCATCAACCTCATTTATCAGTCTGTATTAGTATATAAAAATACTAGCTCAAAAATAATCTGAATATTAAAGTCCGTCAGTTTTAGATGTTTCCAAGAAGATGGGATTGAGAAAGATTTAATGTCGTCACAATAGATCTCTGACTTACAGTCGACTTGATAAAGAATGCAGAAAGATAGATATAGACTATGAAAGGAATAGCACTGTTAAGTGAATTTCATTTGTACAATAGTAATTATGATTCCTTTGAGAATTGAGTCTGTTGACCAACAGGATTGATTTCTAAGTTTCATGGTCAATTCGGTTTATTGATTTGACTGATAATTGTCATTTGTACTACTGTAGAAGTGATATAATTGAAACTTTATTTAAAGTAGGCGCGATTTAGAAACAATAATTGTTAAGAACGTCCTTCGTTAAATAGCCAACTAGGAAATATGCACTTTTAATTATTAGAATAATCTTTATAGTATTTCTGCGTATTATTAATTAATAATTAAGCAAATTACAACATTCTTTGCATTCGGAGACCAACATGTCTGCATTGAGCAGTCTGACCGTACTTTTCCGAAGAAATCTCTTCTTTTAGTAAATATTAAATCATATCGAAACATTTAAGAATCATCTGGAAAATTGTAGGGGTAGTCTTTAAATTTTGCTGAAATCACATTGTCTGAGGTTACACGTTTGCAAGATTGTAATGACTCCAAAGGGTTCTCAATGTAATATAATTTGCACATCACAATCTTCTAGTAGTAATTTGACTATAATTGTCAGATTTGTTTATGCAGAGAGAGTAGCTCTGAAATTATATACTCATGACCATGCTGCTGAGGTGAAAATCTGGGCCATTTCAGTGTTACAAGTTGCATTCGCTGATAAAAAATGTGACTAAAGTATATCCATTAATACAAGAAATGAGTCATCACGAATCACGTACTGAAGATGGGTAAAGCTACCCGGGATCACGTGGATACTATTCACTGCGAGCGTGTCATGCAAAGGTAGTGCAACATTCAGTTGCGTCCCAACTTTCTTTTATGCAATTTTATGAAGAGTAACTATCCTAAGCACGAGTACAGATGATTGCGATGCGCCACTGATTGTGGTAATAGACGCCAGATGAACCTGTTTTCTATTTGTATTGTTTTCTCAGGTGGATATGAATGGGTTATTAAGCGGGTTACTCATTTCTACTATTATTGGTCAGACTTTAGTCGAATCGAGCAAAAAGCGCTCAAGATCTATCTATCTATCAATAATGAAGATACAGAAAAATGTAAACTCGTCAACATCATATTCTTTGTCCTTCACTAGTCACTTATCAAGTTTTTTCAAGTACAGTAGAAACTGCCTAAAGTGACCACCTTTCGGACTGACCCAAAATGGTCAATTTAAGCAAGTTGTCGCTTTGTAAAAGTGTGAATTCTTTATACACTACAATTTGCTCAAAACAGCCCACACTCGCCAGCATTAAAAATATCCTCTGATATAAAGCCCTTTGCAAACTCTGTAAAACGAATTTTGAAAATCACTTACTGGGAAATGTTTCGTTTCTTAAATGATTCGAGCCAACCCGACGATGCTTTAAAATTAGGCAAATTTGACTGCTGAGCAAATTTTAATGCTACTTCTTGTAACATTAGTCCAGAAAGTCTTGCATTTAGACTGCGCATTTTTAATAACCAATTTACAGTTAATTGATTAATGATTAATTTTACTGTTGTTTTGCTAATACCAAAATGTTCCGCTGTTTTTCTTTCACTGTGGTTTTCTAAAAACTCTAACACCTTTTGTTTTTCTTTCAAATTTAGTTCTTTTTAAACGTTTTGTTAAGTCATCTTGATCGCACTAATTAACACAATGGTTTCAATCAACAGAAACAAGACTGATTTTATAAAACAATTTTAAAACTATCCAAGGGTTACTAATGTGAAAGTTTGCAGGTAATGAATTTCTCAGAAGCAAAAATAAAGTCTTAAAACTTGGAAATACCTGAACCCAACTGGTCACTATTAAGGGATTATGATGCATTCTTAGAAACTCTTTGAATGCAATTTACATGTACATGCCTACTTAAACTTTTAGAAGATTAGTTATAACTGTTATAAGTAATCCCTTGGCTAATGGTCACATTACACAAACATTTTTAAACAAATATTTGAGGTAAATGTGGTCATGGTCACAAAAGAGAAGTGGTCAGTTTATACAGTATAAATTACATTAAAATAATGGGATTTTTGCAGGGACTGAAAAAAAGTGGTCAATATGAACCAGAGGGTCAGTTTAAACAGGTGTTCAGATTTACAGGTTTTACTGTATTTTTGTTTGTGGATGGATTTTCGTTCTGTCGATTGCATCGATTTCAGGATTTCAAATGGAACAATTAGCCTCAATGAGATTGAAAAGGCAACGTTAGAGAGCAGAAAAATCGCCTTTGATTGGCCTGGAGAATGGGAATATCCATGAGTCGTGTACGAATTACCATTTAGTTATATTAAAATCGGTATATTTCGGAAAAAGTTAACGCAGCTCCATTTTGATGCCAGAAGGTAGTTGTTGATACAAGACGTCTTACATAGAAATGTATATGTGTATTTTGGCCAGTTCGGTTCAAGCAACTCCTTGTAGGTGAAGCTCGAAAAGCATTCCGCAATCCATAACGAGCCCTAATCGATTTTCTCTATCTACTTGTGGTTTAACTAGGAGAACCTTAGAACGTCATCAAAAAATCTAGGTGTCATTATATCACATATAGTACAGGGGTTTTGTCCAAAAATGACAACTCCAAGAGTAACCGTCTATGAGTTATCAACCTATCCACTTCTGAGTACCAGTATTCAACCGAAACGCCTCTAATAAGGCCTCGCCACTGCTACGTCCAATATCATGGCTTGTTGGGTACGGTAACCCATCCCAAGTATCCCGATAGTTAATCAAACCCAAAATTATCCACAGTTGACTTTTTAAAAGTTGAGTCGAGATGTGTTGGGTGTCGAATAAAATCAGTTGGTCGATTGAATTTGGCTCAATGGTCGTACATTGTAGACCTCCGGTATAAAAACTAAGAAACCACGTCACAAATAAACGAAGCAGGCCTTTGTCATAACTTAAGGAAATCTTAGACTTCATTTCACTATTTTATGATTATGGAGTTTCACGAAGTAAGGCTGAAGACAGTAAATTGCCTTCAATACCAATCTTTATATTGAATAAACTTAAATTGTTCAAAATATTTATTCAAACATTTTCTTGCAACATTTAAATACCAAACCGGCTGTATTTTTACTCATAATTACATTTAATTAATTAACGTCAATTTTTAACTTTTTAATAATTATTTACAAACCTGCAGAATTGTTAATAGGTATTAATTTTACCAAAAAATTCTAGCAGTTAATTAGAAATTCAGTTATTAAAAAGAGATTATCATTACTTAAAAGAAATTAGTAAGAACTATCTGACTACTGTAGTATTAATTGAGCAAATAATAATTAGTTTATTTATTATTTAAGCCTAGTTATTTAAGATTTAAAAGTTGCAATGTTTATGAAAAGAAAGAGTTCAAGAGAAGAATAAATTTAAATTATTATTACGAAAATTTAAATTTGTTATTTTAATTTCACGTCAGTGGATATAATTTAATGGGTTAAAGGTTAAGAAGCTGTAGCATATTTTTCAGAATCGTTTGAATATTAATTTTCTTTTATTCTTTGTAGATTTGTGCGAAACGGTTCAAGGTATGTAAAACATAAAACGGTACTGATAACAATAGAACAATCATTTTCCTTAACACAATTTTTCTCACTTTTGATTAATCCGCTTAGAATTTCCAACCGCAACAGAAAAATGTGGTGGTGCACCATCCTGTAGGAACTTAATTTATTTAAAGTTAGAACCAACATCATTATTGAACAAAAACGGAAAAGTAGTCGTCTTCATTTTGTTATTGGTAATAATTTATTACTGCCATAATCAATTATTGTTGGTAGTAGTGAATATAATACACAAATTAAAACTTTCACGTTCGCGCTTTTATATCCCCATTAATATTCATATCGTTAAAGAGAAGGGAAGACATAATTACGAATAAATTCCTGGGCAACAACATTTGCTTTAAGAGATTTTCTATAAACATAAGCATAAACCTGTCTTGTTACGAACAAATTAGAGACCGCATTAATTCAACCAAACTGTCCAAATATTCGGAATACCTCTAGTAATTATTCTAAGAATGGGACAATACCTAACTTTATATAAGTTTTACCGAGTTAATAAATGACATGTACAAAGACATAAACAATGTCGCCCGCGGTCGTCATTGATTTTCCCCCGGAGTTTAATGTTTTCGTGGAAGAACGGACGTGTACCGATAGAGTGCGAGTGCATACGTGCCCCTTTGGCAACGTGAGCCACTGTCGGTTCCCCGAATTATAAGCCTGTGATATTCCGCCCGCACTCGACCTGAATTTAAATCAAACGGACAGCATTGACCTGCAGCGTCACTGGAGAATGTTGCTTCATCATATCTTGTGTATCATATTTTATTTGGTTGGTACTTGGCATGTAGTGTACCTCTCTTTTGTTTATTTGTTATTATTAACATTAATATTGATAGTCTAAGTTGTTAATGCTAATAGCAAAACAAAGACGGAGATAGGTCCATACCAAAAAAAAAACACCCATCCATGGATAGATACCTTAACAGCTAGAGAAGAAAAAAAAATCTTTATTATAGCATTTTTAGTTTCCAGTTCAAGAGACAAAACCGTTCTTCTTCCTTCGCTTCGTGTTTTAAGTTTTAGCTAAAACTGGACAAGTGAGAATTCAAATTATGTGGTCAACTCTTCTCTCTGTCGTTTTATTTATTGCTTTTTTTAAATTAAGCGGTTGTATAGTGATAAAATTAGAATTAAACTAACATGTAAAACACTAACATTTAATAAACATGTCTAGATAAAACAAATACTATTTTTCTTCAAAAGACTACCGTTTTTATATGTATGTACCATAAAATTGAATCTGGTTGTTCCTATTTTTATATCGAAGATGACTATAAAAAGGTTAACTACTCTCTCCGTGAACTTTTCAATTTTTTTTCTTACTAGGTTTAAATCGAATAGATGAGATCGACATTCAAAGAAGTTTAAGTAGGTAAAATCTTCAAAAGAAGAATTGCGTAAAGAAGAAAGTGCAGACAATTTTGATGACCAGTTAGAAATTATTCATGCATCCAGAATTGGTATACTAATACATTCCAACATTTAAATAAATCAGTAGAAGCGATCAATACATTTTCAAACTGAAATTTTATTTTCTGTTCTTCATGAACTTCATAGCCATCAGTATCAGTATCAGTTAATAGCTGTATAGCGGTTAAGCATAATTAAACGCTATCTATAATGAAGATTTTCAACAGTGTTACATTTGGGCCAGATTATAATTCATTTGGCCAAATTAACCAAACGGATAAAACTCTACGAACACTAAAATCTGTCTTATTTATTCTGTAGGACAAAGGACATCGACTGCGAGTGAGATAATACTTACAGTTGGATATCCTACTAAATGAATACCTTAGAATAGAACCTGATTCGGTCATCTATCGCAGAACAGATTGCTTAGTGTACCTTAGATGCCCCATGAGTCACACAGATTCATTTGGCTTGGCTTTACAACTTCATCAGTTTGGTTTTCTTGTCCAAAAAATTCTTGGCAGTTATTGAAAAGGATCTACATTTAGTTAAATGGAAATTACACTCTATATTTAGGTTATCATACAGAATCTCGAGATGTAGGCTTATAGTGGCAATAGACTAAAATGGAGGCAAGAGTTTGCACAGGTTTGAATGGAAAAAAAACTCTATGGGTCTCCCAAAAAAAATTTTCCCCATTTTATATACGAAGGCTTAGCTTATTATGCAGGAAATAAAATTGATCTTTGTGTTATGTCTGTTTACATACTCAGTTCATGTTGCATGTTGTAACTGCAGTGTAAATAAAAATAAGCGTGATAAGTGGATTTTTCAACTTCAATATATTTTAAATGGCTAAAGTGTAAATCAAAGCCCGGTAGATCCGCTAACTTCATTGCATTGCACTTTGCCGGCGTTTGATATTTGGTATCTCAGTCGGTCTGGTTCTAAGTTTGGATGCGGGCTCAGAACTATATCCCGGCTGCTACCCCGAGATCGCTGTCTAAGTGGCGACTGTGTCTCCATGCGCTTCTTCCTAGTCGCGTTGCACTGTGGATTGGATCTCGCGAGGGCAACCTTGCGATGGACCAGTAGTTTGAGTCACGTCAATGCATTAAGATCTATATGTATGACCGATCTCAGGATGGCTATTCCAGTGGATCACATTATAAGGGCATATATAGCCATGACATAAATAAAGATTAATAAAAAGTTTCACAGTATTTATTAAATACATAAATACTGTGAAACTTTTTATTAATCTTTATTTATTTCATGATTATGGACTTCCACAAAGTAAGGCTAGAAACAATAAACAAGAATATATAGCCTCTCAAGGCTATGACAACCCCACCTCCTAGTTGGTATTGACCGGGTTTCTACGTTTAGGTAGAGTCGGACGAGGATCTGTCGGGGCTCAGCAAGCCTTAATGGCTAAATTCTGGAATATCCTAGGCAAACCACACCAAGTCCAAGTCCCAGCTACACTTGAGGTTGGACCAGTTCGGGCAGTAAAAGTCTAGGGCTAGTGATGGGACTCCCTCGGAGACAGACCCCGACGGGTGAGCAAGTTAATAGTTCCGGTTAACAAGTTAACTAGCCTGGAGAGCTAGTAGAGGGTGTATAGGCAACCTCGCTCTCACCAGTGAGCTACTAGTAGCACTTGCAAATGTAACTGCTGCGATAATTGAGTGTAACTCAATTCGTTGTTGGACCAAACCAATCTTACCATAACATAACCTTATTTTTAACCTACTCGAATCTGATTAAATCCTTTACATA
Organism: Agrypnus murinus; assembly: GCA_929113105.1. Lineage (NCBI taxonomy): Eukaryota > Metazoa > Arthropoda > Insecta > Coleoptera > Elateridae > Agrypnus > Agrypnus murinus. Next base: position 83,491,810 of record OV816030.1, read on the forward strand.
TCCTTTAATACAGAATTACTTCTAAACACTCCATTTTAGAAAGAGTTCCTACAACTTGACACCCGGGTTCCAGTCGACATCACGTTTTAAAAATTTTATAGGACCTTTCGAAGTGATACTCTTTGCTGTTTCTTAGTAGTATCCTGTAGTTCCTAGTGGTTTTGGTGTCTGCATCGCCGATGAGCTTGACGATTTTTTGGTTTAATATCAGATTGAGGGAAGTCTTGTAAATCTGTTTGTTTTTTTTTCAGTAATGCACTTGGTGATTATGACTTTAATAGAATTCACTTACTTAGAACTGTTTACAAAATAATGAGCCCTTAGGAGTACACATATCTCGGCACAGGGCGCAGGTCTACGGAGTCAAACTAGCTAGACTGGGCTAGTTCTAATCTTAGTCTTAGTCAAAAAGCTTTTATCTTTTACTCTAATAAAATATTGCTCTAAAATACCATACATAACCTACAACAAATATCTAAAATCCTCTATTGTAACATATATGCAATCTGGGTGTGATGATCACTGGGTCATGTTGACCCGGAATGACCTGGGGTGGTTTCTTGCGAGATGACCATTTTAAAATATCCGTTGAAAAGGGTTTTAAGTGTTGACGAATAGGTATCTTGTTCCAATTTTCTCATACAGTTATTCAGCTTTTACGATACGTTGAAATAAAGTTTGTATATCTTTTTTGTAAAATATTTAGTACGTATATCGTATTTTATCAGAATATCAATTCACATTTATGACTGCTTAAAGTACAATCCACAGCGTATTAAACAAATTTCAATTCGGTCCAAATATGCAGGTATCTAATCTACCCGAACTGTTAGGAGTCACTTCCTCGAAAAGTCCAATCTGTCGAAAAACCTCAATGGCCATGAATAATTAAATTGTTTATTGTTTCTAGCTCTATATGGTGAAACTCCATAATCATGAAATCAATAAAACAGATTAGTAAAAATCTAAAAACCTAATTACGCCAAACATCTTTTAGAACAGAATCGTACAATGACTCCCCAAAATAACACTAAATTCTTACGATTGGTTAGCACTTAATCGTATACAAACCTGATTAGCCCAGGAATTCTGTGCTGGAATCGTAAAGTCAATATTTGATTAATAATTCCATCTCGATTTAAGATTTAAGTACACTGCGATCTTACCATTTCAATTTCTTATTCTTGTTCAAGCAGTCTAAACCAGCGATTTTTAACCTGTGGTCCGCGGACTCCCGGGGGGTCCGTAATTGCCTCCTATGTGGTCCGCGAAAACTGTAATTATTATAGTGTTAGATTATTTAAAATAATATATTCAAAGAGAAGATTGTGATAAACATTCTGTCTTGACGTTGTCAAAATCTACAAAAGTTTAAAGTCGGCGGTTTTATCAAATTCACAAATCGCAAATTATCAAGAAAATTGGAGAGCCTCACGCGCTTGATGATTTGCCTAAATAGTCCTGGTAAAGGCAAATGTTACGAAGCGGTTAAAGTAAGCACAGTAGCGTGCTAGTACGTACAATATCTAAAAAAGGCGTTAGCGTAGGTATTGTACAAAAGAGAGAAATAACATAAGGACTTACAAGAGGCAAAAAATTCCGAAGAGAAGTGAGGAGCAACAAATACGGTCGAGCAAACTATGTGGAAAGTACGTCACCAGAGCCTTAATTCTACAATGCAGTTGTGGGAAACGATATACATGATCCTGTAAGAACAATTAAAATAGATGAATTCGGAAATAGAATTATGGTATGACAGGTCATACGTCTTGTAGCGTTAAAAGTTTAACAATTTTTACAACTGGTACAATTGGAGACGATGTCTACAGGAAAGAATGAATACAAAAACGTTTAAACTACCCCTACTTTATATCATAAATACGTTTCACTATTATTTTGGGCAGATTTAGCAGCTGCCCACAACCTGGTACGGCGCTGAAAATTTTGATTTCTAAAAATGTCGATTTTGTGAAAAAACAGGACAATCCACCAAATAACTGTTCTAAGCTTTGTCCCATTGAGTGCTGCTGGGCTACTATAAAAATAAATTTGGAAAATGGTGAAGTAATTTCAAAATGAAATAAGTGAAAAATTTGAATAAATAATAAATTGAATAAAAAAATAAAATTTGTTTCGATAATTTAGTGTCCGTTTAGTAAAATGAGTTGCCCTTAAAACTATTTTTTGAGCTTAAAACTATAGCAATCTCAAGGAAATTAAAAGCAATCATAAATATAAAATGTAGTCTACTATCTGAAATTACTTCCTATTTGCGTATTGACAAATTGGTTTGTTATCACGTAAGTTTTACTATTTCTTTTCATTCGGAACGTACATACGCAAATGCAAGTGCACAGTATCTAATTGGAAATTTCCAAAACGGTGTGAGAAGAGGTGCAGTCAAAATGATCGCGACCATGCCTGGACTGAATTCCATAATTCTTTAGGATTTCGTTTATCCAGACTTCTAGGAGAATTTGCGAGAATGATATCACATGATACTATGTTGCCGTATGGGATCCCGCCCCTCCCTTCCTCATAAGCTTCATAGCTTCTGCGGCTTGGTTTGCCGGGCAATGGACAGTAGTAGTTTTTTATTATTATAATTGAGGTGCCTCTGTACCTCGAACAGTTTTTTTACGTAAGTTGATGAGCATGATCGTATGAAGGTCAGATGAAAACTGAGGATTCGCGATAAAACAAATACAATTTTTAAAAAGGGTTTGAAAAGAAAAGGTTAAGAACTGCTGGTCTAAACCACCAATTGTTTGTTTTATGTGCTCATTTACCACCAAATCATTTGTTTCAATATATTTTTCTATAGGAACACCGTCTGCCCTACACTCTTAATAAACGACCGTTACCTGTATCTACTCAAGTCAACTTGGAATTAGTACTTGACCAAAGACTTACATGGAAGGCACATATTTCTGCCAAGAAAAACCACATAAACCTAAAAATTCCTCAAATGAGCTGGCTCCTAGGTCGCAAATCACAACTGTCAACAGAAAATAAATTACTTCTGTACAAGTGTATCATAAAACCTATCTGGACGTACGGTGTTCAGCTTTGTGGATGTGGCAAGTCATCAAATACTAAAATTATCCATAGAGTTCAATCTAAGATACTTCGAATGATCTTCAATGCACCATGGTACTTTAGTAATAAAACCTTACACGATGATTCTGGAATACCGCTTGTACAAGAAGAAATTATCAGACTTACTAGGAACTACTTTGAACGACTCCCTGATCACCCCAATGAAGAAGCCAGGCAACTATACATCCAACCTGAAATCACAAGAAGCCTAAAAAACAGTGGCCTACGGATATATTAATTCAATAACAATCAATAGTTAACTTATCGGGAGTGCTATCGCTGGATACCATCTCCCCTCCTGTATTGTACCTTAAGCACATTTACTTATAGCTATCACTAGCAGGTTGTAAATATTTACCTTAATAATAAAAAAATATATTTTTTTATAACGTTTCCAATTTAGTGTAGACACTGATTTGTGTATTTTGTCATGTAAAGTTTCTTCCACAACTTTTAACCTCGTGGTTTCACAGTGATAATGGAAGGTAAGGGAAGTATAAACATGGTTCATCTTGTTTGAAGAATTTTCTTCTAGGCCTTCTGTATTTATAACTTTAGAAGAATAGAAGAAATTTTCTCTGTTAAGATTAGACTTTGCTAAAAGTACATTTAGCAAAGGAAGAGCTATACTTTGAAGTACATACTTTTATACGGAACGGTACGGTAGAATGAAGCAAGTGTGCATCAAAAACCAAATCATCTTAACCAAGACTTTTGCTCAGGTCAGAAAGAAGCTTAAGAAGTGTAATAATAGATTAGGTATATTCTTTTGACAAATATGTTCTAGTATTTTAACTGAATTTGATCTCTTCTTGTGTGCAACTTTGGCCAAACGCCATTTATTTTGTTCTTTCAAAAATCAATCCTAAAACCTTTGCTGGTGAAATGAACGGAAACATCTTGCCATGTAATTAAATGAACCGGTAAAGATTATAAAAGGAGCAAAACTACAATAGCCAGTTTTTCTCAATGTTCCATTGTGATATAGGAACTTCTGTGTTTTATTTTTTTTATATGTTTTTTGTAACACCTTTGAAGATAAGATTTATCTGTTTCTGTGTTTTCAGGTAGTTTTTGTAGATAATTAAAGTAGGTAATATTAGATGTTTTTAGATCCTATAAGAGTTTTGGTCATATTAATCTAGGTTAGATGGTCCTTTGGAGAATTTTTGGGAGTGGTAATTTTTATACCACTAAATCAAACGAAACCCATATATAAAATTCCAGGATGCTCATCCAAAAAATAAATCACATACACAGACATGTTTACAAAACCTTGAAATAAACCCGACACATTCCCATTTGGTCAAAAACCATTAATATTATTAAATTTTCCATCATCACAAGAATTGTTATTATTAAATCAAAAACCATTTAAAATATAACTTAAAACTCATCACAAACTAATTTTTATGCAATCTCATTATTATTACATAATAAAAATTAATTAATAAACAAAATCCGTGCCTGTAGGCTTTTCAAGAAAGAGAAAATTCTCCATAACGAGTAAAAATAATCAAAATTCTTTAAAAATTTTTTTTGCAACTTCTGCTTGAATGGTATTCATGTTGGTATATTTATGGGATGGTCCGTGCCACAAGGGCGAGACTCGCGCGCTGTGAGGACATTTTTATGATCACGTCGGCTGAGATATAGCGCTATCAACTTACCAACTTTTATACGCTGAAAACAAAACGGATCGTATTTCAAGTAAACTTATACAAGTGTCGTTCAATTTGAAATTGTTACTTCTTTATTTTTTTTTCTTTTATTTTCTGCTACATTCAAAAGTAGCGCATCTGAGGGATGTCATTGTTTGTTTTATTTTAAATACACACAAGAAGAGGACTACTATTATTGTTATATGGAGTTTAAAGTATTATTCGGGAGATTTCAATGATGGACCAGACTGGAATACGGGACAAATTAACAGGGCACCTTTTTTATCTGAATCACCAGGCGAAAAGTATCATCGTGTAGACCTTTCCACCCTGACCTCAAATGTTGAAAAAAAATCTGAGAAAATAATATCTTGACCTGTAATCTGGAGCAAAGCTTTAAAAAGTTTAGAACCCGCTATCTTCATTATTTCTGCATTTAATCTGTCAATGTGATCATAAAGGGACTTTCTATGATGAGACTTATAAATTTTAGTCCTAGATTTACCCCTAAACTGAAATTAGTTTTTTTATATAATTCTTGTTGGCATTATCCGCTACAGAAATTAAATGCTACTATACTAGTTTTTATTATATAACTTTTTGTATGCTTTTTGTGTTTAATAAAACCCCTTCGGGGATCCTTATGCACCCTGAGAAACCACTTTAACACCAAACAGGCAACCTCAGATTTACATTATGCAATTGTGAGTGCTGACAATGGAGCTAGTATTAGTAACTGATCATGAAAAATCCGAAGAGTTGCTACAAAAGGCTTTACATTGGGAAACATCCTCATGGCTTGATTCAACAGAATATCGATAACGTAGCGTCGAACGCCTGTTAACAAAAGATGAGCTGTGCCCCGAAATAGAAGGCTTTTGCATTGCCATCCAAGATCAGGTTATAAACACTAGGAGTTACAGGAGGTCGTACTGAGTACCGTCGTTTATTATAAACAATAAACGACGGTACTCAGTACGACAAGTGTAAACTATGCAGGGTAACTGTAACTACTGAGAATACTAGGCAGATTATCTCTGGATGTCAAACCATTGCCCAAACTGATTATAAAACAAGACATGATAATGTGGCTAAAATACTACATGTTCAACTAGCAGTGCAGTATTCCTTGGTAATTGAAAAAGTACCTTATTTTAAATATGAACCAACGAAAGGTACTAGAAAATAATAACGTACTATTGTTCTGGGATCAGGGGATAGTAACAGACAGAACGATTCCACACAATCGCTTAGATATTACATTGATTGATAAGCATAACAAAATGCTGATACAAAAGAGGTAGAATGCATCAATATAAAATGTGGAATATTCCAAGGAGATGCGCTAAGCCCTACAGAGGGCAAACCACAAGGTTTTGCCTAGTACAGAGACCTCTTACAAATAGCACTAAACAAATCGCAAAAGGGATTACAGCTCGAAACCTCACAACTAAGTCATGTGTGGTATATAGATGATCTTAAACTATTCACTGATTCTAAAGAGAAACGAACAAAGCTCCTAGAATATGTCACTAGATTTAGCAATGGCATCCAAATGATATTCGGGTTGCCATGGAGAAATATCTGCAAACAAGAATTATAAACGACAAAATGCAGAATGTGTAGTGAGAAAGATAAGCACATAGATCATCTCAGGTTGTTCAGTACTAGCACCTAAGCAGTATCTGGAAAGACACGATAACGTCGCGAAAATCGTCCATCAACGGTTAAGGGCGAAAAGCATGTCGCTGGAAGAGGCAGAACCCTACTATAAATATTAACCACCTACAGTAGATGAGAATGAAAACTGCATAATATACTGGAATAAGCAAATAATAACAGACAAAAGAGTGATAACATACCTGACATAGTGGTAATATTGAGACACAGAAGAACAACAAGATCTTTAAGATGCTGATAATGAAAGGGAGTTGGGTCATTTACCCAGTAAAATTCAAAAATAAACCGAGGATAGTGTCAACGGATATAAGAAAAGCGAATCTGAAATAAAAGATAATGATCCTCCTCCGAATATGAACTCAAAAAGCTATGCACCAAAAAGTTTGTTTCTCCTCCTATTATCAAGCAATTTTCTTCCATAATATGATTTTTGACTGTATATAAACTGAAACCTCCACAACGGTAGACCACATAAAAATATTATATCATAATTAAGAGCTATATTTAGGGGCTGGTTAAGCAGTCTAGTTCTAGTTTCGAATTAAAAGCTCGCATAGTTTTCTCAAACACGTGCATTTTTAACTTTAGTGAAACCTGGAACCGCTGGAACAAAAGAATTAAATAAATGCAATGCTGTAAGAATTAAGGACTAATTTAAGGTTCTCAAATGCCTAGAATAGGCTTTTAAGAACCCTTATATACGCAAAATGCTTCATCTGTTTTTAAAGAATCGTATCCACAAGCCTAACTAAAGGATGTCTAATAAATAGAGGAACAACAATTAAATAAATGTATTTTTTTGTTTATTATTGGGCGAGGAATCGAGGTGGCGGAGCATCCCTCGTACCTCATGGCACCGATCACTTTGATCATATGGCCGACTCTAGAATTTAGCCGAATCTGGGAAAATTCCCACCTTCAGTATTAGGGACCTTTATCGTGCCAAACATCGAATCTTGTTCTTTTATATATTGGACATCTTTTATATGCATAAAATCGGTTAGAAATCGATGTAGAAACATTTTAAGTAGTTGCTAGAATTAAAGGCTCTTGAGATTTGTGTGGTCATAATTTAGTAGTGCTACTAAACACCCTACACCTTACACAATACGGGTTTTGTGCTTTTAAATTAGCTCTTAATTCTTGCAGGACTACATTTAGTTTAGTTTAATTTGTTTTTGAGGGTTTCGAGTTTTACTAAAGTAAAAAAATCACAATTTTTTAGAAAACTATAGGAGCATTTAATTCGAGAGTCGGGCACATACTTAGCCCCTAATTAGTCCTTAATTCTGATAATATAAATATTTTTGTGATCTGTCGTTGCAGCGGTTCCGGCTTTGTTAATAATGTTTTCTGATATATTATTTTCTCTAAACTATCATTTTTTATTTATTCAAGCACTCAGTGGCAATTTGAGTGACCATGAAGTTGAAAGTACTCAAGAACGATGAAAATTCTTTCAAATGAATTTCATGCATAGCCAAAAACAATAATTTATTTAGAAAATTGGTTTTATTGAGAGAAGATGATTCTGAGCACTGATGGGTTATAATAATTATTATTTAATTCTCTAAATTAATTTGTTGCATGACCAAATTCCGTAAACGCACACCATGTCGAAAATTAAAATAAAATTCGAACATCGAAGATATAATTTGGATGTCGGATAAAATCGAATAAGCTACAGATATAAAACGGATATCGGATATTATTTTAATGGGATTTATCGGATTGAAATATTTTTTTCGAATCACAGTTGTAGTAGCCACACTGCAATCTAGTGTTGTTGGACGTTAAGGGCTACCAAATTCTCGCCAAAAACTCAATTTCGGGTTTTCATGTTTACAAGCACCCTACCAATTCCGTAACTTTGACTCAGGGTTACAGGTTAATATATCATTTCGGGAGAAAATCTTTCTAATATTTGGGGACAGTAGAAGGAGGCACATACAATATGTATAGCCACTCTTTTCGATTGGTGCTTCATATAAAAAAGGTACTATGTAAGAAACACTTTTTTATCTGTTTGTGAAGATTCTTAGATTCTATGCCTACCTCATAGCCGTGTTTTAAATTTTAAAAAAAGGAATAATAATAAAAAATAATTATACTTTAGGTTTTTAGGTTTAGTTATACTTGACTGTCTTGGTTTTTTTATATCAAAAAGTTAAAATCAGTATGTGGGACATAATAAGTAGCTGTTAGTTTGATCGATAACTATAATTTTCTTTTATCTACGTCCACACATGTCTAGATAATCTGAGACCTACCCATTTACTTCGATTATCTATCCATATTGTTATTTTAATGCGATAATATGCTAATCCAACGTGTTTTACGACTGTTCCACTCTTGGGAGTTATTAAGATGTTAAAGCTGGACATACGGGTACTTATATACACATTAGGATTAGAGGTGTCTTTAATAATGTGTCTTGCACGCTTATTTATTTACGAGATATTTCAGACATATTTTACTACTACTCTAGAGCCACCTAATCAAAATAAATTATTATTATAGCAGAAGAATTATATGGGAAAAAGTTCAGTCAAACAATAGTGCATTTATATGGAAAATAACGCTTGACGGAGTTCACTAGACGAGACCGACGTTTATTTATAAATTATGTAAGACAAAATTAGTAAGATTCATAGTCAAGGTTAACACGGTTGCTTATAGTTTATAATAATGTTGTTTTATTTTTAGTTAAAAAGAAAAAAAAACTTATTATTAAACTAGTTTCTTTCCTTATCGAATTAAAATGAGAACTGTGTCTTAGGTCTAAGGGCATAAATTTTGGTGCAGTTCCATTGGTGGTAGAGTCTTTATAAATCGTTTAAGTGAAATCCTTTATAGGCTAGAATAATTTTTCTCAAGCCAAGGTGTCATTTAAACAGCTTTTGCTTTAATAAAGATTAATGAGTGTACAGTGTAACTACACATTCCGCCTTTCTGAAATGGCTTTTGAAATAAACTTATGCTTAAGCAGATCTGAGCTTCTTAGGTGGTACCATATATTTGAGTGCTTGGTAGTGCAATTAAATCTTTACTAAAAGTAACCCCATATAATTCAGTAGGCATTCTCGACAATGAAACTATTCTTACATAAACCCTCTTCAACCATGGCGCCATTTCAATTTTTTATGTGTCACAAAAGTGTGGTTATCATTTGACGTTTTAAAGTTGGTGTTATCCTCTATTGTCTCCAGTATTCCCTTTACCTTTAATAATAATTCTAGTTACTCCTGTGATTTTATTTTGTAGGCTTCGATCATTCTTTTGTATGTCTGTTAGCATTCATACATATATAACTTTTGAACACTTGTAAGTTTCTTTCTCGTTCCATAACGAGTTGTATAAGATCTTCTATTAACTTGCAGGGTTCTGGATTCTGTAACTGCTTATTGCATTTGCATTTTGGGGTTTTCATTTATAATGCAATCCAAGTGTTTATATAAGTAGTTTCGGAGATTTTATCATTCTTATTGTATATGCCAACCTTGATGTATGCTGGCTTTAACTGTACTTTATATTATGATAAAGAGCTGTGGACTCAAAATATCTCCTTGCCTAACTCTTTTACTTCTTTCGAATTTTTTAGTTGTTTTTCAATCATCTCTCACAACATTTACTATTTCCCTGTATAGGCTTCTCACTGTCTCTATCATTGGCTTACTGATTCCTCTAAGTTCATGGTGTTCCATATTTTCTCTCCTGGTACACTGCCAAATGCCCTTTGAAAATATCAAGGTGAATTTGCACAGACGTATATTCTTCTATTGTATCTATGATTTCTTCTACCATGTGCCTGAGTGCAAACATCCAATCTGCAGTAGATTAGTCTATCCTTCTGAAATATCTGGTATCGTTGGATCTAATTTTTCTCTTAGTTTCTCTTTTAAACTCGTTTGTTAATATTTTCGGTCATATATAGCAGAAAAAGAGATACCGCTGTAGTTATTTCCATTCTAGTAACAATTTTATTCCTTTTTTTCACCCACATATTTCAGTATTTCTGATTTAATTTATATTTCTATACTTACGATACTGATTAACCAGAGAAGTGAACCTAAAAGTTCATAGTTTGTGAGTTCAGACCTGCACTGCAGAGTTACAGAGTTTTAACTGTAGAGAGTATTTGTCCGAAGACCAAGGGGATTGGTAGAATTCCGAAACTTTTTAAAGGGTTGCGAATTTATAGTCTTTACTTTTTTATTCGTTATTTACACTTATTCGATGTATATTTTATCTTAATCCGCTCTTGTAGATATACAAATACAAACTGAGATCTGACGGGTGAGCCATTAAGGTAAAATCTAGCAACCTTTCAGAAAATCTAAAGTGTTTCAAGCGATTGGTAATATAAGCAAGAACGAACCTTTAGATAAGGATGTAATATATAGTATATTACGATACGAGACCGGTAAGTGCTTTATAACAGATAGAGACAAAGTTGGAAAAGGGTAAAGTTTTTTCCAATTTTCGAGATCTGTTGTAAACGCTTAACAATGAGTATCGCATGATATTTTTTGCGCTAACGACGACATTTAATAAATAAAAATGTATTTATAATGAATGTTTTTTTTAATTTGACGTCGACGTTGACTGCGAAAGGTTCATTGTGGACATACCTCAAACTATACTAACCTTCATTTTGTAATTTTCTGATGTAAGATTTTAAGCGTTATCTGTCACCAAATTACAAAAGTAAGGTTAGGTATATATTTCGGTATGTTCACAATGAACGTTTCACAACCAATTAACGGCATTTCTCGATCTACATGTTTCAGACAGACATATTGCTTACGTACATACGTAATTCTCAAAAAAGAGAAACACCATGTTTTTTGTTTTAATAAATTAGTGCTGCATCGGAATAGAATTTTTGTCTTCCACCGCTTGTATTTGACACATTGACATTAATAAAATTCCTTCATTAAACTCAACAGCTAATAGGAAAATATTTTTTTCGAAAAATAGACAAAATTAAAGAAAAAACTATATGTATGCAAACTTTTTACATTTTCTTAAAGGAACCTTTTAACCATCACAGATAGATAAGTACATTCTGCGTAAGATACTTAGGTAATGAACCAGATAAACTTTTTTTATTTGAAGATACAAACAGACAGCCAGTCTTGAGCACTTATCTATGTATGTATATGTGCCTATATAATGTATGTAGCAATAGCAGGGGACGTATGCAGTTTGGTCATCCATAAGCATTAAGTGTGAACGCAATTCGTTTGACTACAAAAGGGGTACTATATACTACTACTACTACTACAAAAGCTATATAAAATGATATATATCGCCTCAAGTGAATCGTAAGGAATGAAAAGTATTAAAAAACTGCATTCTTGAGTCTTTTATTGTATTGTTTAATACATGCGGGCTTTGTTCTAATTTGATTTGATAAATGTGTAGTCAGCACTTATTATTGATTTGTTGATATTTAATTTATTAAATACTGCTATTTAATAATTGATGTAAAGTAGTAATGTCTTTTTAATAACTTCTAGCAAAGGATATAAATATTTTATTCGTTTTATGTACCAATTTTTTTGATTATCGACTTTGCCTTACTTGGGGGCTTTACTATCTGCAATGCGTAGCAATATTGGTACCCTGTATGTGAAATATATTTTTTTAATTCATGTAGGCTGAATTTTCACTACTATTTGTTTACGGAGCCGGACATTTTTTGCGCGGTCGTTTAGGCGCGGGCGTTTTGGCACGGGACACTTCGGCGCGAGAACACTTCGGCGCAGGGACACTTCGGCGCTGACCACTTAGGCGCAGGGACACTTCGGCGCAAGAAATTGTCTAGTATTATTCTAATGAACCAAATCTGTAGGTACTTACATAAGTATATTACCAGGTAATAAGTATGATTGATGAAATACAGTATTCGATAAATACCATATGATGAGAAAAAAGAAACTCAATATTTGCCAATTACAAAATCTCGTATGTACTGCCAGATTTAAGAAAAAAATCATTTTTTTAAATCAAGCATTAAAATCAAAATTCTTCTGCAAATTTCTTCATAAGAGAATAATTTGTAATAAGAACTTAATTTGTTTATTATAAATCCCTTTTTGTTTATAAGAATATCATGTTTGATAATCATGTTAATATAATTTTATAAAATCAATTAAATGAAATAAAATCTGATAATAGGTAGCTTGTTTCAAAAAATTACACTAATGGTCCAAAAAGGTTTTATTTATAGATCTCCGTCAGTCTTACTCTGATTTGCCGCGGAAAAATGTATATGCCCCGAACTGCCTTTAGTCCAAGTGTCCTTGCACCAAACTGTCCTCGCGCTGAAACGGCCGCGCCCAAATGTCCTGGACCGATTTGTCTACCAGTATTCCCGGTTAGAATTGAAGCAATTTATGTAGAAATTGAAAGGGTTAACAGTGACTAAATAAAGCTAGTTGAGATAAATTTAACGAATCACTGGAAACCCAATAATAGCTTTTAATCAAGCAGATCGGGTTCAATAGCCTATTTGATTCCAAAATGGGGGGAGGGATGGGGAAAAAGTTAATTTTTTTCCAATTATCTCGAAAACTATCAGTTTTTTTTCGGAAAGAGTGGTTAGAATGAAAATTATTGCTCGGAAGACGTACTAAAGAGAAGGTCCTATGATTTTTCTTTGTATAACTAACTGTTTTGAAGAAAAAAAAATGAGTGAAAATTTCTAATTATTGTACTTCTGCAAAAAAATGCACTCCTTTCCACACCACTGGGACTGGAGGTAGAGTACTAGGCGCTTTTTTTATGTGGTATCTTCAGTAGGTTTAATCCACTTATTATTTGGAATGTAAATAGAACAATCATTCTAGTTCCTTCTCAAGTTGTAGATGTAGGTAGATTCGACTTCCTCGTAATTTTCCTGCATAATATATTTTGTTTGCCCGTTGGCACTTTTGTTCTACACATTAGGGACTATCATTTACCAAAGTTTCAAGAATTTTGGCTAAGAGACATAATCATAGGGATTATAGGCGGTGCAAAAATTGTCAAATGCAGACGATTGTAATTCGAAAATTATAATTGCGCCTATCAACACTTTTCATCTACACATTAGGGACTATCATTTATCTCAAAAATTCTTTTTTCAAACTAGGTTTCGAAATCAAAGGCAGCCTCATGTAGGACCAGCTAAATATATTGATCTGTGAATACCGAAGTCTACAGTCAGCCTGGAAAGACTTAGATTTTAATATCTGATCGATTAAAAAAAGGTGCAGATTTGGGATGTAAAAAAATGGAAACTGAATAATTGTTCTGTTCATAATAATTATTACTTCCTGATAGCGGACTTTATTATTAAAAACAGATTATTTAAACATCAGTATATATATTTTGTATTATAGATAGATTTATATGAGTTTTTCCCTAATGTGATCATTTTCTGATTCAAAGTGATACCATTTTGTTTCTCAAGCAATTTTTGCCTGGACTGTTTTGGATTAAAAATGGTATGGATGTCAGAATTTTCGACAAAGCGGTTCTTCAAGTGTTGTAGATTAAGAGTGGAGCTAGTGGAGCAATAATAATAGAAGATAACGATATGCTTTTGTCCATGCCTAAAGATTAAAATGTATCTATTATTTTTCAATATGTATAAGCAGTTTGTATAATAATGAATGTAAACATCACGAATCAAACACAAATGCAAATAAATAAAAAGTAAATATGTAATGAATTTGTAAGTAAGATCAACCTTCAATTTCAATGTCATCTTCAAGATAATCTTCAGATCTCAGATATAGAAATCATAAGAGACGTACTCTAGAGCTCCTCGAGTGTAGATATTTTTTCTGATCTAACTTCAGTTAAACACTAAAATGGATAATTCTGTAACTAATCAAAATTGCATTAAGAAAATTGTAGTATTTGAACAATCAGTCGATATGGGCTTGTGTGTAGACACCGTAATATATTTTTTTGTTTTATAAATGCAGTATAATTACAAATAGTTTATGTACTAATAAAGAATTGATATCAGAAAAAAAACCAAAAAAGTGAGGTCTATTAAAAATACATAAAAATCAATTTAGATTAAATTGCACGTACATATGTATATGTATACACATGTACATATACATACAAATACACTCATGCCATATTTACATACATATACATGCTGGAGGTAATTTGTTCTCTTTCAGCGTGGAAAATTGTAACGTATCCTTGTAACTACATTAATGGCTAGACACAAATGGATGTGGTTTTTAAAAATAGTAGGTTTGTAAGTACATACCTACATAATATCAAAATAATACACGAGATATGTGTATTTATTTAGTGATCATGTGTTTTGTTACTATTTGTCTCCATATAAACAGCCATAGATCTGTTTCGTTTGTTTTTTATATAGTAGATCAGATCAGATCTTATCAGTCGGTAGTTCCTTCCTGTTTCCGAATGCGAACACATTACTAAATATGCGATATCATTGCAGCATTGTCACGATAACAAAAGGTGTGTGTTATTTTTAAAATATATTCCATATATGAATAGTAATGATTAAGCTACTGTGTAAAAAATATGTGGGTAATTTTTATAAATTATGGAATTAAGGTACAAGTAACGCTTATCTAAATCGTTTTGTGTTTGAAGAATTAATAAAAATAATTTTGGTTTTGTATCCTTCAATTAATGCTGTATGATGGAGAGAGTAATTACAAAATTTTGATGAGATGGCATATTTTTTGCCATGTGCCATGGACGTACCGCCATAGGTGTCAATTGCTAACTATAGAGCACCCAATAACTTACAAATTCCAATCTACAAATAAATTGTTCAATTTAATTTATAAACGAGAAAATAAAGATCTGCAATATAAGATAATATGCCATCTCACTTGACTGTACCTTATTTATCTTATCATGTTTTTCCCTAGAGCTATCCATAATTATTCATTCAATCTTATCCATGCTCATATTTATCAATTTTAAATCTAATTTCTCCTTTAGACAACATCCAATAAAATCAAAAATGTCTTTTCTTCTATGCCAAAAAACAAAAGAGAAAACTTAATGCGTCACCATAAATGCTTTACAGGTTGTTATTTACTCATGGTATAATAATTTTAGGTTCAAACTCGCCTCCCCAAAGTAAAGTCGATACACAGAAATCGATTCTGTATAATTTAGCCATTAAACTAGCAGCAGTTATAAAAGCACCTTTTGCTTCGTGTTTGGACTGTGGTGTTATCACTTAAATGACACACAAAGCTAGTTACAATACAGATATAACTGATATCACACTTAAAACATCATAATCATTATCGAAGTAAGTCTAGACGCATTTTATAAATTCGCTTGGTTGGTTGGCAAAAAAGAAGAGTTTGAGTTTCTGAAAAATCATCCTCTAACGACCGCTCTCTGTTTTGCATAAAAGAGGTTTTCTGTTTTCGCCAAGCGTGCTATATGATTTGAAACATATGTTTTATACTCGTCCTAGTGAATTGAGGGGTTGTTTTTATTCAAATCGGTGTTGATAAATTGGTTGGTTGATCTTTTGACGCCACCGGGTAGGGTTCTTTATATGGTGTGCATCTTAACATAATATCACTCTATTACGGGTATTTAATGCTCCAAGCGGTCTCTTATTTTTTTAAAGCAGTAATAGTGTCTGTTTATGGAAGAGGAATACAGTTTCATCTGAGGAATTCTATAAAGAGTTTTGTATATAAGAAAATAAAATTGTCTTTATTAAAAAGTAGAATGATATTGAATATGGTGTATTCATTTTCAATTAACTACCAACAAAAGAATGAGAAGGGAAAAAGGAAATCAGATTTAACTATCAATAACCAACACTCAGGTTCCTTTTGGTAATCTACAGACGACAAAAGTATAATTAAAGCAGGCAATTAAAGTATTAAGAAAATTATTTTAATAAATGGGATGCTTTCTACTTCTCCTTAGACATTTATGATGGTGATGTTTCGTGATCGAATATATTTTGACGCTTCACTATTGCACTATTGATTTTGCACTAGACCAATTTACCAAAACTACTTTACCATTTACATACACGAATTAGTGTAGAGTTTGGTAGATTACAATGTCTATGATATATACCTTCTTAGGTCTGACGATTTCTTTGGGAATTCAGTCTGAATCTTTTTGGTACTTTAACTTTTCAGAATCCCAGAATGGGAAAATTCTCATTTTTTCCAGTTTACAAGAATCTCTACATACTTGATATATCCTTCAGTTTAATGAACTCTGATAATATAGCTACCACTCAGTCCTTCCGTAGGAAATATCTCGGAAATTATGACTTTCTTGGAAGCAGGTATATTGAACAAAATTCGTATTACTGCTTCTTGTATTACCTTTTAATATAAGAACTCCCAGTATAAGAATTTTGCGCCTTACGCAGTAAATTTCTAATTTTTAAAAGATCTTAAATATCAGAGATGACCAGAAAAATAATCCAAACAATGAAAATCAAAACTGTAGCTTGACACAAAAAATTGCAGGTTCTTTTGCATCACTTTGCCGCCTTCATTCTTCATCCAACTACTCTGACTGATTTCACTCGTTTTGCCAGGTAGCTACTGATTTAGATGCAAATCATATTATAGTGAATGTTTGTAATCCCCCAGCAACCATTTTTGCTATAAAATACGTATAGCAAAACGGGTCGGTAGAAATTACGATGACTGTGCTAGAAACTTATTGAGAGTGGGGGCCGTCAGTTAATTCAGTTGCAATATTTCCATAAAAATAAAATTTTTGCAAATCGGTATGCTATGTAGTGTCTTCAGTTAATCAAACCAAGTCAATTCAGTACTGAAACTACAATCTATTGTAGAGCACTATCAAAAAACAGTTTTAATTACTATTAAGAAATTATTTTCAAATTTTCTCATGTCAGTTTCTCATGTGACTCAATTCCTGATATGTTCCCTCAAATCTTCTGCAAATTCCCCAAAATGCTCCGTAAATTTCAATGCAAATTTTAGCGCATTCCACTTATGGGTACGCCAAAATTATCCTGTGTTTTCTCGTTGACTCATACCTCATACAATTCCATACAAAGTCAGTCATAAAACAAAATGCAACTAAACTAAACCAATTATATGTTAAATTCCCCAATTGATCAGTATGTGCTACGAGATGAACTACTATACTGTCTTGTTTATAGAAATAAATTTCTAGAAGAAATCAAAAGTTAACAGATATGGCATAACGAGCTAATATTAGAAACATTATTGTGGTTACCATTTTAAATAAATTAAAAGCTGGCCTTGACAACCTTCAAAATGTCGATTTACAGAAAGACCAAGCAGTTGTTATGAATTACCAAGTAGAAAACCAAGTTAAGAATAGTCAGATAGTAACAGTACAGAAAAATTCTTCCGATGTGAATGTTGAAAGAAATTACCCCAAAAGTCGCGAGCACATAAAAATATTTAAGGATAGTTTGAAAAAACAATAGAAATAAAAAAGGTAAAAATACTTGTCCAGATTTTTCTCGATACTTTTTAATTTTTTTACTTTGGGCACGTTACCGTGCTCTTCTGAGACGACAAAATGGAAGAAGAAGACACGTGGATGAAGTGAGGCCCTTTTATCCTAAAAGAGTTGGGTAAGGATCTTCGAATAGTAAATATGTCTCGACATAAATTATTTACATACCGGATGTCCACTCTCAAACTCGATCATAGGCAAATAACATTGTATGTACCTTGATTTTTAGGTATTTTGCTGTTTCAATATCAATATCAATCAATAAATATTAAGGTAATTAAAAGTTTAAATGGCGTTTATTAAAAGTTTTGAGAAAACAATAAAGAACGATACATTACAATAAATATTCAAATAACTCCCCCATATTGATGTAAGAGATATCCCAACCTATTGTAAAAATAATTTCTTACATTGATAAATGACCTCTCACTGATTAAAGCACACTCAGCAACTATTACATCTCTCAAAGAACTAATATCTGGATGGCGTTAATTGTAAATCTTTGTTTTTGCTGGAACTAGATCTCCTGATTTTTTTCTGTCAATTTCATATAATGCAGATCCTACCGTAGTTACATAATAAGTCAAAATATGTTTCTGAATTTAAATTTCCATCATTTTCAAACGAACCAATAATTGTGTTAATAAAGATTTTAGCCCAGATATTAATTTTTTTGATAATACTGAGTTCTGATATAAATATTAACCCTAAGGTGTTCCTCAGTTCAATATCGCGTATTTTGAGCATTTGGTTCATCATTCACTGTAAAAGTGCATTCATTTTTGAAGTAAAACGACAGAAAGCGACTATCATTCTTATAAATACTTGTTATAGTACTGCTTGACGAGCTGAATGGGATGACATTCCAAGGTGCGGATGTGCCCCGTTCCAAAGTTACGCCACTTCCTGCTCCCTATGCTATAGCTATGGAAGAAATTGTTTACATTGAAAATCAGTAGTACATTGAAATCAATGGTGTTTTTGGTGAGTAGTAGAAAACGAGTTTTTAAAATTTACTGCACCGTTGGGTGATACTCACCAAAGTGGCCAATAAGGATTGTTAGATTAGGTTTGGTTAGAATGGGTTAGGTTAGTAGAAACGGAGGTTTTGAAACTCATTGCACCGTTTCGTGATACTCGCCAAAGTGACCAACGACGATTGTTAGGTTAGGTATGGTTAGGTTGTTAGAATAGGTGCATCATTAAACTTAATGCGCCATTGAATTTCGACGAAAAAAAGTTCCCACAAACTTAACATGGGGCACAAGAAGTGACGTAACTTTTTAAGCCTCTGTCGATTGACGCCACTCCTGTGCCTTTTAGACGTGCCCGCTAAAGTAAATTTTTGCTAAAGGTATTTACCAGAAAAACTCTTTCTTCACTGGTACATCATTGTTCATTTTTCCGTAAATAAGTTAAGTAAGCAGTAAGTAATAGCACTTATTATTAGTATCATTTGACGCGCAATAATTTTCTCTTCTGTTGACACCATTTATCTTTCTTGTAGTTCAATTTGGTGAGCAGGAATTACTAAAAAAAAGTTCAATACAGTGTTAAATTCATATGTTCGAGTTTGAGAACAAACACCTGGTATATATACATACGCTCAATCGGAGATTTCAAGAAATAGCTTCTAAACATTGGGCCGATTCTCCAATCTCTGGTTACATTTAACTGGAGACTAATCACCATAGGTATGTTTGTTACGATACTTATATTCGCAGTAATTAACTTCCAGTTGCTAACCGCCAAGGCGACGTAAATTAGATTGATTCTACTATTAATTGCTTTAAATGTACTGGTTTCATAGGTATAGATATAAAATTTATATTTTTTAATATTTTTGCTGCCATAGAAAAATCTTTGTGGGTACTAGCGGAAAGTGCCATTGCCGCTCTTAAGAGATATCCGAGCTCCACTTCGTGTCGTGAGTCTGCTTTCACTATCGATCGGTAATCGCTATCACTTTTCGCTCTTAATACACCAATAAATTTTAGCACCAAATTAAATGAACAAAATCCTTCCTACAACATCCATGGTAACTGAAATTTTGCGCTTTTTTGAAAGTTAGCCCTTTTACACTTCGTTAGCCTAATAGATACTATAATTGAGCTGCCTAATTAGAGTAGGAATTATCCCTTATTCTGTTTTAGAGCAAGTTAGTTAATCTTGCTTCTGATCTTGTATTCTCTTCACCTCCTCCCTCACTTTGACCCATTCTTTTCTATTTACTGCTAGTACCCTTCAATTTTTAACATCTGGCATCTTCAGATCTTCATCTATCTTGGCCTTCCAGCGTGTTCGTGGTCTACTCTTAGGTCTTACTACTTTAAAACTTACTTTAAATATTTGTTTTGTACTTCGTTTTTTTGCCATTATTGCCTCAATCGTATATAATCAGCTTCGAATTTGTTGAAACGGTTTTTGATTTGACAAGCTGCTGTATGTCGGCAATAGTATTGGCCCTAAAAATTAATGCAAAGCTTCCTACTTTTTAAAATTATTTTGACCGATCTGCAAATTATGTCCTCATACTTTTCTTGAGTTAATCGTATATTTTGATTTGTTTTGATTAATTTTCAACTCCAATTATTGCAGTTTCTAGTTGTTTAAATGTTTCTTCTATCTTGGCCCTAGATCTCGATGTTATAGTGATGGCATCGGCAGTTCTTTTATTTAAGATGGCACCACTTTTCTTTTTTGTTACTTTCTTCTAACATAACCTGAAGATTGGTTAGTCTTTCGTGAGGAGTAAGCTTTTTTGATATTTTGCGGATCGTTACTATGGGAGACGAGTGCAACATATTTTGTTGCTTGCTCAAAACAAACAACAATGGTAATTTTTATGGTAATCGTTTTACCAAGGCTAGGTATGTAGATTTCACGTCTACTGCCTTCAGATACATATGAAACTAATATTTCAATAATATATTTGACGTGGTAGAAAAAAATTTTGCGTGTAATTCGAGCTATCCACGTCTTTCTCAAGAGGCAATCTATCACTTTGTGCTCTTAATACACAAATATTTATTGTAACTGGTTTTGGGTCAGTTATTAAAGACACTTCTTAAATGGCCAGTCAGTGTTAGCATTTTAATTGTCAATTGAAGAATAATTATTTATAGTACAAGTGAGTTATCCATACAGATATCCGTACAGATATTATTCATGAAGGAAAAATCGTGTTAATTTTGCTAAGTAGATAATATTCTCAATGTCATACAACGTTTTATCCAACACCTCTTTATTTAAGTTAAAATATTGAATTTGCAATGTATAGTTTAGTCTGTAGTTCTTGATGGTAATAAATTTGACTGGATTTTAGTAATAATATTATGCATTGTAAGCTGGTGATTGGTTGGTACCTACAATAGCAGCCAATCATATTCTACAGGGGTAAAAAGCTTTCTCTACTCACAAGTGAGTAAAATTCTACTTTAATTGTTTAAAGAACATCAAGATACAGTAAGGTTTTGGATAAATTTAATTTTACTAGTCTTTATGCAAAAATGCTGAACTACCAAATTTATCAAATTTACAGAGACGATAGTACTTTATGCATGAGTTATTTATAAATAGGACACATGAAAATAGTTACTAAAAAGTCACACCCTAATCAAAATGGGTAAAATGGCTGGTTTAGGGGATTTTTATTAAATAGTCACCTTCTAAATTAAAATTTGGGATTTGATTAAACCGTCTTAGATTTTACAATGAGAGGAGGTTATTGAGAATACTGGCTGAAAATAACGGTTATATAATTTGGTGTTTACCCTTGAGATAGTCTCAGGATTAATTGTTCAAAATTGTCTAAAGATGACTAGTGTATAGTTTGACATATTTTTTGTTCAAATAAAATAAAAATCTGAATAACACATCTGCAAAATAATTATAATAGACTGGAATAAAAGAAACAAACGACCCTCCTATTCGTTGTATAAAATCCTCCCATGCTGGTTTTAGTCGTATTTAATACAAGGGAAAATAAATTGCACTCATGCAGGGTGTCCTCATCGTTATATGTGTGTATTTAGGGAGGTGTGCTACATATACATGTATTGTAGAGGTATATAGTATAAAACCCCTCACCTGGCGACGGCCATGTTACCCAAGCCACCACAATGGCCGCCGCCACCGCGTCGGGTTCATTATCTCGCGATCCCATCATAGATATCGTCCAGATTAGCGGGGATTCTAACGGACTTCCGCAGATGGTCACCAGAAGGGTATATACGTACGATAAATTTCTATTAGGAAGGAGAACTTGAAAATTCCCTATCTCATTTCCTGCATCAACCTTTAATTTTCTTAGAAATTATTTACTCAGTCATTCATTCAGTCTCACGCTATTACAATTTAGATCACCATTCCCTTTAGTAGTAAAGATCACTAAATGAAATTTCTTTTTTTTTCAGCGTCGAGGATGTCATCGAGTCAAGTATGTCGGCCCCATTTCCACGCACCTCTTCATCCCTGGCTGTCCGATGGGGCGAAACCGCTGGCACATTCGGGGCCTTGGGTTCCTTTCGGAGGAGGCGATCCGGATAAATCGCAATCGCCTTCTTCAGGACCCACCCAACCACCAAACCTGTTCTCGTTTCCACCGACGCCGCCAAAGGATAGCACGCCCGATTCGGTAGTGCCAACATCTGGCGGTGCAGAATACCAAAGTGCTGTGGCGGCGGCGATGGGTGCCTTCATGCACGATAACCAGCAGAGCTGCGCCTTGGACGTCAAACCGTCGGCGGTGGCAAATAAACAACGTGAAGGTAGTGAATATGAAGGGGCCTCCTCCGGCATGTTTAATGGTAACTTTGAAAGCTCGTACGGCTCTGCGTATGGCCACGGTATTCATGGGGCTGCGTATTCGCCCCAGGCTAAGCAGAATTTGGTGACACACAACGCGCAATCACCCAACAAACCTCGCAACAAGTCGAGAACCAGCGCCGGTAAGACCAATCGCAACCGTTGTTTATTTTTTGTTATATTTCTACTTTTCTTTTATTATTACTATATTTATTTATTTATTTATTTATTTATTATTATTAATGCTTTTGTTTGTTTTCTTTGTTTAACTATTTTTTTGTTTAAATGCTTTTTGGTTGAGTTCTCTTCGCTCGCTTCTGATTATTAATATTCATTTCCGTTATTAACATAACTAATTTATTTTTTGATGCAGCAATTTTAAGGAATGATTGTTCACTTTAATACTTGATTTACCGTTAGATGTTTTAGAGAAAAGAAATAGAAAGAGTTAACTAAAACATTTTGCAAAACGGCACCTATCAAATATAATTTTCTAATTTCGAATTCAATTCCATTGAATTGAACTCGAATAAGTGAAAATCACATGAGTAATTTAATTATTCTTTGCTTATCTTATCTAGAAACACGTCAGCAATAATGTGATCCTGGTCAGGTTTACAAAATAGAAATCGAATTCAAATGATAAAAAAATCCACTCGATTTTTATCTGAGAAATTTTGAACTTTAAAATTGAACTATTGTTCAAAATTTCATCATTTTGGTTAATTTTTTTCTGATTTCTGTTTAATGGATATTACATTGTTTTTTTTATCAATTCCTTTAATTTTGTTTATTATATACAGATTATTCAGATCGATTATAGAATTGAGTTTATTATTTCAAGCTTTACTTCGTGAAACTCCATACATATTATCATTTTTAATGCTTTCTTTATGATGAGTATAACTTTTTGCAATAATGCAATCTTCTTTTGCAGTCTAACTATTAAAAGCTGTCCTAGATTTACTATTTAGTTTAGGAAATATTTACAGCGTTCAAAAAGTATTTTTAGATCTTTCTTCCATGGATTTCTGTAAATTGCTTTGCTTCTTAAATGAAAATCTATTTGGCGTGTTGATCCCAAAACGGCATAGACAAACTACTTTAAAATTGTTTGTTAATTTTTGCAAATTAATATAAACAACTGACTTATTAAATTCTACTGAGTCCCTTTTCAACAGAAATAAAGTATTTAATTCTTTTAAGATTTACCGAATTTAATTTTTCTTACATCTTGTTAATAGTTTTCATTGGAATCGGAACCTAACCTCTAACTAGATCTAGTTCATTATTGTTTGAGATCTTTCGAAAAATATTCATAAGGAAAAATTCATTTTGGAAGCCTCTAGTTCAATGACTACTAGGCCAAAGATTCGTTTTTCACAACCGCCATACTATTTGATTACTTGACAAAAAATGATGAAATTGGGAGTAAAATCGGAACTCAGAAGTTTAATCTATGATTGGAAAAAGTAAAGAACATATACTGGGCGTGCAAAATATGGAGGTACCTTTATTTTAGCTTTAGGTACCCTTTTTCATAAGTAGGTAGTCAGGTCTAAATAAACCCTACAGATTCTTCTTAGTATTTCGGAAAATCAAACAAATCTTTTAAGTCAAAAAGGTTTCATGCAGTTACAAATAGCATTTTATAACAAAAAATAATTCTACCAAGGGACTCTATCAAACCCGATTAGGAAACAATCAAGATATGCATTATTACGCGACAATAGATTGGTAGATATATGTTTTTTTACAACAATAATGGTCTTTTAGATTCATTTTCCCACGTACTATCTCTTGAAGCATTTTTTGGGTCAAGTCACCTAAACGCACTTCTACCGCTAGAGGTTTGGCAGTTTTAAAGGGGAATACTTAAAAGAGATTCCAGAGATAGCGATTCATATTGAATAATAACTCCCCCTTTTAATCCTAGATTTATAAAAAATACGCTCAAATGAATGCATTTTCTCGATGAATTTCTTTAAGTAGTATGTTACAAATTTAGAATAGAAAACATGGACTTCGAAACCATTTAAAACCAAGAAGAATTTGCCTTTTTGAAACAGTTACTAACCTATGAACTGTTCTTGACATAGTGTGATACACTACTCTAGGTTCTTCATATGAAGAAGAGCTTTTCCTAGCCCCTATAGGGTTTGATAGTAGAATTTTCTAACAAAATCTGCATCTATTTAAATAAATATGCTATTAACTTAAAAACAATGAATAATCTAAACAAATCTGAAGGAGAAAATTTCGCTGCGCATAAATTTCCATTTTGTAAAAACCTTGCCCTCAAAATCGATTTGCATTAATTTATTATGATACCTTCAATATCTTTTAGCAAATATCCGGTAGGTATACACATCACAAGGAAAAAACTCTTGATACCATCAAACGACCATTAACGTATTAAAGTGAACTTTCTATTACCACAACAATAATAGAAAAATTACTGCATTTATTTCTATTTATTAATTTTTTTAATTAATTTTTGATTTGACCTTTTACGCGAAATTTTCTCAAGCTGAACGTTTTTTGAGCAAGCTTTTTTGACACGCGGTGTTTTTCTTTTTTTGGTGTGCCACACAAAACGAAAATGATGCACACACATTTTATATTTTTTTGAGTGTGACTCACACATAATTTGAGTAGTATAATTATAATTTCACCACCGTCTTGTTGATGAGTGTTGCACTTCTTGTCGCAATTCAAAGCTAAAAAAATAGAAAAGGAAAATATAACCAACATAACCTTCAATTATATACTGCAAAACTTAAGTATGTATATAGAAATAAGTAACCGCCTCTTCCTTCCCTATTGTCGGCCGCAACATCCGTTTTTCACCTTCGTTTATCTCATAGAGGACAATTAGCGAGAGTTGGTTGTTGCAACAGTATCCGCCATTTTTATTTATTATGGTTTTTTATTATGATGGGTGCGTGATGAAAATTAATTAGAAAAAAGAATTGCATCGAAGAAACTAAAAGTGACTACGTAATTAATGTTGTTATATGTATGTATGTATTTATATATTGCAGTATATGAAATTTACTGTCTTTTGTTTTGTTGTAAGAAGGATGACCTTCGCGGGAAACTATACGTGGGAAATAACCATCAAGGGGTGCCATGATCTTAATTAATGATGTCGCGGATTCTTATTGTTTTCCTACCCGCATCTTTTGATATTTTAACAAAAGGTGTAGTTTATTATAAGATGTAAGTACTTGTTTATAGTCTTCTTGATGCACCTAGTTTTTTATGAACCATAATGATATGACTCAGGGATTTTATTGGGCGCTGTAATTATGTTGGCATAAACAAAATAAGATCGTTTCTAGTGACGTTTTCTTTTTGGTATAACCTTCCACAACTTGTTTATAAAATGCAACCGTAGCACAAGAAGCACAGAATTTAGAAAATCCGGTTTTTATTTTTTAGACATTCTTCAGTGTTATAAAGGACGTCACAAAGCAGACACACATATGTGAAGATGTAATTGATACATTTATTTCATCTTTATTTTCTTTTATTATTTTTTCATCCAGTGAGATACGTCAATAGCATTTCCAACCAATTATAGATGAGAATGTTTCTTGTAAATGAATGTGTTCGTTTCTTTGGGTTTTAGTTTATTTGTGTTTGTTGTAGGAGTACTACCAACCTTAGAAAATATGATATCTTGTAAACAGCAATTCAAAGATTTTTGTCATATCTAGATGTAAGTTAATCGGCAGACGAGAAGAATTTTGGAAAAACGTATGGCATCGTACTTATTTCTTTTGACCAACATATTTTTCCCACCATCCCTATAATCAATTGCTTTTGATTTTTGATCTCCCTTAATTTTCTCAATATGTTCGAGTGAGGTCGTTTAGACACAACCCTAAATACAAAATGAGTATTTGGATAGAACGAGTCTCCCAAAATCTTTGATAGATGAGACTTTCGTATTTCGGGTACTAATAATACCCAAAACAGATCTTGGTAGGCAGATAGGCCCATTGTAATTCTCTACCCTAATTTATAACTAACTGAAGACCTTCCTTGCTCTTTCCCAAAGCTAGACCGACTTCTTAGCCTTGACTTTATCTAACTTAACCTATTTTATCTGTGCATTTTGTCTTATTTACATTGTCATTTTAAAACTTTGAGATCTCTACCTTGAAGTGTCTTTTGAATTTTGTGTCTTACGATTAAAGTCTTTAGTGAGTCGGCGGTAATCGTGGTTACGATTTGAAAGCCTTTTAAGGCGATCTAGAAGGCGAAACGTAAGTCTTGGGGATTCGATAGATGGAATTTAGACTTTAGAAGATCAGGTCTTACCAAAACATACAAAAAACCAAAATTCCTTTTAACTAGTTAAATTGAGACTTACTACGAAGTTTTAGAAACCACCCTCCATGTCACTTTTAAAAGATAAAGATGACCAGATTAAAATTAGTACCTGTTGTCAACGAAACACAACAATAAATACAATTTTAATTTTGCCTCATTTCTTCCCAAGTGTGCAAGTTTAATAAAAACCATGACATCTTCTTAGTTGGTAACCTGATTTATAGCAGCGTGAATTTATGAGCTTCTCTTAGTTATGGCCTTCCCGGTTCTGGGTAATTCCCGGTTCTGGGCAAATTTTATGGATTGACTTAGGTTCTTTCCTATGGTTTTAACTATGTGATCTGTGTTCCTTGAGGAGATGTTCTTCGGTCTCTGTTGCATGACACTGTGGCGTCTATGGTTAGTCTTTCTAGACCTTCTCTGTTGCTACTATTTCGGCGGTCTACGTTCATGCCTCAGTCTTTCTTTTTCTGCACTTTCTCTCCATGTGATTTAGAGCTGTTGTTCGAGTTATCGCTCTTTTCTTTAGGATCTTTTTTATGTAGTGAGACATAATATATTGATTTTGCCAAGTCCTCGGGTCATTTGCCGGAGTCCCATATCCTCTTACAGATCCGGTACTAGACATTAACTCCCGCGTCTTTAGTTGCTAGTAGCATTTCGATAACTATCCCATGTGCCCCTGATGACTTATTGCATTTCAGTTATTTAATTGCACCCCGACTTTTTCGCGCAGTGGATGACTCTTTTTCTGTAGTTTATTTCGCAACTCATTGGGTTCTCATATTAGATGTTCACAGTTGTTAACAGTTGACCGGTCTTCTAATTTTATGCCCGTTTGTTGTAGAGTGATATTATCTGCCCGATTTTCTTAAATACATTCCCCGTTTCATTTTTGTGTCTATGCATTCTTTTGCATCATCTTTATGGAGACCTTTACTTTTGAGATGTTTGACCTCCAAAGAACTATGACATATATTCATCCGAAAAAGACATGGGTTGATAATTTCCTTTATATTGCGGTCCGTATGAGCTTAGAAATTCTTTTTGGCAGGCTGAACCGTATTGTTTAAAAAGGCGAGCGGAAGGATGCTTCTAGGCACTAAGGCCACTTAATGCGGATTAATACGTGACGATATGTTTTTAACTTTTCCGAAATCTCATGATGATTTCGACTGTGTTGGCTATATGCGACGAACTCAGCTTCGGATACCACTTTTGAAATATACCGGTTGATATACTGCCTGTGTAGACACCTTAGAATCAAACTCCGACGAAGAAACTCATTTTTGTGGTCAGTCTTAACAGAAGCAGCTTACATAGACAGCCGACTTTTTATGATTTTGTTCGGTCCATTCTTGATTTGACGGAGCCAGCATATTAAGCTATTTGTTACCTCGCAATATACGACAATTGACTCATTTTTACCGTGTTAAAGGTAATCTAGTTTAAAGAAAATGGAATGGAGTTTAATAATGGGGATTGTTATTAATTTTGGGCAATCAAAAGATAAGAACTGTTCACTTGACTAAATGGAGTAACCCAACTAATTCAGCTTCCAACTGGTTTCTGGCTGACTTTACATATAGAGTCATTACAGACCTGTTTTTCTGAATGCATTACTGAATAAGTACACTCCTACTTCCAAAGCTTAATAGAAGCTTTTTCTCTCTCTATAATTTTATTCTAACCATTCAGCTCCAAATGCCAAAAGTTAAATTGCTGACTTGTTGTTCTACTCTTTACTCACATAAGGAGATCCTTGGCCTTAGTTTGAATCACCATTTACTCCAGCCATTTGCAAAGTGCAGAAATGCCCAACACAAGTATTTTATCTATTTCTTTCCACTTTAGTTATCTATTTCACAATATTGTAAAAGTCAAATTTTTGTGCCGTGTTCTGTTGGCGTTTCACGCGTTGTAGTGGGACCTACAGCTTACGAAGTACTCCGAATCACTCCAAATGTATAGTACTTTTTATTAATTTTAGGAAAATTTCCTGGGCAAAGTCTACTACGGTTGTGATCCGATGATATATTGGCCCGGGTTCGAACCCGGGTCCTTTGGTCGGTAGCCTCGCGTAACCATAATGGCTCTCAAAAGATCCTTAATAGGAAACTTTTGCATATTTATTTTGATACCATTGTGTAGTTCTTAGTTTACCTAACCTTGATTTATCTTTTCTGCCCTTGCACCCATCAAATGCCAAAAAATGTAAAATGTTTCAGATATACTTTTTTCCAATTACTGTTTTCCCTTTTTTGGGTTTTGGAAAACATATCTCTTCGAGAAAAGGCGTACAATTGGTGTGAAGTGTATTTTTAGCTATATTAAATAATTATTTGTTTAATGGTCCAAAATCTAGCTGATAATAATAATTACGCTCAACTAAATTAATAATTGATTTCAATTTCATCTCAATTTTACAGTTTTAGGTTTCGGAATAAGTTACTTAAACCAGTTAAAACCGCAACATTTATTTACCCAAATTAACTAACCGCACATAATCAAAACCACAGCAAACAAACGATGCACCCTAATCGATTTCCACAGAGTATCCAGTCACCCCTTGGCCCGAAAACAGCCCCAGGCGAACTAGAACTAAGTAACAGGAACCGATCAATTTTACACAACATTGGTTAGGCACAAATATTTAAAGTAGAAAATTAGGGTGAAATTGAGGGACTATCTTAAAATAATTGCTTTAAAAACGTTTTTAAAATTTTCGACACGCGTTTCCAATTTGTAACGCATTTTTTTTCTCAGGTGGAAAAAATGGGCATATGGTGAATGTAAAGTTATTTTTTCCTTCTTGCTTTTCTCGTCGCGCATATTTGATTTTGAATATACGTTCCTCTGAACTTGACAGATTAAAAAGAAATTATATTTTTATCAGAAGCAAAAGCCTAAAGATTCGATTGTACGAAATCACCGGAACGAGAATATGTCAAGGAAACCACTTAAGGGTATAATAGAGACCACTTTACCTCAGAACCCACAATCTTTAGATGCAATTTTGGATTTATTTTAATCTTCTTTTGATGGTTGTGGAGCTTTTAAAGTTTACCTTTAAATGTGTACAGTGAAGGTATGTTAAGAGGATTTAAGGGGACAATGTGGGATATTGGTAAAGTATTAACTGCTTATTGATGACATATGAAACTTTGTATTCTGCTCTATTTGCACCTGGACTTATTTTGAATCGTATCGATTTCTTCTAGTATGAAATGTGATTAGAGTCTAAGAAAAAAATAAACAGGAAATCAGTATCTTTAAAGGTTTGCTTAGCCAATATACCTCTTCCATTGATTTCGACTAGTAAAAAACAGATTTTATTGGCCAATAAATCGTTTCTAATTCCAACATGTTCATCCAAAAGAAAACTTTTTAGGACAAATTAACTCAATAAATCCATAAGAGCAATTTTCACAACAAACAAGTTATTCTTAAATTTTGGTCATTTCAAGATGAACAATAGAATAGGCTACTATATCAATTGAAGGCTATATTGGGCATTCAAAGAAAAAACATATTTATCAAGAAGTTTTCATAAATAAACATCAATGAGCGAGTACTTCATTTATGCTTCTGCTCTTTCATTTTCTTAACTTTCGTAGGCTTGAAGAAAAGTAATAACTTCTGATTTTCGAAGTTTTGAAGCTTCTAGTACATATTGCACCTCGGCAGAAAGTACGAGCTAGAATGAATCTGATCTAAAATTTGATCAAAAATAGTTTTTTTCTTGTAACTTAACTTAACCTTCACCTAGCTTTTGACCTAAACTAACTAACCTAAACTTTTAATTCTTTAATTGTTTGGCCAAAATAGTCTCTATACTCTGATGCCGAGAAATATATGACATCTGGTGTTATCTAAAATCCATCCAATAACATTCATTTAGAATTTTCTTTATGAACTCGAATACCAAAGCTGCATCAAAAACAAAAGCATATAAAAACCGTGTTTAACCAAAACAGAAATATTAGTATCTGTTTTTGCCATTACATCCAAGAAATATACTAGATTTAGTTACAGATACCATTAAACACTATCAATATTAAGAGTTTACCTTTTAGGTTTGGCTTTGACGTCTGTCTTCCATGGTTACATATTTTGACCCCCCAGAGGCTTAAATGGTGGCAAGCCCATATTCAAAGTTGTATTTATTTTGGATGTATTAAGTTATCACCAAGACTTCCTGTGTTTATGTTCTATCCACATTCAACAACAAAAGGTTTTTCACCCATTGAGTCTATGATCATCAAACTTATTTATTTGTTGCCAACTTTTTATTCGCAACAGCTTTGTTTGCATATTTTATCATTAACAATTAAAGTAGGCTGATACCAAGTTTTGCCTGCATGTACCATTTGACTTCATTTCGTTATTTCAAAGAAAATAATTGACGCAGTTGATACTTTAAGTATAATCTATGGCTTTCGCTTGTTTTTACAAAATTTCATGTTGGCCTATCCTTGATCTTAAATTTTTATAATGGAACCTACATACGTGTGTATGTTAGGCGATTCTTCACTGTTTTCTCAATTTATGTCTATCAGGCATGGGTGTTGCTAGAAACCCAGTGTTTGGGGAATGGTTACTTCTTATATCTAAATCTTCAGACAAAATTTATATGAGTCGCTCTCTTTCTAAACAAGGTGCTTCGTATTGTTATGTTCAATCTTTGGGAGAGTAAGTTAGGTTCAATACTGAGTGTAAAAAGCACAAAATTGGTAGGTATATCTTGGTTTGTTTTGGAGATATAAGGTTATGAATTTTTGAAGGGTATCTATGATTCAAGAAAAACTTGCCTGGAACCGCCAGCTAGATCTTGCTCAATCAAACTCATTGGTACCTATTTGGAAGATGTAACATTAAAAATACGAAGGAACATGTGGCTTAAAATGGATAGTGCGCCACCACATATTGGAATTGCCGTCCAAAATTTCGTATTATAAATATCAATTGCCCAAGATGGATTAGTTGTGGTGGACCGGTTGCATGGCTAGCTAAATCTTGTTGCATGAAAGACAAAGCGGGTGTACAAGTTTCAAACACCCAAGAAGAATTATTCGAGACGCACCACTCTATATGTCGGCATGTGAGCACATGCTTGTAGACAGGCAGGGGAAGAAGGGTTTTTTGAAAATTAAATTTAACTTAGGCACTCATTCATTCATTTTTTTTATTGTTCTTCAAAAACGAATTGTTACCTTGAAAAATAATTTCATAGCCCTGTATCTCCGCAATAAATAAAAATCAACCTACCACGATTGTGTTTTTTACTCTCAGAATTGAACCTAGTTTACACTCTCAAAGTTTGAACATAACTATACAAAACACCTTGTATAGAATAATCGATCGGACCTTAACGTAGAAACATGTTTAAAATACATTCTTCCACAGTTTTATCATTAAAGTTATCGCTTTTGACTTAATTTTTTGGGCAAAACTTGTTCAGATTGATCATTGTTCTTCTTTGATTCTTCAATAAATTCATGTATCATGTTAATGCTTCAGGTAAATTCTCAGTTGTCCTAATCCCATTTCTGCTAAATCTATTTATCATAGTCTCACTTCTCCTAAGCAATGCAGGGAAGTGTTGCCCGGTGTGTTAGGTTAGGTTAGAGGTACGGTCAGGCTGTGCTAGATTAGGTTAAACTTAATTTAACTATAAACAAAATATGTATTAGCAAAACAAACCTTTTAATTTGGCACTCTTTATTCGGTTAATCGGAAGAACGGTAGCCAATTTATTGATTTTTATGCGATCTGACATATAGACAGAATAGACTATAATATAGCCTTCTCTGGCTGCCTATCGCCCAAGATGCTTTTTCAAAGACACTGAGAGTAACTTAAATAAAAGTGATAGGGAACTTATGTAATAGACCTTGAAGACCTCACCATCGAGAATAGATTGAATTCCCCGAGGTCATTCTTCTTCCCCCTTCGGGTCATGGGTCAAAAGTGACACTTTTGAAAAACTAACAACGGGACTAACTAGTATATGTAACCGATACTTGACTATTCTCTTCAATCATACAAAAGGATCATGGGACTAAAGTGACGTTTTAGAAAAAAAAAAACGATATCGGGACTATATGGACAGCCACTATATGGACAATGTTATCAGTCACCATTGTGAATGACTTCGATATTCATTTTTATTATTAATAAGGATTTTCAAAATTGCAAACCAACTCAGAAATAATGGTTATGGTACCTTCTTACTGTTACTAGTCTTCTTCAGCTATTCATTTATTTTTTAAAACAAATTCTTTACATATTCATAACAAAATATCGCTTTATGGAATATTATTTTAAAAATATGCAAAATAAGCTATGATGAAGATATGAATTTAGTGACGCGTCTCTGAATACCGCGGACAAACGTGAGCTCTGTCTGTATGTGTGTGCATGTTTAATAATAATAATTATTATTATTAAGTAAAAGTTTGATTGTTATGTTGTTTAAAAAGCTTTATACAAAAGCTGTATAAGTGAAAATTGCATGGTACTGTTTTGTTTTGTGTAGTCCATTATTGTAGTGAATATTATCAAATTAACATACAGAGGATATACAGGGTGTCCCATTCTTTATGTCCACCCCCCGAGATCACTTTTTTAAAATTTTAACTAAACGATTTACGAGTTGGTTAGCACAAGGTTAATCAAAATAATTGGAATTTGCAGATTATAAAGGTAAAATTTGTTTATAACT
Source organism: Agrypnus murinus (assembly GCA_929113105.1). Classification (NCBI taxonomy): domain Eukaryota; kingdom Metazoa; phylum Arthropoda; class Insecta; order Coleoptera; family Elateridae; genus Agrypnus; species Agrypnus murinus. Next base: position 83,525,626 of record OV816030.1, read on the forward strand.
TTTAATAAACTAATTCAATAACTGATATTTAATAAGGTTCATCAACTGGTCATAAGGTATGCGGCGTCCTGTATATATCTAAATGATATTATTTGTGTGTTACCTAACCTAAAACATATTTGTGTACTATAAATAACTTTTATAATGTTTTTAAATGCCAAAATTTATAAATATTTCCAGAACGTATTCTATCTTGATGTTTTTCTTTGATAAGCATCTCAGTCAGATTTAAACGTCGCCAGTGTTAAAGATTAACTGAGTGTTACAGTTATAGCATTAAAGTTAATGCGTTTTTGACTTTCAAAACTAATGGTTTAGAACAATTTATTTTTGTGTATGTGTCCTGTAGAAATTATCTAATAATAATAATAATAAATTGTTAATTTTTCATTTTTCCACTGCACTTTTAAGACGATTTAGTAGATTAATTAATTAATTAAAATCGTATCAAAAATTAATTTTAAAACAAGTTTTTTAAACTATTTTAAACAAGTCGCTCATTGCATAACGAGCATTACATTATCAATAATCACATTATCAAACAGGGAAAAATTTCCGATTGATTACAACTTAACGTGTGTTTTAAGGTGTATACATACAATTAAAATCAAAAATTAAAATAAAGTGTGTATATTGATAATCATTTTAAAAATGTAAATCGATTAATTCTTAATTAGAAAGTTTGTTATAGTATACATTATATTAGACCACACACATGTACACATATGCTTATTTAATTTGTGTTTTGATCAGTGCACCATGATGCACTGATTTATTTATGTATTAAACGGGTTATTTGAAATGACTGATTTTATAAATTGATATTATTATGTGTATTATGAATTGATACTATGAAACATTAGTGTTGGTTTTAATATATTGGTAATGAAATGAGAAAACCATATTGAACTCGTTCATAAATGGAACTTGTAAAACTGGTATGTGAAGCAAATAAGATGTTTATATTAAAGTTGCTCAATTTATTATATTTTTTAAATATTGTAATCTATTACATAATATAGTTATAGTATAATGGTTTATTTTTCTTTTCAGATATTGATCACGATTTTTGTTTTATCTCTTTCCGTCCGTGCAGTTTTTTTATAATTTTAAATCTTTTTAAAAATCTAAATAAAAATAAAAAGGAACACTCTTACAATAGTGTTCAAAGTGAACACATGGGATAAGTTAATTTAATTATCGAAAAATAGTGCACTTTATGCATTCTTAACTGTTTTATATTATTCATTATTATTGCTCCAAACAATTAATAAGTCAACAAAATCTATTAGAGTAATTAACAGCTTTTAGTATTACCTTGATCTGGAGCAATATTAGAGATTATCCATCTTTATATACAATGCATAGTTTTCTACGACATTTAATTTACTAATGTCAACGCAAAACCATTAGTAAATGTCTTTTTTTACTAAAAGCGCAGGAGACCCCGCTAGGTATTTACAGTGTTTTTGAGTAGGATATCCCAGGCTTTATTGAGTCCCAGAACGGCGACGCTCACTCTATGAAATAGTTGCTAACAGCTTATCCAGTTCTGGAAGTATGGAGAATGCCGTTTGGATGTTCTTAACTTTTATATATTCCGCTATAATATTACTTATGTTCTCTTCTTTTTGCTGCTACAATCCAAAAACAAATTGGAAGTATCTCACTTAGTGTCAAAATGTTACAGTTTCAATATCTATGTAAGTGGTTTCAGATGTATTATTTGCATATTATCTGGGTTTCTCCAATCTATATTCAGTTTTTTTATCAATTAGAATTTTTGGGGTTGATTGGGCTTAGAATCTGTCAATTTCTTTAGACTGACTGGACCTTACCGAGCCGACAGAGCTTTCTTTCTAAACCATTTTTGTGTAAAACTCCGATGTGCTTTAATTCTAACTTTATTTGTTTGTTTGGTTTTGTGAATGTTTGTTGTTACTTTTTCAGGAAATTGAAAAGAATTTGCATCAATTCCAGCCAGAGAAATCCAACTTATAAATACAAACTAGAATATTCATCTTGTCAAATGCAATTATTAATAGTAATAATCATCTTTTGGATTGTTTGGACGAATTTATTGAACAGCTTGAAGCATCAGGTTTGTTGGGCTTTTTGCTACTTTTTTGGAATTATTGGACGCGAATTTTTAATATCTGTCATCTGGTACTTTTAAATTCAACTGAGTTTTTTTTATTTATTTTTTTCATTTGTTACTCCTATGGCGATGAACTCCTTTTTGAGGGCAGATGAACGTTTTGAACCGATTGACTTGTTTAGACCTGTTTTGTTTTTGGGATCTTTTGAGGCAACATCTGTTAGGCTTGTAATTTCTCAGACCTTCTCAAATCAGCCGAAATTTACGGATTGATTGGAATGTTTGAGCTTACTGCGGCTCGTGTGGATGCATTAGGTTATAATATTTATTTCTCGGGCTTATTGAACTTTATATAGAAATTTATGTTGTGGCCTATTGAACCAATATATTTTTTTAACCATTATTGGGGATTCCGGATGGAAAGACGTATTGGATTTTGAAGTACAGTTCCGGGTTTGATTGGATTTTGCCAAAAGTGCTATTGGGCTTCTTAGAATTCTTTTCAGCAGCTCAATGCTTTCCAGAAAGATAGACGGGTACAGGTGAACCATATCTATTAAGAACGGTCTGCGATCGCCCAATGAGTTTGAAATTCTGAAAGTACAGACAAATAATATAACAAATATTAACGAGAAATGTAGGTAATAGTGAGAACAGAACTCTTTTAAATTTATTTTAGTCTGTGTAGGACTCGACGGACCCATTTATTGATATTCTGTGCTTAACCCCCCCCCCCTCCGGGGAAGAATTTCTAAGGAGATGCTTAGTAATATTGTTTGTCATTTGTGATGTGCAATGAAGCGTAGATTCTCTAACCAAGACCTTTGTTTTATTGGGGGGGGGGGGGGTCGTTTTCTCTAAATTAAAAGCTATCAAGTTAACTAGTTAGTCCGTACGTATAACATTTGACTCATCCAACTGAAACTGCAACTAACTCATTTTTTCAGTTTTGAGAATATCGCAATTATGTAATTTACACACACAATTAATTATGAACGCGTCAAAATTTTGAGCAACCAAAGATTTGACTTTTGATTGAAATTTGGACATTATGCAATGGAAGTAAATGATGAGTCGAATGATTATAAAGTAGTCGAAAGTTCATGGTATGGGATATTTGATGAACGTTCTCTTCCAAACTAGCACTAAGAAAGTATACATATGATAAGTAGTTTTAAATCACATACCAACTATTGGTGTATACCTACTTATAGGTATGGTAGATGGTGTATACTTCTTGATCACCAATTTTTTTCCTGCAAGTTAACTTGAGAGGTAAGTAAAGCATAAGCCGTGGTGCAACTAGATCTTATTCTAAAGTGAAAAGAATAAATATTCAGAAAATACACAGCAACAAATCATTCTTTTAGAACTATGTATTAGCAATTTTTATGCTTACACCATAAAACTTTGAAAAACTACTTCTGATCACCACAGCTTCGACTGTTTCAGGACTTTTTTCATGTAAGCAGGTCAAAGCTTGGATGTGATCAAGCTGAGAAGTTAATGGAATCAGATGTTCTAAATTTTTCGCCGAAAGTACTTAAAAACATTTGAAAAGTCCTTTCTAAGCGATTTCCTGATTGAAGATTTCCTTCAGATCGTTAGTATCAAATTTATCCTGTCAAGCTGTTAACCCAATTCGTAGACTGGCGATCTCCAAAATATAAAAGTGAGTTCATATTTCATTAATCGCGGAATATTATGAAACATAACCATGACGCAGAACAGTTCCGCTGGTTCTTATTGCACAGGTTTTTTCCTGACGCCAGTCTCTTCTATGTTTAAAAAATATTTATATCTTTGGGCTTATCATAACATTTGCAATTTCCTTAACGCAATAAGGCGTTTTCAGCTGTGTGACTAATCTTTTATCACTTTTCCGTAGGGTTTATTTCAGTTATGTTTTTCCTGATTGTAAGATAACATTCTTATCAAAACAGTACAGGAAGTACAAATTGATATTATCAGTACCTGGCGGTTGTAAGCAAATTTGTTAGGTTAGGGAGAAGTGGGAATTATGTTCGCATAATATAGCAAAGTGTATCTTCCTTAGAGTACCTACCAGTACTACTATCAGGAAGTATCGCCTTACCATACCACTATAGCATAGCACTCTCTGTGCATAATCCAAGAATAAAATAAATGTGTGTTGTAGCTGTAAGCACCATCATGTTACGTATATATTGTAAAGAGCATTTGCAAGTTTAACGAGAACATGGGTATTTTCTGCAGCGATAACGCAATCATTTGTACTAATCTAAATAGCAAAGCAGCCACAATAAATCCAAGTATGACATGGATATAACTTACATATCATTTGAGAGAAGAGTGAATTATACCTGTATTTCAACTACCTGTTAAAGAACATTTCAACGCCGCGGAAAAGGGGGGAAATTCTCCTCTACACAAAATATGTATTAGCTGGCAATTTGCAATTTTATATAACATATAAGGTAAACTGCTAATTTAAATTTATCATAACATCAGATCTTTACAAGATATAAAAATATCAAATAAAACAGCAGACTTTCTGCTACACGTTATTGTTATTATTGTTAAAAAAAATTAAAAATTAAAATGATGTCGATTTTAAAAAATAAATTTATAAATTTATCGAATTCATACCCAAGAGTTGCTAAATATAGAAAGTGGGTATCTCGAGATCTTGGATAGAGAGTATAATGTGATGATAGCTTCTGAGTTACACACAAACTAATAAACAGAAAAGATAAATTACAACAAATTTAAATTTGTTTTCAGTGACGGCACATTTTGCATCTTCGGAGTTAATTTATTATACGTATAATTATATTGCAAAATTAGAAATTCTAACCAAGCAAGGGAAAAACTTTGCTTTTCCCATCTGCTTGAACAAGCCATTAGATGTTAAAATTCTCGAAAAGTATGTAAACTATGCTTAGTGTGGCTAACGAGAAGCGAAAGTACTAGTTACAAATAAACGATGTTAATAAGATAAATCAGGTGAAGGATTTATTTAAAGCAATGAGTACAAAATTACATCTGAAATACCTTGGGTAAAATAAATTGTTATCATTAGATGATGGTACCTCTGCAGAATGCGTTTACTGTAAATATGTACACCTATGTAAATAACCCCATATTTATTCATTTATTCGGTTCAGGATTTGATTTCTCCAAAATCCTCGTTATCAGAATTTCGCTCTCAACGAATTCTTAACCAATTCATCTGTTGCATTATTATTTTTTGAACAACTTACTTTAGAGTTTACTGTTGAAACAATTGTCAGGTTAAGTGTTTAATAAAACTGTTAATTAATCTCTTTATTGTTATTATATTTCATCTCACTTTAGTTCTAGCATGTCATGTTTGAATGATGTATTGAAGTTTCGTAATTATTAACTTCAACATGGGCCTGGCAAATATTCGAAGACCTAAGCTGCAATGGTATGCATAGATTGATTTATTAAAATCTTTGGTCACTGTTCCTGCACAAACCTAAATGCAAAAAGCTTGCTCTTCTCTGCAGTGGCGAAACTTCAAGATTTAGCCCCCCCCCCGTACAAAATTCAATTCGGGCCCCTTTAACCAATTATTTATTTATTTGTGGAAAATACACTGCATGGTGGAAAGAGTTAATTAAAAGCTAAATTAAAAAGAAAAAGACATTATGGAAACAATATCGGAAAGTACTTGTAGTAAATATAAAGAGCAAAAAAAAGTCAAAGATAAAGAGCGTGGGAAAAATTCGGGCGTAAAATGGAGGAAGATAGCCAACGCAACGCGAAACTCCTAAACCGTACCTTAAAGAACCTAAGGAAAAATAACAATAAGGCAGATGTTAAGTGGATAGAGAGTGAAGAAGGAAGGATGAGCCAGTAGACTGTTGATAAACAAGTTGCTGAGAGATGGGTCGAACACTTTTCTGAAATTCTTAATGGAGTAACAGAAGATGTGAACCAAACGTATAGAGAAAATATTGAAATGGAGGTACAAAACAAAATATCACTATTAGAAGTAGAAGCTGCAATTAAGATAGTGAAAAACGGAAAAGTTGGAGGACATGATAATATCAAAGCAGAAATGGGCAGCATAGAAATCCAAATACTACATAAAATAATTAATAAAATAGCATGAAGGACAGGTGGAATTCCTAAAGCTCATTTTGGACAAACGATTAAGACATAATATTGAAACAACTATCGACGACAATGAGTACGGATTTAGGTCAGAAAGAGGAACAACTGATCGTATATGCTGCCTAAAACAGCTAACAGAAAGAACATTGTTTTTTGACAGTAAATTGCACTTGTGATTTATTGACCTTGAAAAGACCTTTGACAATACGCTACGGGGTAAAATATGGGAATGCTTACAAAAACGGGGAATCGATAATGTACTACTAAGAGCTATTAAGAGTATCTATGCAACAACTAGAAATGTAATACGAACAAATGATGTATGCTCCACAAAGTTTATTACCACTAGTAGTATCAGACAGGGGGTGTGCTCAGCCTACTATTGTTTATAGTACTATTGGATGAACTCTACAAGACATTTTCAAGTGTACGTAGCCGAAATATGATGTATGGAGATGATTTCGTATTCATTAAGAATAAACAAGAAGATTTACAAAGGAACTTATCAGTATGGAATGATGAATTAAAAAGATACTATATGAATATTAACATTAATAAAACAGAAGAAGTTAATAGTGTGTACCTGCCAGTGTTAATGTATGGGTGTGAAACGTGGACAATAAGTGAAAGATACAAGAGCAGATTTTAATCTAGCGAAACGCGATATTTGAGGGCAGTAGCAGGGGTAGCAAGAAGAGATTTTGGGCGCAGTAAGGCGATACGGGATGGGTTTAATGTTATTTCAGTGTTAAACAAAATCTAGGTTAAATAACTTAAATGGTGCGGTCATATGGTTCGTATGAGTGATAGTAGAAAACTTAAGAACATATGGAAAGCATGAAGCAACAATATAAGAAAAAGGGACAGGCCAATAAGAACGTGGAATGGAGAAGTAGCCAAAATCCTAGAAAGAAACAGGTCGGACTGGAAGCAAGCCGAGGCTCTAGCACCAGATGAAAAACTTCTTTTCTCAAAACCTCTACACCATGATGATTTATTGTCATGATTGTTTTACGTGGGGTACCCGTGTGAACATACCCCCACGTTCCCTTCCAGAAGGAAGTGATTGGGATACGCCCAATCAGCGCGCAAGTTACATAACCGGCAGTACAGCAATTGCTACCAGATCAGCTCACTGGTCGGAGCGAGGTTGCCTATCCACCCTCTACTAGCTATCGCAGGCATAGTACCGGAGCAATTGACTGAACACGTTGCTCACCCGCCGGCACCCTCCCGTCCTCTTTCATACTGGGCAAAGTACTTCGTCCAGCAATAGAACTATTCCCCGCCAAGTGCTCTTGCAAAGTGGGACCACTTCCCGATCGAATCCAACCTCAATTGTGGCGGGACTTGGTTTTTTAATGGTTTTGCCACCCCGATCTACCAATTTTAGGTTTGGTGGGCCCTCGACAGAGCTTCGTTTGTGTGGTAATTAAAAACTTCTTCAGATGAAATGGATGGAGTGCAATGAGGCGGAGTCTCTGGGCCCCCTAGTGGCCTGCCGCCCGCCCCGCCCTGCTCCCTTTTGCTGTATAGTAGTTCCGCCACTGCTTCTCTATATAGCCTTCAATATTTTTTAATATCTTTCAATATCTCCAGAAGTAGTTATTTTTTCAGGAATCTCCAAGTTTCTAAGCTATGTTTATGTTACATAGTACTCAAAATACGCCTTAGAACTTTTTTTTATCTCTCAAAAAGAACTAAAAATGTATTCACATAAATAGCTATAATAGTCGCAGAAACTCTTGGGCAACGTGTCTGAGGTGTTTCATGACTTCATAGCACCTAATACTATTGATACCTACTGCTTGGCCTCTTTTGAAAGGGTTTTGATGTGGAAATCGTTGTTGTTGACGGTTAGGTTCTCCACTAAGAGACTAGGGTGCATAGACGTTATTGTTTTATTTCCACTCTATTTTCATTGCAATCCACTTTAATCACTCAATGAATCAATTCCCAGTCTGTCAGTTTTGGGTTGAACTGTAGAAAGTGATTATTCAAGTTCTCTGATCCGGAGTAGAGAAATTTAATAGGAAATATGTCAAAAAAGGAAAATGGTAGAGAAAGTTTTTTTGTAATTTTAGTGGTATAGGCTTTAGTCATTAAAATGGGATATTTTGCTTTTTGGATTAGCATAAACTTGTTTATCTGACTGATGGGTTTGTCCTTTGTTATTGTTCGCTATCTAACTGGTCATAGAAACACAAAGACGTTATCACCGTATCACCTAATCCTCGCTAATGCGAAAAGCAAAATCTTTCGTTTTACGAACTATACATTCATCTAACCACCTACACAGTGGTTAGAAAATTTTCATTTATCAGAACACAATGGTTATTTTCTAAAAAGAAGAATATCACCCAAAGCAAGCTTTTGCAATTGAAAAGTCATTGGAAGCATCATCATCTGCAAAATATCTGGAACCCTGGTCTGCAATCTTTACATTTATCGGCATTAACATTTCGAAATGTTCTTCAAAATCTATGAGTAATGAGGTTTTTGTGTCTGCCCCATTCCTCATCAAGAATTAAAAAAAAGATTAATATGTAATTTTTTTAAGAATAACGTTTAAAGAACATTGCCTGAACATTAAGAACATTAACAACAGAAGTTATGAGCAAAGCTTTGCTACTTCTATTATAGCCATTTCTACCATTGAAGTAACTTATCAACAGCTTCACAAATAGAGTAAAGGTCAGAAAAGTAAGAAGACTGAAAAAAAACGTAGATGATGTTGTCTGATAATATCGAACAATTTAATTCTTTTGAAATAATTTTTTTCGAAATTATAATTTCTATGGCCTATGGTGCCTATTTTTTGGCAATGCGAATTTGTGAACTAATTTAAACAAACCCATTTGAAAAAAAAGGTTAGTACACTTTAATACTAAAAATATTATTGCACACTTTTATTTTCTAAATACATTCAGAAATAAATTACTTAAGTCCTATGACCTTAGCTAATTTTGCTCAATTTATATTATCAAATTTCCATATAAATTATAGTTCTCAAGAGCATTCAAACCTATTTATTCTCTTAATTATAGTTATGTTACCATATCGTGTACCTAACTGAATTAAAAACTTTTATTTTATTACCTTATGCAATGCAAGGGTTGGTTTACATTGGTATAAATTATAAAGTGGGCTCAATAACCTTACATGCCCCTTCTTCCCTCTGTCTGTGTCTCCAAATTTATTTAAATGTGTTTAGAAGTATTTTCTATTATTAAATAAGCATATGTGACAGTACATAAAAGTAAATCCTTAATTAACCAGCATGTCAGCTTAAAATAAAAAAAAAACGCATGGTGTTAATTGTGCATGGTAAAAAGGCATATTTTTTGGGGTGATGGTAAATTAAGTTTTTCCCTAATTTTATACGATGACATTAATTTCCTGACATATGTTTTTATTTCTGAATTTGACAGAGGGTAGAGAATGTGTTAACTGCGGTGCTACAAGTACACCCCTTTGGCGTCGCGACGGCACCGGACACTACCTCTGTAATGCTTGCGGATTGTACTACAAGATGAACGGGCAAAATAGGCCGCTCATCAAACCTAAAAGAAGACTGGTAAGTAGTCTTTAATAATTCTCATTTATGTATTTAGCAATCAGTATTTGAATAATAGGGCGTAAATAGGGTTTAAACTAAGAAAAAATATCACCTTGATCTCTCAGGCTCCATAGATGTGCCTCTCTGGGCACAAACTGTGTATAAGTAGTCCTCATCTAGATACTCTGAGTATGTAGTTTTCAAATATGAATCGATAAATTCATTGTGTGTATGAGGAAGAGGGAAAGATAGGTGAGGGAGAGTAAAGTTGAAAATTGTTCTGGGAAGCAATTCCCAAGTTGGGTTGCAAGAATCATTTATTCTGTGTCACTAACTCGGTTAACAAATGGGATGTGTTCGCCGAGTGTGCAGCGGTAATCGTCCAGATCTCATTAGGTTATGAACGGACCCATTGAAAGAAGTTTTCCTCTGTGTCTCCTTCATATACTCACACACTTACGTACAAACATACACACAGCCTCCTCTTGGCCAAGTTAATTTTAAAAACATATTTCGAGTGAGTTAGATGTCGCGATAAGAGTGCGCTACTGCTCGGCGTGAACCTGGGTTTTACCATTGTGCTTGAAATATGACGATAAACATCACAGATTGAGATAACATAGCACAATGGACGAAAGAAATGGATTGAAAAATAACAATACATCATGTAGACTTGCAGAGGGCAAACACTATTCAATTTAGTTTAATGAAAAAAGCCTTTTTTTCTGGAGAGAGAACTAAAACTACGTTCTGAATATAAATTATTGTATTTTGTACAAAGAACACATACACACTACCTATAATTGGAAGTGAAAACAATGTATGGCCAAAAAAGGGGTACGACATCTGCAAAACTGTAAGAAAAAGAGTTATGATGGGGGAGTTATTAATTGGCTCCTCCTAGCTGAGATTTTTTTTAGTTCGAGACTAGCCATTCAAATTATGATTTATATTTATTGACTGCGAAGTAGGATATTTTCTTTAAATATTCATAAGGAAGCCATTATTTATTAATAAGGCCTTTTTTTACTGAAAGCAGTTTAGAACATAGAAGTTCAGTGGTTACATATCTCATTCATGGAGATTGCAATGACTAACTTGTACGATTTACTGCTCTTATCCATCTTATTCAGTATTTAAATCCTGGCCAATAACTACCCTCAAGAAGAAGTCTATTTGCAGAACCGATCTTACCGCAATCAGTGGCAAGGTTAAGCTTAATAAATATTTACTATCATTTCAGTCGCTTTTAAAACACAGGAGCATATTCCTCTATGCTTTGACTTCCTCTCTCAAACTCAAATTACGTTGTCTCAATTTAGATCATCTTGCGTAACCCTAGTTCATTTTGATTGAAAAAAGGGCTTGGAAACATCACTGCTGTCTTTACAATATTAGTGTATGCCCATCTCTATTCCATGTATTACATGCAAAAAGTACCTAATACCACAAAAATTCGTAAAATTAACTATTTTGCCTTCATGGTGCAGAAACAATGTGTCTGAATATTAAAGATAAAGAAAAACTAAGAATATTCGAAAGGAGAATACTGAGAAGAATAATGGGACCTATAAGAACAGAAGATGGAGAATGCCGAAAAGTGATGAACCATGAGTAATTTTGAATTTTTTTAAAACGGCTATTCGGTGGACCCAAAAATATAATATGAACAGTTTAGCAATTTACTTTGCCCACTACACGAACGTAGCCAGGGATGGGGCTCGTGAGACTAAAGTCCCCCCCCCTCCTGAAGCATATATGCGATTTCGAATTTCTTTACTTTAAAGTTTATTTTATTGTATAAAAAATGTTTTTGTAATAATTATATTTGATTTAATATGTTAGCTCCCCCCCCCTCGACAGAAAATTCTGGCTATGGGTCTGCACTTTGCCAAAATGCCAAAGGGGCATTGCATACAAGAGGTATGGTTGCATGGATCAAAATTTGTTAGAATGTGTTAAAGAAGGCCTTTCTTAAATATTTCAACCTGACCGTAGATTGGTTGTGCTTATCTTTTATCAATTTTTAAGATCCGGTTGATTTGCATTTATCAAAAAGCAAACTTAGTGGCTACTTAAAAAAATATTTAATTATAGGAGCGCTGAAAAATGAGCTTAAATACGCGAAGGAAGTTTTGGTTCCTTCCATTCATTTCCATCGCATCACATTTGTTTGTCAGAGAGTTTCTCCAATATTTTTGATTGTGCACTACTGAAATCGTTTCCATTTATTTCTTCAAATGAGATAAAATCATACGGAATAGAGATAATCCTTGCACCTTGTATTCTTTTGGCATTGGTATCAAAAGATCTCTCTGTAACATAAAATCCGTCTTAGAATTAACTTGAGTTTTTAGTGTCCATAATATTGGTCATGACTGTTTGATATCCTTCTGAGATGAAAACATGGACTATGAAGTCGAAAATCCGTTTTTGAAGAATTGGTACCAGTTAAATCAGTTTTAGCCCGCAATTTTTGATCTTACGGACTTTTTGTTCTGAAAATATTGGTGTTGACATTTTGGTTTCGGAATTATTCCAGGGTCTTGATTCCAAAAGTTTCATATTACCAGTTTTTCTAAGGGTCGATAGTATTCCCAAGCATTCATCATATTGGACATAACCTCGAAATAATCGTCTGTAATGTGGGGGGATTCGTTTGCTAAAATTACACGCCCACATTGAGTAGTAGAAATCATGTATTTTTTTCCGACTCATTTCCTCTCTTTCTCAACACCGCAACGCATGAAATTCTAGATTTCAGGCCATATTTTTCATGCGTAAACGATTATCATTTAATTGACAATTTCTACTTATTTCGCATTATTGGTACAAAAGAAAATGTTTAAGAGCACTGCGGAAAATATGCCATTCATAACCTCATACTATTTTTTGTTCTAGTACAAAAAATGACTACTTTTTGTACAGTTGCTATGGTAACCAATAACAGTTCGTAAATTGTCTACCTTTATACAACATAATTTGATATTATAGTGTCATATTCGTACGGTTGGAGAAAAAAGTATAATAATTGGACATTTATTAAAAAAGAGATGTATAACAGCAGCCACCATGGCCGAGTGGAGGGCGCCATACATTTGTGATTAGTAAACGTCAGTTCGGCCAGTTTTCGTTTCAGGCTTATTTTCTTCTGGAATCGTTTATGAATAAAAGAAAAAATTAATAAATAAATATTAGTGGTAATGTATGAAATATTAATATTTTATAAATAAACAATTTTTGCAATTCAAGAATTGAATTTAAAAAAAAATCTTTTCTGCGGTGATGATTTGTATACATATGATTTCACAAAATATAATTTACAAATACATATGGATGCCATTTTTTTGGTGATTGTAGAGGCCCCAAAATATAGATGTCTTGACGTTTAGTCAAATGCTTTATATTTTTTCACTAACAAAATTTTGAAATTATCGCATCATACAGTCGTGATTTACGAACAGGCGCATTAGGACATCCAACAACTATCCGCGTGGCTTGTTGTTTAAGATGCTTGCTTCGTAACACAAATTCGAGCCCTACAAGGGTAACTTTTTTATTTGAACTTGTTAGTACTGGAAAAAATTAATTATTTAATTACTACATTTTAAAAAGTTTTTTACTTTTTTTTTCTTTTTTTAATTAATTATATTCATTATTCATAATAAAAAAACAAATAACATTTAAAAATATACATAATTCAATAATTAATTAAATATTAAATTTTTTCAAAAAAATACGAAGCAAGCACCTTACACATCGACCCACAGAGGATAGTAGTAATATGCATTAAGTCATAAATCTCTGTACTATATGATGCGATATTGTCAAGAATGCATAAGCAGAACACTGAAGCATTCGACAAAACGCCAAGACACGTTATTTTTTGGCCTCTACAATCACCAAAAAATACCATTTCGATTCTGAATGTACTGGATACTATGGTTTTTTTTGGTTATTTTCAATTAACATAAATATACATAGTTTAAACACTGACTATAAAATTAATGTTTTATATAATTATTCCTTTTTTAAAATATTATATTTATAAAAAATTGTTTATTTATAAAACGCATTAAATATTTCGTAAATTCATTTTTACCTAAACTGTTATTAGAATTTGCGTTTAGCAATTAGAAATTTAGCGCACCCTATACGCGATTATGGTGGTATATTAAAAATTACACATACATTATCTGTAATAATTGTAGATTATATTTTGTAAAATCATTTGTATACAAATCAGTCCCCCAGAGAAATTTCTTAAATTGAATTATTGAATTGAAAAAATTGTTTATAAAATATATTAAATATTTCGTAACTTCATTTAAGAAAAATTACCCGAACCGGGTTTCATTCAAGTCCATCGGGGAATCAAGTTTGATATTATCAGATGTAATAGACACAGTGAGATCTTTTGACGCCAATAATAACTAACAATCCAAAGAAAATTGATTTCTTATTATTCATCTCCTGATTTCATTAAGTCATCTATAATTATTAAACAAAAAGCAAAGCTAAGTACACTTAATAAACTACTCTACTATTTTTGTCTTTTTCAGAATTACGCTTAGTTAATATTTTGGGATTTTCTTAAAATCAATCGCTTTTTCTGTTTTCTCTGTAAACTTTTTTTCATGAAAAAATACTTTTTCCTCAAATGCGAAAAAACACGTAGATAGAATGGACTTTTCTCTTTATTTTGGTTCAAGTAGGGTGTGAAGATTTTAAGAAATAACTGAATGAGAAGTATACCGCAAAAAGCATTTTACGAATCATAATTTCCTACGTACTGTAGACCCTTAATACTCTATACTCCTATACTACTATACTGATGAACTACCAAAAAAGGGAACGAAGATTGCAAATTGTCTAAAACCAAAATTCTGGGATCAAAAGTCCTAGGTCTCAACAATTAAAACTGTTACGAAACCATTTTGTTAAAATGCACCTATTCTACAGCATATACACCAAAAGAACTTTCTTTTGCTACAAACCCACCGTTAATAACTCATTTTAAACAGATAAATTACCAGAGACATGTGACCAAGATTACAAATCTCTATGTCTCTCTAGGTACTTTTGTTACTTTGATTACGTCATCTGAATCAAATTGAAAAACTTTAAAAAGGAAGGCAGAAAATTGTAAAAATTTAAATACTTGAATTTGTATGACCAAGTGGAAAAGACATTAGGATCATGGATTTTAGGATTTTTTCGATTCAATACCTGTTCCGCGCTGCCATAAATAGAAAATCGACCATTCATCTGGTTCCTGAATTGGTAGCGATAGGTTTAAAACGATGTCTATTTTTGATCTACATCTATCTTTCTTTTTTCTGTATCAATCTTTCCAAAATGAAGATGCTCGCAAAACATAATTAGAATTGGTTCATATCAGAGCCGAAAATGTTAAGAATTGGTTGGGATATGGTCTGACAAGTAACAGACGCATGTTTTTTCTCAACTCTAGAGACCTTTAATTTAGGCACCAAGTGGTTGCTAAATAGAACTATTGACAACTGAAATTAAAAGGTAATTAATATGATAATTTATTGATTCCAGTTACACCATGGTATAACTAACCGATCTTGACTTGAAACTGATTAGGAATTTGAAACAGAAGCTTAATGTACTTTTTGATGTTTATAATCTTGCTTATAGTAAGACCTATCCTTAAGAAATATTGCATCTGCATATTCATCTAATAATTCAACCATATTTCCTTTTGGTATTCCAATCGTTAAACTGCCAACATAGAAAGGAATATTCGAAAAATATACGAGCAACTGGCAATTGATAGACAGAAAACAAGTCGTAGGCACCCAGTTCCATTAAAACCTATTCAATGATAATTTAATAATATTGTTTTCTCGCTTCCAACTCCCGGTTCAGGTCTATTAGACTGATGTATGGACCCATAAACATATGCACAGTTAACAGTCGAACACAAACTCGCTCTGCAACAAAATAAAATGTGTGTGTATGATGTGTTTGACATTTTAGAACGCGCGCTATTTTACGTCTTATAAAACCGAAGCAAAAGGTTTTCGTTGCCCGAGGCAAATTCACTGGGTGAGTGTTTGTTTACGGGTTGTGCGATTGTACGCCTTAAGAAATGGGACAATAAGCAGTAGGAACCCCAAGGCGGATAATATATGTTAATATATGTGCTCTACATATTATCTTTGTCGGCGGGTTCGAAGCCTCTGGGCTGCCAACAACAACGGATAAAACCTCCTCCGCGGCTCTCTGATCTTCATACCTAACATCACACACATACATACAGACGGTAAAGATTGAAGAAGTCATTCGGGCTTGAAGAACAAATTTCTTGCATCAACGAAAAGAACAGCAACTCATAATTATTATGAGAAGCTGTATTAAATGAGGTAATACGATATATCTGGGAGCTTAATGATAAATCGATTATGATGGCTTGTTAAATTAAAAATTTTGCATAATCTTTTCAACGGACGTGTTCTAGTTTTTTCGATTTTTTTCTTTCTTAAGTGACATAGAAAAATGATTCGGCCATTAAGGGGACAACTAGTAGGTGTTAACTAAATAAGCTCTGTGGTATCTTGGTGATGTCGCGTGGGTCGAAGAATTAGATTTTCCAAACTAAAACAGCTTGTTATTCGACTATTTTGATTATCTACTACTTCCATTAGGTTTAAAATTCGGTCTTCTTAGGTCTAACGACTCGGTTACAAATATTTTAATATGGACCCCAGGGATTCCACCATTAATATTAGTTAGTAGCATAATATTCTTAGTGATGCAGAGAAATTGAAAAGAAAGTCGATTTAGGAATAGTAATATTCTATTTCGATTTGATATTCATCTCTTGGAGGTTGTGATATCAATCTACATAAAAGAGTATCACCATATACAGATATGTGTAGAGGGAAAAAATAAAACTCATATGCGATGCTTACCATTTGGCCATTAGAACACTGAAGTGTTCCGGAAGAAAAAAATACTTGTCGCAGAAACTTTCTAAAAGTGCAAAATGATATTTAAAATTAAATAAAGAAGGTGCATGTTTAGTGTGTATAGCACAATGATTAAACAATAATTGGATATTATTGAGAAAGGAAGAACGGTGTTTTGACTTTGATGGTATCACAGATTACTTGAAAGTTGATACTCTTTTCCTGAAGTCCAATATATCAATTCGCGATTTTTAAAATTTTTAGATCATTTTTCCATTAAATAAACTTTTTTGTTTGTTGTAGATTGCTTTAGATGATTAACACTCTAGATTCTTTTTAATTAGAATTTCTTCATGAATCTATAGGAAAACATTCTCGGGATGGTTACAAAATCTTAGCTACAGCACAAGAAGTTGTTTCGATGCTTTTACAAAAATTACCGTAATGACTAATATGACCATTCAAGATCAAATCTTTTGCAAATATGAACAAATAGAACTAATAGTTTTGATTAAAGAACTATTCAGCAAAGAACAGATCTGGCCAAAAGGGTAATTCATTGTTTTCTAACTACATGTTCCATTTTACAGCTTTTGGCAATGGCTTTCTAACATTCTATAACGATGTAATTTACTACTACATAGAGACCTATTAAGAAGTTGAATCATCTTATTATGGATATCCAGCTGGCAGATGCAATTCTACGTTTAAACCTTCTTATGCAAATGATGAACTATTTACAGTGTTAGATCTTTAGAAAAGTATTATTTTATGGTAGTGGATTAGAGTTATTATTGGAGTTTATGCCAAAAGTTCAGAAAAAATCTTGGTTTGCCATTTTGGTTGTCTTGGTTATGTGCAAGAATTCCTGATCAACTGGAGGGGGACAGGGGCTACGCTGAAAGTCAAAATACTATTCTTCTGTGGTACTGGTAATATCTATGTTTGCTTCTGAATGGACGAAAATTAGTCTAAACTATTTTTATACGATGAGCTTTTAAAATACGCTATTTTATCTTTTTGGGAGTATATATAGACAATTTGAGGTTAGGCAATAGACTGAGTGACAGTCCAGTCAAATTAGAAAAAATACCGGATAGTTGAAGTAAGTCCTTGGATTTTTACATAGGCCTTCCTTGTGGGTTGTTAAATGACTACCTAAAAGTCACAACCTATGGGTGATGATCTCGAATAGTTAATGATAGAGTCACTGCATCTAGTTACCTAGGCCAGCTGGTCGACCAGAGCACCGCAAACCGCCGCCATATTGGGACAAATGAAGCACGAAATTGTTCGTTATTTGTTCTGTATTGAATTTAATCAAATCCACGTTTACTTTAAAAGGTTTTTCTTATTCTGAAAGATCAAACCTCTAATATGTCAAACACGTAAAACGTGGTTTTAATTTGTCCAATATTAAAAATCACCCTTCTCTGTCCCAATATGGCGGCGATTTGCGGTACTCTGATCGACCAACTGGGCTAGGTGACTAGATGTAGTGACTCTAGATCAGAGTACCGCAAAGCGTCGCCATATTGGGACAGAGAAGGGTGATTTTTAATAATGGGCAAATTAAAACCACGTTTTACGTGTTTGACATATTAGAGGTTTGATCTTTCAGAATAAGAAATACCTTTTAAAGTAAACGTGGATTTAATTAAATTCAATACAGAACAAATAATGAACAATTTCGTGCTTCGTTTGCCCCAATATGACGGCGGTTTGCGGTACTCTGGTCGACCAACTGGCCTAGGTAACTAGATGCAGTGACGCTAGTTAATGAGGGAAAAACCACGCCCCCTAACGGTTTTAGTCGTTTTTCTCAGAAACTGTTAGGTTTATAAAGACGAAGGAGGTTAGGTAAAATAAAGTTTATTTTATTCCCTACCAAAAATGTCCGAATGTTCTTTCTGATCTCCCTTTCTTTTGTGTTACCGAACGAAGAAGGCATCTCATACATGGATCAGCAATTTGCGTCAGTAAATTTGCTCAAGGGATTTTCGGACGTAACCTTTTGTAGTCTTATATTCGTCATGAAGTAGCTAAGAAAAACTCGTTGAGAGCCGGACGCAATCGTGGTCCAATCATCTCAACGAATTTTTCTCAGCTACTGCATGACGAATATGAGACCACAAAAAGCTACGTCCGAAGGTTCCTTGAGCAGATTTATTGGTGCAAATTACTAATTCATTCTTTCTTCTATAACATAAAAAGAAGGCTAGGTACGAAGAAACAATCGGACATTTTTCTCTCCTTCTATAGGTTGGGACTTTTAGAGAGTTATTTAACAACCCACAAGAAAGGACTATAGAAAAACATAAAGACGTACCTCAACTTTCTGATATTTATGAAAATTTGTTTTAAACTGACTGGACTAATATGTGATTTCTTAAATAACATGTCTGATATAAATGACACTGAACAATCTTCAGCGACAGGTAATATCTCCTAACTATACAGAATTGTTAAAAGCTCTGAAAAATCTGCTTCTTCGGACCCTAAAAAGAGCCACCCATATTGCAATTTCATTATTTACCTTCATAACTACCTTCGCTGGGATTCGAAGCAATTTTTGTCTGACACTGGATTTCTTGTCATTGAAGTATGAAGTGGTCGATAATTATGATCGTTAATTTCTATACATAAATTGCGTTTCTGTAGCAAACCAGCTGCCTAAAAGATATTGCAACATTGGTCTCTAAATCTGTCAGGTTTATCGATTTTTCTGCCAGAGATATATGTGTAACTTCTTCAATTCTTCATATGTGTTTGTTTCTTTTCTTTCCTTATTGCCTATGATTCCTCCCATGGAACCTGATGTCTTGACCCCAGACGAGTTTAGGCGATTCACCTGCCTTGATGTTGGTTTTGTGTTCTTGAAGTGTAATCTTAGACCACACTCGCAGGGTATGTATCTTGGTTATCTGGTCTTTCTTATCGGGTTTGGTTTTTACCATTATTTTCCTTATAATTCTCGAGGATTTAAATTGAGTTTGTTCTCGATTCTTGGCATCTGATCTAAAACTCCTTGCACATAGGGAATTCCCTGTTGATCTTTCGGTTAAATTGAATTTCTCTTGGAACGCTAGGCTATATGCTAGTTGGGGGTAGACATTCCCAACCAACGTCTAGGCTATCCTCTTTCTTACCTTGATCAATCGCTTTTCCTATAAACAGATGGTTTTTACTTAATGGTATAAATTGTATTGTCGCCATGATGAAGAGTTGAATATTTCAAAAATTCTTTGAAAGCAAATTAATTTGCTTTTGAAATATTATTTTTAATAAAGACCATGTTAAGTTTCCATTTGTGCTGCTGCTGCCCAATTCTGTTCGAATTAGCTTACCGAAAAGAATCTTTTTTGAGTAAAGAATGAAGGGCAAAATGCGATTTAGTGATAGGTTTTATTTAGAAATTGTATTTAGAGATACTAAATATGGTAAATATACTAAACAAGGTCAATAACAACTTTTAAAATGTTTTCCATCGTAAACGCAAATTGCCCCTTACAGGTTAATCAAGGACATTACTACATCAAGAAAGTTGCTAATGATGTGGTTAATTGTGCTACACCTATCGGTTTCCAATTTTAAAAAGAATTAAGACTACAATAAATAGTCAAAATTAGGTAATCGATTCAACTGTTGCTTAATCTCCCTGCTGCTAGGTGTTGATTTACTTTATTTTATTCTGGGTTCTTAGAATATTCGCGCCTATTTAATCCCTTCCTTCTAATGTTTTTCTACAATATTCTAGCCTAGCATAATAGCGTCTTCATGGAACATTCAAGTAAATCCAAATAAGTGATCAGCGGCTTCTCAGCCGCCATATGGTTTGATGCAATGAAAATTGGTGCCAAAAGGGTCAAATTTCGTGCCGCCCAATTTTTATCCAACTTGAGATGGTTCATTCAAAACAATGCCTGCTTCTAGGAAAAATGCTTTATCCTAATAGCTATCGGTGCCAAGAGGTATATCGCGAGTCAGTATGGAACCTTTCGACACGGCCGTTTCATCGACGGCGTTTCGGCGACAGACCGTTTCGGCGCAAACATTTTCTGAGAAAATACATTTCGGCTCAAGGTCATTTCGGCGACAGGACCTTTCGGCGCCATTTCTGCTATTCGAGTTGTAAAAATAGAAGTAATTTGATGATCATGTAAAATTCTTCTTGAACGCCTACAGCCGTGAAAATGTGATTTATCTGTAAGTTCTTAAAATTAATCTCCGTTGTTTAGTTATTTGGGGCCCTCCGTGACCGAGTAGTAGAGATCCTGCTTTTCAGTCACAGGGACAGGGTAGGGGCGCAGCGGATCAAATCTGGGTTGCATCTGAATTTTAAAAATTTAATACAATGATATTTGAGCTCCTTAGGATAAGGTATGAAAGGTGTATAAGTGATAAAGCATGATAAAAAAATGTTATATGTATTAACAGTATAAATGTTAATAAAATCTTAGAAGTAAAAAAAATTATATTTTCAATACAAATACAATATGCAAATTATACCTCTAAAGTATTAAATGCTAATGTATTATTTTCCAGTACAAATCAATGGAAAAAATAAAATCATTGGTTATCTGATACATTTATTTAATATGGCACTATTATTAACACTTGGTAGTGTTAACACTGATATTATGACTGTTGGCGCCGAAAAGACCGTCGCCGAAACAACCGACCGCCAAAACGTTCTTGCGCTGTCGCCGAATTGTAGCGCCGAAACGTCCTAGACTTACAATTGCTTGCTATTAATTAATTTAGTTACGAGTAGACTTGGACGTCAAAAAAGGATTTTTTGATGTTGCACTTTTTCCCATCCATTTATTGGGGTTTGTCCTTTGGAGACATTTTGACATCCTCTTTGAGAAAACAGTTATAGAGCATCTTTAGGACGTAGTAGACTTCCTGAATTGTTTTTAATTTACGCACATGGAGGCAATATTAGATTTTTTTTAAAGACGATTGTTCTGAAACTTTTGATGCATTGTCTTCTTCAAATCTATGCATTCCGTGCAGTATATGACAGTTTATGTCTGAATCTTTAAAAATTAATTCAAATCTACAGCTTGCATACCCAAAGAGGTTTCTACTTTACAAAGCCACCTATAATAAATTATGTAAACAGAATCTGTTTTATAAAACTGCAGGTCGTATCATTTTCAACAGTGAAATTTTTAATAATAAATAACATCTATCTGCAATAAAATCTAGCCGCTCAATAAACAACTCAACATTCAACTTAAAAATAAGGAAGTAGAAAGAGATAAAAATATAACATGTGCTGCAAAAATTAAAAAAAAATAATGTAATTTACATTTTATGTTAAAATTATTTGCATATAATGTAATATAATGTCATGTAGTGTACTTCCTACAAACAAAAGGCATAATTAAAATTCGTTTGATGTTTTACGACTAGCAAATAGACAACATTGACAACTAAAATTAAAGAGAAAAAAAATAGTGGGACATTCTTTTGATTGAAATTCTTATTTTTGCACGCACAGAAGCGTAACTGGTAAGGTTTTAAAGGCTGCAATGAGAGATGTTTCCATAAAATCACCAACCATAGAAAACATGTAAAGCTACTGAAGAGAAAAGCTTGGAAAATGAGGTTATGTTTTCTGCTTGAAGAGAAGATTTTGGATTATTAGGTATAATTTGCAAAGTAAGTATGTATGTATGGTAGAGATTTCTTCTTTCTTCATTTCTTCATATTCAACAAACCTCTGGAGGATCAGATTAATTAATTTCACATGATGAATATTTCTGAGAATAAGAGGGTCATGGTCAAAAAAGCCTCAATTTGATTTGTAAATTAATTCCTACAAAATTGCAAGGAAACCCTAAGGAAGAAGAAACATCCTGTGTTTTATGTTTCTTCAACCGTATAATCAATTCCAACAAAAAATTTCTATTATTTTTGCTTACTAACTTTAAAAAATAATTAACAAAGAATATTTATTAACACATGATGCTGTTTGTAATAAGTCAAATTTAAATTTTAACGGTAATAGCAAGTAGGAAGAAAAACTTTCCTTAGTGGTATCAAAAAATTGGCAAAACAGTTGCACGAGTCATTGTCACTCCGCTATTTACAATATTAACAAAGACTTAATTAACATTTTCAGGCTTGCTTTTGTTAGCTGTTGTGTCTTCTGAATATATTAAAGATGTTTCTTGTCTTAACTTAAAATTAGTTGCGTCTAGTAGCCTAAGCTTTTGTATTGTGTTACAGTTTTGACCTCATATACATTCTAAAAGTTTATAGGCTCTTTTTAATGTGCTGATCTACAATGATAAAATTAAAAAAAAGAAACATTTCTATGCATACGTGGAAAAGTGCATCAAGCTGTAAAACAATGCATTTTGTTTTTTTATTCCGGATGTGCCTAGTTTTTTTTTATTATCAAATAGAAATGTTGAATTAGATTTAGAAAACCAAGTAGGTACCTATATGTAACAAATAATTATTTTAATCCCATTGTCTTATTAATATTTATAATTTTGGGTATAAATTATTTTAGTATCGACCACACCCAGAAACTTTCCAAATTATAATGACTATTGGAGTTTCATATTAATGATCTATTGTGAACTAGTAACGAGAAGGAATATTTTTTAAATGTCATTCTGGTCTGATGGAATAAAATTTTTAATAGGTATACAATAAAATATAAAAATTTATTGCTAAAAGTTGAGAAATCTATACCACATATTAACATGTAACGGATTAAGTTTGACAATCAAGACTGGGTTGACTAACTTAAAGACTAGAGGCACTACAGGAATTGATTGGAAATCACTACAATCAAATTATATATTCCCAAATTTAAAACCACTTAGGATATTGTTGACGGTGGTTTTGACTCAATTACTAATTTATGAGTGATTCTTGATGTTATGGATTTCTTAGAAAAACTTTTCTTTGGATCAGGCTTATCGATGAAAGTTCAGAATTTCGGAAGTTTTTGTATAATGGGATTTTTTTACATTCCAAACCATTTAATAAGCCTAATTTTGCAAATTCGCTTAGTTTTGATAGAACTACTATATAAAATCAACGGTATTTTAATTCTATTTAGAAGAAACTAAGAGATCCGTGACTATCTTATGAGCTCAAAATATCGCTCCCAAAGAACTTTCTAAAGCATAAGGCATATAAAACTACATGAGGCCACTTTAAGTATAGCAGAATCATCATATCAAATCTAGATATCAAGGCTATTTTATCCAAATTATGTTTGCCTATTCCAATTTTTTGTCGTGTTTGCCAGAATTGTTTTATTGAGACTTTTGTGAGAGCCAATATTACTATTCCTTGGCTTCATTATTAATTGGTGTAATACAATTTGTCGGGATTGTCGTCCAATAAAACGGACATCCTAAAAATACAAAGTTGCCCAAAATAGAAGCATGTGCAATGGTATCTATACAGGCATGGACCAATTGATTAGATAATATCTTCTGTAAATGGTAAAGACTCTAAAAGGAGACATGTTGTTAGAAATTTTGAAATCAAGAATTTGCACATTATGTTTTGTAGATTTAGCATTTTTGCCATTTTCTCCTCTTTCCCCTACAGTAATAGAAGATAACGGCCAATACCAAGGTCAATGAGGTAGCTATATTTTGACCATTCTCGAACAAAAGTTGTGCTTAACTATACTTGGTGTTGCCTCAGGAAACGCACCATAGGGAATACAATATGATATTCCAGATGCTGGAACATTACCTTCCCAGTTCCACAAAGAAATCTATGCCATATTCTGTCATAGGGGAACAGAAACATCTTATGATTGGTATTTTTTAATCTTCCATTAGGTTCTGAGAAAACAAATCAAAATTAAAATTTCGATTTTAAGCCGATGCATTAAAAGAAAAACCCTACTTTGAAGATAAATACTTGTCAATTGATGCTTAATTTTTTGGCCTAAAGGTTTATAAACTAGTTTAGTTTTAGAAGTAAATGGTATGGTAATTATCACTATATTTACAATAGTACGTTATTCTACACAAAACCCAGTATATCTGTCACAACACCTTCCAGGAAGGCTGGTTTCACATAATGTTAGAAAAAGTTTTAGTAATGCGTCACTTGTTCAAAAATTTTAATGATAAAATCCATATATAATATACAATCAACAATTCCTATCAATTGCCGCTCTTGCCATGACCATAACATATTTGTGACCATGACATATTTCACAAATGTGAACAATTGTACAAAAATTCTTAATTTGAAACTTCCTAAAACTTCTTCCAATTCTCCAAAATTCCATATATATAATTGCTTGCACTAAACAATATCATTTGATCCATCCTTGATGTTTTCGTGAAGAGTCTAAAACCAGGACAAAATCGATCCAATAAAAGTAACCATAACTATGTGGCATTTTGGATTAGGGGTTTTTATGATATTTTCTGCAAGAGCGCACAAACGTGCTTGTTGCTTATGTATAATAATTGGAGTCTAACTGATTTGCAGAGCAAAATTCTATAAAATATTAATACCGTATAATTCCCCAGCGATCCATACTGGGTGCATAGATTGGGCCGATTGGGGTGTTAGCATTGATACTTACGCATATCCAACCTAACATCTAGCGCAGGCGCCAAGAGGCATTCCCTCCCTCCGATGAAAGAGAAATAATGCTAAAAATTCTTTGTGACCTTGTGCGCCATAAAATTGGGATATTACGCTAGGGCGCTGTTTGACGGTGCCTACTGATTATTTCGAGTCTCAGGAAATCTTGGTTCTATAGGCAGGGAACTTGTGCGAGGTATCGCCATGAAGATCGTCGGATGATTAGACAAGCCGGGACCTGTTTACGTATTTACCGAAAATATTCTTTTCCTATTTGCATTGGTATAGGTAGATAAGGAGCAATTTCCGACTTTTTTAAATTCAAATTGCTTTAGCTCAGAAATTATAGGGTGTAAGAAACGTAGTTTGCAGTATGCATCGTAGAATGATCCTACCCGTGACCTGATGGGCACAAATTGTCGATAAAAAACAAAAGATGATTGTCCCAGGGGATTTTCCCTTTTCAAGGCGTCGCCATGTTGTGAAATACGCCAAAATCTCGTAGAACGTCGCCGCGAGTTAACTCCTCCACCCATCAGACAAGTTTTGGTTCGATTCGCTTTTATTTCGTTCCCCCACCCCTAAAGATGAGTTCTCGGTTTTCTCTTGGGAACGGAACATTGCATCGACATAGAAGCTTCACTGTCGGATAGTGTTTATGACAGGACATAATATATTACTGCTCCCGTCGATCATTGACCAGTTCTAGGTACAGTTATGGCCAAAAAATGACTTTGGAAGATTATAGAGTCTTTATGTAAAGATCTGTAACTGGGAAAGTTAGACCGGACGATAGCTCTATGTGCCTCTATGTATTGTCTCCGACGGAGGCCATCTTCAGAGTCAAAAGTAGAAAAACCGAAACTAGGGCAGAAGCGGCATTGAGTCTGGAAGCCACTTGATCGAGACCGTCGCCAATTAATCATACCTGTTCCGAAAAGGCCAATTTTCTAAAAAACCCCACTTTGCAAACTGTCCGACCAGGAAGGGGGAAAATAATTTTTGACATGAGAGCGCAGCCAAAGAAAAAATGCAGAACGCAGCCAGATCCCTAATTAAAATAATAATTTTTCAGTCGGACTCTCATTCGGATGCCGCTTGGCCATGGTAAACTATGGCAGAACATAGTTCAAATATGGCGTCGTTGAATTAAAGTCAGAATAGGTTCGGAGAACGGGAAGGTCAAAGTTGAAGTTTTGCTCATATTTCGGCGACCGTAGCACCAATTTTGATCGTTTTTGAGTCGTTCGTGCGGAGGGAGTCCCACAGCTTTCGCCACCACCCTCCTCACAAGAAAGAGAGGGAGATATTGCGAAAAATTAGTCCTGGCTTTAATGACTATTAATTTGGCCCGGCAAACTTCTATAATATCAAAGCTTAGTCTTCAAGTCTCTAGATGCTCCCGATCTAATCATTAAATAACTTAATCTAACCAAACAGCAGGCAGTGTTCCGACTTAAACAGGGAATATTAACTTAGACCTAGAGGACAGTTTAAAAGACATAGACATTTTAGCTTAGAGCTAGACTACTGAGAAAGAAAACGAATTACCAGTTCATTGGCTTATCATCGAGTGAGTTCCAGGAGCTTTTTCAAATTTTTATTGTAAATTAGGAACTTCACTTAAACAAATTATTTAAGATAAAAGGGAAGCATGGTTAAAAAATTATAGACATTTTTGAATTTGTAATAAAATAAATGAAGTGTATTTTTGTAACTTAAACATTAAAGCTACCTACTCTTCCAACATCAAATTTCTAGTTCTAGACTATCTAGACTAAGTAAAATTCACATTATTAAACAAAATATTAAAATTAATAATTACAGGATGATTTGTATCAAAAACATTTACTTACCACGCCTATTAACAGGGAGCCACATTTACTAGACCCATCTATTTTAACCTTCTGGTCTACGTTTAGTAAAGCCAAGTTTAAGTTTAGTCAAGTGACAAACAAATTTCCCACGTCCATTTGACTTATTTATTGCACTTCTCTGGTTCATGTTGAGTCCAACCACATACTAGTTGGTTTCGATGTGGAACGTATAGGAGTCGAGTCTATAAGGCGACAAAAATACCGACAAAAACTTTTACCACGCCCAATAACATGAAGTCATCTCCACCAGATCCATGTACCCGCCTGAGTATATGCTGAGTCCAAACACCTAGGTGGCCATATATACTGACCAAATAAATTTTGTGTTTTAGTATATGATGTTTAGATATTATTGTCTCAGTAACCTTCGTAAAATATCCCATAATGCTCCCGGAACACAACTTATGAAATTCAGGCAAGCTTATTTTTCCTCCTTTCTAAATATTTATCGGTAGTGTTGGTTTGCTGTTATTGTATATCGACCACATACGATATAATAGAATTATATACAAACTGCATGTAGAAGACGGAAAGCGTGTCTTTTAGTATGCAGTGAATCCTTTTAAGTCGTAGCAATTTCTGAATTATGACGTATTATTATGGGGCAAGCTATATTATGAACAAAAATATTAATCGGATCTATAAGAAACGAGAGAATTCAAAATAAGTTCATTTTAATGCGGTGTTGAATTGGTAAACTCACGCTATCAATAGATATAAGTCTATTTGAGCATAGAATTTTTTTATCCTACGGCCAAGTTTGGGACTTGGAATGGCAAGTACGTATCTAGAATAATTATTCAGTGCTGTAAAGAACTGTAAGGATGCAAAATACCAGTTGATGAAATGTATATATTGCATATTAAAAAATCTGTTTATCCAGATACTTATGCCCCGGTAATTATGTAGACGTATCGTCAAAACAGTCATAGGCGTGAGAATTTTCTTTTCTGTTTAAATTCATCTGCTAAGAAAAATATTCCGAGTGAGAACATTGAACTGAAAATGTTGGAAATCTTTAAATGAAACCATTTAACGAGTTTTGTTCGAAAATGATGTTTATATTCCTTGCAAGTTGTTTAATGGTTATTTACCGTCTTACTGATCATCGATATATGGTTATGAAAACACATCGCAGACATAAACCGATATAGTTACATTCCATTTCTAAATATTTACCATCAGGTAGAAAACAGGGAAGAGACGTCAAGTTAGTATTTTATAATGGTATTGATTTGTGTCGTCAGCCTACAAGTCATAGAAATGTGACACGTTGTGTCTCATGTCAATCGTCGAAAAGTCCGCCCTCCACATGAATTATTAACCCCTCGGCACGAGTTCTCCCCAAAATGTATTAGAAAAAACCACGAACCCACCACCGAGACAGGTGTCGAACATTATGCAAATAGAAGGGCACCGTCTTATTATCGGTTTAAATATTTAAAACATAAGTAGCACCTTTCATTTTAGAGTTATTGATGTGTTTCTTGCCAGTATTAGCGCCTACGGTCTCCCGAACATCGCGCGCCGTAAAACGTGCTGTTGTAAATCTGCAGCTACGAGCTGTCCCGTTTTCAGAATTTATGCGTTCTCGATAATTTAAATTTAAGTATTTATTCTCTTTGGCCTTCTTGCTTTATTTCTCTCTTTGTTGCTTCCTCCTTTTGGCGACTGTCGATTCATGAGTAGTAGATACAGGGTGTATCTTAACCTCATTTTTGAAAAGATATAGATATGTAATATGCGATCTTTGCTGAAGAATTGAAACAACCTTCATTTCACGAATACCCAGTAGCAGTAGGGCCTTTTTCATGATGTGTTGCTATTTTTTTCTGTAAGTATATGCAATCATTTTCAAATGAAAAACTTGATAACAATTCTTGAGTTTTGCGAAATTGGCTTTCGGAGACCATCCCAATAAACATTGTATTTATAAAATGGTAACAACAAACTTAATATCACTAATTTTAAGCACCATAAGTTTGCGGTTACTATTATATAAATAAAAATGTTTATTGGACAGAAGTAAAATGTGTATGTATAGGTTACCTCGAATCTTAATAAATCAATAGCTAGGAAATTTGGAGACCCTATATCTCAGAAACGAAAACCTGCACACTTTATGTTCACAAGAGAAAATTGTTCTATATTTTAGTAAGAAACAAACTGTTATCTCATTTTGGATAATTTTCAAAACAAAAATAAGTTTTAACACACTAGTACTACCGTAATATACGAGGTCTGGCTATTAAATAACGAGACTGCGCGCACAGAAGACGTCCTAGAGGGGAAGGGGGGAAAACGAATGCAGCGTTGGATAGCTGGAAGTGTTTACTATGCCAGTACGAAAAGACGTTTTTGTCGCTGTAGTAGTATTTTTTCTATAGAGGTTAGAAACGAACGTGTTTTTTCCAGGCCTATGGTGAGCATTCTCTATCTCGTGCGCGTGTTTTCGAATGGTATAAACGGTTTTCTGAAAGCCGAGAGAGCACCGAAGATGACAAACGTTCAGGTCGACCTGTCTTTGTTTCAACTCAGCAAACAGTGACCAAAATCAATGAAATTGTGCACGGAGATCGTCGTATGAGCATTCGGATGATTGCTGAGACTGTAAACGCCGATAAAGAAACTGCCAGAAAAATTTTACATGACGAGTTGAACATGAAGAAAGTTTGTGCGAAGTTGTCCCAAAAAATTTGCCCCTGAACAAAAGCTCGTCCGTCAACAGATCTGCTCAGATTTTCTTGAAAGGTTAGATGAAGAGCCGGAATTGATGGAAAACATCATCACTTGCGATGAAACATGGATATCCCAATACGATGTTGAGACTAAGCGGCAATCCATGCACTGGAAAACTCCTGCATCGCCAAGAATGAAAAAAGCAAGGATGTCGAAATCAAAATTTAAATCCATGCTAATCGTTTTGTTCGACATCAACGGCATCGTGATGACTGAATGGGTGCCACAGGGTCAAACTATAAACCAAACTTACTATTTGAAAGTTTTGGCAACACTACGAGAGCGAGTTCGTAAGAAACGACCGGAGTTGTGGAAAAACCAGTCGTGGATCTTGCACCAGGACAACGCACCTGCCCATAACGCGCTGTCTGTGAAGCGTTATTTAGCCGTTAGAGGCACTCCAGTGCTAGAACACGCGCCGTACTCGCCTGATTTAGCACCCTGTGATTTTTTCCTGTTTCCGAAAATCAAGTCTGCCTTAAAAGAAACCCGGTTCGAGTCGATCGAAGTTGTGAAGCGAAAATCGGCGAAGCTCCTAAATGCTCTTACAAAAGAAGACTTCCAGCATTGCTTTGACCAATGGAAAAAAACGAATGGAACGATGTGTGGCGAGGGGAGGGGAGTACATTGAAGCGGAGCATTCGATTGTAGAATAATTTTTTAAATAAAACTCTTTTTCATAAGCAGTCTCATTATTTAATAGCCAGACCTCGTATATGGATATAGCTTGAAGAGACGACGAAGATAACAGTTAAATGAGCAAGTGTCGTTTCATAAAACAATACCATTCATAAACTAGCCATTTTTAAATGTAAATAGCTGTTTTGTTGCAATTAAATTTTATATTGGAACAATGCGGGTGCTTGAACCGCCGACGGACAAGTACTGTTTGCAGTCATTGTTCCTTGCTTTATATCTGCAGGTATCGAGAGCCCTAGCTAACAACTGTGATCAATTTATTTTAACAGATCTATTAAGAGCAAATAGTTCTCTGGTTAAAATATTGTGCTCGTTTAGTTTTAACAATGAATAACCATCAATAGTACTTGTATAACATTTTTTAAAACATGATATCCGATGAGAAACTATTTCAGGGCATGTAAAACAGCATTTCCAAAACATGAGACAGGGATTTTTAATTGATCACTTCATTGTGTTATTTTGCTACGTATGTAATATCTATAATAATTGCTCTTTTTACATAATTGATTCAGGATATCACTGAACGACCTTAGCAGCATTAATTGCAGTAACGCATGTTGCAGATCTTGTTATAGTGCCTTCTAAACTAATTAAAATTAATATATTATTAGCAAGCAAGTTGTAGTACATGTCATTTTTTCGCTTATTTTACTCAAGTTTCTTGCTATTCAGCAAACATTCAACAGTCTAAACAGAAAATAATTGAATTGCTGATTTTGGTGCTTGGTGATGAGCAAAACATGATTTAGTAAGCGTTCTGCCGAAGAGTAGAAATTAAGACTACAATGCACGAGTCCTTTATAGGCTTCATCCTTATTTAACATTTCTCTCTATCACTGTCAGGTCCCAGTTCTGAATATAAATTTTACATCTTCTTCTATGAATTTTAAGTCACCCCCCCCCCACTCCAATATCGATTATCACGGGCCTATATTACACTAAGAAGTTCCGATAAAGATACATTTATGGGTAATCCATTCGAACTGATATCAGTGACTTGGTTCGATTCTTGGTTTGGGAGTCTTTGTATTTAAGATCTACGTAGGACTCAAAGAAGTTTGCAGATTAAGCAAAATACATTTACTTTAAACCCTAGAAGATACCTGCTTCTGCAAGCTTTCCTCTGCACTTATCCTTAAAAAAGGAATTATTGACGATGAGAATCAAAATTTTGTTAAAAAAGCTTGTTTTGAGTTCAACACACTTTATTGGGCAACTACATATATGGTAACGCCATCGTCGGACACATGCAGCAAAAAAGCAATAACATGAGTATTAATCTATTACAGACAATCTGTTAGGTTGATTTTGAGATGTATCTACAGTATTGGGAATCACTTTCATTCTAGCATCAGATGATACAGGAGATATGTTCAGTTTTAAAGTAATATATCTGACCTTTCTTTATGGAGACTGTGGAAATTTAAGTAGCAGAAAGTCATAAAGACTTAAACAAAATCCGATGGGTGTCCTAACAGTTAGTTCAGTTCTACGATGTAACTTAGATTATTTCAAGTGCGATTAGCAGTTTTAAATTTTTAAATTACATCTTCTCATATGAACTCAATAAAAAGTTTATTTGTTGGCCAATTTCATTAATCTTTGTTTTCATAACAGTGGCTGTGGCTGAGGATATTAAAAAACTGGTCGTGTTGAAGTCTGAATGGAATCAATAGACAAGAAACTTAAGATGTTGACATTCTACCAACATTACATAGCTTATTTAGAGATTTACATTAGAAGCCGTCCTAGCTTTTGCTATATGTCAATATGTGTCTATGTAAATGTCCGCTTAAACTATGAGCTGTGCAATACGTATTATTTCTAGTCCTGAAAGGGCCCCGCAGAATCCTTATGAAAAATGCCTTTCAGAAGATTGCTCTGAGATTTTGCTGGCAGATAATGTTCGAGGTAGATCAAAAGTTCAAAACTTCAAACGGTTGTAATTCAAAAACTATAATTGTTTAGATTTCTGTGTAGTGACACTTTAGATCTACACATCAGGGACTGTCATTTCCGAGGTGCAAAAATTGTGAACTTCAAATGGCTGTAAATCGAAAACTATATATTTTTTTTACTTTGTGCCCATTAACACTTAAAACTATCTTTCAGCAAAGTTTCAAAACAATCTGGTAAAAGCCATTTTCCATAAGAGTTCTGCAGAGTTCTTTGACGTATAATCTCCAAGTATTCAACATTGAAGTTACAGAAAAAGACTCGACTAATTCTGTACAATTTGATTGTAATACATCAGCTATTTAAATTTATACGGAATAATTGAGTCGGAAACTGAAACTTGTATGAGATTCGGACATCTTCTAGTAGTCTATGTAAATGGATTTATTCCTAAAGTGTCCATTTCCAAAGGAACTGATTCAAAAGGATTCCAACACTAAAGGATTCAATCCCAGAGGGTCATAACAACTAAAATTTCCAATGGCCTAAGGGATCCAGTTTACTGATGAAACTGAAAAAAATCAATAAGATAATTTTATTTTTGCAAACTTTGGAAGCAAGTATCACTTTGGAATCGGAAATAAATTCAAACAATCTTTTTGTTTATAATTTGCAGTGATAGAGGCTGTTTTTCCGTCTGATTACGCATTTCGCTATTTATTGTTGAGCGTTAAAAGTGGTTTCAAAAGAAAACTGCAGCTTCCTATTTTAGAAATAACTATTTCAAGAATCTCTGAGACTCTTTAGTCCAGTGGATCCTTTGGAAATGGTTCCTTTTACTTGACGTGCTTGAATCAAGTGCAAGCTTTTTGGGTTTGTATGAATTTTTCACGGTTCCCCGAAATGGTTTACCAATCTTTTGAGTCAGCAGAACTTTTCTGATCACAATTCTTCGGACCAATCAAGTCTTTCTCGGACTAAGCTATATCGATTTATCGAGTAGAGTCGAACCGTGTTAGGCATTAATTTTGGCACTTACAGATAACTTTTTCTATAATTAATATTTCCCTCTTTGGTTAATTGCTTATTATCTAGTTTTATAAACTGTGGTAGCTGTAGCAGTTGAAGAGTAGTAACACATTTACATGGTATTTCCGGTTTTGGCTTGACATTACTTTAGCGTATAGATGCTAGGGGACAGTGCTATACGTCGTGGACTTCTCTCGTCTAGCTAGTCAAGAAAGTCTCGAGGGATTTTTATATCCGATGTTGTCTATAGAAACATGGATTCCTTTCTAATAAATAAACATGCATCTTTGAGAAAAAAGTGTTGAATTTAATGGAATGTAGGCAAGTCTTGGTTAGGTTAGGTTAGGTTAGGTTAGGCTAGGTTAGGTTATAGGATAGATTATAGGTTAGATTACGATATGTTTGGTTAGGTTAGATTACATTACGTTAGGTTAAGTTACGTTAGGTTAGGTACAGTTAGATTAAGTTATGTTAAGTTGATTTTATTTTTTCTATTATAATCTGAACGTAAAACTGAAAAATTGGTATTTCATAATATTCAGTCTGCGGACATTGACCCTCTAGACTTTTCTGCTAAGTTTTAAGAGATGAGACTAACCAACTATAACAGTATCCCCTATCGGCTATACGCTAAAGTAAAGTCTTACCCCGCTTTTGAGTAGGTTGCTCTAATTTTATGGTATAAATGACTTTTTACCGAATACAGCTTAAAAGTTGAGAGATTCTTTGTTTGTTTAGAAATTGTTACTGAGGTAGTTATCATCTCTAAGCTTTTCTATCAGCAAACCTTTCACACTATCCACATAATTCGATTTCACTATTGAACACTGGGAATGTCTTTGATGCATTTCATAGCGGAACAAATGTAGATATTGTTAGCACAATCATAAGTATTGAGCAGCATCCACGTCGAAAGTCAATTTTATCAATGTTCTTCTTTTTTGATCTTGTTGTTGGTGTTTCCATGGAGCCATAGATATTGAAATTAAGCTGGGATGGACTTATTTAGCGTGCACTAGATCGAAATAAATCCAGTTTATACAATCATTAAAAAAATAATTTTTAATCTATTCCGAATGATGTTCTTTCTGTTCATACTCAACTTGTTAAGCATATTTCAGATGTTTCGCACAGTAGGCTAAATGTTTACACATGGTTTATCATATCAACACCATTATTTAGTAACTTGCATTTCAATTATTGTTATGGTCCCTACCATAATCTCTATCAAGGTTTTTCCATAATTGAAGATTATTCCAGAAGATTTGAAGAATGCCCCTATACAAAGAAAATCTACCAACTTTCATTTTTACTACTTGTTTTTAAAGTTTACTTAATTTTTTTTGTTTACATTTTGGTGATTTATGAATATAGTGCCTAGAACTACAATGACGTCTATAAGTCATAATTAGCTTCCTCTCATTAATAAGCCACCTTTGTGGGCAATAAATTTTAAGCGGTCGTAAATTGTCAAAATAATTATTTAGAAACTATTTTTTGCTAAAATGCCTAAACTAATTAGTTCCTAATGACTATCCATCAATAAATTTACTTACCGAAAATATTCATGCATACTTTCCTCAAGTCATTAGTCATAGACTAATAATATTAATGAAAACATTAATATGGTCTGCTTACAGTGGCGTAGGCAGGATGTTTTTCATGGGGTTACTAAAGTGCAGATAATATAGTGTTGCACTCAAACTGTTTAAAAATTATTTTATGCACAGATGCATTATAATTAGACTATTATTGTAAGACTCATCTAAACATAAAAGTCTTTTTATGGCCCAAGGGTCTCTTTATGGTCAGACGGGCAATAACGAAACGTCAGTTAAATTAAATGTCAGAAGTTTTTTTGTAGAACTTAATTGGTCCTTAATATAATTTGTAAACTTATCACCAATGAAAATAAACTGAAATTAAATATTTTGGAATAGTAACTATAGTAACGTACTTCGTATAAACACATAAGTATACGCACAGCTGCTTGATGTACCTAAGTACTCATTTAATTATATTTTTACACAATAATAGATTTGACATTAAAAACTTAATCTGTGCATAAAATAGTGTATGTATAGCGGGCATAACTTGCTTTTAGGGCCCTACAGCCTTTTCCTAGCCCTCGGCTGACGCCTCGGGCTAAAAATAACGCTTCTGGCCATAAAAGCTTCATTATGCCCTTAATACATAAATAACTATTATCGAACTTCTCTAAGTTATAATTTATAAGATCCAATAATTGAGTTTTTATTTGCCCAACCATATACACAAAGACTAATGGCGGATTATAAAAAATATCAAGTATTATTTGTAAGAAATTTCTTAGAAAATACGTTAAGTTCTTAGCGGGTTTTAACCCCCCCACCTAACCCATACCTGCATACGCTACTGGCTTCTTGGTTACTTCTCCTCTTCAACGTTTTCTTTTACAAAACAACTACATACCAAAGTTAATGCCTTGTGTTTCAAGTATGCTTAATAAGTTAATATTATCCAACTAACGGTCAGAATTAAAAGCCAAATGGGGAATGCGAGAAACAGCGAGGATGAGATTTTTTGTCTTTTATTTTTTCTCTTTCTTGCTTCTTATTTTTTCTTTTTAAGCCTATTTATTAGAGTATATGTGTGTATTCCGGTTTTGAATGCTTTGTATAGAAGGGAATGATGTGTAAGCGTGTGTGGACCAAAGATCTTAACGATAACACACAGTAGGATTATTATTAATCATAGCTCAGCCTCAGGCTACACCGACTAACTCCGCTAAACACCTGGACCAGTGCCATTGTTTTTAGTCGATATAATATAACCTCAACTCCACGATATAAGATATTTAATACCCACTCTACTTTTATAAATTCTACTTTCTTTTTACTTTATTATAATTTTAAATTTATTGTGTTATAACTTCATTATTACGGCCATATAAATATTAGTACACGCTATAATAAACATAAGAGTAATAATAGCGGTCTGGCCATTTAAACTAATAAATATTAATTTGTTATTATAAATATTAATAATAATATACCTGAATTACATGTGAGAAAATCATTGTCATTA
Source organism: Agrypnus murinus (assembly GCA_929113105.1). Lineage (NCBI taxonomy): Eukaryota > Metazoa > Arthropoda > Insecta > Coleoptera > Elateridae > Agrypnus > Agrypnus murinus. The sequence continues at coordinate 83,562,241 of OV816030.1, forward strand.
TAGTGTTAATATTTTAGTTAAGAGAAAGAAGGCGATCTACTTTATAAATGTCATTGATTCATAAATGTTTATTTAATTAATTGTTGCTATAAATATTATTAATTTTTACTATCAATCAGTGCAATAATGTTTTTAGCATTGAAGTTACAACTGAAAAAAAAATTGAAATAAATATTTCCCTTCTGCAGAACACTCGAAGTATTCAGTATTCCATATATCGCTGATACTATAGACGTATAAAAAGAGGGGATAGCTGCTGTAGTATTTATAAAAAAAATGTTTGAAATTGGATCATCATCCTATAGGTTGCAAACTATACAAAGAATTTGTCAGTTTTAAAAAACAGAGAAACTCATAAATCATCTATCTACCGGGGTACCAATTACATGATTTCAAACACACATGCATTTTAAAATGGCTCATCTCTTAGATCCGGATCCAGAGGGGGGGCGGAATTATTTTTGGGGCCCCCTTTCACAATTATGTTTCGAATCTAGAAATGGTACCTACCTTTGAAAATAGGAGCTCTTTAAAAGTAACGTCTACCTGACGGTACAATTGACGTTAACATTAAAATAATATTTACCATATACAATGTTATTGTCTTTTTCATTATTCATATAGATGTTAGCTCCTTCTTTCTCCAGTTTTTTTGTTTTCAATCTATGTTATATATTTAGCATAGGTACCATATACCTATAAAAAAAATCCAAGTCGGCGCACTCCCATTTCATGGCGGAATCAACTCTTCCAATTACAGAATACTTTTAATCATGTAAAGAAACACTAAAAGCCATAGATTCAAGATGTAATAGTTGTATTGGAAGGATAATTAAATTAAGAGCAAACACGTGATTTTATAGAATTCTGATACGATTAGTCCCTTGGTTGGACTAAAATGAAGAAAATGTTGGTAGGAAAAATGGTGAAGGTGAATTAACAAGTCTCTGCTTCAACATTTTTGTAAAACTACCGTCTTGGTATTTTTATTACTTAATATTGTAAATCATGGTTTAACTGACACCCAAAACAATTTCTAATTTTTGTAGGAATAAAAGTTGGCGTCAAATACGCTGGCTGTGCAGGCAGCAAAATTTCACCAGCAAGTAGGTTATTGGCAACAAACTCCGAAGAATTTGGGACCTTCAATGTTTTTTCAGTCAACTCTTCAAATGTAATGTTGCCTGTAATAAAAACTTGTGCGGTTCGAAAAGCATAACTAACCCAAAAAATTCTATCCAATAGCCAATACAGGAATCTACAGTTTTATAATTCAGCCCGACGCGACGTTTCCTTCATTAAACTGTAGTTTCTGTGTCTCTTTGGTATGTGACCTTGGCTTTCGCACAAATAAGCTCATTTCTTATTATTACAACAAGGGTATACAGTCCGTACCAATTCCGTTGTCGGAATGGGGATGTTTATTAATTAGTAACTACAAGTAGTTATATGTAGAATTAACACTGAAAAGCTTACAGTATTCTGGAGATATTTGTTCACGACGTCACAGATGACATTTCATTCCAAGAATCTTCCGCTAACGGAATTGGTATTGACTGTATGTACTATAGATCGTCTTTTATCCCAACCAACAGTTACTATTAAACAAAATATATATCTGAGCACTGAAACTGACCGTGGCTTCTGTTCATCTTCAAATCAACATTGATGATACATGAACACAAAGATTTTTTCTGTTTAATCTTTCACAATCTCGCGGAATGCTTGGAACAAGCTCAGGAAACACCAGCGTTTCTACAACACCAGAATAATAGCGGTTAAGGATTACTGATCTGGAATGGAACCTTATTTACTTTTTAAAAGATATTTTTATTGTCGAGGACAATTTTTTTTTTATTAATCTATTACAATTTTGGGCAACAATTGTAGCAAGCTCACCGAACACCAGCCTTTTCATAACAGCAGAATAAAGGCGGTTAAGAATCACTGACCTATAATGTACCCTCTTCTTTCAGTTTAACCGTGTCTTTGTGCTTCAATGGGTATTATAAAACCTCTGAACGTTTGATTAGAAGTAAAACAAATGAATTTCTTGAAATATCAGAAAATAATCCCAAAAATACCGTACGACAAAAAAATACTTCAATGGTCCAGAAAAGAATTAAGCGGAACGCACACGACATACACATACTCCTATAGTTCGTCCGCAAACCATGCGAAGTAATAAATTAAACTGATGGCCAGGTAGCGGAAGTTAAGCGGATTACTACAAGGGTTTTTTATTGTCATGTGCTACTTAAAATCGTAAATTCTGGCTGCCAGTTTAATTTGTTACTTCGTATGGTTTGCGGCCGAACTATAGTTAGTTAAAGGACGACTGAATCCTGAAGCAGAGAGGGCTTCACAATTGCGATGCATGATCAGTTGATCAACACATTGAACTATCGCATATAATACATAATAAAAGAGCCCAACTTTGCTTCGGATAAATCCAGAAAATGCCATCTTTACTCAGAAATGATCGACCATATTGCGTCCGGTTGCAGACCACTCGCAGCAACAGGCTATACTGATAGGCGCAACGATATGGCAAAAATCATCCATATCGAATTAATAAAAATACTGAAATTAGGAAAAACCTCTGAGCCCTATTACAAATACGAATCACAGGAGGTGCAAGAAAACCACCATTACAAGGTATACTGGGATAACACGATTCTGAACGATCGGACCATACTTGCTAACAAACCAGATATTACAGTAATTGATAAAAACCAAAAAACTGCTTGCTTCATAGATAATCTCAATACCCAATGCATCAAACATACAACAAATATACAATGAGAAGATGGAAAAATACACATCCTTAGCAGAAGAGATAAAACGGATTTGGAAGCAAAATAAAGTTGTAATACTGCCTGAAGAATAATACCTAAATCACTCTTACAGAACATGAAAACTGTTATATACATCACAACGTACAAAAAGTATTCATCTTGAAGAGGTGCAATCTTGTCCGCAAATTCCTTAACTTGCCATCAGAATACTTCGCTACATAAATAGAGTGTTAACTTGGTTTAATCCGTTAATGGTTAATAATGGCTACTACTCATTATCTGGTAGATCACGTCCCAGAAGCTATGACTCTTGTGCGGCAGAGAGGGGCGTATTTTTTTATGCAGGTTCATTGTGCGGCTGTAGCCGACTTACAGATGGTATAGCACAAATCCCATATTTGTGTTACAGCTAAGGAAAACTGCATAAAACAGATCTGCCGCATCGGAATTCGATTCCGGTCCGCTTGGTTGAGAGACCAGCACGCTAAAAGAAAGAAAAAGAAACACTTGTTTCATAGCCTTTCCTTTATCCAAAATGAGTTACAAAAGTCAATCAGATTCAATCTTCATTTCTGCTTGGAACGATTTTAATCGTTTTTCTATCATCGATGTCGGAATCTACTGTCCCATAATGAAATGGTTTGAATTTCTGATATCTTGTGCTACTATCAAGATGACATGTCGATGTAAAATGATCCATAAATTGGGAAAAATAAGAACTGTTGCTATTTTATAACTTTGTGTTTGGTTTTGATAATTCAACTGTTATCGTAAGTGATCATCTTCGTTAATCTCTAGCGTTTTTGTCTTCAATGATGTGGATAAAGGAAGTAAGTCTGCAATCTAAACATTAAGATCCATGTAAAGATTTCGCCATCCTTTCTGTTAAGCTAAAATTTTAAATTATAGACTACCTTTTAAATAATTATAATAGCAATAAATATAACTGCAAGGAAAAAAAACGATGCAAAAACTAGCAAAATAAAAAGTAGGAAGTACGCATTATAAATATAATTCTCGTTTTAAATAATGCACTTTCAATTTTTGAACGGTTGATTTATATTTTCAAAATTATATAAGAGTAAATAGTAAAAGCAAAATCCACAATAATTCCTATTGTTAATAACAATACTAGAAAAAAATTAATTTGAATTAAAATGAACGAAAGTTATAATAATCACAGTGCATGTAGGTATATATATACCTATATATGAAAGTTTGTACAGATTAAAAATCTAAAATTCTAAAATCTTTATAATAAAGCAATCTAATGAAGTTATAAAATTAAATAAAGTACACGTTTCTATTATCATAACATAACAATAAATATCAAATGTTTTTTAATCGATTTTAAACTCTTTCTAAATTCCTTCCGCTCGTTTATTATTATTTATCAAAAAGTAAGGTTATGGAAACGTATAAAAAATTCTTTTTGTGCTTTGTCCTTGAACTACCTAAATGTAATATTTCCTAGTTCAATTCCATTTAATGATTACTTGCAGAAATCAAAAATTATTATATAAAAAAAGAATTAAAAATGAAATGGTCTGTTTTTTAGTAGAATGACTTGCTCCAGCAACACTAGAACTACTAAATATATTAGTTTAAACGCTAATGGCTACTTCATTCATTAAAAAATACATATTAAAATCACACGTAGGTGCATTCAAATAGACGAAAAACTTGCCTAACTTGTTCTATTTTCTAAATTAATATTTTTAAAACGATACATTGACACCTAAAATATTGTAAAAACAATGAAATAACAGCTTGTTCAAGAAGATTAATATCCGCCTAATTCCGGTAGATTTTCTTTAAATTCTCTGAAAGGATCAAATTTCAGTATAATGAAGATTGTTTTTATAAATAAATTTTAGATCTTTTTTTTTATTAAGAAGCAAGGAAAAAACTTGTTGAAAGGCTATTTTTTATCTTGATTCATCTGTAACCTTTGACAGCAGTTCTTTAACCGCTATGGTATTCATAGGACTTTCTTGAATGTGGGATTTTAGATAAATTTTGGAAATTTAAAATCGGCTTAATAAGAACTTCCTTATTTGGAGTATTTTGGTATTCGTGAGAGCACGACCTATAGTTTTTGATAAGTTAATTTCGATTTTGATTTATATACCAGAAAAGAGAGATCAATAAATAGTGATCGACACTTTTTTACTATCAGGAACGCATCCATCCTATGGAGTAACCCGAGTAACTACCATGTTTGGATATACATGTTAAATATTTCGAAAACTTATGCAAAAACAATTGCTATTCCAAAAGAACACTATTGCAACTAACAATATAAAATACCAAATACACAATACAATTTATAAGGCACAATGTAAAATAGAAAATGCATTATATTCAGCTCAGAATGGAAGAGGAATGAATAGTGTGACATACAGATCAACATCTTAATTACAGAGCACTTAGATAAATATAGCGATATATAGCGAACGAACACAGACTATGGAACACAGGAATACCTGATCTAACATACAAGCAGAATACAGGATGTACAGTAAAGGGCAGAATAAAAGATGAATATAAAATACCAAATGTAGCTGATGTATATGTTACGGTTAATGTGGTAAACTGGTTAATGTCATTAATAGCCATTTAGGTTGGTTAAAGATGTTAAAAGACGGCCATTGACGTAAATATCCAGTGAATGTGGACAATGTTGTTTAATTTTAATACGGAAAATAACATTGACCGGTTATTATTGTCAATGGCCATCTACAAACTAGAAAATGTTGAAAATAAAGATATAGAGTCAGTTGCATAAATCATTCTTAACTGCATTATGATTTAAACGCGTTGTTAACACATGCATTGGTTAATTCAAACTAAGTGTTGTAGTGTGATTGGTTTTTTAAAACCCGTTGTTAGGTTTTATCCAATCAGGTTAATTAACAGTGTGATCAATTTAACACCATGATTGACTATGGTTTATACAACCGGCCCATAATGTTGCGGTCAATGTCAACTCTCGAGAATCTTCGTTGTAGTATTCTCCTTTCCTATAACCTAGTACCTGGGTGACTAAACTAAGCAGTTGTTGATCATGTTGAGTAATTGATTCTTTATTTTGCTTGTGAGAGGCTATGATACCCCTTTTTGCATCAACTCTCTTTAAGGTAAAGGTTCTAGAGCTTCTTCGGATCACAGTACTCGACTAGAGAGTCATAGGGTAAACCGAATAGCTTCCGGAAACACAGTACATGGTGGCATGCAGTTTCCCATAGGTTTAGATTTTCTTTCTGAGCCAGGATAAACCTCACTTCGCTTCTCCTCCTTGGGATTCAGTAAAACAGTGGGATACACATTGCTCTTTGAGAAACCTCGTCCTAGGCGAGAATGAAATCCACCAACACCGGTTCTCATGTTAGCTGAGCTTCCTCTACAACGTTTATGAGTAATCGTCGAGAACACTTGCGGCTATATCTCCCACACATTTAATCCTGGGAAGTTTAAGCGGGGAACCTAAACATGTTGTACTAAATAATGTTATCCAGACAAGTCTGGGATAGGAGAGCTCGGACCAGTTCATTGGGCAGGTGCCGTGTGGTCTGCTCCACCCACCCTGGTTGTGAGTATTTAGTCCCCAATGCTAGTTGTGGATCATTGTTCGATCAATGTGGTTTCCCGGGTTTCCCACTCCGATCTTCCAGATTATAGGCTTGGTGTGCCCTCGACAGCGCTTCGTTTGCAAGTCTACACGTAATAGACCCCCGGTGTGTACCCTATTCAGGTGAAGTTGTCTTTAAGGTAAAGGTTCTAGAGCTTCTTCAGATTACAATACTCGACTAGCGAGTCATAGAGTGGACCGAATAGCTTCCGGAAACACAGTACCTGGTGGCATGCACTTTCCCATTTGGCCCTGGTATACTTCCCCGAGCCGGGATAAATTTCACTTTGATTTTTCGCCTTGAAATTCAGTCAAACAGCCGGTTCTTTACGGTGACCATATTTGAGCTCATTTCAGGTTCAAATCGAATCCACCCACTCTGGTTCTCATGTTAGCAGAGCTTCCTCCGCAACGTTAACGAGTAATTGTCGAGAACACTTACGTGTATCTCTCCCACACATTTGATCCTGAAAGGCTTAGGCAAGGAACCTAATCCTATTGTACTGATTAACCATTGCCCAGAAAAGCCTGGGATAGGAGGTGTCGGACCACTTCTATGGGCAAGCGCCGTGTGGTCTGCTCTGCTCACCCCAGCGATTGTTACGGTCAATGTAGTAAACCCAGTCTCATAAAATAAAGATTCTAGCTAACACTAACCTAACCTCACCTGCGGCTTGACCGTTAATAGTTAAGACCGCTCAATTAATAATTTAGCTGCAGACTAGTTGTTAGGTTATGTGTTAGTTGAACGGTGGTATTCACAGTTGCTGAATAACTTTAGCTGGATGTTAAATACCATGGATACAATTGTATCAAGAAACGTATTTATGGTAATTAACGCCTACGTTAATCAGCGATTGTGAATACCGCTGTAAGTTTATTAGATATTTGGTAAATCTGCTTCTATGCAATTTTCGACATTGGCCGGTTTCCGGCCTGGCCAATGTAGAAATCCTATGAAAAAACGTCTTTAACCAACCAGCTGGGCATGAACGTTAGTGGCCGGCCATTGATGTAGACGACCAAAACAGCCGGCCGACAACGTTGTATCCCGGCCATTGACGTGATTGTCCGTATTTACCTCTTTGATCGTAACATATATAACAAAATGCACATTTCATAATAGATGTATAATATCTATACAGCAGGGTACCATTATACAATGAATTGGTGCCGTCAGATGTATGACGCTTTAAAGCAGAATATACCGAACAGAAGAACAGAACAAGACATTTAAAGATTCGTTAAATGGATTGGTCTACAGAATTATATATAGAGAGACAGTTAAACAAAGAAGCAATTGCAATGCTTGAAAGCATATTTTGCCAGAAATCTGAAACATTAAGCTGTCACAGTAAGCTTCTGTCTTTTGCACATATCTAGAAACGCTCATTCTACCAATAGTACTACAGTTAATTGGGCAGTATCTCATGCTCATTCAGAATATATATGTAGAAATTTACATTCTACATCAATCTATCCCCCACTCTTTTATGGCTTTAGAGTAAATAAACACTAGAGAAACTTGGATAAATGAAAAAGACGTCTCAATAGCGGTCACTGGAATAAATAAATAGCAATAGTGCTTCTTTTGTTTTTTCTTTCTCGTTTCATCTACCATACCAGAATTTCTATTATGCTAGATTAGCTTATCTTTGGTTTGATCCTGTAAAGCTAAATAAATATTAAATAAACTGACAGAAGAATTTGATAGTTTGTAATACTACAATATTGGGTTACACTTATCTATGCAAAGACAACCCCCCAAGTACTAAACTGTGTATAACACGCAAATTCGTGTGTTAAAACATGTCTATAAAAATACCATCTCAGACTCTTATACAAAACATCGGATCTTTTCAGCAAACAAGAAACCGAGTCAACTGAAAACGAACCCAGGTAGCGGGTATATAAAATCAGGAAGGGTAACAAAAATCAGCACGATCATCATCACACTCGCATAAAGCGTACACCTTTACCTTTTGGGGGATGTAATAAAAATAAAAAGGGAAAAAAGGGGTGTTTAGGTAGCGTGTGAATACGTGTGCATGCGCGCCCAAGCCCGGGGGCAGGACTTTACACCCCGAACCTAGCAACGGTGAATATTGACTTTTCACGCTTCCCCGCCATGTTCGAACATGGCGTCTCTGAGGGCATTACAACTCTATCAGCCATGAAAATGAAAACACATGCTTTAGGTAAATATTGTCTGAAGAGAATTGTGTCACTTTATATGCAACAGATAGCATTTTTAGTGTCAAAAAGTATTTTAATCATTATTACACTTCACGTCTTTTTTTCTAAGGCCCCCAGAGCGTAGAAAACTTGCAAAATTGTTTGGAATTCGTTTTTTCTTTTGTTTTTGTACGGAATTATCTGATCTCCTACACATTAATTGTAATAAACGAGATAAGATTTAAAAGAGCAATATTATGAATTGGTCTACCAAGAGGATTATCTCCATTTTCAATTAGTCGAACAATGTTTACTAGATAGAGCAATCAACTAATTAACTAGTTTACTAATTAGCTAATTACATAAACCTAGATAATTTGTGGCATGTAGTTTATACAAAAACAGTGTGCGTTTAAGATAAACAATGTAACTGTAAAAACAGACAATAAAAGCTAATCATTTTTCTGTCTTTTCAGGTAAGTTGCCTCTGTCATATTTACGATCAACAGCGGTTATAAACCATAATAGGGTAAGTTCTGATAATTCAAACGATTAAAAAGATGCTCCAGTTTTTGAATTTATTCAAAATTGAGATCAGCTTAATTTCTAAGAAAATTGTCTATGCCTGAAATCTGTAGAAAACCTGAGACATGTTAAAAGCTTCAGAGCAACAATTTATAAGAACAAGGTTTGAACTGAAATAGAATTTTTTGACTCCATCTTTGAAATCTATTGAATAATAGATTCTAGGTTTGTATCTATAAAGCCGACTGTGGAGTCTCGTTTAGTAACTTCGCTATTGCAACGTCGAGTAATCGCAAGCAAACTAATCATCATCAGTACTCTCTGATGCAATTTAGTAACATTATACACTCATTTAAGAGATCTGAATGTCTACAAGCTTGTCTCTATGCATCTATCGTACAGTTTAACATTATACCATTCATTTTCAAGAATCTATACAAGGTAGAGTTTTGGATGAATCTAGATTTTAATCATAACCCGACCCCTACAACTACCTTTATATGTATGTAGTAAGGTCCATAAGTTTCCGGCCTGACTCACTTTGGGCGGGTGAAACCAGATGCGACCCTGTCCATCACGCGACCCGACATCTATTGAAATTGTGTGAACCGACGCACCCCTCGACTTTAGTTTGGTTTTGAGCTTGATTCAAAGTAGACATAATGACAAGTTCCTTTTTAATGTTTAAAATCTGTTGGCTAAAGAAGCTCTTATAAGAACACTGGCGCAAATTAAAGACCGTTTCGAAGGTGTGTATGGGAAATATTCCTGAATCATATTCAACTGTGGAAAATTAGGTTAAATTATACAAGTTTAGGTGAGAATCTCTGTCGAGGCTGAACTGCTCAGTGATCGACGTTTAAAGACCAAAACAATCAAGACAAGACAAGAATTTCCTAAAACAGGATCAAATCAGGATCATTAAGAACATTTACATATGAATGAATGAAGGTTAAAGCAAAATGGGTTCCGCGACTTCTTTCAGTTGCACTAAAAACGAGCGTGTGAATTGTTGCCGATAGTTTTAAATGAATACAACCTCCACCCAGAACAGTTTTTGGAATCAATTGTTACTTGAGATGAGACTGTATGGTCCTATACTATGACTCTTTGTCCAAAAGTGATTCTGGCCCCCATCTTCTGGAATTCCCGAGAAATTCTGTTCAATACCTACAAAGAAAGAAATACCACTGTGAACGCGGGCTCATGGTGTTCGTCTATACCACGACAACGTTTCAAGAAAATCTCTTACCCACCCTATAACCCAGACCCCCCCCAGCGGCTACTACCTGTCTGCAAAACTATGCAAAAGATCGATAAAGAAGTTCATCGAAATCCATTTTGAAACCAAAGAAGAAAACTATTTATAGAGGTATAGAGATGCTGTGAAAGAGATGTAATAAATGTATTGAACTCAAGGGAGATTATATTGAAAAACGATAATTACCGTTTAATTATTTTTACCTTATTCTCCGTGCCAGAAACTTACGGATGTTAGTACGTATCTAGTTCCATATTTGTTTGTTAGCAAAAATGTCACCTTGATACTGCACTAAAAGCCATTGTAGAGCAGTTGAATTACGTTCGAGCGTTAAAAATCTTCGACATTGCCGAGAATGATAACATCAACAGAAAGCCGGCTTCGACCCCAAACTCTACCCAACATTGACCAGCTAGCTTGCCTGGTTGCTTTGTGTCGACCATCTTTATCACCAGCATAACATCACCCATAGCATGTTGCGAATAAACGGGTCGAAGTACAGCGTAAATATCTATCAATTTCTAGATGTATTCGGACATTCATTTAGATTCATTCACATTCAAACAGAAATCAGTAGTGGCCAGTCAGTGGGTTTTCGCGTTCGGTTGGGTAAGCACAGTGACTTTTTGACGTTCTTAAGCTCATTAAACGTAGAAACATTATTTTTTAACGAGTATAGTGGCGAATCTAGCTTATATCTAGAAACACAATGTCCGTACGTCCCGAGCACGGTGTTCTCTGAAACGGTTCAATATTCTAAACTACGGTTTTCGGAAAGTGAGTAGGCCTTTACAGCGTGGCCCTATAGCTCCAGAACCGCAATGGTTACATATAACAGATAACTATGTTTTGTTTAAAAATATTATGACAAAAATGGCATTAAAGTTTTCGCTTTTATAAATAGGCCGGTTAATACTCAATAGAGCCCTGATCACTAAGAAAAGAGGCGGTAACGATATTCGGTACGACCTGCATTATGGGCTTCGGTACGCGCAAGTGACGTGGTCTTCTTTAGGCTAAAATTACGCTGCTAGCGTTGTTTATATTGCGAGGTGCGATATCTTTTGTTATTTCTCCTTTTTACACATTTTAATTATTGGAACGCGCCAATAAATATAGATGGTGTTAAATCTATATGCGGTAGGTGATTATGCAGGCAACCATGCAACCAATGAGACACATGCTGTAGTTGTAACATAACCTTCAAAGCTTCCAATTTGACAATTATTTTACCGCATAATCAGTTTTTATAAAATTCCGCTAGAATGCAGATCAGTCTTGGACGTGTCCCAATATCTAAGTTTTCACTTTGACTCTCTAACTTCAGAAATTTGAAGTTAGAAAAGTTGTCAAAACATTCGAGGTGAAAGAATTTACTTTTATAAACAATCTCTTATTGGTTAGGCTTTAAAACGTCAGATATGGGGCGAATTTAATCACACATTAAACTATAATTTTTTTCTAGTAAGGGCTGCTGTGTGGCACAAAATAGTATTACTAATGTAAATTTCTGTGTTGGTACTGCATCAATTATTACTAAACCTGCTATAAAGATGATTAAAAGTTAACTTTTAAGTTATACGTACGTGGCAGCTGACATAACCTAAAATTATTATTTGTCATTTATCACAAAAACTAAATAACTTAATAAAAAACACAACAACTAATTAATAATTAAATTAGGTTAATAATTTTATCATTTGATGGCTTTAAGAAATCTTATTATTAAGTAGCGAAAGCTACTTTATAAGAACACAAGGTCCGTTTGTCCGGAGCACCATTATTTCTGAAACGCTTAAACATTTTAAAATGCGGTTTTCGGTAAATTGTTTTATAATGCTTTTGGGTGTTTTGCGATGATTTATTTACTTTTTTTCATAAGCCTCTCAATATTCTATATATTTAAAACACAAGGCTTATTTTTGTTCCAGTTCGTTTGAGAGTTCTGCTGGGGCGATTTACGTCATTCCTGTTTTATATTGAAGTTTTCACTGTGTAGATCAATCAAAACTATTTCATTTTTACAATGTTCTGTTTATATTTTTAATTTAAAAAAATATAAAATGTTTAATTTGAGACGCGCGTATTGGAAATTCCCTTGCGGCGCCATCTCACTTTTTACGGTGGCGAGTTTCGTAACAACTCCCGCTTATCTATATATTTAAAACACAAGGCTGATCTTTATTCTAATTCGTTTGAGAGCTCTCCTGGAAAAATTTGCGTGATTCTTTTTTTATATTGAAGCTTTCGTTTTGTATATCAGTCGACACTACTTAATATCTGCATTTTCATTCAAGTTTTATATTTTTAAATAAATAAATTTAAAACATTTATTTTGATACGCAAGAGCATCCAGTTTATTGCGATATTTTGTTTTTGTATTTCACATAAATATGTGGTAACAAAAGACACCAACAAATAAAATAGTTATTAGGCCGTTATTGTAGGAAAGTTTAATCCTTTGCAAGTGGTATCCTTTTGTTATATTACAGGACTTATAACTGGTCCCGCGGAACCCCAAAATATTTCTACGAAACCCCAGGGTTCCACGGAACACACTTTGGGAATCAACTTTTTTATTAAATTTGCCATTTCAATAAGTTTTCGGAAATATTTCCACGGAAAGTTACCAAAAAATAAATTTCCGAAAATTTGCCAACACTATTTTTATGTCATGTTTTTTTGAAATATGTACTAATGTCTATTAGTACATATTTCAAAAAAACATTCTTAAACACGTCTGTGTTTAAGAATCTCCTAAACAAGATCAATTTTTGATTTTATTCTTATCATTTTGTAAGATAGAATTTCCGTATGTATGTATGTAGAATAAACCGGAGGGGTGAGGTAAACCAGAGAGGAAGATATGTCAAAAGAGAGGAGGGTAAGCTGAGAGAGAGGAGTGCTAGGCTTAGAATTTTCAACTGGTTATGTTTGGTTGTGTTTATTTAAATAACCACTCACGAAAATCCCAAGGATTGTAATCACACAACGAATGTCGTATATAGGGAAATCCTTCAATCCTCTTTACCATCATGTCTTGACGAGGTTTACCTAGTTTATATTTACTGATTTCAAATACGGTATCACACACATTCTGCTTAGCACCTAGACCTTTTGGTGGCAGAGAAGAATGTTTGAAGTTTCAAAGAGTTCATTCAGAGTACAGAATATTAGAAATTTTAAAATTATGGTTTTAGCTTTTTATAGTCTTTAGACTTCAAAAATTGAAGTTTTTAAGAAATATTCGACCTTAATAACACAAATTCTTGCTTATATATTTTCACAAGGTCCTCCGTGGTCGAGTGGTTCTGCTTTTCTTTCAGAGGGGCATGAAGTCAAATCTCGGTTGCAACTGAATTTTAAAAATTTAATACAATTGTACTTGAGCTCCTTAGGATAAAGTATGAAAGTATTGTATCATTGATAAAGTATGGGGGACGGTAATGTTATTGCTAGAATAGCTAAATTATTGCACTCCGATAAAAGTTTAAGTGGAACCCCGGCCCTGCAAATGCGGTAAAAGGGCAATGGATTATGTAATGTATTTATGTAATCTATATACTTTCATATTACTACATTATTGGAAATCTAACATTTCAGTTCCAAAATTTAGTGTTTTAATATATTTCAAGAGATTCAGCTTTTTATTTAAGCTTCAAAAGCACGAGGATTTGAAGTTTTAAGACTTCCCAAGCAGCATTTTTAGTCACCGCTATGTACCAGCAACCACCGGTGGAACTATAAAGTTTTTGCCGTTAGTCACAAGAACGTAATTGCTACGGTATTGTTACGTGCCTGGAACCAAAATGGGGAACAATTCCCGGGTAGCAGATACGTTGCAGTAACCTCTCCGGAACTTGTCCAGCTACCTTTAGGCTACGTAGCGGGAAACGTGGCGGAGTAGTAATTGCTACTTTCGTGGAACTTTTTTTCTCTTTGACACATCGTGTCGCGTAGTTGCTCTCTCTTACTCTTGCAACTTAACAAATTTCTGTTAAATGCGATGATGATAGATCGAAAAATAACAACGCGCCTTCTTTAAATATATTTTTTAATAAAAAATGTCTTGAATAAAATATGACAAAAATACTTATAAATTCATAAACATGATAGAAACCATTTTATTTTATTCCTAAGGCACAATTTGGCATCGATTTGTTATCTTTATTGAGAGTTATAGTAAAACACTTTTTAACAATTGCAACAAATTGCAAATTGATTAATAGCATTCAACATTTTACAAGTAAATATGGAGCAAGGTCCGTTGATGCATGCATAATTATATCCAAAATAAAGGTTATCTCACCCATTTCCACTATTGGCTTTTGAAATGGGCTCAAAAATGGCGCCTTTTTGGCGGCAATTTTAATTTGTCATGAATTTGTCAAATCAAATATTTACATAACATACAGAAAAGGTTACGAATATTTTAATTAAAACAAATCAATAATACTATGTATTAACTTATTAACAATTAATTTTTTAGGTATTCGAATTATCTTCTGTTATTGAGTAATATTTACTACTACTGAATAAAACCACGAAAACATTAACACATTAAAAAATGATGGTCTAAAATGGCGAAGATTTATTGGTTATATGAACAAAAGTTATATGAACAAAACAACAATAACAACTAAAGCAAATATATTAACTGTGATACAACTAATTTATTAATGGTATCCCCCTCAAATAGTATCAAAATGGAACTAGGGGAAATGTAAAACGGTAATAAAAGAGTGTGTAATCTAAAGACTATCCTTTCTCTATGTTTAAATAATTTATATTATTTCTACATGTAATTTTATTAAGACTCAAACTTGCTTACTTTACATAATCTTGAGTATTCAGTAATTCCCAATTCTGACTTCTACGCATATCTATAACAAATTTGTCTTATTTTCCTATCTGTTGGAAAAAGAAACAAACGTGACCGTTCCGGGAATTGCTAGAATAGTTTGGTGCACTACAACCAGTCATTTTTTGGGGAATAGATTTCGGCGTTTCACTTATGTCAGAAACTGACAGATCGAACTTGGGCTCAAATATGGCCGTCTCAACTTTGATGAGATGACCTATGTATGTGTACTAGGTATACATACACATGAATGGACCTTGATATGGAGTAGTTTTGAAAAAGTCACCTTAAAGTAGTATTAACTGTAAAATGTGTGTCTAAAGTTTGTATCACTTTATAAACAGTAACGGGAACTAAACAAATTCTACTTCAAGGTTGTTGTTACCACGAAGTATAAAATAAGTTAAAAAATTCTGGAACTTTCAAGTGACTCTTACTATAAAACGACGTCAATGTTTCCGTAGCCACTTTCTAGCTCCTAATGTCACTGCGAAATTCCCATTGGAACTTAACCTCAAATTTATACGTCAATCGTAAACAAACAACCAATATTTTTATACTGATTGCTACTTAATAACAATTATTATTTAATTATGGCTTATCTTAAAGATGTAGCGACGAAAGAAAAAAGGGGAATATATTTCACCCTTGTTTACAACATGATGGTTTACCAGTAATCTCATTCGTATTTTTTTCTATTTTGTATTGTAAACAGTTGATTTTGTTTCCACTGATTTCACCTACCTGCTGTTTTAATTTTCTATAAAAGGTGGACGTATATCTAAAATTCTTCTTTTTTTCTTATTGTATTTGCCTTTGACATTTTTATTAAAAACTTGCAAAACTACTACCACTGCAAAAACACAATTAACCTCCAAATTCCAAACTAACCTACAGGATATATGCGTCTTTAGAAGTTACTGTCACTTCATTGTAATCTTTTAGTAACTGGAACTTTCTAGTAATTCTTATGCAAAATAAGTAGTGAAAATTACTTTCAAGTGATTCTCCTGGGTAGCATAGACGTAAGTTTTACTTTCAATACTACTATATAGTTCAGTTACTTTAAAGGTTAAGCAATGGTTTCAGACCGGTGGCAGGAACTCTCGGTGCTACTTTAAAGTTTTAAAAACTTTAAAGTAGCTTCGGGCAAGTTACTGCTACAATCATAATATCACTTGAAGTTGCAACAACATTAAAGTAATTATACTAAGTAGCAATACCGTTCCACATGCTTTAAAAAGCTACTTAGAAATAATGAAACTACATAGTTCTAATAAATAGTAGAAGTAACTGCATAATTACTAAAATATTCCAAATTGAAGTAATTAAACCTATAAAGTCATAAATTTAGTTGTAGTTACGTAACAGGTACTCAATCAAAGTTCCGATCTCAGTTTCCGCTACTTAGATGCTGCTTGGGTTCAGAAGATTTCAAAGATTCAATGTTTAAAATTTCAACGATTTAATCGTCTGTCGGATTTACAAAAATTGAGAAGTTTATCTAAGTTTCAAAGGCTCGATCATTTCAGGTTTTAAAAAGTTCAAGAAGTAATCAAAAACCAATCTGGTCGAATAAAATCGAAGAAATTGTGATCGGCAAAATCAGTTACCTTTAATAGTTACCAAACCACTGTTAATTCATCAAAATGTACTTCCGATTGATGACTATTTTCCAAAAAATTTTAAATCTTTTCTTCTACAAGAATCATTCATAAAAACTTTAATAACAAAAAGAAAGTTCGTCTTAATAGGATTGTAATGTAATCATCCAACCATCAATCACTACTAATAATCCATTATAAAATACTGAGACTTTTTTTATTTATTAATAATTAAAGAGAAGGAGGAAAAAAACGATAAGAGGAAGTCAGAGCGAACATGATACTTCAATTATCTTCTCGAACTACTTAATGAAAGGGTAGACTCAATAAACAAATTGTTTAATTTACGTCTGGGATTTGTTTGAATATATTACTAAATGAAGAAAAGCACACGATAATCATTGTCGGAAATCAATAATGCCTTGTCTAGTTGCTACACATCAATCTCAATCAATAGAACATGCACTAACAACTTGTTGCAAAAATCCCAATCTATCGCATATGCGATGATTATTTAGAATGTGTGTATAAGTATGTACATTTTTATTTATTTATCATTGAAGGAGTTCGGATACCACAAAGTACCAGTTCCAAGCGATACTCTTTTCGATCCTGCATGATTAAACAATAGACCTGACCAGGATATATTTACACCGCCATTGGATTTCTCAACGAGTTAACAACGTTAAGTTGCCACTGAAATATAAAAATGGTATAAGAGTCGATCGATCGATCAAAGTCAATATTATTAATAATCAAAGTCAAACACCTAAATAAAAAATCGAACTTTAAATACCTCACATATACAAACTGGTTGGTAAAAATGTGGTTCCAAATTTTTATCTTTGTGTTGTGTCACTAATTTCTCGACAACGCTTTTTATGTTATAAAAAATTTCGCAACTTCTTTTTACTGTCTCTTTTGTTTTAATCTAATGATTAGGCGTTATTTTTATTAGGTCAGATAGATTTTTACAACCCACACTTATTTTATGGCATTGCTCCCCTGTGTTCCACTTACTGCTTGAAATGAATGGATGTGGACCCACAGGTATATTTAATAAAGTTAACATAAATTTCAATAAAATCATCGCCGTTTTTTGTCTCGATAATTTATGCGAATATTATAATTTATTTCGAATGTTTTGAATGCTCATATAATAAGAATAATAAGCGCAGCTGGTACTCCGACCACCACAGGTGACAATTTATAATTTTATAAAAGCTGCAACTGCACGAACAGCACACAGGACTTCTTTTATAAAGTTATTAATGTTTGATAGCATTATTTACGTTTTATTAATGTGTTCCTTGTTACACGCACACACAAGAGAGAAAAGACGTGACGGTGACTCGAAACAGAAAGTTTTCACATAAATCAACGCAAACAAAATTATCACGCCGCGTATTTTTTTCTACGGCCATTGGGCGTCTTTGGGTAAATATTTTTTAAAGAAGCATAAATCTTGAAATTGTCATAGCATAGCTAAGTTCTTTAAAAAATAAGATATATATTAGGATGTTTTTCTATAAATGGAAACAGTTTAGAATTGATGTTTATATTTGAATGTTGGAGACAAAATTAGCATTCTGCCAGACCAAGTTTTTCTATGGGCTAGATTCTTGTGCTGTTATAGTAATGGTAGATTTTACAAATGGATACAATCTTTTGTAAGTTTTGACGTGGTATTTTGAGCAAAAATAGTGACCTTCTGAAGTGAACTGCGAATTGGTAATAGTAAAAGATAGTCAAAAAGGAGTTGCATTGTAGATATTTGCAATATTCAGTACTTAAAGATTACACTTCTACGTCTGTATCACAAGGGAAGAAACTGATTCAAATACTTTAAAGTATTGATAGCTTAATCTTGTAACTTCATACAATGTAAATTGGAAGAGCTTGAAGCCTGCTTAATTCTTTAATTGAATTAGACTAAATTATTTCCGAACTGTAGCCAGGAATATTTAGGAATTACTGGCAATATTTTATTGGCAGCAGGTATGACTGAATCAGAATGCGATAGTTTTGTAACAGTGAAAAACTAGTCATTACTTCCAAACAGCAATGCAATACCATTACCAATTACCTTTTCTAAATAATGCATTACCATGACCCACTACTGGTAAAAAGTAATGCATTACTTTTACATTAATTTTCTGTTTTTTTTAAATTTTTTCAAAACACTTAATGTGCTTCTCTATGTTATAAGAGTGAAACGATAAAATATAAATGTGTAGATCCAACAAGCATAATATTACATATTTTACTTACTAAAATAAAATATTGCTAGTTAGTATAACAATCTAGCACAGAATAGGACGACCATTTGTTGGTGGATTAAATCTAATGCCTAATTGTATTAGAATAACTAACTGATAAGATTCAGCTGAAAATAGCTACAATGTAGTTTATTTTAAGAAATGTAATCGAATTTAACATAATGGTAATGCATTACCATTAGTCATTACCGAAAATAATAATTACATTACAGTAATGCATTACTTCCAACCACTAGAATTTGGGCAGTACAAGAATAGAGTAATACCACTACCATTAGATGTAATGTATTGGGACCCAATTCTACGTCGGGCAACCGCCAAATGTTCAGAGCATTACCATTATTCATTACCTAAAAAATACTTACATTAATTCATTGCTTCCAATCACAGGAATTTGTGTAATACAATAATAGAGTAATACCACTACCATTAGGTGTAAAGTATTGTGGACCCAATTCTACGACGGGCAACCGCCAAATGCTCAGAGCATTGCCATTATTTATTATCTAAAAAAATAAATACATTACAGTAATGCATTACTTCCAACCACTGGAATTTGAACAGTACAAGAATAGAGTAAATACCACTACCATTAGATGTAATGTATTGGGATCCAATTCTGTGGCGTGCAACCGCCAAATGTTCAGAGCATTACCATTATTCATTTCCTAAAAAAATAATTACATTACAGTAATGCATTACTGCCAACCACTGGAATTTGAACAGTACAATAATAGAGTAATACCACTACCATTAGGTGTAATGTATTGTGGACCCAATTCTACGAAGGGCAACCGTCAAATATACAGAGAATTACCATTATTCATTACCTAAAAAAATAATTACATTACAGTAATGCATTACTTCCAACCACTGGGATTTGGGAGTACAAGAATAAAGTAATACCACTACTATTAGGTGTAATGTTTTGTGAACCCAATTCTACTACGGGAAACCGTCAAATGTTCAGAGCATTGCCATTATTCATTACCTAAAAAAAATAATTACATCACAGTAATTCATTGCATCCAATCACTGGAATTTGGGCAGTACAATAATAGAGTAGGAATTCATGGTATTACTATGATATTATTGTTAATACTTCGGCATAACTACGGTACTGAGATCGTATATTAGCGATATTACTATTAATACTCTGGTATTACAATAGGGTTAGTAGCATGACCATAGAATTTCTATTTTATTACTAATGATACCGGAATAACCGTATGTCTCTGGCATTACTGTCATTAATGTTAGACAATAGAGTAGTGTTAGGTAGCAGAGTTAGATATAACTCTGGTATTGGACTACAGCTTATCCTAATAATTTGGTCAATAGAATATGCAAAAAATCCATTAATTAATTAATTTCTCACTTAGTCATGTCGAAGTAACATCATGGTCATAAGTAATTTGCATGAGTTCTGAGAAGGGAACACACATACGCATGTTATCAAATTTTCATTTGATCCAACAGCGTTTAAGAACTACTGTATCAAACACTAAATCGATTGGAAGAATAATAGTTATTTGTGTATCAAGGCAGTAAAGTTGATTTTTTTTATCACGAATGAGGATAATAGTTGCCGAGGTGAAGCCGAAAAATTCCTAAATTTTTGTAATAACAAACGCAAATTAGACATTTTCGAATCTTTTGAGATATACAAACACAAACTCAGGGTACCTTTAATGAATGAACAGATTGAGCCCAGTAATTCTGTTACTCGAGATATTTAATTTAAATTTTTATTATATTTTTTATTTTTATCTTTTTATCTAGTTATCTATTTTTTGAATTTACCTTAGAGACAAGTTTATATATTTATATTACCTTTGTAAAACTTTTTATTTTCACTTTCTACGTAAATGACGTTTTATAGACATTTATAGTAACTAAGCAAATGAGAAGTTACAGTTACAGCCCTGTAGGATTTTACGGGCTCCTAAAAGAGACCTGTAAAGTTTTACAACGCTTATCAATGAAAAGGTAACCTGTTGTTTAATTACAGCACCATGTCAACGTATAGTTATAAATTGTCCTACCACCTTTGATTACCAAATGTCTTTTTATACAAAATATACATTAAATTAATAAAGAAAACGCTGGTGAAGGTAGACATAAAAGACATGCTTTGCAACTAATCTTTACTGCGCTCACTGTATCATGGAAGCTCGTTCCTTCGTCGCTCGCCCACAAACATTCCAGCTCGCTCGTAAAGATTAATTTAAAAAGCTTGCCACATAAATAACTATAACTAATCAGTTTTACCCCCATAATTAGGGGGTTTTACCAAATAATGCTATAGAAACAATAAACAATAGTTGGATCCAATGCAATTTTAATAACATACTTACGTCATACGTTATGTTACGATGTTTTGATACGTTAATGTTGCATTAATTGCAGCATCATGGATTATATTAATACGTGACGTTGGAGGATATTGACTGTTTTCTTCATGTCGTGCATATCCAATGAGCCATGTTCACTGGAAATGGGATACTCGTTGAGTTGCGGATTCGAGAGATAGAAGGCTCGTGCTCTTGTCAACTCAGGCT
Source organism: Agrypnus murinus (assembly GCA_929113105.1). Lineage (NCBI taxonomy): Eukaryota > Metazoa > Arthropoda > Insecta > Coleoptera > Elateridae > Agrypnus > Agrypnus murinus. The sequence continues at coordinate 83,583,936 of OV816030.1, forward strand.
CTAGTATTTTCTCTTTATGTTAAAACTTTTCTGTCTTCCCTATTTGCAGAGGGGAGTCAAAAGATGCATTTAAGTGTATTTAATATACTCCCACTTCTCTTAGAAGATCCAACATCCAGATTGCAAAATCAGGTACTTTTAGCTTCTACCAGTAAGTGCTTGGACAACATTTACTTTTCTTGGTTTTTCAAGTGACAAGTCATCTCTGTATTTTTGATTATTGAGTCAGCAATGTGCTATGTAGAAGTCGTCCATATGTGGAATTTTCCTCTGTACCGAGATGAACATCGTTCGTTGCTCAGATTGGCTTCTTGAGAATCTCCGGATTTGCCGCAATTTTTGATGCGATGTAATGAATGATGCTGCATTTTAAATAGTTTAATTAATAAATGAAACTTTAATGAATAATAATAAAACTGATCGCTTACCTCAAAATTGATAAAAACCACCAAATTCAAACAGGCGACTGTATTTCTGACTGACGTTGGTATAGCTCGTTCATCTTTTGACATATTTTTTTCTTATGATTGAATTAAGTACAACGTTACTAGGATCAAAACGTTGCATTAATGATTAAAGACTTTCTGACAGTGGAAATGGCCATACTTTTTGTTTGTCTACTTGAGAATTGAAAGATAACTTTAAGCAAATCGTCAAAAAATCCTTGACACATCTTACATAAGAACGTCAGAAACGAGTTGAAATCAGAAAGATTTAGTGCTTTACAACACTTACCCATGAATTAGGCTCTTTTTGCAGTTTAGACGCTCCATAGCTCATAAACTGTTCAATGGGTGCTTTGTGCCCATGGAGAGTTTTGATCAGGACCTCTGGGGGGACCAACATATCATCGATTCAGAGATCCGAGACCCATTTCTTATAAGGTTTGTATACAATATCAGAAATCATTTTTCGCCGATTTCGACAATATCAAAGAATAAATAACGTTTTTAAATAACTTCGTTGTAATTACTTTTAATTACGTTCACGTGCAATATCAAATTTTTGCAAAATTTTAAACAAAAAGAGAGAAATTGCCATCAAATTAAATCTTTTCAGCTCATAACTATTACTCACTCATTGGGCTATACTATATGAAGTAGTTAAAATTAATATTATTTACCAAATCGGGTTTTCTACAGTTATTTCCAAATAACCTCTGTTGAGCTAACCTACAAGTAATATCAGTGGAAGAAAAAAGCTGTTGGTGTCCATTAAGCAAATCTTATGCACCGTAGCGCCTATTAGGAAATTGCATAAACTAGTAGTTATGAGCAATAAATGAGCACTTGTAGAAGAAATACAGTTCAAACAACACTGGTAGTAATAGATAATAAACATTCCTAAACAGTCAAGCAAAAATGATTTTCTCTACGTGGGTTTCAGCAAAATTACTGAATGTAACTATTTAAATGTTATTTTAGACTAAAGAAATCAGTTTCAATCTTATTCAAGATTTGTTTTCTGTGTAAAGATACTCCTCTATACAATCTAACCTAAAATTAGCCAAAAAACTGTAATAACTCCTTTTGTCTATATACGGAGAGGTGTTTTAAACTAAGTAGCGACCGTTATTAATTAGTACTTTTTAAACGCTTTGTGAATTCGCTTATAACGGTTTAAGAAATTCTCTTGGAATTTGCATATCGTATTATTGCGATTAAGAGCACTGGCCGAAATTTAAATCCGGGGAGATTTAAGCTTAGATTTTTGAGCTGAGAAGCACACATCATCACTAAGGGTTATCCTTAAACGGAGGCGCTCCAATTAGGGATTCAATGAAATTAATTAATATTAAATTTTGTTTTGTTTTTATGTTGTTGCTGTAACATAACGGATATTAAACGTAAAACATAACCTACACACACTAATAGTAATAATATTTTAATGTAAACAAGGTCAAGTTTAGAAATTTTAAAATTTTCTAAATAGTTAGGATATATAAATACATAATATAGTAGAATTATTACACATTTACATTTTAATAATTTTAATAATTCTTTCAAGTTAACCTGTTGTTGTGTTGTGTTGCATTTATAATTTGCATTATTAATAAAGCTCTCATAAATTTATAATGGTAAGAATATTACGTAAACTTCCATTGTCTATAAGCCTTCGTAGAGTTGGCACATTCTCCCACTTTGTTCCGTATATTTTTTAGAGTGTAATAATTTATGCTTTTTATTATCCTATTGTTCAAAGTATTTTGTAAATTACCTTGTTAATTGTGAAACAAGGTTACGTTTTCCTGCAAAAATTTTGTAAAATCTCCCGTTAATTACATGCATTCTCCTTCTGCTTTTCTTAACCTGTAATAAATTGTTATTATTATTATAATAAATTATCTTTACTCCCCCTGCATGCAAACATACAATGAAATGGTACAGAAAATATGTTTGTATTTTTCTATTGTTGGTAGTTCTTATACACACAAGCTCTAAAGACCCTCATCCACCAAGAGTCCAAGTGGCAAAACACTTCGCCTCATTCTACTACTGAAATCATAACAATAATAGTAGTAATAATAATAATAAACTAACTTTTGTTGTTGTAAAAAAAGCTTTTTAAAAGACCCAAATGAGTGCCTCTATTATGGTGAACCCTGGCGCCTGGTCTTTTGTATAAAACTGGCTTATTGTGAAAGGTTTAGACGGGATAAACTCTTTTTGAAGAAAGCTAAAAGCCCCATGGATTATTAAATTTGAACAATGAGTGCCTTTTTACGATTTTCAGGCTTTTTGGGACTTATATTAGATAACTTGGACTTTGAAACGGTTTTCTTATAATTAAGAACATGTTATTTGATTTACGTCTATTTGTTATAGAGAACGCCCTTACTTTTCACAAAACCAAATTCTCTGAAATAGTAAGTAAAATTCAGAAGTCGGCCGCAACTGAAAATTTCCTAACCACATTTTTTAAAAGAAGAAACAATAATATTGTAAGGAAGAAATCTGCATATTAGCAAATTTTTGAGTCATTAATGTTGATGATATTCTGAACTCTATCAAGCTGTACTGATTTTGTGTTGCTCTATGTGAATCTGGAACTTAGAAACGAGTCTAGGTAATTCATCTAGAATATGAAAGAACTGAATCTAAGAACCATCCTATCGGCATCTATCAGGACACTCGTGCGAGCATAACTTATATGAAAAGTCCTTTTACCTAAGCATTAATTATTTATAACTGGACTCATCTTATTTCGTACGGTTTTATTTAATATTGAACGAAAATTACTTATTAAATGGAGTAGAGGTCAATCCTCCTAATATTAAAGGCGATGCCTTTCAATTGCAAAATATTTATGCACCAATTCTGAATAGATTCAGATTTTTTTTAAAGGAATAGATTATCGATATTTTGAAAGACGTTTGAGCGCAACAGTGGATGCGGGATAATTTGATCGAATAAATATTGCTTTCCCATATCTGTCCGTTAGCTTTTTTCGTCTTCTGTCTGTTTCCGCTAACTAAATTCTAGTATTTAACTAGAATCACCGCGCCTATGTAAAATCGCGTTTAAAGGATCAAATGTAGTGCAACTCGAAGAAGTAACGGTAAAACTTTACTTTAGCGTATAGCCGATAGGTGACACTGTTATAGGTCACCTAGAAGGTAGAAAAGTCTAGAGGGTTAACACTCGCAGGCCATCCATTTATGAAATATCGATTTTGCAAGTTTAGATGTAAAGTCGATGGAGAATGATCAATTCAGATTATAATGGGACAAAATAAGATCAACTGAACCTAACATAGCCTAATCTAACCTAACCTAGCTTAACATAAACTAACCTAACCTAACCTAACCTAACCTAACCTAACCTAACCTAACCTAACCTAACCTAACCTACCTTAACCTAACCTAACCTAACCTAACCTAACCTTCCCTAACCTAACCTGCCCTAACCTAACCTTACCTAACCTAACCTAACCTAATCTAAGAACGAAACAAAAGCAAATGGCGTCTCGATAACACTCAATCAAATGCAGTGCTTTATTACCGTGGTTCCATCTAGTGCAAAAAATTCTTCATAGACTTTATATGGGCGGTAGATTTAATATGATCCTACAGACTTAACATGGGATATAGAAATGGCTATATCTTTTGAACTTTAAGTTTCCTATATGCAAACTCAAACTAGTACACTCTCATAGGGAGTATCCAATACCAATCAAGCGCTTGAATCACTGCAGAAAAATGACAGAGACAACAATAAAATGTGAGTTATTCCACTGCAGCGTTTCAACCGCATTGTTGGCGTTGGACGCAAGTATAAAATTCAAATTATTAAAAAAAAGTACTGATATTAAATAAATCTAGGTCAATTTTAACAACGTGTGTTTGAGCTTTCAATTATATTTTCATAGATAACTATACAAACGTGTATTAAACATCAAGGAAAAGAAAAAGCAACATTTACACCATGGACTGTCCTAGATTTATTTGAAGTCAGCTGTACATACTGGGTCTGAGATTGCTGCTACGTACATACTACATAGCGCATACACCATACACAATTGCAGCCGAAAAGAGCAACTTATTATTACTAGTATAAGTCATCTGCGCTTGACCTGGCTGCCCGCTTTCCTCGCTTCGGCCGCGATCGTGTAGTGTAATGTATGTAGAAGCAATGTCAGGCTTTTTATAGAAATATGTACGTTTCTTAATGTTATGTAAAACTGAACTTTCCGTTATACATAGCACTCTCATATACTGGAAAATCTCAATAAATCCTTACAGCGGTAAAACGGTAATATACCACAATAGTTAAGATACTTTGAATCGTGTGCATTCCTATAGCAGCAGCTGTTTCAGGGTATATCGTTGGTATTTTGATTCGTTTCCATTTGGAGTTTCAACTGGTTATACAAGATTCCAGTGTTTTACGTGGAGCACCTGTCGTTACACTACGACTAGACTAGACGTCTCTTTCAAAGGGAAGTAATTGAAATACGCTCAATCAGCGCGCATATGCTCCCAGTAACTCACTGATCGGAGTGAGGTTGCCTATCCACCCTCTACTGGCACTTCAGGTCAGTACCGGAGCGATAAACGTGCTCATCCGTCGGAACCCTTTCGTCCTATTTCAAACGAGCGCCGGGTTCCTCGTCCAGCATTAGAACTATTCCCTAACCTAGGTTAGGTACATCCGAACCCTCCAGCCCTTTTTCATGCCTTCACAAGTTTGTTCACCCAGCCTTAGCTAGGGACACTACCCGATCGAACCCAACCTCAGATATGGCGGGACTTGATTTTTAAGCGCTATTGCCACCCCGATCTCCCAGTTATAGGCCTGGTTTCGAGGCTGCTTCATAAGGCCGATCGATTTCGGAGAATCCGATGACTGGAACTGCACAGCCAAAGCCGGACTCTCATACTGTCACCTACGAAACGCTACCTGGTGGCATGCAGTTTCTCATATCAAATTTCACTTGATTCTCCTCCATTCGTCTAGGTAAGACAGCGGCATACTTAGCTCCATAAAAGACCCTGACGTCAGCTAAGAATAAAACCACCCACACCGTCCGACCCTCTTGTTAGCAGAGCTTCCTCCGCAGCGTTTTAGAGTAATCATCGAGAAACACTTAGGTGTAACTCTACTACACATTTTCTTCTGATTCCGTCATCCGTTACCCAGACAAGCCTGGGATTAAGTAGACAACAACCAGTTCTAAGGGTGAACGCCGTGTGGTCTGCCCACAAGCTAGTCTCGGATCCTAGTGCTCTCCGTTAGGTGGACGGGAGACCACACGACGTTCACCCCTAGAACTGGCTGTCTTCTACCCTATCTCGCTGACGGGCAACGGATGAAGCTGTCAGAATAACGTGTGTGGTAGAGAAATTCGTGAGAATCTCTGACCGATCAGGGGGAGCCCTGGTAGATGAGACCGGTGTGGGCGGATTCGAATCTCGCCTAAGGGAGGAGGTCATTTATGGTCACCAATGGAACCCGCTGTTTGGCCGAAGCCAATCATGGTCACCAAAGAACCCGCTGCATGACCTAGGTCATGTAAGGTCACCAAAGGAACCCGCTGTTTGACCGAGGTCATTTATGGTCACCAAAGGAACCCGCTGTTTGACGGAATCGCTAGTGCGGTGACTAGATGTGAGGTTATCCCGCCTTTGGGCAATGGGAAACTGCATGCCGCCAGGTAAATGTGCTTAAGAGCTAACCCGACCACCCTATGATCCGGACTGCAGCCGGGTACAGTGATTGGGAGAAGCTCTGAAAGCCATTACACTTAAGGATAGTTGAAGCGAATACATAGCCTCTCACTATTAAGACAACTTCACCAATTTCGGGTACGCACCGGGAGTCTATAACGTGTAGACTTAAAAGAAGCTCTGTCGAGGGCCCACCAAGCCTAAAATTGGTAGATCGGGGTGGCAAAACCGCCTAAAAACCAATTCCTGCCACATTTGAGGTTGGGTCCGATCGGGCAGTGGTCCCACTTGATAATAGCGTCAAGCTGGGGAACAGTGTTCAAGACGTTCTTGATCTCCGTTGTTGTTGGCAACGTAAAAATCATTCGATGTTGCATAACAGCCACACAGGACATGCTACTTTTTATCTCCTTGGTTACGCGTATGATGACACAGACAAGGCAACTTGCTTCATTATACAATAAATTCGGATGAATTTTAAAAGGGAGAAATTAGGATTGAAATACGAAATAAAATAAAACAACTTATGCAATACGAAGATCAAGCTTCTTTAAATCCTCGAAGATGTTATAACGCCTCGGCTGGCGCCTCGGCGTTATAATACATCTTCTCGGATTTAAAGTATCGCTTGATCTCCTAATTACATAATATATATTATTCTACTCTAAGACAACCTCTATTGGAAAATGTTAGCAGAAATACTTTCGGAGGTTTGAAATTCTCTGAAGATGCATTTTCTTCAAAGAGTGTTTCTTCGGATTCTTTGGCAAGAGGTTTGGAAGTTATATTAGAAAACTGAGCAGACTAAATTTCTTAAATTTTTTGCATCCCTTTTTGGTTCCATCTTTAAATTAAAGAAATCTTATTGTAACACACGGACATAACAGCGGCACAAAACAAACAATAAAATAGCTTGTATATGGTAGTAGTATAATAAACAAGGAAATCTCCGACAGAAGAGCCAGAACACACAAAACCTACGAGTTGTAATTTTGTTTCTCGAAGAATCAACCAGGTGAACTGAAATAAGAACAATACAATATTCAAACAAGAGACCCGTGTGTTATATCTACCTGTGGTGCGTAGAACCCAGCAATATCATCTCCGATTGATCGCGATAACACAGCCATCTTGTTAACTTGTTAACGAAACAACTAATGAGTTAACTCATAATGGACACGATCCCACGTGTTGCAAGTCATACTTAGACCTGTTTTGCCATTCGTGATCTTTTCTTCTTTTTTTTTCTTCGTTTCTTCTTGGGCCACGAGTTCACTTTTAGTATTTCAGATGTGCCTTTCGTAATTATAAGTGCAACTAATATATAAAAAAGAAAAACTACTCAAGATGGTAGTTTAAATGTAATTATATTTTAACAGTCTAACAGGACGAGATTGTTAGAGTTAATTGCTGCCTGGCACACATAGAGGACAACACAGGGTGTTCTTTTTTTAAGCTTAAGTAATAATAAAAGGATTAAGCTTGTTATAACAGAATGTATTATAAGTAATCACTGGCTAGACAAGAACAAGAAGAACAGACAAGTTTTTCTCCAGATTGAGAAAAACAGCTTATTCAATCCTGTTTTTACCTTTAATTGACAGATTCATTGAACGCAAATTATATATTATTATAATTGGACAACACTAAAAAGAAATTTATTGTCTTTATATGTACTACCAATTTTTCTACGTCACTTAAATATATAGAACATCCTGAAAAGAGATTTATGTAAAACTTTTTAAGTTTTACAACCAATCAATTTATCATTACCACCTATAGATCAATATCAATGTAATTTTATCCACACTAAGTTCCATCATGTCAACTTAAAAATTTACCAAGAGGTTTTACATGGTGTGTCTTTTTCTTTTGTTAGAGAGATTGAACGTATAAACTAAATGATGAGGTCGAAAGTAGAAAAAAAAGTAAAATCTGAATTAGCGGGAGTATAAAATACCAATGTTCTTGAGTGTACGTGTGGAATGTGGTAGCCCTGGTAGGACACCGGTCGCGCCCGTGCTTCTCTCTTTAGGGGAAACTGCTCGAGGTCATAGGCGTCGGCATACATCCATACACTCATAGTGTCGCTTGTACATTTTTCTGGTATAATACCTCGAAAGTATTTCACTAAAAAATGTCCAGAAGACCAACAAAGCATTTTTAAATGAGGTTTTAATATCAAATTCTTCAATTTGAATATTGGTTAGGATACGTTTCTCTATGGCATAAATATGTTATGCCTTCTATATCTATGAAGCTGATCTTTTAGTATTGATACAAATACAGAATGTGCTGTACTAGTTTCTAGATAAATGAGAAGAACAACCTCAGATGTTTCATATATATGGAGATACCTTGAAAACTGATATTGATTTTCTTCTTTGGTCAAGAAGAGTACAAGTGCCCCCTCTTCTCCATGTCTGTCGACGCCCTTGATGCTCGAGGTGCTTCTTTATGTACTGCTAACAGCATTAACACCATGCCATACACTTACCAGTTCTTTATTTTGCATACTTTTACTGAGTATTTTGTCGAGTTAACACTCTCTGAAATTTCATACCTGAAAAATACAAATTGGATCTGCATAACAATCATCTAAATAATTAAGGCTTGACAATTGAAAAATTCCAAAATAACTTCAAAGAAGAATAACATGAGGAAGATTCTTCTAGATTATGCAGAAAAGAAACAAATATGCACGTGTATTGTTGTGTATGTAAGTGAACAATTCTTTGTTTTGCAAATACGGTCAATATCGCCATCTGTTAGCACTGCGAAGAAGTACACGGATTATTTTTTAAATAACTTTAGTGCCCATTAACTACCGCTTAAAATTTTTATTTTAAGTCCACTACATAAAATTTAATTATCAGGTTTACTGAGAGTGTGCATGGATTTACATAAAACGCGCCTACTCAAATTAAATTAAGATTAATTACGTTTTATGTTTTAACAGTGCAGAAGTATTTCTAAAAATTAATTAAGGAAAATGGTTTTTCTAAGAGTTTTTCAGAGTTATAGGAATTTATGTTTTTATAGTTATATTCAATTTGCAGAACCTGAACAAACACTCGCAGTACTAAATGATTAAGTGAATTTAATACAGAATTATCTTACATTCTATGGCCATATTTATCCATCCACATTACTTTTTTTTTCTTAACTAGAAACATATAGCTCTTGTTTGCGGAAATCGTGAATCAATTCTGAGAAAAAAATATTTGCACTGCGGTCTCCGTTATCCCGCTTTGTACGTCGGCACTTGCGGGGCATAACGAGCTTCTACATCTAGACGTCTATGCATTTTTAATACAGAATGATGTAAACACCTGCAAGTGAATTGCGCATAAAATTTGAAAATAAGATTTTTAATTAATGATGTCAATTTCTTATATGAAATATTTATAATGTTATTTACAACTGACTAATTAGTTTAAAAAATGATAAATAGCAATCATTACGAGCTAGGGGACCGGTCCCTACAAAATGGATGCTGTGGTCCATGTGGCCGGTGGTGTATAAACTGTTACACTTGTAATTGAAAATATTTCTACATGACTTTGTTTATCACCTTCAGTTATTATCAGCACCTCTATTTGATGCCTCCAAATGCATTTAATATACAAAACGTTTATAGGACTTACCTTTTGATTCAAACTTCTAAAGCTCTAAATAGTCAAATACAATCAAAGTCAGGTACCGTGCAGTATATTCAAATGTTACCCCAAGCAAACTTTGTTTTCCTATTCTAAGGACGCATGGCAGGTGATGACGCAGTTTATAGAATTGAACTCTTGAGAAGGAGCTATTGAGCTTCTCAAGAATTCAGAGACACATTCAATTTTATATTTAAACTGTAGGATATGCATAGAGCACTTTCCTTTTACTTCTACTGACGCTATATCTGACGGCTGAGAGAGCGCGAATAGCTCCAGAATGCAACCAAAAGATTGACACGGAGACACTTCCGCGCAACGACACTTCAGCGTGGGGACAGTTCGGCGCAGAGACACTTCGGTGCAGGTCACTTAGGCGTAGGGACACTTCAGCGCGGAAGCAGTTCTACGCTACCATCGTAGACTGTGTATTCGGGGTATTCCCCAATAAGACTACATTAGTGTCTAAATAGTTGTGGCTAAAATTCGCGGACACGACGCGACATAAATTGTTTTTAATTTTCTAGCAAATTTTGATTAGAAATTTTTTCATCAACGTTTTGGTAAAAGTAGTACACAGAATATAAATCGATTAGAAAAATGTTCGAACTCGATAGTCATTTAAATAGTTTAATTTGTTCATTATAAATCCCTTATTGTTTATAAGAATATCATCTTTAATAAAAAATATTAACTTCTTCTTAATCTTATTCCCTTATGCAGATATTTGCCGAATAATTTTGATTTTAATGTTTTAGTAGCATAGAAAAATGATTTTATTTTTAAATTGTTGCGCAAAAAAGTTATTTTAATAACTGTTAAAAAATAAAAAAATTTATATGATAAATAAATAAGAGTCAGGTTATTACCATTAAATGACATAGGAAAATTCATATTAACATTGAATATTATACCACTGATAAATGCTTGGTCTACTTCACGAATTTTATCTCAGTAGGTAACACAAGGTTGTAAATGGATACTGTTTATTGCTTATAGTCCAGTGATTAAAGACAAAAAGCACTGAAATAATTTAAACGAATCTAAGTGAAATTCTAAAATTAAGGTGTATGTGTATACATAAAAATAAAAAAGTTACACTGTTAACAGGGTAAGTTGTCACAAACAAATTAGACTAATACTAAAAAAAAAACTTTTTTTTTTAAATATCTACGAAAGTTTTATCCTAATTTCCCGCAGAGAAATTTACATGTAGCGAACTGTCTTTTCATCAAAATGTGCCTGCGCCGAAGTGTGCCTGTGTCGAAGTGTCCCTGCGCCGAACTGTCCCGCGCCAAACTGGTAAACTTTATAAGCTTTATAGCTTGACAATATTATTAAATATTTGTAAACAAGTCAGGATTGAATGTTGAGTCGAGATTACAAAATAGTCTTAGGTAATAAAGAAAACCATTCCATTGCGAAAAACAGTACAATACTGTTGACATTTTATTGTCAACAATAAAAATATGAAACAGTGTTACCGTGATTTATTATCCTGTGAAGTTTCAACATTCTTTTAGGCATTAGGTATGCGATTAAAAAATATATATATAAGAACGCATTGAGAGTGTTTTCGACACATTCAATAAAGTTTTGACATTATAATAAGCCTGCAACGGGTTTTCCGATTACATGGACTTATTTATCTTTTTTGCTTTAAGTGGAATGGCTACCAGGCTGAAGTCTGGAGGTCGACGGGCAGTTTTGAGGTTGGTACAAAATTCAATCATTTACTTATAGCAAGTGCTTGTATGTAGAGTATCTTTAAAATTGAATGTACTGAAACAATCAAACGTTGAACTGCAAAAGAAAAATAAGTTCAATATTCTTGCTACTTCCTCTTGTGATTTTCGTGGATAAATATGTTCCAGAAATCGCTTGGTTAATTCTGAATACTCTAGCAAATTTGGATGCTGTTTCAGTATGGCTTGAAATATATTAGTGATTGGGCTAGGCAGGATTATCACTTGCAGATTAGCTCGAACGGAAGCTGCAAATCTGTCGTAGCACTGGCTAAATAATGATCAAGCCAACAAGAAGAATCGCTGTAGATCAGATTTCGTATTGTTAAGCTAAATGTAGTCGTTTTTACCATCACTATGAATGAATCCACAGCTGACGACTGCAGACGAATCTACCAGACACTTAATAATATGCAATAAAATATGTCTTAGGTGTCGAATATGGGTTATTGATTCTTGGGTTACAAAGACCAGAATTCTGGGCAGTAATAAATATCTTTTGGATAAGCATGCTTTTTGATTGTAATAACTAGCTCAAAAATGCGTTAAATCTGCTTTTTACTTTTGCTGTACATCTGATGCAATGACCTTAGATGGCAAGCTCTTTGGGATGCTGAGACTTCCACAGTTATTTTTTGTCAGTTGCCGTTCCTTTACATCTACAAAAACAGTCCACAAAAACGGAAAACCAGATAAATAAATGTCTGATAAAAATACATCAATTCAATCATGCAGGTTAAAATGAGTATAGTGTATTCATGCATTCAAATTAGCAACGGCACATTTTAACCATTTTTTTTCTTCTATTCGTACCGTCCATCACATTTGCATTAAAAATATGTATTTAGTTCATTTAAATTAATTTAATTTATTCCAACAACGTTTTCTTCGCTATTACCGTAAGGTGGAATCCAATAAAGACCATTTAAAAATGACTTGGTCTTTCAAGAGCACTCAAGACAATGCGCAAAAAATAATGACCAAAAAATCACCAAAACTGTTAGAATTTTTTAATGGCACAAAACTTACGGTGAAAACCGCATACCTCCAATAACTTGCCAATCAAGCAATTTCAATTAGTTAAATAGCAAAAAAATCCTTCCATTAACATTGCTTAAGGCTTAACAAAACCATGAACTTGTACTACTCACCTAAAAATAAAAATCTCAAGGTTCCCTTCCTAATTAATACTAAAAAGTATTTTATTATACTTTCTTTTTTTACAATAAAAATTTTAATACTACTTCTTGTGTCTTTTTTTTTGTATTGTGTAAACAAAAATTAAATCGCGATGATCCTTTGAAAACTACTGTTTAACCAAGATCATCGGCCGACTAGCACAAAAACCGGGCTGTTATCGACGTGATCTACACAGATTGGGATCGATCGCATCCATCTCCCCGTCAATCAACGACTCACGTGTCAATCAGCTTGGACACTTGTTATGCCTTGTCTTACACGGCTACTTTATAGCCCAGCCCTCGCTAAACGCTACGGAGACACATATCTCCTATTGAAAAGACCCTCTGTTCAGATACGGATACGCATTGTGAATTTACATACTATAGAGGCTTTTTATGGATTGGATAAGAAAAAAAAATAATTTGTTAATGTTGAAAGTTGCTTGTAGTGTTGGCCTGCAAAAAGAAACCTTTTTTGGAAAATAAAAACTAATTAATTCAGCTAATTCTAACAAGTGGTTTCACTTGGGATAATGATGGGCAAAAACGTAAAATTTCGTTAAATTGATGGGTAATGAGGTTACAATTTAGTTTTTTTTATCAAATATTGCCCTCGTTTCTTTATAAATTGAAGCTTTATTTGGCAGCGTCTTCAAGCAATTTTCTATGACTTCTCCCAAATGAAATCTCTTATATAAAGGGTAGATTAGGGGATTATGATGTTTCTACAAACGGTGATGATCTTGGAAGTCCCTTTGTTACAATCCTTGTAGACAAAACTTAACATACCATCACATCGAAATCGATTCACCGTGCGCGAGAAAGTGAATGTAATAAAGTGTAAACGACACCCCCCCATAAGTGCACCCAATTGACCCAAGTCTGACTTGGGTGCAAGTAAAATCGCTGAGAAGTTAAATGCCAAACAATTCGAAAACAAAAGGAAGCATCTTAAAACTTCGAAATAAATTGTTTAGTTGGAGGTCAACACCTCGATATAAGAGACGCCATAGGCTGATCCCAAGGGTGTCTCTAATAATGAGGTTTTACTGTACTTCCTTAAAAGTTTCAAAGCCAGTTGAGAAAAAATCTTTTCAAGTGTTCAAACTGACTCATTAATGTAAACTCATCTTCAAAACGGTCTTGCCGTTACTGTATTCTGTAAAAGTAATAATTCTGCACAAACAGTAATTTTTATTTATTCAAACAACTATCAAGAGTTTTTTTATTTAACTATTTAAACATTTTTCCATATCAAAGCTCAAAAACCCATGTAAAATCATGTGTTCCTCTAGTAATGACTGTGTTGGCAGACCACTGCTGACAAACTAAAATCAAAAACCATTAAGGTAAATGTATGTCAGTAATAGAATTCATGCCCCATTATCATTTCTGGCTCTGCAAACCATTCAAGTAAATTGTAAATGAAGCAAAACATAACTAAATAGTCTGGCGGAGTGTCGATCTTCGATCTCATGATCTTCTCTAAGTTTATCAAAGAATTTGAATAGGAATGCTCATCTCGATTGTTTTATTCAAAGAGAAATGCCCATTTTATACCCAAATGATGAATGATGAATTTTCTATAACTTATTAGTTACCATGGACTATGATAAGAGACCAAACATGAGTATACATTTGACGATGTTTGTTCACGTGAAAGTCCTTGTAGTGTAAGACATTTTTCTTATTATATCACCCTTTTATAACCTTGTTCTCTAATGGAAACTTCGATTTAAAGTTATACCGCAGAATTTACAAATCATTTAGATTTATAACACAGTGCCTTCGTCCAAATTGCTTAGTATTTGGGGATGGCTAATAAAAGCTCTATTAGCAGAGAGTCGCAGGCTGGTTTGTTTAAAAAAACCAAAGTTTAAAGTAACAATCCTGAAAGAGTATTTTTGATAAAAAACCAATCTGAACAAAAAGGCTACGACAGACCCAAAAATCCCTACATGTTCGAAAATGTTGCCCGATGAAAAAAATGAGTAGGCCGAGAAGATTTAAACATCTTGATTTGATCGAAAAGCCTGATCGATTCCCAAAAAATACCATAGACTGTAAAATACTCTAGAAAACTTCACAACCGTAACGGCCACCAACTCGAAGAAATTCATTATATTATAGGTTCTTCCCAAAACGCAAACACTAAAACGTATTTACCAAGAATTCCATTAGCAGAAATCTAAAGTAGTCTTACGTACAGATTGGGCTTGACATTCTCTAATGTTTTTCGAAAAATCCAAAGTTAAAATAAAAAGTTCTGAATAGGGTAGGATCAAAAATCCGTACAGGCTCGAAAACGTTGTCTGATGGAAAAAATGAGTAGTCTGGTCAGAACACCTGTGTTGATCAAAAAACCTGATCGACTCAGGAAATACCACAGACTTTAAGATATTCTTACCTTAAAATAATCTTCATAGGTTCGGAATCAGACACTTCAGTAAATTAGTGATTCCAAGAGTCGTAGGTTCGATCTCCTACCGGGTTAGTAATTCTTCAAAGCGGAGAAAAATGAAAAACCTGCCTTATTTTTGGATGAGGAATTAAAGCCGTAAGTTCCGTGTCAATGCGATGTTCGGAACGTTATCGAACGGAATCTTCCCATGTTTGGCTAAATTCTAGTAGGGTCGGCCATATGATCACACCAATCGGTATCATGATGGAGGAACGATGTTCCGTGATTCCGATTTCTCGCTCAAAATAAACGTGTAGTGATAAAATATGTTGAAGGTGAATGAATGTATAGTTGCAACTTATGTTAGGTGTGGTTAACTGTTGAGTGTTGAAATGTACGTGCGCTTTAAAATGCTACATAGGCATGCCATATTTTGAAGCACGATAAGGCTCTGC
Organism: Agrypnus murinus; assembly: GCA_929113105.1. Classification (NCBI taxonomy): domain Eukaryota; kingdom Metazoa; phylum Arthropoda; class Insecta; order Coleoptera; family Elateridae; genus Agrypnus; species Agrypnus murinus. The sequence continues at coordinate 83,599,543 of OV816030.1, forward strand.
TTCAGTCTTTATTGCCGACGACCGTTTCGTCCACTTTCACTTTCACAAGGCGATTTCTATCAGTTTAGATTACATTAATCGGATGTCAGAGCTAGATGAATTTATTTTGACGCTCTCGGTCTTAGCCTATTTTATCAAATGGTAAATTAGAATTGCTGTTCAGCAGGGATCGGTAAATTCATTTATGTCGTTGTCCTGTTCATGAACAGTTTCGAATTTCTAATTTCAAATTAACCAAAACAAACCAATCCAAAAACAACCAAGTCTCTTTGCGGCGGTAATTAGTAATCACTTGACGATTCGCATAAAACCACTCAGCGGGCCGCATGCGGCCTCCTAACAGTAGCCACCTCAGTGGCAGTTTTGTATGTGCTACATACAAAAGTAAGAAGTAGTCATTCATGAAGCATTTGTTTTTTTCAAATAAATAAAAAGAAAGTCGTTTGATCGATCTTGATATTGAAAGTATGAAATGGAAAACATCGGACACACTTTATTTCAGCAATAGCAGCGTAGACATCTAATACCAACGTCGTGGTAATGTGTCGTTTTGAAATCAGATGCATTGAGGTGAACCAGTCGGGCTTGCTTTTAGAACAAATATTTTAATGACAAAACAATAATAATAATGATTTAAATGATAAAAACAAAAAGTATGTGTATTAAAGTATGACCTATAAACCCGGCTCATGACAGCCGCATGTGAATAAACTCCATAAGAGCAAATGCTAATTCTGTTCCCTCGGTTCGTTTGGCTCGAATGAGCACCCTTTAATAATGTTTTATAGGACAATACAGTTTTCTGTATTGTCTTCGCAGATCACTCGAAGCACCAGTGTTCGGTTTACTACAATTTCCAAAAAATTCGAAAGTAACGAATAGCAAACAAGCCTATATAATTAAGATTCAAACAGCTTGCGTTCTAAGGAATTCATTGACAGACTCTTCAAGCCAGACCGGTTTCGTAAACTAGACTGAACTGACGAGTGCATCAGCTCTGAAAGAAAGCTACTTGAAGAGTCTACAGTAATATCTAAGATATTTTCAATCGACTTGAATCCGAAATGTGGTCCGCAATGGATACTTACGTACGCAATACTTCAAGGAGATTTTGAAGGACGCAGTTATTGATCTAGACCAGGGGTCTCCAAACTTTTTAGTCTAAGAGTCACACTGAATCCTCCACTAAGTCCCAAGGGCCAAGACCTATCTAGCTCATCATAGATTTCAAGATTTTACGGGCAAGTGTCAAGGACATTTCATTGCGGCGGAGATGAGCCGTTGCGCGTGCTATGCATTACGTATTATTACGACTACTTATATCCCCATTGAATTTAATTAAATCCACGTTTAGCTTAAAAGGTTTTTCTACATAGTTTTCATTCTGACAGCCCCAAATTTTAATATGCTAAATACGTAACATGCGATTTTAATTTACGAATTACTAGATTTCACACTTCCTTTGTCCCAATATGACGTCGATTGTGGTACTAGATGTAGTGACTCTAAAAGCTACAGTAGTACAGCGCCATCTTGTGGGGAGCGTTGAAAAATGCTTGGTTAGTCGTAGAGAAACTTCAATTAGAGTCTGGCCAATGCGTTGCCACGGTGCCCAACATTTTATATCACACTAGGGCTAATGAACTTTAAAGTGAGGATTTTGGTGTTTTTTAATGGAGTCAAATACCGTTCACCTGTGTGTCAATGTTTGAATGTGTAACCATTTCTGCACTTTTCAAATTTGGCGCCACGTATTGTGATATAAAATGGCTGCCTTGGCCAGACTCTGATTGAAGGGTCTCTAGTTAGTCGAAGTATACAACGCCATCTTGTAGCGAGTAGCAGAGCTAGAGCATGTGCATCTGCTGCGTGATCGCTTTTCTGGAAGATTCGAGTACTTTCGAAAGTTTTCGAATATGTTCTACGCATTGAATACACAAGCGTCTACGGATAGCCAAGCAGTTTTGTCTCCGCTTGCGCACTTCACGCATAATAAGAACAGAACTTCTTAAAAGGTGGTATTCTGTCTTCCGTCTACGGACATTTGATTATTATTTTGTATGATTTACGTAATCGTATTAATGAATTACGTTAATGTAATCAAAATAAACTATGGCGGACCGAATTGTTGGTGCTCGAGGGCTGGTGTTGTCCCGCGAACCGTAGTTTGGAGACCCCCTGATTTAGGCAATAAAAAACTAAAATTAACAGTTAATACTTTTAAAATTTTGTTCTCAACTGCTGACGTGCGACAAGTCAGGATGATCTACAAAATAGTTACAAATAGTTTGGTCTAATTGCGTACAAATTTACAAGCTTAATTTTGACAGTGGGATTCAGATCTACGTGCATTCTGTACCAAAATGATAAAGGCTTTAGCAATTATAGCAGTTTAGAATTCAGCCACCTTACGAAACATCAATATCAGTCAGTGCAGCATCCTTGCCTTAGGTAGTGTCTTTGACTATTCCATGGCAGTTTCATGCTTTCAGATTTTCAAAAAAAAAATCGTCCAAAAGAATCATTTCAAATGTATGCCGAATAATGCGTCTAAGGTTATATAAACATAAATTGTTGCTTATTTGTACTAGACTGAATTTATAATTTTAACAATTCTGGAATATACTTTCATGTGAAAGTCACCATCGTGTGTTTGATTGAATTTATGAATGGAGTCTATCGATACAGAATCATTCAACATATTATGCCCAAAGGGGATCGATTAACTAAAATATAAAACAGATCCAGTTTCACCCTAATGATCTTTACAACTTATAGAAAACTAAACTGTTGCAATTTTTTTCTGTTAGGAGGAACTGAGGAAAAAAGATAAACCATCTTCTGATCCGGAACAGTTGCAAACAATTCATCCTTTATGCTATATAGTTCCATATTTTTATTTGATAGCCAGTGTGAATTTATAGGTTCAGTCAGCCGCTTGACTTGAAAGGCACATTCGAACGTTTTTTATTAACTCCCAAATGGAAAATGATAAATCATATGAAGAATATTATGGTCAGGTAGCAGATACATAACAGTGTCAGTGAACTTATAGGGAAAATTTATGTTTCACTTTGTCGAGCTACTGTTCTCTTTAGTAATAACGTGCATTATATTTGTAATCATCGTTATTTAAGACCTTATTATTAAACTTTTGATGAATGTATGGTATCCCATATTTAACAGGAATGTGTCTTGGAGTCTTTGGGCTTGTTAGAAAAAAGTTCAAAATTAAAAATTAAGACGATTAAATTCAAGGCTAAATAATCTAGTTAAAAAGCTACACGAGAGAAAAATTCAGCCAAAAAAGTCCTTTTTTGTTTCTTCCATTTGAAGAGCCGTTTAAATTTTAAATCGCCAACGCTTTATCTTGTCATGTTCAGGGTGGTATCTAAAGGTGCAGACGACACCGGTGGCACTTAATAGCGAGTAGGGCTATTCTGGTTTTTGTCTCGTCCTGAATTATTCGTGTCCAGTGTGTTGTGGCCGAATGTAAAACTCCCCACAGAATGCGAGGTTAGTTAACATACGCTGGGTCCTGTCATGGAGCCACCAAACTCGCATATTTACTAACTCTGCCTCACTTTTAGCATTTTTACAATGCTTCGAGTTTTATATTCTCCTCAAGAATAAGAAGAAATAAAAGCAAAATAAACGTTGAAGAGGTTTCTCTTTTAGTAAACATGCTTAAATCTTGTCCTGACGCAATTATTTTTGATTTTTTATTAGGTTGCAGTAATCAAGCTACGGGTTTTCGGATCCAATTAAGTTTCTTCTGTGTGTGTGTGTGTGTTAATTTAATAATACTCACTAAAACGTAAAATTACTACAAAATCATCTATTCGTGATTTATTCGTTAACTAGTTAATTTAACGGACATTAACATTGCAAAATTATTCTACTACTTTGAAATGGGCTGGGTTGGTAATTGATCTATTAAGATTCTAACTAATTCTTTACTAAAGATAGCATGAAATTGGTACGAGTCTTTTGGTAAAGTATAATTTTACTCTATTAAGTTGTTCCAATTACTTTTACCCGGAGGTAAACATGAATATTCAAAATTTTGCATAATTTTGAAGTTAACCATAGATCTGATGATTCCAGTGTTATTTTCCTCAGGCATAGACATTATCTCCCGACAATCATTCTTAAACGACAACCTTATAGTTGTTTGGTTTAGCTACTGATGACAGAAAAAGTTAACCTATAAGAATCAGGAAACGGAGAATTTTAGGCGTTGGCTTCATCTCCTGATGAATCTCCTGACAATAATTCTAACTAGACAACTTTCTCTGGTGTGGTTTAGTTAATGATGCTAGAATAAACTCAACAAGGATACAAAGTTTATTTCAGCGTTATCATGGAGAGGATTTTAAGCAAAGGCGTCACATCCTAAAAATCATTCTCCAACGATAAAAATAAACATAGGCCGTAAGGATCAGCCAAAAACGTACAATAGTTTATTTTCAGAATCAAGTGGAAGATGTTGGATGTCTACTTTGGTAAAATCGACCATAACCATAACTTTCTGCAACCATGAATATATTATAATGATGGATTCCTAAATATAAAATTTGCTAATAATTGTTCGATAAGGTTTGGGGACTGCCTTAATCCATTATTTAATAAAACCATACAGAAAGTTTAATCAGTGTTTAGTCAAAATATTGCCACTAAATTCTAGAAAACTTTGAATTACTCCTAAAAACAATTGTCTGTTTTAGCTTGATCAGATCACTCTTGTTGTGGAAACTTATTAAACGTTTACACTGTCTAAACTCTTCAAAGATAATATTTTTCCAATACCATATTTCCAAAACCAAAGGACCCCGCACAAACCTAATGGAAATTGGGAAATTTCGGTGGAATTGGGTGAATTTTTGATATTTTGTAGCTAGTGGCTTTGTGATTAAAAGTCTCCACGGGCTCAACCCTCAAAAATTAACCGTTTGACCTCCACGTGATCAAATTGGGAAAATACCGCACAAACCTGATGGCAATTGGATTTTGGTGGAATTGGCTGAATTTTTGATATGTTGCAGCTAGTGGCTTTGTGATCAAAAGTCTCGCGGGGCACAACCCTCAAAAATTAACCGTTTCACCTCCACAAGGTCAAATTGGGAAAATACGCCGTGAAGGTTAATAATAGCTCATGCAAGGCGCATGATCGGGGTGCTTGATAATTCGTGAGTCCCCTTGCCTCTCACATCGGGGTGCTTGATTATATCATGAGTCCCCTTGCCTCTTCATGTCGGGGGTATTAATATTCCGAAATTTTCTCAATTGCGCGGTTAATATTTTCTTGTGGCGTTATGTTTGCAGCATCAGGTATGTTTTAAGTAGTATTGTTGACGGATATTTAACGTTATTTTCATGCCTTGCATAACCTAAATACCTCAACACGCTAGCGATATGCGCCCAACATCCCACAGTTTTTGCACATAATTTGCACGTACAATAGTACCCAGTAATTGACGGGTCGTCCTCATTATTTTCAATATTGTAAGCAATCCAGGTATGATATCTCGTGGCCTGTCAAAATCACCGCCTAGCAAATATTTCTCGTTTTATTGCATGATTGTCACCATTTAGTCGAATTAATTCATTCACGCGAAAATATTGATTAAAACACTCCATTCAATTTCTGTTGGCCATATTTATAGTGAACATATACGGCAGAATAACGAACTGCGGCTTGCATGCGAGATATACCCTTCATACGACGTATTTTCCCAATTTGTGCCCATGGAGACTTGTGATCACAAAGCCACTAGCTACAACATATCAAAAATTCAGCCAATTCTACCAAAATCCAACTTCCTGTGCGGTATTTTCCCAATTTGAGCTAGTGGAGGTCAAACGGTTAACTTTTGAGGGTTGTACCCTTGGAGACTTTTGATCACAAAGCCACTAGCTACAACATTTCAAAGATTCAGCCATCAATTCCACCGAAATCCAATTTCCTGTGCGGTATTTTCCCAATTTGGTCTTGTGGAAGTCAAACGGTTAATTTTTGCGGGTTGGACCCCATGGAGACTTTTGAAGCCACTAGCTACAACATATCACAAATCCAGCGAATTCCACCGAAATCCCATTTCCATTAGGTTTGTGCGGGGTCCTTTGCCAAATAAACCTAAGGCTAAATTTAATTTTACTTCACTTGCAGATATAAATGATATTTGCAAAAAATAAGTCAACTCAAATCTCTCCGCTAATGCTTCGGAAGATCTATGAAGAAATGCCAGCTGTGAAGTTTTACTTTGAATAATAGATTATGCAGCCTCAGAAGATACGGCTATGGCTGTTCTTTCTCCTTTTGAATTAAAAATTAACGAACGGGGCGGACAGAAAATGAGTGTTTCAAGCCCCATCCTGGTATTATTTTTGTTTGAAAAATAATTCAATTTTTTTTCTCTCGCCTTGTCATAGTTTTGAATATTTGGTCTAAGTTTCATGTTCGTAGCTCACTAGGGACGATTTTAATAAGGCACTTGATCGTAGACCAACGGAACCCTAAGAAACAGCGGTACAAGAAATTCGTGAATGAGCCAGTACTCTTATCAGATTTTAAAAAAGTGTTGCTAGCGTTGATCCATCTCATTACAAATGCCGTGTTCGCGTGCGAAGTTATATCGGAGCAATCAGTGATGGTAAATTTATACGCGGTATGTCCAATAAATACGCGAAGGCGAACTGAGCTTCTAGGGTGGCCTTGAGGTGATGTTTGGTCCATTCCCCACTCAGGGGTCATGTAATCGTCAGATCGTCGACGCAAGCGTACAACTAGAGGTGGGATTTTTTTTGTGGTGTCCTGGAGACGATGGAGATTAATGACCTTATGGAACTACGACTCAACACCAGATTTTTGGCAAAACTTGGGAAAAACTCTCTAGAAATTCATGAAATGTTGAAGGCTGTTTTTGTAGATAACGCACGAGTTTCTGGCCCGTAATTCGATCACCATGCTAGATTGTCCCTCCTATTTACCAGACTTAAGCTCCCCTGCGATTTCTTTTTGTTCCCAAAATACAAAATGGTCATGCGGAGGTGGCACCGGGACGATTTGGAGACGATAAAATGTGAAACGACGAGAAAGCTGAAGGATGAAACGGAGATGGAATAAGTATATTGCTGCAAAGTATTTTGAAGGGGATAAGATTGATGTATTCTAAGTTTTGTAAAATAGTTTTTATAACCTCAGTTTGCGTATTTATTGGACAGACCTCATATTTTAATCATTTTCGGGGCTCGTGACCCTCTTGATCAAGCTGGTTCAGTAACACATCCACGGTCTTCGGTTTCTCATTATTTAACTTAAAAAGAGGCTAAAATGATTTGACTCATTTGAAGGAGTTTTTCACGAATTTAAGAATCGTTGAAAACTGAGTAACTCTTTGAATTTATAAGGTATATATCTTTTTGTGAAAGATCAATTCCAAGTTTATTTGCCCATATTTTGAATGTTATATTTCTGTTTGATTGGTTAGAATTTCTTCATATTTTCTAGGTATTTCAATTTTACAATTGACTTTGAAAACCACAAGAAATTCTTCCACAACAGAAGGTTAGCATAAAATCCAAAATACGTGCGCAGCTTGGAACAGAATCAAGAGTCCGCATAAATTAGATAGCTTAAAGGCAACAAATGATAGACCTGGCTAGACTAACCCTTTTTATAGGCCTAGACCTATAATGGTCAAATGTTTTCTGTTTGTTTTAATTTCTACTAAAAATATATTTAAATTTCTGATTTAAAATTTCATACAACGATTTATATCATTATATCGACCTACAATTAAATATCTAACTGTTAAAGTAGGCCTGGATAAGCTTTTGATTTTCTAAAACTATTTTGGTCTACCAAATTAATTTTAACTATTTCTTTAGTATAATATAATACTAGTTCTTATGACTCGCTGTCCACCGATGGACTACCATCGACCTTTTGTCCAGGGCTGTGTTTAAGTAAAAAGAGAAAAAAAGTTACATACTTCAAGACTGTTTTATAGGAGGCCAAAAGGCTATGTCAACGAATTACAAAAATGTACTATGATTAATTTATGCGGTAGCATGAATGCTACCTCAATTCATCAATCATTTCCGAATTCTGAAAATGACAAATATCAAACATCACACGGTTTTCCTCTAGATCAAAATCCAAAAGGTACTCGTATTGGACGTTTGATGTCGGATTTCAATCTCGCATCCAATCTGTTGATTGTTCAGTGTAAAACCTTGTGAAGCAATAGACATTAAAAATATTCACATTTAGTTGTCATGCTTGCCAAATTCTTAAGACTTATTCCAACCATTTGCCCTCTAAAATCTTTCTAGTTGATATGGTAACACAAAACTATTCAAATATAATTGGATTCAAAGCAAAAAAATGAAATCGTTGAGCAAAAATGAAGTAATTACAAAAAAGATCTCATTTGGAGATGCCAACTTCAGCATCATCGTTTTGGAGCTTCAAAGGCAATATAGAATAAGGGGTAGTCAGTCCTTTTGGAACTTTCGATTTTGCGAAGAACCTTTGGGGATATAGATGATCTTTAACGCATGTTATCGCAAAACAATTTTAATATCGTTTCCATTACATTGCAATAGAGCAAGATTGTTCAGAATGGAAGCTGGAAGCTTCAAATATGGATCTTACTATATATCAAAGCATACCTACATATAAGAGTAACGGTCTTTCAGACAATTTGTCATGAAGTTTGTGAGTACCTTAATCCTGAACAGGCAAATTACTTGTATCATCAATATGTGGAATTTTTGAATAGAACAAAATTCTTCGGAATGGAAGCTGGAAGTATAGCTACGCGATGTGGTAGCACTTTCTGTAGAAAAAGTTCTTTTTTTATCTTTTTCTTTCAACTGTTGTAACCTAAATCAAATGTTAATGATTGAATGATTTGAAAATAATGAATGTACTAATAAAAACGTAACTCGATCAATATAAATTGATTATCGATTAAGGATTATGAATTGCAACACGCATAACCATTCATTAATAACAGTAATAATAATAATGATAATAATGATCGGCAGTAATAATAAAGTGTAGGAAGATAAATGCGATTAACCACAATAATAAGTTATCCTTAGATTATGGAAGAACTCAAGAAGCTCCTTCGCTTCTTTTTTAGCAGCAGCACGCACGTGGCGACATATGCTGCGGAAGTAGTTAAATTATAATTCCTATACACGCGGACAGGTGAAATGCAACCCCCCGGTTTTTTAGGGTCAAATCCCCCTCACCTGTCTAAAATCGTAAATCAAATTTCAAATAGGTAGGCGTTACTTATTAAACATCGATGTATAGTTCGTGTCAGTATCTGAAGACGTTCCGAGAACCGTTCGCACGTTAAAATCCGTTCACCTTTTATCATCGCTCGTTTCAAATGGTGCTTCCCAATATCTTTAGCCTATAATTACAAACCGCATTGTAGAAAGTGAGACTTTTTGTAATAAAATCGACCGCAGTTTATTACGATGTATGGGTCGTAAATAAATAAAAACAAAACGAGACCTATATATTTATTACAGGTTACGATCTTATGGGAAAATGAACGATGAGAATTCAATTTAAACTGGGGGATTTATGCGAAACATGTTCTTAACGGAATATCCATTATATTAAATATATTTTGTTTTTAATTTAAACCGAGATTAACGTTCCAACGATGAAACATTAATATTGTGTTTGAAAGATATTTCTTATATAGGAACTACACAAGATTAACTCATTTATCAGGATCGTCTTTAGAAATCTCATTTCTTCATTTATTTAAATTAAAAACGTATTCACTAACTCTATTTTTAATTTTTAAATTTAAATGTCAAAGTTTGCAATTACTACTGAAATGGTCTGCTCTCCAACAGTTAAAGCATTTTAACTCTGTAATTTTTTAATTCTTTTTCTAATTTTCAATTACGTTCCTGAAATTCATTCGAATCAATAATATCTGTATGTGCCTTAATCTTATAATAATTATAATGTTATTATGTGTATAAAAGTCAATGACACATTAACTAATTAAAATATGTGATTGCACTCTGGATTTATGTTTTATTTTACAATAAATACGCAACATACCTGTGTCAGTTTAATTAAATAAGATTAATTACTCCTTATTTAGTAATAATTAAGTATTAGATTCCGTAAATAACCTGAATGAACAATTTCACATATATGCAGGTATTGTATTAGACGTTTCATTTGTTTGCGAGCAATGGATTGGATGCAACAACTAAAAATTCTAATTCATTTCATTTTTGGATCCAATAACAAATTGGTAACGAATTAATTAATGTAGAAGTACGCAATGTTATTTAGTGGTATTAAAGATCAGTAGTGAAGGGTACTTATGTCTCGACGTAATTGCGGCTTTTAACCCGCTTGGTGTCTCTCTCCCCCATCGCATAGTCAATTCTTTCATTAAATATCATGTCTTTATTAATCTCATCAGAATGTTTGAATGTTACTGTCATGAAAAGTTACTAAATCGAGCTTTAAGATCTCCAAGAAATAAATAAAACTTACTGTCAGAACTTCCGGGTTTGAATCGTATCATTCTGAGAACAACAAAAGAACTTAACGTTTAACCCACAATTGTATGGGACTTCTTCAGGAGAACAATTAATTATTCTCTCGAAGAAGCTCCCTATAATGACGCGGGAAACGTTGAGTTACTTCATTGATTTCGGTTCAAATCCAGAAATCATTACTTAAACATTGACACAACTTGACTTTCTTTGACTTGAGTTGCCCAATGAAACTGCTGATGTTTGAAATGTTTCGTTAAAAAATTTATCGAGTTCTTGATACCTTGAAATATTAGGCAAATTGACATTCAATGCGAGTCAAGCTATCATAATCAATTTTTTTGATAACCAAATGACAACTCAAACTCTCATTGGTCAGTTGGTAGATTTAATTTTCAGGGCTTTTAAATTGTCATCAAAAACTCTCAAAATATGTCTTCAAATGCCCTCGAAAGCTATATTTGAGTATATGCTATGAACTTAAGTTCCTATTATGGATTAGGGCATGTAATTAAGGCAAACGATTCTTCAAGAGATGTTTCAGAAGAGGCTAGATGGTGTACAATATTAAAATGATACGTATTAATCTCCTGGCACGTGTGTGTCTAATATATAACATAAATCAGCAATCAGATACATAACGCTATCTATAAGCTAATGTGATTACTTAAGATCTTATATTAACATCTTCCATTCTGACTTGATGAGATCCCTTCCAGCGAAGAGAATTCCTTGACCAATCATAAGTCTGCTGGCCATCTCCGCTTGTCTTCTTATGACATTTTGTAGGAGAGGTTGTAGCCAATGGATTCTAGCATATTTTTAATTTCTCATGATGATTGACACTTCTTTCATGAATGACGTCCCTGGCAATTGGAATTTTTAAGTCAGTGTGGATTGTATCGTTTGTGACATACCATGGGGCGTTAACAATGGAGCGTAATACTATTTTGGACCGATATATTTGAATAATTACCGTTTTGAGTTACTTGCACATCCCCACAGTTCAATCCCTTAGATCCGTATGGGTTTAATTATCGATTTATATAATAGGATTCTCTTTTCCAATGATAAATAAGATTTTCGGCCTAATAACCAATATATGTATTTATTTTTTCTTGATGTCCATTTGTTTCCTTTTTTGGTAATATTAGATTTTCAGTTAAGTTTGTTTTCCAGCTAACCATTTGCCACATTATAAATATCTTCTCTAGAGTTTTATCTTGTTGCATCTCTTTGTTAATTTTGATTATAGAAATCAAAGGTTTCTTTAAAAGAAGACAATTAGGTAGACTCAGCCAACCAGGCATCTACTCATTCTTGTCCCGATTCAGTACCTAATCAAGGAACAGCACAGGACCAAAAGATGTTATGATTTTAGTCACAGTACTGTATCAATTACCATAGGGGCTATTAAACCTACTTGAATTCGTCTATTTGTGGTCGCCCTGTGCTGCTCCTTGATTGGCCCAGTGGCCCTATCCTGATCCAGTGATCAGGATAGAGATTAGAGAATAGTTGATTAGCTGAGTCTATATGCTTGTGTTCTGTGTGCTTCTCTACATACACATTTTTTATTTTTATTAGTAATCGTTCTCGGTGCCACATTCATTAGAATACATAGACAGTAAGGAGTGTTAATCCAGAATCCAAAATTCTTCATACCTATATAGGAGCCAAAATTGGTACATTGTACAAAAACGATTGGTACATTCTGTTTGATTATTAAGTCCCATGTGCCATTTTTGTTTTGTTGTTATTATACTAAGCAGAAAGATTGCAAAATCTATGATTTTATGAAATTTCCAAAGGATTGATTAGTGCTTAGCATGTTTGATTCAAATGCTCCAATGGTTGCAGGTTCAAGCTCCGTGGAAGCTGGTAAAATGTCTTTTTATTATATAAATTATTTATTATTTTTATTTCTCGTATAAGGAAGTAAAACCGTAGGCCCGATGTCAATGGAATGTGTGGCTCAATAAAAATTCCTACTGGGGTTCATTTACCCCAGATTTGGCTAAATTCTAATATGATTCGGATAATGATCACAGCAATCGGTGTCATATAGTATACGAGGGATGTTTCGCCACTCCGATTTCTTACCCAAAAATAAATAAATAAATTTTATCAAAATCTAATCACATCCTTTTGTAATGAAAACATCAGTTTGGTAGTACAAGTACAAAAAGTACAGTTCAAATGGTAACTAAAAAGGTCATATTCTAATTGTTCTACGTTAGAATATTATTTAACTTTAATTAGTTATTACAGTACAGTCGGCAGTACGGCAGAGTGGTTATAGTGGATTTCTATCGCTTAACCCATTTAAAACCACTACTAAAGAAAAACCTCAAATTAATTTTTTTTGTGTTTTGATATTTTTATTAACATTAACTGAAACTGTTTAATACAAAAAAAAATTAAATAATATATTAGAACATAAAAAAATTGAACGTTGCGTAAACGCAACATTGGGAGGATACCACATACGCCAATTCACAACGCCGATCGGGGACACAATGCCACCGCTGACTGGTGGTTTTGAACACTTTGGCGGCCGACGACATTAAGCCGACTCTTCAAATAAATTTTGCTACTGGACACTTTCCCGACCGTAGACACTATGCCGAGCGAAAGCTGTGGACACTTAGCTGACCGTGGAAAGTACGCCGACCGCATCCTGTGGACACTTTGCCAACCGTGGACACTCTGCCGACCGCAAGCAGTGGACACTTTGCCGACCGTGGACACTACGACGGCCGCAAACGGTGGACACTTTGTCAACCGTGGACTCTTTGCCGACCGCAAGCGGTGGACACTTTGCCGAACTTGGAGACGACGCCAACCCCTTAAATAAATATCGCTGCACACCTCGCCGATCCTCGACTAGCCGACCTTAAGAGTCGTTCATAGTTACAATTCTGATGTGAATACAAACATAAAGTTCCACTAAAGCTAAAGCTAAAACTAATTAACCTGTTGGCCAATTTTGATATGATTTTCACAGATATACTCTTTGAGATGTTTTCTACAATATGACCTTAGGTTGTCCACGATTGGTAAAGTGTATATTGCTTGCGGTCGACATAGTGTCCACCGCTTGCGGCCAGCGTAGTGTTCACGGTTGGTAAAGTGTCCACCGCTTGCGGTCAGCATAGTGCCCACGGTCGGCAAAGTGTCCACCGCTTGCGGGTGACGTAGTGTCCACGGTCGGAAAAGTGTCCAATAGCAAAATTTATTTTAAGGGTCGGCAAAGTGTCAACAACGGTCAGTCAGCGTAGTGACCACGGTCGACAAAGGGTCCGCGATCGGGATTGTGTCCGATCGGCGTAGTATCCAATACCCTTTTTCGAATATACATTTCCTCAAGTAAATACTTGCACAAGAAACAACACTGCAACCACAACAGATTGAAAGAGACTCACCATTTAACACCAGAAATGCAGGAATTTCTAATAATGCAGGGTATGTACATTTGTATACCTTATCAAGCCAATGTTGCGTTTACGCAACGCTCTAATTTATAATCACGTATTTTCGAAACTATATAAGTTTTTGACTTTTTATATCAACAGTAACATGTTTCCATGGCCATTCTAGATAAAAATTAAAATTTTTATTTGTAAGACTAATTTTTTTAACGACGTTTCTGTCACCCATGCAATAGTATTCAAAATTCAATAAATTCAGGCTGTAATTTTGATAAAATAAAAGCTGAATTTAAATAGAAAAAATATGCTACATTTAGTTTCACAATATAAAATCACACAGAAGTTATAAAAACAGATATAAATTACACACAACATACTTAAAAAAAATACGTCTGGAGTGTTGCGTTAACGCAACATTGGGTGGAAATGGGTTAACATAGTTAAGTCGAGTTTGTGGCGGTCAGTAGTTGGATGGGTAAACCACGAACGCAGTGTACTTGCCTATATGGCTCCGCTGCCTCGTCTCACATACACATATCCACTCTGCGGCTCGGTGTGTTCGGCCCTTCGACACCGAAAGGTATAAGAAATTAAAGATTGTGTATGTATGTATTACAGTACATAACTTAGTCAAAATGATTGCCATTACAGTTAACGGTTGATACGGTAGATACAGAGCGTTCCGATTAAAAATCTGACAATTTTAAGCGATACAGAATATGCGACGTTATGCGACCCAGTGCAGGTGATATGTACGACGACAACAAATTTGCAATGTTTCAATTATTTGAATTTGACTTACAATAGATGATAACTGCGCAACCTCGCAATCTTGGCATCGGTTTTTTACCTCGGCAATATGCTTCTGTTTAACCAGTAAGTGGTTAGTTATATAAAACTACCACTTGTGACTTTTTACAATCGTACAGGGCAATGGTTCTATACGGCTGATTATTTTCTGACTAGGTTGCTCTTTTGCTGGTCGCACCTAACAACTGAAAACCGAATATTGAGTTGGTTATACAGAAAGAGCCAAGCTAAATCACTTTATAGAAGAGCGGAGGTTTAAATGGCCTTATGGAGTAAAAAATAGTAGAATAAGGTGTGCTCGTATATTTCCAAAAGTTTTCAAAACAGTTTCCATAAAAATACACTGATCGAACAAAAGAACAAAGTTGCTTGATGACACATTGACAAGTCTTTCTTGGATATAGACGCTTATATACGTTCATCATTTTTATTGTTCTCTGGCTATTGGTTTGCCATTGGTATACCATTCGTTTGTTCTCCATTAAATTACTCGATTAAAAGCCAAAACCTTTAAACTTTTTAGGCCCGATTGAAGAGATATAAATGCTGGAAGCATGAATAAATATTAGATTCTCGACCTTTGAGAAGTACATCAAATACTATGTTGAAACATAATTTTCTATTTTTTTATCAGTTACAACTAATGTTCGACCAGAATGCTATATTTTATAGTCCCCTCAGAAAGCTTGTCATGTTAGGAAGATAGCCGTAATACTCTACATATAGGTATAGAAATATTGTCATTCCTAGAGCGTTGTTTGATATTTGGCCGGGAGACTCTACATACCTCTTAGTACTATAAAACTAAGTTCCGGATAAAACAAGAAATTCTAGTTTGAGAATGAAACAACGCTTCAATCACGGGGAATTGTGAAGTGTACCAGACATCTAGCAAAAATTTTGGCAAAAATTTATGACAATTGCGAAGAATGTTCGTGGAGTTGGCGGGAATTTGGAGGTTCATGGAAGAACATGGAAGTTTAGTAATAGTTTAATGTCTTTTGTAATTAAGTACCTCTACAAGGCTAAACTGCTAAAAATCTCCGAAAACATTTTTAAGGCATCCCATACACTCAGCTTACGCAATGAAATTGTCTATGATTGACTGAATTTTCTAAATCAATTACACTACCGTAATTAGAAAAGAATGTGATTACATTATTTATCCTTTCTATTCCTTCATTAAACAATTAAACAGGCAACTGTTAAAATTTTAATGAACAAACCAGAATGATTAATTAAAACATGCCTGTACACATGTACAGTTTTACTAAAATTAATGAAGGTAATATTAGGAGTACTTTATTTTACAAGTGTGATCGTGTACCCTCGGAAGCAAAATTATGTATGCAATTAAAGAACATTTATGTCATTTTGCTAAATTCAAACAAGATCTTCTTCAATGAATGGTTTCAAAAACCTTAGAAACGCTTCTATATCCCAAGGGTGTATCATGTTCTGTTACATAACATTATAAAATATTATATACACATAAATTATAATAATAAGAGCATAAACAAATGCTAATCTACATAATTTTAATATATACAGAAAGTAAAAAGAAGTCGATGGCTTCGACGTTAATCCTGATTGATATTGAAACATGACGGGATAAATTTGTATTAAACTTGCATCACGTTTGTATTGTTTGGTTTTAAAATAAAGATGACAAGTGTAACGTCGGCGAATAATACTTAAAAAAAATAGTTGTTAAGAAAGGATAGAAGATGTATACGCAGGTATAACGCGGAATCCAAACGAATAATATCATCCTCTCCTTGCGACAATAAACCACTTAACTAGAATGATTCTTCTGAATGGACACACGTTTGTTCGATCTGACATTTTAGAAAAAAAAATCTTTTGTCGTCCGTAAAAGCTTTTTGACATATTCTGAACTTTTTTTTATATTAGACTATATATTATTGTTTATAAAGAGCGGCCAAAAGAGGTCGCTGCCATTGAAATCGGCGTTTTCTTCGGCGCATCGCATTGCGGAGTCAGTGGACCGCAGTTAAGAGCTGTCTCTGTGGAATCTACATGAGTATGACATTCCATAATACGATCCACTTGTCCATTGTGCCGAGATCATATCTGACTAGTTCTGTTGTAACGGCTGTTCAAAACTTCTCGTATCATTTTTGAGTTGGTACAAATAGTTCTGCAAACCTGGTTTTACTTTATGTGGAAGCAAGAGAATGAGATTCCTGAAAGGAAAAGTTGCTTCTGATGCGTTAGATCGGCAATGTTAGGTATTCTGGAGATTCAGGATCAAAGCCCTATATGTTAAAAATTGCCTTAATTTTGTTGCTTCTGTGGAAATGAATCTAGAGAAAGAAAAATCCTATTGTTGACTATTAAATTTTTTATTAGTTACCTTGACTGATAATTTGTAATCCAAGAAATCGCGTAGCTACTTTATTATGCGTATATCCTGCTTATTATATTTTGAATCATTTCCTTCATTTTTTGCTCCTATCGTGGGATAAATTTAAAAAAATTCTTTTTCACATTATTATCGTCTGCAGAGTGCAACATTAACAAGACGTCTCGTAAATTGAAGATTCTAACACGAGTCTCTTTGTGATCTATGTGATCTAACCTCACTTTTAATTAGGATCTCTCTCTCTCTTTATACATGTATAAAGTACTTATGTAATTTTGCCTTTATGAAACAAGTAGTTAATTAAAGTAGTTAGCAATATTGTAAAGTTAACTTTAGACATTCTTTCAATGCATTAACCTAACAAGATGAATGTGAATATAGTTTGAAATACTGGAAGTTTTAAGGCGCGCTATTTACTATTTCTTGCATCTCAATAGGTATGACGAAACCAATAAAAAATTGATGTTATAAATATTTGGTGTTGTCGGAACGCCTGACAACTAACTCTAGATGTGAAACATCCACAGAACTAAATTTCTGGCTTTAATCTTTAATTACGATTAAATTTGTTAGTACGCCACTGTTACAAGAGTAAAATAAACCCACTTAACGAATTTCGAAGGATCCCACCCGCGCGACATTCGAATCTATTTATCTTGTAATCAATCAAGGGTGGCTGTGATTAGACGGGGATTCGTGCGGTTAGGGATGAAATTCGTATACGAGATGGTCCATACAGAATCGTTTACTTTTAATGAAGAAAGAGCAAGCAACTGTCGCCAGTACGGACGTTGCATTTCTTATCGAGTCGAGATCGCTATCCAATTAAATCTGACAATGGGTTTAACGTTGGTGACATGAGTATACAGAAGTGTACATTCCGTTCAGAATCGCTGTTTTTAGTGTAGCTATATATATATAGAAAGAGTTGGTAGTAGAATGATTTTGATGTTGATGGACTGTTTTTCCTTTCCAGAGCCTACAAAGTGCGGCGAGGAGGGCGGGTACGAGTTGTGCCAACTGCAAAACGACGACCACTACCCTTTGGAGGCGCAACCAGAACGGCGAACCCGTTTGTAATGCTTGTGGACTTTACTATAAATTACACAATGTAAGTGTTGTATATACTATATAGTATTATACCATAGAATTTTTTACATTTCCTATTCTGTATTTGTTTTACCATTATCTTACGCGGCTCTCACATATACCTTTCACCACGCGTAAAATGTTATTTTGCATTTCCATACGTAAACATTTCTTCAGAATAGAAGAAGAATAAAAAGACCTCACTCGTCTCGATCTTGTACATCCGTTTTACGGAAAGCTCACGTAAAAGTCAATTTCCAGCCTAGGAGTTTTTACTTTGCTTTAATTCATAGGAAAAATTCCACTTCTCAACGCCCACTAGAAAAATCTCTCTTCAATAAAATTTAAAAAAAAACAAGTTTTGTAAACCTATAACTGCACCTAAAGTTAATTAGCGCTAAAATTCCTCCTAATACGATTTAGGCGATCGATGTTAAGCGATGTGAAATAAATTATAAACACCGAAGATACCTTTTTTCTGACTAATTTATAATGTTTCCTGTTTGTTTATTTTCCATAATGTCACACTACATTTGGCATGAGATCTGATTTGTTTTAATTAAAGTTTATAGATTGACTTGGAAATTATAATTAATGTTTTCCCTTATGGGCATCTAATTAAGATTACATTTTTAAATATTCCACTTTCCTTTTTTTATAAAAGATTTTAAATTCTAGATTTGCTTTTAGATGTGTTAATGATTAAAGAGATTGCTCATCATCATCAACCAAAATTCTAGATGATAATGATATAATGCTAGATCACACTTATCAGGACTACTGTTCCTACAAAATCTATGGTCATCCATAGCACAGGTGTGCTTTCAGATTGGTTAATGATTGAAAAATTCCTCCTCAGAAAAAAATTCAAAAGATAGTATTTAAGATAAAGATTAGATCACACTTATAGATGCTACCGTGTGCCAAAAAGAATTTTGGCTTCTGGCTAACCGTTTCAACTCTGCATTCTTGGTTATGAAATTCTACATCCTATGGCCAATTTCATTTTTTTCTAAATTGTCCTTTCTATTTTTAAATAGATGTTAGCTATATTAAATTAACTTAGGTTAACTTTTAGCATTTTATCCATGATATACAATAAAGTGTTACTACAGTTACAGTTTGCCATGGTGACAATGGCAAAAACAGTTAAATGCAATTTAATTATTTTCAAAAACCTGGCTGGTATAGTTTCCTCGATATAATCTTGAAATAAGAATGGGGGCTGTTAGTATATGCGACGAAGAGGTAACATGGTCAAATATAACCATACAATATTTATATCTTTATAATTTTGTTTATGCCTTCAGTTATCAAGAACTACTAAGCATATCCACAAAACGGAATTTTGCATTTTTTAGAATTGACTCTCCATGGGTAGACTTGAAATATAGTTTAGACAATTAACCAAACTCATTGGACAGATTTCTCCTCATTATAATATTTTTGGATCTTGGTGATTCCCACTTCTGTAAATTCTTTTGATATTTCTGCAAATCCCGTTAAATGGTTTTTCTTGTTTTTTCATTCTTTCTAACTTCGGAAGAATGTGTAAATTCTAATTCAAACAATTTAGTTTCTGGTGGTATATGGAAATTGATAGTATGTATCTATATGCAGAGTGCAAGTTTCTCATTACTGACGTCAAAGATATTCCATTCACAAAACCAACTACATAGATATCGACCATAGAGTCCCATTTTTTACCGAAAAAAGCACATATTTTAAGACCCCGATTATAAAACGACATACAATTTTTCGAAAAAAAAAATCCAACCTCGAAAAACTTTTCTTGTAGAATTTGCATTTTGTAATTCATTCTTTTGTCGTCATCGTCTTACATTGGATTCTGTTAAACCAGTACTGCCTATACGTTATTCGCAAATTCCGCAAATAAAGTGTACAACTTGTGTGCGTTAAAATTTGAAGCATCAGCATCCATGCCTTGCGGTTTGCCCGTTTGGCGGAAACTGCTCGTATCAAAGACATTTTTTTACGAAACTTTTTACTTAAAAACGAACTACGCATCGCGCATTGACGCATAGTGAGTATCCGGCTTTACGCTGAACATGTTAAACTAAACAGATAGCAGACTAGATAGCGCCGGTACTAGCCTAAAGTGGGCGAGAGCTTGTTGTTTACCTCTTTTTATGTACGAAAATTACCAAAATTACACCCCCTGTTTTTTAACGATATTTTAGGGGAAAAACCCCGTTTTATATTCGAGTTAATACGGCAATTGGAATTCTAATCTCTAATCTGATATTGGTACAGTCTAATAGGCGGGGATCAAGACGACATTCGGCGTAAAAGTGATGCAGCATCGCTCGCATTCCTACCTTCAACAAGTCACTACAACTTTTAAACACTTTTACTACTGACTGTAGCCGTGAGTGCACCGCAAGACGTTCAAGTAAAAAATTCGCTACCGGACTGCTAAGGCAATTGTAGCACTGCGCATCCTAAGGTCTAACGAAAGCTTTCGTTTGATGGACTGTACCTGCGTTAGGATGATTTTGGGTTTAACAGTTCTGAACTGTTGTTTACTGTTTCTAGCCTTATATGGTGAAACTCCATAATCATGCAATAAATAAAGGATTAGTGAAAGTTTCACAAGTTGTATTTAATGTACCTGACAATTGTTTCGAAACAATAGTAACTGTCAAAACAATTGTCAGATAGATTATAATAAAGTTGTGAAACTTTTACTAATTCTTTATCTATTTTATAATTCGGAACTGCTTTACTTTACTGCTTGAAAACCTTTACCGTAATAGATAAATAAGTAAATATACAAAAAATCTTAAGGCCAAGTGTGACCATACTATAGACGGGTATCTTGGCATGATTTTTTTTCTTTATTTCCATCGTTTATAGGCCATTCATCATATAGAAATTTCACACTTATCTATCTATCCTATTCCAAAAAGACCATTTATGGCACATTTATAATTCTTATATTGACGTTAATTTGCCACTTTGCAAGTTTTTGGCAAGAAAATTACTGAGCACAGCAAATAGGAGAGCTCTCTAAGCGACATCAGATTACGAAGTTTTTGAAATCAAAGAAACTTTTTACTCCTTCACCAACCTAAGTGACCAATTCTATGTTTTATTGAACACTGTCATAATATCATGCAAATGAAATTTCTGATATGCCAATGATCGAGATAAAGTCTGTTGATAAACTTTGTTGGGAATAAAAATAAGAATAATCGATAAAGATGGGTTAGCAAGCTCAAAGAATCCAGTGCTTCGAACAAAAGTTGGATCCCGTATCAGATCAACGGATACCATTCATAGATAGGGCTACTTTGAAACCATTTTACGAAGTTTTCACTGTACAAAAAATGTATTTTAAAAAATGATATTACGCTTAAACTTGCATTTTATAGTTAAAGAACTGCCAATGCGTTTCAAAGTTGTCCTGCATTGGAGTAGTACATGTCATTTCATCCAACTTTCCAATTGATATACCTACTATATGCAACTTGCCCATATTTTATGGAATGATTTGACTCTAGGAAAATGATTTGATATACACTTCAGAGTGACTAATCCCAAGAGTCAATTTTCAAACTCCAAACAACTTCATCAGCAATATTACCGTCTCGTTCCTCATGCTGTTCGTGAAACTGATACTCATCACTTTCGGGAAATTATTATCTGCAATAATATAAAGCACACCGTGATAGAAAAAAATCTCATATTGAAAAAGTCGGTCTAGGACATTTGGGCGCGGCCATCTCGGCGCTACCGTTTCGGCTCGTAGTTTGACGCGGGACAATTCGGCGCAGGAACACTTCGGTGCAGACACACGTCGATGAAAAGACAAATTCGGTGTATCGACATTTCGGCGCGGAGATTTTTCGCCGCATGTAAATTTTTTCCCCGGCAAATTAGGGAAAAACTTTTTTGGCGCTACCATTTCGACTCGCAGTTTGACTCGGGACAGTTCGGCGCAGGAACACTTCGGTGCAGACATACTTCGATGAAAAGACAATTTGGCACATGGACATTTCGGCGCGAAGATATTTCGGAGCATGTAAATTTCTCCCCGGTAAATTAGGGTAAAACTCTCGTAGATATTTAAGAAACCGTTTTTTTGGATTATTAGTCTAATTTTTTGGGACAACCTACCCTGTTATTAATGTAACGTTTTGTTATACACATACTATACACCTTTTTGGTTAAATTTCGTTATTCTAGTGATTTTTGTCTGTAAGCACTGCAATATCAGCACTAAGCAGTATCCATTTATATGTGTTACCTATTGTATGAATATATTGGTCCAGGCATTTTTGATATAATCGCTAATTTAAATTTCTCGACCCACACTAGTTACTGCTTAATTACTTAATTTAAAAATGAGACATAGTGTAGATGCGAAACTGAATCTTTGCAAAATTACAAAAATTTACATAGTACTCAACAATCATTCCGGATTTTACAAGGCATCTCTTGCTGCACGTAGAACAAAAGTCATTCTTCGATGCCAAAATTAATTGATAATAGTGGTTCATATAGAACTTAATGGCTATTTAAAACACACTGAAATAACTATTCAAAACAAGAAAAAGTAGCAATGGGTGAGTTTTGCATCTATACGCCTCAAATATGAAATTTACCTGCGCTGAAGTCTCTCTGGACCGAATTGTCCCTGCGCCGAATGATCCCTGTGCCTAAGTCGCCTGCGCCGACGTGTCCCTACGCCGAAATGTTCCTGCATATCTGTTACTCTTTGACTGATATAGTTAAACTTATGTCGATTGCAGATTGGCGAAGTTTTAGGTTGTGTACTTTAGGTAGAACTATTGTGTTTTTCTAAGATTTCATTATTTATGTGCACAATCTGCTATCGATCAATCTATTGGGCTATTTAATTACATTCTTGTCTAATGTTAATTGTCCATTAAATAAGCTGTAAGTGAACAAGAAGCAACCACAACAATGTATATAAGTAAATATCAGATAAAAGAAAATGCAGAAGGTTAAGAAAGAGAACAATAACACGGCACGAAATGCGACTTCTCAGCATTTACATAACCTCACTTTTTAGATTCAATAATAATTCATTTTCACTCAAACCAAAAGGAATTCAATCAAGAACTAACATTTTTATTAATAGAAAAGTCAGAATATTTATGACTTCCACTACTTCTCAGCTAGTAATTTGCCGTTTAATGCTCTTGAAACTGATTATAAAGATCATTTTACAAGCTTATAAATTATTTACAAATTAGAAATCTCTCCCAAGAACACAACATGTATACAACACTAATAAATCTAATCTGAAAAACTTTTATAAAAATTCACACCCTAAATCTTTGAAGCTTATGCTTAAGTAAAAGGTATAATAAAAATTTTGATATGCATCTGTACCATTGCGTTTGCGATTGTAAATTGATTAGGCTTGTTAAATGTGAAAATTAGTCGTAATTTATTCTGTGTTATGATCTGGATTTGTTTAATGGCTTTAAAAACTTGACATAAATCAATTTATTAATAAAAATGAATATGCGCAACTATTTAGGAACATTTCGTTATTTCTTAGCAGGATTGGTAATACTACTGAAACAATTGCTGCATGCTAATTCTATTCATTTGTTAAGTTATTAAACACTCTCGATTTATTTAGTATATATACACTTTACTAGTGAAATATTTTAAATGCACCGATTTGAATTCCCATAAGGGCCCTTCGAATAAACAGGATTATGATTATTAGCTAAAAAGGGAGGCGGGAAGTTCAAACAACATCTCCGTAAAGTATACAAGGAGATCGGATGCACTGAATTGTGTAAACTTAACTACAGTTTAGAAAACACCCTAAGATCCTGTAGTGTTTCTATTGTGTGGATAATGTATCGTTCTAGAGCACCATGGGGACATTTTAGGACATTGTATCAAGTTCCGTCGGATCATTTAATGATAGACTAGAGATCTTCTTAACAATATCGGGGGAAGTTTAGCTACTAGATTTATTGTTTAGATTAGGAATTGTTTCGTATAAGTACGTACAATTTATGTTTAGTAGAACAAACTTCAAGAGTGTTTTTGAAAATGTCTTTACTTCAATAGAATGTACCTACTTAGAGATATCATTTTCAATATCATTATTATAATATGCGCCATGAATCATATCATTATTCTGAAAAACAGAAGCAAAATCGACTTTGCTCATCAACTTAAAAAAAAAAACAAATTTATGTTAGCAAAATAGCAATGGTTTGCAACTTGGATAAAATCTCATAAATCTTGCAATTAATCACTTACATATATCATTAATTAAATTTAAATCAACATTTAACAACCTTAATTTTCATATAAATTTCTTTTATTATACCAAAATTTATTTTTACGATCATTTACCTAATAATAGCAACAATGCCTAACGAAATTTAGGAAATCAAAAGGAAGAAATAAATTAAAACCAGCGGATACATAAACTTCCAAAAATGTCTAGTTAAAAGTTTGATTTTTCTTCTCCAAAAAAAAAATCCTCACTGCTACCACCTGTTGCTAAAAATAATGAGACGTTCCTCTTCTGTTTATTTACCAATATTTTATGCGTGGGTGTATATAATAAGTTTGATCAAAAAAGGATACACCTTTTGATTAGAAAATGAATCTTGTTGCCTGTTTTTGTATATGTACAAGCTTAAATAGGAGGTTTCAAATTATACCTTAACTAGTGGGATTTTAATTTTGTTTTCGTTCAGATTTTCTCTTTATGGAGTGCTTAATAGATGTTTTTGATTTTGATACTATTTTGGTTGTAATGAAGCGTCACTTTAGTTGAATTGAGTTTTTAGAAATAACGATTGGTTTCATAAAAGTTCTTTTAAAATTCTGGTTAATCTTTTGTACGGGCATCCATCCATATATACTATAACGAGCTTGTTTGGGGTATGTATCCTACTTTGGAAATTGACCAACGGGCGCAACTACGCAGCATAGATTTAAGTGGTCTTTATAAGTGACGCCACCGCGCGGTGGAAAGTTTAAGTTCTAGCAAAGAAAAATACCTGACATAAAAGCAGCTTTATTTTGCTATGAAGACATCGTACTTGATTCCAAGATTCGTACCCACATTATTATTATATTAGTTAAGTGAATTATTTGTCCTTCAATTGGTGAATTTCAGTCAAGGTCAAGGTTCGAGGAACCGACCTTGTTCGCTAGGCAGGTTTTGAACGACACGGTTGGGTAGTATCTGCCTGGTAGTATCTTGCCAGTTAACAAGAATGTTATTCCGTGTCCAAGATCACCAACCACGTGACCAAATATATCCTATCCTGTCCTTCCCAAAGCCCATGGGTACTTCGTTCATAATACCTATTTAACAGCGGTTTGCAGGCACTCGTATGATTAATTACAGAAAAAATCACTAAGCAATTAGTAAATTTAGTCAATCTTGCAAAAGATTTGAATAACCAACGGGCAAAGTGAAGCCCAAATAGCTGCCCAAACCGCTTGATCGAACAATTCGAGATTCCACGTTACTCGAACTTCCGTCCACTGACCGTGGGCTTGAATTTGTACCATATTGTACAGGGTAATAGTACTTGGAAAGTCTGAACTACTATATATACCGGGTGACACAAACGCATCGCCTACAAAATATTTCCGTTATTAACAAAGACAGACGCTTCAGATTCTGATGAATTATATTAGGCTATGGAAGCTAGAACTCCGACAGCTTTTTTATTTTAAATAGCAACCTCTAGTGTTTCTTAGCCATTTGCTTTTGGCTTAAAATTCTCTGATCAATGATGTATCACAACATGTTATTATTCTTCAAAATGATCGCCGAATGCCAAATTGGCCTTGAAACGTCATTGCTATTTCAAAATCATTAACTAGGCTATGGATATGATAGACTGGCCTACGGGGGACTCAACTGAGGAGACGAAACGAGTCAAATAAAGCGTCCCCGACCTTGAACGTTAATTCAAGTTTGAACGTTACTTCTAGATGGCGCTACGATTCTGGACAACGCTGACAGTGTTGACAGATTATGCGATTTATCGCAAATCTGGCTAATTTTTATGAAACATTGCGACCCATATGGCACTCCAGCGAACTGTCAACAATGGCCAGCGTGGTCTGAGCGTTGTCAAGGACCGAAGCGCCCTCTAACGAAAATTTTTTAAAATACAGGCCATTGGGTACGCAAATGTTTGGAACGCCCATTGCCGATTCGTCTCCTCAGTTGAGTCCCCCGTAGACTGGCCATAACTACTTGCTAGTACTACGCTATGTCACATCCAGCATTAAAGGAAGTGTCATATTAAGTTGCCTTCTTGTTCACATGCGCTCAACTATGCAGTTAGTAAATCTTGTCAGTCTCGCAAAAGATTTGAATAACCAACGGGCGCCACGAGCACTGGAGCCCAAAGCGAATCCCAAACCTTTGCCCAAGCCGCTTGATGAAACAATTCGAAGTAGCCGTCAGTTGAACTGCCCACTACCAGTAGGTTTGAATTAATGGTAATGGTACTTGGAAATCCTGACTTAACTATAAATACCGGGTGAAACAGAAAGTATTGCCTACGGGATATTTCCGTTACTAACCAAGGGAGGCACTTTGAGGCAATTTTAATGAAGTATATTAGGCTATGGAACCTAGAATTTATAATTTAACATTATAATAGCCAAAAGAGCTCTTCCGGTTTTACCAGAAGTCAGGTTAACTGTTTTATTTTAAGTAGCAATCTCCAAATTTTTCTTAGCCAGTTGCTTTCGGCTTAAAGTCTCTGATCAATGATGTATCACAACGTTATATTATTCTTCAAAACGGCCATCAAATGCCAATTTGATTTTGGGACGTCATTGCTAGTTTAAAATCATTACGTAGGCTATGCATGTGATAGAGTGACCGTAACTACTTCTACTACTATGCTATAGCACATTCAGCATGTAATAGTTACTTTAGGTCGGTCCTTTCATGTTACATCGCGCCGGCTCAAAACTCAGAATCCGTATCGGAACACACTTTTTGGATTAGTAATCTTTTTGGGTTAGCTGGACTGTCAATAGTTTCAAATTTTTAGGTTAATCGTGTTTTAGTAAGCAATAGGCGAATTATAAGGCGCGCAAACCATGCGAGAGGGGAACTTGCATTTTGAAGCGTTTGCGAAAGTCAAAAACCTTTTTTCAACATGAGATGGGTAAATAATGTATAATGCATCACTGACAATTGATTTTTGTAGCTATCAGTCAAGGATATCATTTTCAAACCATCAATTTCTTATGTCTCTTATTATGACAGGACTGGGCTTCCATTGCTTTCATGATTACCTTTAACGGTTGTTGAAGGTAACTTATAGCCTCTTACATCAAAGACAACTTCACGCCCACGTGATATATACCGAGTCTATATTTTAGGTCGAGTCGAACGGGAATACTGTCGAAGGCTCACCATGCCTATAATTTTGTAGCCAGTGGTGGGCAAATCCTAAATGGCCTAGGATCCAAACCCAGCCCAAATTTGAGGTTTTACTCGGCCGTGCAGTCTCCAAGTCCAGTGTGCAAGTCCGCAAGCTGGGCTATGGGTGAAGAAACTGCCGCAAGAGACGGGTACCTACAGGACGTTAATAGATTCGTACTAGTAGCTGGTGGATAGCAACTACACCACAAGAAATTGGCTCTAATTGAGCGTATCTCAACTTCTTGCTCAATAGGGGGTTGTGGCTATAGCGTATGTCTTATCGGTGCTAGCCGGTATTTGCTCATCGAACAATGCTATGCTTACTTTTGTCAGAAATCTCTTCTATTATAATTTTTTTTACAAAAAAAGAAACAACGAAATGCATCAATATGGATTGGTTGATTAATCGGTTGATCGATTATTTAAAAATATGATCAAACTCGCTGTCAAAGGACCCTGATTATTTTGTATAATTTTCTGGTGTTATAATACACACGAGTTCAAAATTCCAAAGGCACCTTTGATGGAGTAACTTTTTGCTGATACTATATTCTAATTCGTTATGAATTGTCTACAGCAGATTATCCGTTAGCGTAAATTGTAAAGGACGATCGTAACGAACTTTCCGCCGTAGAGTTGTATTGTACTACTTTTTATGCTGAAAATCCAAATTATTTGCGCTGGAAATATACTGTATTTACTTGGTATTAGAAGTTTTTAGCGGATTGATTATCTGTAGATTTTCTTTATACTTGATAACTTTCAATGCAAACCCAATAATGCATCTGGAATATTCTGCTTATTGTCACAACAACTGTCACTGTCAAAGGACTCTAATTATTTTGTATAATTTTCTTGTGTTATAATACACTTGAGTTCAAAATTCCAAAGGCACCTTTGATGGAGTTACTTTTTGCTTACACTATATTCTAATTCGTTATGAATTGTTTACAGCAGATTATCCGTTATAGTAAATTGTAAAGGCGATCGTAATGAATATTCCACATTAGAATTGTATTGTACTACTTTTTGTACTGAAAATCCACATTGTTGGCGCTGGAAATATACCGTATTTACTTGGTATTAGAAGTTTGTAGCGGATTATCTGTAGATTTTCCCATACTTGATAATTTTCAATGCAAACCCAATAATGCACCTGGAATGTTCTGTCCGTTGTTTATCATCTTTGCGTTGCAGATGTTAGTGGCGGATAATCCGTAACATACTTCCAATATAAAATAAATCAGTTCCAGTTTCCAGAATGCAATCATAACTTCATCAAAGGTTTGAACTGGAATTTTCAACTCATGTGTATTATAACACCAGAAAACTATAATAACTGTCACTGTCAAAGGACCCTGATTATTTTGTATAATTTTCTGGTGTTATAATACACATGTGTTCAAAATTCCAAAGGCACCTTCGATGGAGTTACTTTTTTCTCATACTATATTCTAATTCGTTACAAATTGTCTACAGCAGATTATCCGTTAGCGTCAATTGTAAAGGACGATCGTAACGAACTTTCCGCAGTAGAATTGTATTAATTGTAGTACTTTTTATACTGAAAACCCACATTGTTTGCGGTGGAAATATACTGTATTTACTTGGTATTGGAAGTTTGTAGCGGATTATCTGCAGATTTTTTTTATACTTGATAACTTTCAACGCAAAGCCAATAATGCACCTGGAATGTTCTGTCCATTGTTTATCATCTTTGCGTTGCAGATGTTAGTGGCGGATAATCCGTAACATACTTCCAATATAAAATAAAACAGTACCAGTTTCCAGAATGCAATCCGATATTTTGTCTCAGCTTAAATTTAAAAGACGAACTATCAACCAGGCTATTATACAAAATCTGGAAAATCTTTTTGGTCCAAGATTTGTTTGTAGGACAATTATCTAAATCACACTTAAAACCCACTAAATGCCAAAACTAGCGCAAGTCTCACTTTAATAAACAGACGCAACATTCAATCTTCTAAAATGACATGTACTTAGCAAAGTTATAATTTCAGTCAATTACCGAACACCTCCAGCTCCAGACGATACCAATTTCTCTCGACTTAATCCCTAAATAAGATGGAGAAAAAGCACGTAGCTTTACTATTTAACTATTATGTTACAAAAGACAGTACGTGCAGTCTTGTCTACGATTATTCCTTTTTTAGATTAAAAAAATTCAACGTTAGGATAGGTCCACAGCAATGACACGCCACACAGTCTAACAAACATATTCCTGACATATTTAGTATTACACATGCAATGTGCGGTCAGTGCACTTCTGCAATGGTCAAACGTGATGGCGCGGTTCCTCTGTGTTGTCACCGCCGCGTCCCATCATCACTGACACACGCACGCTTTTAAGTATTTGCAGGAAAAAACCCATACACTCATCCGTTTTGAGGTTTTTTTTATATTTTATTAAGACAATAAATCCTTGCATTTATAATAAGACACTTAACTATTACATCCTTTGTGCAAATGCTCTATCGAGGAAATTTTTACAATAAGAGGCCAAAAATGGTAAATATGTATGGTCTAATAGAAGCCCATGGGGATTGACAATTCCGCAGAGTAATTAAAAATTAATGGATGCTTAAATTAAGAAAAAACAAATCTTCCCAATATTAGAAGTAGGAACGAGGGGTATTCAGCAGATTATTCAAAGAATTCTGACAATACTAAAAAAAACGGCCAAAACTATAATGAGTTAATTTTGTATTCAACGCATGATTTGTAGGGTATTACAGTCATGGGCATTTTGTGGTATTTCTTTCAAAGAGGCCTCTTGGTAAAAAAATAATATAGTAGGTATGTACATACATACCAACAAAAATAAAAAAAAATGCAAAACTTGGGGAATAATATTAAAGTAAACTGGAATTGTTGACATTTTCTTGACTAATGTTATTTATGCACGCTTTCACGGTATGAATACGACGACGACGAGTAGGTGAACAATTTGTTACCATTTTATGTTATTGTGCTGCTTTTGGAATTCAGTCATAATTTTTTAACAAGGTTTTCCTTCAGGGATATGACATACTTACGCAATGGATAACGAGTACTTAATCTAATTAAATTTATTACTATGTATCTCTTTTATTGCTGGTTTTTAAAAGAATATTGTAATGGAACATTGCTATTAATGTTTAATGCTGGCAATAAAAGGAAAAAACTACATAATTAATTGATAGGTTTGTAAAACAACTCAAAAGCCAGGTTCTACCTTTTAGACAAAAATGAAAAGGTCTAGTTGTTTAAAATTGTTATTCAATATCTTTCAAATGTTGGGAATTTTGAGAAATGCATTTTAAGTGATCGATCTGTTCAGAAGATACAATACTTTGAAGAAGCCCTTGAACCATTTCAACCTTCAATGATACCTAGTTCTCTTCTTTTTAAAGATTATGAATCTGAATGTTGAGTTGCCTGTGCATGTCATTGGCATTGACATTTCAACGCCCAAACCAGGAAAAGTTTGTACAAGCTATGGGGAGGCATGAATAGATGATGCTAGTTACTTCTGCAGTGGATCAAGCAACTATATTCTGTGTGTACTCATCATTGATGAGTATTCTTCAGTTTCTGGTCATTTGGCATTGCAACACAGCTTTTGAGGGATATTGCATGCTTCATGGTAATTTTACTATTCTGCTATTTTCTGTTTTCATTCTATTGTGAAAACTGACGCATCCACTCCTAAATGTGCCTTGAACGTCTAACGTCACTAAGCAATTCAAAAACTGCACTTATTACCCATGCTTTGTTTTTTTACATAAAATAACAGAATAAGAATGATTCCTTGCATACTAATATACAAGGGATAATAGAGTTGTAGATCACAACAATTCCAAAAATTGACCTTCGCCTTTACATAAATTTATATAGTCATGTCGGAAAACTTTAGAAAATGTTTGATTATTAGAACAAAAGCCAAGTAGTTCAGTCTCACAATGCTGCCTCGCAAGAGG
Organism: Agrypnus murinus; assembly: GCA_929113105.1. Lineage (NCBI taxonomy): Eukaryota > Metazoa > Arthropoda > Insecta > Coleoptera > Elateridae > Agrypnus > Agrypnus murinus. The sequence continues at coordinate 83,631,223 of OV816030.1, forward strand.
TCGTGTAGTGTTAATATTTGGGTATGTTCCCAGACATTAATTAAAAATTCAAGTTTTCGAGCTTCTCGCAATGTGCGGGCTTCGGGTATGGCAAAAAAACACTAAATTTTTCGATTTTTCCTCAATAGCTCTTTATTATTGCGTTCTAAAAAAATATATTCAGAACTCTCTTGTAGAGCAGAAGATTTGTCACAATTAACCCCTATAACATTTTTTTTCTAAACCTCATACTTACCGAAATACAAAATGCGAAAATTCTTTAAAAGTTACTGAAAAACTATTAAAAAACACAGCCTTTGTCATTTAACTTTGATCTTTTGGGTTTATATAGAGCAGCGGTTCCCAACCTTTTTCGTCCGTGGACCGTCAAACGACGTAGCATTTGCTTGCGGACCGGTAAGGTAAAAAATTAAAGAAAACATTTCGCAAAATAAATCTTATAATAATAAATTTATTTTGACACTGTACAAGAACAATCTAAAATAAATAAGTATCCATTCTTTATAATAACAAAAGTCGGTTTTCGTACCTCATCCGCTTCCCGCATATCAAACCTTGAACGACCAAAACGGGAACCGGCCCGAATCGCAGGGCGGGGTGCGGCGCCAAAGACCATAACCGAGTTCTAGACACATAGGACGGTTCATTGTTCAAAACCAGAACAAGGTATCTGACAGGGAGCGGATATATAACCGAAAACGCTGGCGAGTCGGTTTCAGGAGCGGCGGTCAAAAACGGGAATGGGCTCAAACGACCCAGGAGGCAATCATATAAGACCTGCAGAAGTGCTTTCCACTTAGGAACCCGATTAGGCTAGTTTTTCGGCTGTAGCTTTTTTCTTATGGTTTTGCACGACATTTGAAGGGGAACCATTTTTAGATTGCCCGTCACTTTGGCTTCTATAGTTTCCGAGATACCGGCTCTCGAAAACGGGCGGAGATTCCTAGAGCGGAGTTACGGAAAAAGCAATAGATGCACCGGTCAAAGCAGACCGCGTGACATCGAATGCCGCTAACACATGTTCGATCTCTGCCAAAAACCCCACCTCAGCCTTAGCCCCCCGGCCCCGGAAGAGTGTTGGCAAGAAAGACGTTTCCGGTAGAAATGATTGGGGTACTGCGCTGGCAAAGATTCTGTTGTCAGATTTTCGCTCCGACTTACCGTAAGGCGGGGACAGTTTTTTTCCTACTTCCGCCAAAACGGTTTACTGGAGACGGTCGAGAGTTCAAATCTGAGACGGGAACTACCCAACGCATCGACACTCAAAAAACGGTCCAGATCGAAGCAAGTTTTGTGGCCCTCGAAACCGCGAAACCGGATTTTGATCGTTCGCATTAATCGAGGACGCTAGACAAAAATTCTTTCGGTTCTGGTATGCCTAAACCCATATGCGCTAAATCCGTTTACAAATTCTAAAATGGGAGAGTCTCCTTATTACCTATTACTGGATATTACTCCACCACATAGATACGGAGCCGGCGCGTTATATATTAAGTAGTATGAATGTATATAACGCCGGCTTCGTATAAAAGTCAGAGTTTACTATTGGTCAACTCCGATAAACTATTTGACTCTACGTTAGCTGCAGGATAACAGGAATTAAAATTCTTTCAGTAAAATTTTGAAAATACTGTTATTTCTCTGCGGATTGGCAAAAATTTCTGACGGACCGTACCGGTCCACGGACCGGCGGTTGGGAAATGCTGATATAGAGTATCACATTCATCCTATAACGAAGGTAAAGTCTTCAATGTCTTCATGCGCTTGAGAGATCATTTGATCCATTATAGAAATTTTTTCTTCATTAGTGTCATCCTCGCTTAGAATAATCTCACGAACAATGCTTACAAATATTAGAGCACTTCAGCCTTTTTGCAGCTCCATACCTTAGTACAAGCTTTCTTACATTGGAAAGAAATGAATTGCAACAAAGAGTCTGGCGTTGCATGTTTTGTAGTTTTAACCGGAGCCAGCCCTTGTCTGCTTGTCTTCTAGCCCCAATCCAAAGGATTATTTTCTCTCCTTCTTGATGATAGATGTGAAGTGGACGGTCTTATGTTGGTGGCAGTCTGGCAAGGTGAAACTTTTTTTTTGTCATTGATTTTACAAATAGTAGCTGATAGCGTAAATCATCCATGGTTGAGTATTCATGACCGCACCGTACAAAACGAAAAAAATTCTCACCTGCTTCAGCAATTTGGTCAGAAGTAGCTTCTGATTCTCTGAATACATTGGCTATGTCAATTAAATAAGGGTGTTTCTGAAGACCACTGCAGAATCTCGTCTTTCCTTGTCCAAATGGGGCTGATGTATCACACCCACTATATGCATGAAGAAAAAGAATCTCTTCTGGATCGTATTTAAACGATTTGGGTGAATATAAAGCACATGGGGCGTTACATCTCCCACTTTTTTCATAATAAATATTATCATGATAAGAAGCCAATGCTAACACTTCCTCTAATACCTGTATCACATCGATACACACTTATGCCAATTCACTCTTAAGCAGTGCAAATAAACTATTTTTTTGCACGTCCTATATATAAGGCTCTACTTTAGTCTCACAAAAGAGGGAGTAAAGTAGCACTTTTACTCCCTGAGGGAGTAAAGTGTTTCTATGACAACTACAAGTAAACAAAAAAGTAATCGCGGTACATGTTAGGATTTATTATCCTGAAACTATGTGATTTTGGCGTTTGCAGAGTTCAATTGTCAGAAAGACATGTAACGAAATTTTCGGAAAAAATTCTCGGAATTTTGGATTTTTGCAATTAAGTCCTTTAGGACGTGCAAAAAATAGCGTATATACCACTGGACTAAAGTGCCTTTTAATCCCTCATGTGTTTAATCCCACATTCAGGATTAAAAGATGCACTTTAGTCCCTGGGTATAATATACTATTATTGCTATCGTTCGATACGAATTTATCTTGTGATATTGTCACTGCAGTCGTTTTATTAAACATGCTGTTAGCAGAAAAGTGTAGTGAAGTCCGACTGGATCGTTCCCACGATATAGTGCTTGGTTGAGTGGCTTTACCAATATCCATCAAAAACTACCAAAGTGTCTTTGCACATAGTCTACATAAGTCTTACACGCAGACAGTTGAAGTCTTATTCCACACAACTTTATGTAGAAGATAAAGTGTGAGCAACGGAATTTTGATTCAGAGTTGGCCTTGAAAGAAAGAGATAGACATATCGCTCATGTGAAATTTTGAATCGTATGAATTAGTTTATTTAAACTGTCACTTTTTGAAGATAGCTATCAGATTAACTGTTTTTGAAAAAAATAAGAAAAAATCTGTTTTTAATAATGGCATTCATATTTAAAGAAGTACAAAAGAGAAATATGGTAGAAATTTATCTGAGAAATGGTAGAAAAATTAATTAAGTAGGTTTAAATTTAAAGTAGGTCTGTCAGTTAGTGACTGAGAGTAGTTCTCAATGATCTGTAGTAGTTCTACTGCCTACTTAAAATTAATATCAAATGTTAAAATTTCCAAGGCCTTCTCTGAATCAAAATTCCGTTGTTCACACGTTACCTACCATCAATAACTGTACTTCGTTTTGTATTGGAGTGAATGCAGCATACAGCGTAGACTTTGAACCCTTTCGCATCCTTCTTCAGAAAGAGAGCCATTGGAAAGGGTGCAAGCTCAAATTTTAAAAATTCTCGTAGATCATCGTCATTTTGCATGGCAATGCATGATCTTTGAAAAAGAGCGAGCCGATCAATAGTAATTTTTGTTCCTTATTTACCCGTCGTAACTTTACTTCCTTATGGAGTACCTACTTTATGCACCCAACCAAAATGCAATTTGAGTCTAAATATTTTGAATCAACTCTTTGGCAAATTAAATGAAAATGAATCATTTCTGTGTTATTTTAAATTGTGTGTTTTAAATTGTTAGCTTTTTGAGATGAGCTCGTTTAGCCGATGTACTCTCTTATGTCAGAGATAATATAGCGAGATAAGTGTATACTGAACCACTTTGGGGCTTGAGTTTTGAGTTACTATCTCAATGCAATGAAGAATACATTGGGGGTTAGTAATTGCTTGTAGATGTAGGCAAGCGAATGGTATTATTGATTGCACTGACTGATGTTAGGTAGTAAGTCTTAAGGAATAAATGTGAGCAAGATTTGGGCAAACAAATGGTGTTGATTCTGTTAGGTTTCCACTGAATACCATAACTACAGGTCTTAAATGTATAGTTGACTGAGTCACATTCATCAAAGACTCTGGCATTATGCATTTTAAAAGGCATTTAATTAGTTTAAGAACGATCTTGATTGCATTTAGACTGACTCATTTATATGCCGTTTACCGTCTGATCGTCCGATTGATTTAAAGGCTACTGCTGCATGCCTCTTAAACAAAAGCAACCAACATTGCAGTTACTTTTTAAGTGAACCTTTCTAAAAACCACGTTAGAATGTTCAACAACCACAAATATATTAGTCCAAAACTAATAAAATGGGCATTCAAAAAAACAATTTGCATGTTCTTCTCTTTCTGAAAATTTGAAAACTCAAAACAATTGGCCTTGAGTTACGATTATGCAAAAAATTGAAATCTGTACTCTAATGATTAAGGTAAAAGTAGTCAGAAGTCATAAATAGCCAAATTAATAAGGGATGAATGGATGATATCAAATAATGCATGTAGCATTATCGAAGTATAATGATCTTCTAACCCGTTCGCTTTTGCTTATTACGGAGCAGCTATTTCCAGTAACAAATTGTTATTGTTGTTAGGTAACGACGTTGTTTAAAGTGGGCGTGGGGGACCAGTATGATATAGTGGCTAGTAACTTGCTCGGGGCCCCACATACGCCGCGTCGCAAGGAACATGTCATTATGATCGAGAGCCTCACAATCACAACGTACAATTCGAATTAATTTCATTTTATTATATGTTTTTTGTTTAGTTTCCTTTCGTTTTATTATGGTTGCAATATTGTATTTGACTATAGTTCAACAATAGGTTTCCAACAACCTATTTGTTAGTATCTTGCTTGTAACAACATGCCTAAGTAGTTATTATTGAAATTACAAACATTTTTTACCAAATTGATATTTGATCAGCAATTCTTTATTTTTATTTGACCATTTGGGGTTACTCAAGTTTGTATGGTTAAGAAAAAAAATAGGCGGAAGTCGTACCTGACCACCGTTATTAAATCAGCGCAGTTACAACATACTCGTATATAATTTCCGAATCTTTAAATAAATAAAGCGTTTTCTAAACTATTTTTTAATTTTATTTTTTATTAGAGATATAAAAAAGAAAATAATAGGCATTATAATTTTATAAAACAGTTCTTATTCATACGTTTGATAATAGCTCGAACTTATCCTAACCTCCATGAATGTTAATTAATGTAAATTAGGATTTAATAAAATATAAACAAATACTTTTGTTAGATTATTTGATAATGGTAACACATTAGAAATAATTATTTTTCTCTCACGAAAATTTAAATAAATTAAATAAAGCTATATTACTTTTGCGGATATGAATGACAGCAGGGAATTTTGATTTTTAATGGTATATATAGTATAGTCTGTCTACAACTAATTGGGGATTTCAAACACGTATAAATTGTTCATAATTAGCTGCAATTTGCTGACGTCTTTTCTTTATTGTTTAAAGATGATAAGTGTCCATGAATTAATTTATAAGGGAAAGAAAAGATTAGAGCCACTGCATCTAGTCACCTAGGCCAGCTGGTCGATCAGAGTAATGCAAACCGCCGCCATATTGGGGCAGATAAGGGCGATTTTTAATAATGGACAAATTAAAACCACGTTTTACGTGTTTGACATATTAGAGGTTTGATCTTTCAGAATAAGAAAAACCCTTTAAAGTAAACGTGCATTTGATTAAATTCGATTCAGAACAAATAATGATCAATGCTTCGTTTGCCCCAATATGGCGGCGGTTTGAGGTACTCTGATCGACCAGCTGGCCTAGGTGACTAGATGCAGTGACTCTAGAAAAAATCGCGTAGCAGTGCCACCTATTTACGTATACATATACAATACCGAAAGAATCTTGATCCTCGTCCTCATTAAACTATTGTAATGCTTCTAAATGGTGGTAGTTTTTTCAGCATCCTATGTCATTAGGATTTCCAAAAGTTATAAAAATTCAGTAGTCCTGAAAAATTGACTGTAGGTTATAAATCTATGACGTAATCTGATCATAAAGATACGGTAACTATACTTTTATGAAAGATGACGTTTCCTTTTGAATAGTTCAAAAAATTAACACTTTAGATTTAAGGAGGACTATGTCAAAACTGCTCCTATCTCTCAAAACCTTTTTAAAGAAATCTCCATAGAGGCCGCCGCCTTTAAGATTCTGAGCCTAGAGTTCCTGTATAATAATTATTATATAGGACCTCGAGCTGAGTAAAAAATGAAATCCCCTGTATCTTTCTCCAAATTTTGCTGCTGATAGTTCAAAAAATTAACACTTTAGATATAAAGAGGACTTATGCCAAAAACTGCTCCTATCTCTTAAAACCTTTTTAAAGAAATATCCATAGAGGCCGCCTTTAAGATTCTGAGCCTAGAGTTCCTGTATAATAATAATTATTATATAGAGCCTCAATCTGAGTAAAAAAATGAAATCCCCTGTATCCTTCTCCAAATCTTACTGCCGATAGTTCAAGAAATTAACACTTTAGATATAAGGAGGACTTATGCCAAAACTGCTCCTATCTCTTAAAACCTTTTTAAATAAATCTCCATAGAGGCCGCCTTTAAGATTCTGAGCCTAGAGTTCCTGTATAATAATAATTATTATATAGAGCCTCGATCTGAGTAAAAAAATGAAATCCCCTGTATCTTTCTCCAAATTTTACTGCTGATAGTTAAAAAAATTAACACTTTAGATATAAGGAGGACTTATGCCAAAACTGCTCCTATCTCTTAAAACCTTTTTAAAGAAATATCCATAGAGGCCGCCTTTAAGATTCTGAGCCTAGAGTTCCTGTATAATAATTATTATTATATAGAGCCTCGATCTGAGTAAAAAAATAAAATCCCCTGTATCCTTCTCCAAATCTTACTGCTGATAGTTCAAAATTTTACACTTTAGATATAAGGAAATGCCAAAACTGCTCCTATCTCTTAAAACCTTTTTAAAGAAATCTCTATAGATGTCGTCTTTAAGACTCTGAGCATAGAGTTCCTGTATAATAATAATTATTATATAGAGCCTCGATCTGAGTAAAAAAATAACCTTTTTAAAGAAATCTCCATAGATGTCGCCTTCAAGATTCTGAGCCTAGAGTTCCTGTATAATAATAATTATTATATAGAGCCTCGATCTGAGTAAAAAGATGAAATCCCCTGTATCCTTCTCCAAATCTTACTGCTGATAGTTCAAAAAATTAACACTTTAGATATAAGGAAGACTTATGCCAAAACTGCTCTAATAATTGTATGATACTGTGTACTACATTCTACATACTGAACACTATATTCAGTATACAAGCTTTATACACTATACCTACGCAGTGTAGACATTATAAACACTATACAGACTATAGACACTATACCAGGCGTCGGCAACCCATGACCCGCTGGTGGCCAAGTGATCCATTTGATAATTTCAAGTGACCCACTTGAGTGGAAATAAAGTATAATATATAACAATAAATTATAAAACATAAACATGAAACGAAAACTTTGCAGAAATGAACATAGGCGGAATATAGTGACATTGTCCAAATTAAAAATACCCATTGATCCCAAACGTCTTCTTAATGGCATTTCTTAATAGTGACTAACATTTTAGTTGATTTTGACCCGCAGCCAAAAAAGGTTGACGACGGCTGCACTATACCATTATACACACATACCTATACTACTAACTATACTCCCTAAACACGCTATACTTGCTGCAGAACTGTGTACACTATACGTACACAATATACACTACTTATAAATCTACATAAATAAATAAATCTTTATACATTTTACGAACTACATACAATACAAAAATAACTCCAATGATTCGTTTCTTTTTGTTTTGGGACAGTTACAGTTACTTATCATTCACTATAAGGCAGTTTAATACAAACAGTACCACGCTGTCATTTGATATTGTGGAGTTACAGTTTCTATGATCAGCTTTAATGAAAGTGTGCCCACGCATGGAATCATAAATGCCAAACATAATAAAATTTAACGTGTGTGTATGTTTCTTTGGCACATTCTTACTCACAGCCTATCATCTGGATACCTAAAATATAGACCCTAATTGATACTGCACTATTTGATATGTTAGTTTGCTTGAACTTGTGAGCACTTCCCTTCTAAAGACACGAATTGAGATACGCTCAATTAGCGCACAATTACTAATGCACTGCTACCAGTACTCACTTGTGGGAGCGAGGTTACTATCCATTCTCTACTAGCTCTCCAGCCTAGTACCGGAGCTATAAGCGGCACCTTCTCCGAGGAGGTGGCCCCTCGTCCAGATTTGGACTATTTCCCACCGTAATTGGGGACCACTACCCGATTGAATCAAACCACAAGTGTGGCGGGACTTGGGCTTTTAATGGTTTTGCCACCCCGATCTTCCAGTTATAGGACTGGTATACCCTTGACAGAGCTTCGTTTATAAGTCTACACGTTCTAGACTCCCGGTATGTACTCGTTAGGGTGAAATTGTTTTGAGAGTGAGAGGCTATGCATTCTCTTCAATAGCCCTTAAGCGAAATTACTCTAGAGCTTCTTCAAGTTACAGAGCCAAAATTTACACCTTCCCACCGTGATAAACCTCACTTCAATTCTCCTTCATAAGATTCAGTTAGTCGGCGGGCGCTTACACCATAACTGAGCTAGTCCTAGGTAAGGTAGAATCGAATCCATCCACTCCGGTCCTCATGTTAGCAGAGCTTCCTTTGCACCGGTTATTAGAGTATTCCTCGAGAGACACTTCCGTGTAACTCTACCACACATTTTTTCCGGGTTGAGTCACCGTTGCCCAGATACCTGAGATTCGATGTGCCGATTTCAGTTCTATGGGTGGACGCCGTGTGGTGTGCCCCGCCCCACCACCGCCCACACTTAACATGTGCACGCGAAGTGATTTTATTTTTATTTCCACATTTGCATTGTATTTGACTAAAGCCCATATCACTTTTATATGTCATATGTGCTGATGATGTTTTTATAATAATCCCGAACACTGATTTGCGAAATACTCCCAACTATATTTAAGTGCTAAAACTGGAAGTTACCTATAGGCGTTAACATTTAAAATTTACAGTAAGCAAAAATAGCTTTATAGAAGATATTGAAGTTAGTTTTGCTATAGGTAGTATTCTGAATAATTGCATTTGTAGCTTTATAAATTATCATTTCGGAGTCTAGAAAGCTGCAAAAGGGGGAAAAACTTAGGCAAACGACAAAATCATATCTTGGTGGTCAAAATAAGACAAATTTAGGAATTAATGTTAATGACTTTTATTGGCATGTTGAGTATAGATGTCGGTGTAAAAGCTTTGTTCGTAGAGTTGGGCAAACTCAAAGTAATTTTTGTGTTGTTTTAAGTGTTTCGACTGTAATTTTTTATTTATTTTCAGTTAGCAATGCAACCCGATTGGCTATTCGCATAGGAAGCGGCCCACTAAAATAAAGTTAGTCCATCTATTTAGAAAAAATTCACACACGTGGTACACTATTAGACTCCCCACCACCTACCTAAGAAGTTTAAAAACACCAACCCCCTCCACTACTCTCAAGGTCTTCTGCAAAAAATTCTCAAAGTCTATATGATCGACTATTAGTAACCCAGTAGGCAGACCGAAAAATAGGGGCCCAAAATGCATCAAATTCCAAAAGCAATTTTATTATTGGAATTTGTTAGTGCGTCGATCCTGAGTATAAAACTAAGGTGGCGAGTATGCTTCAGCCGCCATCTTGATACGGCTGTTGCTACAAAGAAAATATACAAGAACTTTTTGTAGAAAAACAAATTGTCTTGTTTTTGTATAATTAATATGGTAAGAGCTATTCAACTGCAAAGTTTCCACTTTTCAGTTTTTGCTAAACAATTTGCAAACGGCTGACATTACATTGATAATAGTTATTGTCAAAGTTGTAGACCATGCGATTTTTTACAAATTTTGTATAAAGCACGATTTCCTAAATTTAGTAGTTTAAGAACTATATGGCGCCGAAAGTTGAATACTCGAGCGCAAACTGAGCTCATTTCCCCACCACCTAAGAGATAAAGTTCATGGCGCATTGTTTTATGTCCCCGGTACGCCTAATCCACTGAAGCGTGAGTAAAGAAAATATAGTCTTATCAAATTTTTTTATGGTCCAGCTTCATGAATGTCTATTGATAACTGAACATCACTGCTTGCCTTCTCTTTTGTTGTTTCATCCAAACAAATGCCAGTCTTTGTATGACCAGCCGTTCTCGAGTTGTTTGCAAAAACCCGTTTATTAAGATGGCGGCTGAAGCATACCCTCCCCCCATCGTACTAACTTTGTGTTATACTCAGGACCGTTGGGTCAGGAATACCCAGGAATTTGATGTAAAAAACCACTACCGACTGGGCTATAGACTCTCCTTGATGTAAGGACTTCAAAAGTACCCCTCCCACCATGCCAACAAGGTCAGTTTAAAAATAAATTCTTAGTCCCAGTACGTAGTATATGACTTAAGGAGTTCAAGAACACCACCTAAATCAGTATGTATTATAACATCAGACTTCCCATGAGCTAGAGATTAAAAACACCACTTAAGACAACCACCTTCCACACCCCCTCCATATTATCCTTCAAGACCCTAAACAAAATGAAACATAACCTATCATGCTCTCTCACTTTTTCCATCCAAAAATTAGGCAAGAATGTCCAACTTGAGGGTAACGGAGGTGAAGTAGATTTTCCCGGATGGTGTTTTTTTAATTCTTTACACTAACAGAGGTTAATAGCATACTCCATGTGTAGACTTTGAGAATTATGCTCAATAGATCTTAGGGATAAGAGTGAAGGGTGGGTGTCCTGGGTGATGTTTTTAAACTCCTTACGTCATGGACACTCTAATACTATGCCACGTTTGGGGGTTTTGCAAATATCTACTGGACCAAATATGTGGGTATAACCAAATTCGAGTTCCACCGCTTGCTTTAAAAATGAATACAAAATTAAAATCAAAAAGCGTGAAGATAAAAACATTGAAAATCTGTTTTATCAGATGTAAATAACGAGTTGGTATGGTTTTTCCACCTCGAGTACTTCACCAGTTGTTTTGCTGCAAATTTTTAAAAAGTATTTTCATGAAAATTAAATTTAGAACTGTGAAGCGAACTAGTGAAACGTTTAGAATTTGTAAAAATTGGCAGAACTGAAGGGCCCCGTACGGTGATAGTAATTGTTACAAATAATCGAAATCTAACAAATGCTGAAATATCTCAGATATAAAAAAATCTGAAAAAAAACAAGGAATATCTAAACAAGAATGTAAAGCACCTTTGAATTATCGTGAATGAGGATAGCTTCTAAGTCGAAAGCAAATACCTCTAAAATAAAACATAGCCTGCTTTGATTGTGCTTATTTTCGAAACAAATGCTTTCTATCATCATCCCAAAGTTATTCATTCTAATTAATTCAGATTCCAAAAGAATGCTGCCACTCTTATTAAAAACAAATCTATTCTAAGTTTCTAACTACCAACACATAAACTATTTAGTTTATAATGATGTGCCAGACGATTTTTTTGTTAATGGTGACAATTAAAAGGCATGGATCAAGTAGGCTCTTAACACAGGTGCTTTGGAATGCTATTAACTTACTAAAAAAATAATTATATAAATTTTAACGAAAATGTTTACAGCTGCGAATCCAGTTTCTTATTAATGAATAAAATAAACTTCTTCTGGTATACATACAGACAGACGTACATATATACACGAAAAATCCCTAACATGTCGACAAACGTTTATTTCTGTCATGCCAAGAATATAACATATCTCTAATTCAGTTAGAGATTGTAAAGTGAGATTATCGAAAAACCTGGCTAGAGATAATCTCTCTCCATGTGTGTGTATCTGTGTGATGAGAAGAGCTTCTGTATTCCGTACACTCCAGGACAAAAATCTATGAAGAGTGTTCGTTTTTTTTTCTAACTACGTTAATTTTTCGATTTTTATCTAGGCGAGTATCAGTGTTAGTTAAAATATTGAGGATGTCGACGTGATTTTACTAATTCTATAGATAAATTAAATAGTTAAGTGTGATAGAAGAGTGAGTTTATATGTTTGTTTCTTGTTTCCTAACTGAATATTAAATTAATATTAATATGGTAGCTGATCACCTGCAGAGTAAATGGTAGATAACTTGTATCTGTCAAGCTAAACGCAAGCTACCGAAATATCGCGTTATTATCTAATAGTTTATTACCTCGTATTATCAGTCAGTCAAATTTAATAGCCACCACTTTTTTTTCTTGTATGTTTAATCAAAGACGGTTTCATTAAAATTTTATTAATTGAAAATAATTGTCAAGAAGTTTTTAATTTTTCCTTTGTTGTTGGCATTCTATAATTTATATTTAATATGTAATTTTTTATTGAGTAACTTTTACTTTTTTAATAGATAACTATCAGCTATGGTCATTGACTTCACTTATAAGTACTTAGATAACTTATACTGATAGAAGAACAATCAGCAATTTGAAATATATAATTCGGACATCTTACATTGGAACCTATTTGGGTCAGAACCAAACCTACTAAAAGCCAAAGAACATATAAAAAATATCAATTTTTGGTTTTATATAATTTCGTTAAGGAACTGTACTGTACCGGACCCTTTTCCCATGAAGCTACCAACTACATTATGCCATATCATGTGATTAGTTCGTAGTTTCTTTTCGAAATTATGGTAGTACTGCAGTTACAGAAGTTACGCCCAGTACATCGAAATGCAACGTAATTATTGGAAGCCGGAATTGCCCTGCCAGAGACTTAACCTTACCAGGCGACATCTCTATATCTAGGACATGATTCTAAAACATTTTAAAAACCACTTGATATAGCGAAACTGAATTTGACTTTTAAAGAGCCTCAAACAAAGAAATGTCTACCTTTGAGGGAACGGAATTTACTACCATGCCACCCAAAACACTGATCCATCCTGGAATATCCTACACCAAAATGGTCAAATCCAACACTCAACAATTACTCAATATTACTCTTGAAACTATGATGACAAAATTACTGGAAATAATGGAGATGATCCTAAACCGGCTCACCACTATGTTATCAATGGGTTTTAAACTCCAAATGTCAACATGGAATGCCAATAGAATTGTCCAGTATGGACAGGAAATGAAATTTTTCCTAACAGAATAGAAAATACTAATTACAATGATCTGTGAGACTCGGTAGACTGAGAAATATACAGCAGTAATCACCTACAGGCAACCAGGATAGTTATCGAGGACTGGGTTGGACAATTTATAATATCAGCAGTATATTGGCCTCTAAAACATAGAGTATTGTAATGATTTCTTGCTATTTACATATCAAATACACATCATTACATACATATCCATCAGGATGGCATTGAATGATGGAGATATTACCATGACAACCAGAATAAACAAGAAGAATAAATAAATATCTCTTACAAGATACACGTCTTTTATTACCTTCTAAAGGATATAACTTATAAGATTGTGTACTAAGACCCATATAAACAGTCTTATCACAATACTTGTGACCCAAGACGTGAAGAAATATCACAGTATCAAAAAAGAGCAATTTGAGCATTACTCTAGTATATTCGGACGCCTGTTTATCGCTGTTGGCGATTACAATTCAAAACACAAGCAATGAGGTTCTAGGTTGTACACACCAAGACAGGCAACTTTTTCAAGGAATGTACTCCCGAACGCATTTAGAAGTAAAATCGTGCTTCGACTTGTCCTCGCACCATACACTAATTGTGTCCATAATCATTACAAGTAACACAAAACACCAAACCTCCCTCTTTGTGTACAAAGAGTCTTTATTACAATAAAGACACAGATTGGGATTTGTTCCGAACGCTAGTAAAAGAAGAAGTAATCGTAAATATACCATTAAACACATGAAATGAGGCAATATCAATGAGGCAATCGAACACGTAAATAAAGCAACCCAGGAGGTTGCTTGACAAGTAACTCCAGAAACAAAAACCTCGGAAATAAGAAATTGTTGTCCAGTATTAATCCAAAACCCAATAAATGAGAAAAGAACTTAGAGGTAGCGACTAACGAGAGCTCCCAATGATAAAACAACAGTAAGGCACCTTATAGCGGTCCTACAAGACTCCAAAAAAGCAGAACTCCAGGAACATTTAAACCATCTGACTGCATCAGAAGTGACAGATTATTCTTTGTAGAAAGTAACAAAAAAGGTAAAAAGTTAAGCAGGTGTCGATTCCCTCAATAACAACTAATAATGATGACCAAGCAAGAATTAATCAAGAATAGGCAAATGCGGCTGCAGAACATTTGAAAGATTTCCAGCTGAGATTCCTAGAGATGAAGCAAATCCAATCCATCAGTTATGAGATGCGCCATTCTAAATTGATATAACGGTTATGATCTAATAACTGGTGGGGTGTTGACTTACCACAAATAGCTACCAGAAGAAGGTATACGACTGCTTACGGCAATTTACAACGCCATATTACGCCTCGGTCATTCTCCAGTGCAATGGAAAGTTATTTTAATCCCAAAAACCAAAAAATCCCCAACGGATGCTATATCCTATCGACCTGTTAAGTAGTTTTTTGTCCATTCTCTCAAAAGTATTTGAAAAGTTTTTGTTAATAAAACACAAACCACATAGACAGGAAAGGCAATTAATTCTAGAGCGTTAGTTTGGTTTATTGGGCAACTATTAAGGAGGCACATAGCAATATAAGCGCTATTGCTCGACTGTATTTCTGGACATATCACAAGCCTTCGATAAGGTGTGGGTGGCACAGTGGTAATTTTTTTTGAAGTCATACTTAACAAATGTAATATAAAGATTATCAGACAGAACTGTTAGAAATAAAACAGGGAGTACCACAAGGGAGCATTCTTGGTCCGTTACTGCGCCTAATTTACACTGCTGACCGTCCTTTTATAAAACAATCACATTTATGAATGACACTGCTATCATGCGCTGCTGCAGCGTTACGAAATTTAAAAATACATTTAAGTATAATCCAAAGCTAGTTCGTAAAATGGAGAATAAAACCTAATGAGAGTAAGTCCATCCACATTACTTTTACTTTAAAAAGAGACATGTGTTATTCTCTACCAGTTATTCTCAATAACCAGGTAATACCGTGTTCAGATACAGTAAGATATCTAGGAATCTACCTAGACCTATGTAGTATGTAGTAATCGATCGCATACAAACATGTGTTTAAAAGTTACCATTTACTGCGCGATTCGGTCGGAGTCTATTCTGCTCATTGAAATTCGGTCACAAAAAAAAACAGTAAGTAAAACTACGGACTGGACTGGATCCAAAAGCATTATAGGTACTATGTTAGAATCCAAAGGTATTTGTTGTGCGGAGTTCCCGTACAAAAATAATCAGATTTTGCATTCTATGAGCTGTTTTGGTGGCTAGGACACTGGTTAAAGAGTCTCGCTATTGTCCTGATGAGGCTTCTCCATCGAAAAGGCCTCTACGTACTTCGGACTATCTGCATTAAGCAATTCCCCAACAGACGAATTGGTAGACGTTGACCTCTGGATTATCCAGCTCGGTCTCCCGACCTTACTCTCCCTATTTGTTTCTTTAAGAATATTGCATGGAACTGTGCCAAAGGTTTTTGAGAACTGATAGAAGTACTATCTTTGGAGTGTAATAATATTGACCAATGGAACCATCAACATTTAGCTTGGTTATCATTCATTTTTTTCAAGTCCAACATTAGACTGTTTAAATAGATTCTTCCGTTTGTTTTGTCTTGGTATGTTTGTGATGAGGTGACGACCGAGCTGGAGGTCGACGTCTGCCAATCCATCTGTTGGGAAGTGGTTAAGATATTGTCTGTCAGCAACTGGCTGATATCAAATATTGGTAATTTTGTTTTTTTTTCGATGATTTTATCCGAAAATAATTTGAGATTACAAATCGTTGCAGACTAAAAATCCGCCTACATACATAAGTTTCAAGACACCGAAAATAACTTTTTGAGTATACAGCGTGTAACTAATATAACTAGAAATCTCGTACGGGGGGGGGGATCGGTGTAATGACTTTTTGAACATATTTTCGAAGTTTTAAGAATTTCAGAATTTATTGCGGTATTGTAGGACTCGGAAAAAACGAGACTTTTTGATTCTAGTGCAAAAAATATGGAGTTGTAATTTTAAAAAATAGTCGGACATCTTAGCTCGTAAGGTGGCAAGGGAAGAAATAAATTTTCAGAAGAAACAAAACATGCAGTCCTTTTCAGAGTACATACAGACTCTCTCTTTTTTAGTTAGCGCTGTCCATACCCATGAAGAAAAGCGTTCTTACATTATTAAGATTTAATCCAGTTCGGATTGTACAGTGTACACAGAGTCTTGGGCGTACAAAAAATAGTTTGCCTCAGCATAAACTTTTTTAACGCAGTAGACCAGAAATAACTGCGAAATGATGCCTACGTTGAGTTACCAGTAACCAACTAAATAACGCGTTTATTATACTACAAATGGCGACGAGGATGGAATCCACCATGCGCACATGCATTAACTTCATTACATTTTCTTAAGCCATTGGGAAAGGGCTTTAAAATTTTTCTTCTAGTTAAACTGAATTTCTAATTTTAACTTTTTCAAGCGTTATTTTGGTCCTTCGAGCCGAGTATGAAATATATTAATTAATCAAAGGAATCTGATGTAATATCTAGCGGAATTGCTAGTCATTTTAAAACTGTAAAGACATTTTACAAATGTGTATCTTTTTAAAGATTTGTGTCTCAATACCGCTTCACGGAGAAGAAAAACACGAGTAATAGCTGGAGAAACAGTTTTTTTTATCAGAAAAAAAAACTTACATCGTAAAACATGAACTCATTTTTTAAAAGAACTTGAACAAAAGTTAACACAGCATTTAAAAATGACTATAAAAAATAATTACACTCCTTGACAGATAATAAAAGGATCTAATAAATCCAGAAGCCTCGCTACTGTATAACTGAACTGAACTAAAATTTATGAAGTGAGCGCACGCAGCGGGAATATCTTTTCAAGAATGAAACCGATTCTTAATCTTCTTTGTTCGTGATGTCCGTGTTTTTTTCGTTGTTTCACTTTAACGCTCAAGTTTATAAATCATATAAACAAGGAAGAAAATAGAGTTGCGTAAAATTGGAATTCGTCAATAAATAAAGTTTTATTAAAATATAAGTCCGGTAACGTAACAGTTCTACCCGGAGGCCAAGACATGGTTTTACTAGAACGATTTCCAATTAGTATAAATCAACTCTCTTATAGCTCCAATGAACACACTACTAGCAGGACTAATCATAAGAACCTGAAATTTTGATTGCGCTACTAGTAGTGCTAGTTAGTGAACGCCGAGAGGAAGAAAAATTTATCAAGACCATACGTATGGGAGTCTAATTCGGTAGCAGCACAAGGAAGGATCATATCTAGAAATCCGTCGAGCGATCTCTTACAAAAGCGCCTGTTGTTGACCAGATAAGGCAGAAATCTCTCTTAAACGCAATGACCCGGAACTAAGCTTCGCTAAGTAGGACCGGAAATAGTCCGGGGCAGAGACAAACACGAACGCCTTCCGGCTAGAAGCCCCGTCAGCGTTAACTTAGTTGCATCCCCCTTCATACAGATGACTAGCAATCTTCTAGATTGCCAGGATAATCGCGACCATCGGGAAACAACGACGACGTCCAAACGTGGCTATTATATGAAAGAGAAACCGAATCTCCTATTTCGTGAATTACATATTAGAGCCGCATTAGCATAACCGCTGTTGTAGATAGTTATTCTGTTAATGAGGTAACCATGCAGCATGCTACATGTATATAGTCTGACAGCTGACAGGGACATGCAGTCACGAGTGTGCTACTATTAGACGAACCTTTAAGTTATATGTTGTAACACCAGTTCATATATAAATACGGGAAAGCATTGTTATTCCAATACTTAATTTACGCTGAATAAATAGCAATTATAGTTATACCATTCTTAGTTATACATATAGAATATGAAAGTGGTAGATAATGAAATAATCTATGGTTTGAAGTTGCAATCGATTAAATGGCACAAAGACACTTTTAGCGACATCTATGTATCAGCGCCGCAAGATGACGATTGTAAAGTTGTATTTACATATGGGTCCAAAAGTGCACTCAATTACTCAAATATTAGTTCAAGTACTTTTTCCATAAACGGCAGTGTGCAAATGAACTAATTATTAATACGGACCAGCAATTAGTACCGGTTAGTGCAATACTGATTTGTATTTAAATATATCAAAATCCCCATTTAACAGATGATTAATCACATAAACATAGTGTTATTAAGAGTGATTGTACTAATAATAATTAAATATAAAAATAAGTTATGTTAATGAATTTGTAACTCATTTCGCTTATGACACTTTGTTCTCAATTAAATTCGTCCGTTGCAAATTGCCGCAAGTTGAGCGTCTGCCTCACCTGTTTGTGATGGTTTCTATATCATAAGAAACTGATTAAAAATCTTGAAAAGCTTATGTTTATAATAAATTAACGCAACTGCAGAATTAATAATTATTTGGTATAAAGATGCGGTTGGATAAGAATCTATGTAATTATTTACTAAATATAGGAATTGCTGAGTAATTACAGTAATTTTCAATAATTCTATTCGCAAAATCTACAGTTTGAGCAACAATAAGATTCTAAAAAGAGGATCCATTTTAAAATTGTGACACAAAAACGTGCAATTGACACATTTAATTAACTAATTAATTAAAAAAAATTATAATTACTAATTTGAGTATACACTCCTGGTGGTCAATTTGCATAAAATCTATAACCAAGACAATACAATTTTGTTAGATTTATTTTTGCAAATTAAGAAAATTAGTTAATAGTAGGCACAATATTCAATTTCACAAAAATAAATACTTGAACTATTTTCATTCAGTTATTATTTTTTTAATAATAAGAATTTCTTATTTAAATGCTAATAGGATACTATAGTTGCGTCATTGCTTATCAAGTTTACGCTTATAAATTTTAAATACAGCATAAGTGTAAATTAGCTAATAATTTTTAAGTTTACCTTCGCCTTTTAATAAATAATTATCAACGTTTAATCCTATCAATTTATTAATAATTTCTACTAATATCTATTAATAGTGAAATAAACAGCAATTTGTTTAAATTATACTCTAATTAAATCTTAAAAGACACCAATTTATACCAATTAATTGTTTGTAATTAAATCTATTTAACTACTTTTTTGTTGTTGCAGGTGAACCGGCCATTAACAATGAAGAAAGAAGGTATACAAACAAGAAATAGAAAATTATCGTCGAAAAGTAAAAAGAAAAAAGGAGGCGGTTCGTGTTTATCGTTAGGTGGTGTTATGAGTGATATGATGAAACCTTTGGATAGTGGTAAAGGTGCCTTTGGGGGTGGCGGTTTCGGCGGTAGTATGGGTGGCGGACATCCACATCTAAATCCTGCCCTGCATCCCCATCATGCAATGAGCCATTGGTACCAACACGGGGGACATCATCAAGGTTTCGTATCGGGCCCTCCACCACCTGCACCACCACCTACAGCCTCTTACCATCATCATATGAGTTCCCTTAGTGCGGCTGGATTAGGCCTAGCATCTAATGGAATGGTAAGTTATAATCAGTTTTTTTTTGTGTAGACCACTGATTAATTAATTTGAATGTAATTGAAAAGTTTAATAATTCAAACTTAATTAATTTGTTATGTTTTATTAATTATTATATAAATAAAATTTTTATAAATTGATAATTTTAATTAGTCTAACTAATAAACTAATAATGATTCGAAATTTTTAAGTTACTTTTTAGATACAATTAATTTATAATTAGGCGGTTAATTTTAGAAATTTCAATTCATTGAACTTAAATTCAAAATACAAATATTTATTTAATTTAAATACTATAACTAGAGATATAAGATATGGAAATTGGGAAACATTTAATAATAATTAAATTAAATTAAATAATTTACATTTATTAACCAAAATTAGTAAATATGAAACATCTCAAAAAATAACTATATTAAAGAGCTGATTAACCAAAAATGTCCATTCTAATAAAACTTATATTATAATTAGTTATTCATGAAATAAATAGATTGTTAAATATATTTAATTAAAGTCAAATTAGAGTTTATACTAAACACCAGTACTAAAATTTATTAAGATTTACTGACATCTAAACTAAGTTAGCAGTTAATTAAATTAAATTCTTTAAAATGAGAGATGAGATTTTGATTACATTAAAAAATGGAATTGTTTTAGTTGTATTTATTAACTGAAAATAGACGAGCTGGTTTAAGTAGCCGAGATTGGAATTACTTAACTGAAATTACTTATTTTGCCTAATTAACATACTAAATTGAATAATTAATTAAAAATAATAGTAAAAGAATTCATATTTATCATAGATATTTATCAAAATGAAGTATTAATATTTTCTAATTTGGACTATAGAAAATTAATTAGAATTTTAACTTCAGTATTGCGTATTATTTTATGTTAATTTCCAGAAAATATTAATTTTAAAATTTTATTAAACTAATATGATGTATTAATATTTCTATTTTGGACTATAGAAAATTAATTAGAATTTTAACTTCAGTATTGCCTATTATTTTATGTTAATTTCCAGAAAATATTCATTTTAAAATTTTATTAAAATAATAAGAACTATTAATATTTTCTAATTTGGACTATAGAAAATTAATTAGAATTCTAACTTCAGTATTGCCTATTATTTTATGTTAATTTCCAGAAAATATTCATTTTAAAATTTTATTAAACTAATATGAAGTATAAATATTTTCTAATTTGGACTATAGAAAATTAATTAGAATTTTAACTTCAGTATTGCCTATTATTTTATGTTAATTTCCATAAAATATTCATTTTAAAATTTTATTAAAATAATAAGAAGTATTAATATTTTCTAATTTGGACTATAGAAAATTAATTAGAATTTTAACTTAAGTATTGCCTATTATTTTATGTTAATTTCCAGAAAATATTCATTTTAAAATTTTATTAAACTAATATGAAGTATTAATATTTTCTAATTTGGACTATAGAAAATTAATTAGAATTCTAACTTAAGTATTGCCTATTATTTTATGTTAATTTCCAGAAAATATTCATTTTAAAATTTTATTAAACTAATATGAAGTATTAATATTTTCTAATTTGGACTATAGAAAATTAATTAGAATTTTAACTTCAGTATTGCGTATTATTTTATGTTAATTTCCAGAAAATATTCATTTTAAAATTTTATTAAACTAATATGAAGTATTAATATTTTCTAATTTGGACTATAGAAAATTAATTAGAATTCTAACTTCAGTATTGCCTATTATTTTATGTTAATTTCCAGAAAATATTCATTTTAAAATTTTATTAAAATAATATGAAGTATTAATATTTTCTAATTTGGACTATAGAAAATTAATTAGAATTTTAACTTAAGTATTGCCTATTATTTTATGTTAAAATTTCCAGAAAATATTCATTTTAAAATTTTATTAAACTAATATGAAGTATTAATATTTTCTATTTTGGACTATAGAAAATTAATTAGAATTCTAACTTCAGTATTGCTTATTATTTTATATTAATTTCCAGAAAATATTCATTTTAATATTTTATTAAACTAATATGAAGTATTAATATTTTCTAATTTGGACTATAGAAAATTAATTAGAATTTTAACTTCAGTATTGCGTATTATTTTATGTTAATTTCCAGAAAATATTAATTTTAAAATTTTATTAAACTAATATGATGTATTAATATTTCTATTTTGGACTATAGAAAATTAATTAGAATTTTAACTTCAGTATTGCCTATTATTTTATGTTAATTTCCAGAAAATATTCATTTTAAAATTTTATTAAACTAATATGATGTATTAATATTTTCTAATTTGGACTATAGAAAATTAATTAGAATTCTAACTTCAGTATTGCCTATTATTTTATGTTAATTTCCAGAAAATATTCATTTTAAAATTTTATTAAAATAATAAGAAGTATTAATATTTTCTAATTTGGACTATAGAAAATTAATTAGAATTCTAACTTCAGTATTGCCTATTATTTTATGTTAATTTCCAGAAAATATTCATTTTAAAATTTTATTAAACTAATATGAAGTATTAATATTTTCTAATTTGGACTATAGAAAATTAATTAGAATTCTAACTTCAGTATTGCCTATTATTTTATGTTAATTTCCATAAAATATTCATTTTAAAATTTTATTAAAATAATAAGAAGTATTAATATTTTCTAATTTGGACTATAGAAAATTAATTAGAATTTTAACTTAAGTATTGCCTATTATTTTATGTTAATTTCCAGAAAATATTCATTTTAAAATTTTATTAAACTAATATGAAGTATTAATATTTTCTAATTTGGACTATAGAAAATTAATTAGAATTCTAACTTAAGTATTGCCTATTATTTTATGTTAATTTCCAGAAAATATTCATTTTAAAATTTTATTAAACTAATATGAAGTATTAATATTTTCTAATTTGGACTATAGAAAATTAATTAGAATTTTAACTTCAGTATTGCGTATTATTTTATGTTAATTTCCAGAAAATATTCATTTTAAAATTTTATTAAACTAATATGAAGTATTAATATTTTCTAATTTGGACTATAGAAAATTAATTAGAATTCTAACTTCAGTATTGCCTATTATTTTATGTTAATTTCCAGAAAATATTCATTTTAAAATTTTATTAAAATAATATGAAGTATTAATATTTTCTAATTTGGACTATAGAAAATTAATTAGAATTTTAACTTAAGTATTGCCTATTATTTTATGTTAATTTCCAGAAAATATTCATTTTAAAATTTTATTAAACTAATATGAAGTATTAATATTTTCTATTTTGGACTATAGAAAATTAATTAGAATTCTAACTTCAGTATTGCTTATTATTTTATATTAATTTCCAGAAAATATTCATTTTAATATTTTATTAAACTAATATGAAGTATTAATATTTTCTAATTTGGACTATAGAAAATTAATTAGAATTTTAACTTAAGTATTGCCTATTATTTTATGTTAATTTCCAGAAAATATTCATTTTAAAATTTTATTAAACTAATATGAAGTATTAATATTTTCTAATTTGGACTATAGAAAATTAATTAGAATTCGAACTTCAGTATTGTCTATTATTTTATGTTAATTTCCAGAAAATATTCATTTTAAAATTTTATTAAACTAATATTTTGAAGAAATATATAATTTGAATATTTATTTAATACAAAAAAAAAGGATTAAAATAAGTCAATAAAAATTTAAAATGTATTGTTTTTAATGATTGTGATTCAATTGGAATTACAGTATCAAACATACAAAATAAATAAATAATCACTGTATAATATATTTGTAATGATTATTCTTTCTTTCTTTTCAGACGGGATGGCGGTCAGAATATACGTGATAAGTTGCTATAGAAAGTTGCCGCAAAAAATTTTTTAAGGGTATTAAAATATTTAATAATTGCATTTTGTAAATAATTTTAAATATAATTTATAGACTATTAAGTAAAAAATAAATAAGAAAAACAAAATCGTGATCACAAAATAATTTAAATATGACGCAGCTGGTGGCTAAATCTCTGTACATTTTTCGTTTTTTTTTTTTAATGTATAATTATATATTGTATAGATAAAAAGTTGTTTGGTGATTTTGCGACCAGTCTGTATATGTACTATAATATATAATAATTAAGAGAAGGAGATGTGAGAGAGTAAAGTGTAAATTTCAGTACAAAGTTACAAAAAACGTTTGTAATGTATTGTAAATAGATGTTAGATATTGTTTTTAAGACATTTTTAATGCGAGTGAGTGTGTAAATAGTGAATAATACAATATGTGCAATCTACGCGTTATAAATTATGGCTATTTATGTGTGTATGATGATATTACAACATTCTGATCCGTTTATAATTGACCTGCAATAATAACGATTTTTTTTAAATTTTTTGTGTGTAAAAAGTTTTCTTTTTACTACGCTTATTATAATATAAATTGCCCAATTGTGATTTTTAAATTTTTTTCACTTAATCAGGTCATTACGGATCTGTCTATAAGAGACTGCAGGATTTCTTTTTGTGCATATTATATATGTCTGATGAATGATGTTGACCAAGTCGTAATTGTTTCGTTTTTAAATTATTATCGCTTTGTATTTAAAAGAAATATGGAAAAATAGTGTATTTTGCATTGCAACAGATTTTTGTTTAATTGAAAATCATAATAAATCAATTTATTGTTTGAACTCGATTCTATAATATACATATTTTTCATAATTTTAGAAATTATTTCTATAATTTTACTTTCTTCAAATTGATAATAAAATTAATCAAAATGAATAATTATTCGAAGAATTTTCACAAAACGTGTTGTTTGCGAAAATTCTTTAATTTGGAACCTATTATGTCAATAAAGAATGTACAGGTATAAAATGAATTGTTTTTAACAAAATATTGCTTTATAATAACAGATAAAAAAGAAAAAAAATTACAGTTGTTATCAAAGCAACTTACAGTTTTCGTACTATGACGCACTATCAATTGATCAACTATCCCATAAATAAAAAAAAATATATATATATATATATATATATTAACTAAAATCTGTTGTAATGCCCATGGCTACCCCTATTTGTTAAATCAGTGGTGTATCTTAGATCTTTTTAAAATAAAGTCTTCAAAATTTTGTTAAATTAATGTGTTCATAAATCTATCAAAAAGCTCTACAATACAGCACTGGCGCAATTTTATGCCAGTTAATTTATATTTATTGCAGCACGTTGTTAAATAACTAATAACAATAAAAACCGTTTATTCAGCAAAACAAAATGAAAACTCGAGTGATTGTCAAAGCGTTCTTGAAAAATCTTGAATTGAAGCAAAAAAGGCAAAAATACTATAGCATAATTAATAAAAAAATTTCAAAGTATGTAAATAAAAACTCGATGTATGTATATTCTCTTTGTGTGATATATAAAAAAATACTGAAATAATCTTAAAAATTGTTTTATTTTTGTTACATATATATATACAAATATAAGTAGATAGATTTAACCTAAATCCCAAAAATCCTGAAAATCAATCTATTCGCAAATCCCGGTCATCCTAAGATTCAGTGAGGTGCGAGTTCTAGTGTCCAGTGTGTTCAATGTAGCGAACATAATTCCACCAAAAACCCCTCTTTTTTCAGCTGACTGGACATATTTCTTAAACAAATAACAGTTTGACGCTTGACTTAATACTGACGCCTAGTATTTTCTTTTGATTTGTTTTTTTGTATGTCCATATTTAAGAAATTTTCTTTTTGGAATACAGATTGATGATTTTTACGATTGGGTAAGTATGAAATGTAGTTTATTATACACCAGTGGTTTTAATTATAAAAAAAGGATGAAATTATAAATAAATCAAGAAATTAAATTGAAATAATGTAAAAATGAATTAATTAAAATTGCACTTGGAATCGTTAATTTAGTGTTTTAACTTGTACACAACATAAATAATGACAGCCAGTTGAAGTCTTCACCTGCTCCTCGCACCGGGCTAAAAACTTGTCCTTGTTTTTAGTGGTTAAAACAAAATGAAAATACCTTAACTTTCAGGTAAGTCCACAATGTTATATGTGTTGTGAATATTTTATATGCCTTGTTTTGTCTAAACGTAATAAATTCAAGACTTCTGCGGTTGGATATTTGAATTTGTAGAATTAACTAAAAGCTTTTTGACTGATTTATCATAGACAATTTCATTCAAGTTCTGTTGTACAACTTGAACAACACGTTACCTGATAGTCACACTCACTATTTGTTTTAATTATTTTTAGTGAAAAAGATTGGTTTAGAGACAATGGATGTGACGATAAAAAAGAACTAAATATAAAATTAATACCTACATATGAATGAATATCTTTTTTATTAAAGAGTAAATTGAAGACTGGTTTATAATATGGTAGAAAGATTGAAAAAAGGTAGTGAATTTTTATTAAAATATTTATTATAATTTACAAAAGTTTTAGACAAATAAGCTTATAACAAATGAATAGAATGTTAAAACAAATGAATATTCAGCGTTTTTAACAGTTAATATTGTAGTTACATAAAAAGCTGGCTTAAATGAATTTTGATTAATAGCGATGGATGATGCTTCATTGTATTATAACGGTAGTTGTTTACCAGAAGTTATATTTAATCTTGGAGTTAATAAAAAACGTGTTCATTTTAGATATCTTTTATTACTTCTTATTTATTCTTGTAACTATGGCAATCACTTAGCATCCAATGCCTTCTTGAGGTAATATGTATGTAATGACTGCTTTTATGAATGAATATCATTACATGACACACCGGGTAAACAAAAGGCTGAACATGTACCAAAAGAAATGAGCCGTGAGTCAAAAGGGCATTTAATGCATTCCTCAACAAAAAAAATAGCATACATTAATGTCGTACTTGTATGTAGCGGCATGTTTAATGTATACTAGCTACAAAAAATTGAGGTCGTTTGCATCTTTTCAATAAAATTCTCTACATGCTATGACAATAAAACTTATGCTAAGGATTACGTGCTAATAATCAAAGAATTGAAAGTCCTTATTTTTAATAGTAAAAAGGTATTGCTGAAGGCAAAGTAATATGACAAACTTAACCTAAGCAAAACAACTCGGCAAATACAAAATTGAACACTTCAATTAAAATTGAATAATTAAATTGAACATATAACACTAATTTTCAGCATCGAGTGCAGTTCATCTCTTGAAGGTATTCTTTCTAGAATGAAAAAAGAATGCGAATGAAAATTTTATTCATGTAAAATAAGCAGGCTTAAGTCTGTCTATTGATACGGTTTGATCTAGTCCTTCTAGCATAAAATACTTTGCAGTTTTGTTTATCACTTTATAAGGGCCAACATAGGTGTCTTTAATGTTTAAGTCATGCGTATCATTTCTAACATAAACATGTGTACATTTATGTAATTCTTTGGGAACGAAAGAATTTAATTTATATGTCCTTGTGAAAAAAAATTTCTGATTGTGTATTTGATATTTCATTCGACGAAGAAATTGAGGTATGCGGAAATCTTCATCTGGTTTCTTTTCTTCAAAGAAATCTCCGGGTAAACGAAGTGCAGTTCCGTACAACATTTCTGCAGGTGAAACATCTAATTCGGATTTTATCGTAGCTCGTAGACTAAGTAACACCCATGTAGGTTCTTTAACCAAGAAGATATACCACTGGTGCGTATGGCCTGTTTGAGTGTAAGATTGAATCTCAATTATCCCTTGGCTTATGGGATGATACGCGGTGCAAGTAATGTGTTTTATCCCTAATGTATTTGTGAAATGCTTCCATAAATGAGAATGGAATATTTGAGCATTGTCTGTTGTTATATAATGGGGAATTCCAAAGCGTGTTATCCATGTGTTGATAAAAGAAGTTATTACTGTAGTTGCCGTAGCATCCCTTAAAGGAATAGCTTCTATCCATCTGCTGAAGCGATCTATTATGGTCAATAAGTACTTATAACCTTCTAAAGGAGGCAAATGTACTAGATCCAGGTGAATTTTTTGAAAACGTTGCTCTGGTTCTATAATTGGTTGCAGAGGAGCTTTCGTGTAACGAATCACTTTGTGGCGTTGGCAATCAGTGCAGGAAATAACCCATTTTTTATATCTTGGTTTATAGACCATAGATAACGTTGGGAAATCATTTTCCTTGAAGCTCTGATACCAGGATGCGCTACATTATGTAGTTGCTGAAACAACTTATAGCGAAATGGTTGAGGAACGTAAGGTCTGGGATTTTTCTTGCTTACATCCGCCCAAATAGGTGATTGCCCGGGATTTTAAATTTGAACCAATTTGAAATTATTGCACTCTCGAAGATGTTGCAGTTCTTTGTCCGTTTGTTGGGCACGAGAAATTTCCTCGTAATTAATTAAAGAATCGGGCATATGAATAAGTTGCACTCTTGTTAATGCGTCAGCGGGAATATTTTGTTGTCCTTGAATATGTCTAATGTCACTAGTATAATGGGAAATATATTCAAGTTGACGAAATTCGCTTGGCAAGTATACATCACTATTGTTCTTTATTGCCGTACATAAAGATTTATGGTCAGTATATATATGAAAGTTTCTGCACTCAACATAATACCGGAATCTTTTTAGCGAAAAGTAAATTGCTAAAAGTTCGCGTGAAAAAACCACTATATTTTTGTTCCGTAGGGGTTAGTTTACGTGAACAAAATGCTAATGGTTTCCACATGCCATTATCCAGTTGCTGGAGTACTCCTGCAATTGTGGTAGATAAACTATCACTTGCAATACCAATTGGAGCGTCGAGTTTAGGATGAGTTAGTAGTGTAGCATTGATTAAAGCATTTTTAGCATTGTTAAAAGCTTGTACTTGCTTGCTATTTAAAATGATAGGTTTTTTGAGAGGCTTTGCCTGGTATAACGAGATTATTTAGTGGTGTTAATATTTCAGCACAGTTTGGAATGAATTTATGATAATACGAAACAAGGCCAATAAAATTCCTAAGGTTCTTTTGATTAGTAGGCAATGGAAATTCTGAAATTGCTTCAACTTTTGTAGTTTGTGGTTTAATTCCGCTAATATTTACAGTGTGTCCCAAAAAGTCAATTTCTGAGACACCAAATTTATATTTATCCACATTTACTAGAAGCCTATTGTCTCTCAATCGTGAAAAGACTTGTTGCAGATGATCAAGATGTTGTTGAGCATCTTTACTAAATATTAAAATATCGTCTACGTAAAAAAAATTTAAAAGATAGTCCTGATAATATTGTATCCATGAATCGGCTCCACGAGCTTGCTGCATTTCTTAAACCAAAACACATCCTTTTGAATTGGAAGAGGCCTAGCGGTGTGGTAATTGCTGTTTTGTGAACATCATCAGGGTGAATGGGGATTGCATAGTACGCCTTCTTCAGATCTATTTTGGAGAAAATGGTAGCGCCTTCTATTTTCCGGGTGAAGTCACTTAAGAATGGTGTTGGATATCTGTCAGGAAATGTAATTGAATTCAACCGCCTATAATCTCCGACCATTCGATAAGGTTCCGCTGATGGTGTGTTCTTCTTATTTGGCACCAGGTGGATCGGTGTGAACCAATCGCTAGCTGATCGTTCAAGAACACCTGCTTCCATGAGCTCGTTCAAGTGTTTTTCTAGAAAGAGTAGTTGATTAGGATTTAATTTTCTAGGCTTAGCTCTAACAGTAGAATTAGTTTTTGTGTCAATTTTATGAGTAATCGAATGTTGGATAGGTCTGTTGTAATTAAAGGGTTGTAGTAATTCAGAAAACTTCTTATGTAATAGGTTTGTGTAGACGTTGCGATCATCGTTATTGTTACCAATTTCTTAGGATACCTGTGTAGGTAGAGAAAGGTTAGTAACAACGGTACTGACCTGGTCACCATGATCATTATGATCATTAGAAGACGTGTCTGCAGCTTTTGTCGATGTCAAATTAGATGTGACAGTTTTATTGACACAATCAATATTTAAATTATTTTTGTACGACCATGCTATTTCGGATTGTTTACCATACTTGGTTTTAGAATAGTAGGTTATATTTACTGGTTGCTAAGCAAAAACGCGTCGGTAAGTAATTACTTACCGTTCAGTTCTGTCAAAAACAGAACGGTAAGTAAATTATATGTAATTTATAAAATAAATGCATGATCTTTAGATGTCTCTTTCGCGAGAAGTCATTTATTTTCTAAATAATTGGACTATTTAAAAAAATGTATGTTGTTTATTTAAATTTGCTCAGGCCTCTTCAATATTCCAATTATATTCGTTTTCAGATTCACTCATTCTCACGAGTTTGACAAATATCGTGACATTCAAAAATAATAGTAATTACAAATGTATCCATGGTAACGACAAAACCTACTTAATGTTTGGTGGATATACAGGGCAAAAATAAATTATCTTAAATCTATTTTTTTCGGGGATATTTCCTTAGTTAATACCTTTGTATTCATAATGGTCGTACAAAAAATAGTATAAGCATCTCAAACAGTAAGGAGTTTACCGATCTCCTCCAATATTGGCGACTTCGCTTCGCTCAGTCGCCAAACATAGTCGTCGATCGGTAAACTGTCCTTACTGTTCTTGATACTTAATATACTATTGTTTGTAAAAAGTCCAAACCAAGGATAGGAAATGTGACATTAGCTATCAAAAATTCCCAGGGTTGGCGCTGTATATAAGAAATGTCAAAGTCAAGTGTCAAATCTACTGTACCTAATATGATAATGTTCGTATTGTTTGCAGCTTTTAGGTTGTCAGTAAAATTTTGTTTGGTTGTATTTTGGAATAACTTAGCAATCTTTGGTGTTATTATAGAATATTGGGATGCAGTGTCAACGACAAAAGAAATATTGTTAATCGTATCTGTCAATTCGATGAAGGTTGATGAGGCATTGGGACAAACTCTGCTATCCTCATCATTTGATATAGCAGAGCTGACAATTAGTTTTTTTTTCTGGTAGGAACAGTTGCCTGTACATTTAAGGGCATTGTCTTGGAACCTAGCGTGGTAGTAGCACAGCCTAGATACCTTTGAGCAGTCAGCACTAGTAGCAGTATTAACTCGTGGTTTATAATTTGTTGAAACACGACTGATTGACGTGCGAACATTTTGAATTTGACTTAGTTTGCCAGAAAGGTTTTGTATTTCATCGTTTAGTTGGTCAATCTTATGTTGTAAATTTGTATGTAATTGGTCAGGTTTTGGAGTCTCGTTGAATTCGTTGATCATATCAAGTCTTTCTACAAGATCTGACATAGGTAAATGTAATAAATTTATTGCTTGAATTTTTAAATGATTTGGTAATTTCGCTATTAGAAAATCTTTGAGAATTTCATCGTCAAAGTTCAAGTCCTTTGACAGTGTTCTAATGTCAGCCACCGATTCCTTGACTTTGCCACTGAATGTCAAACTATCCAGGAGTTTTGAAATTCGCGAAAGGCGTGAGCCTACATGAAAATTTTTTATGGCATTTTTCAAAACAGAATACGGTTGTCTGCGAGGTACGTTGACTACGAGATCTTAGTGGTTAGTTATAACATCATTTGGCAAGTTCAAGGTTAAAATATCATATCGTATACGTTCATCGTTTATATTGAGATGAATAAAATAACGGTCTAATAAAGTTAACCAGGATTCTATATTTGAATTGTCAAATGTCGGAAATGAAATATGAGCAGCCATATTTAATATGAAATTGAATTAAGTTATACTTATCTTGATTAAAAAAAGGTATATATTCCGATATTGGTTCAGAATCGATAAGTTAGCGATTGTCCAATCAATCCAATTGTAGATGCCGTAGTTGGTTGATGCAGAACTAAGTGCTGTTAGTTTTATGCAGAGGAACCGACTAGCACGTGTTGGAAGCAGGACACACTATAGCTTGATTCAGATCTGCTGATGTGTTCGATTCTTCTTGTTGATTACTTATCGTCGAAAGGTCACCAGTTATAACGGTAGTTGTTTACCAGAAGTTATATTTAATCTTGGAATTAATAAAAAACGTGTTTATTTTAGATATCTTTTATTACTTCTTATTTATTCTTGTAACTATGGCAATCACTTAGCATCTACTGCCTTCTTGAGGTAATATGTATGTAATGACTGTTTTTATGAATGAATATCATTACATGACACACCGGGTAAAAAAAAAGGCTGAACATGTACCAAAAGAAATGAGCCGTGAGTCAAAAGGGCATTTAATGCATTCCTCAACAAAAAAAATAGCATACATTAATGTCGTACTTGTATGTAGCGGCATGTTTAATGTATACTAGCTACAAAGTTTGCAGTCGTTGCAAGTCTAAAGTCGTTTGCATCTTTTCAATAAAATTCTCTACATGCTATGACAATAAAACTTATGCTAAGGATTAGGTGCTAATCACTTTTGGCGCCCAACGTGTGGCGCTTTTACAACAGCACGCACCTACATCTACTAATAGCTACAATAAGTAATAAGGTAATAACTCAATAGTATTTAAATAATAAAAATGGTTATGTTGGTAACCAATAAATACCTGCACTCAACTGCGAAGGACGAAGATGACTCCCATCATATTTTTTATCAATTCTCTTCAATGCACCAACAGAAAATTCTGTACTTATCCATATACTTACTATTATTGTCATGTCATCTCATCAGTATGCAATCTACTTCGTTCTTACGATTGGCTTCCTATTGAAAAATTACTGACCATTTACACGATATAGACTTCTTCAGTCTGTAATGAGCGTCTTTCATTAAATTGATAAAAATAAAAAGTATAAAGGACATTTTCATAATAAATTGATTTAATTAGGATATTGTTATTAGTACACAGTAAAGACTTTATTGTAAAATTCGAACACCACCAGAGTAAAATATTACCTTTTTAGAATGGATTGTTATAAAACTTTTGTATAATTTGTTTTCTATTTAGATTAAAATTTTAGGAAGTACTAAAATTAAAAGTGTAAGTAGTGTAGTTTTTTTATTCTGTGTGATTTATTTATTTGACTGTTTTAGTGTGAAAAAGTTGCCATAAATGATTAAAGATATAATTTTTTTAAAGTGTGATCAATTTACGCTAACATTATATTGAAGTTATATGGTCTACACGAAGGTGCATATTGGATATTTTACTCTAAAAATGTATTAGACTTAATAAAGAAAATTGATTATGGAAATGGCCCTTAATCTGAGTAATCATACGCAATTTGAACTAATAACATTTATGAGTTTCATCTAGATCTGACAAGAAGCACATACCTACCGATTTCTCTAATTAATTACAACTTGCTAATAGTTGTCCTGTTCTAGTTGTAATAAAGTAAGTTAAAGACTTTACTTGTAGAATATGTACTTCAATCGTAGTTTTCGTCCACCAACTGCAACTGTCCCTGAAATTGACATTGACACACATTACATTATAATATTGAACTCTATCAAAATATGTAAATCAAAATTAGTTTATTGTTGATAACTAAGCTATGATCTTGTTGACTATAGTCACCTTTTTAGTGCTGTATCTTATTGCGCTATGGCTTCAAATAATTTTAATTTTATATAGTTGATCCTCGATCCTCTTCGACACCATGCTGATATTATAACCAAATTACTATAAATTACGAGTATAATTAAACTCTATGATTTCCCATCTACTAGTACCAATTAACCAACGTGCTTGCAGTTTGAAGCTCTACATGCTTTATTCTTGTTTGGAATGTTTAGAGAAAATTATTCTAGCATCTTCGACGGATATGAAGGTCCAAAAACCGGGTGGAAAGACAGCGACCGTTTTCTTCAGAGTGTCATTGAAAACATCTTTTCGAGTATTGTACACCCGGAACTATCAACATTTTGTTGTAATGTGTGATTCATCGCTGACTGAAGTCGGCTTGCAAAGAAACACAATAGGCATGGCAGTTCTTTTAAACAAGTTAAGTCCAAACCATTTACTAAATTTACAGAGTAAGTATGTGGAAGTATCCGTCGAATGCCCAACGCTACATATAGAAGATTGTCATGATTTTTGGGCAATTCTTGCAAAAATTTAAAACATCTGAAGATTGCGTCATGGAACCATAGCAGATGGCTTTCAACAGCAAATTAGATTTACTGACTTAATGCTTGCACCGAAAACAACCTTTCCCTTCCTTAGTGACGATTAAGTCTTACATTGTTATGTTTACGGTCCGACAACGTTATAAATGAAACGTCACAGTATTATCCGTATATGAACCTAAAAATTTGTTCTTCTTGGTGAGACGAGCATGAAAATGCAGGATAGGTTTTCGAAACAGCATTGGTGGATTGTCGGTATTGGATTGGTTCTTTGGTATAAAAGCCTATAGGAAATTGGGTATATGATATTGATCGAGGTAACTTACTTACCTTGTTTCATCTATTAGGAAAGATTCGCGTTGGCTGGTTTGCATTGGTAAGATGCTCATTTACCATATCATCCAGCGATGGCTGGTGCATACCAAAACATATCGAACCTCATTATAGGGATATAATCTGCATTACCTCTGCATTGGACTTTCGTATCGGCTGACACTGATCTATTCTCTTCATATCTCTTTGTTTGGTTTTGCAGTGTATTTACCTTTCACGGCAAGTTAGTCGTGGAGTATTTTTCTATTTGTCACCGGTACTATCCGTTAATCTCATCAATACAAAGCTGATAACAAACGAAAGGACGATTTTGCAAATAAGACAAAAAACTACATGATACAGTTATGAAAGTCTGAACTCTATGCCTTTTCAACTTCAATTTCAAAAAATGATGGTTTAATATAGGAAAATGAAAATTTTATTTCGAAAGATGAAGATTTAATTTTGGATCATAAAATTTTAATCTCGGCACTCGGCAAATGAAGGTTTCATTTCGGAAAGCAAACAAATTAATTTAATCAGGGAAGATTAATTAGTAAAATATCAACTAAGTGCCATATATGTCGCAATGTTACTGAATTATTTACGTTTGTCTATAAATAAACGTAAATAAAAAATACAGGAAACGTTTTAAGAAGATTTCGTAGTCCATATAAGAAGGTTTAACGATGTCGTCCGTTTTCGAATTATGACGGACGCTGAGAATGTTGAAGACTGGAAAACTACAGCAAGGGTAGTCAGTGTTCTCTATAATACTGCGCACGATTGGATTCGAAAAGGTAATGAAATGAAGAACGTAAGAAGCGTGGTGGTACGCGTAGAAAATAATACTTTCTGGGTAGAAGATAATTGCCGAATCACTTTGAAAAATATTGCTGAATACTTAGGACAAGTACACATCAGATATGTAAAGCCTCATGAAGTAAGTACTTGGAATGCTCATCATTTACTGTTAAAAAGGTTCACAATTGACCTGAAGGAGTCAATAATTACGCGAACAAGGAATTAAGAGAACGATATAGGATACGTTAAATGTATTTTAGAATATGATGATGACGAGCAAACAGTTATTCTTTTTATGGGCGCAACAAATTTTAATTTATTTGTAAACGTGCTTAATATTGGCTGTATGTATTTAACAGGAATAGAATACAACGACTTCAATGACTGAGTTAGACGATATTTACAAGCATATGCTTTCGGAATGATCACGGAAAGTAACATGATGTTTGTTCTGTTTTTTATAGTAAATTAAACATTTTAAGTAAAAAATCTATATTTTCTTAAACTAAACCTTTATCTCCGAAATTAAACTTTGATTCTCCGAAATTATGCTAATATTTTCCGAAATTAAACTTTCTTTTTCTGAAATGAAACTTTTATTTTCCGAAATTGAACTTTCAAGATTCCGAAAATAAATTTTCGTTTTCCTAAATTAAACTTTTGTTTTCCGAAATTAAAATTGCAGTTTCCGAAATTAAACTTTCGTTTTCCTAAATTAATCTTTCGTTTTCCGAAATTAAACTTTTGTTTTCCTAAATTAATCTTTCGTTTTCCTAAATTAATCTTTAGTTTTCCTAAATTAAACTTTTGTTTCCCTAAATTAAACTTTTGTTTTCCGAAATTGAAAAGTTGAAAAGGTGTAGAATCATTAGTATGAAAAGTTTCACGTATGGCACTATAAATGTTTGAAACCCGAAATCCTTCTTTAAACTTGTAGATAGTTAGACAAAGCAAGACATCAGTCCAGTGTTGTATTTGCGATCATGCTATGGCTACATAGACAACAACTTCCTTCGTTCGGGAGTTTCAAAGCTTTATCAAATGCGCAAAATCCAATGATCTACTCACAAAAGGATGAAAAATGGCACTGTCATTACAATACATTTATTAAAATTGTTTCTTAGCTGTAACATTCCAATGAAATGAAATTTTAAAACAACCTCTAACCATCAAAGTCTCAACGAGAATCTGAATTTAACAAATTGGATTATGCTAGTCCATCACTAGAACCGACACCTGAGTCATTAACTACAACGTTTCAATTTTATTTCTAGCGCTTTTAAAATTTTAGTATCTTAACACACACAACACCTATTTTGGGCTCCGTAAGAATTGAGCTTATGTGAAAAGGAGTAATTGTCAAAATAAACATCAATGTACAATAAATACATAACATACGTTGTTGGAAATATACGAGGATAGATTGAAAAGTTTGTAGAATGAAAATAAAAACTAAATAAATGTGATTCAAGTTGTATTTTATTTTTCAACTTAATTCCCTTGTACTTCAATACGCTTGGCACGACAGCGACGTTGCTTCAGTTTCTCGATTCCTTCCGAAAGTGACTCTTTTCAAGATCGTCAAAATAACCATATACGGTCTCAATCGGCTCTTCATTTGATCAAAATTTCTTTCCAGTCAGGAATATCCTGAGTTTTGGAAATAGGTGTAAGTCCAAAGGAGCCAAATCAGGCGAATAAGATGGATGCGGAATGCTTTAAAATGTCAATTCTGTCACTTGAAATAGCCTGGGTTACAGAAATACACTTTTTTCTTGATCATTCCTGGGAATTTTTAATATTGTAATAATAATAATATTGGTAAGAAACCGCATTTCTTCTTTCAAGATAATCAATTAGTAAAATTCTTTTGTTGTCTTAAGATATTCATGCTAACACTTTTCCAACTGCTTCGGAACCGATTCACTATGTCCAATCCGTTGCTTTGAGGACATTTTAGTTTCTGATGTGTAATGGTGAGTCCAGGTCTCATCCATGGTCACAAGTTATCTCTTGAAATTCTTTGCATTCCTCTGAAACACTTTTAAATAATTTGCTGAAGTTCGTGCTCGAATGCTTTTCCGCCCTGGATTGGGCGAATGCGGCACCCATCTTGCAGAAAGATTTTATAGGCTAATTACACGTTCATAAGGGATGCCCACGGCTTCTTCAAAAGGTCAATTTAACAGAAAACTTCCCCTCGCCAGTGCTACCTTCATTATTATAAAAGAATTAACGCACTTCAAGATTGTACAGGTTCCACTACAGCTTTTAACTCATTTTTGCTTAACCACACATTTATATTTGATTCATATGATAATACGTATTTCGGTAACCAAGTTACCTTGTTCTCCATTTCTAAACTGTTTTTCGCGTTTAACAAGATTATCAAAATACGTATTAGCGTGTGTCAAATACAATTGTGTGGTTTGGAGACTTCGTTTGAATATAATGTCGTGCTTGAACTTGTTTTTCTCTTGTTCCACCATGTACCCCATTTAAATATTTCTAATTACACTAGCTTTGTCTTATTACTTAATTGAACTTTAGAGCCTCTGTCATTACTACTGACGAATTTACAAATACAAAATTCTAGAAAATAAAAAAGAAAGATTCATTAGTAAATGATCTTGAAACAAATGGGATACTCTCTACTGTTTTGTATACAGTTAAAAGTTGTATAAATAAATTGACGCAAGTGTCAATAATGTGCTCTTTTAGTATATCTGATAATGAAACGCGTAGTTAAGCGATGTTATGTTAATTCATTTCTATGTTACATTTCGTTTCAGTGATAATAAGTACTTAATATGCATTTAACATTTGATATTATCTGTATTCTCTATAAGAGGTTAAATAAAAATCTGTTTTTTAATTTATATATTAACACATAGCTTGACAGCATTATGCCTAATCCATCATTATACTTTATGTATAAATATGTCTGAATTGTTCAATGCTATGTCCTATTTGTATTTATAGAATTCATTATTCCCCAGTATCATACTACTATGTTTAATAGATGTTTGTTAAATGTATTTTAAATATTAAATGTCTTTTTTAATATAGAAAATATTATTTTATTAGATGGTTCTTTTACAACAAATAATCTACCTATATTTGAATTTTTACATTTTATTGTGTTTTATATTAGAAAATTAATATTTAAATGTATACATTTGATAAACCTTTAATAGACAAATAAAACTTTACATCAAATTTATAATGATTAAAAATATTCACTAAAGGTTTGATTTTAAACAAGAAGTGTTAGGTACATTTAAATCTTCATATTTTATAAATATTTAGGATACGTTTTGAAAAAATATTTTTAAATTTATTTTTTATGTTTTTATAGCTTTTCTTATGACAATCAATTATATTCATATTATAACAAATAAATTACAAGTACATACAATAAAATATATTTAAACAACATTCTAAGTTCAATATCTATTTAATATTAAATTTCAATCGTTTGAAAAATCTGTCGTTTTCTATCTTTAAACAAATTCATATCCAAAACTATTTTCATAAGCACCTTTGAAACTATTTATTTTACCATTAGTAAAGTCAATTTTTGTAAAAAACATGCCTAAGTTCTTATTTTTTACTATCTAAAGATAGAGACTTGAAATCTTTTGTAATGCCTTCAGTGCTGGACTAATATAAAATGTTATATGTTTAATATGGGGGCACGCCACCTCGAGGGGTTGAAACCACCATTTTGTACCCCTAATTTAATAACGCAACCAAATCGAGCGAAATTTATGTTGGGAGGGTTCTTGGGGTCACTGATTATGAATCCAATGAGAAAATTGAAAAATTCAAAATGGTGGATTCAAAATGGCGGATTCAAAATGGCGGTCCTAAAATAACGGCTTTTGAGATTGAGAATGCGATTTACGCCGTTTTTATTGATTTTAGAGAAGAATTTAAAGAGTCAAAAAGTGTTTAGAATGTGATTTTGCAAAGGAATACACTATTTTGGTTACCTTATTATGTAACCCCCTTCTCTCAGCCCTAGTAGTAGAGTCAATTTTTGCAAAAAACATGCCTAAGTTCTTATTTTTTACTATCTAAAGATAGAGACTTAAAATCTTTTGTAATGCCTTCAATACTGAACCAATATAAAATGTAATATATTTAAAATGGGGGGGTTGAAACCCCCATTTTACACTCCCAATTTACTCCACACTCCCCAACTCGGGAAGTTTTCCATCAACTTGAGCAAAATTCATGTTGGGCGGTTTTCGGAGTTTCCGATTATGAATTCAATGAGAAAATTAAGAAATACAAAATGGCGGTTTTTGAGATTAAAAATGCGATTTATTGATTTTGCTATTGATTTTAGAGAAAAATGCAAAAAAGCGGAAAGTGTTACTATGATATACCAATAAGCAGAACGACAGCGCAAGATACTGGATTTTAGTTTAACTGACGTAGAGATTAACAGTCGTTAGCTGGTGGCGACGTTTCATTGATGGCGACTCTAAACTAAGCTAGAGGTCGAAGCTATAAGGCATTTCATTTCCTGCGGAATCAAAATGATGGCGCGTATGACTTCTTATTTGGTGCGTTGTTTACCTGCACATTTTACCTGCTCAGATCGGCATATCAAGCATTCGATGGTTTTTTTAAATTTTTATTATAAAGCCCACTTTATGTATTAAGTTTGATTATTTCTGTAAAAACAGCAAAAGTCACGAGACAATTTTAGACTTAGGTTAGGTTAGGTAAAACCAGTCAGTATCTTAGGTTAGGTAAATCAAAGGGAAGTTAGTTCAAGCAGTCGAACTGGTTTAAAAAATCACATGATTACTTAAGAAATTACGAGAAGAATTATTTTTCTGGTCTAAATTAATACTTTAGATTTTTTTGTATTTGGTCTATCTTAATACTGTAAAGAAAATCAACAATTTGTACGTAGAAATCTTATTTTAAAAAGTATTCAAAGTCAGCAATTAAAGGCTAGATGAACGCACAAATAGTAGAGTCAATTTTTGCATTAAGTTCTTATTTTTTACTATCTAAAGATAGAGACTTGAAATCTTTTCTAATGCCTTTAGTACTGGACCAACATAAAATGTAATATGTTTAAAATGGGGGCACGCCTCCACTAGTGGTTGAGACCCCTATTTTGTACCCCTAATTTAATAACGCAACCAAACTGAGCGAAACTTATGTTGGGAGGGTTCTTGGGGTCGCTGACTATGAATCCAATGAGAAAATTGCAAAATTCAAAATGGAGGTCCTAAAATAACGGCCTTTTAGATTGGGAATGCGATTTACGCCGTTTTTATTGATTTTAGAGAAGAATTTAAAGAGTCAAAAAGTGTTTAGAATGTGATTTTGCAAAGGAATACACTATTTTGGTTACCTTATTATGTATCCCCTTCGCTTTGCCCTAGTAGCAGAGTCAATTTTTGCATTAAGTTCTTATTTTTTACTATCTAAAGATAGAGACTTGAAATCTTTTGTAATGCCTTCAGTACTGGACCAATATAAAATGTAATACGTTTAAGATGAGGGCACGCCCTCTCGGAGGGTTGAACCCCCCATTTTAAACTCCCAATTTAATAACTCGGGAAGTTTTCAACCAAAGTTTAGCAAAAACTATGTTTGAGGGAGATTTGAGGTCGCTGATTATGAATAAAATAAGAAAATCAGAAAATTCAAAATGGCTGACCCAAGATGGCGGTATTTTAGATTAAATATGCGATTTACGCCGTTTCTATTGATTTTAGAGGAAAATGCAAAAATCCAGGAAGTGTTTAGAATGTGATTTTGCATAGGAATACATAATTCCGGTTACCTTATTATGTAACCCCTTCACTTTCCCCTACTGAGAAGCCCACTAGGGGAGAGTGAAGGGGTTACATAATAAGGTAACCAGAATAGTGTATTCCTATGCAAAATCACATTCTAAACACTTTTTGATTCTCTGGGTTTTTCTCTAAAATCAATAGAAACGGCGTAAATCGCATTCTCAATCTCAAAGACCGTTATTTTAGAACCGCCATTTTGTATTTCTTAATTTTCTCATTGAATTCATAATCAGGAACCCCAAAAACCCCCAAACATGAATTTCGCTCAAGTTGATGGAAAACATCCCGAGTTATTAAATTGGGAGTTTAAAATGGGGGGTTTAACCCCCCGAGAGGGCGTGCCCTCATCTTAAACGTATTACATTTTATATTGGCCCAGTACTGAAGGCATTACAAATGATTTCAAGTTTCTATCTTTAGATAGTAAAAAATAAGAACTTAATGCAAAAATTGACTCTGCTACTAGGGCAAAGCGAAGGGGATACATAATAAGGTAACCAAAATAGTGTATTCCTTTGCAAAATCACATTCTAAACACTTCTTGACTCTTTGAATCTCTCTCTAAAATCAATAGAAACGGCGTAAATCACATTCTCAATCTCAAACGCCGTTATTTTAGGATCGCCATTTTGGGTCCGCCATTTTGAATTTTTTATTGGATTCATAATCAGCGACTCCAAGAACCCTCCCAATATAAACTTCGCTCAATTTGGTTGCGTTATTAAATTAGGGGTACAAAATGGGGGTCTCAACCACCAGGGGGGCGTGCCCCCATTTTAAACATATTACATTTTATACTGGTCCAGTACTGAAGGCATTACAAAAGATTTCAAGTCTCTATCTTTAGATAGTAAAAAATAAGGACTTAGGCATGTTTTTTGTAAAAATTGACTCTACTAAAAACGGGAAGTCATTAGTACCAAATTTTATTGTTCATCCAGGTTAACGCTCACAAGTCCGGTTATATTTGCGACAAGTCAAAGACTAGAATGTTAAGAAATTTTAAACAAGTTCTATTTTTTGAGATTAAACTGTTAGATAAACAGTTACCGATCCGTATAAAATAATACAACAGTTCGTTTTCAATTAATTTTAGCTTTACAATTGCTTTTAATTTTGTTTTTCTAGAAACTTTTGTTAGAAGTTAGGTTAGTGTTTATGTTAGGTTCAAAATTAGGTTAGGTTCGAGGTTAGCTTTTAGTATCTACAAGATAGATTAGGTTAAGTTAAATTTTAGGATAGGTTATAGATTAGATTAGGTTAAAGGCATCCTTATATCTGGGAATTTAATTTTATGATGTTTTGGGTACGTTTAACAATGACAATAACAACTCATAATATTTGGTAAAGCTCAAATGTATCTAATATGATATGCCAATAAGCAGAACGACAGAGCAAGATACTGGCTTTTCTGGAATGAGTTTAACTGACGTAGAGAATAACAGTCGTTAGCTGATGACAACGTTTCTAAACTAAGCTACAAGTCGATGCTATAAGGCATTATATAATATATAAAGCAGTATAAGACACGTCCCTAAAGTTAGCGAAGCCCATACACCAGGAGAACAGGAAAGTATATGGGAAATTAAAGGCTAATTAAAGACTAATTAAATGCTCTATTTTTAAATTTAAGGCTCAGGTAATTTTTGTAAAACCGGGGATTTTGCTAGCTTTAGAAAAAGTTAGCGGAGCCCACATCAAAAATCTAATGTAGAATGCGAAATTAAAAAAGGTAATCTATGGAGAATTAAAGGCTAATTAAAGGCTGATTAAATGCCCTGTTTTCAAATTTAAGGCTCAGCTGATTTTTTTTCTAAACCACGGGTTTCGCTAGCTTTAGAAAAAGTAAGCGAGACCCGTGTCAGAAATTCAATGGTAGCTTGTAGAACTGACAAAGATCGGCTATAGGGAATTAGAGGCTAATTAAAGGTCGCAGAATAGAATCCTTAATAACGGTCTGTAGTTGATTTTAACGATGTATATGTAAAAGTTACGAGACGCGTAATCGGAACCTTGAATTAATTAATCTTTAATTCTGAACTATAAATGCGTACTCAAATTGGGATCTAAATTATCTCAAATATTAGGAAACTAAAAATTTTC
The DNA here is from genome assembly GCA_929113105.1 of Agrypnus murinus. Lineage (NCBI taxonomy): Eukaryota > Metazoa > Arthropoda > Insecta > Coleoptera > Elateridae > Agrypnus > Agrypnus murinus. The sequence goes on from OV816030.1 coordinate 83,674,208, forward strand.
AAAAATGCAGCAACGGTTACTTCCTGAGAATTGCACCCTGGGTTCTGCTAGATTTCGAAATTAAGTGCCATCATTAAAAAAAACTACGTATTATCTTTAACGTTTGTTCCTTTATTACCTTAAAGGTTTGAATTTTATTTTTTCTATAATTATTATACAGGGTGTTTCACTCAACATTCGTATCCTCTGGACAGTTTGTTAAACTTTGCAATTCCCGCCAATTTATAATTTTGGCTTGGAAAACGAATCGATTGTGGTATGTCGTTCAAAACAACCGGTGGCATTTCTGGTAGGTCTGACGTCACCACGTACATGAAGATTCTGGCAAATTAATTAAATATTATACTGCTATACTGTTATATATTAATTTGTAGTTGATAGCTACTTAAATGTGAATTTAGTAATATGAAGATAAAATCATTAGATTTTTATGAAGACAAAATCAAGGTCAAACGTCAAAAGTATCGGTTTTTTGCATTTTTCTCGTAAACGGTAACTGTTATTATAAAAATAGGTCAGACAAAAGTTGAAGATCATGCAATTATCTACAAAGATTGTTCTTATACTTTTTGCCCTACAAATCATCATTCCTGAGATATCACCATTTGAAACATCAAAAATAATAATATGCACGTCTACGCCGCCTTGAAATACTTTTATGGCCGGTTTCACAAAGCTTGATTAAACTCTGATTAACTTAATTGTGATTAAATTTGAAATCTAGAAATATATTGGATAAAATTCAAGGTCTATTAAATACACAAAATACACGGAACAATAAAAGAGTACAACTATCTTGTCTTCCTCCAACATCTGCTGCTGCTTATCAACACTTATATCGAGTATACCATCAAGTTCAAGTGTGGTTAGGCAATCAACTGGACCCAGAAGGCTGGGGTTGGAAATTAATAGACAATACTTTGGAGCCAATTCAAACTTTACTCCCACCTGCTCCGGAAAGACTTCTTAACATAATTTTTTGTAATTGTAAAACGGGTTGTAGTGCAAATTGTGGCTGTAAAAAAGTCGGATTATTTTGTTCACCAGTATGTACCAATTGTCAAGGCCAGTCTTGCTCCAATGTTGAATCAAATGCAACAGATGAGGATTTTTATGATATGAATGAGGAGGCAACTGATGCATCTTTCTAAGAACAATTAACAGATATCCAGCCAGAAGAAGAAGAAATCTAGACATTACTGTTGAAGTAGCATTTGAAGATTATCAGTCAGACTAAAATTTTTCCCGAAATCAACAATAATTCGTGACACTTTAATCATTTCCAATAGTACCATTTTTTGGTTACTGAATGGAATATTTTTGAATATTATTTAATAAAACTGAATCACAATAGATCGTGGAGTATGCCTACCGGGGAAACCACGTTAGAAAAATGCGCCAAGTACACTATCTCACAGGTGGTGCGGAAATGTGTGCATATTATGTAGAATACGACTTTTTCAACTTTTAGAATCGCGATATCTCAGGAATGGTGATTCGTAGGATAAAAAGTAGATAATAGTTATTTATGGTACAAGTGAGTTAAGTAAGATATTATCCACAAACGAAAAATTTACCCTCGAGGGCCGGTAGGCCCGAGAGGGTTAATTTTTCTGAGTGGATAATATCCTTAACTCACGCGTGCCATACAAAATTTTATCCAACACCTCTTTATTTAAGTTTAAACATCGAATTTGCAATGTATAGTTAGTCTGTAGTTTTGACGGTAATACTCTAGCACGATGACTGGATTTTATAATATTAAGTAACGCAAGCTGGTGATTGGTTGTTATCTTTGAAGGAGTGAGTTTTTTAAAAATAACCCACGTTGCTAGGGGCAACGTAGGTTATAATGTAACATAAGAGTAAACAATCACTTTCCTTATTTAAAATGACTATAGTAAACATGGTATTTATATAGAGGTGTTGGATAAAACAATTTTTGTAGATAATTGCATGATCTACAACTTTTGTCTGACTTATTTTTATAATAACACTTACCGTTTACGAGAAAAATGCAAAAAGCCGATACTTTTGACCTTTGACCTTGAATAAATTTTTTAGCAGATGTAGGATCGGTGTGGATTTTTAAAATTTTATTTGTGATAGTGTACCTAAAACCTGTACCAATTTTCAGCTCTATGCGAATTATGTAAACTTACCACTATTTTTTCGTCTATTTTGACTGGACTACTTTGCGTTATTAGTTTTAGCTAAAGAATAGTTATTTAATAATAAACTCTAAAATATAATTAAATATATTTATAGTAATATGGAACTCAAAGTGAGAATAAAGTGTAATCTTTCAATAAATAAATATCTCAAATACTTTCTCACAAAACAAATTAATGTATTAATGTATATTTGGGTTTTATATAAAGCCCTGGATGGTGTGTGCAAATTGGAGAAGACTATCTTCGACTGATGATAGCTAATAAGCTTGAAACAGCTGTATCGAAGTGTCTTCTTTAATTTGTACACACACATTCGTTTTGTGAGAAAGTCTTTGAGATATTTATTTATTGAAAGAATAGTTATTTAAATAGTTCCTTGTACATAATTATGTAGTTATAAAAATACAGTTCTGTAAATATGTAGTTCTTTCTTATACAGGGTGTTTCAGTACACATAAAATGCGACAAAAAAACTTAATATCATTAGTATCCTTCATAATAACCGAGAAAAAAAATTATTTTTTAAAAGTGGGCTGGTGGTCACTGGTTTAAGACTAGCAGTTGGAGCTGGATCTACCTAACTGCATTTTGAACGTCATATCTGATACATTGATGTGATATGATTTCACAGTTTGTTTTGACTATTATTTCCAGCACTTCCCAAAAGTTGGCCTTTTAGCAAATGTTTTTCGATGTGCGTAAAACAAAAAATGGCATAAGGATTTTTGTTCCTATTGGATACGGATAGAGGATACGAATATTAAGTGAAACACTCTGTATAATAATTATAGAAAAAATAAAATTTAAACCTTTAAAGTAATAAAGTAACATAACATAAAGATGATACGTATTTTTTTTAAATGATGGCACGTCATTGCGAAATCTACCAGAACCCAGGGTGCAATTCTTAGGAAGTCACCGTTGCTGCATTTTCGAGAACTTTTAGTTGCCTAACATTTCAGATAATTTAGTCCCCAATTTTAGTGCGCATTTACACTTCAGAATTAAAGATTAATTAATTCAAGGTTCCGCTTACGCGTCTCGAACTTTTACATTGTAATGAGCCGGGGTCCCTACCCACTAGACGATCACGGCCCATCTTACTCTACCCGCGTAAAATTCAAATATTTAACAAACCGGAAATTGACACAGTATTACCAACCTTACAAATGACAAACTTTATAAAGATAAATATAACAAAAAGAACAAACTTGATATTTAACAAACTGGATCCTACGTTGTGATTATTTTTTATACCATGTGACCAAGGTTGATAACGATTGATCTACTTCATACGGCCGGAGAAAGAGAAAACACAAGAAAAAGAACAATTAAAAATGATGGTATTATTTTATTATTTTATTCTTAATCTTGAGCGAGGAGGGACGTATTTAAACTGATACAAATAATGGCTAGTTCTCTAAAAACCTCCTTGAAATTATATGCTAGCCCAGCTTAAATACGTACACGCTACAAGTTTAATATGTGATCAAATGATTATTTAGTTTGGTTACATTAAACAATACAGATCAATAAATCAATTTATCAAGTTGATACAGTTGTGTGATTATACTAGGCATTTATAAATAGACAAACGCAAATCTCTCAACATAAAACATCAAAATTGAGTGAAATAGTCAATCAAAAAGATTTACAGATAAACTAGAAAAGGTAAAAGTGCCAGATTAAAATAAATACACAAGAACTACTGAACAAAAATCATATCATATTTGACATAGCAATAGATACGTTGTGACCATACATTTATATACACATAAAAGACACATACGAAATAACAAATATCAGTAAATAGAATAATGGTTTGAGGGTTCTCTTACACGGCCTATCATGGGCTTTTTTACCACCGTGGAGCCTTCCTCTCAAATAAATAAATAAAGGTTTAAGGGTTTCTCACACGGCCTATCACGGGTTTTCATACCACCGTGGAGATTAATACCTAGGGAAATATCCTCTCAGTCACAAAGTATAACATTTAGTTAGGTTAGAAACATTAACCTAAAAACTCAATAAGCACTGACAATAAGACACATAACAGTAGTAGTCGTATCTACATAAATGCACAAATGACATTCGTAGTTAGCAATACTTAGTTGTAAGGATACTACAAACGTTAATAAAACATTATTTTCTAGTAATATTTATACATCAAAAGGATAAATTTATAAATTGTTAAAAGTATCAAACGAATCTTTTAGATTTAGAGGTTTGGGTTTTAGATTAATTAAATAATATAAAAATTACACCAGACAACTAGAATCAACATAAATTAAATTAACAGATATTCACTTACATGAATTTTATATTCCTTTTTAAAAACCAAGCCAATATGGCTACTTATTACCTGTTTTCCCCAACCCCTCATCCCTGTTTTAAAAACAAAAACCCAACGTCCCTTAACTACCCCTTAGCAACCCAAACTACCAACATTAAAGAACCTGTAATAACCATCCCTAAACATAAAATCAAGTTACCAACCCCAAAGAAACTGTAATAAACAACCCCAACATTTTATATTGAAGCAAACAGTTGTTATTTTTAAAATAAATTACATATTTTGCCTGAACTTGTATGTAATAACAGAACTAGGTAAATTGATTATTATGAAAATTGTTTTGTGACAAATTGACTTGCTACAGCTACTTTGATAATTTTGGTTGACTGTAGGTCTGACCACTACAACATATACATCGTCAAAATCAACTACAGACCGTTATTAAGGATTCTATTCTGCGACCTTGAGCCTTGATTAGCCTTTAATTCCCTATAGCCTATCTTTCTCAGTTCTGCAAGCTACCATTGGATTTCTGACACGGGTCTCGCTTACTTTTTCTAAAGCTAGCGAAACCCGCGGTTTAGAAAAACTAGCTGAGCCGTAAATTTGAAACTAGGGCATTTAATCAGCCTTTAATTCTCCATAGGTTACTTTTTAAATGTCGCATACTACATTAGATTTATGATGTGGGCTCCGCTAACTTCTTCTAAAGCTAGCGAAACCCGCGGGTTTAGAAAAATTAGATGAGCCTTAAATTTAAAAATAGGGCATTTAATTAGCCTTTAATTTTCCATATACTTCCCTGTTCTCCTGTTGTATGGGCTTAGCTAACTTTAGAGACGGTATACTTGCATATGAAGTGAGCGATTCGCTTTGATGACTGATCTCGTTAAACCAGGAATGGCTGGGGAGAACAGCATTGGAGGTTAGATATTGACGATGACATTGATTATATTTGGCAAACTACAAGAAGTTCTAGAGACCTAATTACAGAAAGTATAGTAGGATAGCAAGGCTGCAACACTGGTAACAGCCAATGTAACTATTCAATAACGCAAACGCATTTGATTTTTCTTTCCTCATGAGCTCGTGAATAGTTCTTCAAAGGTTCATATTTATATTTCTTCTTTTTAGATTCCTTCTCTCTTAGCTGTTTGCGCTATGTTTCTTGAATACGAACTGTGGTTACAATTATCTGATTATTGTTTGGAAGGACAAGAGTATGATTCTAACTAATCGCTACCTAGGGTATATGTCTCAAAATTCTCATATCTAGCAACAACTCTTTCATAAGTTTCCAGTGGTATGGGTTTTGTTCTCATTTACGATTCAATTAGAATTGTACCGTAGTCCTTTAAGGATTAAACATTATACAATCGTAACTCCATAGTATATAAAATTACCATTTCTGAAGAACTCCTATGGCCCTATTCAGGCTATTATACTATAGCAATACTGAAATAGTTTTACTTTTGCAGAATTTCTTTAGACTGCAATTAAAATCTTTATAAATATTTTGCTAGGATGTACAACAAGTTTAAAGTCTTTAATAAATATCCTTTAGCAATATAAGCAAGATCAAAAAGTAATAAAATATAGTATTCAATAACTTATAACTGTTATTACAGTTATCCCAGATAGGGTAATTCAATCATCGCAGAAAGTTTTCTGGTATTTTTTGTTAGTGGGGAATTAATAATTCAAGAAAATGCGTTATTCTAGGATAAAGAAGTAAAACTGGAGGATCTGTTTGGAGCATTAACGATGCTATCGCTAATGTTTAGTAATAGTATATTGCAAAACAAGTGTTACAATGACTATTATTGTAAAAGGGTATAGTAGATAAGTAGTAAGCATAATACTTTAATACCATTATAGTAAAAGCAAAAGCTAAAAAAGAAAATGAAGACATGGAAACAATTAAAAAAGAAAAAGTATCGAATATTCTTTCATTGATATTTCTCTTTCAAGGACACTTGCTTGAAGCAATCTTACAGAACAGAGATGTATTTCTAATTAAAAACCAACCAAATTGATTTGCAATTTTATCTAACAAATATATCTAATTCAACACGTTTCGTATAAAAAAGATCGAAAAATTGCATTGATTATAGATTTCTTCTAATTTACAACTAACTGGTAGCTTTTAGATGACTTCTGAAGAATTAATGTTAACCATTAAAAGTGAGAATAACAGAATTAAAATTATGCAATCAATTAGATTTTATCGGTTTTTGACTTTTCTCGGTAACTATAACCTGTTCCATATTTTAAATGTGAAACTTTATAGAACGACATATTAAAACTAGCTGTTGGTTAGTTGCACCTACTTTTACTACATCCGTATATACATGAATATCTTTAATTGTTTTTTTAATGATATTGCTTTATTAAATGCAGTAGTCCTTTATGTAAAAATATGCAGTTTATAAATATCGAATGAAACGTTAAAAATATTATTTTCATAACTCTGTAATCCAAAACCTTTTAAACCGCTATGGTGAAGTAGCGCAAGCTATCCAGAAGCAAATGTCTTCAATCTTTGGTAGTTTTGGTCGAATTAAGTCCATTTTTAACAAGGATCGTGTCTTCGTCTCAGGTGATTTTTATGTCAAACTTGGTGAAGAGCACACACACCCACGTGCGCATGCACACACAAGCTAAATAAAAACCATATTAAAAAATAATTGAAAATCTGTAACATCGTAAAATGCAAAACCCATTGAACTGTGGTATATTCAATACTATTAAATATTCAATTAATCGTTAGTAAATCATAAATCAGCATCATCTGTAAACAATCAATTTCTGAGTCTTACATTGTTACAATGATTGTTGCACACCAATTTCTTTAGTCCGTCTTTATTGTCCGTCTCACGGTGGGACTACAGCGAAGGAAAGATAGCCAATGTACAGGGTGGAAATAAATGATTTTCATCAAGTTACCATTGCATTCCCCATGTAAAAGCACGACGTGCCGCTCTACGAAAATAGAGAAGGCAGTACCATAACCTCAAAATATACAACAAAATAATTTGTGTATTAATTAATTTTTTTTTTACAATTATTGACAGATTGATTTCATTTATTGACAGAACTAATTTAGTACTAAATCAAAAAGAGTAGAGCGGTACAGAAAAATTTACATGTGAAAAAATTCCAAAGGGAACTTGATGAAAATCATTTATTTCCACGTTGTATTTCTTATGGAAGTTTGTGCTTCATTGTTGCCACCTATTTCTCTATTCGAATCTATAGAAATGTGAATTCAGATTCCAGAAGTTCTAAACCTTTGAAAACAGTAACCGAAAAAGTGTAATCGTAACTATACAAAAGGAGAATTTAAAAGAAAGTCTTATTAACATGTATTTGTTATTTTATTAAACATTACTTGGGATTGTTACATCGTACATGTATCTAAATATTCGATATTTTATTACTTATACTTTTTTGTTTAATTCTTTCGTCTTCAAATTCTTTCAAAATAAAAATAACGGCTGGTTAGCTTCTGTGTGATCTTTTTAATCTTTTAATTCACAGGTAAACAAAGGAAGTCCCAAACGCAATTTTACCGGTAAAATGATTCATCATGATAAAATCATTCATTTGTTCAACATGTTTCAAAAGAAACTTGCAAAAACGGAAATTTAGGATTAGCAGCAAATGCAAAGGATTTTAGTAAACAATAAACCCTTCTAGTTTTTTCTACTTTTACTTCGTGGAACTACAATAATACAGTTTCTCCACATACCCTCCAAACCCCCATGGTGGATTGATGTGGATTACATCAACAGATAGCTTTTGCAGAGTGAACCTTATGATAACGATTGACCAAATATACGCAGTCTCACAGAAAGAGGTTCAACAAGTTACTACGGGATGCGGGAAGTTGATTACAAAGAAGTGACTTAACTTATTTTACAAACAGTTTTTAGAGGTTAAAGAGAATATATGTATATATGTAGTAGAACTATAGATTACATGATAATTTTCACATTTTAGCAGCCATTAGAAATGTTCATTTTCTTAGATACCTTCTTTGGTAAGGAAATTCTTTTCCGAAAAGACGCCTAGTATATCAGAAAAGATGAGAAAAAGTAATCCATAAACGACGACTTGTACCTTTTTGAAACTATACATACGGTGCACGTTCCACCATTCTCTGTACGAGGTTCATGCCTATTTTCTTTCGCAGTATAAAATTCTATATTAAAGATTTTCCTCATTTTAAGCTTTCCAACCTTTTTCACATACAAGACCTTTTAGAATAGATCAGAAGTTCTCAATAGGTTGCAATTCTAGGGACGCTTGGAGGAATTCTCTTCCTTGACCACAAATACAGTATTCGGCTAATAAGTGAGCTACAACTGATAATTATTACTGATTTCGCGTAATGTGATGAGGCCAGATCGGGCCAAAACACATAAGTATCATCAAAATTACTTTCCCGAATAAATGGAATAAGGCATCTCTTAATAGATTCATTTAGATGGGCTTCCTGATTGATGAGTATTCGTGACGAACAGAAAAAGGGTTTCAAAATCCCAGGAATAAGGCATCTCTTAATACATTCATTTAGATTATACAAATTCATTATACAGATGGCAGATGCATGGTGCACATGCATACGGAGATGTAACGCACAAGTACTTCTTCTCTTAAACAACTTGAATATGTGCTGCAGCTGAAAATAGTTCTTGAGTTTCTTTGTTTGTGGATAGGTTTAGTTTCTTGGATATATTTTCCTTGTCCCCAAGAATCTTCTTTGCAATTTCCTTCTTGTTTATGATGGAATCTTCTATATACGCTTCAGCAACTGATGTAGAACGCCAACCTCCATGTCGCTTCAGTGTTGATATATTCGCTCCAGTGTCAGCTAAGAATGTTGCAGAGCTGCGTCGAAAAGCATAGCTTGTATACTCACCAACATTGGGAAGAGAAAAGAATACGGCGATCTTCTTAGGTATAGAACTAATAGTGTTTATACCTACAAGTTGCACACAACATTTTGAATTTTTGTAGGTAATGAAAAATCGCTGATGATGTATATTGGAAGGACGTAGGTTTGCATATTTGCAAAAAACTTCCAAAAGATTCACTCCAACTATATCACCATCGGTTATTGTAATTGTAAATAATCTTGGCACATTAGTTTTTGTATTAGGGATAGTAATTTTAATAAATGATGAAGCACCTTCGATGTTTTCTACTAGGAAATAGGTTAATTCCCAATTTTAAGAATTAGAACTACTTTCATAAATAAATACCTTTCATCATCTGCTTGTTTTATGAATCTCTCAACTGATTCCTTCGTCACTATTCTAGACTTATTAGGACTATAACCATCTGATGTTATTTTCAAGAATGAAATGATATTGCTATAGTTACTTATGTCAACCTTTTTATTTAAATAAATAGTCGTTCTAAGCATCAAATAGTTATTCCGCAAAGTAGAAGGCTTACATGAGAAAGAAAACTCCGAAATATAGGCTAAAATCACTTAATAATAATAACTTTTTTGCGCTATCAAGCTGTTTTTATGTGTTTCCCGATTTGTTATTTGCCACAGTAAGTTCATGTTACCGAATCGTTGGCGGTTGCTATGATTTCATAACGTGTCTGGTTCTGTTATGAAAATAAATGAGTATAATAGTAATTATGGTATTAAGGTACCACCAGTCTTGGCTAATCTTATAACACTATTATTAGACTCAACTGGTAAAGCGTACCTACCGTCCGTAATACTTATACTATTTTTTAACCCGATCGGATCTATTAGTTAATTTTAACCATATAGAGTAAACATTAAAAAGAATCTCACTGAAAATGTGAATTTTATCAAGTCTGTTTAACCAGGCGGTTGTTATGGAGTTGAGTAAACAAAAACAATTCTTGTTTCAATCCGGATGAATTTTAGAATGTTAGTTAGTGTCTTTTGACGTAAATGATGAGGTACTTTATTAAGTTGCATTGGGCGGTAAGTTCAACTTACCGCGCTGTAAGCAGAGCTATTCTTTTCTACTATTTTCTTCCCACACCAACTTACAAACTTTTTGTAGGTTTTATATACTTTCTTCAAGTTTTGTGGAATTAATGTGCGTAAGGCAGGTTCTGCTGCACTTTTAATGTCAGAATTTTCTAAGTTACTGATTTTCTAAAAAAAATCTTCACGCAAGAAAACGTATTTTACAAGACAGTTTAAGTACAAATAGCGTTGAATGAATTTTTAATCTGTAAACAACTCCCTGGAAACCATGGCGTTGCACGTTAGTAGCCGACTACTAAATAAAAAGCAATATTTAATTCTGCGATGCTGACAGAGGACAAATTAATGGGTTGTAACAAAAATCTTGTTCGTAGCATTAATTAATCAGTTGCAGAAAAAATCTTGTATGCAACACGTAGCAAAACTGCGTGTTTTACGCACACCACTACATGTGTAAACTCACGTCCAGTGCGTAAAACACTACCGTTTTGCTACTTGTTGCATAAATAGCTATTTTTAGTTTGAAGTGCATGTCTTCAAAACTAAACACTTTTTCCATGAAACCTAAAAACATGATTATCCATGTACTTTCTTATGTTTTAGATAAAGTGAAATTTATTAGATAGAGTATGAGATTAAAACGAAAGTTGTCATTAGTGAACTTCTTTTGACAAAACATTATCACAACCACTACATGAGAGGACAGTGTCGTCTTGTTCATCGTATACACATATAAAGACAGGTGATCGGGTGCATACCCTAATTAGACTCAGGTGTATAAGACGCGTGCCGACAGCTGCTTCATTTCACCTGCCGATGAAACAACCGCAAGAACATTAAATATTGGTGTTCTTTAAACTCTCTAGGACTGAATTATAGGGAAAAAACAAAGGTGACAGCTACATTATGCCAAATTAAGGCATAATTTTACATTGTATATGTGTGTTGGTTGTGTGTTTAATGACCTTACGAGGAATTCCGTGCTGTTATTTTTATACTTCTCAGACGACTCTATAAATGTCAAGTCGAGAAGTGAAATTGAAGAAAATTGAAGTAATTTGGTAATTAATACTCTTTATTAGCGCTGGAAATAAAAACTAAGAGTAATCATTTTCATCAATTATTATTATATAGCGAATGAGTGTGTAATTTGTAAAAAGAATGAGAAAGTATTTTAACAGCATAACAAGACTTTTAGGAATAATTAGTTTCTAACGTACTGTTCTAGTTGTAGCACAATTAAAATTGATGAAATTACATTCTATAATTATGAAGAGGAAAAAGGTACAAATCTAGAACAAAAAACTTCGCCTTGATTCTTGGCTAATACGATTACTATCCCAATTAACATTTTTAGTTATATAATAGTAACCACAAATTTAAAATCGCTAAGTTTATATAACTTCAATTTATATAATTTAGTAACGACAGTGTCGCTGTTTCTTTTATAAACACCTTAAAGTGCTTAAATGAAACAGTTTGTAAGGGTTGTGCATCATTTGTTTAGTAACGGTATATAACTTCAGAGATTACAGCCAGTAGTAACAGAGACAAAAAAATTTATTTAATAGAAATAATAGAAATTAGAAACCTTTTTAGTAATAATGTAGTTTTCCGTCTGTTTGTGTTTACTATTATATATTTTGTAAATAATGTTGATATTTCAGTTACTAAATTTTCAGAACGCCTTTCTTCTCCCAGTCATATCTTTTTCTCTCTCTAAAATTGTTACTTGACAATTTATTTTGCCTCTAAGATTAAAAATAGACGTATTGCGATGTTACTTTACCATCATGATTTTTGTTTTAATTCATTTTGCTTTGAATTGCTTGATCATTACAAAGATTGTTGAGTTTCAGAATTTTATTCATGAACATTGTTAAATGTATGCAATTAGATGAGTTCAGGGATATTTTTCACATATATCAAGTTAGTAGTGAGCAAAGGTAGAAAGAGTTAACTAGATGACCGTTGATCATTAAAATTTTATGAGAAAACTTATTGTGTAAACACATAAATTAATCTATCACGAAGCGATTCAGGATAATAAGTGGAGATTTATTGATTTTAGTATCCATACATGGTCTCATTTTAAATAAAAGAACTTTTAAGGGATAGTAAGAGTGCACTTGCAGTTTAATTCTGAAAAAGAAACTGTAATTAGTACCAATAACAAAATGACAATGGACATATGATAATTCATATAACAATATAATCTCAATATAAGACCAATACAAGACTCCAAATAATGACCCAGGTTGGTTTATATTGAGATAAGAAAATGAGAATTTAATCCTATTTGTCTCTAAGATAAATAAATTAAAATGATTATAAAATATACAATAATGAATTGAAGATGTAAAATTTATGTATACATTTAAAATTTGTTAAAAAGTTAAAATAAATGTTAAACCATCATATAAACAGTCTACGGGTTTTAATTATTATTATAATATAAGAAGCAAGTAAAATAAAAAAGAAAATTACCTTAACTTTTTAAATATACCAATAGTCCTGAGGTGTTGACGGCGAGACATCGAGGCAAGCTGAAAGTGAGTCCATCGATGAGCAGCGGTACCAGTAAACTAAAAAGAAAGAAAAGAAGTTTAAAGTCAACAATACAAGTTGACGACAAAGTTACCTAAAAGTTTCAGCAACTCCCAGACATCGAGGCCGGAAGCTGAGTTGCAATGTGTCGACAATTACACCACTCACTGCTGATAGAACCTGAAAGGAATACAAGGAAGAAAACACATCTTAAGTTCATCAGGTTTGTGTATTGAAGAAAGTGTTTTAAATAAACAAAAAAAGAAAAAGTTTTAGTGCTTTTGTTCGATATGAAAGTTTCAACAGTGTTGCTACAAAGAAGGTTTATTATAAAAATTAATAGTTATTCTGAAACTCATATTAATGTAAAAGGGCTCAGTCATAATTAGCAGTCTCAAAATAAAGTTAATAAAACAACATATCGATTATCACACTCTCAGATTATTGTAGAAAGTAACTAATATATTAAATAACACGTTCTGATTATATATTTTCAAACATCATTTCACTGTACTGCCGTGCTTAGCAAGAAAGCAGTATCTCCACAACAGCAACTTAAGAAATATACCATAGTTTTTATTAGCATTCATTACAATTCGACATAGTATATTTCTAGATAGCAGTTTGTGCAGATACTGCTTTCTTGCTAAGCACGGCAGTATATGTATAATATGTTACAGTGAGATCGAAATTAAGTGAGGACGGTTTGAATTTGGCGCCTTAGTAGTGTATTTCACGTTGTTAGTGTGGCACTGTTGAAATGCGTTGCGTGAGATTACAAGGTCAACTCGTCACTTTCTCGCTAACATAGTTGTGTTTGCCACGTTGTTCTGGGGCTTCATTGAATTTTTGCTTTATTTCGCTTGTTTTCTTATTTTACAAAACAGTTCTTTTCAGAACTATAGTTTGTTAGACGATTCTTTATTAAGTTGATTATTTAAAATTAATGAAGTTTATAAGTTATATTATCTTTGAGACGCCACTGTAAAATAAAAGCAAGATAAAAATGTCTAAAAAGTATTCATGTTGCCAACGCAACAATAATTTAACGTGGCGGTACATTCAAACTGTCTTCAGTCATTTTGGATCACCCTGTACATTAGGGTAATTCCTAGTTGGGCCATGTTGAAATGTTTAGTTTTGCAGGGCCCATTTGATTAAAAAAAACTGAAAACTTTAAGACCTTTACGAACTTCCTATCTCTATTCTAATCATCCGCTGTAACGAGGAGAAGTTTTTCATTTAAAATGCACATTTATGGCGCTTACCTCATATTTACAATTACATGCATGTTATACATATTTTTCTTGGCACTTTTTTTCTAAGATGCACAGTTTTCTTGCAATAAATTTAAAAAAATACGTGAGTTGTATGTATCGTGCTTTATTTAAAATATCTTCTTCTTAAATTAAGACTTTGTACTGTTATTGCCTAATGTCCCTCTACTGATCCTCGGTGGCGGTTAAGACTCAGCTGCCCTTGCCCCTTTTAGGTGATCTTCTTCACAGTCGTTCGGCGACTAGTTTTCCTATCATTGCTATTTTGTTGAGTCTTCCATTGTCCATGTGTTGGACGTGATCTTTCCAATGTCTTCGCCTACCTCTGACCAATTTTCTCACATGTGATATTCTACAGTCTTCCCTTATTTGTGTGGTCCTAATTCTGCCTCTAAGGCTTCTCTCAGTTATCATTTTTAAGTCTTCATCTCTGTTGCTCGCATAATTTGCTTTGTTTTATTCATTTCGCATCTTGTCTCCGCAAGTCAATATGGGTCTCATACAGGTTTTATAACTTCTAGTCTTACTGGCAATATTCATATATATGTCATACTACGCCTCGAAGCAAGGATATGTTTGTCTCACTATTATCTCCTGGTAAACGAATAGATTCTCCTTAGACCAATTCAGCTGCTGTGGTAACAAGCTTTACAAAGCGTTTTAAAGGAGCAAACGCCAAGGGAAGAGTTTCTACTCACGTCTTTTGCCGTATTTACCAACATCATCAATAACCTGCCTTTGACTTTCGTTCCATTTGACAAGGACAACCCAGAGGTACTGATGCCTAACAGCTTTCTCCTCAGAACAACCAGTACGAATTTAATGACGCAGACTTATGCCGTAGGAAACAATAGCGTCTTTTATAGCGACTCGCAGATCTCTTTTCAGAATGGTTTTTTCTAAAGAAAAAGCGAAACTAGTGGAAGAAATTCTAAGAAAAGTTGTGAAGACTGTGATCGTAGTCGACGACAATATATTACGGAACATGTGGCCAAAGGAGATTGTTACCGCCGTGTATCCGGGCAAAGATATAGTAGTCCGAGTCGTGGACGTACGGGCCAATAATGGAACATTTCGCCGAACGTTATGAAGCTCGGCATTTTATACAGAAGGAAAGGTAAACAATTGAAACTGAAGTTTAGCAACATCGTCAAAAGAAATTTTTGAAGGAATCTGAAAAGAGTTGATACGAGGACATATACCTGCAGGATATTTTCCTGTTAAATATTCTATATCAATGCTAAATTGTGAAATAAAGTCTTAAGTGTCTTAGCAGACACGGTTTGTGATCCGTGTAGATAGCGAATTCTCGACCTTCGAGGATATATCAAAAATATTTCACTGCAAGAAGTTCTCTATCAAACGTGCTGTGACATGCTTGAACAGGTATTAGTTTATTTGAAAAGGGCCCTCAAGGTTCTAATTTGTAATTCTGTTCCAACAGCAAATTCGGAAGCATCTATCAACAAGGCCAAAGTAGCATCATTAGAAAGTTGCACTAGCTAATTGTTGTTTCAATCTATTGAATACTGTTATGGCATCTTAAATCCACTGTATTTCACGTTTGCCATTCTTTCTAACATATTGAATCGTTTAATAAAATGGAATTTATATTTTGGTAGCCCAAAAGTCATAGAAGGACGAGCATATTTAGTCAGGTATATCTTATACTTCCTATTTCATTAGAGGGATGATGCCTTTTGTAGAAACATGGTATCCAAGAAAAGAAACTTCTGAAACATTGAATATACATTTAGAGAGATAAATAATAAAGCCATGCTCAGTCAAACGTTGAGAAACTTGTCTAAATGGATAAACTGTTCTTCAGTTGATAATGATGCTGTTAGGAAGTCATCTTAATAAGCATAGACCGAATCTAGTTCCCTTAAAATAGTGTAGATATAATACTGGAATAACTGTACGGCATGGCGTAGACCAAATGGTAGTTTAGTTAAGTAAGAAGGATCAAATAGCGTTGTCACGGTAGTGTTTCATACATCTTTCAGGAGCCACGGCTATGTAATGAAAGGCTGCTATTTAATCAACTTTTGAAAAAATAGCTTTTCCTTCCAATTGACTATTAAAGTCTTGTAGGTAAGGAATATACGGGTAGATACCCATGGTCTAGTGATGGCGTTCAGAGCTTCTGTAGTCTCCACCTGGACACCAAGAGCCGTCTTTATTCTAAACAAGATCTAAAGGACTTGCTCAGCAACTATTAGAGAGATTTTCAGATACCTAGCTTAATCATCTCTTGAAATTCCATTTTAGCTGCAGTTAACTTTTTTGAATAAAGTTACCGGTTGACCAGTAGTGTTTATATTGTGACAAACGTCATGACTAGGTATACGAAAATTTGGATTATTACGTAGCACATTTTGATATTAGTAGATAGGCTATGTAAGTCCGAGCTCAAGATCCCGTGTATCTTCTTATGGAGGTTTTGTATCAGCGTTCAAGGTCATCCGGTCCGGCTCGCGGCAATACCGCGAACTTTAACTCGAGTGCGCACGGTTCAGCGCTTAATTCGACAACTATGTAATTTGATCGATAAAAAATAATTAACTTATGTAACACTTAAAATTTTATATTGCATACAAAAATATGCTTATTAGATACATGTAGGTTATGTTTAAATTATTATTTAATCGGATATTAATATAAAATTTTAAATGATACATTATTAATTATTATTAATGACTATTATGTATAGGTACACGCGATGACCTTGAACGCTAATATGAACCTCTATAAGAAACTAAATGGGAATTTGAGCTTGTAGTCACATAGCGTACCTACTAATATTTTTGTTCAATATATGTATGTGCAACTTTATTATTCATTAATAGATGTCGTTAATATATCTTTTGTGGTTAAATGACTTTTAAAAGTTTTAAAAAAGATACAAAACTTATTAACAAAATTAATTGGTTGAAAGAATTTTAAAATAATTGAATTCCTAACAACCTCTAGTGCTTCTTAGTTCAAGTTCTAGTTCTCGTGCTTCTGCCTTATAACTCCAAGTCTTCGAAATGTCTCGAATCTCAAAGCTTGAAAATTACAGATCTTTGAGACACTGAAAATTTGATAATTTAGAATGCTGCATGTTTTTGCCTTTAATAAAATGCCATAATGCATAATTCGTCTGCTACTGACATAAGACGTATATAACGTGTATCAAGCAATTTTAATCATCGCTACATACCAGCAACCACCAGTGGAACTATTAAGTTTTTGCCACTAGTCAGAAGCAGGTATTTGCTTCGGTTTTATTACTTGCCTGAAACCAAAATAGGGAACAATTTTTGGGTAGCAGATACGTAGCAGTGACCTCTCTGGAACTTGTCCAGCTACGTTTCTGTTAGTTTAGGCAACGTAGCGGGAACGTGGCGGTGTAGTAATTGCTATCTTTGTGAAACTTTTTTTCTCTTTGACACATCGTGTCCGCGTGGTCGCCCTCTCTGTCTTTTGTAACTTAAAAAATATTCTACTATCATTTGTCATACTAAGGCTGAGATCGTGTCACAAAATGAATTACTTACTATTTTATTTGTAATACGTTTTTTATAATACAAAGAGGAATGAAATGTGTCATTATTTTGTCACTCCAGTATACCAAAATTATAATTTTTCTGTTGAATGTGATTATGATAGATCGAAATATAACAACTCGCCTGCTTTAAATATCTTTTTACTAAAAAATGTCTGAAATAAAATGTGACAAAATTGTGATTGTGACAACAATAGTTATAGATTGATACACATGATAGAAACCATTTTTATATTATTCCTAAGCCACCACTTGGCACCAATTTGTCTTTTTTATTGAAGGTTATAGTAAAACATCTGTTAACATAGCAAATAGCAAATTGATTAATGGTCTCCAACATTTTACAAATAAATATGGGGTAGTTTACGAAAAATTACTTTAAAGTAGTATTTACTCTAAAATGCGTATCTAAAGTTTGTGTAACTTAATTAATAGTAACGGAAACTAATTCTACTTCAAGGTTGTTGTTACCACGAAGTATAAAATAAGTTAAAACATTCTGGAACTTTCAAGTGACTCTTACTATAAAACGACGTCAACGTTTTCGTAACCACTTTCCAGTTCCTAAAATTCTAATGTCACTGCAGTTCCCATTGGAACTTTAAAAACGTTTAAGTTTAACCCCACATTTTAATACTAACTATGAATTTTAATGCTACTATATTAATAATGCTACTACATAATAATTAGATAATATGGCATATTTTAAGTTTGTGGAAACGAAAGACAGAATGGGATTATATTTCACGCTTGTTTCTTATAAATGGAAGCAAAATAAGATTTTGTATTGGCCCCAACTACTACCAGTGCAAAAACACAATTCACCTACCAATTCCAAACTAACCTTCAGCAGATATGCCTCTATTAGGCAATCTAGCTATCAATAAAATGGTGTTTTTGTGCTGCCAACGGAAATATTTGCCCATAGCGGCCATCATTATTTGGATCGATTAGGCCAATTTATTAGGTAATCCAATAGTCTGTCAAATGATGATTATATGACGCCGACGGAAATGTTTGACCACAGCAACCATATTGGTTAGTAAGTGGAACTTTGTAGTAATTCTGATGCAAAACGAGTAGTAAAAATCACTTAAAAGTGATTCTCCAAGGTAACAAAAACCGTAAGTTTTACTTTAAATACTACTGTAAGGTTCCGTTATTTTAAAGGTTAAGCAATAGAAGTTTCAGACAGGTGGCAGGAACTTTCAGTACTACTTTAAAGTTTAAAAAACTTGAGTTACTGCTATAATGATAATACCACTTTGAAGTTGCAACAACTTTAAAGTAATTATACTGGCATTATATGGTAAGTGGCAATACCGTTCCACATACTTTAAAAGTTACTCAGAAGTAATAGAACTACATAGTTCCAATAAATAGTAGAAACAACTACATAATTACTAAAATATTCCAAACTGAAGTAATTAAACCTATAAAGTCATAAATCTAGTTGTAGTTACGTAACAATTATTAAGTCAAAGTTCCGATCTCAGTTACTGCTACTTAGATGTTGCTTGGAGTACGTCTCAGTAACAGACGTAAAATTATGATGTTTTATTGTCTCTCATACTGGTATTTTGTGCACAGCTATGTCCAGTTAGTCCTATAAAAAATAATATCTTTGTTTAATTCGTCTATTGTTTTTTTTACATCTAAAAAATACCTCAAATAGTTACCATATACTCCATCCAGTGTTCTTTAATTTTATGATATTTAGATCTAGATTTTTTACCTATAGCACATTACTTGTTTTAACAAATACTGTTTCCTTTTATTATAATGTACTAAAACACCACAATTAATAATCTTCCTACTTTATGATAATTATACATCAGGCTCATTTAAAAGACAGTAGTGTATAATTGTTATTTAACCTCCGCTTGATAAATTTAAAAATTTAACCAGGAAGACAGAAAAGCATAAGTTTAGCTCCCAGTTAAATACTAATAAATAGGACGAAGATTGAAAAATTATGCTTTTAGTTTTATTATTATGGTGTTAAATGTATGTATAGCGCAACAGTAATTTTCCCTGCAATGAGATCGGTGTCAGCATTCTAACGGTAAAATGAACAGTTTCGTAAACTTAAGACAATTGCGAATTTCCCATCATTTGATTTTAATTTTTATGTCAAAGAAAACAGCGAATAGAGAGAAATATTGTTTTTATACTTTTATTATAAAAATATGATAATTTAATGCGTGGAGCACGTACGTTCCTTTTTGTTTAAAATGTGATTATAATTCTTTTAATTCTAATTTATGCGTGGTTGAGAGGTGTTGGGCTAACTTAAGAAGTTAGACGATAATAATCAGTTTTTAATTTTAATAAGTAATTAAGGGTGACCTAATATGAAAAGTAAATTCTGAAAATGTGTATAGTTATTGGGTGTAGAGTATGTATATTAGTTTGAAATTATTTGGGAAAATTCATAATAAATGATGTAAAGTTTTAAAGTTGAAGCTTAATGAAAACAAGTACATATTATGAAAAGTGATATATGAACTAATTTAATTCAAATAACAAATAATTAGCTGTTGTAATTAATTAGTTACACTAACACTAAACTATATTTACTGTTTTTATTACTAATTAAATTTAATATTTATGTCAATATTTGACGTTTATGGGATAAGCACTTGTACTAAAAATCCTGAAGAGCTATATTTATTTTCGAAACATTTTCCTGAAAAATCCTCTTTCTCGAATATCATAGAGTAAGGGGATACTTTCTAATCGAAGAAAAACTAACGGTAATTAAAGTAGGCTTCAAACGTACTGAATTATTGTAGAATATTTTTATTTATCGCCACTTTCATTATAATAGTGAATGAGAGCGTTGTTAATTACCGCGAGTACTCTAAGGCTACTTGACAGTGCTTCAAACCTATTTGTTGGAAAATCATCGCAAAGTTCACCCAGTACAAACAAAACGCTATTTACAATGAAGAGATACTTTGTGAAAATTTAAATTAAGAGTCTGGATATTTATCTTGATCAGAAGCATTTTAGTTTTGCAGCCTGCAGGCTCAATTTCTGTAGCATTTATGGTTTGTCACTAAAAGCGTAGTAACGCAGTAACTTTAGAATATCAGAAGTATCTACCTATGACAATCTAGATAGGTAGATTATGGAGTAGTAACAATATACAACTAATAATAGTCTGTTATAATTTTTGTTTAAAGGCTTTTCCCCAGTTCAATTTTACTTAATGTTTAAACTAAAATTTTTCTTTCTTAAAAGGCTTTTCTCCAGTGTGTTTATCATATTTTTGTCATTCAAAATATGGTAGTGTCTATGGGCATACCCTTTTATTGGCTTTTCCTTATTTGGTAATATTTCTGTTCAGGATACCTCATTGGTGAATTCAGCTTTATCTTGGTTTTCTTGAACTTTTGATAAGATAATCACTTTTATCCTTTTAAAAGGTGAGTTGTAATTTGACTTGCAAATAGAGTGTTTGCTTCATTCCAGTTTTAGGAAATTTTTGATAATTTCTCTCTTTATGAGTTTAATGTGGAATTTAGTGCAATTAAATTCCTGGTGATCAGTTTTCACAGTGGTGATTGTTTATATCACAGGAATCCAACTTATTGGTCTTTTATGCTCTACTGCAAGGTACTTCTTTTCACTACTCTATCTTTATGGTTATCTCTAACAGTTCCTCGTTTTGTAGGAATACCTTTCAATACATATATAACAAGATGTGATAATCCACCCGTGTCTATCGTTTAAAGCCGATGAAAACATCTTTTCCAGTAGGCCTGTGGTTATGTTGATACACAGTTAATTTATACAGAATTCCTTTCTAGGCTTTTATTTTTCGGCTGCTTTTCTCCTCCTGCCTCTACCTTTACCTCCTTCTTCACGATCTCCCTGGTTATAGCAGAGTTCTACCTATAATCAAAGTATTTTTACCAGCAACCTACAAGGGTAAAAACAAGACAAACCAACACCAACACAGAACTTAACACCTAACAAGATAAACAGCTTCTTCCTTCTTAACATTTAGGTTATGTAACAACTTCCTAAATTCATTTTAACAAATTATATTAAAGGCGCAGTTGCCACTTGTACCGTATTACTTTTCTGCAGAAAGTGTAAGTCTGATTCAGATATCCAATCTAGTTAAGATGTGTAATTAAATTATTGTTATTTTGATTATGTAAATTCATTGAATGTAGAATTGTTTAAGATTTCTGATTTTATAATATAATATTATTTCTTTTATTATTATTAGGGGTTTATTTACAAATAATTCTGTGTTCTGTATAATTATTGCATTTGGTGTGTGGTGTGAACCACACAATTTATTTTTTATGTTTTAAAATAAATAACCTTCTGTTTCTTTTGTATCTGTGTTTTCCATTTCTACAAACGCTTGTGCCGAGTTCAAACGGTGGCTGCTATCCTAGAGCGGACGTTTGCCGGACCCAAAGATTCAGCCAGATTAAGGTTACTGTTTTGAGTAATAAATTTTAATATAGCTGGGACTTCTTTTAACATCGTGGGCTAGCCGGTCAGGAAGTTCCCGTTATAAGTCTACCCGTGCATTAACAATGCAATAAAGTGCAATTTTAAACTGAATAACCTAATATAACCTAACATGACCTATCTTAACCTGACCTAACCTAACCTGGCCTAGCCTAGCCTCTAGCCTAGCCTAGCCTAGCCTAACCTAACCTAACCTAACCTAACCTAGCCTAACCTAACCTAACCTAACCTAACCTGACCTAACCTAACCTAACCTAATCTAACCTGACCTAACCTAACCCAACCCAACCTAACCTAACCCAACCTAACCTAAGGTTTCTTTACTTAAACTTAGCATGGATCCGTCGTGGATGGTCCGTCGACAAATATAGGGATCGTACAGAACCCATACCGTAAGATGGGTACATATTGTGCGGGGAAAATAGTTATGACTCGTATAACGCGTACCAATGATATATTGTGCGTCACGATTCGCCGCCGCCGACGGAAGTCTATCTGACGCCTTCTCGTTTTGTGCGGAATAAATATGATGGCGTTTATAACTTCTGACAACGCATAAAATACGTTGTTTATCTGCTCATATCTGAATATCAACAATTCAATGGTTCTTTAGATTATTTTGATTAAATCGCACTTTAAGTATGAGATTCGAATATTTTTCTAAACACACCAAAAGTTATTTAAGGTGATTTTGGACTTAGGTTAGGTTAGGTTAGACCAAGAAGTCAAATTGGTTTAAAAAAAATCATACGATTACTTAAAGAATTATTTGAAAAACTAGCTGGTCTAAACTAATACTTTAGATTTTTTGTATTTGACGTGAAAAATACTTAAAATACTGAGAAAGAAATCAACAATTTTTATGTACAAATCTTATTTTAAAAAGTGTCCGAGTCAGTAGGTAAATTCTATATAAACGCACAAAATGAGGAGTCGTTAGTACCAAATTTTATTGTTCATCGAGTTTATGAAAGAAACGAGAAGGTTATTCAGCTTAGCACGAAACGCTCATATATCCAAATTCGGGTGCTCGTAACAAACGCGTTAAGGCCATATTAACTACCCTACCAAACGAAAGCAATGTCACAGGGTGGAAAGACTATAGAACTATTAGCTTCATATATTTTCACGTAGTATGGGTACAAAGCTGACATTAATTCAAAAATTTGATTTTTTTCTATAAAATAATCAGAGTACAGCTCAGTTGAAAACATTCCATTATTATTAATACAAAAAGATTTTTGTTTATATATGCGCATGCACATGCACATCCTTAAAGGTACAAATGCCCAAAAATGGATTAACATAAGAGGCCTTATTAATCAACTTTATTTGTTTTTTCCCTAGAAAATAATTTCATGCTTTTTAGATTTTCTTCTTTATTATAAGGAATAGGTATTTAGTTTCTCTTATGCTTTTTAATGATGTCAAAACCACCACCACAACATTGTTCTAAAGAACGACTCTGTCAGAAAATCAGTAATAACACAGTTTTGCTTTTTGTGAACCGGTGTCTGGGGACATACTGTATATGGCGCAGCAAACAAGTTCCAAAATTTGTTTGAAATTATTTTCTTTTGCCTCTCATCAGTGAATAACATGATTTTAGATTGAAATTGACATTCTAAATAATTTATACCAGCTTTTGACTATTCTGAACCATAGTGCCATGGCGAACAAGTTAGTGTTGAAGAACATAAAGGGATAGGGCAAGGAGGGGAGTATGTGGATAAAGATATATCGATAAAAGTAAAATATTGATAAAAAGAATGTTGGAAGTATACAGAGTAAAGTGCATTTATTTTTCAGGCTGTGAAAGAGATTTTAATATGACGACAATGGGGAGGCAGAAATCTTATCAGATAATTACACAAAGAAGCCAAGTTTAACGTTGCGAGGGGAGTAAGGCAAGGATGCTCGATGTATCTTGGAATCTTCAATATATTTGATTAAAAGTTAATAAATAAAGCTCTGAGGAAAGATAATGAGCGTAAGAATGGTAGGTGATTGAGATTGAGATCTAAGTCCGGAGAGTGTAAGGCAAAAGTTGGATATGAAAGTTACAATCAGTGATAAGAATTGAAAAGAAGAAGCAACAGTGATGCAGTATTAGAAAGAAGAAAGCTATAACATTGTTTAAGTGCTTGCATACTCTGTTCGGCTTGTGCTGAAGAATTAAAAGAAGGATAATTCTAAGCGAGAATGTAGATAGCATACTGTAAGGTGAAAGAACTTACAATAAGGAAAATCCTAATAGATTTGAGATGAAGATTTCAAAGTGGATTGAGTGAAATCTAATCCCGTGAAGCTAGAAAACCACGGGGAAATCTCTACAAAGCACAGAAGTGTGGTTTTGGGAAAGAATGAAAAAATAAGTGGACGGACAGGTACTTAATTACGGTGCAATATTCAATTCGACATCGCATGGACTTTTTAAGTTTTCTAAAGCAAATATGAACACATGACTGTGCCGTTCAAAATTTGCATTATGCTGCTGCTATAGTACATAAGTGTCGATACTCCCTTGGTTTGGTGATGGACCCACAACAAGGCTAGATTTCAGTACGGGAGACTAGTAAAGTTTATTTTGACAGTGATCCCCTAATCACAATCTTTGAATAAAATCGATTCGCCAGGTGTTTTTACTGTTGTAGTAACGATAGTTGTGGATTGGATTGACAAATCTGCAAAGTTGCTTTGCATTTAGTGAATGAGATCCATCCAGCTAGCTGTTTCCAGAATCTATTCCGGAGAATTATCTTTAAAGATGTTGATGCGAATGTATGTTACAGAATACTTAGCTACTCACATCAAAGATAACCCTACTTCCACGTGTATATGTCGGGTTTCTACCTTTAGCTAGAGTCGGCGGGATCCTATCGAAGGCTCACTAAGTCTTTGAAATGGTAGGGCGGGTGGAAAAATCCTAACTAATACTAGACGGATTTAAAATCAAGCTCAGCCACACTTGAGGTTGAACTCGGCGGGTCAATGGAGAAGAGATTTTTCGGGAGACGGACTCCGACGGGTGAACACGTTAATAGCTCCGGCACTAGTCGGAAGAGCTAATAGATGGCGGATAACAACAAACTGCTAGCATTCACAAAGAATAGGGACGCACTAATTGAGTGTATTTCAATTTATTGCCAAGGGGATTGTGACAGTAAGCCTTCGCGGCAGATATGCCACGTTAATCCGCAACCTGATACATATTCCCTTGTATTTTAAACAATCTAACAAAAATTGATTCTCCAGAAAGTAATGAAAGATTCGTGACCTGATATACTGTTTTTCAAAATAAATTCTCGAACAATCTCTTCGTGAAAGTAAAATTAAAGTGTTCATATTAAAGTGTGATTGTAATTCTTTAAATTCTAATTTATGCGTGGTTGATAGGTTGATAGGTGGACGATAATAATCTGTTTTTAATTTTAATAACTAATTAAGGGCGACCTAATAGAGTAAAATTCGGTTAAAAATTTCTATTTATTGTGTGTATATGTATAGTATCTAAACCGATTCGAATGCAATTTACAGCTTAAATGCTTTATCACTGTATTAATTTATTTATGTTGTATATATGTTGTTGGGTTTGGGTCACCCGTGGAGCGTCTGATGGTTTGATTAGCGTTATAATACACCATGTAACGCTGTTCAATCGATTCCGAAGTGAACATTGTAATTTCACGGCTGTCACGTAAGGCGACCCGCCTGATGGCTTCACACAATACCCGTCCGTCACTCCATATTGTTATAAACTTATTAGCTATTCTATTAAATACTTTTACATAAGCCTTTTATAGTGGCAACTTTTTTTAACCCCGAAATGGTAACTTTGTGTTTGTACCATTGCCGAAAAATGCCGAACACTTTAATTGTATTGTTGAATAGACCATAGTAAAAGTTAGATTTTAGAATTTCATAACCTATCAATTAATGATTTTGTAATCGTAGTAATGAGTTGAGCCACTAATCATTCATATTGTTGCACACACAAAGTGATTTACCAAAGAGTAACAAAGATTGTGACAAAAGAATTTTATGGTTAGATTTAATTGAAATGATCTAGAAGTAAAAGGCAACTTCACACCGGACATTAGCATTGTTTGTAAATGTAGACAAGTATTTAAAAAGTAATTTAAATTCCGGTTTTTAAATTTACAAGTGTGCTTCTTATTGTTATATAATTGCTTATTTTATGTAGACAATTTGTCTGTTGTTGTAATTAAAACTAATGTAATGTAATCGCCATTCGATAAACCGGAAAAAAATCATATCGTGCGTACGATAGCTCACGGTACCATATGTATGAGATAAATCGAATCTCAATTCTGTTGGTTGCAATTCAGTTATAACAAACACAATTAAAGCTAATACTTTACATACTTTCAGTCGCCAAAGTATTATTAAACGCATCAATTTGATTAAACTAGCCTTTGACGAGATTACTTTAAAACATAGAACAATAAAAGTGCATGAGTGAGTTTAATCAAACTACCCAAGCAGCATTTAAGTAGCAGTAACTGAGATCGGAACTTTGATTGAGTAGTTGTTACGTAACTGCAACTAAATTTATGACTTTATAGGTTTAATTTCTTCAATTCGGAATATTTTAGTAATTGTGTAGTTGTTTCTACTATTTATTGGAACTATGTAGTTTCATTACTTCTGAGTAACTATTAAAGTATGTGGAACGGTATTGCCACTTAGTATACTTACTTTAAAGTCGTTGCAACTTCAAAGTGGTATTATGATTGTAGCAGTAACTTGCCCGAAGCTACTTTAAAGTTTTTAAAACCTTACAGTAGTATTGAATGTAACATTTACGTTTTTGCTACCCAGGAGAATCACATTAAAGTAATTTTTCGTAAACTACTCCATCTCCATATTTACTTGTAAAATGTTGGATTAATCAATAATCATTAATCAATTCGCAAATTGTTATGATTGTTAATAGATGTTTTACTATATAACCTTCAATAAAAATAACAATTGGTGCGAAATTGTGCCTTAGGGATTGTTATGTATGTAGCTTGAAGTTAGCAACATTTATTTGTAGTGATGTAACTAACCAATCCTGGCCCGTCCCCTGGGCGAGCGTCAGTAACACTTGAGCCGGCTTGGAGGATACGCGTCTTCTACAGTCTATGCATTGTGTATGTAATTCGCCCTGCTCACTCAATATTAATAAAGTTAATTAATGACAATAATTGAGTATCTTTTATTTAAACACATAAAAGAACATAACAAGAATAATATAAAAACGGTTTCTATCATGTGTATCAACTTATAAGTATTTCGTGTATATTTATCATATTTTATTAAAGACATTTTTTTACTAAAAAATATATTTAAAGAAATTTTCGATCTATCATCATCATATTTAACAGAAAAGTTGCAATGGTTTATAATTTTGGTGTACTGGAATGACAAAATAATCAAACATTTCATCGTTCTTTGTATTAAGTACGTATTACAAATAAACTGGTAATTCATTTTGTGACACGATCCAGCATTATATAGTATAGAAAATGATAGAATATTTGTTAAGTTGCAAGAGCAAGAGAGAGCAACTACGCGACACGATGTGTCAAAGAGAAAAGAAGTTCCACGAAAGTAGCAATTACTACGCCGCCATGTACCTGCTACCCAAAAATTGTTCACCATTTTGGTTCCAGACACGTAACAAAACCGTAGCAATTACGTGCTTGTGACTAGTGGCTAAATCTTAATAGTTCCACCGGTAGTTGCTGGTACGTAGCGATCCCAAGCAGCATTTTTAGTCACCGCTACGTACCAGCAACCACCGGTGGAACTATAAAGTTTTTGCCGTTAGTCACAAGAACGTAATTGCTACGGTATTGTTACGTGCCTGGAACCAAAATGGGGAACAATTCTCGGGTAGCAGATACGTTGCTGTAACCTTTCCGGAACTTGTCCAGCTACCTTTAGGCTACGTAGCGGGAACGTGGCGGCGTAGTAATTGCTACTTTCGTGGAACTTTTTTCTCTTTGACACATCGTGTCGCGTCGTTGTTCTCTCTTACTCTTGCAACTTAACAAATATTCTTTCACTTTCTCTACTAATGCCGCGGTCGTGTCACAAAATGGATTACTATTTTATTTGTAATACGTACCTAATACATAAAGAGATGAAATGTTTCGTTATTTTGTCAATCTAGCATACCAAAATTATAAACCATTGCAACTTTTCTGTTAAATATGATGATGATAGATCGAAAAATAACAACGCGCCTTTAAATATATTTTTTAGTATAAAAATGTCTTTAATAAAATATGATAAATATACACGAAATACTTATAAGTTGATACACATGATAGAAACCATTTTTATATTATTCCTGTTATGTTCTTTTATGTGTTTAAATAAAATATACTCAATTATTGTCCTTAATTAACTTTATTAATATTGAGTGAGCAGGGCGAATTACATACACAATGCATAGACTGTAAAAGACGTGCATCCTCCAAGCCGGCTCAAGTGTTACTGACGCTCGCCCAGGGGACGGGCCAGGATTGGTTAGTTACATCACTACAAATAAATGTTGCCAACTTCAAGCTACATACATAACAATCCCTAAGGCACAATTTCGCACCAATTGTTATTTTTATTGAAGGTTATATAGTAAAACATCTATTAACAACCATAACAAATTGCAAATTGATTAATGATTATTGATTAATCCAACATTTTACAAGTAAATATGGAGATTACTTTACGGAGAAAAATTACTTTAATGTGATTCTCCTGGGTAGCAAAAACGTAAGTTTTACATTCAATACTACTGTAAGGTTTTAAAAACTTTAAAGTAGCTTCGGGCAAGTTACTGCTACAATCATAATACCACTTTGAAGTTGCAACGACTTTAAAGTAAGTATACTAAGTGGCAATACCGTTCCACATACTTTAATAGTTACTCAGAAGTAATAAAACTACATAGTTCCAATAAATAGTAGAAACAACTACACAATTACTAAAATATTCCCAATTGAAGAAATTAAACCTATAAAGTCATAAATTTAGTTGCAGTTACGTAACAACTACTCAATCAAAGTTCCGATCTCAGTTACTGCTACTTAAATGCTGCTTGGGAAGCTATCATACTATGTGTATTCGATATACTTTGATTCAGACTCAATGATCAGTATATCTTCTAAATATGAGATATACATATTAACAAAACTATATCCATCCTTTTCTCAATTAATTTCAAATAATCAACAAAAGAGACTAAAGTATGGTGCTGTAACGATCTTGCCATATAAATGATCACCACGGAATCAGTACATTCATAAACTCATTCAAATTTTGAACTGAATTTAGCCCCCCACCAACATTTTCGACGACAGATAATTATGCTGATAATAGTGAGAATGCAAAAGCAGCTGTACGATGTTGGTAGCGGTTGATCCACTTGTTGTTATGTGTTGTCGGCGGTGTGCGCTTGTAAGTTTTTGGTATAACTCTCTTCCTTACTTTAAATAATTTATTTAGTTCTCAGTTTCGAATTTTGAGTAACGCTGTGCAGTTTGTGCTCTGTGCCTCCGTAATAGCGAGTGTAAATTGGTAAGCGCGACCGTAAGATCAGAGTTCAGATAAACAGTAATAAAAAGATGTCCTAAGTTAAGTATGTAATGTCAAATCTACCAAATTCTCCCGATAGCCCAGGAGGTGCCATAAGAATAATTAAACAATCGGATTTTAAAGATTATTGGCTAACCCCCCCCCTAGAAACCCCAAATAGATACAAACAAGTGGAGCACAAAGAAAATCAAGATACAGAATATAAATCCACTAGTAGTAGTATCAAGCCACCACCTACATTTGTAGCAGATGTTAAGTAAATATAGGTATTAAACCCTTGACTGAACTGCTGAGTAAAATTGGTCCAAATCAACATATACAAAAATGTTTAAATAACAATTAAGTGAAAATCCAAGCAAAATATGCACCCATCTGTAGACATAAAACTGTTAAAGACTAACATTAAGTCCTTGACCACGAAGTTAAAAATATATCCAATATATGCAACGACCCACAAAAATGTCTCTGCCACTCTTTAACATCGAACAGCGAAATAACGGATGTGTACAATGTTAATACCCTGTTACATTCTATCGTGAAATTCGAACCACCCCATCGTAAGCGGGAAGTCCGCAGTACATAAAATGTAAACGCTATGGGCATACAAAATGGTTTTGCAACAGAAATCCACGATGCGTCAAAAGCACTGGCGACCATGAAACATTTCAATGTCCTAGAAAAGTTCGCAACAATGATGTAAACTGCATAAACTGCTGATACAACTATCCCGCTAAATATAAAGAGTGTAGAGTTTATAAGGAATTACAAAACCAAAGTTTCCAGCTTTAAGATAAAATAAGCTTCCTACAACAACACAATTAACCTACAACTTGAATACAGCCCTACGATAACCTGGCCATAGTTACCCAGAAATAGCAAGAATAACAGATAAGTTAACCAAGTCAAAAATCAATTAAGTCAAGTTTTAACTGTACCTCAGTCATCGTCAGATAATAAGCTTGAAGTAATGCTAACAAGAATGATCAAGAAAATGGACATATACTTCTATTCTTCACTAATCACAAGTATTCATTCATAATAGCCACATAATGTTAATGTCTAAAGCATTCCTTACATATAGAAGCTACATAAAAATACCCAAATACACAACACCCAGATGGAACAGGCCATGGTGGTACGGCAATAATAATTAAACCACTGTCAAAACAAAGCTATAATCAAAGAACATTTTGCACATTTCTTTAACACCATTAGTCACCGCTTTGTTGCGGGCGGTGACTACAATCACAATAAATCTTACCAAGAGGACAACTTTATAAAGCAATTCAAAACAACTACCTACAACATCTAGTCACAGGCGAACCTACCTACTGGCCCACAGATGGAAACAAGTTTCCAGACGCCATAGATTTTTGTGTAAACTAGGGAATATCGCACAATTATCTTGAAATAAGGTCTTGCTTCGACATGTCCTCCGACTATTCGCTGCTACTAGGAAATATTCATACGCAGACCATTAACAAAAGCACTCACATACTACTCTGTAATAAAACAACAAACTAGGAAAGAAGTTTTCAAAAACAAAGCATATCACTAAAGACAAGACACGAAAAGGACCAGGCAACTGAGCATTTTAACCTTTGTATCCAACAGGTATTATGGAGCGCAACTTCAGATATTAAACCAAAAAACTACATTAAGGATAAGATCTTAGATAGACGCAGACTAAGAAAACGATGGAAAATCTCTAGAGCACCAGAGGACAAACTTAGACTAAATGAAGTAATCAAACAGATGAAAACCTTACTAGGCAATAGCAGAAATCAAGATTACTTTTCAGGACTCTCGAGAACTGAAACTAGCAACTACTCAGTGTGGAAAGCGATCAAGAAAATAAAACAACCACAACAACCTCTACATCCCACTAAAAAAATTGATAGTGACTGGGCTTTTCATGTGTATCCTAAAAAAGGTATAAACATGAAGATCATGAACTCATCAAATCAATCGAGACATATTTGGGCAGATGACTCAAAACACATTTACTTTTAAATTGTATAGAGTTATTACAGTTATGGACGAGTACTTGTGTAAATGCGTCATAATTTTTACTTCATTTTACTTCATTTCTTTTCATTTCACTCTTAATTGTAATTAATAGTGCGTAAAAACAAAAACTGATAATCTCTAGTTTTCAATTGATGAGGTAATGGCAACACTCTTTGGGATTCCCGGAAAGTGTTACCAGTTGATTTCGTAATCTACTATTGCTCAACAGTTTTGAAAGACTTTGATTAAGAAAAGTCAAAGTTCTATTATCTCTTCCACGATAACGTTGTCTCATACAGCTGAAAAATCGTTGATGAAATGATATAGATATCATACCTACTTATCATACATACATACATACATCATATCTATATGATACATACTTATCCCTATTCAGAATATAATCCAAATCCTGCTCCCTCCGATTTCCATTTGATGAAAAAAAAATGTAATCAACTGATTATAGGCCAGTCAATGAGAGGGCTATAGACCGAAATGTCGGGACGGCAAGAAGATTTCAGGGCTTTGTTTGGACTAGTTAAGAGATAAACATTAGGGTGGTCCACAAAAATAAAGTTTGAGAAAACTTTGCTCTCAGGGTCTCATTTGAATCTCCATATGAAAAAACTTATATTTTCCAAATATTAGCTGGATTAATAAATATTTAGGGGTGGCTCAAGGTCAATATTTCTGGGCACATAGTATCACGTTAAATATTGCATATAAATACCTTATAATATAATGTATCATGTGTGATGCTTGATATAACAGTGTGTAAATAAAGTAAGGAATAAAATTCATATTTTTTGTATTATCACTGTTTGGAAGAAAAGCTCGGACACGTCAATTTTATTTTTTTCCTGTGGATTTTATGGTCGTCAATTTTAATTTTTTAGTTTACTACTATAGGGTCTATGACGTCATCGACTTTTTTTTAAATGGAACCCCTTTATTTCTTTGCTAGAAATGAAAAGTATATTTTTTCTGAGTTCAGCAATACCCCATATGTGGTATTTAAAATTAGTATTTCCTGAAATATGGAGAACCAAATGTGATAACTTTTCACGAAAATAATACTTAATCTTTCAAGTCTAATGTTTATTTTCGTGAAAGTTATCACATTTGGTCCTCGATGTCCGTGTCCGAGCTTTTCTTCCAAACAGTGATAATACAAAAAATATGAATTTTATTCTTTACTTTATTTACACATTTTATAATGCAATTAATATTATTTTAAAAATTCAAAGATGCGTCCTTCCAACATTGTGATTCCAGGTCTTGCTGTTGCACTGGACAGAAATGGTGTAAGTGACACGAAGGCAACATACATCATTGCAGAAACAGCAGCCAGTCTTGGCCATGACACTAATGTGCTCAACATCAGCCGTTCCTCTATCAAGAGACACAGAGAGAAGAACCGGAATAGAACTTCTCAGCTGCTGAAAGATAGTTTCAAGACTACTCCACCAATTGTTCACGGGGATGAAAAACTCCTTCCTGATCTCCTAAACTCTGAGAACATTGATCGTCTGTGTATTATCATTTCATCTGCCATCAGTGGAAAACCCCAGTTGCTTGAAGTTCCAGATCTGTCAACTGGGAAAGAACAAGCAGCTGTGGTCTTCAAACTTCTCAATGAGTGGAGTCTTACCAACGATGTCTTTGGAATGTGTTTTGACACAACAGCTTTCAATACTGGTCACCTCATGGGAGCTTGCGTCTTTCTTGAGCAGAAGATTGGAAGATCACTCATCCACTTTGCTTGTCGCCACCACATTATGGAAGTTGTCCTTACAGGTGTCTTCAACACACTCTATGGGCCTTTTTCTGGACCAGACAATCTCCTTTTCAAGCGCTTTCAGACAAGGTGAGAGTACATTGACCACAGCAAGTTTGCTACAGCTGAGGATGAAGGCATAGTTAACCACTTGATCCAGGATGTAAAGGAAGATGTGCTTGCTTTTGCAAAGGACCAGCTCCAGTCTACAGTCTACCTATAGAGATGACTACAAGGAGTTCCTAGAACTTTCTATCCTCTTCCTTGGAGGATCCCTGCCTGGCTACCACTTCAAACGTCCAGGAGCCATGCATCACACCCGCTGGATGTCCAAAGTCTACTCCCTTAAGATGTGGATGTTTCGGCAGCAGGTTGAACATCTGACAGGGCAAGAGAAGGATTGCCTGCAAGAAGTAGCAATCTTTGCAGTCAGGATATACCTAAAGGCTTGGATTACTGCACCAGTTGCTGTATCCTTCTCCAGCAGCTCCATGATTACAATTGCCAAGTTCCAGGCACATCTTTGGTACCTCTCTGAAGAGTTGGTGATCCTGAGTCTCTTTGACCCAAATTTTTCCCATGGCACCAAGAGAGCCATTGTGTAAGCAATATTACAGCAGCAAGGCAGTGAGAAGTGCGAGAAACAACGAAAGCTTGAAGCAGGCCAGCATTTATCACTGGAATCCCTGGTGACCACAAATTCCCAAAAGCTCTTGAATGCTCTGCAGTTGGATCTAAGCTTCCTCAAGGATGATCCTCAGGTTTGTGGGCAGAATCTTAAGCTCTTGGAGGCTAAAAACATCATTGGCAACCTCACAGTAGTCAATGACAATGCAGAGAGGGGTGTGGCACTTATTCAGGAATTCAATGGTCATCATACCAAGGATGAGGACCAACTCCTGTTTCTTCTACAGGTGGTTGCCATACACAGAGGCAGCAAGTCCACCCTCACAACTGGGCAACAATGAGTGGTGATACCCCCGCCTTGAGCGGCTAATACCGATATATTAGATGGGGGAACTCAAAGCCGTCAGGATAGAAACTTTAAGATGCTTGAGTTACCCCTAAATAGTGACCAAACTAAAATTTTGTCTCTGACATTTTTTAATAGGGTAAAATAATATGAGTCCCTGAAAGAATAAAATTTAATTACTCGAATTTTATTTTTAACCATTACTTTGCGGACCACCCTAAAAACATACTAAAAGTCTGTTTTGAATTCGGCTAATAGTTGCCATAAATGCACGTTGTTGCCTTCTTTTCGGATAGGAAGTAAAACTGTAGGTCCCGTGTCAATGCGATGTTTGGCACGATAAAGATCCCTACTGGGAGTGGAATTCCCCCAGATTCGGCTAAATTCTAGTAGGGTCGGCCAAATGATCATAGCAATCGGTGCTATGAGGTACGACGGATGCTCCGCCATCCTGATTCCTCGCCCAGACACAAACAAACAAACAAATGCAAGTTGTTCATAGATGTCCATATTTTAAATTCGGAAATTTATTTTATATAATTTTTTTTTAATTAAACCAATAATTCAATAATTGCATCATGAAATAAAACGCATTACGTCATACGTCATAATTTATTGCTTAACCACAACACCATGACCACGTCTAGCTATAAATTATCCTACCACCTTTAATTATAAAATGTCTTTTTATACAAAATATACAATAAATTAATAAACGCTGGTGAAAATGGAAATAAAACTGTGTACGCTGCACGCTTTGCGATGAATCTTTACTGGGCTCACTGGATGATGGAACTGGGTGATGAAACTTTCCAGCTCGCCAGTAAATATTAATACACAAAGCTTGCCACGTAAACAACTATTCACTAAAACTTCTTCTTTGAAACCTTTTGTCTCAAGTGAACGACAAAGAACATAAAAGGAAAAGTAACGAAAAGACGCGAGGCAATTTTTTTTAATTAGCGACTTTGAGGAGCGTATATCTCTTAAACTATAACAGATACAAACAATGAATAGGGACAATCTTTTAGGAAGTCTAATTCCTACAAATTTTATACTTACTGCTTTTGAAGCTACGGCTAACCCTTTTCGAGATATAAGCGCAAAGCCGAAAACAGGGCCTTCCCCCCACCTCTCCCTTTGCCGCTCCTAGATCCCAGAACTATTAGCATGTTAAAACTAACTAGTCCAAACTATCATATTATGTATCTGCTCTTAAAAAAAATCTTCTTTCACGGGACATAAACTTTCAGAGTACAGTAGGAACTCCATAATCCGAACACACTGTATTCCGAACATCCAGTAATCCGAACAGCAACATTTACATGCTATAATCCGAACAAACCTCTTTAATCCGAAATCCTCTTTATTTCGAACAAATCTCTTTAATCCGAACAGGAAAGTTCTTTGTACAAACTAAAATTGAATATGTAGCGTTCTTGGAAGGTGAGTATTAATTATAAATGAGATTTAACAGATTGCTGAAGCAGTTTTTGGCTGATACTGTTACGACCCGACGGGTGTAAACAAATTCTACGAAGATTAACAAACGCTTTTCTTATTAATATAAAGAGTAATAAAACTCCTGAAGGCTACAGATGTAAAAAATAAGCTCTAAATATAGTAATGATACCATCACAAAGACGCCCTAAATGTTTTGATGTTGCAGTTTTACCACAGTTGTTTGTATAATGACTTCATCTACCTTAAAACCTTTTTCTTTTAATTTTGTTAATACACAATTTGTATTCGTGACTTTCAAAATTCAATTAAAAAATGTCAAAACAAAAACACCATTATTAAAACTATCAGAGAAATTATTCAACAATTAAATGTTGGGTTAGTGTTTAGCGATTGCTTTAAAATATGGTGTTGGTAAATCGACAGTTAGCGATATAAAGAAAAACAAAACTAAAATTCTCTAGAATATATCTCGTCTGGTGACAAAGGTACAGAAAATAGAAAAACATGAAACTAAGACCATCAAATGAGGGCACATCGCTATAAAAGGAGAAAGAGAAAACTTGAAGCAAAAACAAATTACTGATTTTCTTAATTAAAAATAAAATGTTTGTTATAAAAATTAAATTAGTAAATTACATAAGCTAAGTTCTTTATAATACAGTACCCTGGCATAAAGCAATGTTTATATTCGTATATCCAGTAATCCGAATTGTTCGTTAATACGAATTAGCCTTGCATTTATAGGTTCGGATTAAAGCGTTTCTACTGTATTCAAATACAAGGGTACTCTATTGAAAACTAATATGAATTTTATTCGTTTGGGATTACTCTATCACTTTTTTATAAACAAATTCTCCATTTTTAAATGCTCCTCGTAATATACATACTGATTATATTACTGACAAGGTTTCCTTACATTAATAACATTAAACAAAGGAAATTCCGGTGACTATATCACCACCGCCGCACAATTCGAAAAATGAAAAAATGCTAAATTAAAGGCAAAAACATTCAAATATTTTGCAGAAAAAATAGCTATTAGTAAAAGAAATTTTTGTGCCACATAAATTTTCTAAAACATAATCTAAAGATATGTAAAAATATATCAACAGGAAGAGTGCATTAATTTTTGTC
This sequence comes from Agrypnus murinus, assembly GCA_929113105.1. Lineage (NCBI taxonomy): Eukaryota > Metazoa > Arthropoda > Insecta > Coleoptera > Elateridae > Agrypnus > Agrypnus murinus. Next base: position 83,711,495 of record OV816030.1, read on the forward strand.
GTAAAAAGAAATATACACCGGAGCAATTTGTGATTCAAAAAATTAAACGGAATTTAAAAACGCATTAGTTAGAAGACCGACTTAACAAATGTTTTATAATTACTCGAAGTCATGAATAAGATAACAAATCTAGTCAAATATATATATATATAGATTTATAAAATGACTTATACGCACCCAAACGACATATGAAATATACAAAGTGGCACCCGGATTTTTCAATGCGGCACCCGTTTTGGGTGCCATAGTGTTTTATACCTTTCTCCACGGTTTCGGCATGTACAAGTTGTGAAACGCCTAGAAACGAATTTTTGTGTGGGTGCCTTAAGGACGTTATATACCGAGTGATATACAAAAAAGTTCAGCGTATCACCACGAGTGGCGCTGCAGTCGATTTCTGTATATACAGAAGTATATGCCGCCTCGCAGTACTGGCACCCATCATAATTATTGTTCTACTGGCACCCATAGCACACGTTTTACCGGCAACATCGCATTACTACGCATTTTGCTTCTGATTTGCTTTTCGGTTTATTCTCTGGCCGCTGGTTTCGACGGCTGGCTACTGGCCGACGTTATAATACGAGGAGGTCAGGCTGATCAGAATAATCTTAACACTAAGTTAAAGTAAAAAGATTAATTATAAAGCATTTCGTTAGGAAAGACTATTAAACTCAATTTACTCCTCTTTAAAACCATGAAGGTATAATAGATTGGGAACAATTCATATTTAGTTTTAAATTGATTTATTACGAGTCCTCTCATACGAATTTCATAAAAAGTTGGTCGACTGGGGACTTTGAATTATATGGAATTTGATTACCTATATTGATTACCCACAGTGTTAATGTTAAATTACCCTTATTTTTAAAAATACTATTATTATTGATAATAATAATTAATATTATTACTGATTGAATTCCTTTTTCTTCCTATGTGGGGCGTATTAATAAACTTTGATTACTGTCTTGAGGAATATTTCACATTTCTTAAACTGCATACACATTTTAAAAGAAAACAGCATAATAAACCTTTACATTCTACAATGAACGATAAAAACAATCTAAATAATCTGTGGGTCTTTGGCTTACGAAACGCTGTTAATTAACGCAGGATAGTTATTAAGCGTTTGAATTCTTGTTAATCCCTTTTTAAATAAACTTTATAAAAGGAACAGAATGGTATTTTATCAAAATTACCTTTTTAATGACAAAACTATACATAATCAAAATAGTTATTAAGATAATGGATGCAACAAACGCATAGTTATTAGTTTTGGAATAAACTGTCGGTCCGTTGCCTGTTGGTCACCTGCCGCCGGCTAGCAGTATAGTGTGAATGAGTATCATGTTTTGTCGGTCCGGTGGCTGTTGGTAGCTTGCCGTATAGTGAGAATCAACTTTTAGGCGCGAAATATATCACTTTCATAAAATGTTCTGGGAGGTACAGGTATTGAACTTGAACTAGCTGTACTATTTTATGTTCTTAAATTAAAAAGATTTCCTTCCGCAAATTCATGTTGAAGAACTAAAGAATGGGTATCTAGTGGTCCAGATACTTACTGTTAGAAATCACGGGTCAGTGGAACTACAAAAAGTGTTCGGACGTCTTAGGTACCTGCTACGCATGCTATACTACCCTAGTTTATGATTCCAAATATTTTTGGTTTAGGTCTATTTTAAAAGTTGAATATCTCGTTGAAAGTTGTATTCTGAAATTTTGCTAGAACTAGAAGTAGTTGTATATTTTATTTCTTCTTCTATTGGCCGTAATAATAAAAATAATAACATTCAAACGCTACGCATCGGTAAAACGCTCAAAAATAACGTTGCACATATTCATTCATACGATTTTTCAAATCAAATTTTGTAATTGTTATTTTATTTTCTACATAACCATACATTAAAACTTACTTTTAAAATACATAGGTACTTAAAATCTCTTGTATATGACATTTCAACTTTTCCACATTAACACTTATAATCATCAAAGAACGATTCTTTTTGTAAATGTTGAAATGTGACATAGGTAGTATTACGTGTTACAATGCGCAGATTTTTACAGCTTTACATCCGTCTATATATTCTTCTTTAACACTTTACGAACAGTTTTTTTGCATTTGCAAGTCGAAATTGTAGACTAAATCAATTATGTTTTATATGAAGTGACTATGTGCCCCAACAATGAATTCAGTAACGCCCTTAATGTAAGAAATTTTAATAACATATTAAATGCTTATGGAAAAACACTTACTGGACTATTTAATCTCGATGTCTGAATACGTTTACTTAGAATATAAAGTAGATAAATGCCTTCATCCAAATCACCTATCATTAGGTATTTCTATAAAAAACAATAGAACAATACTCAAAAAGCATTCATTTCTAAATCCTTACTTATTGGCAAATTTAATTTTAATAGATGTAACTTTGTTCGTCTATATACCTAAAATGAAATAAATATCATAAGCTGGGACAATGTAGCTGTTTTTTATAATAATTTAAAATTAAATTAAACCAAAATATCGTAACCATAAAAATATATATGCAGTATGGTTTAATTCTCAAATTCAATTGTTTAAAACTTAAAAACCATTACAGAAAACATAAACGGCAAGAGTTATTCAAAGAAGAAGAAAGAACGAAAGAAATTAAATATACTGGTAAAACAGGCTTATGATACTTATATCGCAAATGTTGAAACTGGTATAGAGCAGAATGTCAAAGAATTTTGAAATTATGTAAACACTAAAAATAAAAAACGATCGAATATATTACATTTCAATTACTATAATCAGCTAATTGAAGAATTTGATGTAGCGGAAAGCTTTAGTAAATACATATTTTCAATCTGTTTACTCTGCTTCATATAAAGTTTCCTCGATTTATTTTAATAATAACAATACCTGCTTACCAGCGACGAGGGTTGGTATGTTTAAAACATTTTGTTTAAAACTCTTGTTTAAAACTAGTTTAAAAGATCAAACCAAGTTTTAAACTATTTCTTTTTAAACATGTATTAAACGTATATTTAAAATATGTTTTGTTGTAATTGTTTTAAAACGACTTTTCAAACATTTGAAAGAAAAAATATTAGATTATTGTACTGCATTTTCGAATTTAAATGACCAGTTTCCATCTGAAAAGTGTATTATTTTACATAAGTATAATAATACACCGTACACAGTCTTTTTTGCAATGGATACATTTGGCACGAATTTTATTAGGTTCAATAGCATCTTTAATAAAATTGTTAAAAAATATTGTCATATACGGCACTTTCGTTAACCCGTCATCATGAATATATAATATTTGACTGATTTTCTAATTCTGCATTCTTTTTAGAGGTCTGAAGACGCATTTAAAAAGAATAATGATCATTTTATTTATAAATTACAAAGTGTTGACTTAATAATATTTAACACTTTTGGTTTGGCGAGAATTGAAGTAGAATTTTTATTAGAGTATTTTTTATTTAAGTTACTCTTGCTAGGAAGTTGTAAAATTAAAAAAGTGATGATAAGAATAACAACTTTTATTATTGTTTCAGGCACGCGTAATCATGATTCATGATGATAATTTGTATCTGAATTTAATAATATCTTTCTTGAAAGCTTTTATTAAAATATTTCAAAATGTTTATTAATTTAAAACAGTTTAAATCATGTTTTAAATATGTTTTTATATGGGGTGTTTTACACTCATTTTCGATAAGAAACATTTTTTATTTAAAAAAACAACTGTTTTTGTTTTTTAAAACATGTTTTTTGCCAACCCTGCCAGAGACGTTCCAGTTTGATCTTGATACATATCAACATTATGACTTTAGTGTTCCCCCAGGGATCAAATCTTAGACCTCTGCTTTTTTATTGCTAATAAATGATCTTCCTTCGGTAGTAACAAACTCCAAATGTTTTCCATTTTCTAACGATATACAATTGACACTCCTGAAGATGGACAAAATATATGGTGGAGTGTAAACAAAAGTTATATTTCAATATTAATAAATGCGTTGTTATAACGTTTTCCAGAAAGAGAAACACACTACGTATGGCTTACCTAATTGTAAACAGTAAATTGAAAAAAGACAAATATAACCGAGATCCTTCATTTGTTTGTTCGGATATAGGAATATCATTAACTGGTGATGAGCTTCTATAGCTCACTTTAAATGAAGTGGAGGATTTGGCCAAATATATTGTTGTCACCTTACGCGATACCAAAAATTTAACAACCAGGAGGTTTACAATAACGGACGATGAGTGTATTTTTAAACCTTGTGCTATTTATCGGAAATATGCGACTCTACGACCTCAAAAAAGTAAGGACCTGCGGTTGTTCTTGACGTACCGTAATGGAAAATGTGTCGCCCTAAATGCAGGTCAACATACTGTTGGTACAATACCTAAAAAAATTGCTGAATATTTAGGATTACAAGAACCTGCATTGTATACAGGTCAGTCATTTAGACGACGGTGATACTTTAACTTTGAAACGTGGAGGTGGATGGAAATCAACAAAAATTGCAGAGAGCTACGTGGATGACTCAATCAATAACAAGATCGAAATGTCAAAAAGATTGTTTCCAGTTAAAGAATCTGCGCCATCTACTTCTACAGAGCATATATATAGTGCAAATACAAGTAGTAATGACTTAAAATTGTTCGGAAATTTCAGCTTTAGTGGAAATAACGGCTGTACTATGATTTTAATTATTCGATAGTAATAAGATGCAATAATTCTCATATGTTAGTAACAATTAAATTACTGCTAAAGAGTTTGGCTTTCATTTCAAATTATATAATAATAGAAAATATGAGGACGCGTGTAAAATTTTTTATACACAGATGCATTATAATTAGACTATTATTGCAAGACTCATCTAAACATAAAAGTCTTTTTATGGCCCAAGGGTCTCTTTATGGTTAGACGGGCAATAATCTTTTTTTTTTTTTAATTTATTGAGAAACTTTACAATCTGTCAGGGTCTGACATTTAGTAAATTGTGTGATAATGTGCATGCATATCGTGAAGGAAAGAGTTCAATAACAAATTCCTAAAGTAGTAGTAAATTAATTTGGCTTATAGCTAGATGGCACTATGAATTCACTAACATTCACTCGAAGCGGTTTGGAAGATCCAGGGTTTTAATCCGTTTAAGTCGTGGCTCATCTTCGGCAACATCGAGCAGGCCCTAGACAAGGGCGTTTGGGTGGGCATGAAGCCTATCACAGTAACGTATAGTGTGACGCTGGATTTCTTCGTTTACTGAAGGAATGCCTAGATCACGACATATAAGCTCGTTGGGTACATACCATGGTGCGTCCACTATAGTTCGTAAAGACGGGCAATAATGAAACGTCAATTAAATGTCAGAAGTTTTTTTGTAGAACTTGATTGGTTCTTAATATAATTTGTAAACTTCTTACCAATGAAAATAAGCTGAAATTAAATATTTTGGAATAGTAACTATAGTAACGAACTTCGTATAATCACATAAGTATACGCACAGCTGCTTGATATACCTACGTACTGATTCAATTATATTTTTACACAATAATAGATTTGACATAAAAACTTAATCTGTGCATGAAATAGTGTATGTATAGCGGGCATAACTTGTTAGGGCCCTACAGCCATTTCCTAGACCTCGGCTGACGCCTCGGGCTAGAAATAACGCTTCTGGCCATAAAAGCTTCATTATGCCCTTAATACATAAATAACTATTGCATGCTAGCCAGTTATTTTTTTTACACCCGTGGTACAGTTATTAGACATTTTCAAGGGGAATACAGTGACTTGATAAATCGATGTTTACAAGTTAGGAACAAATAAAAATATTTATACTTGTTTATAGTTTACATGTTCTTTTTAATGCCTATTCTTGCAGGTTTTGAACCATTCCTTGGAATCTATTTTGATTGATATTTTTGTTTATATCGTTATTTCACGTAGAATGTACATTAGCGCTCATTAGATAAGTTTTGATATTGCAGATTATTAGTGGTAATTACTGATGTTGGATTATTTACAAAATTCAAAATATGTTTTCAAAATATGATTAATGTTACTCAAACTCAATACCCAACATGCACTTTCGTTCTCTGCTGCCTATAGGAATCCCATTGATTAAGATCTGAGGCAAGATTAAAATACACAATAGTCCTTTCTACTCACGCTGAATCGTTGAGTCTTTTATCTCACTATTTATACCCTCTAATAGTTAGTAGTGTATACGTATTTGAATTTTTTGTTTATAGGCAAACTACTGCCGGACAATTTATAGGTTCAAATAATGAAACAGTGATTCAATTTCGATAATACGTGTGCACCTATGTTTTAAGAATTTAAACAGGAAATAAAGATAACAACAAAACATCTAATTTTATTTTACAAACTAATGCAAAATATTTAATGTTACCATGTAACTTGTTATGTGTTTTTAAGTCATTAAATCAAAAGCAGGTTTTAGTTAGCAGTTATATACTTTAATTTCAATAAAATAGAAAAGAATATTGTTGTTACAAAAAACACATTATTTATTTTGTTTTTATAACACTCGATTCTGAGTTTTCTAAAAAAATATGTGCCTTTTATTTCAATTAAAATAATTAAAACTTTAAATTATTAAAATTTTTATCCCTAGATGAAAACATTCCTAATTACCTAATTTCTGATTTGCAGAAGTCAAAGAAACTTCATTAAACATAGATGAAATATAACTATACCTACATATATACAAATATTACGTTATGGACATTTAATAAAACTTGGCTGGTTTTAAAATATATATTGAAGTAGCTTTAAACAAAATCATGGGCAAACAGATTAAGAAATGCCAAAATGTGCAACTAAAAGTAACAAAGCAATAAAACAATAAAATTTTATTACCGATCGGTAAACAAATCTGTAAATATCGGTACTATTAGGTTTTGCGAAAAAGATTTTTGCTTTCATGAGGATGCATAAACAGAAATATTAAGAACTTCAACATCTACTTATTTTAATAACCGTTAATTTGCTTTTGTTGGATAGTCATTGACATAAAATAAAGCTAAGCAAAATATCTTCAAATGTTAAGAATTCTTTGTTTTTGATTTATATTTATAATTAACTGAATTGAGAATAGTTTGTTGTTTTGAGTAAAATTAAATGATTTTTAAAGCTGCCTTTATTAATTAGTAGTGCACAATGTTTGCTTATGATGTTCACAACTATGGAGTATATTCTAATCTGTTATTTTATTGTTAATATGTCAATAATATAAAGTCTTATTAATGTAAGCTCCAAAATATCAAATAAATTATATTAATCATGCAATAATGGCAATTGCACTAGATGTTTGATTATATCATGCAATGACTAGAAAGTTTACACCTTTTCCCTTAATCCCCGTCAGTATTCCATAATTCACGAAGATTGGAAAGGTTTATTATAACATCTAAAAGTATTTGTAGTTAGACTTTAGGCAAGGCAAATGCAACAATCCGAGGTAAACAATAAAAAGTTAAAATCTGGCATCCAAAACTGTAAGATGAATTATTCATGATTGAAAATTTTGCATAAGCTTCCATACTGTATATAAATAATAAAGCAAAAGGTAAAAAGGCACCCATAAATATGGCATCATTGGAGTGGTGCCACTTGGTCGAAGTTTATATAATTATTATACAAATGGGTGCCAGTTAACCAGTTAGTATGTTGGGTGCGAGTTTAACATTATATATCTTTTAGACAGTATAAAAGAATATTGCAGTTTTTCAACTTACTTTTTCTTTACTACATGCGATGAGTCAATTGGTGTAAAATATACACCATTATCTCAACTCTATCAAGTGGGTGCTACTTTGCCGGAATATGTGTTGGGTGCCACACTGATAGCTTGACACGTATATATATATATATTCATGTGCCTGCCATACTTATATACATTTTTAACTGCCATTTATAGCAGAATTTTACACGTGAAAGTGTGAATAATGAAATAGACCAATTTGAATATAAAATTATTTGAATATAAAAAATATTATCATAGATAAAGCTGTCAAAGAACTTAAAATAAGAGCTGATTGTAAAATATTTTGTAATTTCTAGCGATTTATATTGTGTTTTATATTATATTGCGATTTAAAAAGTTATCAAAGAATAATTTTATGCGGAATTTATCTTAATCGATTAATTGTGTCACACAATGAATTTTTATAGATAATTAAATCTTCCTTATCTTACCAGTTGCTTTTTAGCGGTTTTACTATTTCGAGCCTTTCGCTGTAAGATCTACACCAAGGAAATTCAAAATATAAAATATGAAACGTAAAACATGAAATATAAAACATATTTACTAAATGAAGAAACAAAAATAAAATGTCTTCTAGAAACTTTTGATAAGATAACCATTTTTCTCCTTTTGTGAAGTTAGTTGTAAGTTATCTTGTAAGTAATGTGTGCTTTATTCTTGTATTAGGAAATTTTGTTAGTTTCCCTCTTTAAGAGTTTCTTTATGGATGAAGTACATAAATAATTCGTGGTGATTAGTTAGTTTCGCGAAGGTGATAGTTTAGTGTAACAGGAACACAATCTGTTGGTCTTTAATCGCTACCAAGGTACACTTCTTAACTAATTTATTCATTGCGGTTATCTCTAACAATCCCTTGTTTTGTAGAAATACCTTTCAACTATATATTTTTAATCTTCTTTATTGTTTCCAGCCTTACTTTGTGGAACTCCATAATCATGAAATAAATAAAGATTAGTAAAAGTTTTACAATGTTTATTAAAATATAACCTGACAATATTGTTTCGACGGTTATGCAGTCATTATCAAAGGTAATATAAATATAAACAAACACGTCGCTAAGGTAGATACAAAAATAGGTAACTAAATAAAAATAAATAATAATCAGAATTAAATATCTAACACTTCCAGTAACGGAGAATTACTGAGCTCAAGTTGTTCATTCCTTAAAGGTACCCTGAGTTTGTGTTTGTTTATCTCAAAGGTTTCTAAAATGTCTAATTTGCGTTTGTTATTACAAAAATGTAGGAATTTAATATTATTTTGAGGAGTCATTGTGTGATTTTTATAAGAGCCATAAGAGGTAATAATCTTCCCGCTATGCCTCTATTGTTTTTAAGCTGAGGAAAACATCTTATTCCGGTAGGCCATGGTTTACGTTGTTAAACTTTTAATTAATGTAGAATTACTTTCCAAGCTTTTTTTTGTCTTTTGCTACGTTTTTACCTAATTAGCCAAATATCTTCAAAAATGTTGGGTATTGTTATCCACGAACCAAGTTACCATTTGGAGCTGCAACTAAAAAGATTAGTGTATTACCAACAATCAACATAAAGAAAGAAAATAAAAGGGTGTCACGCCTAAATATCACAGACGTAATATCATCCGACGAAATATCACGGTTAAAATATCACAAAACAAAATATAATAAAAAATATCTCAAGAACAAAATATCATAATAAGAAATACCTCAAGAACAAAATATCACATGACGAGATATGCTAATAATTTTAATAAAATTTTATTTTTAATACAATTTTATATTTAATAATAATTAATTATTCGATATACGGACCTTTCTGAACCCAGGTAAACCAATGATACTGAGTTGTAGAAGATAACTCAGAGAACAAATAAGAAAATAAAAATAATAAGAAAAACAATATTAAAATCGCTATTTTGAGGTTAGAATGTTATGATGTTAGGTTACAGTTAGTAAAAAAGTTGGCTGTATTTAGTATTATTTATTATTATTATTATTATTTAGTATTATTTACACAACCATAGTTGAGGTGGCGGGATTTTCCAATTAGAAAGATTCCGTCGCCCCAAGTGGGACTCGAACCCATTACCCTTGGAACACGAATAATGAATGCATTGACACCACTCGTCCACCGCCGGCCCTATAACACTTTTATTGGCAAAAAGAAGCAAATTAAAAAATCGGCGTTACTGAATCCTTACAGTGCTATTAAATTAATATGCAATATACTCTAATTAGTCTATATTTGAAAATAACCAAGTAAAAGCATTGGGTTAAATTGGTTGATTGTTGCAAGTACGTATGCATTTTATCACGAACAGACGTAGTTTGTTATAAAAAATACACCTTTGCATTTTGTATTATACAATCAATGGTATTTTCGTTTACATTTGTATTCTAAATAAATTCAATTAGTGTTAAATTATCCCCAAATGACATGAAAGACGTTAAACAGCTAGCGATTTTGAGCTTTTATGTATTGTTGTTTGCATAAACATACTGTAAATGCAATACTTACGCATTTTAGTTTAATAGCACTCTATATTAAAATAACCTGCTCCACAAGTTAGGGATACCAAAAGAATATAAATAAACAGGTTTTATATCTTAAAAGATAATATTTACTGAATGTTCAAAGAAATCAACTCTAATGTCAATTAGTGCATTCCTATCAAAAAGGTAAAAGTCATGTCTTGGAGAAAATATTCTTCAATGGACGCACATACTCTCATGTAGATGTAAACAATAGGGTAGTCCCAGAAGTACCCGACCTGACCAAGAGGTGGCGGTAGTTGTTTGAAAATATCACTGTATTGGAAAGTACGCAGTCTATAAAGCATATGTTTCAAGTTTGAACGCGCCACGTTGTTCAGTATTTGTTTGGCAGCCATCAATAGTGAACGTTGTCACTGAATTTGTGAAAATGGAGAAAATTGGTCATCGTTATGTGATACAATACTTTTATTTGAAAGGCCTCAGCCCAACCAATATAAAAGCTGAACTGGATTCTACTCTGGGTGAGTCTGCTCCTTCGTTTACAACAGTTAAATTTTGGGTAGCTGAGTTTAGACGAGGCCGTACGAGCTGCATCGCAGTGGTCGACCAAATGAGGTGACGACTCCAGAAATGGTGAAGAAAATCCACAAAGCGGTACTTGATGATCGTCGACTGAAAGTGCGCGAGCTAGCAGACATTACGGGCATTTCAAAAAGTACGGTACATCGCATATTATCTGAAAATTTGGACATGAGGAAGCTGTGTGCAAGATGGGTGCCGCGTTTGCTCACACTCGAGCAAAAACAGTGTCGTGAAAATGTTTCAATTGAGTGTTTAGCGAAGTTTCACAGCAACAAAGCAAAATTTTTGCGCCGTTTCGTAACAATGGATGAAACATGGGACCATCATTTCACACCCGAGACAAAAGAACAATCGAAACAATGGACTCAAAAGGGTGAACCGGCTCCAAAGAAGGCGAAGACCGTTTCATCTGCAGGCAAGGTTATGGCGTCGGTTTTTTGGGATGCGCGTGGAATAATTTTTATTGACTATCTCGAAAAAGGAAAAACTATCAACGTCCAGTATTATACAAACTTATTGCAACGTTTGAGCGAAGAAATCAAGCAAAAACGGTCGCATTTGGCTAAAAAGAAAGTGTTGTTTCATCACGACAACGCGCCAGCTCACAAATCCGTTATTGCAATGGCCAAAATTAATCAATTAAAGTTTGAATTGCTACCTCATGCACCATATTCGCCAGATTTGGCCCCCTCGGATTAATTTCTGTTCCCAAACTTGAAAAAATGGCTCAGTGGTCAAAGATTTTCCAACGATGAAGAAGTGATGTCAGCAGTTAATGGCTATTTTGAGGAGCAAGACAGTTCTTATTATAAAAAGGGTATCGAACTTTTTGAACACCGCTGGGAAAAGTGTATAGAGCTGAAAGGAGATTACGTTGAAAAATAAATAAATCTTTTCCCAAAATGTTTGTGTTTTCTTTGTTGGGTCGGGTACCTCTGGGACCACCCTCGTATGTGTAAAGTAAGAACTGCATACAATACGTTGGGGACTTTTGAGCACTTTCTCAGATTCCTAGTACTGTTTAAGATCAGTTCCAATTTTTAGACAATAATGCCAGACATGATGCTCGTGTTAGAAAGAAATGCTTATTGTATTATCCATACCAACTTTGCCACGCCTTCTTCGTTCTCCAGACTTAAATTCGGTTCAACTTACAGTTACAAAATATTAAGTCATTATTTGTTTATGGTTTTCTTCTTGCGGTAAGGCTAAGAAATTCTAGGGATTAAAAATTTCAAGAACATCCGTCAAAAACTCGAATTTGGCAATTGCCTATTTTGTAGGAATTCTGAGTACTTCTACCGCAAACGATTGATTATTATGATTCATACGATATCTGCAAGATTCTCTGTATTTATAGAAACAAAGGTTCAAAGACCATGCTTTCATCATTCAAGCATCGAATATAAAATGTCACGTTTTTTTCTCTTCAAAAAACAAAACTGTAAAAGTAGATTTTTTTGTTTTTTAGCCCCTATAACTTTAAAATGCTTGTAGATTCTTAGTTTTCAAAGAGGCCTATTTAAAGTTAATTCATCAATAGAAATAGCCCATAAGTGCTATTAAGTAGGTATATAAATATTTAGTCAAAGGTGACATAGATATATTTATTAGAAAAATTTGCTAATTCTTGTTTATACAATAAAATCAACATAAAATCGAGAACTAAAATTATAGGCAAACACAATCAACACCACGAAGTTTTTCACTTGAGATTTATTAGATCAACTTTATTCTAATTATGATATTAATAAAAAAAAATTAATTTTACCTGATAATTTTGAAACTATGGGTGGTATTAGCAAGTCTGTGATTGTGCTAAAAAATGTTAGTAATTATTCAATTTAGAAATTAATGCTTTCATATAATTTTTATTTCGACTCTCAAGGAGATCCAAAATACAAGGGATTAATAGTTTATTTACAAGTATCGAAATATTAACACGGCTTGTGTATATCAAGAATGGTCAGTTGCAAGTACCAAAACCAATTACTATTGGTTCATAGTTTTTTATACAGTTATATCGTAATGTATTGAAATACATACTGCTATAATAAAACTGTGGGATGGCATAATTCTATAGTACGTACGAGGATGGATAATTATTTAAAAAAGCCCCACGATCGGGCAACAATTAAAATAAAAATGGGGGTGGGGGCATTTTTTAATTTATAAAATTGTGTTGTAAGTTGTTTAGGAAAATGAATTGAAACTTGATCAATTATTAAAATTGTAAAATATAATAAAAATCAAAAGATTAATTAAAGTTTCCCAAGTTTTTAATAAATTCTTAACCTTACAATTGTTTACTTCGGCTAAAATAATTGTTATGAAGCTTGAATCTTACCACAACTGAGACTTAACATGCGGGTCGCTTTATAGGGCAATAACTAAATGTGGATCGATGAAACATAATTAAACTGCACACAAAACAAAAAAATAAATAAACAATAAGTTTCTTTAAAATGGCAATAAACTAAATTTATTTAACACAACAAATAATCGAACAAAAAAATTGAAATAAATAAAAAAACGAAATTTGGATACCCTGAGTCAAAGAAAGAAAAATTCTAAGATAGTTTAATTATTTTTATCTTCAGAAGTAATATATCTGTCATTCGTATTATCTTAAACACTAAAATTAAACTAATTAAATATCTTAAGATACTCGTAGTTAAAAAAGTATCAATGTCTTGGCGCCTTTCCCATTACCAACTGATGTAGTAATAAAACAGAAATCCTCTTTCTTCCATATGGTTCATAACTAAGATGGTTGAAATACAAAGATTCACCTCTCTTGATATAAATGTCCAAATTAAATGGTAATAATCAAAATTATTAAAAACCAGCTATTTTCTCAAAATAGTCAAGTCCATTTTGAGTCAATAATTCAATCCATTCAAGTCCATTCAATACTTAAATTAATAAATTCTTTTCCATCATTCAATTTATAATTAAGTTTTATAATCTCATAACTCATAAAAAGATTTCTTAAAAAAAATTTATCCACTAGTAAAATGCACAGCACTGAATATTATTTCAATTGGAAATAAATTATTGTTAAAACAAACTAGCTAAACTCAAAGAACTCCAACAAATCACTTGACGTTTCATCAATTTCTAACCTAACGTTTTGACATTTAGGTTCGTTTACATTTTGAACTCACAATATAACCTTTAAATCTTAAAATTTTGCTCTGGGCACATATGCACTGCTTGAAAGACTAAACTTACAGAGAGTTTATCAGCATAACACTTGCTGTATTTATATTTTTTCAAAAACAAAACACTGCTGTGGTTATTTTTCTAGTTAGAAAAAAATGCCAATTTGGAACTAAATCTGCATAACCACATAATTGTTTATATTTATTAATAGTTGTTTATAATTATTAATAATTGTTTAAATAAATTCTATAGTTAGATAGAGAAAAAAATCATCTTTTTAATGATATCAAATATTTGCACTAAAACACAATAATAAGATGACTAGAACTTGTCAACCAAATCATTTTTTAAATGCATTCTATTGTAAATTAAAATTTACATTAATTAATAAAAGTCACCTAGTTACATCCTTCTATTCCTACAAAATCCATCCTTACATTCTATTGAACATTATTCACATATCACGATATCGTTAGCTAAACAATGAGATTTTATCAAGATAGAAAGACAAATCAACTTTAAACATTTTTCCTTTTTCTACCTAGTGTGTTCTAGAGTGTTCCTTTATCAATTTAAAACATTTTTCTTTGGCTTCAAAAAAAATTATTAAAAAAAGATATTCTCCTAGAAGTTATACAACCCAAATAGCATGTTTGTCAATAGAGGTGCATCCTTTTCAATAGCATGTCATATATCATGACAATACGTACAGAGTGTTTCCCGAAGATAATAAAACTGCAGTCAAAAATCGTGGCTGTGAAGCTACTTTAGTACCTTTACAAACAATAAAAAGGATTCTTCAAGAAAGCAAAACGTTCAAAGAGACAAATCCAAGTTCGCATCTGCAAACACCACTATAGAAGACTGAAAGCAACGCTGTGAAAGCTGAACATAAATACATGAAAAACGAACATCATGTTGACGTCATTACGGAACGACTAATCATTAATTTAAATAATAACGAAAGCAACGAGGAAACTGAATAATATGAATCTGTATAAAAAATTGTATATAAATGATAAACATAATTTCATTACCTTTTAATAATTAAAACCAGTACATATTTTAGCACGCCACTGCTACACCATGGACATGCCAAACAATCTGTTGGTTTTAAAAATTCAAATAGAATTGATACTAGTACTAGTTTTGCATTTCTTTGTTGTAGTTTAATTTTCTATACTATTTCTTTACGTCACGATCCAATATTATGATGAACTTCTATCCTGTGCGTCATTCATAGCAAGATGTCTTAGTTACAAGTAAACATTGTTGATTTATTATATCTGTCCAATTATAAAATTAAGAATTTCCAATAAAATTGTTACCTATTGCACTGCTGTTGGATTTTTCATTGCCCTATACTCTGTGCATATGATTTTTCTATGTTCAGTCGTTTTATTTTTATTATTATTTTATTTTTGAAGGGATTTCAATGTTGGGCTCTGTTAATGTACTCTTCCTTCATTTGCCCGTTTAAGAATTGGATGTCTTCCAATGTTTCTTTGTGTTGCATAATTATTTGACGCAATGGGAAATTTTAACTGAAATATATGTCAAAATATTTTCTAACTACAACTGAGGGTAAACCACTAGATTGCCCAAGCAGGTAAACTTTTTGTTTATTAATGATAGAGGATATTAAAAAAATTAATTTTCTTTTTCAGTTATGAAGATGAAACTTACCAGGACTTTACAAATCTATAACTAAGTAAGTAAATTAACTCTTGATGAATCTTCAAAATCTCTTTATGCTTGTTATAGTATTTTACCTTATAGAAGGGATGCTTGTTCCATCTCATTATTTTTATTTTAACTCTTTTAAACTTTTTAAAAATAACTTCATTTTCACACACTATCTATTGACACACTTCCAAAACACACTACCTGCCTAATGGTGATTATTACCTCCTCTTGATGACTCTCATTTACTGTTTTCCTTCAGACTGCTTTCAGTTGGTAAATCAATACCTCCTCCCTTTTTTACAGTGACACGTCGACCATGGATACATCATATGGGTAACTTGAAAACTTCTATTTACCTCTCTATAATACCAAGAGCATCCTCATAGCCAATGCGTTTCGATTGAAGAACACATAAGCAAGTAAAAATTTGTCTTGTTTATTCTTTCAATATTTTTATTTACTATCAACACCAACAAATGTTATTTTACATTATTTCTATATTTATTACTTTATAATATTTTTCAATCTATTATATATAAATTGTGTCAAATTTCCAATTTATTTACTTAAAGAAATAAACCAACAGAACTTATTTACCTTTCGCCCATAGTAACCATTTCTTTCCTAAAAGTGTTCAATTATTTTTTTCATTATCAGCCATATGCTCAAGAATGTGCAACCACGACAGAAATATTATATTCTCAATCATATTCATATTATAGTTTAAACAATTATAATTCAGGTTTCTAAGTAATGTTCATTGTTCATTGCTTGTCGTGCTCACTTTTCAAGACTGGTTGTGATTTTTATTAGAGAGATACATTATTCGTAATATTCATTAATTCATTTACAATGTTTTCTTTTTTTTTCAGGAATAGTCGCTTGTGAGGTCATCCTTCTTTTAACATGTACCAAACTGTATATTCTTTTAATAAAGATCAAGCCGCACCTATCTTTTTTTCTACTTTTATTGACAATCACTTGTTACTTTTCACTTATTGAATGGTTCAAACTGCCTGAACTATCCTTTTATTTTAACATTATCTCAATATCTTGATTCTCTCAATACTGAAGAATCATTGCACTATGTATTTAATTTTTGGTAGCAAGAAATATTATGTACAGTTGGGAAAAATAGTTAGTTGTGCAAGAAGCAAAAAAGTAAATGTTTTTTTTACTAGTCTTAAAAATTGTGCATCGAGGATTTACACGATGTCTAAAAATTATTCGTTTTGCACGTGTTATATACACTATTTTCTGAAAAGAGTGCAAAAAGTACTCTTTTATAGTTATGATTAGGTATAGGATTTGTATGCACTTAAAAATGCTGAAATATGCATGCACTTATGCACTATAAAAACGTGAAATATGCACTTCAAAATCATGAAATATGCGTTTATTAGACATTTTTAATGAATATATGCACCTTCATTATTAAAAAAAACCTGTATAGGGTTATTTACATTTTATTTACAGAAATTATTTTAATTAGACATCCTATGCAATAATTTAATTAATTATATTTTCTAAACATAGAGCGTTACAGTTCACAATGACGTACATTTTTAAATTTTCAAAAGTAAACATATGCCTATTATCCCTAAATTTTGTTTTATATTTTGAGAAACTCCGTTCCACATCGCAAGACGTAATTGGGGCATACTTAAAATTGTTTAATTCTACAAGCGAATAATGTTTTAGCTCGTCTAAAATGTCTTGGCCAGATAATGCATCGTTTATGCTTTTAATTAAGTGAAAACCAGGCTTTTTGTCTATAACGGATTTAAACTTTTGTTTTATAGTCAAACCCTTTGGCCCTTTTACTTTATTCAAAGAAACACCTAACAATTTTACATGCTCAAGAGATTCATCTAATGAATTTCCCTGACTTTCTAATTTCTGAATTACTTTAGCTAAACGCACAAAATTTGTCAAAACAAACAATAATTCTGCCCTCACCTCCTTAGTATTAAAAGCATCCTGTGCGCTTTGTATGCATAGTGCATCGTGTTTATTAAGTTTATTTACAAATGCTTGAATAATATCAAAATAAGTTGCATAATATTCTGCTGCAGAAAGCCAAGTACCCCACCTTGTAATACAGGCTCAGGTGGGAGAGGCACTTCTTGAGCAGTTTCCCTAAATATTTGTATGCGATATGGAGCTTTACAAACAATTTTTTTTACATCTGAAATTATAGAGTTTACGTTAGGATATATTTCCCGCACTTTTTCCGCAACTCTATGCATTGCATGGGCAAGACAAGTTAAGTGGATCATTTTTTCGTACAGAACTTGTAAGCCTGCTCCAGCCTTGATCATGTACGGTGCCGCGTCGGTGACGAACAGGAGTACTTTGTTGTACTGTATGCCGTCCGGCCACAAAATAGACATCGAATCATTAAACAATTTTGCCACAGAACATTGATTGGTGCTCTTGAAAACGTCCATTGCTAATAGATAGGATTTGGGATTGTTCTCCGAATTTAAAACGCCAATTGTAACGTTAGCCACGTATCTAAAAACAAAAATTTGATTTTTATTTTATCGAACTACATAATTATAGTCGGTTACAAACAATTAGCGCAAAACAGTTATTTAAAAAACATTATATTTTAATCAAGCAAGAATATTGTTGTGATTAAATATGTAACTAACAGAATAGAAAATAAAACATCCGTAAATTGCTCTGCTGTCTTTAATTAGTTAAATTTTACTAACAAAACGAAGGAAATGAAATTTCTACGCACCTTCCAGTAGTGTCAGTAGATTCGTTAATGGAAACTCATATGTAGTTATTCGCTACATGTTTTCTAATCGATTTTATGGTCTCTTCGTATAAACGAGGTAAATAATTTTTCCTGAGTGTAGACTCGTCGGGTATTGGCATTTTTGAAATTTCTTCCAGAAAATTACGAAAGCTGAGTGATTAATTTTACTTAACGGGATATCTGCAGCCACTAATGCACTACATAGTTTTTTATTAAATTCGATCGATTTGCTGGACTCACCGCGCGAATTATTAAGGTACCCCGGTAACAACGTTTGTTTTTTTGATTTCAGGGCAACACACTTGTCGAACCGTGTTCAGATGTTGTGTAACTTGAAAGCGTTTCGTTGCAGTCACTTTATCGTCGCACACTGTACAATACAACACCTTATCGTCAGTTGTAAGAACACTGAATTCCTTAACATAACTTCGAAGTGTAACAGACACAGACCCTGTTTCTTTACCCATCTTTACACTCTAAAATTTCAAACTGAAATGCAGTTTGCAATTTCTGAACTGTCTTAATTGAAAGATTACAAGATTAGTAAACAAAAGTACAGGCAAAGTTTTCTATGAACAGGAAGTTATCAAAGGCTCTTTGGAATTTCCTAACACCTATTTATCACAATACCGCAGGATGTAAATATTTATATTTTAGTTGAAACTTTTTCTTTCTTAGAAAATATTAACAAGTACACAGATGGTTAAGGCAGTAAAATATTTTAAAGCCTAGTATTTAACAATAAGCTTAAATTATGGGTTTCCCCTAGACTCAACTAAGCCGCCCTTGGTTGGTTGTCTAAACTGCTAAAATTATTTAAAAAATATTAGAAATTTCATAATTAAGCATGTAAAACGCTCAAAAAGTGGTAAAATATGCACACTCGTTCAAAAATGCTAAAATATGCATGCATTTATAAAAAACACCTAAATATGCATTTATATGCACTTTCAAATTGACATATGTGATTCATATGTGGCTTAAACATGTAGAAATATAACTCTGCATATGTTTGCTATAAGCAGAAAAAACATATTATGATCATTATCATTTATTGTTGATATTCCCAACACAAATATAAAATAAATAAAATCCCTAAGACTTTATAATACAAATGTTATAAAAAAAAGTAAATTTTGCGAAATGAAAAAAATATGTAGCATAAATAACTTATACCGCAAGGATGATTTGTCACATCGTCTATTTGCAAAACCTCCTATCAGTCGAGCTGCAAGTTGTTTTGTTGCGACACATGTTTTTTAATAGATTATTACAGCCCTTGTGTGCTTTGAATAAAATGTGAAATAATTGGTTCTAGATGATAATAAAAGTATAATGAAAACATTAGATTTTATATAATAAAAGAATAGGATAGTACAGAACAGAAGCAACAAAGTATCAGAAGAGCGTGCGCACATACAGAAATACAAAAGAGTGCGTGTTCATTATTCAACCATAATAAGTTCCACAAGTCTTGAGATAAACAAATGAGCCAGTCCGTCTCGTTACGAGTTCTATTCTGGCTCACGAATCAAGGAGATGGTAGATAACCAACCAGAACAGGCGTTCTGTTTAACAATGTACCGAGGTGTCAAACGCAGCTTCCCAGGAACGCTTTTAATTACTGTCCTGACATTTAGCGCCGAACCCCCAATTAAAATACTCGGCCAATAAATATATTGTCGAAGTGACCCTAACGGACCGCCTGCACCTGGCTCGATGGGACGAAACGGCCCCGAGTTAATATTATATTAGTAGATAGTCGTGATCAGGATTCGTGATTCCGATATACAAATATTAAATGTTTTCTACTTTTGTTCTGCTCTGTTGAAATATAACGCGCTTATAATTTTTTATTGGTGATGTAACAATAAAAGACCAACTCGGTACGGACCAATTTTATTGTTATCTTTAAGGTTTATGCGACTACCTTAAGGGCTATTGTAGTAACTTTTATCATGACTTTGTGGCCAACGTGGAAAATTTAAAATAGGTGACAAACTACAAAACTTTTATGTCACAGTTACGTAATATAAATCTTATTTTAAACTTTTTTAATCTATCTTAAATAACTGTTTATTACACTGGTCAACACTCATTTCATTGCATATTATATTAGAGCGATTTTAGGGTAATTTCGTGTCACTTATTCCAAATTGCCATCGGTTTTCTAAATTGCCTCTAATTCTTGAGATAATGAACGTCCCCGAATTGAAAAACACTATTAGAAACGAAACACGCAAAAGTAAACACTTAAAGTGCCTACTATCGAATGCAAAAGTTCTAAGCTCTGAGTTTGAATGCGCACAGTAAAAAAACTAACCGCTCAAATTAATTAATTTTTGTAAATTGAGATCTGTATTATTTCCATGAGTAAGTTATTCTATGAAATAGAGGGTAATGCATTCTAGTCTTCTGATTTCTTAATCAAGATCCTTTTTTTACAAAAGATAGTATTTTTTAATAAAACAACAAATACGTTAAGAAATTTTAAAAATATTCGCTAATTAATTAAAAAATAATTATTTAAAGAATTATTTTTTAATTCATTCTTGAATATTTTCTAAATAATATTTAAGAATTATTTATTAATTAGTTCCTGAACAATTTCAAGATTTATTGTTGAATTTGTTGCTTTATTAACAAATCTTTTGCAAAAATAAAGATTATGATTCAGGCATCAGGAGACTAGAATGAATTACCGCTATTTCAAAGAATAACTTGAGAAATAATACAGATATAAAATTACAGAAACTTCCACATACATACAACACTATTAGCTACTTTTATATAAAATTACATTCATTTCTGCCGAGTATTTATTAAAATATTAACTATTAAAGACACGTTTTCGACAAAACTCCCAAAAATCGAACTTTTTGTCACTTAATTTGCGAAAATCCAAAAATCAAAAATCAGATTAATTTTTCCAAATATTTTATACAAAAATTAATTGTCTATCTAAATGTTTTTGTTTGAATTAATTTGAGCGGTTAGCTTTATTTTACTATGCGCATTCAGATTCAGGGCTCAGAACTTTTGCATTCGATAGTAATTCGTTGTACTCAGCACAATAAATAAACCAAGTAAATTGATCCAGATAATCAAATTAATACATAGAAAACGCTATTTGTAGAATTTTCTTTTCTGTGGATTTCAGCACAATCAGGTTGAAGCTCCAGCAGTAGTTTCTTATTATGTGTTCATCTTCATGGAACACTTCTTCCTTGTTCCTCAGTAAAATCATCAAAATTATCCTGAAATTCGACTATGGAAGTGACTATGGCAAAAATGCATATTTATGCTTATAATATTATGTTAGTGAACATATTTTTACCACATTTCAGCAAGCATCAATTCTTTATAATTATCTGCTTTGTGATAATCCAAGAAGTTCACCAGGTAGAAAATCTTTAATACCACTTATAAATTTTAAGATTTATCTTTTTACTATGAAAATCTAGATTCCCATATATCCTTTTTCTGCTTAAAGGGTTATTGTGTGCATGTTAGTCTTCTCTCTCTTTCCGGTTTTTTATGGGTCCCTTCCGGTACCCAGAAGATTCCTCCAATGATTTCGGTCCATCCATTCTCCTTGTTGTATGTTTCTTTTCTCCATTGCGGTTTGGACTCCTTCATACCAGCTCCTGCTTGGCCTTCCTCGCTTTCTCATCTCTCGAGGGACCCATTCCATTACCATTCTTGGTATTCGTCCTTCCTCCATTCTTTGGACATGTTCGAACCATATTAATTGTCTTCGTTCAATTTCTTCGACTATATCCTTTTCTATTCCTATCATTTCTCTTATTCTATCGTTTCTTATTCTTTCGATTCTTGATACCCCTGCTGCTCTTCTCAGGAAGTCCATTTCTACCCCTCTCAGTTTGCTCTTCTTTTGCCATACCTCTGCTCCATATAGTGCCACGATTTTTATAATTGTGTTATACATCTTTATTTTTGTTTTCCTACTTATATCCTTATCCCATAGTATGCTATTTATTGCTCCTGTTACTTTTTTGGTCCTTTTAATTCTTTCGTTTGTATCATTTTCGTTCTTCCTTTCTTCTCCTATTCTCGTTCCTAAATACAGTAGAAACTGCCTAAAGTGACCACCTTTGGGACTGACCCAAAATGGTCAATTTAAGCAGGTGGTCACTTTGTAAAAGTGTGAATTCTTTATACACTACAATTTGCCCACATTCGTCAGCATTAAAAATATCCTCTGATTTAAAGCCCTAAGCAAACTCTGTAAAACGAATACGAAAATCACTTACTGTTGCAGGATCAATTTCATTTGCATCACCAACTAAACTTTTCTGAGAAATGTTGTTTCCCGTTTCTTGCTAACCTCGTTTCCCGTTTCTTAAATAATCGAGCCAATCCAACGACGCTTTAAAATTAGGCAAATTTTAATGCTACCTCTTGTAACATTGGTCCAGAAAGTTTTGCATTTACACTGCACATTTTTAAAAACCAATTTAAAGTAAATCAATTAACCACTTCAAATTATGTTAAATGTCTTTTTCTAAAGGAGTCTAAAGCATCTTCTTCTTGCGTCGTTGATATTCTAATTTTCGTTTTTAAATATTATTTACTGTTGTTTTGCTAATACCAAAATGTTCCGCTGTTTTTCTTTTATTGTGGTTTTCTAAAAACTCTAACACCTTTTGTTTTTCTTGCAAATTTAGTTCTTTGTAAACTTTTTTTGAAGTCATCTTAATCGCACTAATTAACACAATGGTTTAAATCAGCAAATGAAACAGGACTGATTTTATAAAACAATTTTAAAACTATCCAATGTGAAAGTTTGCAGGTAATGAATTTCTCAGAACCAGAAATAAAGTCTTAAAACTTGGAAATACCTGAACCCAACTGGTCACTATTAAGAGATTATGATGCATTCTTAGAAATTGTTTGAATGCAATTTACATGTACATATCTACTTAAACTTTTACAAGATTAGTTATAACTGTTATAAAAAGTGGTCAATATGACCAGAGGGTCAGTTTAAACAGGTGGTTAGATTTACAGGTTTTACTGAATGTGTATTCTTCACACTTTTCTATTATCTCTTCTGTGTTAAATTCCAAACCTTCCGTCTGTGTCCCTAGCGGCAAATATTATATATATATAATATGGCAAATATAATATGTCTTGTCAATGTTTAGTGTTAATCGCCATTTTTCTTATTCTTCCCTTAACTTCCTGGTCATATACTCACCGTCCTCTTTGTCTTGTGCGGTGATCACTTGGTCATCCGCGAACTGTAATGTATATATTGTTCTATCACCTATAGGTATTCTCATTCCGCTGCATTTTCTATTCCACTCTCGTAGGGCTACATCCACGTAAACTTTAAATAGCGTTGGTGATAATGGGCATCCCAGTCTCAGTCCCTTCGTTACTCTAAATGGCTGAGTTAACTCGGCTTCTTTCTTGACTTTGGCTACTTGACCTCCATAGAATTTTCTCACGGCTTTAACCAGCGTTCCTACTACATTTTCCTCTAGTGCTTCCCACATTTTCTGTACTGGTACGTTATCGTATGCTTTTGCCAGATACACTCTGTTCTTCTGATTCCCTCTCTTTGTATTGTTCTTCTATTTGATTTCTTAGTACTCGGCTATATATTTTACTAAAGCTGTTTAGAACCGCAATACCTCTGTAGTTGTTGCATATATCTCTTCTTCCCTTTTTGTGTATATCCATGCTGTTTTCCATTCCATTGGAATTTCGTTTTCATTTATACATCGATTTATTAACCTAGTCAGAAGTTTAACCATCTTCTCCGTTTCACTTTTGATCAGTTCATTGGGATTCCCCTGGCCCCGGCGCTTTCTTGTTTTTTAGTGTCTTTATTATTTTTTCTATTGTACTTTGGGGTATATCTATCTCTATATCGCTTTTGCCTTCTAGCTGCTGTGGACGTTGCTAGTCTTAATTAACTAATTTTATTTTCACTACGAAAATCTTTTTCAATATTTATTATTTTAAAAATGAGGTTATGCAACTATAAATCGGGTAGTTATTAAAATGCATACAATCTGCCTACTAAATATTATAATGAGAGTTAATTCTACCCAGAATGATCAAATATCATGACAATATGTAGTTCTCAATTTAATTCTCGGGTGGACTTTTATTTCTGTACATCAACATATTACTTTTAATAGATCCTTTATATTAGGCCAGTAAAATAGAAACCGTTGGTGGAAATAAATGTTCGAAAGCGGGAGATCGTTTCGATCGCTTCGTTTGACGTCAAATATAAGTATCTTAGGTTTGCACGGTCCTTCGACTCGAGCTTACCTGGGGGAATCAAAAGAACCACGAAATCTTCGGGCCGTTTTTACTTTTTCGCTTATAACTCCAAAGCGGTGCTTTCCAACGAAAACTTCACTATTACAAGAATTAAAGAGCATTAAATTCTGCGTCGGATGAGTATCCAACACTTTAAATTCGGTCCAGTGGTATGGTCGAAATCGACGGTCGAGAAGCGACAATTTTACAAATTTTTGATTTTCCATCAGACCGGACGCCCAGTATAAAAAAACCCGTTAGACTGATTCTGATTGTTAATATTAGTCGAGAAATATCTAAGCTTTGATATTATAGAGGTTGCCGGATTAAATTAATGGCCATTTTTTTGTCATCCCACATCCCAATTGATCCCAATTGGGATCAATCCAAATGAAGTAGTGCAGTACTGATCGCTCGATCATTTCGAAAAAAGATAATTTTTTGTGTGTTACCACCCCTACGTATTGGTAGATTAAAACCACTGTCATTTTATTTTTATTCCATTTGATTGAAATATGGCAGTTATATTTGTTTCGTGATGCACTACGTTTCTTGCATTTTTTTGATGTAAACGTAAATCTTGATATCTCAAGAACGGTTGATCCTAGAGACCTGCGGTAAAAATGATTGTATTGCTCACATGTCGGACTACATTTTTTATAAATCTAAACATAATTTTTGTAGGACGCTTACTTATGAGTGTGATTTAATCCCGAAGAATAAAGTTTTTACAAAAATTTTCGCTTTTATGTGGGCATATTTCATATATCCAGATAAAAATGAAGTCTTAGGGCAGATTTTCTATTTAAACGTACACGGTTAGAGGTAGTTTATGTATAAAATATTTTAAATCTAAAATTTTACTATTTTGGTATTTATGGGCTTTAAAGTTCTCGTTATGATACATCATATCAATATTATGTTTAGATTAAAAAAGGTAGTCCGACATGTGAGCAATACAATCATTTTTACCGCAGGTCTCTACGATCAACCGTTCTTGAGATATCAAGATCTACGTTTACATCAAAAACTGCAAGCAACGTCGTCCACCACGAAACTAATATGGCTGCCATATTTCAATCAAATGGAATAAAAATAAAATGACAGTGGTTTTGATCTACCAATACTTAGGGGTGATAACACACAAAAAATTATCTTTTTTCGAAATGATCGAGCGACCAGTACTGCACTACTTCATATGGATTGATCCCAATTGCTATGATGGGGCATGAGAAAAAAATGGCCATTAATTTAATCCGGCAACCTCTATAATATCAAAGCTTAGATATTTCTCGACTTATATTAACAATCAGAATGAGTCCAACGGATTTTTTTATACGGAAAGCCTCTGGGCGTCCGGTCTGACGAAAAATCAAAAATTTGTAAAATTATCGTTTCTCGACCGTCGATTTCGACCATACCACTGAACCGAATTTTAAGTGTTGCATACTTATCCGACGCAGAATTTAATGCTCTTTAATTCTTGTAATAGTGAAGTTTTCGTTGGAAAGCACCGCTTTTGAGTTATAAGCGAAACACTAAAGAAGTGCCGAAGATTTCGTGGTTCTTTTGATGCCCTCAGGTAAGCTCGAGTCGAGGGACCGTGCAAACCTAGGATACTTATATTTGACGTCAAACAAAGCGATCGAAACGATCTCCCGCTTTCCAACATTCATTTCCACGAACGGTCCATATCGGGTCTAATTTTACTGGCCTATATGTGGTTGTATTATATAGAAAATCTATCTTATATTTTAGTACCTGAATAAATTTCGTATTACCTCTCTCAATCTACAAAAGCTATGGTCATAGTATTATAAATTTTCTGTTGATAAGATTTAAAGATCTGTTTACAACGCCTCCTACGGAAGCGATCGGTGACTGTCCGCGTCTAATTTCTAATGCATGGCTACGCGACTACCACCCTTACAGCAGATTGCAATTGTTTTCCGGTTCCGTAAAGAGTGCGTAATATAAAAGTTGCAGTAGATGCTTTTACATTTCTAGTGGTTTTTGAATTTTGATAAACAATGCAGTTTTTACTGAGGACAACGAAAAACTAGTGCAATTACAGTATACTGTCTACAAAGTTGGTAGTAGCGTAGTCGTGCATGACAAATGCGACGTGAATGGCATCCTGCCCACTCTGGGACATAAGGTCTATATAAGGTAATATCCTAACAGAAGCGTTTCATGATAGGTAGAAAATAGAAGCTTCGCACCGCTCCATAATTCCAGATCAGCATGTCTACATTCAGAGTATTCCGCTAGATAAACTGAATTACTCTTCAAGAGTTGTTTTAAGTTGAAGGTTGTTTCATTAACTCCCAAGTTTTCTGGGGCTTTTCTATCATTAAAAATAAATACAAATTCTTCATTCACAGTGTTTCGCTAGAAGACAAAGTTATTTTCTTTTCAAGAGTTGTTTTGAGTTGAAGGTTGTTTCATGAGCGTCCAACTTTTCTGGAGGTTTTCTATTACTAAAAATACAAATTTAATGGAAATTCGACCGATCATGATAATCCGATCGATAGCTATTTTCGTGAGTTGATTTATTGTATTTTCTTGGAGAATCCTTTGGAGAATAGAAAAATAACGGAGAAAAGAAAACAAGAAACCTTCGTTCGTTAGCGGCTGAAAGTAAGATGTTTCTCTAGTATTTATCTCTTCTTTCCTTTAAGAAAATTGTTAGTTGATCTTTGATTTTGTAACAATCTATTTTAAACTTGTTTATTGAAGGTTTTTGACCTGGTGCGGTCTTGTTTCACCATGAGCACGCTGTTTTGAGACGGTTTTTAAAATTGCACCGTTTGAAAGTTAACTTGGCCAACAATTGAGTGGATTAGAAAACTACATGGTTTTAAAAATACATTTGTCAATCAATTAAATTCTTCGTAGCTTATACTAGGAATTGTTTTAGTAATTATCCAGGTTGTGATTTTTGGTATTGGCTGATCACTAAAAAACGTAAGTGATAGTCTTTAAGTTGTTTGAACCTATTATTGTAAAAAGAAAATTATGAAAATTATTTTGCAATAACTCAGATTTATAAAAAAAAGTAAGCGAAAATCACAAAATTCAATAACAATATTTTAAACAATTTAAACATCCATTTCTTCCGAAGATCTTCGCAAATTTTTATTTCGATTGTTTTATAAAATCTACGTACTTAAGAAATCATGTTTGATTATTCAATCTATATTGGTATAATTTTATTATACTGACAAAGGGAAATGTGTCATTTTAACAAACTGTGTTATCAACGTGACAAATAATTCTTCTAATATTTATGACAAATTGTTAGAAATAAGTATTAATCAATTTAACAAACGTAATTTATTATCTAATAGAAATAGTGGAAACTTTGGTAACATTTTAATAAATCAGGACTTGTTCATACCAAACATCGAAGTAATTAATAGTATTGTTATTTATTATAGGGTCTAGTTTCAACATCACCAAACAACTCTGATTGATACTCCTGTTCTTTCTGGAAACATCTATTTTTGATAGATTAATTGTTTACTTTATATTAAAGTAATAATAATTATTATAACAATAATAAATAAGTATAATAATAATTATTAATGATGACCCTTCATGATGATAATTGGATTAAGCATTGTTAGCTTATTGAAAATATGGATTTTCAATTAAAAAAAACAAAAACTTTTTGGTTATGGAAAATAACCGAAATAGTTAACCCAGTATTTGAAACAAAAAATAAATTATGTAATGTTACGTAAAACTTAGTGTTTTAGTGTGTTAGTGACTGTAAAACTGTCTGACAGCTTTAAGCTGACAAAAAGGCAACTTAAGAAGTTACCGAAATACGTATTGACATTAGTCAAATACAATGTGTGGTTAGGAGACACCGTTTAAAATACAGTTTTAGAGAATATATCTACTGGATCTTTTGCACGAATTCCATAAAAATCGGTATAGTAGCAAAATATATTATGCTTTATAAGAAATTAACAATCTATGGGACGTACATTTCTACTGCGATCTATTGCGCATCCTTTAAGAAAATGGTTTTGGCTTGGATATAATTATATGGAATTCTGCAATTACTTTTACGGTTAAACATTTTAATCTTCTCATTCCTATCATATTATAAAATTTCAACCGATGCTCGATTATTGGCAACATAAATACTCAAAAACAGCTTTAATATTTTAAAAAATATTTAAATCATCAAGTATAGACACTAAGCTACTATGATACGGCTGGGAAATTCAAAAACTCTAAATCTCTCAAAATTAAAAGAAATGTATGTGAACGTTAACATTACAAAACAATTAAAAAATAATTTTCAACTATAAATAATTAATTAAATATGCACATTAAGAAAGATTTTTAAGCAAAAATTTTATATTTAAATTCTTTTACATTATCTCTTTAATCTTCATCAAAATCACCACATAAACATGCACACATTATTGCCATTCCTGATAGTTTACATTTAACAGACATTTAAGGTTTCTTCATATTTAAACAGCAGCAATTTTAATTTTCTTCAATATATCCTCACTGATCCTTGTGGAAAGTATGAGTTTTTTTGTTTTATCACACTTCATTTAATAAGAACAATATTTTAACAAATTGCAAGCACACAACTATGTTGAAGAAATCCATAGTGTTCACAATTCTTCAATCTTCAAATAATTATTTAGTTTTACGTATTATTTTGAACGCTTCTTCTTTGATTATGTCTTTAAATTGTCTATAAGGCAATATCCTCGATTATTTCTAACCATATTTGGCCTTCAATATATCATGTAATACTCTGCTATTAGTATTATTACTTTATGAAATGTAGTGTACACGAGTACTTGATTTTGTACAAATTTCAAATCGTGCTGTTTTTAAAAAAAATTATAAGAGTAGAAAGTATTTATACGCAATATATAAGTACACAGGTAGTGTTAGAGGTCAAAGTCAAAGTTGATTATGTTGAATGTTGTTATTACTAAAGATATCCGTGGAGATTATGAAAAAGAGCACATGTAGACTATTGAACAGATTATGCTGCCTTGCCTAAAAATAAATGCATCTTTCTTTTAAGCTGTTTTACTAACATAAGAATTATGGTCAATGTAGTTGAACAGCATTTGAGTAAATGGCATTTGACCCTATGATATGAAATTTCCATTTGCAGTGCCTATCTTACACATAGGCAACCGAGGCATTTACCTACCCAAGCAGCATTTTTAGTCACCGCTACGTACCAGCAACCACCAGTGGAACTATACAGTTTTTGCCGTTAGTCACAAGAACGTAATTGCTACGGTATTGTTACGTGTCTGGAACCAAAATGGGGATCAATTCTCGGGTAGCAGATACGTTGCAGTAACCTCTACGGAACTTGTTCAGCTACCTTTAGTCTAAGTAGCGGGAACGTGGCGGCGTAGTAATTGCTACCTTCGTGGAACTTTTTTCTCCTTGACACATCGTGTCGCGTAGTTGCTTTCTCTTACTCTTGCAACTTAACAAATATTCTTTCACTTTCTCTACTAATGCGGAGGTCGCTTCACAAAATGGATTACTATTTTATTTGTAATACGTACATAATACATAAAGAGATGAAATGTTTCGTTATTTTGTCAATCTAGCATACCAAAATTATAAACCATCGCAACTTTTCTTTTAAATGCGATGATGATAGATCGAAAAATAACAAGGCGCCTTCTTTAAATATATTTTTTAATAAAAAATGTCATGAATAAAATATAACAAAAATACTTATAAATTGATAAACTTGATAGATACCATTTGATTTTATTCCTACGGCACAATTTGGCATCGGTTTGTTATCTTTATTGAGAGTTATAGTAAAACACTTTTTAACAATTGCAACAAATTGCAAATTTATTACTAGCCTTCAACATTTTACAAGTAAATATGGAGTAGTTTTGAAAAAGTCACTTTAAAGTAGTATTAACTGTAAAATGTGTGTCTAAAGTTTGTGTCACTTTATAAACAATAACGGGAACTAAACAAATTTTGCTTCTAGGTTGTTGCTACCACGAAGTATAAAATAAGTTAAAAAATTCTGGAACTTTCAAGTGATTCTTACTATAAAACGACGTCAACGTTTCCGTAACCACTTTCTAGCTCCTAATGTCACTGCAAAATTTCCATTGGAACTTAACCTCAAATTTAAACGTCAATCGTAAACAAACAACCAATATTTTTATACTGATTGCTACTTAATAACAATTGTTATATAATTATGGCTTATTTTAAAATTGTAGCGACGAAAAAAAGGGGAATATATTTCACCCTTGTTTACTACATGATGGTTTACCAGTGTTCTCATCCCTATTTTTTCTATTTTGTATTGTAAACAGTTGATTTTGTTTCCACTGATTTCACCTAACTGTTGTTTTAATTGTCTATAAAAGGTGGACGTATATCTAAAATTCTTTTTTCTTATTGCATTGCCTTACATTTTTATTAAAAACTTGCAAAACTACTACCACTGTAAAAACACAATTAACCTCCAAATTCCAAACTAACCTACAGGAGATATCCCTTTTTAGAAGTTACCGTCACTTCATTGCAATTTTTTAATAGTAACTGGAACTTTCTAGTAATTCTGATGCAAAATAAGTAGTGAAAATTACTTTCAAGTGATTCTCCTGGGTAGCATAAACGTAAATTTTACTTTCAATACTGCTGTATAGTTCAGTTACTTTAAAGGTTAAGCAATGGTTTCAGACCGGTGGCAGGAACTTTCGGTGCTACTTTAAAGTTTTAAAAACTTTAAAGTAGCTTCCGGCAAATTACTGCTACAATCATAATATCACTTGAAGTTGCAACAACATTAAAGTAATTATACTAAGTAGCAATACCGTTCCACATACTTTAAAAAGCTACTTAGAAGTAATGAAACTACATAGTTCTAATAAATAGTAGAAGTAACTACATAATTACTAAAATATTCCAAATTGAAGTAATTTAACCTATAAAGTCATAAATTTAGTTGTAGTTACGTAACAGCTACTCAATCAAAGTTCCGATCTCAGTTACCGCTACTTAGATGCTGCTTGGGTAGGGTCCGATGATGAAAGTAAGGCAGATGGTAGCTTCCCACCATTAGGTTAAATTAGTTGTTGCTTTGAAGTTTACTGCACTACCTTGCTGGAGGAAGCTACAATCTATACTATCTGCCTGACTTGTTCATTTGACCAACTGAATTGAGATTTGTTCTGGTAAGTAGTTCGTTACAAGTAGCGAATGCATGTGATAAGGTTATGTTTGATTTTCGATGTTTAGAAATGCAGTTTCTTGTGGCGCATGAAATCTTTACCGTCATAGAATTATTTTTAGATCAAGAACTAACAAACGGATTGAAGAACAACGCAGTTTGCTTTGAACAATTTCTCAATCTGTTCCCAGAAGTTAAAGTATCATATCACACATCTTTAATTCGTCAAAAGGGTTTGGAGAGATAACTTGACACTGACTGAGAGTGTTTTTAAAATCAAGTCACATAGGCTGCCTACAGTACTCACCCAAGTTGCTGTAGAAAATATTCTGAATCAACTGGAACAAGTCCTCAAAAGTCGGTTCGCAAACTATTTGCACAAAAATTGTGTTCCTTACTTAGAATTCTTAACTTAGCAATTATTATTTTATAATATTTAGAAATCTCCTATAGCAGCACGATCACTCAGTATACGTTTATAACCAAAGTGGTAGAGAAATATGCTGAGAAGCGATACCGCCGTCTCACTTCTGTTGCACTATTTTCTATTTTCCTTCACTTCGTATTTTATGTACGTCGAGGCCCTGAATTTAGTAGTGATCGTCTTACATTTGTATGTACTACCTAGTGGACATTAAAGGACCCCACACTTTTAGTATAACATTATATAAAATGTTGGTTTTATGTACATTATATGTACATTATGTACATGACCAAATAACTACATAAAAAAAAGAATTTTCATTTAATGTTAGATATCGACGAGTTTGCCCAACTAGGAGAATAGGCAATCGGAAGTGTGCCATGGTGCCATTCAGAACACAGAATTATCTAGGAATGGTCATTTAGAGCGTGTTGACAGGTGTCATATGATTGAGCAGCAGTAAAGAATGAAGATATCCAAGGTGATTTCAGTCCTTTAGTCCGAGGATACCAATAATAAAGATAACAATCTTAAAAAAGTATAAACTATGGATAAACCTGGGTATGTTTTTAATGTTGATGAATCTGGCTTGAAACTCTACAATCACATGGTGAAACCTGAAGCCTCAAGAGAAAAGGGGAAAGCCATCTCTTTGGTTGCTTGTTCTAACGGTAGAGGAAATTGCCTACCTTCATAATATTTTGAAGCCTTTATATTATGAGCCTTTTCTGAGAAGAACAATTGGAGGGATCAAATGCCACCGGGAAGTATGATATTTATGTCTCAGAAGTTTAGCTACGTAACGTCTGAGCTTTTGATAAAGTGGTTGTAAGAATACTTTTTACCACGCAAACCTGTCGGGAATGTTTATTTATGTTAGATGGTTATTATCATAGTTGCAGTCTGCAGTTTTTCTGAACTTAGCATCAGACAATAACATTTAAACTTTGTGCAGTCCACTTGCAACACCCATTTTTATCTCCGCTCCGCTTGATCGTTTTTTAAACCTTTGAAGCAAAATTATTATAATGTGCCCGTTTTGATGACAACACATGTAGGGAGAAAGGTGACTCGTGACGATTTTGGTTGCACTCTCTGTTCATCATGCCAAAGATCAGCTACAGTTTCCAGTGGTTTAACAAGACGACAGCGCTGCATTTTCGGCAGTGTGCTTTTTTAACCAGGCGGAACTTTCGGTAAGCAACGTGGGAGTATTTTGAAAAACAATTAGAAGACGATAAAGATGATTTAAAACCAAAGGTAGAAAACTACGAGAGGGATAAGAGATAAGCGAACAACTCCAGAACACCAAGATGGAGAGAAATAGATGCTATTAACAAATTAAATAGTCTCAACATGCAGACTTCCCAGTCTTTTCAAATAGAGTAAAGCCATTGCAATTGCTAAGGAAAATTCCCGCTCTCCCAGAAAGTTATAGATCCATAGCTCTCTTGAGCGAGTGTTATAAGATTTTAGAAGATTTTCCCCACGTGAGCAATAACATCCCTGCCGAACAAGCCGGATTTATGCCTACTATGCCGGATTAAAAAACTGTTTCGACTAGGTACCATTGTTGAAAATGGCTTCCAGAAAAGACTGTCGCTTTCAATTATCTAACATTCGTCTACGATATTGTGGGGAAATAAGGCCTTCTGCTCAAGATATACCAGTTTATTCCAGGTAAGTTATTCAACCGGATTATCAATGAAATGTTAAGCGTTAGAGTTTTTTTAAGTAAACTTGAATGGAAAGACAAACACTTTTTCGAGTCTACAAAGTGGCCGACCACAAGAGACTGTATTACCACCGCCAGTGTTTAATATTGTAGTGGTCAGACCTACAGTCAACCAAAATTATCAAAGTACTTGTAGCAAGTCACTTAATCAATCACAAAACAAATTGCAATATAATCAAATTACCTAGGTGTGTTATTATATACAGGTTCAGGCACAAGATAGACTTGATTTTAAAAATACCAACTATTTGGTTCAATATAAAATGTTTAGGGATGTTTATCACAGTTTTTCTTCATGTAAGTTCATTTTTTATTTGTTTTGTTTATGTTGATTCTAGTTGTGTGATGTGGACTTAACACTGACTTGGATATTATTTAATTAATCTAAAACCCAAATCACTCGATTGGAACTATAGTTAAGTCAAAATCTAAATGGTATTTAAATTTTTAAAGACTTGTTTTAATAATTCATAATAATTTGTTTTATAATAAGTTTGTCCTTTTTGAAGTGTAAATTTACTATTAATTAATGTTTTATTAACGTTTGTAGTATAATTACAGTTAACTGAACATGTTATACGTACCTTAAATACGACTACTGTTTTATGTGTCTTTTATGTGTTTCACTGTCAGTATTTATTGATTTTTGGTTGATTTTATAACCTGCTATAAATGATATACTTTGTGACTAAGAGGTTATTTCTCTAGGTACAAACTGATTTATTATTTGAGAGTGTATTATTCTCCAGGGTGGTAAAAAAAACCCATAATAGGCCGTGTAAAAGAACCCTTAAACCATTATTTTCTTTACTGATATTTCTTATTTATGTGTCTCTTATGTATATATATATAAATGTATGATTACAACGTAACTGTTGCTATGTCAAATATAAAATAGTTTTTGTTCAGTACCTTTGTGTATTCATTTTAAACTGGTACGTCCACCTTTCTAGTATATCTGTAACTCCACATGATTGACTCAATTTCACTTACTTTTGATGTTTTATGTCAATGAGAGATTTACGTTTTAACTATTTATAAATACCTTGTATAAACACACAACTGTATCAACTTGATAAATTGATTTGTTGATCTGTATTGTTCATTATAATCAAAAATTCATTGTAATACAACTAAATAATAACTTGATCACCTATTGAACTTGAAGCGTTGACGTATTTAATCTGGGCTAGCTTATTTTCTAGGAGGTTTTTTTTACAAAACTAGCCTATTAAATTGTGTCAGTTTAATTGCGTCCCTCCTCTATCAAGATTAAAAATAAATTAATAAAATACTACAATCATATTTAACTGTTTTTTATTTGTGTTTATCTCTCAATCGTTATCAACTATGGTCACATGCTATAAAAAGTAATCGCAACATAGAATCCAGTTTGGTCTTTTTGTTATATTTATCATCATAAAATTTGTCATTTGTAAGGTTGGTAGTGCTGTGCCAACTTCCGTTTTGTTAAATATTTGAATTCTACGCAGGTAGAGTAACTTGAGCCGTGATCGTCTAGTGGGTGGCACTCCGGGTCAATATAATCTCTACATCTCTGATGTACCAACTACCACTTTACATCCGGCCACATCCTAGTTAAACTACAGTAGCAGCCTTCCATTTAATCAATCGCCAGATACATTAGCAATTCATCGTTATATCTGAAAGAAATATAGGTAGAAGTGTGCCAATTTATGATCAATGATCAACCAAGGCTGAAATCTAGACATCTATCCGTTTACATCTCCAATAGCTTACGTTGAAGAACACTGGAAAGCACGCTGGATAGCCAACTGCAAACTTTATTCAAGATCGCTGGTTTTACTTCTTTCCAATGGCGAAGACCATGATGCACCAGCTGTAATGCTTAAGAACAAACAGTATCCCACTTAGCCCTGGAATATCCTGACAGTTCCTTCAGAAGATCACTACAAGAACTTCATGATCTCACTTCTGAGATACTGCGATCTAGAATTTTGATATATTTACCATTACCATTACTAACCTGTTTTATTCTAATTTTTACACTCTTAGTTCTTAGATTTAATGTGTTTAAATGTTTTGTCGTAAGTATACTTTATTATACACTATATTTTGTTTACACTGAAATAATCACCATATTTTCCCGAATTACACTATGCTGTGGCTTGTCAGGCTTTTCTAACTTAAGCAGTCTGCTTCGCGCAAGCTCTCGAGTAAGAAAAATTGGTGTATTTAAAAGTTTCCAAATATTTCAGTATTCAAATCTATTCCAATTAAATGGTTTACATACACTCTAAAAAATTACCGGTATTTTTACCCTAAAAAATGAAGGCAACTATGTTACTTCCATTTTTTGCGATAAATTTACTACAAAGTGCAATTTTCATAAGAAGTGCGAAATTTCAATATTAGGTTAAATTTGCATTGGAACGTTTCCCTTTTAAATAAATTTACAGATTGAAATTACAATCTCAATGTAATTTTACATTTTAACATTAAAATACCTGTGTAAAGTTATATGACAAAGTTAATACTTCATGGCAATAGTACTTTTCAGGGTTAAAATACAAATGTGAAAATACTTCTTGAATGTAATGATGACTTGCGAAAGTACTTGCAAATTCAATCGTACCTCTTATTATTATTACTTACATTGCTAAGTGGATTGTATGAAATATAAAATAAAATCAAAGTAATTTTTATTGTACCTTACGTATGCACTTATATAAAATATAAGACATTAACAGAGCTTCTTTTAAGGGACTTTCAGAAATGTCTCTCGAAGACAACAGAAATTATAAATTATATAAACAATTCTACACGAGTACCTTTCTCAATTAAAGGTACGCTAATTTATTTCGAATTCTTCGATTTTTGATTCATCTTAGAAAACATTAAATAAAATATTTTTATTTTGTTTATTTATTTGTAATTTTAACATATACCTACCGATTATTATTTTTTAACTTCTATTATAAAATAAAATTCTTCCCACCTTGTGTCATATGTGTAAATATTTGTCTTGAATAAATCTGCACTACACTACAACGAAAAACAAAACATTAATGAGCAATTAACATTTAGTTTGATAACGATGGGGTCAGCCTCTCGCCGATTGCGCAACCTGTAACAAGAAATCATAAAAGAATTGGTACACACCATTCTGACCATTCCCCAAAAACCCAATTTGGACTGTTCATAATGGGTTCCTGAATTCTTTCATGAAATGAAGGTCACCACTCACCACCAAACAAGTGAAATCAGCAGAATACTATCTCATCGTTTAAAAATACTTCGAATCTCCATAAAATTCTGTGATACTTTTGATTTTCTCTGGAGATTTAAATCTGACGATACATCTTCTCGATGTCAGCACTGAAGACGATTGCATGCTTTCCCCAGCGAAGAAATATGTCGGCCAGATATTGCTGTAATCTTGGTCCAACATACATGG
This sequence comes from Agrypnus murinus, assembly GCA_929113105.1. Taxonomy (NCBI): domain Eukaryota; kingdom Metazoa; phylum Arthropoda; class Insecta; order Coleoptera; family Elateridae; genus Agrypnus; species Agrypnus murinus. Next base: position 83,749,082 of record OV816030.1, read on the forward strand.
TGTCGTTAAAACTTATGCCATTTGAGGTTTTGGAGGACGCATCGAACACTAATCTTAATTTTGTAGTGGTGCTTTCTTCTCTAAGTACCGGCTGATGAGGTATGTAGTATTTTGCTCCTTCATCTTGATTTGGTGATATTTTCCTCATGTGGCCGAGGGTGAGATATTCTTGAAGGAAGTCGTTGTATTGTATTCTTAGTTCTGGGTTCTTTGCTAATCGTTTTTCTAGCTGCACTAGTCTTGCAACTGCTCGATTTCTTGAATTGCCCAATTCAATAGGCGGGCTATTGAATTGGCTCCTTCAAGAAATGGCTTTCTTGAAGGAGATCTTAACAGTGTAAGTTCCATTGCGGTTTCTTCTTACGGACTGCTTAAAATGTTCGTCGCACTTTTGATCATCTTCCGAATAGGAGCGTAGCACAGATGTTTCCTCAATTTCCCAAAATTTTGCCAGTTGTTTATCTTCTTATGTTCGGCTGATCATACGGATGACCTTAATAAAATTGTCTGAAGCTTGTTGGATTTTGCCAGACAGTATCCATCCTAACTCTGTCTGTTGATCTAGTAGACCATCGTCCATCTTCTTCAATCCTGCTTGTATAATTTGGCATCTGAGGATGGCATCTGTGGGGCCCGGCAGATAAAAGGTCGGATCAGCCAGGATGTAATTATGCCATTTTTCTGGATCTGGATGTTGTAACTTGTTTGTGGGCATGGTTGGTGTTAATTTTGAGAGTACAAGGAATTCGACGTTGAAGGAATAGTTACTAGGAAAGCGTGGTTGGATTAGGAAATAAGTTTTCCACAAAGATGTTTTCGGTTCACCCCCTAGTCCGATAACTTCAGCTCTGATTCTGTGCCTTGGCTTCCCGAGCAATTGAGCTGCTTGTTCTGTTAATAGTGCTGTTTGTGATCCTGGATCGATGAGCATTCTTAGGTATTTTGTTGACCCTGTTACTGTTGTGGCACGAACTAAAGCTGTTGCTAACAATGTGACACGTCTTTGCTGATTACTTTGCACGTGACTAATGGTAATAGGAGGTTGTTCTTGTGACGCACTTTCTCTCATGGTTGTAACATGTGAGGTGGTTTTTATTAGTGCAGGCTGTTTTGAAGCGGAATACTGTCTCTCTTTGTGCAAGAGAGTATGATGTGCCTGCCTACAAATTTGGCAACCCATGTTACTGTAACATCTTTGATCGAAGTGATGATTTATGCAATTGTAACAAAGACGCTTGTTTTTTATTAGTTGCATTATATCGGATGTTGACAAAGCTTGGAATTTTGAACAGCAGTGGAGTTGATGCTGTTGGCTGCTGCAAGGGCAAACCAAGTTGATGACCGTTTTCTGAGGATGTTGAGGGTTAACTGTTGGAGTCTTCTTCTGGTCGACCTTTAATGTTTCTAAGGATTGACATCTTCTTTGCAGGAACTCCATTAATTCATTGAAGCTTTGCATTTCATGTGGTTTTCTTAATGATTGTTCATATAGCTTGTTGGTTTCTTTGTCCCACTTTCGTATGATAATGCGACTGACCATCGGACACCATGATGATGTGTTAATATTTAGATTGTTCAGTGCTTCCAAACATTCATTGGCAATATCGTAAATTCGTCTTAGTCCCTCTGGAGATTCTGTGTTAACGGCTGGTATATCCAAAATTTTGTCTAACAACTTGGATGTAATTAATCTTGTATTTTGGAAGCGTCTTTGAAGTAACTTCCAAGCAGTCTCATAGTTCCCATCGGTGATTTGCAGATGCTTAATTATGCTGCTGGCTTCTCCGTGGACGTACGTTTTAAGGTATTGCATTTTCTCTATATTAGTTATGGACGTATTGGAATGAATTACTTTTAGGAAAATGTCATGGAAGGTAGCCCAATTTTCATAACTGCCACTGAAGATAGGAAGTGTCATTTTAGGAAGGGTAGTATTTGGGAGGGATGTTTGAGACGAGGTTGAAGATATCCTTGATTCCAATGCTTCTAGGGTTTCTTCATAATCCTTTTCGGTGCTCTCGAAAACGAAATTTCCAAAGTAGACGTTTTCGAAAATGTCTTCATAAATCATTATATCTTCGTGTAAATCTCGGATTGCCTCCCATTCCGCTATGACTTTCTTTTGAAGGGATTCGTAGCGGGACTTGGTTTTGTCTTGTAATATTTCTTGCTTGATTCGAAGTAAGGTGCGGTTTAGTTGTATGATTCTTACTTCTTGTTTCTTCAGGCGCAGTGATTGGTCAATGTTAATTGCAGGGGCATCCCCTGTCAGAGTCTTCTCACTGGGAATTCGAGATGAAGGTGCCTTTGGACATTTCATGAGGTAATTAGAAGCTTCTTTATAAGTTGTTTCGATCTGGTTAAAGTATTTTGTTGTACAGTAGCTATGTTGAGAAAAATCAAGGGACAGGATTATCTCGTTCTTTTTCTGAACTTCTTTCCACAGTTTTTCTAACTCGGCAAGGCGGTTAGAGATGTAAGCTTCTGTTTTTCGGGATGTAGCATCTTTCTTGAAATTGGTTAGAATTTGAGCAATTTTTTGACCCAATTGCTCTTGCTGGCTGCTGAGTTGATTCATTTGTTCCATGGTGGATATCTTGAAGTTTGTAGATTTCAAATGAACTACCTCACAGGGTCGAAGGACCAAATGTGAAGTTCAATTTTAGACTTTACTAGACACAGTATACTGGCACTTATACTGTTGGTGTTTTTAGTTCGTTAGGTAATCAATACAGCTTGGTATCAGATTCTAAAGGAAGTAATTGTATTTGATCGGTAGTGTTTTACTAATATTTGTTTGTAAAAATCAATTTCTTTATATACAATTTCAACTTATTTTCTAAAATATGTGACGCTAAACATTTACATTATTTTACATTAACTGAACAAAAAATTTTATGATGACATTTTGTTATTTTCTGGTTTGACAATTTAGCTTGTTAAGTAGGTGATTATAATAACATCATGGCATTTTTATTAACCTACTGTTTTTAGCTGGTAAGCATATCTTGTATTGCAAGAAACATTATGTTCATATTTTGAAATATAATCTAGCCTGGAAATTATTTTAAACCTTTTAAATTTATATTATTTTTTTGGAAGAAATTAAAAAAAAGATTCAATTTTATGTTTGGTTTTAAACACATATTAAGGGTAAAATTACACTGTACTGGTTAAAGTTCATTTTATCATAACATTACATTATACTAACATTACATTACATTAACATTACACTAAAAATGAATCAAGTTATTTGAGTAATAATACATTTCCAAGAAAAAACTTTCTGAGTTATGTAAATTAACATTATGGATAGTGATTTTAATCAGTTAAATGTAGTAGAATTATTTATATTTGTGTAATTTTACACACTTAAAGAACATTTTACCACAAATATTAAAACAACTATTAACGTATAGGTAAATTTTAGAGTAAAACTACCGCAAAAAGAGAGGAAAGTTAACTCTTTCCCAAGGTAAATTTCGCCTCATTTTTCACAGTATAGTTACGGCTTGCCAGACCTCTCTCGTAAGCTCTTCAGAAAGGTCTGGCAAGCCGTAACATATCAGAGCATTCTACTAAAGTATTTGAAAACATTTAAATATGACATTTTTTAGTAAAACTATTAATTTTCGTAAAATTCTTGTTATGGGAAATATTGATAACATTACAATTCACATAAGAGAATATTCATTTCAAGATCTAGTTTAGTGTGAATTCTTTGTCAGTATTTTGCTACGTTATTACTCAACAATCACTATAAGTTTATAATAATTAAGAAAAGCATAAAAATGCATAATTGAAACAACTCAAGAATAGTGTAACATTCAATTAAATTTCTAATTCTCATACACTCCTATAAATTACATAAATTTCATGATTTATTTCTGAGAAATGGTATATGTAACACGGTAAATCAAACCAATGAGAACAAATTTTCATTTTTATGGAATAAATGTTCCAGTTTGTATCAAATGGATGAAAAAATTGTCCCTGAATTCGCAACGACTGCAAGAGTGTTTGGGATGACCATCAGTTAATTTTATTTTTATGTAGTGGAAGAAATTGGGATTGGAATAACGCTTTGAGTGAGGAAAAGGAACCGACAGGGTGTATCTGTATCGAGATATATCGAGGGGCGTAAAAGATACGGAATTGGATTTTGATTTATTAAGTCCGAACACAAAATGCGCTTCGTACAGGATGAAAGATGTGTAAACCAAAACACCGATTTATTAATAAGTAAAACTTAATTAATAGGTAATGCTTTTTTGGGTGGAAAAATAAAATTAAAAAAAGTATACAACTACGAGGTTAATTTTCAATCTGTTTTCATGCACACGACTCTGCCATAACATTTTTATTATCGAATTAAAAGTTAGCGTGGGGCTGTAAGTCAAATAAAGACGGGATCCCGTTGGATTAAACAGGAGGGAGGTAGATTCATAAAACCTATCTAAATTCATAGGCACACCTTAAGACTGTATTTACCTGTTTACGGTATACATATTTTTTTATCGATTAAAATATGCAGATTATAATATGAGTTTCCTTTTACGATCGTATTATTAAATAAAAGAATACAAACACACCCAACATTTTGTTGACTAAAATTTTAAGAAAAAACATGAAAAATGCTTAAGGTGGTATATAAAACAGTTCCTTCCAGAGTTAATTACTAGCACATAAAAAATAAATGTAATATATAACTGTCTGTTATTTGTTGAGACAATATATATTAAATAATAATAACTAAATGTTATATTGTAAAAATGACATCAAAATTAATTAAGGAAATACTAAAAGAGAAACTGCAAGGTGTCACTTAAAACTATATAGAACTACAGCTGCTTTTATATAATTATAAATCAACACCTATGAAATTCTATTGATTAAGGTCAAGGGTGCAAATTTAATTGATTCTGAATTATCACAAAAGTGACTCTATCTAATTCTAAAAAATACTTTTATGATATATGTTGACTCTACAATATACATAGGGCTTATATCTTGAGACCACCCTATTCTGAAACTGTGCACTTTAAAACTGAAACGCGAAACTATAAAATTTCTAGCATACAGGGTGGAAGCAAATACGACGTGTTAATTTTAAGGGGTGATAGAACACAACAAAAGGAACAAAAAGTTTCATACAACTTTGTTCTAGAATGTACTACTTTTTCAGAAAAAATAATAAAATTGGAAACTTTAACATCACTTTGTCGCGTTAACAATAGGCTAATTCCATGCCAAATCACATAATTTAAAAACATAACTGTGCTTCGATATCTCAGATTTTGTTCATTTTTTTCCTTGCATAGGTACATATGAAATATCATTAAATTAATTTTTTCAGATTCTTTGGATAAAAAATGGTCGAACCAGAAATTTTGAAAAATTTCGATTTTGATGCCAATTCTGCTGCCCGACACTTTACATCATCTAACTCAAATGGTCATAACTCCCTTATTTCTTGAGCTATCTGGCTCATCCAGGTGTCATATTTAAGCTAGTTGTTGGATCTTTTAGAGTATATCCAGAAACTTTCAAACATATTGCATAGTAGAAAAGTAGCAGGCTCCGAGGCAAATTTTAGTGTTTTTACAATTATCACCCCTTTGAAGCTTGTTTAATATAATCAGCTTAGCATATACTTGGTATGGTTAAAAAATAAAAAGGGTGTTTTTTGTAGTTTCATGAAAAAAATTGTTTTTAAATAAGTTTGCCTTTAGAGCCTGCTACTTATTGCACGTCTTTGTACGTTTTTTGATATATTCTAAAAGATCCAAAAACTAGCTTCATTTTGACACCTAAAAGAATCAGGTAACTCAAATAATAAGGAAGTTATGACAATTTCTGTTAAATAATGCCGAGTGTTGCATAACAGAATTTCAAATGCAAATACTGATATCCGACATTCTGCATCATCTAACTAAAATTGCCATAACTTCCTTATCTTTTTAGTTATCTGGCTACGTCAGGTGTCAGATTGAAGTTAGTTTTTTGATCTTCCATGCCAGAGAATGCCAAGAAACGTGCAAATACATTGAACAGTAGAAAGGTAGCAGACTCTAAAGGCAAGTTTTTCCAAAAATATTCTTTCTCCGAAACTAAAAAAACACACTTTAGCGTTACCCAGGGCGCACCTGCATTTTTTCTGATACCGTAACATGTACTTATCACGCGAACATAGTAATTCTAAGGGTATGGTAGTCAACATTGAAGCTGATTGCTAATAAGCTGATGAAGCTGTACGACAGCGGTTCCCAATCTTTTTCCTATGGTGCCCCTATTTGATATCATGAAATGCTCACATCCCCCTGATAATTAAGACACATATTGTCAAGATATTCGATCATACTAGGGAGAATTTACTCTCACGATAATATTTAATAGACAGATTCTGTGCAATTCTATAATTACCCGATTTAATAGTTGCATAACCTCACTTTTAAACTAATAAATTGTGAAAAAGACTTTCTTAATAAAAATAAATTTAGTTAATCAAAACTAACATGCATACGAAAACTCTTTAAGCAGGTAAAAGATATGTGGGAATCCAGATTTTTATAGAAAATAGATAATCTTTCTCATAACTTAACGATTTGGCGATGATTTATGCATTTTTCAACTTAATAAAGTTTAGTTTAATTATAATGTGATAAATCATCTGGAACAGACAAAATAAATGTTGTATTGAAGGTTTATGCAAATGTATAGCAACTTACCTGTTGAAATAAAGCTTTAACAGTAAATTCATGTTAACGAGATATGTTTATTTTGTAGTTTTATTGAATTTTAAAAATTTTAAAGCTGTTTTTTAAGTTGTTTTGATGGTAGTAAGTATAGTAACATTGCAACCACATAATTGATGCATATCTTAATGTAAAAGTTGGATCCTGTTGATGGAATCACATAAACATATTGCGGTGATATTAAAATAAAATATAGTATGCCCACCGTTCCAAATAAAACATAAATTATATACGGTGGATTAAAATAAAAATACACCACAAATATTTTTCTTTATTCCAATCAGCCAGCTCAGGGTTACTCGGTAAAGCATAAATTATTTGAATTATGAGACTCTTATTAACTCTTATGCCTGGAAAAGAAGGAAAACTTAAATTGCAAGCACCAGGGCTACTGCAAACTGGACAACGACTGCTAAACTCTAAATTCAAGAAGAAAGAAAACTGAATGCTTGTATATGCATCAATTAAACACATAAGTAAATTTAAAAACACATAAACTTTATTTAATGAACAAATAAAAATTCAAATGAAAAGTAAATTGCAAGAAATGTTGTTCAAATTAGTACAATTTAACAATTGGGAAATAAATTCCCAAGCTTTCTCAAATGTGATTAAAAGTTGTAATAGCCTGACATAGGGCCATTACGGTCATTCACTTGAACAAACCAACACAAATCAAAAATTGTTTATAAATAAAAATGTTTATCTTAATAAAAAATTAAATTGAAATAAAAGAAATTGAATTGTTTTATTTATTTGAAAGCAAATAAGTTCTCAAAAGAACCTTAAAAACTAAACAAAATAAATTTGAATTATTAAGGATAAACTTTATAAGTTTAATATTATCAATGAAATTAAAGAACCCTTTTATTATGACGAACCTGGTATAAATTATAAAAAATAAATTCCTTTAAATAAATCCTCAACTGTGACAAAACCTGTCAGCTGATCTCCTGTTTTTAAAACATCAATACGTAGATCGATGAAGAAAAATAAATTCTCTTGAATTTATTTAAATAATCACGTTCACTTTAAATAATTGTGGAACAACAATAAAAACTTCTTTGAACTTGAACTTGAAAGAATATTCAGGTAACACTTTAACTTTATTCAAATTCCATTAATATATGACGTTTACGTCAATCACATGGTCCAATCATCTAACCTCACTTTATATTACAGATTTTTATCCGGAGTCGGGCACAGGTTTTGCCGTGAACGTTTTGTCGACTGCCTTTGTTAAATCTGGCTCCAACTTATATAGATTTTATTGAAACAAAAGCCTACACTGACATATTTTCAAAACAAAAACAAATCACGTAAAGTTGATGACGTCACTGATCCGCACAGCTGTTCATAATTATCGAAACGAATCTTAATTCTATGATAACAGGATTGTAGCCCTTAAAACAAGGATTAAAACAATGTAACACACTTGTATCCCAAAATGCATCGTCACGAAGATACAAGACGAAAACGATTGACAATGTACAAATCTCGTTATAGCATAATTACATACAAAATTGAAATAAGACAGGTTTATCCTTTACAAAATAGATACCTAATTACACAATACAACTAAAACATATAAATTCTCCACAGGAACATCTTTACAATTTACAAAAAACATGATTTACAGTCCGATACAACCATCGAATTAACCAATTAATGCATTTGCAAGTTCCACTTAAATATTAATTCAAATAAAATCAAATTATGATCAGATTGTCCAGCATACAGTTCTCCGAGTGTTTATATAAAAACAATGGTGAGACAAAATAGGATAAGGGTCAATAATCGTCACAATGAAGCAGAACGCCAAGATTAAAACCTTCAATAATAAAAATGGTCAGAATTTTTATAACAAAGTTTAAAAAACTAATTGTACTATATAAGTCATAATAAGATTGACCCCAATTATCTGTTTTCCGTAAACTAACAGCGCGAAACTAAGTTGGTCTCTTGGAACATAGAAACATTTACCCTACGTTAAAGATCGTAGCCTCTATATTTAAATAAGAAGATTACTTCTTCTTTACAAGTGGAAAACCCATCCCAATATGTAACTTGGGTTGCATAAGCGTGTATTATGATAAAACAATCTAACTGATTGATATCCTTTTTAAAAATATGAAACCTTTTTATATGCATAAGAAATTTAGGTTATGTTTGCATGAAATTTTTATTCTTGATTTCTATTTTAAATATTGATGAGCCTAACTGTGACCCTATATGTAGCCTTTATATTAATTATGCCTATCACTTAGCATGTCTCTCTTTTAATTTAAATCTGATATATGAAATATTTGTTTTCACGTTTCCGATCTATCGTTAATAAAATTTTCAATGAGATGATCTGATATCACCGCAATATGTTTGACAAGCTGCGCCTTTCTAACGTTCAATTGAATTTTATCCAATTTGGCTTGTATGTCAAAATTGTATGTCAAAATTGTATCTCAGAACAAACATTTGTGGAGAAAGGAATGTGTAATAAGGTGTTTTTATGAAATAAAACCATTTATTAATTGTAAGAAAATATTCTTTCGCCGACATTAAGATTAAGAGCATTACTCTATTTCTCAATTCAAGTGTTGTATATGGTTGAATTTAGACTGTTTTCTCTATAAGTTTGTATAATCAGTTTTTACATTTTATTAAATTTTAAATTTTACATTTATGAAAGTTAATAAATTATAATTGGGTTATTAAAGTCTGAAATGTCAAGAGTTTTTTTAGAAAATTCATTTATTTCCCAAAAGAGAATAAAAGGAGAATTCATTTTTTAACAATTAAGTAGCAATATTCTATCAGAGGAACATAATAAAGATGTCAATAATTAATAATGAAGATGTTAATAATATTGTTTATTGTTTCCAGCCTTATTTTGTGGAACTCCATAATCATGAAATAAATAAAGATTATTAAAAGTTTCACAGTTTTATTAAAATATACCTGACAATATTGTTTCGACAGCTATGCTGTCATTATCAAAGGTAATATAATTATAAACAAACACGTCGCTAATCAGCTGAACCTCCCAACAGCGATGCAGGTAACTAACACGTTTGAAAAACCTCTAGATATTTCCAAAATTCTTTGTGCAGCTATAAATCAATGTGACATGATTAAAATTATTTAAAAGGTTTTTGTTACCTATAAGATCTCATATTAATTTTATTAGCAGAATTTTTCAGCAATTGGTTGGAGTGAAATCGAGAAACACATGACAATGTCAGAGGCGGATTAAACCAATGGAGGCCCCTGGCGTTAAAAATCTCGATGCCATTAGGGGCCATTCATTAATTACGTAATGGTCCGGAGGGGGAGGGGGGTTCTCAAAATCACTACATGCTCTTATCTCGGGGGGAGGGGGGTCAAAGCCATTCTTACGTAAGATTTTATAAGTCGAAATTAGCGATTTTTAACATAGTTTGATGAATACTTGAGAGCAAAACTTTCGGGAAAACAAATATGAGAACTATTTATAATTATCTAATAATGATATAGTCGTAATCTAAATCTAATAATAGTATAATGGTATAACCAAAATTATCTTCTAAAAAATAAAACTCTTTGATTTACTTCAAATTATGAGTTTTAGTGCAATGGATTCATTTCTAAAACCAGATAAAATCTTACGTAAGAAGGGGGAGTCCGAGAAATCTTACGTGCCCTTACATGGGGGTACGGGGAGTCAAAAATGGCCAAAATCATCCTTACGTAATTAATGAATGGCCCCTTAGACCCAAGCACAAAACAAAAACAAATAGTGCAATACAAAAGTACTGTGATGCCAACGATGGATACCGATCATAACGCACATTCACCATTTTACGCGGGGATTCGCCTATTTTGCCTATAGAAGAAAAAACGTGGCGCTTGCCTATAATTAATAAGAAATACAACGCTAAAGTAGCTAGTTTGAGGTTAGAGTGGTATGATGTTAGGTTACAGTTAGTAAAGAGTTGAGTGCACTTACGTCAAAATGACGTAAAAATGGTGCTGTTTGTGTCATATCACAAGAAGATTTTATAATTTTTATCTGTTTTGTGACCTTTTTCCAACCAAAACCTCCTTAGCGCTCGGTATTTCAGTATTTTAAATTTAATAAAATACTTTTGGTAAATATTACTGTTTTAAATAATCATGTATATAGATAATAATAATTACCCTAAGATGTTGTAATAATAATTTTTAAGTTAATTGAATAAAAGATAAGTTTTTAATCTAATAGAGTCAATATTATATTTGAAGAGGAAAATTTATATTTAGGGCTAACAGAATCCAACATATAGCGAGACTCAGGGTATGTCTTAAGTTGTGAACCAATTTTTATGGTAAATATAAAGGTAGGGCCGTGCTAAAAAATAAAAGAATATACTAAAAGCATGCTTGAACTCGCTAGAACTGCTTACCAAAGAATATCAGTGTAGTTAATTTGTGTAAAATAGTAGAGCAAAGTGAGTGTACCAATAGTTATCAAAGTTTTAATTTTAAAATGAGAAGAAATCACTTACTCAATAATTCTTTGGAAAGAGTGTAGTATAGTAATATAATTAAATCTTTGTTTGGTAAGCTGCAAGTCGATTCAATAACTAATTGATTTCCTAAAATATAATTTAAAACCCAGTAAATTTATAAAGAAACAGAAAATCATAAAACTTTATTACCTACCTTACTAATTATAATTAATAACCTTTCATTTCAATTAAGGACAATTTAAGACTAATTGAGTTTTTTAAAAATACAAACGTAAATAAAAATACCATATATTGTAAAATAAAAGATGCAAACGTGTACTTCTTATAACAAACCACGTCAGCTCGTACTTGTCACAAAACAACCAATTAATTTAACCTCGAATTTAACCTAATGCATCGACTTGATTATTTTCAAATGCAATATAGAGCATATTGCATGTTAACTTAATAGCACTGAATAACATAAAAATGGAAGGCAATGAAATAATATTCCATGGCATTATTTGCAACATTTACAATATGATATTCAGTTAATTCTGGACATTTGGTTAATAACTATAAAAATTACTGAACAAAAATGGAAGAATTATGCTGCCCAAACTTATCCTAATCAGATGTTTTTACGATATTCAATTATAAGCGAAGTAGAACTATTTATAATTTAGTAAATTATTGATGTTGATACTTTTACTTCGAAAATAATTCAACTGGAATACTGAAACATATTAAAAGTTTTAGTTATAGGTCTTTTGCTTTTGGCTTTTGCATTTACGTATAGAATACGTGAATAATATTAAACATTGCGCGTTTTCTGTTGTGACAGTTTTTAACTAAGATCTATTGATCTCGGGGACCCTTGGAGATTCGGGGTCCCGCTTATTCCGTCCCTGGGCAATGAAGAAACTCTCATCAAACAAGGATTACAGGATTTAATTATCTCATATTTCTTTTTGTAACTGATATTAAATGCTGATAAAATATAGTTCGTGTTTCTCAATAAGGGTTTACAATTTTTAATTTATGTCTTCCTTCCATGAGTAAATTTGAGTAACTTTATATAAATTGAAAAATAAAACATACTGGTTTTGTTTGAAAGACTATCTCGATACCTTTTTTGATAGCAATTGTTTTGTAAGGGTAGGTTAGCTATTGATGTGTCTTATATCTAAGCTTTACTAACACGATATATGATCACAAGATTTTAAGGAATATTTGTTTATTTTTATACTTAATTTATTAAAAGTGCAATTGTTGCTTATTGAGGTGGTTTTGAGGTGCTGTGATTTCCCGACTACTTTGTGCATTCTAGTCTATATGAGCTTAGCAGAGAATCGTTACAAATGGTCAGTTTCTGATCCCTAATTTTATTAGTTCCCTCAAGAAAACTCATATTAAGGCCATTTGTTGGATATAAATTTGCATTTAATGTTTATGTTAGTTAACAATGTAAAATTTTAATTTATTGTAACAGTTCAAATTTTCACTTTAACAATTTTATTATAAATACATGATAATGGTTAAGTATTTATTGAAAAGATATAAAATACAGTCTAATTAAATCTTTAGATACATTGCTTTTCCACATCTGGATAGCTTACTCCTTTAGCCAAAGATTCTGACCTGAAATAAAGAAAAGGGGAATGATCTTATTTAGAAATTATTTCGTACTTACCTTAATTAGTATTTTGTCTGAAGGGACGCCCTGTATTCCATACAATTTTATTCTTGGTTGAAATATCAAAATATTTCCATCTTTTATACTTATTCTAAAAGTAAACAAGCGATAACTAACAACTGGAAAATATTATATATGATTAGTAAGTGACTTAATAGTTTGATAGCTACTTACCTAGAGGAAGTTGTTTCATCAACTAAGATCTATTAATTTATAAGAGAGTAATTCTTTTTGGGGTTTTTACTAAAATTTACGTTGTGTTTACACTCTGCGATTATTCGTTTTGATAGAGGTGTCGGTATTGAAGATTTCTCATATATCGGCTCAATTTGCATTTTGCGCGAAGTACTTTCTTTAAGAGACTTCCTTCGCTTGGTACGTGACATCCCATGTACGACCCGCCATATTTTTCTGGATTTTGCTCCCGCATCGTATTGATGGATTTTATATGGTGAAGTCGATAGAAAATATCCGGTTAACAGTCTTCTGTTGGAGAAATTATGTTTCGGAAAAGTTGGGTATTTTCTTCTCTCGTTGGAGGATCTAAATGCATGTGGCTTAAACGTATCTTCTCGGTGAGTGTAAGTGCATTCTGTTTAATTGTTTAATCCTAATTTCTTATCAACCATTTTAGAAATACATCTAAATTCACCAACTTCGTTGAAAGGGGATACTTAAAAAAAAACCTTTTCGTAAACAAAACCCTCGTTAGAGGTAAGTGGATTGTCCCGAGATTAATTTCGTCCTTTTGGTTTTAGGGTTTATTTATTTTGTTTATTTATTTTTTTTATATATTATTATTCTTGTTGGAGTGGTATCTTTTGGGCAGAGAGTCCGCCACCGCCACTCAAAAGAGAGCAAGTTGGAAGAATTGTTGATTTTTTTGAGTACAGCCTTATGGAGATTCTAGGCAAAGCAGCAATCAGGTTTTGTTGATTTCTTTTCATACTTCTACATGTATGTTTTTTATGCATGTATGTAAAGCAATACAAGGGTTAAACATTTTATTTCGTGTCTATCTTTTATCATTATCATATAAGACGTTAATACTAAGCACACTATAAATGTATGTAAACGTATGTGATCACACGCGGTACGAACTCGGTGTATTGAACTACTTAATCTGAACCTAATCATAAGGTAATTTTTATATCTTGTTGAGTATTATACAAGAATACTGAGACACGATAATAAATGTATATATATAGCATTCAGCGATTTATTTATTTATTTTTGAAGCAACTTTGAATGCTTAATCGAATGAGCACAACTCTTGAAGTCTCTCTTGAAGTGGATGAACCCCATCACCAAGAATTTACCGCCTTGTTGATAACCTCATGCTAAACTATTCGAGCTAGCCTTTATAAACCTTTATAAACCTTTTTCAATTTGGGCGTAATAAAATTGGCGCTCCTAAGCGTGTGGCCTGAATTCTTGGTGGGATTTATCAATTGTACTCGTAGTTGTGATTGTATTGTTAGGTCAATGCTAATGACCTTACGCTTGTTTTATATCTTGAAATTGAGTTGTCAATTTTTTCTAAATTTGAACTTAGAAATTCCAAATCGGAATTGCGTTATTTAAAATTACTTAAGAGGTCTAAGACAGTTTCACAGTACTTTTATTGAGTATATTATTACATTAAGTACGTAATAGATAGTATAATAAGAGAATAATTAACTGTTAATTGGGTTTTTTTTAAGAAAACATACATTGATAAGTAGTTGCAATATGTCTTTCAAGCTTGATGTCGATAGGTTAAGTAAGGATGAACTCATTTGGGAACTTAAAGTTCGTGAAGTCTTCGTAGTGCTTTAGCTCTTGAAAAGGATGCTGTCTCTTTTGGAAAACGTTTGTTTAAGGGAGATGCGTCGGAGGAATTAGGCATTTGTGAAGCAAATTTAGGCGAAACTAAAAATATTTTAGTCAGTTTCTCTGATTCAACTAGCGAAATTAAGAAAATTGAAACAAAAATTTGTCATACTTTTCATAATTACATCTGACCAACCAGCCTTAATGAATAGACGTAATTTACTTGCAAAAATTTTAACGGAACTTATTAGGGAATATAACTCGAAAAATCCAGATGTACAGGGTGACCAACAACCTGAAACACCTATCGATCCACGTTTTAGTGAAGCGGTAGGGGGTGCCTCGAACATTGTTAATCCAACTCAAACTACATTAACTCCATCTGTTGCTCCAAATAGTGATATGACTTCCGCAACATCTTTTAAAAGTGTGCCAGTATATAAATGGCAGTTGAAATTCTCAGGACAACCGTCTGAGAGCTTTAATGCCTTTTTGGAAGAGGTAGAGCAACATTGCCAGAGTAGAGGTGTAGACAAAGTACAATTATTTGCTTCAGCTGGAGATCTTTTTGTGGGGGATGCGTTGCGTATGTATAATTGGCTAAAGATATATGCGTCTGATTGGGATGGTTTAGTTCGGTTAATGAAAGACGAGTATGTTCCTTCAGCTGAGAAATTATGGCAACAGATTCTTGCACGCACTCAGGGTGTCACTGAGTCAATCGGACTGTATGTTGCAGTTATGACTGGGTTGTTTGATAGAATGCCTACTCCGGTAGTAGATTCGTTACGTATGCAAGTTCTGCGTCGAAATATTTTGTCTTTCTTTCAAGAACGTTTAGCTTTAACAGATGTTAAAGATCCTTTTGAACTGATAGAGTTGTGTCGGAAAATCGAGGAAACTCGAGAGTCTGTAGATAATTTTAAACCGCCAAGTTTCTCATCTCTGCCCTTAGAGCCGGACTTAGCTTATGCGGGACCGTCGAGACGTAGTAAACCTTCAATTTCTGAATTACAGGTTCGTGGACCGATCTGTTGGAGATGTAAAGAACCCGGCCATATTGTTAAAGAATGCCCTAAGAAGAAAAACGATTTTCGTTGCTTCGGTTGCGGAAAAGAGGGGTTCACAAAAATTACTTGTCCTAAATGCAATACAAAAAATAAACAGCGCTATGATGGCTTGTCACAACAACGCGGTAATAACAATAAAGGGGGTAGTGGTCGCGGTCAGTCGGGAAAACGATCGACAGAGGCAATAGAAGACCGAACTATTACTTCTGGTAACGACAATTCGGTCCAGACTTTTCAAAACAAATTTGTTCTAGATTATATTTTAGCGCAAGTGGGAGAAGGGGAATGTCCTTATGTCAGGGTAAATATTTTGGGTCTTCCTTTCTATGGTCTTTTAGATAGCGGGGCAAATAAAGTTTTGATGAATGTTGAAGGATGGGAGATGTTACGAGGTCTCGGTGTTACACTTCGGCCAGTTCAAGGTCTAGTATGTCGTGTAGCCAACGACAGTGAATGTCAATGTATAGGTATAGCAACTGTTCCAGTGCGATTACGTGACGTTGTTAAAATAATTGATATTTATATTTTTCCTCAATTAAGACACCGATTAGTCTTGAGAATTGATTTTTGGATTCGTATGGGAATCGTCCCAGATATGCGTAAAGGCGAATGGTATTTTTCAAGTGTAGATAAACGGACCGGTTATGAATTCTATCCAATCTGAATCGGATTTAGAACCTAAAGATTTAGAACGTCTTAGTAGAATCCTAGATAATTACTTCTTGAGTATTGACCCTACGAAGTTGGATTGTACAACAATAGTGCAACATAAGATTCGCGTAATGCAGGAGGAGCCTATTAAACAACGATATTATCCGGTCTCACCGTTTAAGCAAGCGATTATTAATGAAGAGTTAGATAAAATGATAGAGTTGGGCGTGATCGAGAAATCCAATAGTGGGTGGTCATCGCCGGTATTATTAGTTCCAAAACCGGATAAGTCATGGAGATTTTGCGTAGATTACCGTAAATTAAATGCTGTCACGTCACGTGATGCCTGGCCCTTACCATATATTTTGGACATTTTAAGGAAGTTGGGTGGAGCCAAATATTTAAGTTCTTTAGATATTCAAAGTGCCTACTGGCAGGTAGAAGTGGAACCTTCTTCTCGGCCTTATACTGCATTTACCGTACCTTCAAGGGGTCTGTATCAATTTAAGCGAATGCCTTTTGGCTTACACAACGCTCCAGCAACTTTCCAACGTTTAGTAGATAATTTGTTTGGTCCGGAATTAGAACCTTATATTTTAAAATATCTCGATGATATAATTATTGCCACACCTACATTAGAAAAGCATTTTGAGGTGCTAGAACTTGTTTTTAATCGTTTTAGAGAAGCTAATTTGACTCTAAACCGTGACAAATGTCATTTTTGTCGCCCAGAATTAAAATTCTTAGGATATATTGTTACTAGATCAGGCATTGCTGTAGATCCAGGCAAGGTAGAAGCCATTGTTAATCTTCCACAGCCAAAAACTGTGAAGGAGGTAAGGAGAGTAATTGGAATGGTCTGGTAGTATCGTCGATTTGTGGATGGATTTTCTGATATTATTGTACCTCTTACAAATCTTCTTCGTAAGAGTAAAAAGTTTATTTGGGATGAGTCATGTGAAAATACGTTTCAAAGAATTAAGGACGCTCTTATATCAGCACCAGTATTGGCCTGTCCAAACTTCAACTACCCGTTTTACGTTCAGACCGATGCGTCTTCTTATGGTATCGGGGCTGTGCTCACTCAATCCTATAATGACCGTGAATACGTAATTTGTTATCTTTCGCGTACTCTCTCACATGCCGAACGCAACTATTCAAGTACAGAGCGTGAATGCCTTGGTGTTTTATGGGCAGTTGAGAAATTAAGATGTTACTTGGAACTTTCAAAGTTTTATGTAATCACCGATTGTCATTCTCTAAAGTGGTTAGAAAATTTAAAGGATCCTCAAGGCAGGCTTGGACGCTGGGCCCTCAGGCTTCAGCAGTTCGAATATGAAGTCATTCATAGGCGTGGAAAAGATCATGTGGTTCCAGATACTCTGTCGTCCTTTTGGTTTTAGGGTTTATTTATTTGTTTATTTATTTTTTATATATTATTATTCTTGTTGGAGTGGTATCTTTTGGTCAGAGAGTCCGCCACCGCCACTCAAAAGAGAGCAAGTTGGAAGAATTGTTGATTTTTTTGGGTACAGCCTTATGGAGATTCTAGGCAAAGCAGCAATCAGGTTTTGTTGATTTCTTTTCATACTTCTACATGTATGTACGATATTTTAATTACTGTTATTATTGGCACTGAAGTTGATTTGATTAGTTAATGAATAATATGTATTAATTAATTTGGGTGGTATAGCTATCAGGAGTCAATTATTTACTTGTTTTTTTATGCATGTATGTAAAGCAATACAAGGGTTAAACATTTTATTTCGTGTCTATCTTTTATCATTATCATATAAGACGTTAATACTAAGCACTATAAATGTATGTAAACGTATGTGATCACACACGGTACGAACTCGGTGTATTGAACTACTTAATCTGAACCTAATCATAAGGTAATTTTTATATCTTGTTGAGTATTATACAAGAATACTGAGACACGATAATAAATGTATATATATATATAGCATTCAGCGATTTATTTATTTATTTTTAAAGCAACTTTGAATGCTTAATCGAATTAGCACAATTCTGATTGCAGCCAGAGCCTGAAGTCTCCTGAAGTGGATGAACACCATCATCAAGAATTTACTGCCCTGTTGATAACCTCATGTTAAACTATTCGAGCTAGCCTTTATAAACCTTTATAAACCTTTTTCAATTTGGTCGTAATATTATATCCCAAATTACAATCCCGTGTGTTTATAAATGGAATGAATTACAATTTGTTGAAATTAAACTAATAATTACAGAAAATGTATCAATATTTATTACTAATTTGTTTTATAATACTAATTTATTCGTCATTTGTTTATTTATAATACACGATAAATATTAAACTTTCGCGTTGCAAATATCACAGGTAGGTATATTTTATTTAACAATTTTTTCTATCCAAAACAAGGCATTTAATTACTTACTCCTTACATGCACCGTTCAAAAATAATCAGTGCGTTTAGAAAAAAATTCTCCGTCAGTGTTCGACTATTTTTGCTTTCTAAAAACGAGAAATAATATTTTTTCGCACTTTTAGTAATAAATTTTTATATAATAAAAATATGCTTCTTTAAAACTGTTACGCTCCGAATAGCCAAAATTAACCAGAAAGTACAAATTGGTGAGAAGCCGCTCGCAAATTAATTCTAGCAGCAAAAAACTAAAAACCGAGGCACCACGAAAACAATGATAGATTTAATTCTGAAACAGAAAAAAGGAAAAAACTGTTATATGCGAGTTCACAGGTCGGTAACCATAGCAACCAGCAAACCGGGACGCCGTAAATACATAAAAAAATACACGACGTACCTTAAAAAAAAACTTCATACAACACTTTTGCATTCGCATTGTTTGATCTCTTTTTGATTTGTTTGAAATTCAGTAGCGTCGAAAGAGATGGGGAACAAAAGTCACGTCTCTATGTTGGTGTTAATTTCAGGCATTATCTAACAATCTTTAGACTTGACTAACTCGCGCGAGAGAAAGAAAAATTATGTACTTATATTAGCTCAAGCGGTTGCAATGTGCTATTGGTATTGTTTTAATGAAAATAATGAACTGGTCTACTGTTAAATGCATATGCATGCAAGCAACATATTAATTTATACTCACATTAGCATATTCGTATCCGTTAGACTTTTTTCAACATATGTTGGCCAGAGAGTTAATTACACACATAAAACACTTGTCCGCGGGATATATTTGGTTTATCAAACAAATGGTTCAATAGAAATTCCAAGTCGATATACTATTATAGAATTATTGATCACACCTCTAAGGCACATTTTGGAAAAATATTTCAAATTCCTCCATTATCGCCATGTTTAAATCGTACATAGATTAAGTTAATAAAATTATCCTGCTGCTACTATTTAATCGCCGCTTCTCTGTCTTAGTCTCCAAAAAGAGAAACCAAAACTCAAAAATGTTAAGGAATGAAGAAAAACAATTTGCTCAGAAAGAATAATGTAAAGGGAAACGTGAAACAAGTGGTTGATGAGTAGTTTTAATTCCACGCGTTTTACCACTCTATCTTGTGTCGCTGTCTTGGGTTCATGCAAGCCCATATAATGTGACTTGTCTTAATTAATATTTCTTTGTCGTTTGGGAAATTTATTCAACATCTAAGGACTATTTATAGAAGGGGTTGTAAGGACAGCAGGAATTTTCATTTATTATCGTTAACATTTCGTTTGTATCAATGCGACGTAGAAATTCATGAAAAAGTTCAGTTGTATCTTTATTAAAATTCGAAACATATTAACAGTTGCAGAAATAGAAAACGGAGCTTTCGCCTACTTGTCTAGAATAGAAATAAATTACTACTTTTAGAATTACGACAACAAAGTAACAATTTTGCTTATAAAGTGTTTTATAATATTTAATACGGTATTGCGATTTTGATTTATGACGGATTCTCATATGATACCCGAGTTGTGCAAGTAATACTTTTGTACATGGTTCAATGAATGACATATTTATTTATGAATTAATCTTCAAGTACTGCAGTCAGTACAACTTTCAGTTATTAAAAATTCCAATTTCCAAGAAAACGTTTGTTGATGTCTTCTTTGAGGATTTTCAGAGAAAATGATGCAATTAAAATTTCGGTGCAGATAAAAGCATTAAGTATTTATTTGAACTGTTAAACGATAAGGTAATGTAATTGTAAATAATATTAAAGAAAGAAAACAATATGTATGACACGAAGCTTCTTTTACATCTTCCATTCTTAAAGGTTTTCGACATGTTTAGGAAGGCTAAAGAGGTTATTGCCGCTTATTGATTATAAAGGCCAACAAATTTTGACTTTTTGAAAGTTGATTTCGATCTGACATATGATTTTGTATAATTTTATCTGCTGAATTCAAATCCGAGTGTCATTTTGCTATGAACCTATCACGTAAGGTTTTTTATCAATGTTGAAAATAAATTAATAAAAAATTTGGTCAAAATAAACGCTACTTTTATTGATACAGAGACAAAAACAAATTACAAATAGTAAACTAAATTGAAAAATGTCTTAAACAATCTTTAATTTCTTTTCTTTCCAAAAGATCTTTCCCTCTTGGATGAACAACTTCGTTTAGTGGATTTTCTTCTGTATTCCAGGGCCGGATTGTCCCTTTTTATTGACCAACACTAATCAGCCATCATTGAAACCTTCCACCGACCTTGATACCTGCGTTCCACTTCTTTCATGCCTTGGTGGAACCTCTCACCTTGCTCCTCACTCAGATCGCCAAGATTTTCGGGGAAGTAATCAAGATGCGAGTGTAAAAAGTGAACTTTTATGCTCATATTACATCCCAATTCCATAAATTTCTGTAGCATGTTTTTCACAATTTCTTTGTAGTTAGGATCCTTGTTGTTTCCCAAAAAAACTTTCAATAACATTAGCAAATGAAATCCATGCATCTTTCTCAGTTTCGGTCATGGTATTAATCTCCTTATTTGAGGACCGACAAAAATTCCTTCCTTTAATTTTGCATCTGAGATAGCGGGAAATTTTCTACAAAGGTATTTAAAACAGTCTCCATCTTTATTTAAAGCTTTAACGTATTGTTTCATTAATCCTAGTTTAATATGCAGTGGAGGTAACAAGATTTTTTGTCGATCAACAAGACTTTGGTGCAGAACATTTTTTGATCCGGGAGTTAAATTATCTCTTCTTATCCAGTCCTTTTTCTTCCAATGTTGATGTCTACTTCGACTGTCTCACTCACACAAAAAACATGAATACTTTGTATACCCTGACTGCTGTCCTAGTAGAAGTCCCACAATTTTCAAACCCCCACAAATTTTCCAACTATGATCATTGTATTTGATTTTTTCAAGCATTACTTTAAAATTTTCGTAGTTTTCCGTCATTTGCACAGAATGGGCAACCGGTACCGATGAAAAAACATTCCCATTGTGCAAGAGAAAAGCTTTAAGGCTTCTTTTGGAAGAATCAATAAAAAGCCTCCAATCATCGGGATTGTAGTACCCCCAAGTTTGTTTATCAGACTGGAAATGTCGGTGCAATAAACTAGACAACCACTTTTTTCAAAATAGCCTGAATACTCGGACTCGCGTTTCCTAAAATACGAGATTTTAACGTCTTCTGCCAGTAAATTTTTACTTTGAAGTCTGGATGCGAAAATTTCGGAAAGATCCTTTGGAAGACCTAAGCCTCTAAGTCGTTAAGTTCGGTCTTGGAAAATAACTGCGGTTGCTTAGAAACGCTCGATATTTCAGTGGCATCGGTAAAGTTGTTTTCATCAACTTCAGGTTCAGAACTGCTTGTAACATCTTCTAGATTTGTTGGTTTCTCAGGTATTGGCACGTTTGGACCATGTGGCACTGGCCTAATTGCAGACTTGAGGTTCGGGTAAATGATGTTTTTTAAATTTTTTGTGTTATATCCACGTACATTGCACATACAGAAATAACAGTCATCATGGTGATTTGTTGGCACTCGCCAAATCATTGGTATTCCAAAGGGTAGGGATTTCCTTACTAGGCTTTTCCATTACTCCAATGCCTTAAACCCTCTTCA
The DNA here is from genome assembly GCA_929113105.1 of Agrypnus murinus. NCBI lineage: Eukaryota > Metazoa > Arthropoda > Insecta > Coleoptera > Elateridae > Agrypnus > Agrypnus murinus. Next base: position 83,771,566 of record OV816030.1, read on the forward strand.
CATATCTTACATACAACATGTGTAAAAATGTTAAAAATACTCGTAGTATTGGAGTTTCAACAGTGATGTAATTTTACGTCTAAATTTCTTGACCACAAAACAACCACACACATAGCAATAAGTATCTGGATTATTTTGACAAAGTCTTGGCATTTTAAACACGAATTTAACTGCAAAAAGCTCACTAAACTCACTAAACAACGACTGCCTAGACCGAACGCAAACAGACTAATGAATGCGCTTGTTACACAAAGACGTCTATTTATATCTCATTCGCCAACGGTCTGACTGCAAATCAGGGAATCCCAGCAATTAAATTTTACTTTCGGGAATTCCCCTATACTATTCTATTGATTTGTACACAATTTAATCTCAGTGGCGTAGCAATTTTTAGAATGTCATTTAATTTTTATTCGCAAATATTTAAAAAACCATAAACATGACACCTAGTAAATTTATTAAAAAATTGTGCGTGATGGAAACAAAAAAATGTTGATTCTTTATTATATTAGCCACCAAAACTTCAAAAAAATGAACAAATCCAAATCACAAATTTTTTGTTGGCCTGTGTTATTTAATGAATATCAATCCATTTGAGTCATTCATATTATAATTTTTTTTAGAATTTGCAATAGATTGATTATCCACGGAAGCAATTCTTCCCTAGAAACTACTTGAATATAAAAACAATGTTACCAAACTATTTTGGTAAGATTACATAAGATAAGATTGTTATTATTTATTTACTTAATTTATTATTTATTAAATTTATAATATTTAATTAACTTTAAACTGCTAATTTCTTGTAGCAAAAATACTAAAATAGAGTATCTACTGCACAGAACGGTAACGCAAATTCAAATATACTTCATAGAAGCAACGACTCATTTGCTTACTGCACTTATTAGCATTTTCGTTAGCGGATGGTGCACTGTGGTGATGCGGTTGGCATCGCAAGGTCATGTTGTTAGATGCTCGGTGCTCAGATAATTTTGATTATTTATTCCTGTTAGTGTTAATTAAGTGTTACTTATTAAACACTGTATATCTGGAAATGATACTGATTTAAAAAATTATTACTTTAACTTATTTTAGTTAGAATTATTTCATAGACGGAAATAATTGTATTTAGTTTGATTCTATGCAAAGTTAAAATTGTTTATCGGGCGACTAAAGATTCGGCTGGTTTGATAAAAGGTCCGAGTATTTCCGATACCCTTGAATCGCGTCATTTCTGTTTGTAAAATAATAGCAAAACAATTTTTTACACACAGTTTTAGAAAAAAATTATAAATTGCTGATCAAGACAGACGAAACCCAGAACTTCCAAATTTAATTTTTTGTATGATTTAGTAAAGATTAAAATGTGCAGCAGATATTTTTAAATTGAAGCTTACAAACATTAGTGCCTAACAGTGTGACGTATATTATAAATATTTTTTTAATAAAGATTATAATCTGCCATCGCAAATTTCATAAAGTACAAAGCGAAAAGTCCTTATTTAAAATCTTTTATAAGCCTAATGATACTGTTTTTACTGCACCTAGTTATAGTAAAACCAAAATCATTGTTGCTTTCCTTGGTTAGATTCTCACCGCACGCCACTGCAATAGATACAAAGAAAACCAGTAATAGCTCACTTTAAATTCATATTTGACCTGTGCATTTAATTCTGCTTTGCTTTTCTGTTTAACTCGAATTAATTATTAATAAAAATGCATTAGAGGAAATGTGGACTAAAAAAGTAACTTTAATTGTACATGTTACTCTATGATAACTACTCAGTTACTTTTAGTTCTTTGTAACTTGGTAAACTATACAGTTAGTTTACTGTAAATAACTTACTTAGTTACTTTTTCTTAGGAACTTACCCAACATTGTATGATACATAGTAACTTGTAGAACATTGGTGGTGGTGGCTTCAACGTATGGTTTGCTAAGGCAAGAATTTGGCTCTATACATGAAAATGTATAAACAAAAAAGTACACATCTTAATTCATTTATTCAGTCGTAGCAATTCTTATGAGCAAACTGTCACTGAAGATCATAAATACTCATCATCATACTCAAATTATGACAATGAAATTGTATAATGAGCTTTTTTACACGTCTCCTTCTTTTGGGTTTTTGCCAACTCCCAAAAAAACTGATGGCTCAATTTTCAATCAGTGTAAACTGCATAAACTATAACTATAACGAACTTGTTCAGGGTATCTGTCCAACTTTGGAAATTGACCAACAGAAGGCGCAACTATGCGGTAATGGTCTTTATAACGCGTTACAGCAGGCGCCACTGCGCCGTGCAATATTTAAGTTAAAATAGTGCGTTCTAACGAGGAAAAATCGTGACACCAAAGCAGCTTTTTTATGCTATGAAAACAGCGTACTTATGTATTACGGACACCCACATTATAATTAACTAAGTATGATCTTAGTCTTGAACCTTTTAAATCTACAATAAAAATACACAAGAAGTACGATGTAACAGGATTTCATAAATAATTACCCTTTTTCGTCTTCACCTAGGCTCGTAAGCAGGAGGGGTAATATTTGAATGCGTGCATCTCGTGTCTATCAACTAGGTATACGAGTATATTCGTGAGTGGAATTAACATTGATAGCGACAAGTAGCTGTGGTGCCATCTACATTTGTTGTCTACGTATGTCCTTCCCTACTGGCGAGTCTAGGAGAAGGCCAAACAATTGAGGTAATTGTGTTTAAATCCTGCATTTCTAGTATTTAAATATTATTATATAAATATATATCAAATATATAAAATAAACATATATAAATATTTTTCGAACTTCATACCCAAGAATTTTACATCTTACCTATGTATTTTTATTATAATTAACTTTTTAGTTTTTTATCTTAAAGAAAAACTATTGGATTTAAAAGTTTGAAGCTGTTTTTTAATCGCAGTTTGCTAGGTTTCACGGGACTAGGTCTAGGGACGTTTCCACTCAGCACCTTCTTACGTGCTGATTCCGTTTCATCCTGTTGAGTACTGTGTTTTTACTATTTTAGTTGCCGCCCTAATTGCTAAAATCTTAAAGTCCACTTGTACGTATTGTGTATTATCATTCATGAAAGATTTCCTGGTGACATTACTTTTATAAAATTGCGTTTTCCTTTGCTTGAATATATGGAAACGCGTAGTTTAGTAGTGTATTGATCTAATTTATTTTGGATTCATTTGAGTCCTTCTGATAAATTTAAAAAAGTGAAACAAGTTGATGCTCGTTTTAGATAATTAAATAATTAACTCGCATTGACTGCTATCGTCAAATAATCTAGTTCATATTATATTTTTGATTTTTGGAATTGCGCTGAGACATTATAATTACAGCATAACTGAAGATCTTGCTCTACTCAACCTTTTACAATAAACATTTTTTTAATCGTATTTATAAACCATTATAGAGGGTGTAACTAATATAACTAGAAACCTCGTAATGGGAGATCGATGTAGACATTTAGAACATGTAACATAAAAATTTTTTTTGTTTGTTTAGTATTTAAAAGTAACGCGAATACAATACTTTTAGTACAATACTTAATGCAGTACTTAAAATTTAAAATGCGATTTTCTCGAAAACTAGCAAGAAGCGACCACATGTTGATAAGGAAAATATGTTCTAAATCATTACAGCTACCGCCCATTACAAGACTTCTACTTATATTAGTTATAGTATGTATAGTTATGTACAAAAGCACATATATAATAGAGGATTTGTTCTTGCACAGAAAGCTTTCAGGCTTGTAAGAACGTTTAATTGGAAATAACTCACCACATTGGTCCCAGTGTGTTTTGGAACTTTACAGTTACTGATGGCGTTACGTTCAAGTGCTATTGAAATCGACTCTTGGTGCCTATCAGCAGCGACACATCGTAAGCACAGCACACCGCAAGAGGCGCTATTAAATTTGATTGCCCACTTGTTAAAATAAGTTTCATGTATTAATAATTTTAAAGTACTATTTGGTTATAAGTAAGTAACTCAGAATATACAGTAATAAGATTCATCGAACTAGAAGTAAATCTATTTCTGAAAAAATTTTAGAGATTTGTTGTAAGCATGTTTTCTGCTATAAACTCACTTTTTAAATAAAATAAGAATAGATTTGATATGCATCAGAACTGTTCTGTTATTTTGTTGTTTTCATAGTAACTGACGTCATCGGCATTGATATTTCTTTATCAAAATTCGTTATAGTGGGCTGAAAAAGTCATTTCAGTCGTCTCACATTTTAAAAGCATTACCTACTGCTCTTTCAATTTCAATAGAGGTTTATTGTATCTTGAAAGTCAAATATGTCACAAAGTATAAAGAGCTCAGAATCGGTAAATCGGTTTAGCAATATGAGCTTGCAGATTAGGTAAATACATTCATCTATAAAAAGTTCAAGTGATAAGCTCTGAAAATGTGCCCTTTAATAACAGTATTAATATAAGGTGTGGAATTAAAGTAAAATTGGTAGTAAACTTGATTAAAGTAAAAGTGAAAATTAAAGTATAAATACATTCAACTTGAGCAGTACGATACTAAAAAAACTATCGGAATAGTTATTGAAGATACACACCTAACTAACTAGAAAGTTTCTTCATAACTTTTCTTCTATATGTGTAATCGAAGAAAGAAGATACGTATGTTAATATTTAAACATAAAAAAACTCGAAGTCTCCCCCATAAATTTAACCGAACGACTGACTATAATCATGAAAAATAGCTGTGTAGTAGTTCCTTCTCCAAAAGCTTGATTAATAGCATACCACTACATGGCTTTTTTGGTCATGTAGTTGAAATCAAATTTGTTTTGATTTGTATTTGATTGTATTTGGTGATCTGGAGTGATGCCTTCATATCTTATTGGCATTAATCTTTTGATTATCAGTTTTTCTAATAAATTGCCTAATATAAGTAATAAACTAATTGGCCTGTAGTAGTTAACTTTATATAAAGACTTCCTAGGTGTGAGGATCATAATCATCTTTGCACCCTTCCACTATGCTAGGAAGTATCCCAGTCTCAGAACAACATTGTTATCATAGTTAAAATAACAACACCTTTGCGCGGCAGCTGTTATATAATAGTTTATATAATAGGCAACTTTTTGGGAATTTATTGTATCTTATCATATGAAGTGATGGACTATCAACTGTATCTGTAGTGGCACCAGTTAGGAGTTTTATTGTGTAGTCATATTAGCTTTTCTGTTGCTATTATTGTAACAATCACAGTTGCAATTATCGGGATATGGTCCGAATATAAGTCCGAATACAAAGGATTCAAGTAGGTCTGGTAAATTATTTGTATCAGTCGGCAAGAATGTGGGCTGATAGGTTGATAAGCAAGACCGGCAATCATTGTCTGGAGTGTTTCTGAGCAATGCATAATTTCATAGCTCGGAAATGTGTCCGTGTGGAATACCATACCTCAAATGATTAACACTTATGATGGTACTTATCAATGATAAGTTTTCTAGTAGTAACTCTTGCATTACCTGGTATAGCACGTTTCTTCTACCAGGCGCGGAACGACGGAACTCCAAAGAATATGCTTTCCATTATAATTACCACATGCAAAGAAGCGAGTTCCTGGGTTAAAACCTGAGCGGTAAAACCTTGTTTATTTTTTAATTCGGAATTAGGAAGACAGTATGAATCTGATAGTACAAAAAGTCCATACCAATTTTCTATTTTCATGGTTGTTGTTTATAGATAGTTTTCTTTGAATGCTGGTAATTGATAATTCATGATGTTTAATATGATTTTTAAGCGGAATGGTGGTGCCTACTCTGGCTTGTAGTTATGTCTGCATTTGAATGATTTGTTGAGCATAACTGAAATTTGTTGTGATTCGATTTTGTTTTTGTGAAAAAGGTCCTAAATTTTTGATCGGTAGTGTATTTGCTGCACCAAATCTGTCTTGCGTAAATTACTTTTATCGTCTTTTAAGAGCTTCCTTGATTACGTCTTCTTCTGTGAAGTGGTGTATATCTCTTAACACAGCTCGAAACTTTTTCTCTTCTTTCAAGCTATAGGTGTGTCTCGCCACATTATTAGCATCTAGGATATCTCTCTTCTAAAATCTTCTTTAATATACAAATAATCCAATTTTAGTGGTTGCGCCAGACGTGTTGACTTGTTTACGCTGACACCTTCGATGCTTAGTTTTATGAACTCCTCTGTAAATATTAGGATAGTACATGACAAACAAGTTAGAAATTTAGACTAGAAAACAATGAGTTTTCAAGATTCCATAGTCGTTATGGAGACAGTTACTGTCCAAATATAGAATTTGAATTATTGCACCATACCAAAGAAGGCATTCAGTTTCTACGAGAATCTGTTTACGTAGTTAATTTTCGCACTAGTGCGAAATTTCGAAAGCATCTAATACACAAAAAGAACATTTTTATTTATTGTCATACAGTGCGAACGCTGGCTATGGAATATTCTAAATAAAAGAGTACTTATCTGTTTATCTAGGACCAAAATCCTCGGACAAGTAAATCTTTGATTGCTCATCTTTTTACATTGAAAATCTTTGTACCCTTTGTAAAAATATCCCCCACTCTTTTTTTCAAATTCTGGTTCGCAAAGAAATTCTGCATACTACTACTGCATATACATTGTATTTGATTAATGCAGAGAAAAAGATAACATTGACAGTTACCTTTTATTCTTAAAAACAAAATCGTTTCGAATTTAACAAAACTGTTACAGAAAGTAGTCGATTCTGCATTTCTTTATTTTTGTCAATTAATCCTGTGTAATTAATAGAAAATGGTTTGCTATGTAACAGAAAAGCAAAGAATTGAAATGTTAATTATGCCAGGATGTGGGGATAAACAACACACAACACAGAAATAAGTCTGCAATTTCTTTAATATGACGTATCCTGAGTAAGATCCTATTACGCAGTCCACTGAAGGTAAAATTGAAAAAAGTTTTCCGAAAAATGCCATGTTAGAGACGATTCCCGACATCACCTAGATGTTCCAGCCTAAGTTTAATTAATTTAATTAAATATTTTATTAAGAGTGCAAGAAAATCCTCACAGCACCACAAGAACACTATAGCTACTAATCATAATGTCGGTCAGTCTTCTGTTGTCAAGTATTTGAACCAACACAAATATCATCCGTGCAAGGTGACTTTACTTCAGGAATTGAACGAAGACGATTTTGATCGAATGCAAGAGTTTTGTGACATGATGGAAAGGTGCAATGTCAATCTTGTTTTTGCTAGTCACATTACATATTTTCACTGACGAAGCCACAGTTTGTTTGAATGTAGCTGTTAACAAACAGAACTGTCGTTACTGGGGTTCCCAAAATCCACGCTAGATGATAGAGACTCACACCTATATCTTGAAAAATTAAATGTTTGGGCCAGTATTGTTGAAAATAGAATTCTAGGCCCTTATTGTATAGAAGGAGCTTTAATTCGGAAAAATATTTGGAACCGCTAAGGAATCATCGTGTTCCATCATATCCCGATCATGAGGAACTCGACATTCCTAATAATACTTTATGGTACCAGCAAGTCGGCGCGGGACACTTCGACGCGAGCACACTTCGGCGCGAGAAATCGCCTAGTATTATTGTAATGAACGAAATCTGTAGGTACTATAACGGTCTGTGAGGTTTTCCAGAAATTATATAATTTAGATATATAATTTATTTATTTATTTTATATGATAATTTATATATTTAGCTGTAGTAAATAAAATACGTGTAGATTGATGAGATATTTTATTACTTCTTGTTTATTCTTGTTGCTATGGCAATATCCCCATCACTCAATGCCTCTCTAATGGATATGTATGTAATGATCTGTATTTAATATAAATAGCAAGAGATCATTACAGTACTTACAGGTAATAAATACAGTATGATCGATGAAATACAGTATTCGATAAATACGGTAAGATGAGAAAAAATTTCAATATATGCTAATAACAAAAGTTCAAATGTGCACCTCCAGATTTAAGAAAAAATCATTTTTTTAAGCTGCGAAAACATTAAAATCAAAATTCTTCTGCATAAGGGAATAATTTAAAATAAAAACTTAATTTGTTTATTATAAATCTCTTATTGTTTATAAGAATATCATGGTTAATAATAATCATGTTAATATAAAGTTTATGATTATCAATCAAAAATTTTATGATTAAATGAAATTGACCACTGACATTTACATTGAATATCGTGCCACTGATAAATACGTGTTCCACTTTAGGAATTTTGTGTCAGTAGGTAACACTTGTAAATGGATACTGCTTAGTGCTTATAGTCCAGTGATTAAAGACAAAAAGCACTGGAATAAGGCAATTTAACCAATCCAAGCGAAATTCTGTAATTAAGAAGGTGTGTGTGCGTAGATAAAAATAAAAAAGGTTACTCTGATAATAGGGTAGCTTGTCTCAAAAAATTAGACTAATAATAATAATAATAATAATAATAATAATTACTACAACCCATAACCTAAACCAAGGCCCCAGAAGCTATAAGCTTGTGCGGGAGGGAGGGGGCGATTATTATTATTATGTAGGCCCAATGTGCGGCTGCAGCCGACTTATAGATGGAACAGCGCAAATCCCACATTTGTGTTACAGCTAAGGAAAACTGCAGAAAACCTTAACCAGATCTGCCAGCGCCGGGAGTCGAACCCGGGCCGCTTGGGCGAAAGTCCGGCACGCCAGACATTACACTACCAAGGCTGTTAATGCCTAATGGTCCTAATAGTATATTATATCATAAAGAGCTAAAGTAAGACTTTATGCGGAATCTGTTGGTTTGGTTGACGAGCGACACTGAGTCCAGCAACTACAAATGATCCGCATAAAGTCAATTTCGCTCTGCATAATATAGACTATTTCATCTTCAAACGTAGACAATAGAAAAATATTTGAAGTATATTGAAATTCATGAATTATTTGATTACAAAGTTGTAAGCGGCAGTAAAGTAATTGTAAGAGGCAGTAAAGTGAATTAAGTGCCATGGCAACGGTGACACTTTAGTACTGTCAATCCAGCAGTATAATGCACATTTTACTGACGTTTGAAGAAAAAAACGTTTTATTTAAAGATCTCCGAAAGTTTTACCCTAATTTGCCGCGGAAAAATGTACATGCCCCGAACTGCTTTTAGTCGAAGTGTACTTGCGCCTAAGTGTCCCGGCGCCAAAGTGTGCCTGCGCCGAAGAGTCCTTGCGCCGAAGTATCCAGCTCCAAACTGTCCTCGCGCTGAAACGGCAGCGCCTAAATGGTTGCGCCCAAATGTCCTAGACCGGAGTGGCCAGCATGATCACTTGACCTTCCACCCCTAGGTTTTTTCTGTGGGGTTACCTACAGAGTTAAGTGTCATTTAAACGACCAAATTCTATTAATACCTTTAAGAAAGAATGAGTAATTTAATAATTTTAATATTTTCGTTTTAATTGTTGTTAGGTTTATTGAGTTCCAATATTATTTTATTTTGATTAAATCAGCAAAAATGTCTTAACAATTGTGAATTGTTGTTATTAAAGTTACCAATTTAAAACGTTCATAATCTTATAAAATATCGCGTCAGATCATGAAATTCTCAGGAGAACCAGGATTTGCAGGAGTTGCTATTTTAAAAAAATATGATGACGTCATTGGCGATAAGGGGGGGGTGGGGGTAAAAAACAATTTAATGTAAAAAAGAGGTGCCATTAAAAATTAAGGTTTACCTATCCGAGGATTTTGACGTCAGATAAACCAAAAACATTTTATTTAAAGTATTCCACAGACGGTGTTCACACTGTATACTGAATGTGAAGAGGCCTGAATCTGGATGAATCTGGTATCATTACGTAATCGTTACAAAAGACTTACCTACATTGTGAATATATCCAAAACGTATATGTCCCAAAAATTAGATGAGGTTTTTACAAGACTTGTGTAGGTGACATTTTAATATGAAGTTATATGATTGAACTGCATTAGTTAGTTATTAACTATGATATGTAAAAGTTTATTTTTTAATTAACAAAATCAGTAAAAAAATAGAGAAAAACCATCACCAAAACCGATTTTTTCCAATTTAGAGTTAATTTCAACAGTACAAAAAGCACAACATCAAACTAAACAATGTGTTTCTGATTGGGTGATTCGCAATGCAATTTGTAAATGCGCCTTTGTTCCGGCCACAATAAGTGGGCTATCGCAAATAAAACACGCACGGCCTACCTGATGTTCACTGTCAATTCAATACAATCTTTTGTTCTTCATTTTTTAATTTTTCGATACAATAATCGGTTAATAACGTTTGTTTAACTAGTAGTTACTCCTGTTTATTGTTTATTCCATTTTGCAACTATAATATCTCTTGATATTTTATTTAAATTAACTAACAATAAATATTTGGTTTTTATTCAATTTATTTACCGACATTATTATTATTTTTACTCGTATTTAAAACTTATTAATTCACTGTGATTTATGTTCTGCAACATATTTCATGTTCAGTATGTTATTTATTTAAGTTGGTATTTCTTACAAGATCTAGATACCATAATAATTATGTTATAAATTATTTTCGTTCTAAATAATAATAATAATGCATAGTTATAAAAAATAGCAATTTTATTAGTCCTACATAAGCATAATTTCCAAAACAACAGAAGTGTTAACATAAAACACTTCATAGTCTACTTCCTTTTAGTTGGTGAGTTCCCGTTTAACGCCCAAAATATGTTGTATATTTGCAGAATTAATTAAACAAGCAAAGATGGAGCAGAAGAATAATAATCGTGTGTACCCATTATTATGGTAGAAGAATATTAATATTAAGATGTAATGAAGTGATCCAGTTAAAGCTGTCAACCTGTCATCAGTTTTTCTGATAACAAGGTAGGAAACAGTTTCGTAGATAAAATAGTTAAATTTTAACTTGCAAGACAAGTACACAAAAAATTTGAATATTATGTTGATTTTGTAATGTAATATCTATGTGTTAATGGTAATATTCACATAACGTGTTTATTCACCAAATAGATACCGTTTTCAATATACAGAGTGTTGTTGGAGATATGGAGGCCAGACGATAAAGAGGCAAAAATACATCAAAGCAGCTGTAGCAAGTCAATTAGTCAAAAAGTAAGTTTCATAATAATTACATGATCTTTAGAATAACAACGATTGGTAATTTGATTTTGTGTAGTTAGGCATGATGCATTTTTGTTTTAGGGAATTATTAAATAAAAAATAATAAGAAATTAGCCATTTTATCTTTGCCTGTAACAGTATTTTCTTTCACTTAAGTTTTACGTTTTTTAATTAATATTGAACATAAATCTCTCGATTGAAATCTTTAGATAAGTCAATAATCATGATAATTAAGTCAACAAAGCGTTGTTTTGACATGTAACTGTAAATTGGAATTTTATTTGATCTGATTTTGGAGATATTACTAAAAAATAACAATTATTAATTTTTTTTCTTGTAATATAATTATGGGTACAGTTTATTGTTAACTGGACGTGTTATACAGGCCTTAAATGTTGCTACTGTTTTTATGTGTTTCACAGTCAGTACCAAATGATTATTTGTTAATTTAACAACTTACTATAAATAACTTACTTGGGGGCCCAAGAGTCTGATAGGAAATCCTACTGATACGGAACAGTGGTTGATCGTTTTCCTAAGTACTGTAATATCTTCTGTGTTAGGTGAAGTAAAAGACAGATTATAGTATATAAGCTTTATTCTTTTACTGTTAAAGACCAGAGAATGAATACTTTGACTTTTTGGTTTGTAACTTATTTCTGACTTGTTTACATTTTTTGTTGCCTTGGATACTACAAATTATCCAAGGTGTACGCTTCTGTTTTGACGTGAAACTAGTGTTTCTATAAACAGACGTTTACAGATGTTTCCTATTTTATATGTATGTCCCCTTTATATACACTGTAAAAAATGAGGTAAAATTACCTTGGGAAAGAGGTAACTTTTCGCTATTATTTGCGGTATTTTTACCCTAAAATTAATTTTACCTATACATTTAGTAGTTTTACTATTTGTGGTAAAATGCCCTGTAATTATGTAAAATTATACAAATATAAGTAATTCTACTACATTGAACTGGTTAAAATCACTATCCATAATATAAATTTACATAACTCAGACAATTTTTTCCTTACAAATGTATAATTGCTCAATAACTTAATTCATTTTTAGTGTAATATTAAAGATAAGATGAACTTGAACAAGAATAGTGTAATTTTACCCTTAATATTTACCCTTAATTAATATTTCGCTGATCGCACTTGTTTGTGACCTTCGTTTCGTGAAAGAATTCAGGAATCCATTATGAACAGTCCAAATAGGCTTTTTGGGGAATGGTCGGAATGGTGTGTACCATTCTTTTATGATTTCGGCGAGGCGTACTCTATCGATATCGAACGAAGTGTTCATTCTGTTGCTCATTAATATTTTGTTTTTCGTTGTAGTGTAGTGCGCATTTATTAAAGGCAAATATTTACACGTATGACCGAAGATGGGAAGAATTTTATTTTATAGTAGAAGTTAAAAAATAATAATCGGTAAGTACCTATATGTTAAAATTACAAATTTAAACCAATAAAATAAAAATATTTAATTTAATGTTTTTCTAGGATGAATCAAAAATTGAAGAATTCGAAATAAACTAGCATAACTGTAATTGAGAAAGGTACTCGTGTATAATTGTTTATATAATTTATAATTTTTTAATTTTCTAGGTGGAATCGAAACTTTATCTGAATGTCTTTGAGAGACCAAATATTTCCGAAAGCCCCTGAAAAGAAGTTCTGTTAATGTCTTATATTTTATATAAGTACATACGTTCAATAAAAATTACTTTGATTTTATTTTGTTTCATACAATTCCTTTACCTATGTAAGTAATATTCAGAGGAACGATTGAATTTGCAAGTACTTTCGCAAGTCATCGTTACATTCAAGAAGTATTTTCACATTTGTATTTTAACCCTGAAAAGTACTATTGCCATGAAATATTAACTTTGCCATGTAACTTTACACAGGTGTTTTAATGTTAAAATGTAAAATTACATTGAGATTGTAATTTTAATCTGTAAATTTACTTAAAAAGGAAACATTACAATGCAAATTTAACCTAATGTTGAAATTTCCCCACTTCCTATGAAAATTACACTTTGAAGTAAATTTACCCCAAAAAATGGAGGTAACATAGTTGCCTCCATTTTTTAGGGTATAATTCACCGGTAATTTTTTAGAGTGTACATTCATGCTTGGTCACAAAGTATCTTAAATTATTATGTTAAATATTAGATTATTGTTGTTCAGTAGTTCAAATAAATGCCCCAACAGGAGACAGACGATATGACGAAGAAGTCGAAAAATTTTATAACTCACTAGATAAGGTTATTAAGAAAATAAATAGCGATGAGGTTACAATAATTTTTTGAGATTATAATGCAAAAATTGGACAATGGCAAAGATTGGACTTGGTGGGTAAATTTGGATTGGGTGAAAGCAACCCTAGAGGAGATTCTGCCAGGAAGACGAAATGGTGATCACGAATACGTGGTTTAAACTCCCAAAGAGACGTCTTTACACTTGGATATCACCCGCTGAGAATAATAGCCAAGAACCTATAAGGAATCAAATTGATTATATCCTTGTAAATAAACGCTTCAGGAATTTTACAACAAGAGTAACAACTTATCCAGGAGCAGATATTGGTTCCGATCATGTCCCACTTGTAGTAGACACTAAACTGAGATTAAAAGTACTTAGAAATAATATAAGAGATCAAAGACCAGACACATCGCTATTAGAAAATCCACAAGTAAAAGAAAAAGCGAAACAAGAACTTAATAAAAAAAAATTGACTGACTTCGAAGAGAATATTTACAATGAAGTAGAACCACTATGGAAAGAACTGAAAACTATTCTTACCAATGTATGTACCAACAACATAAAACCAAGAAAAAGAGTCAAAAGAAGAAGATGGATGACAGATGAAATCCTAAACCTAATGGAGGAGCGAAGACTAGCTAAGAATAACAAAGAAGGATATAAAAGTATACATAGAATCATCAAAACAGAAATTAAAAGAGTCAAATGGATGAGAGAAAGATGCAGAGAAATGGAAGCACTAGAAGAGAAAAACAACTTATTTCAAATGCATAAAAAAGTTAAAGAAGTAACGGGAATCTACAAAAAACGACAACGTCCTACACTATGCGACGCATCAGGGGTGCCGATAGTGGACGAAAAAGAGACAAAATACATGGGAGCAATATATAAGTAAGCTGTTTGACGATGAAAGGCCAGATCTACAAGTCAATGTCGTAGATGCGGAGGGACCTGAGATCCTCAATGAAGAAGTGTTACATGCCATAGCAATCGCACAAAACAGAAAAGCAACTAGACGCGACGGAATCCCTGTTGAAATCTTAAAGCTTATTGAGGAAGGAAATATATGCAAAATTACAAAACTGTATAACGTAGTGTATAACAGCGGAATAATATCAGAAGACTGGCTAAGCTCAACATTCATAACAATTCCTAAAAAGCCACGTCCTAGAACATGCGGAGACTACAGGTTAATAAGCCTGATGAGCCACTTGTTGAAGACTTTCCTATGTATTATCCATGCCAGGATACGTAAGAAGTGCGAATTTGATCTCGATGATGCCCAAATAGGATTTAGGAACGCATATGGAACTCGAGAAGCCATCTTTGGGACCAACGTTCTTCTCCAAAAATGTCACGACTAACGTAAAGATATTTACGCGTGTTTCATAGACTACGAGAAGGCCTTCGACAGAGTGTCACCAATCAATTTATGTATCTAGGCAGTATAATAACAGAAAGATTGGAAGTAGAAATCAAATGTCGAATTGAAGTAGCAAGAGCAACCTTTAAAAGAATGAGAACCCTCTTTTGTAATGATGATCTAAACTTGAAATTACGTCAACGGATGGATTACGTCCGTGTTGTTATATGGCGCGGAGTGTTGAACCTTGAAGGTGAACTTACTCAACAGATTGGAAGCATTCGAAATGTGGACTCACTGAAGAATGCTGAAAGTCCCATGGACAGACCTATTAACTAACGAAGAAGTATTGAGACGTGCTAGAGTGAAAATACAATTAGTAACAACTATAAAATGCCGTAAAATCGCTTACCTCGGTCACATATTACGAGGAGAGAAATATCGACTCCTCCAGCTCATAATGAAAGGCAAAATAGAGGGTAGGCGCGGAGTAGGTAGAAAACAGATGTTGTGGCTGAAAAATAGAGACTGGACAGGTATAAAAGGTGCTGGATAACTCTTCAGAATAGCAGAAGATAGAGATGCACTCTCCACAGTAATCGCCAACATTCGGGAGACCGAACACTGCACTTAAAGAAGAAGTTCTTGGTATTCATTTTAACCTGGCACGTCTATCTTTTCTAATTTATACGTAAACTGCTATGGTTGCATCAATTTTACTGACTTTTGATAAATTATGTCAATGAGATATTTATGATGTTAACGATTTATCAATGAATTGTATAAACACACCTGTATCGACTTTATAAATTGATTTACTAATATGTATTGTTCAGTTTAAACAAAAACTCATTGTAATCGAACTAAATAATAATTTAATCACTGATTGAACTGCGATGGATGGATGGAGTATTTACTCTGGGTTAGCATACTTTCAAAGGGGTTTTTACAAAACTAACCTTTTATTGTCTGTCAGGATAAATCCGTCCCTTCTATGCTCAAGGTTAAAAAATTAATAAAATATTATGATCATACTTAACTATTCTTTTATTTGTGTTTATCTCTCTTCTTCCGTCCTGTATGAAGTAAAGCAATCTTATCAGTTTTTTGTCACATGCTATAAAAAACTACTCACAACGTAGGATAAAGTTTGTTCTTTTTGTGTTGTATTTTGAATCGTAAAATTTGTTGTAAATATTTTGTATTGGAAATTTTAAGGTTGGTTTTGTTATGCCTAAGAAAAATCAGTGTAATATTATTAATCTGCAAAATCTTTTATCCTGTACTTATTCTAAAGATTTCAGATAGTATATTACATAGCTGGCCCTTCGAGTTTCTATAAACGAGCACTTGGTGAAGAAGAATGTCCAAATCTGAGTCACTTTTAAATAGAAGTAAAAACTGTAATATTTAACGTCTTTTATGTTTTTTGTGTTTAAATGTTTCTTCTAGTTTCGCGTTCAGTTATTTACGACAATGTAACTATTTGGATCGCAGCGCCAAGGTAAGAAAGAGCTGGTGGGATTACTTGTTGTTACACTCATTGTAAATCGCTCGCCCGCCACATCATACAAAACCGGGCACTGGTAAAATAACCGCAAAACGAAAAGAACCTCTTGACGTCACCTGCGTACTAGAGAAACTAGTAAATCAGTAATTAAAATAGTAGTAAAAGTAGTAATTAAAATCATTATTTGTTACGTGACTACTGCGGTGTTAGCGCGAGAACAACTCGCATCTTTTTGATGTTAACAGACTTTGCGGCTTTGAAGTAGCTCTTTATAGAACTAGTAAAATAAAGTAGTATGTAGTTAAATAAGATAAATTAATAACAGTTAATAATAGATGTCAAAAGGTAATGAGCCAATTTTATCAGACGAACATAAAGCTTTGTATGCAATTAGTACATAATCGGAGTTTATAAACTCGACCTTTTTATAGACCTTGCTCGCTTTGCTCGTTCGGCCATAAACTGGGCTCGTCCGTAAAGTCCTACATTATGTACTTGTTACTAAATAGCTAGTACTGCCGCGTCTTAAAATGTCATGTCTGTCATCACGTTTGCAGAATAAAGTTTTTTATAATAACATGTATTGCTTTCTCTAGCCCTAATGACTGATTTACTAGCCTCGAAAGTTCATAGGTGATATATTAGAAGTCACATTGAAAGATGAACTCTATGTACCTGGGTACTGTCAGACTACCAACCAGTTCCCTAGCAGTGTCCAAATCCGATAAGCAGTGACGTAACTCTAGCTGAATGACTGAGTAGTCCCCGTATCATACATTACTCAGTGAGGCCTACTAGAAAAACCCATAAAATAGGTAACCCTAAAATGATGAACAAGTGAAAACAACCTTTGAAGGTAATTATTAAATACATTTTTTATGAAACCTTTTTTAAATATTATCAACACAAGTTTAAGGCATGATTAAAGGTTACTTCCTTTATTAAAATGACCGTAGCTATTTGTGTAAGAATGGAGGAAAATTCTTTCCTTTCGAAGGTGAATTTAACCATGTGGCAAACATACGAGAGTAGAAAAAAATACTTTTTTTACTGTCTTTAAAAGATTTAGAAAAAAAAGTTCTAATAGAAACGAGTACTTAACATTTTTAATAATTTTCTAAGAATATTTTTATAACTTATGCATCTGTGCCTTTTATACTATATTTGGTGTCTATGTTATATACACTTCAATCTAAAATAAAAATAGAACACTCTTTCTCCCTAGGTGACGCAGTGCATACTTTCCTCCCTACTGAGACAAAGTACCATTTGTTGTCTGATTTTGAAGAGCAAAATAAAACTTTCTGATAAGGTAATTGAAAAGAATTTAATACTTTCTCTGCAATAAGTATACTATACTGTAGTGCTGCATTAATTACTGCGTACAAACATAATAAGAAAATATGTGTCTCGAACCGAATAATAGACCGTCAATTGTGTTATGACTTCCCGTTTAAAATTTAACCTTGTATGAGACTTAAAAGATTGGGTTGTTCATCGAGAGTTTACAAATATCTATAAACAAAAAATTTGAAGTAATCATATATTTTGTTATATTTACCCTTTTGGTAAGTTGATTCAATGAGAAATTGTTGTTAAATTATTAAACGCTAAACTTTAACACTTTGTTATCATAACCCTAAAATTGTGCAACAGAGCTAATACGATTCAAGTAAGTTTTGATCTTTGATTGAATTGAGAAATATTTATTATTGACAATTATTTTAGGTTGTATAGTGACTTCACTTGCCACTTTACAAGGAAGTATTTTGTGAACTTGTGAAGATTTATTTTAACTTTAAAATATATCCAATCTTGAAGAAATTAATTCACTTGTTTTAAAATAAAACACTCTGCTTTTATTTACACACTTTGATTTTTGCACACACCTGATGTTTTGCACTAATGCTGCTTTCATTCTCCACAGCCTGCTTTGTGGAATTCTGGGATTTACTGGAACTGTCCATGTATGATGTTAGTGGAATTTTGCGTTGCATGCGAACACCAACTGTTGGTAAAGCTATCAAGGTAAATTTTTATACTTTTACTTTTGATTTCTTAATATACATATTTGAGATAAAGTTCAATTTAATTTTTTATAACTTTTTTAGTTGAACCAACTGGACATTTCTCCGGTTTATAAACAATCTCTCGTGCATGATTTTTCTTTGGATGATCTCCCGTCTTCTGTTAAATTTTTATTTTAATTTTTATCTCTTTATTTTATTTAGAAATAATGTAGGCCTTTTTAAACACTGTTAAACATTTATTTTGTTTGTGGTTTATTAAATTTTACAGAGTTAGAAATTTTTATGTTACTCTTTCTGTGTACCAAATTAACCATCTTATTTACCTTAACTACTCCTAGAAACCCCCATTCATTTAGATTGCATTTTTTATTTTCTTACTGTTATTTTTTTATCACTATCTACCCTATCTTAGGTCATTATCTCATCATGATTATTGTAAAATCCATTGAAACTATACAACTGTATTAATTCTCTATTACATTATTTTAATAAAGAGATTGGTTCTCAATAATCGTTATCAGATCTATTTTGGATTGTTATTGCAACCCAACATTATTTTATTTTATTGTCAGTAAGATGCTAATAGTATATTGTACAACTAGTTATGAAAGTCATTATATCTGAGTTACTAAAAATAAATTCAAACCTAAATCCTGTTGCCATGTTTCTCATTCAAAGAACAAGCTTTACGAAAACGTTTGAAATTCCGTGTTTCAACAACTTAGAAAATGCCCAAAACAAATCTAGACTCGATCGCCACTATTGAACCATGTCATACATATGTACCTTTTCTTGTAAGTGCTTTAAATGACACTAGATGAAACTAAAAAGTCGACGTAGTTCAATCCAGCTGATATCTATGATCAAATTAATGCTTTTTTGAGCACAGGTAGTTTGCCAAATTATGTATCACAGAACCCAGTCTCTTTAAGGTTTTGCAAATATAGATAGAAACAAAAAATCAATATCTGGTACAATGATTTACTTAAACATTAATTTGAAGATTTTTAACCTAATTAGTAATAACTAGGTATAGAATTTGTATGCACTTAAAATTGCTGAAATATGCATGCACTTATGCACTATAAAAACGTGAAATATGCACTTAAATATGCACTTAAAAATCATGAAATATGCGTTTATTAGAAATTTTTAATAAATTTATGCACTTTCATTATTAAAAAAACACCTGTTTAGCGTTATTTACATTTTATTTACAGAAATTATTTTAATTAGACATCCTATGCAATAATTTAATTAATTATATTTTCTAAACATAGAGCGTTACAGTTCACAATGACGTACATTTTTAAATTTTCAAAAGTAAACATATGCCTTTTATCCCTAAATATTGTTTTATATTTTGAGAAACTCCGTTCCACATCGCAAGACGTAATTGGGGCATACTTAAAATTGTTTAATTCTACAAGCGAATAATGTTTTAGCTCGTCTAAAATGTCTTGGACAGATAATGCATCGTTTATGCTTTTAATTAAGTGAAAACCGGGATTTTTGTCTATAACGGATTTAAATTTTTGTTTTATAGTCAAACCCTTTGGCCCTTTTACTTTATTCAAAGAAACACCTAACAATTTTACATGCTCAAGAGATTCATCTAATGACTTTCCCTGACTTTCTAATTTCTGTATTACTTTAGCTAAACCCACAAAATTTGTCAAAACAAACAATAATTCTGCCCTCACCTCCTTAGTATTAAAAGCATCCTGTGCGCTTTGTATGCATAGTGCATCGTGTTTATTAAGTTTATTTACAAATGCTTGAATAATATCAAAATAAGTTGCATAATATTCTGCTGCAGAAAGCCAAGTACCCCACCTTGTAATACAGGCTCAGGTGGGAGAGGCACTTCTTGAGCAGTTTCCCTAAATATTTGTATGCGATATGGAGCTTTACAAACAATTTTTTTTACATCTGAAATTATAGAGTTTACGTTAGGATATATTTCCCGCACTTTTTCCGCAACTCTATGCATTGCATGGGCAAGACAAGTTAAGTGGATCATTTTTTCGTACAGAACTTGTAAGCCTGCTCCAGCCTTGATCATGTACGGTGCCGCGTCGGTGACGAACAGGAGTACTTTGTTGTACTGTATGCCGTCCGGCCACAAAATAGACATCGAATCATTAAACAATTTTGCCACAGAACATTGATTGGTGCTCTTGAAAACGTCCATTGCTAATAGATAGGATTTGGGATTGTTCTCCGAATTTAAAACGCCAATTGTAACGTTAGCCACGTATCTAAAAACAAAAATTTGATTTTTATTTTATCGAACTACATAATTATAGTCGGTTACAAACAATTAGCGCAAAACAGTTATTTAAAAAACATTATATTTTAATCAAGCAAGAATATTGTTGTGATTAAATATGTAACTAACAGAATAGAAAATAAAACATCCGTAAATTGCTCTGCTGTCTTTAATTAGTTAAATTTTACTAACAAAACGAAGGAAATGAAATTTCTACGCACCTTCCAGTAGTGTCAGTAGATTCGTTAATGGAAACTCATATGTAGTTATTCGCTACATGTTTTCTAATCGATTTTATGGTCTCTTCGTATAAACGAGGTAAATAATTTTTCCTGAGTGTAGACTCGTCGGGTATTGGCATTTTTGAAATTTCTTCCAGAAAATTACGAAAGCTGAGTGATTAATTTTACTTAACGGGATATCTGCAGCCACTAATGCACTACATAGTTTTTTATTAAATTCGATCGATTTGCTGGACTCACCGCGCGAATTATTAAGGTACCCCGGTAACAACGTTTGTTTTTTTGATTTCAGGGCAACACACTTGTCGAACCGTGTTCAGATGTTGTGTAACTTGAAAGCGTTTCGTTGCAGTCACTTTATCGTCGCACACTGTACAATACAACACCTTATCGTCAGTTGTAAGAACACTGAATTCCTTAACATAACTTCGAAGTGTAACAGACACAGACCCTGTTTCTTTACCCATCTTTACACTCTAAAATTTCAAACTGAAATGCAGTTTGCAATTTCTGAACTGTCTTAATTGAAAGATTACAAGATTAGTAAACAAAAGTACAGGCAAAGTTTTCTATGAACAGGAAGTTATCAAAGGCTCTTTGGAATTTCCTAACACCTATTTATCACAATACCGCAGGATGTAAATATTTATATTTTAGTTGAAACTTTTTCTTTCTTAGAAAATATTAACAAGTACACAGATGGTTAAGGCAGTAAAATATTTTAAAGCCTAGTATTTAACAATAAGCTTAAATTATGGGTTTCCCCTAGACTCAACTAAGCCGCCCTTGGTTGGTTGTCTAAACTGCTAAAATTATTTAAAAAATATTAGAAATTTCATAATTAAGCATGTAAAACGCTCAAAAAGTGGTAAAATATGCACACTCGTTCAAAAATGCTAAAATATGCATGCATTTATAAAAAACACCTAAATATGCATTTATATGCACTTTCAAATTGACATATGTGATTCATATGTGGCTTAAACATGTAGAAATATAACTCTGCATATGTTTGCTATAAGCAGAAAAAACATATTATGATCATTATCATTTATTGTTGATATTCCCAACACAAATATAAAATAAATAAAATCCCTAAGACTTTATAATACAAATGTTATAAAAAAAAGTAAATTTTGCGAAATGAAAAAAATATGTAGCATAAATAACTTATACCGCAAGGATGATTTGTCACATCGTCTATTTGCAAAACCTCCTATCAGTCGAGCTGCAAGTTGTTTTGTTGCGACACATGTTTTTTAATAGATTATTACAGCCCTTGTGTGCTTTGAATAAAATGTGAAATAATTGGTTCTAGATGATAATAAAAGTATAATGAAAACATTAGATTTTATATAATAAAAGAATAGGATAGTACAGAACAGAAGCAACAAAGTATCAGAAGAGCGTGCGCACATACAGAAATACAAAAGAGTGCGTGTTCATTATTCAACCATAATAAGTTCCACAAGTCTTGAGATAAACAAATGAGCCAGTCCGTCTCGTTACGAGTTCTATTCTGGCTCACGAATCAAGGAGATGGTAGATAACCAACCAGAACAGGCGTTCTGTTTAACAATGTACCGAGGTGTCAAACGCAGCTTCCCAGGAACGCTTTTAATTACTGTCCTGA
This sequence comes from Agrypnus murinus, assembly GCA_929113105.1. Lineage (NCBI taxonomy): Eukaryota > Metazoa > Arthropoda > Insecta > Coleoptera > Elateridae > Agrypnus > Agrypnus murinus. The sequence continues at coordinate 83,794,033 of OV816030.1, forward strand.
CATTTAGCGCCGAACCCCCAATTAAAATACTCGGCCAATAAATATATTGTCGAAGTGACCCTAACGGACCGCCTGCACCTGGCTCGATGGGACGAAACGGCCCCGAGTTAATATTATATTAGTAGATAGTCGTGATCAGGATTCGTGATTCCGATATACAAATATTAAATGTTTTCTACTTTTGTTCTGCTCTGTTGAAATATAACGCGCTTATAATTTTTTATTGGTGATGTAACAATAAAAGACCAACTCGGTACGGACCAATTTTATTGTTATCTTTAAGGTTTATGCGACTACCTTAAGGGCTATTGTAGTAACTTTTATCATGACTTTGTGGCCAACGTGGAAAATTTAAAATAGGTGACAAACTACAAAACTTTTATGTCACAGTTACGTAATATAAATCTTATTTTAAACTTTTTTAATCTATCTTAAATAACTGTTTATTACACTGGTCAACACTCATTTCATTGCATATTATATTAGAGCGATTTTAGGGTAATTTCGTGTCACTTATTCCAAATTGCCATCGGTTTTCTAAATTGCCTCTAATTCTTGAGATAATGAACGTCCCCGAATTGAAAAACACTATTAGAAACGAAACACGCAAAAGTAAACACTTAAAGTGCCTACTATCGAATGCAAAAGTTCTAAGCTCTGAGTTTGAATGCGCACAGTAAAAAAACTAACCGCTCAAATTAATTAATTTTTGTAAATTGAGATCTGTATTATTTCCATGAGTAAGTTATTCTATGAAATAGAGGGTAATGCATTCTAGTCTTCTGATTTCTTAATCAAGATCCTTTTTTTACAAAAGATAGTATTTTTTAATAAAACAACAAATACGTTAAGAAATTTTAAAAATATTCGCTAATTAATTAAAAAATAATTATTTAAAGAATTATTTTTTAATTCATTCTTGAATATTTTCTAAATAATATTTAAGAATTATTTATTAATTAGTTCCTGAACAATTTCAAGATTTATTGTTGAATTTGTTGCTTTATTAACAAATCTTTTGCAAAAATAAAGATTATGATTCAGGCATCAGGAGACTAGAATGAATTACCGCTATTTCAAAGAATAACTTGAGAAATAATACAGATATAAAATTACAGAAACTTCCACATACATACAACACTATTAGCTACTTTTATATAAAATTACATTCATTTCTGCCGAGTATTTATTAAAATATTAACTATTAAAGACACGTTTTCGACAAAACTCCCAAAAATCGAACTTTTTGTCACTTAATTTGCGAAAATCCAAAAATCAAAAATCAGATTAATTTTTCCAAATATTTTATACAAAAATTAATTGTCTATCTAAATGTTTTTGTTTGAATTAATTTGAGCGGTTAGCTTTATTTTACTATGCGCATTCAGATTCAGGGCTCAGAACTTTTGCATTCGATAGTAATTCGTTGTACTCAGCACAATAAATAAACCAAGTAAATTGATCCAGATAATCAAATTAATACATAGAAAACGCTATTTGTAGAATTTTCTTTTCTGTGGATTTCAGCACAATCAGGTTGAAGCTCCAGCAGTAGTTTCTTATTATGTGTTCATCTTCATGGAACACTTCTTCCTTGTTCCTCAGTAAAATCATCAAAATTATCCTGAAATTCGACTATGGAAGTGACTATGGCAAAAATGCATATTTATGCTTATAATATTATGTTAGTGAACATATTTTTACCACATTTCAGCAAGCATCAATTCTTTATAATTATCTGCTTTGTGATAATCCAAGAAGTTCACCAGGTAGAAAATCTTTAATACCACTTATAAATTTTAAGATTTATCTTTTTACTATGAAAATCTAGATTCCCATATATCCTTTTTCTGCTTAAAGGGTTATTGTGTGCATGTTAGTCTTCTCTCTCTTTCCGGTTTTTTATGGGTCCCTTCCGGTACCCAGAAGATTCCTCCAATGATTTCGGTCCATCCATTCTCCTTGTTGTATGTTTCTTTTCTCCATTGCGGTTTGGACTCCTTCATACCAGCTCCTGCTTGGCCTTCCTCGCTTTCTCATCTCTCGAGGGACCCATTCCATTACCATTCTTGGTATTCGTCCTTCCTCCATTCTTTGGACATGTTCGAACCATATTAATTGTCTTCGTTCAATTTCTTCGACTATATCCTTTTCTATTCCTATCATTTCTCTTATTCTATCGTTTCTTATTCTTTCGATTCTTGATACCCCTGCTGCTCTTCTCAGGAAGTCCATTTCTACCCCTCTCAGTTTGCTCTTCTTTTGCCATACCTCTGCTCCATATAGTGCCACGATTTTTATAATTGTGTTATACATCTTTATTTTTGTTTTCCTACTTATATCCTTATCCCATAGTATGCTATTTATTGCTCCTGTTACTTTTTTGGTCCTTTTAATTCTTTCGTTTGTATCATTTTCGTTCTTCCTTTCTTCTCCTATTCTCGTTCCTAAATACAGTAGAAACTGCCTAAAGTGACCACCTTTGGGACTGACCCAAAATGGTCAATTTAAGCAGGTGGTCACTTTGTAAAAGTGTGAATTCTTTATACACTACAATTTGCCCACATTCGTCAGCATTAAAAATATCCTCTGATTTAAAGCCCTAAGCAAACTCTGTAAAACGAATACGAAAATCACTTACTGTTGCAGGATCAATTTCATTTGCATCACCAACTAAACTTTTCTGAGAAATGTTGTTTCCCGTTTCTTGCTAACCTCGTTTCCCGTTTCTTAAATAATCGAGCCAATCCAACGACGCTTTAAAATTAGGCAAATTTTAATGCTACCTCTTGTAACATTGGTCCAGAAAGTTTTGCATTTACACTGCACATTTTTAAAAACCAATTTAAAGTAAATCAATTAACCACTTCAAATTATGTTAAATGTCTTTTTCTAAAGGAGTCTAAAGCATCTTCTTCTTGCGTCGTTGATATTCTAATTTTCGTTTTTAAATATTATTTACTGTTGTTTTGCTAATACCAAAATGTTCCGCTGTTTTTCTTTTATTGTGGTTTTCTAAAAACTCTAACACCTTTTGTTTTTCTTGCAAATTTAGTTCTTTGTAAACTTTTTTTGAAGTCATCTTAATCGCACTAATTAACACAATGGTTTAAATCAGCAAATGAAACAGGACTGATTTTATAAAACAATTTTAAAACTATCCAATGTGAAAGTTTGCAGGTAATGAATTTCTCAGAACCAGAAATAAAGTCTTAAAACTTGGAAATACCTGAACCCAACTGGTCACTATTAAGAGATTATGATGCATTCTTAGAAATTGTTTGAATGCAATTTACATGTACATATCTACTTAAACTTTTACAAGATTAGTTATAACTGTTATAAAAAGTGGTCAATATGACCAGAGGGTCAGTTTAAACAGGTGGTTAGATTTACAGGTTTTACTGAATGTGTATTCTTCACACTTTTCTATTATCTCTTCTGTGTTAAATTCCAAACCTTCCGTCTGTGTCCCTAGCGGCAAATATTATATATATATAATATGGCAAATATAATATGTCTTGTCAATGTTTAGTGTTAATCGCCATTTTTCTTATTCTTCCCTTAACTTCCTGGTCATATACTCACCGTCCTCTTTGTCTTGTGCGGTGATCACTTGGTCATCCGCGAACTGTAATGTATATATTGTTCTATCACCTATAGGTATTCTCATTCCGCTGCATTTTCTATTCCACTCTCGTAGGGCTACATCCACGTAAACTTTAAATAGCGTTGGTGATAATGGGCATCCCAGTCTCAGTCCCTTCGTTACTCTAAATGGCTGAGTTAACTCGGCTTCTTTCTTGACTTTGGCTACTTGACCTCCATAGAATTTTCTCACGGCTTTAACCAGCGTTCCTACTACATTTTCCTCTAGTGCTTCCCACATTTTCTGTACTGGTACGTTATCGTATGCTTTTGCCAGATACACTCTGTTCTTCTGATTCCCTCTCTTTGTATTGTTCTTCTATTTGATTTCTTAGTACTCGGCTATATATTTTACTAAAGCTGTTTAGAACCGCAATACCTCTGTAGTTGTTGCATATATCTCTTCTTCCCTTTTTGTGTATATCCATGCTGTTTTCCATTCCATTGGAATTTCGTTTTCATTTATACATCGATTTATTAACCTAGTCAGAAGTTTAACCATCTTCTCCGTTTCACTTTTGATCAGTTCATTGGGATTCCCCTGGCCCCGGCGCTTTCTTGTTTTTTAGTGTCTTTATTATTTTTTCTATTGTACTTTGGGGTATATCTATCTCTATATCGCTTTTGCCTTCTAGCTGCTGTGGACGTTGCTAGTCTTAATTAACTAATTTTATTTTCACTACGAAAATCTTTTTCAATATTTATTATTTTAAAAATGAGGTTATGCAACTATAAATCGGGTAGTTATTAAAATGCATACAATCTGCCTACTAAATATTATAATGAGAGTTAATTCTACCCAGAATGATCAAATATCATGACAATATGTAGTTCTCAATTTAATTCTCGGGTGGACTTTTATTTCTGTACATCAACATATTACTTTTAATAGATCCTTTATATTAGGCCAGTAAAATAGAAACCGTTGGTGGAAATAAATGTTCGAAAGCGGGAGATCGTTTCGATCGCTTCGTTTGACGTCAAATATAAGTATCTTAGGTTTGCACGGTCCTTCGACTCGAGCTTACCTGGGGGAATCAAAAGAACCACGAAATCTTCGGGCCGTTTTTACTTTTTCGCTTATAACTCCAAAGCGGTGCTTTCCAACGAAAACTTCACTATTACAAGAATTAAAGAGCATTAAATTCTGCGTCGGATGAGTATCCAACACTTTAAATTCGGTCCAGTGGTATGGTCGAAATCGACGGTCGAGAAGCGACAATTTTACAAATTTTTGATTTTCCATCAGACCGGACGCCCAGTATAAAAAAACCCGTTAGACTGATTCTGATTGTTAATATTAGTCGAGAAATATCTAAGCTTTGATATTATAGAGGTTGCCGGATTAAATTAATGGCCATTTTTTTGTCATCCCACATCCCAATTGATCCCAATTGGGATCAATCCAAATGAAGTAGTGCAGTACTGATCGCTCGATCATTTCGAAAAAAGATAATTTTTTGTGTGTTACCACCCCTACGTATTGGTAGATTAAAACCACTGTCATTTTATTTTTATTCCATTTGATTGAAATATGGCAGTTATATTTGTTTCGTGATGCACTACGTTTCTTGCATTTTTTTGATGTAAACGTAAATCTTGATATCTCAAGAACGGTTGATCCTAGAGACCTGCGGTAAAAATGATTGTATTGCTCACATGTCGGACTACATTTTTTATAAATCTAAACATAATTTTTGTAGGACGCTTACTTATGAGTGTGATTTAATCCCGAAGAATAAAGTTTTTACAAAAATTTTCGCTTTTATGTGGGCATATTTCATATATCCAGATAAAAATGAAGTCTTAGGGCAGATTTTCTATTTAAACGTACACGGTTAGAGGTAGTTTATGTATAAAATATTTTAAATCTAAAATTTTACTATTTTGGTATTTATGGGCTTTAAAGTTCTCGTTATGATACATCATATCAATATTATGTTTAGATTAAAAAAGGTAGTCCGACATGTGAGCAATACAATCATTTTTACCGCAGGTCTCTACGATCAACCGTTCTTGAGATATCAAGATCTACGTTTACATCAAAAACTGCAAGCAACGTCGTCCACCACGAAACTAATATGGCTGCCATATTTCAATCAAATGGAATAAAAATAAAATGACAGTGGTTTTGATCTACCAATACTTAGGGGTGATAACACACAAAAAATTATCTTTTTTCGAAATGATCGAGCGACCAGTACTGCACTACTTCATATGGATTGATCCCAATTGCTATGATGGGGCATGAGAAAAAAATGGCCATTAATTTAATCCGGCAACCTCTATAATATCAAAGCTTAGATATTTCTCGACTTATATTAACAATCAGAATGAGTCCAACGGATTTTTTTATACGGAAAGCCTCTGGGCGTCCGGTCTGACGAAAAATCAAAAATTTGTAAAATTATCGTTTCTCGACCGTCGATTTCGACCATACCACTGAACCGAATTTTAAGTGTTGCATACTTATCCGACGCAGAATTTAATGCTCTTTAATTCTTGTAATAGTGAAGTTTTCGTTGGAAAGCACCGCTTTTGAGTTATAAGCGAAACACTAAAGAAGTGCCGAAGATTTCGTGGTTCTTTTGATGCCCTCAGGTAAGCTCGAGTCGAGGGACCGTGCAAACCTAGGATACTTATATTTGACGTCAAACAAAGCGATCGAAACGATCTCCCGCTTTCCAACATTCATTTCCACGAACGGTCCATATCGGGTCTAATTTTACTGGCCTATATGTGGTTGTATTATATAGAAAATCTATCTTATATTTTAGTACCTGAATAAATTTCGTATTACCTCTCTCAATCTACAAAAGCTATGGTCATAGTATTATAAATTTTCTGTTGATAAGATTTAAAGATCTGTTTACAACGCCTCCTACGGAAGCGATCGGTGACTGTCCGCGTCTAATTTCTAATGCATGGCTACGCGACTACCACCCTTACAGCAGATTGCAATTGTTTTCCGGTTCCGTAAAGAGTGCGTAATATAAAAGTTGCAGTAGATGCTTTTACATTTCTAGTGGTTTTTGAATTTTGATAAACAATGCAGTTTTTACTGAGGACAACGAAAAACTAGTGCAATTACAGTATACTGTCTACAAAGTTGGTAGTAGCGTAGTCGTGCATGACAAATGCGACGTGAATGGCATCCTGCCCACTCTGGGACATAAGGTCTATATAAGGTAATATCCTAACAGAAGCGTTTCATGATAGGTAGAAAATAGAAGCTTCGCACCGCTCCATAATTCCAGATCAGCATGTCTACATTCAGAGTATTCCGCTAGATAAACTGAATTACTCTTCAAGAGTTGTTTTAAGTTGAAGGTTGTTTCATTAACTCCCAAGTTTTCTGGGGCTTTTCTATCATTAAAAATAAATACAAATTCTTCATTCACAGTGTTTCGCTAGAAGACAAAGTTATTTTCTTTTCAAGAGTTGTTTTGAGTTGAAGGTTGTTTCATGAGCGTCCAACTTTTCTGGAGGTTTTCTATTACTAAAAATACAAATTTAATGGAAATTCGACCGATCATGATAATCCGATCGATAGCTATTTTCGTGAGTTGATTTATTGTATTTTCTTGGAGAATCCTTTGGAGAATAGAAAAATAACGGAGAAAAGAAAACAAGAAACCTTCGTTCGTTAGCGGCTGAAAGTAAGATGTTTCTCTAGTATTTATCTCTTCTTTCCTTTAAGAAAATTGTTAGTTGATCTTTGATTTTGTAACAATCTATTTTAAACTTGTTTATTGAAGGTTTTTGACCTGGTGCGGTCTTGTTTCACCATGAGCACGCTGTTTTGAGACGGTTTTTAAAATTGCACCGTTTGAAAGTTAACTTGGCCAACAATTGAGTGGATTAGAAAACTACATGGTTTTAAAAATACATTTGTCAATCAATTAAATTCTTCGTAGCTTATACTAGGAATTGTTTTAGTAATTATCCAGGTTGTGATTTTTGGTATTGGCTGATCACTAAAAAACGTAAGTGATAGTCTTTAAGTTGTTTGAACCTATTATTGTAAAAAGAAAATTATGAAAATTATTTTGCAATAACTCAGATTTATAAAAAAAAGTAAGCGAAAATCACAAAATTCAATAACAATATTTTAAACAATTTAAACATCCATTTCTTCCGAAGATCTTCGCAAATTTTTATTTCGATTGTTTTATAAAATCTACGTACTTAAGAAATCATGTTTGATTATTCAATCTATATTGGTATAATTTTATTATACTGACAAAGGGAAATGTGTCATTTTAACAAACTGTGTTATCAACGTGACAAATAATTCTTCTAATATTTATGACAAATTGTTAGAAATAAGTATTAATCAATTTAACAAACGTAATTTATTATCTAATAGAAATAGTGGAAACTTTGGTAACATTTTAATAAATCAGGACTTGTTCATACCAAACATCGAAGTAATTAATAGTATTGTTATTTATTATAGGGTCTAGTTTCAACATCACCAAACAACTCTGATTGATACTCCTGTTCTTTCTGGAAACATCTATTTTTGATAGATTAATTGTTTACTTTATATTAAAGTAATAATAATTATTATAACAATAATAAATAAGTATAATAATAATTATTAATGATGACCCTTCATGATGATAATTGGATTAAGCATTGTTAGCTTATTGAAAATATGGATTTTCAATTAAAAAAAACAAAAACTTTTTGGTTATGGAAAATAACCGAAATAGTTAACCCAGTATTTGAAACAAAAAATAAATTATGTAATGTTACGTAAAACTTAGTGTTTTAGTGTGTTAGTGACTGTAAAACTGTCTGACAGCTTTAAGCTGACAAAAAGGCAACTTAAGAAGTTACCGAAATACGTATTGACATTAGTCAAATACAATGTGTGGTTAGGAGACACCGTTTAAAATACAGTTTTAGAGAATATATCTACTGGATCTTTTGCACGAATTCCATAAAAATCGGTATAGTAGCAAAATATATTATGCTTTATAAGAAATTAACAATCTATGGGACGTACATTTCTACTGCGATCTATTGCGCATCCTTTAAGAAAATGGTTTTGGCTTGGATATAATTATATGGAATTCTGCAATTACTTTTACGGTTAAACATTTTAATCTTCTCATTCCTATCATATTATAAAATTTCAACCGATGCTCGATTATTGGCAACATAAATACTCAAAAACAGCTTTAATATTTTAAAAAATATTTAAATCATCAAGTATAGACACTAAGCTACTATGATACGGCTGGGAAATTCAAAAACTCTAAATCTCTCAAAATTAAAAGAAATGTATGTGAACGTTAACATTACAAAACAATTAAAAAATAATTTTCAACTATAAATAATTAATTAAATATGCACATTAAGAAAGATTTTTAAGCAAAAATTTTATATTTAAATTCTTTTACATTATCTCTTTAATCTTCATCAAAATCACCACATAAACATGCACACATTATTGCCATTCCTGATAGTTTACATTTAACAGACATTTAAGGTTTCTTCATATTTAAACAGCAGCAATTTTAATTTTCTTCAATATATCCTCACTGATCCTTGTGGAAAGTATGAGTTTTTTTGTTTTATCACACTTCATTTAATAAGAACAATATTTTAACAAATTGCAAGCACACAACTATGTTGAAGAAATCCATAGTGTTCACAATTCTTCAATCTTCAAATAATTATTTAGTTTTACGTATTATTTTGAACGCTTCTTCTTTGATTATGTCTTTAAATTGTCTATAAGGCAATATCCTCGATTATTTCTAACCATATTTGGCCTTCAATATATCATGTAATACTCTGCTATTAGTATTATTACTTTATGAAATGTAGTGTACACGAGTACTTGATTTTGTACAAATTTCAAATCGTGCTGTTTTTAAAAAAAATTATAAGAGTAGAAAGTATTTATACGCAATATATAAGTACACAGGTAGTGTTAGAGGTCAAAGTCAAAGTTGATTATGTTGAATGTTGTTATTACTAAAGATATCCGTGGAGATTATGAAAAAGAGCACATGTAGACTATTGAACAGATTATGCTGCCTTGCCTAAAAATAAATGCATCTTTCTTTTAAGCTGTTTTACTAACATAAGAATTATGGTCAATGTAGTTGAACAGCATTTGAGTAAATGGCATTTGACCCTATGATATGAAATTTCCATTTGCAGTGCCTATCTTACACATAGGCAACCGAGGCATTTACCTACCCAAGCAGCATTTTTAGTCACCGCTACGTACCAGCAACCACCAGTGGAACTATACAGTTTTTGCCGTTAGTCACAAGAACGTAATTGCTACGGTATTGTTACGTGTCTGGAACCAAAATGGGGATCAATTCTCGGGTAGCAGATACGTTGCAGTAACCTCTACGGAACTTGTTCAGCTACCTTTAGTCTAAGTAGCGGGAACGTGGCGGCGTAGTAATTGCTACCTTCGTGGAACTTTTTTCTCCTTGACACATCGTGTCGCGTAGTTGCTTTCTCTTACTCTTGCAACTTAACAAATATTCTTTCACTTTCTCTACTAATGCGGAGGTCGCTTCACAAAATGGATTACTATTTTATTTGTAATACGTACATAATACATAAAGAGATGAAATGTTTCGTTATTTTGTCAATCTAGCATACCAAAATTATAAACCATCGCAACTTTTCTTTTAAATGCGATGATGATAGATCGAAAAATAACAAGGCGCCTTCTTTAAATATATTTTTTAATAAAAAATGTCATGAATAAAATATAACAAAAATACTTATAAATTGATAAACTTGATAGATACCATTTGATTTTATTCCTACGGCACAATTTGGCATCGGTTTGTTATCTTTATTGAGAGTTATAGTAAAACACTTTTTAACAATTGCAACAAATTGCAAATTTATTACTAGCCTTCAACATTTTACAAGTAAATATGGAGTAGTTTTGAAAAAGTCACTTTAAAGTAGTATTAACTGTAAAATGTGTGTCTAAAGTTTGTGTCACTTTATAAACAATAACGGGAACTAAACAAATTTTGCTTCTAGGTTGTTGCTACCACGAAGTATAAAATAAGTTAAAAAATTCTGGAACTTTCAAGTGATTCTTACTATAAAACGACGTCAACGTTTCCGTAACCACTTTCTAGCTCCTAATGTCACTGCAAAATTTCCATTGGAACTTAACCTCAAATTTAAACGTCAATCGTAAACAAACAACCAATATTTTTATACTGATTGCTACTTAATAACAATTGTTATATAATTATGGCTTATTTTAAAATTGTAGCGACGAAAAAAAGGGGAATATATTTCACCCTTGTTTACTACATGATGGTTTACCAGTGTTCTCATCCCTATTTTTTCTATTTTGTATTGTAAACAGTTGATTTTGTTTCCACTGATTTCACCTAACTGTTGTTTTAATTGTCTATAAAAGGTGGACGTATATCTAAAATTCTTTTTTCTTATTGCATTGCCTTACATTTTTATTAAAAACTTGCAAAACTACTACCACTGTAAAAACACAATTAACCTCCAAATTCCAAACTAACCTACAGGAGATATCCCTTTTTAGAAGTTACCGTCACTTCATTGCAATTTTTTAATAGTAACTGGAACTTTCTAGTAATTCTGATGCAAAATAAGTAGTGAAAATTACTTTCAAGTGATTCTCCTGGGTAGCATAAACGTAAATTTTACTTTCAATACTGCTGTATAGTTCAGTTACTTTAAAGGTTAAGCAATGGTTTCAGACCGGTGGCAGGAACTTTCGGTGCTACTTTAAAGTTTTAAAAACTTTAAAGTAGCTTCCGGCAAATTACTGCTACAATCATAATATCACTTGAAGTTGCAACAACATTAAAGTAATTATACTAAGTAGCAATACCGTTCCACATACTTTAAAAAGCTACTTAGAAGTAATGAAACTACATAGTTCTAATAAATAGTAGAAGTAACTACATAATTACTAAAATATTCCAAATTGAAGTAATTTAACCTATAAAGTCATAAATTTAGTTGTAGTTACGTAACAGCTACTCAATCAAAGTTCCGATCTCAGTTACCGCTACTTAGATGCTGCTTGGGTAGGGTCCGATGATGAAAGTAAGGCAGATGGTAGCTTCCCACCATTAGGTTAAATTAGTTGTTGCTTTGAAGTTTACTGCACTACCTTGCTGGAGGAAGCTACAATCTATACTATCTGCCTGACTTGTTCATTTGACCAACTGAATTGAGATTTGTTCTGGTAAGTAGTTCGTTACAAGTAGCGAATGCATGTGATAAGGTTATGTTTGATTTTCGATGTTTAGAAATGCAGTTTCTTGTGGCGCATGAAATCTTTACCGTCATAGAATTATTTTTAGATCAAGAACTAACAAACGGATTGAAGAACAACGCAGTTTGCTTTGAACAATTTCTCAATCTGTTCCCAGAAGTTAAAGTATCATATCACACATCTTTAATTCGTCAAAAGGGTTTGGAGAGATAACTTGACACTGACTGAGAGTGTTTTTAAAATCAAGTCACATAGGCTGCCTACAGTACTCACCCAAGTTGCTGTAGAAAATATTCTGAATCAACTGGAACAAGTCCTCAAAAGTCGGTTCGCAAACTATTTGCACAAAAATTGTGTTCCTTACTTAGAATTCTTAACTTAGCAATTATTATTTTATAATATTTAGAAATCTCCTATAGCAGCACGATCACTCAGTATACGTTTATAACCAAAGTGGTAGAGAAATATGCTGAGAAGCGATACCGCCGTCTCACTTCTGTTGCACTATTTTCTATTTTCCTTCACTTCGTATTTTATGTACGTCGAGGCCCTGAATTTAGTAGTGATCGTCTTACATTTGTATGTACTACCTAGTGGACATTAAAGGACCCCACACTTTTAGTATAACATTATATAAAATGTTGGTTTTATGTACATTATATGTACATTATGTACATGACCAAATAACTACATAAAAAAAAGAATTTTCATTTAATGTTAGATATCGACGAGTTTGCCCAACTAGGAGAATAGGCAATCGGAAGTGTGCCATGGTGCCATTCAGAACACAGAATTATCTAGGAATGGTCATTTAGAGCGTGTTGACAGGTGTCATATGATTGAGCAGCAGTAAAGAATGAAGATATCCAAGGTGATTTCAGTCCTTTAGTCCGAGGATACCAATAATAAAGATAACAATCTTAAAAAAGTATAAACTATGGATAAACCTGGGTATGTTTTTAATGTTGATGAATCTGGCTTGAAACTCTACAATCACATGGTGAAACCTGAAGCCTCAAGAGAAAAGGGGAAAGCCATCTCTTTGGTTGCTTGTTCTAACGGTAGAGGAAATTGCCTACCTTCATAATATTTTGAAGCCTTTATATTATGAGCCTTTTCTGAGAAGAACAATTGGAGGGATCAAATGCCACCGGGAAGTATGATATTTATGTCTCAGAAGTTTAGCTACGTAACGTCTGAGCTTTTGATAAAGTGGTTGTAAGAATACTTTTTACCACGCAAACCTGTCGGGAATGTTTATTTATGTTAGATGGTTATTATCATAGTTGCAGTCTGCAGTTTTTCTGAACTTAGCATCAGACAATAACATTTAAACTTTGTGCAGTCCACTTGCAACACCCATTTTTATCTCCGCTCCGCTTGATCGTTTTTTAAACCTTTGAAGCAAAATTATTATAATGTGCCCGTTTTGATGACAACACATGTAGGGAGAAAGGTGACTCGTGACGATTTTGGTTGCACTCTCTGTTCATCATGCCAAAGATCAGCTACAGTTTCCAGTGGTTTAACAAGACGACAGCGCTGCATTTTCGGCAGTGTGCTTTTTTAACCAGGCGGAACTTTCGGTAAGCAACGTGGGAGTATTTTGAAAAACAATTAGAAGACGATAAAGATGATTTAAAACCAAAGGTAGAAAACTACGAGAGGGATAAGAGATAAGCGAACAACTCCAGAACACCAAGATGGAGAGAAATAGATGCTATTAACAAATTAAATAGTCTCAACATGCAGACTTCCCAGTCTTTTCAAATAGAGTAAAGCCATTGCAATTGCTAAGGAAAATTCCCGCTCTCCCAGAAAGTTATAGATCCATAGCTCTCTTGAGCGAGTGTTATAAGATTTTAGAAGATTTTCCCCACGTGAGCAATAACATCCCTGCCGAACAAGCCGGATTTATGCCTACTATGCCGGATTAAAAAACTGTTTCGACTAGGTACCATTGTTGAAAATGGCTTCCAGAAAAGACTGTCGCTTTCAATTATCTAACATTCGTCTACGATATTGTGGGGAAATAAGGCCTTCTGCTCAAGATATACCAGTTTATTCCAGGTAAGTTATTCAACCGGATTATCAATGAAATGTTAAGCGTTAGAGTTTTTTTAAGTAAACTTGAATGGAAAGACAAACACTTTTTCGAGTCTACAAAGTGGCCGACCACAAGAGACTGTATTACCACCGCCAGTGTTTAATATTGTAGTGGTCAGACCTACAGTCAACCAAAATTATCAAAGTACTTGTAGCAAGTCACTTAATCAATCACAAAACAAATTGCAATATAATCAAATTACCTAGGTGTGTTATTATATACAGGTTCAGGCACAAGATAGACTTGATTTTAAAAATACCAACTATTTGGTTCAATATAAAATGTTTAGGGATGTTTATCACAGTTTTTCTTCATGTAAGTTCATTTTTTATTTGTTTTGTTTATGTTGATTCTAGTTGTGTGATGTGGACTTAACACTGACTTGGATATTATTTAATTAATCTAAAACCCAAATCACTCGATTGGAACTATAGTTAAGTCAAAATCTAAATGGTATTTAAATTTTTAAAGACTTGTTTTAATAATTCATAATAATTTGTTTTATAATAAGTTTGTCCTTTTTGAAGTGTAAATTTACTATTAATTAATGTTTTATTAACGTTTGTAGTATAATTACAGTTAACTGAACATGTTATACGTACCTTAAATACGACTACTGTTTTATGTGTCTTTTATGTGTTTCACTGTCAGTATTTATTGATTTTTGGTTGATTTTATAACCTGCTATAAATGATATACTTTGTGACTAAGAGGTTATTTCTCTAGGTACAAACTGATTTATTATTTGAGAGTGTATTATTCTCCAGGGTGGTAAAAAAAACCCATAATAGGCCGTGTAAAAGAACCCTTAAACCATTATTTTCTTTACTGATATTTCTTATTTATGTGTCTCTTATGTATATATATATAAATGTATGATTACAACGTAACTGTTGCTATGTCAAATATAAAATAGTTTTTGTTCAGTACCTTTGTGTATTCATTTTAAACTGGTACGTCCACCTTTCTAGTATATCTGTAACTCCACATGATTGACTCAATTTCACTTACTTTTGATGTTTTATGTCAATGAGAGATTTACGTTTTAACTATTTATAAATACCTTGTATAAACACACAACTGTATCAACTTGATAAATTGATTTGTTGATCTGTATTGTTCATTATAATCAAAAATTCATTGTAATACAACTAAATAATAACTTGATCACCTATTGAACTTGAAGCGTTGACGTATTTAATCTGGGCTAGCTTATTTTCTAGGAGGTTTTTTTTACAAAACTAGCCTATTAAATTGTGTCAGTTTAATTGCGTCCCTCCTCTATCAAGATTAAAAATAAATTAATAAAATACTACAATCATATTTAACTGTTTTTTATTTGTGTTTATCTCTCAATCGTTATCAACTATGGTCACATGCTATAAAAAGTAATCGCAACATAGAATCCAGTTTGGTCTTTTTGTTATATTTATCATCATAAAATTTGTCATTTGTAAGGTTGGTAGTGCTGTGCCAACTTCCGTTTTGTTAAATATTTGAATTCTACGCAGGTAGAGTAACTTGAGCCGTGATCGTCTAGTGGGTGGCACTCCGGGTCAATATAATCTCTACATCTCTGATGTACCAACTACCACTTTACATCCGGCCACATCCTAGTTAAACTACAGTAGCAGCCTTCCATTTAATCAATCGCCAGATACATTAGCAATTCATCGTTATATCTGAAAGAAATATAGGTAGAAGTGTGCCAATTTATGATCAATGATCAACCAAGGCTGAAATCTAGACATCTATCCGTTTACATCTCCAATAGCTTACGTTGAAGAACACTGGAAAGCACGCTGGATAGCCAACTGCAAACTTTATTCAAGATCGCTGGTTTTACTTCTTTCCAATGGCGAAGACCATGATGCACCAGCTGTAATGCTTAAGAACAAACAGTATCCCACTTAGCCCTGGAATATCCTGACAGTTCCTTCAGAAGATCACTACAAGAACTTCATGATCTCACTTCTGAGATACTGCGATCTAGAATTTTGATATATTTACCATTACCATTACTAACCTGTTTTATTCTAATTTTTACACTCTTAGTTCTTAGATTTAATGTGTTTAAATGTTTTGTCGTAAGTATACTTTATTATACACTATATTTTGTTTACACTGAAATAATCACCATATTTTCCCGAATTACACTATGCTGTGGCTTGTCAGGCTTTTCTAACTTAAGCAGTCTGCTTCGCGCAAGCTCTCGAGTAAGAAAAATTGGTGTATTTAAAAGTTTCCAAATATTTCAGTATTCAAATCTATTCCAATTAAATGGTTTACATACACTCTAAAAAATTACCGGTATTTTTACCCTAAAAAATGAAGGCAACTATGTTACTTCCATTTTTTGCGATAAATTTACTACAAAGTGCAATTTTCATAAGAAGTGCGAAATTTCAATATTAGGTTAAATTTGCATTGGAACGTTTCCCTTTTAAATAAATTTACAGATTGAAATTACAATCTCAATGTAATTTTACATTTTAACATTAAAATACCTGTGTAAAGTTATATGACAAAGTTAATACTTCATGGCAATAGTACTTTTCAGGGTTAAAATACAAATGTGAAAATACTTCTTGAATGTAATGATGACTTGCGAAAGTACTTGCAAATTCAATCGTACCTCTTATTATTATTACTTACATTGCTAAGTGGATTGTATGAAATATAAAATAAAATCAAAGTAATTTTTATTGTACCTTACGTATGCACTTATATAAAATATAAGACATTAACAGAGCTTCTTTTAAGGGACTTTCAGAAATGTCTCTCGAAGACAACAGAAATTATAAATTATATAAACAATTCTACACGAGTACCTTTCTCAATTAAAGGTACGCTAATTTATTTCGAATTCTTCGATTTTTGATTCATCTTAGAAAACATTAAATAAAATATTTTTATTTTGTTTATTTATTTGTAATTTTAACATATACCTACCGATTATTATTTTTTAACTTCTATTATAAAATAAAATTCTTCCCACCTTGTGTCATATGTGTAAATATTTGTCTTGAATAAATCTGCACTACACTACAACGAAAAACAAAACATTAATGAGCAATTAACATTTAGTTTGATAACGATGGGGTCAGCCTCTCGCCGATTGCGCAACCTGTAACAAGAAATCATAAAAGAATTGGTACACACCATTCTGACCATTCCCCAAAAACCCAATTTGGACTGTTCATAATGGGTTCCTGAATTCTTTCATGAAATGAAGGTCACCACTCACCACCAAACAAGTGAAATCAGCAGAATACTATCTCATCGTTTAAAAATACTTCGAATCTCCATAAAATTCTGTGATACTTTTGATTTTCTCTGGAGATTTAAATCTGACGATACATCTTCTCGATGTCAGCACTGAAGACGATTGCATGCTTTCCCCAGCGAAGAAATATGTCGGCCAGATATTGCTGTAATCTTGGTCCAACATACATGGTGTCGTTAAAACTTATGCCATTTGAGGTTTTGGAGGACGCATCGAACACTAATCTTAATTTTGTAGTGGTGCTTTCTTCTCTAAGTACCGGCTGATGAGGTATGTAGTATTTTGCTCCTTCATCTTGATTTGGTGATATTTTCCTCATGTGGCCGAGGGTGAGATATTCTTGAAGGAAGTCGTTGTATTGTATTCTTAGTTCTGGGTTCTTTGCTAATCGTTTTTCTAGCTGCACTAGTCTTGCAACTGCTCGATTTCTTGAATTGCCCAATTCAATAGGCGGGCTATTGAATTGGCTCCTTCAAGAAATGGCTTTCTTGAAGGAGATCTTAACAGTGTAAGTTCCATTGCGGTTTCTTCTTACGGACTGCTTAAAATGTTCGTCGCACTTTTGATCATCTTCCGAATAGGAGCGTAGCACAGATGTTTCCTCAATTTCCCAAAATTTTGCCAGTTGTTTATCTTCTTATGTTCGGCTGATCATACGGATGACCTTAATAAAATTGTCTGAAGCTTGTTGGATTTTGCCAGACAGTATCCATCCTAACTCTGTCTGTTGATCTAGTAGACCATCGTCCATCTTCTTCAATCCTGCTTGTATAATTTGGCATCTGAGGATGGCATCTGTGGGGCCCGGCAGATAAAAGGTCGGATCAGCCAGGATGTAATTATGCCATTTTTCTGGATCTGGATGTTGTAACTTGTTTGTGGGCATGGTTGGTGTTAATTTTGAGAGTACAAGGAATTCGACGTTGAAGGAATAGTTACTAGGAAAGCGTGGTTGGATTAGGAAATAAGTTTTCCACAAAGATGTTTTCGGTTCACCCCCTAGTCCGATAACTTCAGCTCTGATTCTGTGCCTTGGCTTCCCGAGCAATTGAGCTGCTTGTTCTGTTAATAGTGCTGTTTGTGATCCTGGATCGATGAGCATTCTTAGGTATTTTGTTGACCCTGTTACTGTTGTGGCACGAACTAAAGCTGTTGCTAACAATGTGACACGTCTTTGCTGATTACTTTGCACGTGACTAATGGTAATAGGAGGTTGTTCTTGTGACGCACTTTCTCTCATGGTTGTAACATGTGAGGTGGTTTTTATTAGTGCAGGCTGTTTTGAAGCGGAATACTGTCTCTCTTTGTGCAAGAGAGTATGATGTGCCTGCCTACAAATTTGGCAACCCATGTTACTGTAACATCTTTGATCGAAGTGATGATTTATGCAATTGTAACAAAGACGCTTGTTTTTTATTAGTTGCATTATATCGGATGTTGACAAAGCTTGGAATTTTGAACAGCAGTGGAGTTGATGCTGTTGGCTGCTGCAAGGGCAAACCAAGTTGATGACCGTTTTCTGAGGATGTTGAGGGTTAACTGTTGGAGTCTTCTTCTGGTCGACCTTTAATGTTTCTAAGGATTGACATCTTCTTTGCAGGAACTCCATTAATTCATTGAAGCTTTGCATTTCATGTGGTTTTCTTAATGATTGTTCATATAGCTTGTTGGTTTCTTTGTCCCACTTTCGTATGATAATGCGACTGACCATCGGACACCATGATGATGTGTTAATATTTAGATTGTTCAGTGCTTCCAAACATTCATTGGCAATATCGTAAATTCGTCTTAGTCCCTCTGGAGATTCTGTGTTAACGGCTGGTATATCCAAAATTTTGTCTAACAACTTGGATGTAATTAATCTTGTATTTTGGAAGCGTCTTTGAAGTAACTTCCAAGCAGTCTCATAGTTCCCATCGGTGATTTGCAGATGCTTAATTATGCTGCTGGCTTCTCCGTGGACGTACGTTTTAAGGTATTGCATTTTCTCTATATTAGTTATGGACGTATTGGAATGAATTACTTTTAGGAAAATGTCATGGAAGGTAGCCCAATTTTCATAACTGCCACTGAAGATAGGAAGTGTCATTTTAGGAAGGGTAGTATTTGGGAGGGATGTTTGAGACGAGGTTGAAGATATCCTTGATTCCAATGCTTCTAGGGTTTCTTCATAATCCTTTTCGGTGCTCTCGAAAACGAAATTTCCAAAGTAGACGTTTTCGAAAATGTCTTCATAAATCATTATATCTTCGTGTAAATCTCGGATTGCCTCCCATTCCGCTATGACTTTCTTTTGAAGGGATTCGTAGCGGGACTTGGTTTTGTCTTGTAATATTTCTTGCTTGATTCGAAGTAAGGTGCGGTTTAGTTGTATGATTCTTACTTCTTGTTTCTTCAGGCGCAGTGATTGGTCAATGTTAATTGCAGGGGCATCCCCTGTCAGAGTCTTCTCACTGGGAATTCGAGATGAAGGTGCCTTTGGACATTTCATGAGGTAATTAGAAGCTTCTTTATAAGTTGTTTCGATCTGGTTAAAGTATTTTGTTGTACAGTAGCTATGTTGAGAAAAATCAAGGGACAGGATTATCTCGTTCTTTTTCTGAACTTCTTTCCACAGTTTTTCTAACTCGGCAAGGCGGTTAGAGATGTAAGCTTCTGTTTTTCGGGATGTAGCATCTTTCTTGAAATTGGTTAGAATTTGAGCAATTTTTTGACCCAATTGCTCTTGCTGGCTGCTGAGTTGATTCATTTGTTCCATGGTGGATATCTTGAAGTTTGTAGATTTCAAATGAACTACCTCACAGGGTCGAAGGACCAAATGTGAAGTTCAATTTTAGACTTTACTAGACACAGTATACTGGCACTTATACTGTTGGTGTTTTTAGTTCGTTAGGTAATCAATACAGCTTGGTATCAGATTCTAAAGGAAGTAATTGTATTTGATCGGTAGTGTTTTACTAATATTTGTTTGTAAAAATCAATTTCTTTATATACAATTTCAACTTATTTTCTAAAATATGTGACGCTAAACATTTACATTATTTTACATTAACTGAACAAAAAATTTTATGATGACATTTTGTTATTTTCTGGTTTGACAATTTAGCTTGTTAAGTAGGTGATTATAATAACATCATGGCATTTTTATTAACCTACTGTTTTTAGCTGGTAAGCATATCTTGTATTGCAAGAAACATTATGTTCATATTTTGAAATATAATCTAGCCTGGAAATTATTTTAAACCTTTTAAATTTATATTATTTTTTTGGAAGAAATTAAAAAAAAGATTCAATTTTATGTTTGGTTTTAAACACATATTAAGGGTAAAATTACACTGTACTGGTTAAAGTTCATTTTATCATAACATTACATTATACTAACATTACATTACATTAACATTACACTAAAAATGAATCAAGTTATTTGAGTAATAATACATTTCCAAGAAAAAACTTTCTGAGTTATGTAAATTAACATTATGGATAGTGATTTTAATCAGTTAAATGTAGTAGAATTATTTATATTTGTGTAATTTTACACACTTAAAGAACATTTTACCACAAATATTAAAACAACTATTAACGTATAGGTAAATTTTAGAGTAAAACTACCGCAAAAAGAGAGGAAAGTTAACTCTTTCCCAAGGTAAATTTCGCCTCATTTTTCACAGTATAGTTACGGCTTGCCAGACCTCTCTCGTAAGCTCTTCAGAAAGGTCTGGCAAGCCGTAACATATCAGAGCATTCTACTAAAGTATTTGAAAACATTTAAATATGACATTTTTTAGTAAAACTATTAATTTTCGTAAAATTCTTGTTATGGGAAATATTGATAACATTACAATTCACATAAGAGAATATTCATTTCAAGATCTAGTTTAGTGTGAATTCTTTGTCAGTATTTTGCTACGTTATTACTCAACAATCACTATAAGTTTATAATAATTAAGAAAAGCATAAAAATGCATAATTGAAACAACTCAAGAATAGTGTAACATTCAATTAAATTTCTAATTCTCATACACTCCTATAAATTACATAAATTTCATGATTTATTTCTGAGAAATGGTATATGTAACACGGTAAATCAAACCAATGAGAACAAATTTTCATTTTTATGGAATAAATGTTCCAGTTTGTATCAAATGGATGAAAAAATTGTCCCTGAATTCGCAACGACTGCAAGAGTGTTTGGGATGACCATCAGTTAATTTTATTTTTATGTAGTGGAAGAAATTGGGATTGGAATAACGCTTTGAGTGAGGAAAAGGAACCGACAGGGTGTATCTGTATCGAGATATATCGAGGGGCGTAAAAGATACGGAATTGGATTTTGATTTATTAAGTCCGAACACAAAATGCGCTTCGTACAGGATGAAAGATGTGTAAACCAAAACACCGATTTATTAATAAGTAAAACTTAATTAATAGGTAATGCTTTTTTGGGTGGAAAAATAAAATTAAAAAAAGTATACAACTACGAGGTTAATTTTCAATCTGTTTTCATGCACACGACTCTGCCATAACATTTTTATTATCGAATTAAAAGTTAGCGTGGGGCTGTAAGTCAAATAAAGACGGGATCCCGTTGGATTAAACAGGAGGGAGGTAGATTCATAAAACCTATCTAAATTCATAGGCACACCTTAAGACTGTATTTACCTGTTTACGGTATACATATTTTTTTATCGATTAAAATATGCAGATTATAATATGAGTTTCCTTTTACGATCGTATTATTAAATAAAAGAATACAAACACACCCAACATTTTGTTGACTAAAATTTTAAGAAAAAACATGAAAAATGCTTAAGGTGGTATATAAAACAGTTCCTTCCAGAGTTAATTACTAGCACATAAAAAATAAATGTAATATATAACTGTCTGTTATTTGTTGAGACAATATATATTAAATAATAATAACTAAATGTTATATTGTAAAAATGACATCAAAATTAATTAAGGAAATACTAAAAGAGAAACTGCAAGGTGTCACTTAAAACTATATAGAACTACAGCTGCTTTTATATAATTATAAATCAACACCTATGAAATTCTATTGATTAAGGTCAAGGGTGCAAATTTAATTGATTCTGAATTATCACAAAAGTGACTCTATCTAATTCTAAAAAATACTTTTATGATATATGTTGACTCTACAATATACATAGGGCTTATATCTTGAGACCACCCTATTCTGAAACTGTGCACTTTAAAACTGAAACGCGAAACTATAAAATTTCTAGCATACAGGGTGGAAGCAAATACGACGTGTTAATTTTAAGGGGTGATAGAACACAACAAAAGGAACAAAAAGTTTCATACAACTTTGTTCTAGAATGTACTACTTTTTCAGAAAAAATAATAAAATTGGAAACTTTAACATCACTTTGTCGCGTTAACAATAGGCTAATTCCATGCCAAATCACATAATTTAAAAACATAACTGTGCTTCGATATCTCAGATTTTGTTCATTTTTTTCCTTGCATAGGTACATATGAAATATCATTAAATTAATTTTTTCAGATTCTTTGGATAAAAAATGGTCGAACCAGAAATTTTGAAAAATTTCGATTTTGATGCCAATTCTGCTGCCCGACACTTTACATCATCTAACTCAAATGGTCATAACTCCCTTATTTCTTGAGCTATCTGGCTCATCCAGGTGTCATATTTAAGCTAGTTGTTGGATCTTTTAGAGTATATCCAGAAACTTTCAAACATATTGCATAGTAGAAAAGTAGCAGGCTCCGAGGCAAATTTTAGTGTTTTTACAATTATCACCCCTTTGAAGCTTGTTTAATATAATCAGCTTAGCATATACTTGGTATGGTTAAAAAATAAAAAGGGTGTTTTTTGTAGTTTCATGAAAAAAATTGTTTTTAAATAAGTTTGCCTTTAGAGCCTGCTACTTATTGCACGTCTTTGTACGTTTTTTGATATATTCTAAAAGATCCAAAAACTAGCTTCATTTTGACACCTAAAAGAATCAGGTAACTCAAATAATAAGGAAGTTATGACAATTTCTGTTAAATAATGCCGAGTGTTGCATAACAGAATTTCAAATGCAAATACTGATATCCGACATTCTGCATCATCTAACTAAAATTGCCATAACTTCCTTATCTTTTTAGTTATCTGGCTACGTCAGGTGTCAGATTGAAGTTAGTTTTTTGATCTTCCATGCCAGAGAATGCCAAGAAACGTGCAAATACATTGAACAGTAGAAAGGTAGCAGACTCTAAAGGCAAGTTTTTCCAAAAATATTCTTTCTCCGAAACTAAAAAAACACACTTTAGCGTTACCCAGGGCGCACCTGCATTTTTTCTGATACCGTAACATGTACTTATCACGCGAACATAGTAATTCTAAGGGTATGGTAGTCAACATTGAAGCTGATTGCTAATAAGCTGATGAAGCTGTACGACAGCGGTTCCCAATCTTTTTCCTATGGTGCCCCTATTTGATATCATGAAATGCTCACATCCCCCTGATAATTAAGACACATATTGTCAAGATATTCGATCATACTAGGGAGAATTTACTCTCACGATAATATTTAATAGACAGATTCTGTGCAATTCTATAATTACCCGATTTAATAGTTGCATAACCTCACTTTTAAACTAATAAATTGTGAAAAAGACTTTCTTAATAAAAATAAATTTAGTTAATCAAAACTAACATGCATACGAAAACTCTTTAAGCAGGTAAAAGATATGTGGGAATCCAGATTTTTATAGAAAATAGATAATCTTTCTCATAACTTAACGATTTGGCGATGATTTATGCATTTTTCAACTTAATAAAGTTTAGTTTAATTATAATGTGATAAATCATCTGGAACAGACAAAATAAATGTTGTATTGAAGGTTTATGCAAATGTATAGCAACTTACCTGTTGAAATAAAGCTTTAACAGTAAATTCATGTTAACGAGATATGTTTATTTTGTAGTTTTATTGAATTTTAAAAATTTTAAAGCTGTTTTTTAAGTTGTTTTGATGGTAGTAAGTATAGTAACATTGCAACCACATAATTGATGCATATCTTAATGTAAAAGTTGGATCCTGTTGATGGAATCACATAAACATATTGCGGTGATATTAAAATAAAATATAGTATGCCCACCGTTCCAAATAAAACATAAATTATATACGGTGGATTAAAATAAAAATACACCACAAATATTTTTCTTTATTCCAATCAGCCAGCTCAGGGTTACTCGGTAAAGCATAAATTATTTGAATTATGAGACTCTTATTAACTCTTATGCCTGGAAAAGAAGGAAAACTTAAATTGCAAGCACCAGGGCTACTGCAAACTGGACAACGACTGCTAAACTCTAAATTCAAGAAGAAAGAAAACTGAATGCTTGTATATGCATCAATTAAACACATAAGTAAATTTAAAAACACATAAACTTTATTTAATGAACAAATAAAAATTCAAATGAAAAGTAAATTGCAAGAAATGTTGTTCAAATTAGTACAATTTAACAATTGGGAAATAAATTCCCAAGCTTTCTCAAATGTGATTAAAAGTTGTAATAGCCTGACATAGGGCCATTACGGTCATTCACTTGAACAAACCAACACAAATCAAAAATTGTTTATAAATAAAAATGTTTATCTTAATAAAAAATTAAATTGAAATAAAAGAAATTGAATTGTTTTATTTATTTGAAAGCAAATAAGTTCTCAAAAGAACCTTAAAAACTAAACAAAATAAATTTGAATTATTAAGGATAAACTTTATAAGTTTAATATTATCAATGAAATTAAAGAACCCTTTTATTATGACGAACCTGGTATAAATTATAAAAAATAAATTCCTTTAAATAAATCCTCAACTGTGACAAAACCTGTCAGCTGATCTCCTGTTTTTAAAACATCAATACGTAGATCGATGAAGAAAAATAAATTCTCTTGAATTTATTTAAATAATCACGTTCACTTTAAATAATTGTGGAACAACAATAAAAACTTCTTTGAACTTGAACTTGAAAGAATATTCAGGTAACACTTTAACTTTATTCAAATTCCATTAATATATGACGTTTACGTCAATCACATGGTCCAATCATCTAACCTCACTTTATATTACAGATTTTTATCCGGAGTCGGGCACAGGTTTTGCCGTGAACGTTTTGTCGACTGCCTTTGTTAAATCTGGCTCCAACTTATATAGATTTTATTGAAACAAAAGCCTACACTGACATATTTTCAAAACAAAAACAAATCACGTAAAGTTGATGACGTCACTGATCCGCACAGCTGTTCATAATTATCGAAACGAATCTTAATTCTATGATAACAGGATTGTAGCCCTTAAAACAAGGATTAAAACAATGTAACACACTTGTATCCCAAAATGCATCGTCACGAAGATACAAGACGAAAACGATTGACAATGTACAAATCTCGTTATAGCATAATTACATACAAAATTGAAATAAGACAGGTTTATCCTTTACAAAATAGATACCTAATTACACAATACAACTAAAACATATAAATTCTCCACAGGAACATCTTTACAATTTACAAAAAACATGATTTACAGTCCGATACAACCATCGAATTAACCAATTAATGCATTTGCAAGTTCCACTTAAATATTAATTCAAATAAAATCAAATTATGATCAGATTGTCCAGCATACAGTTCTCCGAGTGTTTATATAAAAACAATGGTGAGACAAAATAGGATAAGGGTCAATAATCGTCACAATGAAGCAGAACGCCAAGATTAAAACCTTCAATAATAAAAATGGTCAGAATTTTTATAACAAAGTTTAAAAAACTAATTGTACTATATAAGTCATAATAAGATTGACCCCAATTATCTGTTTTCCGTAAACTAACAGCGCGAAACTAAGTTGGTCTCTTGGAACATAGAAACATTTACCCTACGTTAAAGATCGTAGCCTCTATATTTAAATAAGAAGATTACTTCTTCTTTACAAGTGGAAAACCCATCCCAATATGTAACTTGGGTTGCATAAGCGTGTATTATGATAAAACAATCTAACTGATTGATATCCTTTTTAAAAATATGAAACCTTTTTATATGCATAAGAAATTTAGGTTATGTTTGCATGAAATTTTTATTCTTGATTTCTATTTTAAATATTGATGAGCCTAACTGTGACCCTATATGTAGCCTTTATATTAATTATGCCTATCACTTAGCATGTCTCTCTTTTAATTTAAATCTGATATATGAAATATTTGTTTTCACGTTTCCGATCTATCGTTAATAAAATTTTCAATGAGATGATCTGATATCACCGCAATATGTTTGACAAGCTGCGCCTTTCTAACGTTCAATTGAATTTTATCCAATTTGGCTTGTATGTCAAAATTGTATGTCAAAATTGTATCTCAGAACAAACATTTGTGGAGAAAGGAATGTGTAATAAGGTGTTTTTATGAAATAAAACCATTTATTAATTGTAAGAAAATATTCTTTCGCCGACATTAAGATTAAGAGCATTACTCTATTTCTCAATTCAAGTGTTGTATATGGTTGAATTTAGACTGTTTTCTCTATAAGTTTGTATAATCAGTTTTTACATTTTATTAAATTTTAAATTTTACATTTATGAAAGTTAATAAATTATAATTGGGTTATTAAAGTCTGAAATGTCAAGAGTTTTTTTAGAAAATTCATTTATTTCCCAAAAGAGAATAAAAGGAGAATTCATTTTTTAACAATTAAGTAGCAATATTCTATCAGAGGAACATAATAAAGATGTCAATAATTAATAATGAAGATGTTAATAATATTGTTTATTGTTTCCAGCCTTATTTTGTGGAACTCCATAATCATGAAATAAATAAAGATTATTAAAAGTTTCACAGTTTTATTAAAATATACCTGACAATATTGTTTCGACAGCTATGCTGTCATTATCAAAGGTAATATAATTATAAACAAACACGTCGCTAATCAGCTGAACCTCCCAACAGCGATGCAGGTAACTAACACGTTTGAAAAACCTCTAGATATTTCCAAAATTCTTTGTGCAGCTATAAATCAATGTGACATGATTAAAATTATTTAAAAGGTTTTTGTTACCTATAAGATCTCATATTAATTTTATTAGCAGAATTTTTCAGCAATTGGTTGGAGTGAAATCGAGAAACACATGACAATGTCAGAGGCGGATTAAACCAATGGAGGCCCCTGGCGTTAAAAATCTCGATGCCATTAGGGGCCATTCATTAATTACGTAATGGTCCGGAGGGGGAGGGGGGTTCTCAAAATCACTACATGCTCTTATCTCGGGGGGAGGGGGGTCAAAGCCATTCTTACGTAAGATTTTATAAGTCGAAATTAGCGATTTTTAACATAGTTTGATGAATACTTGAGAGCAAAACTTTCGGGAAAACAAATATGAGAACTATTTATAATTATCTAATAATGATATAGTCGTAATCTAAATCTAATAATAGTATAATGGTATAACCAAAATTATCTTCTAAAAAATAAAACTCTTTGATTTACTTCAAATTATGAGTTTTAGTGCAATGGATTCATTTCTAAAACCAGATAAAATCTTACGTAAGAAGGGGGAGTCCGAGAAATCTTACGTGCCCTTACATGGGGGTACGGGGAGTCAAAAATGGCCAAAATCATCCTTACGTAATTAATGAATGGCCCCTTAGACCCAAGCACAAAACAAAAACAAATAGTGCAATACAAAAGTACTGTGATGCCAACGATGGATACCGATCATAACGCACATTCACCATTTTACGCGGGGATTCGCCTATTTTGCCTATAGAAGAAAAAACGTGGCGCTTGCCTATAATTAATAAGAAATACAACGCTAAAGTAGCTAGTTTGAGGTTAGAGTGGTATGATGTTAGGTTACAGTTAGTAAAGAGTTGAGTGCACTTACGTCAAAATGACGTAAAAATGGTGCTGTTTGTGTCATATCACAAGAAGATTTTATAATTTTTATCTGTTTTGTGACCTTTTTCCAACCAAAACCTCCTTAGCGCTCGGTATTTCAGTATTTTAAATTTAATAAAATACTTTTGGTAAATATTACTGTTTTAAATAATCATGTATATAGATAATAATAATTACCCTAAGATGTTGTAATAATAATTTTTAAGTTAATTGAATAAAAGATAAGTTTTTAATCTAATAGAGTCAATATTATATTTGAAGAGGAAAATTTATATTTAGGGCTAACAGAATCCAACATATAGCGAGACTCAGGGTATGTCTTAAGTTGTGAACCAATTTTTATGGTAAATATAAAGGTAGGGCCGTGCTAAAAAATAAAAGAATATACTAAAAGCATGCTTGAACTCGCTAGAACTGCTTACCAAAGAATATCAGTGTAGTTAATTTGTGTAAAATAGTAGAGCAAAGTGAGTGTACCAATAGTTATCAAAGTTTTAATTTTAAAATGAGAAGAAATCACTTACTCAATAATTCTTTGGAAAGAGTGTAGTATAGTAATATAATTAAATCTTTGTTTGGTAAGCTGCAAGTCGATTCAATAACTAATTGATTTCCTAAAATATAATTTAAAACCCAGTAAATTTATAAAGAAACAGAAAATCATAAAACTTTATTACCTACCTTACTAATTATAATTAATAACCTTTCATTTCAATTAAGGACAATTTAAGACTAATTGAGTTTTTTAAAAATACAAACGTAAATAAAAATACCATATATTGTAAAATAAAAGATGCAAACGTGTACTTCTTATAACAAACCACGTCAGCTCGTACTTGTCACAAAACAACCAATTAATTTAACCTCGAATTTAACCTAATGCATCGACTTGATTATTTTCAAATGCAATATAGAGCATATTGCATGTTAACTTAATAGCACTGAATAACATAAAAATGGAAGGCAATGAAATAATATTCCATGGCATTATTTGCAACATTTACAATATGATATTCAGTTAATTCTGGACATTTGGTTAATAACTATAAAAATTACTGAACAAAAATGGAAGAATTATGCTGCCCAAACTTATCCTAATCAGATGTTTTTACGATATTCAATTATAAGCGAAGTAGAACTATTTATAATTTAGTAAATTATTGATGTTGATACTTTTACTTCGAAAATAATTCAACTGGAATACTGAAACATATTAAAAGTTTTAGTTATAGGTCTTTTGCTTTTGGCTTTTGCATTTACGTATAGAATACGTGAATAATATTAAACATTGCGCGTTTTCTGTTGTGACAGTTTTTAACTAAGATCTATTGATCTCGGGGACCCTTGGAGATTCGGGGTCCCGCTTATTCCGTCCCTGGGCAATGAAGAAACTCTCATCAAACAAGGATTACAGGATTTAATTATCTCATATTTCTTTTTGTAACTGATATTAAATGCTGATAAAATATAGTTCGTGTTTCTCAATAAGGGTTTACAATTTTTAATTTATGTCTTCCTTCCATGAGTAAATTTGAGTAACTTTATATAAATTGAAAAATAAAACATACTGGTTTTGTTTGAAAGACTATCTCGATACCTTTTTTGATAGCAATTGTTTTGTAAGGGTAGGTTAGCTATTGATGTGTCTTATATCTAAGCTTTACTAACACGATATATGATCACAAGATTTTAAGGAATATTTGTTTATTTTTATACTTAATTTATTAAAAGTGCAATTGTTGCTTATTGAGGTGGTTTTGAGGTGCTGTGATTTCCCGACTACTTTGTGCATTCTAGTCTATATGAGCTTAGCAGAGAATCGTTACAAATGGTCAGTTTCTGATCCCTAATTTTATTAGTTCCCTCAAGAAAACTCATATTAAGGCCATTTGTTGGATATAAATTTGCATTTAATGTTTATGTTAGTTAACAATGTAAAATTTTAATTTATTGTAACAGTTCAAATTTTCACTTTAACAATTTTATTATAAATACATGATAATGGTTAAGTATTTATTGAAAAGATATAAAATACAGTCTAATTAAATCTTTAGATACATTGCTTTTCCACATCTGGATAGCTTACTCCTTTAGCCAAAGATTCTGACCTGAAATAAAGAAAAGGGGAATGATCTTATTTAGAAATTATTTCGTACTTACCTTAATTAGTATTTTGTCTGAAGGGACGCCCTGTATTCCATACAATTTTATTCTTGGTTGAAATATCAAAATATTTCCATCTTTTATACTTATTCTAAAAGTAAACAAGCGATAACTAACAACTGGAAAATATTATATATGATTAGTAAGTGACTTAATAGTTTGATAGCTACTTACCTAGAGGAAGTTGTTTCATCAACTAAGATCTATTAATTTATAAGAGAGTAATTCTTTTTGGGGTTTTTACTAAAATTTACGTTGTGTTTACACTCTGCGATTATTCGTTTTGATAGAGGTGTCGGTATTGAAGATTTCTCATATATCGGCTCAATTTGCATTTTGCGCGAAGTACTTTCTTTAAGAGACTTCCTTCGCTTGGTACGTGACATCCCATGTACGACCCGCCATATTTTTCTGGATTTTGCTCCCGCATCGTATTGATGGATTTTATATGGTGAAGTCGATAGAAAATATCCGGTTAACAGTCTTCTGTTGGAGAAATTATGTTTCGGAAAAGTTGGGTATTTTCTTCTCTCGTTGGAGGATCTAAATGCATGTGGCTTAAACGTATCTTCTCGGTGAGTGTAAGTGCATTCTGTTTAATTGTTTAATCCTAATTTCTTATCAACCATTTTAGAAATACATCTAAATTCACCAACTTCGTTGAAAGGGGATACTTAAAAAAAAACCTTTTCGTAAACAAAACCCTCGTTAGAGGTAAGTGGATTGTCCCGAGATTAATTTCGTCCTTTTGGTTTTAGGGTTTATTTATTTTGTTTATTTATTTTTTTTATATATTATTATTCTTGTTGGAGTGGTATCTTTTGGGCAGAGAGTCCGCCACCGCCACTCAAAAGAGAGCAAGTTGGAAGAATTGTTGATTTTTTTGAGTACAGCCTTATGGAGATTCTAGGCAAAGCAGCAATCAGGTTTTGTTGATTTCTTTTCATACTTCTACATGTATGTTTTTTATGCATGTATGTAAAGCAATACAAGGGTTAAACATTTTATTTCGTGTCTATCTTTTATCATTATCATATAAGACGTTAATACTAAGCACACTATAAATGTATGTAAACGTATGTGATCACACGCGGTACGAACTCGGTGTATTGAACTACTTAATCTGAACCTAATCATAAGGTAATTTTTATATCTTGTTGAGTATTATACAAGAATACTGAGACACGATAATAAATGTATATATATAGCATTCAGCGATTTATTTATTTATTTTTGAAGCAAC
Source organism: Agrypnus murinus (assembly GCA_929113105.1). Taxonomy (NCBI): domain Eukaryota; kingdom Metazoa; phylum Arthropoda; class Insecta; order Coleoptera; family Elateridae; genus Agrypnus; species Agrypnus murinus. The sequence goes on from OV816030.1 coordinate 83,825,668, forward strand.
TTTGAATGCTTAATCGAATGAGCACAACTCTTGAAGTCTCTCTTGAAGTGGATGAACCCCATCACCAAGAATTTACCGCCTTGTTGATAACCTCATGCTAAACTATTCGAGCTAGCCTTTATAAACCTTTATAAACCTTTTTCAATTTGGGCGTAATAAAATTGGCGCTCCTAAGCGTGTGGCCTGAATTCTTGGTGGGATTTATCAATTGTACTCGTAGTTGTGATTGTATTGTTAGGTCAATGCTAATGACCTTACGCTTGTTTTATATCTTGAAATTGAGTTGTCAATTTTTTCTAAATTTGAACTTAGAAATTCCAAATCGGAATTGCGTTATTTAAAATTACTTAAGAGGTCTAAGACAGTTTCACAGTACTTTTATTGAGTATATTATTACATTAAGTACGTAATAGATAGTATAATAAGAGAATAATTAACTGTTAATTGGGTTTTTTTTAAGAAAACATACATTGATAAGTAGTTGCAATATGTCTTTCAAGCTTGATGTCGATAGGTTAAGTAAGGATGAACTCATTTGGGAACTTAAAGTTCGTGAAGTCTTCGTAGTGCTTTAGCTCTTGAAAAGGATGCTGTCTCTTTTGGAAAACGTTTGTTTAAGGGAGATGCGTCGGAGGAATTAGGCATTTGTGAAGCAAATTTAGGCGAAACTAAAAATATTTTAGTCAGTTTCTCTGATTCAACTAGCGAAATTAAGAAAATTGAAACAAAAATTTGTCATACTTTTCATAATTACATCTGACCAACCAGCCTTAATGAATAGACGTAATTTACTTGCAAAAATTTTAACGGAACTTATTAGGGAATATAACTCGAAAAATCCAGATGTACAGGGTGACCAACAACCTGAAACACCTATCGATCCACGTTTTAGTGAAGCGGTAGGGGGTGCCTCGAACATTGTTAATCCAACTCAAACTACATTAACTCCATCTGTTGCTCCAAATAGTGATATGACTTCCGCAACATCTTTTAAAAGTGTGCCAGTATATAAATGGCAGTTGAAATTCTCAGGACAACCGTCTGAGAGCTTTAATGCCTTTTTGGAAGAGGTAGAGCAACATTGCCAGAGTAGAGGTGTAGACAAAGTACAATTATTTGCTTCAGCTGGAGATCTTTTTGTGGGGGATGCGTTGCGTATGTATAATTGGCTAAAGATATATGCGTCTGATTGGGATGGTTTAGTTCGGTTAATGAAAGACGAGTATGTTCCTTCAGCTGAGAAATTATGGCAACAGATTCTTGCACGCACTCAGGGTGTCACTGAGTCAATCGGACTGTATGTTGCAGTTATGACTGGGTTGTTTGATAGAATGCCTACTCCGGTAGTAGATTCGTTACGTATGCAAGTTCTGCGTCGAAATATTTTGTCTTTCTTTCAAGAACGTTTAGCTTTAACAGATGTTAAAGATCCTTTTGAACTGATAGAGTTGTGTCGGAAAATCGAGGAAACTCGAGAGTCTGTAGATAATTTTAAACCGCCAAGTTTCTCATCTCTGCCCTTAGAGCCGGACTTAGCTTATGCGGGACCGTCGAGACGTAGTAAACCTTCAATTTCTGAATTACAGGTTCGTGGACCGATCTGTTGGAGATGTAAAGAACCCGGCCATATTGTTAAAGAATGCCCTAAGAAGAAAAACGATTTTCGTTGCTTCGGTTGCGGAAAAGAGGGGTTCACAAAAATTACTTGTCCTAAATGCAATACAAAAAATAAACAGCGCTATGATGGCTTGTCACAACAACGCGGTAATAACAATAAAGGGGGTAGTGGTCGCGGTCAGTCGGGAAAACGATCGACAGAGGCAATAGAAGACCGAACTATTACTTCTGGTAACGACAATTCGGTCCAGACTTTTCAAAACAAATTTGTTCTAGATTATATTTTAGCGCAAGTGGGAGAAGGGGAATGTCCTTATGTCAGGGTAAATATTTTGGGTCTTCCTTTCTATGGTCTTTTAGATAGCGGGGCAAATAAAGTTTTGATGAATGTTGAAGGATGGGAGATGTTACGAGGTCTCGGTGTTACACTTCGGCCAGTTCAAGGTCTAGTATGTCGTGTAGCCAACGACAGTGAATGTCAATGTATAGGTATAGCAACTGTTCCAGTGCGATTACGTGACGTTGTTAAAATAATTGATATTTATATTTTTCCTCAATTAAGACACCGATTAGTCTTGAGAATTGATTTTTGGATTCGTATGGGAATCGTCCCAGATATGCGTAAAGGCGAATGGTATTTTTCAAGTGTAGATAAACGGACCGGTTATGAATTCTATCCAATCTGAATCGGATTTAGAACCTAAAGATTTAGAACGTCTTAGTAGAATCCTAGATAATTACTTCTTGAGTATTGACCCTACGAAGTTGGATTGTACAACAATAGTGCAACATAAGATTCGCGTAATGCAGGAGGAGCCTATTAAACAACGATATTATCCGGTCTCACCGTTTAAGCAAGCGATTATTAATGAAGAGTTAGATAAAATGATAGAGTTGGGCGTGATCGAGAAATCCAATAGTGGGTGGTCATCGCCGGTATTATTAGTTCCAAAACCGGATAAGTCATGGAGATTTTGCGTAGATTACCGTAAATTAAATGCTGTCACGTCACGTGATGCCTGGCCCTTACCATATATTTTGGACATTTTAAGGAAGTTGGGTGGAGCCAAATATTTAAGTTCTTTAGATATTCAAAGTGCCTACTGGCAGGTAGAAGTGGAACCTTCTTCTCGGCCTTATACTGCATTTACCGTACCTTCAAGGGGTCTGTATCAATTTAAGCGAATGCCTTTTGGCTTACACAACGCTCCAGCAACTTTCCAACGTTTAGTAGATAATTTGTTTGGTCCGGAATTAGAACCTTATATTTTAAAATATCTCGATGATATAATTATTGCCACACCTACATTAGAAAAGCATTTTGAGGTGCTAGAACTTGTTTTTAATCGTTTTAGAGAAGCTAATTTGACTCTAAACCGTGACAAATGTCATTTTTGTCGCCCAGAATTAAAATTCTTAGGATATATTGTTACTAGATCAGGCATTGCTGTAGATCCAGGCAAGGTAGAAGCCATTGTTAATCTTCCACAGCCAAAAACTGTGAAGGAGGTAAGGAGAGTAATTGGAATGGTCTGGTAGTATCGTCGATTTGTGGATGGATTTTCTGATATTATTGTACCTCTTACAAATCTTCTTCGTAAGAGTAAAAAGTTTATTTGGGATGAGTCATGTGAAAATACGTTTCAAAGAATTAAGGACGCTCTTATATCAGCACCAGTATTGGCCTGTCCAAACTTCAACTACCCGTTTTACGTTCAGACCGATGCGTCTTCTTATGGTATCGGGGCTGTGCTCACTCAATCCTATAATGACCGTGAATACGTAATTTGTTATCTTTCGCGTACTCTCTCACATGCCGAACGCAACTATTCAAGTACAGAGCGTGAATGCCTTGGTGTTTTATGGGCAGTTGAGAAATTAAGATGTTACTTGGAACTTTCAAAGTTTTATGTAATCACCGATTGTCATTCTCTAAAGTGGTTAGAAAATTTAAAGGATCCTCAAGGCAGGCTTGGACGCTGGGCCCTCAGGCTTCAGCAGTTCGAATATGAAGTCATTCATAGGCGTGGAAAAGATCATGTGGTTCCAGATACTCTGTCGTCCTTTTGGTTTTAGGGTTTATTTATTTGTTTATTTATTTTTTATATATTATTATTCTTGTTGGAGTGGTATCTTTTGGTCAGAGAGTCCGCCACCGCCACTCAAAAGAGAGCAAGTTGGAAGAATTGTTGATTTTTTTGGGTACAGCCTTATGGAGATTCTAGGCAAAGCAGCAATCAGGTTTTGTTGATTTCTTTTCATACTTCTACATGTATGTACGATATTTTAATTACTGTTATTATTGGCACTGAAGTTGATTTGATTAGTTAATGAATAATATGTATTAATTAATTTGGGTGGTATAGCTATCAGGAGTCAATTATTTACTTGTTTTTTTATGCATGTATGTAAAGCAATACAAGGGTTAAACATTTTATTTCGTGTCTATCTTTTATCATTATCATATAAGACGTTAATACTAAGCACTATAAATGTATGTAAACGTATGTGATCACACACGGTACGAACTCGGTGTATTGAACTACTTAATCTGAACCTAATCATAAGGTAATTTTTATATCTTGTTGAGTATTATACAAGAATACTGAGACACGATAATAAATGTATATATATATATAGCATTCAGCGATTTATTTATTTATTTTTAAAGCAACTTTGAATGCTTAATCGAATTAGCACAATTCTGATTGCAGCCAGAGCCTGAAGTCTCCTGAAGTGGATGAACACCATCATCAAGAATTTACTGCCCTGTTGATAACCTCATGTTAAACTATTCGAGCTAGCCTTTATAAACCTTTATAAACCTTTTTCAATTTGGTCGTAATATTATATCCCAAATTACAATCCCGTGTGTTTATAAATGGAATGAATTACAATTTGTTGAAATTAAACTAATAATTACAGAAAATGTATCAATATTTATTACTAATTTGTTTTATAATACTAATTTATTCGTCATTTGTTTATTTATAATACACGATAAATATTAAACTTTCGCGTTGCAAATATCACAGGTAGGTATATTTTATTTAACAATTTTTTCTATCCAAAACAAGGCATTTAATTACTTACTCCTTACATGCACCGTTCAAAAATAATCAGTGCGTTTAGAAAAAAATTCTCCGTCAGTGTTCGACTATTTTTGCTTTCTAAAAACGAGAAATAATATTTTTTCGCACTTTTAGTAATAAATTTTTATATAATAAAAATATGCTTCTTTAAAACTGTTACGCTCCGAATAGCCAAAATTAACCAGAAAGTACAAATTGGTGAGAAGCCGCTCGCAAATTAATTCTAGCAGCAAAAAACTAAAAACCGAGGCACCACGAAAACAATGATAGATTTAATTCTGAAACAGAAAAAAGGAAAAAACTGTTATATGCGAGTTCACAGGTCGGTAACCATAGCAACCAGCAAACCGGGACGCCGTAAATACATAAAAAAATACACGACGTACCTTAAAAAAAAACTTCATACAACACTTTTGCATTCGCATTGTTTGATCTCTTTTTGATTTGTTTGAAATTCAGTAGCGTCGAAAGAGATGGGGAACAAAAGTCACGTCTCTATGTTGGTGTTAATTTCAGGCATTATCTAACAATCTTTAGACTTGACTAACTCGCGCGAGAGAAAGAAAAATTATGTACTTATATTAGCTCAAGCGGTTGCAATGTGCTATTGGTATTGTTTTAATGAAAATAATGAACTGGTCTACTGTTAAATGCATATGCATGCAAGCAACATATTAATTTATACTCACATTAGCATATTCGTATCCGTTAGACTTTTTTCAACATATGTTGGCCAGAGAGTTAATTACACACATAAAACACTTGTCCGCGGGATATATTTGGTTTATCAAACAAATGGTTCAATAGAAATTCCAAGTCGATATACTATTATAGAATTATTGATCACACCTCTAAGGCACATTTTGGAAAAATATTTCAAATTCCTCCATTATCGCCATGTTTAAATCGTACATAGATTAAGTTAATAAAATTATCCTGCTGCTACTATTTAATCGCCGCTTCTCTGTCTTAGTCTCCAAAAAGAGAAACCAAAACTCAAAAATGTTAAGGAATGAAGAAAAACAATTTGCTCAGAAAGAATAATGTAAAGGGAAACGTGAAACAAGTGGTTGATGAGTAGTTTTAATTCCACGCGTTTTACCACTCTATCTTGTGTCGCTGTCTTGGGTTCATGCAAGCCCATATAATGTGACTTGTCTTAATTAATATTTCTTTGTCGTTTGGGAAATTTATTCAACATCTAAGGACTATTTATAGAAGGGGTTGTAAGGACAGCAGGAATTTTCATTTATTATCGTTAACATTTCGTTTGTATCAATGCGACGTAGAAATTCATGAAAAAGTTCAGTTGTATCTTTATTAAAATTCGAAACATATTAACAGTTGCAGAAATAGAAAACGGAGCTTTCGCCTACTTGTCTAGAATAGAAATAAATTACTACTTTTAGAATTACGACAACAAAGTAACAATTTTGCTTATAAAGTGTTTTATAATATTTAATACGGTATTGCGATTTTGATTTATGACGGATTCTCATATGATACCCGAGTTGTGCAAGTAATACTTTTGTACATGGTTCAATGAATGACATATTTATTTATGAATTAATCTTCAAGTACTGCAGTCAGTACAACTTTCAGTTATTAAAAATTCCAATTTCCAAGAAAACGTTTGTTGATGTCTTCTTTGAGGATTTTCAGAGAAAATGATGCAATTAAAATTTCGGTGCAGATAAAAGCATTAAGTATTTATTTGAACTGTTAAACGATAAGGTAATGTAATTGTAAATAATATTAAAGAAAGAAAACAATATGTATGACACGAAGCTTCTTTTACATCTTCCATTCTTAAAGGTTTTCGACATGTTTAGGAAGGCTAAAGAGGTTATTGCCGCTTATTGATTATAAAGGCCAACAAATTTTGACTTTTTGAAAGTTGATTTCGATCTGACATATGATTTTGTATAATTTTATCTGCTGAATTCAAATCCGAGTGTCATTTTGCTATGAACCTATCACGTAAGGTTTTTTATCAATGTTGAAAATAAATTAATAAAAAATTTGGTCAAAATAAACGCTACTTTTATTGATACAGAGACAAAAACAAATTACAAATAGTAAACTAAATTGAAAAATGTCTTAAACAATCTTTAATTTCTTTTCTTTCCAAAAGATCTTTCCCTCTTGGATGAACAACTTCGTTTAGTGGATTTTCTTCTGTATTCCAGGGCCGGATTGTCCCTTTTTATTGACCAACACTAATCAGCCATCATTGAAACCTTCCACCGACCTTGATACCTGCGTTCCACTTCTTTCATGCCTTGGTGGAACCTCTCACCTTGCTCCTCACTCAGATCGCCAAGATTTTCGGGGAAGTAATCAAGATGCGAGTGTAAAAAGTGAACTTTTATGCTCATATTACATCCCAATTCCATAAATTTCTGTAGCATGTTTTTCACAATTTCTTTGTAGTTAGGATCCTTGTTGTTTCCCAAAAAAACTTTCAATAACATTAGCAAATGAAATCCATGCATCTTTCTCAGTTTCGGTCATGGTATTAATCTCCTTATTTGAGGACCGACAAAAATTCCTTCCTTTAATTTTGCATCTGAGATAGCGGGAAATTTTCTACAAAGGTATTTAAAACAGTCTCCATCTTTATTTAAAGCTTTAACGTATTGTTTCATTAATCCTAGTTTAATATGCAGTGGAGGTAACAAGATTTTTTGTCGATCAACAAGACTTTGGTGCAGAACATTTTTTGATCCGGGAGTTAAATTATCTCTTCTTATCCAGTCCTTTTTCTTCCAATGTTGATGTCTACTTCGACTGTCTCACTCACACAAAAAACATGAATACTTTGTATACCCTGACTGCTGTCCTAGTAGAAGTCCCACAATTTTCAAACCCCCACAAATTTTCCAACTATGATCATTGTATTTGATTTTTTCAAGCATTACTTTAAAATTTTCGTAGTTTTCCGTCATTTGCACAGAATGGGCAACCGGTACCGATGAAAAAACATTCCCATTGTGCAAGAGAAAAGCTTTAAGGCTTCTTTTGGAAGAATCAATAAAAAGCCTCCAATCATCGGGATTGTAGTACCCCCAAGTTTGTTTATCAGACTGGAAATGTCGGTGCAATAAACTAGACAACCACTTTTTTCAAAATAGCCTGAATACTCGGACTCGCGTTTCCTAAAATACGAGATTTTAACGTCTTCTGCCAGTAAATTTTTACTTTGAAGTCTGGATGCGAAAATTTCGGAAAGATCCTTTGGAAGACCTAAGCCTCTAAGTCGTTAAGTTCGGTCTTGGAAAATAACTGCGGTTGCTTAGAAACGCTCGATATTTCAGTGGCATCGGTAAAGTTGTTTTCATCAACTTCAGGTTCAGAACTGCTTGTAACATCTTCTAGATTTGTTGGTTTCTCAGGTATTGGCACGTTTGGACCATGTGGCACTGGCCTAATTGCAGACTTGAGGTTCGGGTAAATGATGTTTTTTAAATTTTTTGTGTTATATCCACGTACATTGCACATACAGAAATAACAGTCATCATGGTGATTTGTTGGCACTCGCCAAATCATTGGTATTCCAAAGGGTAGGGATTTCCTTACTAGGCTTTTCCATTACTCCAATGCCTTAAACCCTCTTCACATATCTTACATACAACATGTGTAAAAATGTTAAAAATACTCGTAGTATTGGAGTTTCAACAGTGATGTAATTTTACGTCTAAATTTCTTGACCACAAAACAACCACACACATAGCAATAAGTATCTGGATTATTTTGACAAAGTCTTGGCATTTTAAACACGAATTTAACTGCAAAAAGCTCACTAAACTCACTAAACAACGACTGCCTAGACCGAACGCAAACAGACTAATGAATGCGCTTGTTACACAAAGACGTCTATTTATATCTCATTCGCCAACGGTCTGACTGCAAATCAGGGAATCCCAGCAATTAAATTTTACTTTCGGGAATTCCCCTATACTATTCTATTGATTTGTACACAATTTAATCTCAGTGGCGTAGCAATTTTTAGAATGTCATTTAATTTTTATTCGCAAATATTTAAAAAACCATAAACATGACACCTAGTAAATTTATTAAAAAATTGTGCGTGATGGAAACAAAAAAATGTTGATTCTTTATTATATTAGCCACCAAAACTTCAAAAAAATGAACAAATCCAAATCACAAATTTTTTGTTGGCCTGTGTTATTTAATGAATATCAATCCATTTGAGTCATTCATATTATAATTTTTTTTAGAATTTGCAATAGATTGATTATCCACGGAAGCAATTCTTCCCTAGAAACTACTTGAATATAAAAACAATGTTACCAAACTATTTTGGTAAGATTACATAAGATAAGATTGTTATTATTTATTTACTTAATTTATTATTTATTAAATTTATAATATTTAATTAACTTTAAACTGCTAATTTCTTGTAGCAAAAATACTAAAATAGAGTATCTACTGCACAGAACGGTAACGCAAATTCAAATATACTTCATAGAAGCAACGACTCATTTGCTTACTGCACTTATTAGCATTTTCGTTAGCGGATGGTGCACTGTGGTGATGCGGTTGGCATCGCAAGGTCATGTTGTTAGATGCTCGGTGCTCAGATAATTTTGATTATTTATTCCTGTTAGTGTTAATTAAGTGTTACTTATTAAACACTGTATATCTGGAAATGATACTGATTTAAAAAATTATTACTTTAACTTATTTTAGTTAGAATTATTTCATAGACGGAAATAATTGTATTTAGTTTGATTCTATGCAAAGTTAAAATTGTTTATCGGGCGACTAAAGATTCGGCTGGTTTGATAAAAGGTCCGAGTATTTCCGATACCCTTGAATCGCGTCATTTCTGTTTGTAAAATAATAGCAAAACAATTTTTTACACACAGTTTTAGAAAAAAATTATAAATTGCTGATCAAGACAGACGAAACCCAGAACTTCCAAATTTAATTTTTTGTATGATTTAGTAAAGATTAAAATGTGCAGCAGATATTTTTAAATTGAAGCTTACAAACATTAGTGCCTAACAGTGTGACGTATATTATAAATATTTTTTTAATAAAGATTATAATCTGCCATCGCAAATTTCATAAAGTACAAAGCGAAAAGTCCTTATTTAAAATCTTTTATAAGCCTAATGATACTGTTTTTACTGCACCTAGTTATAGTAAAACCAAAATCATTGTTGCTTTCCTTGGTTAGATTCTCACCGCACGCCACTGCAATAGATACAAAGAAAACCAGTAATAGCTCACTTTAAATTCATATTTGACCTGTGCATTTAATTCTGCTTTGCTTTTCTGTTTAACTCGAATTAATTATTAATAAAAATGCATTAGAGGAAATGTGGACTAAAAAAGTAACTTTAATTGTACATGTTACTCTATGATAACTACTCAGTTACTTTTAGTTCTTTGTAACTTGGTAAACTATACAGTTAGTTTACTGTAAATAACTTACTTAGTTACTTTTTCTTAGGAACTTACCCAACATTGTATGATACATAGTAACTTGTAGAACATTGGTGGTGGTGGCTTCAACGTATGGTTTGCTAAGGCAAGAATTTGGCTCTATACATGAAAATGTATAAACAAAAAAGTACACATCTTAATTCATTTATTCAGTCGTAGCAATTCTTATGAGCAAACTGTCACTGAAGATCATAAATACTCATCATCATACTCAAATTATGACAATGAAATTGTATAATGAGCTTTTTTACACGTCTCCTTCTTTTGGGTTTTTGCCAACTCCCAAAAAAACTGATGGCTCAATTTTCAATCAGTGTAAACTGCATAAACTATAACTATAACGAACTTGTTCAGGGTATCTGTCCAACTTTGGAAATTGACCAACAGAAGGCGCAACTATGCGGTAATGGTCTTTATAACGCGTTACAGCAGGCGCCACTGCGCCGTGCAATATTTAAGTTAAAATAGTGCGTTCTAACGAGGAAAAATCGTGACACCAAAGCAGCTTTTTTATGCTATGAAAACAGCGTACTTATGTATTACGGACACCCACATTATAATTAACTAAGTATGATCTTAGTCTTGAACCTTTTAAATCTACAATAAAAATACACAAGAAGTACGATGTAACAGGATTTCATAAATAATTACCCTTTTTCGTCTTCACCTAGGCTCGTAAGCAGGAGGGGTAATATTTGAATGCGTGCATCTCGTGTCTATCAACTAGGTATACGAGTATATTCGTGAGTGGAATTAACATTGATAGCGACAAGTAGCTGTGGTGCCATCTACATTTGTTGTCTACGTATGTCCTTCCCTACTGGCGAGTCTAGGAGAAGGCCAAACAATTGAGGTAATTGTGTTTAAATCCTGCATTTCTAGTATTTAAATATTATTATATAAATATATATCAAATATATAAAATAAACATATATAAATATTTTTCGAACTTCATACCCAAGAATTTTACATCTTACCTATGTATTTTTATTATAATTAACTTTTTAGTTTTTTATCTTAAAGAAAAACTATTGGATTTAAAAGTTTGAAGCTGTTTTTTAATCGCAGTTTGCTAGGTTTCACGGGACTAGGTCTAGGGACGTTTCCACTCAGCACCTTCTTACGTGCTGATTCCGTTTCATCCTGTTGAGTACTGTGTTTTTACTATTTTAGTTGCCGCCCTAATTGCTAAAATCTTAAAGTCCACTTGTACGTATTGTGTATTATCATTCATGAAAGATTTCCTGGTGACATTACTTTTATAAAATTGCGTTTTCCTTTGCTTGAATATATGGAAACGCGTAGTTTAGTAGTGTATTGATCTAATTTATTTTGGATTCATTTGAGTCCTTCTGATAAATTTAAAAAAGTGAAACAAGTTGATGCTCGTTTTAGATAATTAAATAATTAACTCGCATTGACTGCTATCGTCAAATAATCTAGTTCATATTATATTTTTGATTTTTGGAATTGCGCTGAGACATTATAATTACAGCATAACTGAAGATCTTGCTCTACTCAACCTTTTACAATAAACATTTTTTTAATCGTATTTATAAACCATTATAGAGGGTGTAACTAATATAACTAGAAACCTCGTAATGGGAGATCGATGTAGACATTTAGAACATGTAACATAAAAATTTTTTTTGTTTGTTTAGTATTTAAAAGTAACGCGAATACAATACTTTTAGTACAATACTTAATGCAGTACTTAAAATTTAAAATGCGATTTTCTCGAAAACTAGCAAGAAGCGACCACATGTTGATAAGGAAAATATGTTCTAAATCATTACAGCTACCGCCCATTACAAGACTTCTACTTATATTAGTTATAGTATGTATAGTTATGTACAAAAGCACATATATAATAGAGGATTTGTTCTTGCACAGAAAGCTTTCAGGCTTGTAAGAACGTTTAATTGGAAATAACTCACCACATTGGTCCCAGTGTGTTTTGGAACTTTACAGTTACTGATGGCGTTACGTTCAAGTGCTATTGAAATCGACTCTTGGTGCCTATCAGCAGCGACACATCGTAAGCACAGCACACCGCAAGAGGCGCTATTAAATTTGATTGCCCACTTGTTAAAATAAGTTTCATGTATTAATAATTTTAAAGTACTATTTGGTTATAAGTAAGTAACTCAGAATATACAGTAATAAGATTCATCGAACTAGAAGTAAATCTATTTCTGAAAAAATTTTAGAGATTTGTTGTAAGCATGTTTTCTGCTATAAACTCACTTTTTAAATAAAATAAGAATAGATTTGATATGCATCAGAACTGTTCTGTTATTTTGTTGTTTTCATAGTAACTGACGTCATCGGCATTGATATTTCTTTATCAAAATTCGTTATAGTGGGCTGAAAAAGTCATTTCAGTCGTCTCACATTTTAAAAGCATTACCTACTGCTCTTTCAATTTCAATAGAGGTTTATTGTATCTTGAAAGTCAAATATGTCACAAAGTATAAAGAGCTCAGAATCGGTAAATCGGTTTAGCAATATGAGCTTGCAGATTAGGTAAATACATTCATCTATAAAAAGTTCAAGTGATAAGCTCTGAAAATGTGCCCTTTAATAACAGTATTAATATAAGGTGTGGAATTAAAGTAAAATTGGTAGTAAACTTGATTAAAGTAAAAGTGAAAATTAAAGTATAAATACATTCAACTTGAGCAGTACGATACTAAAAAAACTATCGGAATAGTTATTGAAGATACACACCTAACTAACTAGAAAGTTTCTTCATAACTTTTCTTCTATATGTGTAATCGAAGAAAGAAGATACGTATGTTAATATTTAAACATAAAAAAACTCGAAGTCTCCCCCATAAATTTAACCGAACGACTGACTATAATCATGAAAAATAGCTGTGTAGTAGTTCCTTCTCCAAAAGCTTGATTAATAGCATACCACTACATGGCTTTTTTGGTCATGTAGTTGAAATCAAATTTGTTTTGATTTGTATTTGATTGTATTTGGTGATCTGGAGTGATGCCTTCATATCTTATTGGCATTAATCTTTTGATTATCAGTTTTTCTAATAAATTGCCTAATATAAGTAATAAACTAATTGGCCTGTAGTAGTTAACTTTATATAAAGACTTCCTAGGTGTGAGGATCATAATCATCTTTGCACCCTTCCACTATGCTAGGAAGTATCCCAGTCTCAGAACAACATTGTTATCATAGTTAAAATAACAACACCTTTGCGCGGCAGCTGTTATATAATAGTTTATATAATAGGCAACTTTTTGGGAATTTATTGTATCTTATCATATGAAGTGATGGACTATCAACTGTATCTGTAGTGGCACCAGTTAGGAGTTTTATTGTGTAGTCATATTAGCTTTTCTGTTGCTATTATTGTAACAATCACAGTTGCAATTATCGGGATATGGTCCGAATATAAGTCCGAATACAAAGGATTCAAGTAGGTCTGGTAAATTATTTGTATCAGTCGGCAAGAATGTGGGCTGATAGGTTGATAAGCAAGACCGGCAATCATTGTCTGGAGTGTTTCTGAGCAATGCATAATTTCATAGCTCGGAAATGTGTCCGTGTGGAATACCATACCTCAAATGATTAACACTTATGATGGTACTTATCAATGATAAGTTTTCTAGTAGTAACTCTTGCATTACCTGGTATAGCACGTTTCTTCTACCAGGCGCGGAACGACGGAACTCCAAAGAATATGCTTTCCATTATAATTACCACATGCAAAGAAGCGAGTTCCTGGGTTAAAACCTGAGCGGTAAAACCTTGTTTATTTTTTAATTCGGAATTAGGAAGACAGTATGAATCTGATAGTACAAAAAAGTCCATACCAATTTTCTATTTTCATGGTTGTTGTTTATAGATAGTTTTCTTTGAATGCTGGTAATTGATAATTCATGATGTTTAATATGATTTTTAAGCGGAATGGTGGTGCCTACTCTGGCTTGTAGTTATGTCTGCATTTGAATGATTTGTTGAGCATAACTGAAATTTGTTGTGATTCGATTTTGTTTTTGTGAAAAAGGTCCTAAATTTTTGATCGGTAGTGTATTTGCTGCACCAAATCTGTCTTGCGTAAATTACTTTTATCGTCTTTTAAGAGCTTCCTTGATTACGTCTTCTTCTGTGAAGTGGTGTATATCTCTTAACACAGCTCGAAACTTTTTCTCTTCTTTCAAGCTATAGGTGTGTCTCGCCACATTATTAGCATCTAGGATATCTCTCTTCTAAAATCTTCTTTAATATACAAATAATCCAATTTTAGTGGTTGCGCCAGACGTGTTGACTTGTTTACGCTGACACCTTCGATGCTTAGTTTTATGAACTCCTCTGTAAATATTAGGATAGTACATGACAAACAAGTTAGAAATTTAGACTAGAAAACAATGAGTTTTCAAGATTCCATAGTCGTTATGGAGACAGTTACTGTCCAAATATAGAATTTGAATTATTGCACCATACCAAAGAAGGCATTCAGTTTCTACGAGAATCTGTTTACGTAGTTAATTTTCGCACTAGTGCGAAATTTCGAAAGCATCTAATACACAAAAAGAACATTTTTATTTATTGTCATACAGTGCGAACGCTGGCTATGGAATATTCTAAATAAAAGAGTACTTATCTGTTTATCTAGGACCAAAATCCTCGGACAAGTAAATCTTTGATTGCTCATCTTTTTACATTGAAAATCTTTGTACCCTTTGTAAAAATATCCCCCACTCTTTTTTTCAAATTCTGGTTCGCAAAGAAATTCTGCATACTACTACTGCATATACATTGTATTTGATTAATGCAGAGAAAAAGATAACATTGACAGTTACCTTTTATTCTTAAAAACAAAATCGTTTCGAATTTAACAAAACTGTTACAGAAAGTAGTCGATTCTGCATTTCTTTATTTTTGTCAATTAATCCTGTGTAATTAATAGAAAATGGTTTGCTATGTAACAGAAAAGCAAAGAATTGAAATGTTAATTATGCCAGGATGTGGGGATAAACAACACACAACACAGAAATAAGTCTGCAATTTCTTTAATATGACGTATCCTGAGTAAGATCCTATTACGCAGTCCACTGAAGGTAAAATTGAAAAAAGTTTTCCGAAAAATGCCATGTTAGAGACGATTCCCGACATCACCTAGATGTTCCAGCCTAAGTTTAATTAATTTAATTAAATATTTTATTAAGAGTGCAAGAAAATCCTCACAGCACCACAAGAACACTATAGCTACTAATCATAATGTCGGTCAGTCTTCTGTTGTCAAGTATTTGAACCAACACAAATATCATCCGTGCAAGGTGACTTTACTTCAGGAATTGAACGAAGACGATTTTGATCGAATGCAAGAGTTTTGTGACATGATGGAAAGGTGCAATGTCAATCTTGTTTTTGCTAGTCACATTACATATTTTCACTGACGAAGCCACAGTTTGTTTGAATGTAGCTGTTAACAAACAGAACTGTCGTTACTGGGGTTCCCAAAATCCACGCTAGATGATAGAGACTCACACCTATATCTTGAAAAATTAAATGTTTGGGCCAGTATTGTTGAAAATAGAATTCTAGGCCCTTATTGTATAGAAGGAGCTTTAATTCGGAAAAATATTTGGAACCGCTAAGGAATCATCGTGTTCCATCATATCCCGATCATGAGGAACTCGACATTCCTAATAATACTTTATGGTACCAGCAAGTCGGCGCGGGACACTTCGACGCGAGCACACTTCGGCGCGAGAAATCGCCTAGTATTATTGTAATGAACGAAATCTGTAGGTACTATAACGGTCTGTGAGGTTTTCCAGAAATTATATAATTTAGATATATAATTTATTTATTTATTTTATATGATAATTTATATATTTAGCTGTAGTAAATAAAATACGTGTAGATTGATGAGATATTTTATTACTTCTTGTTTATTCTTGTTGCTATGGCAATATCCCCATCACTCAATGCCTCTCTAATGGATATGTATGTAATGATCTGTATTTAATATAAATAGCAAGAGATCATTACAGTACTTACAGGTAATAAATACAGTATGATCGATGAAATACAGTATTCGATAAATACGGTAAGATGAGAAAAAATTTCAATATATGCTAATAACAAAAGTTCAAATGTGCACCTCCAGATTTAAGAAAAAATCATTTTTTTAAGCTGCGAAAACATTAAAATCAAAATTCTTCTGCATAAGGGAATAATTTAAAATAAAAACTTAATTTGTTTATTATAAATCTCTTATTGTTTATAAGAATATCATGGTTAATAATAATCATGTTAATATAAAGTTTATGATTATCAATCAAAAATTTTATGATTAAATGAAATTGACCACTGACATTTACATTGAATATCGTGCCACTGATAAATACGTGTTCCACTTTAGGAATTTTGTGTCAGTAGGTAACACTTGTAAATGGATACTGCTTAGTGCTTATAGTCCAGTGATTAAAGACAAAAAGCACTGGAATAAGGCAATTTAACCAATCCAAGCGAAATTCTGTAATTAAGAAGGTGTGTGTGCGTAGATAAAAATAAAAAAGGTTACTCTGATAATAGGGTAGCTTGTCTCAAAAAATTAGACTAATAATAATAATAATAATAATAATAATAATTACTACAACCCATAACCTAAACCAAGGCCCCAGAAGCTATAAGCTTGTGCGGGAGGGAGGGGGCGATTATTATTATTATGTAGGCCCAATGTGCGGCTGCAGCCGACTTATAGATGGAACAGCGCAAATCCCACATTTGTGTTACAGCTAAGGAAAACTGCAGAAAACCTTAACCAGATCTGCCAGCGCCGGGAGTCGAACCCGGGCCGCTTGGGCGAAAGTCCGGCACGCCAGACATTACACTACCAAGGCTGTTAATGCCTAATGGTCCTAATAGTATATTATATCATAAAGAGCTAAAGTAAGACTTTATGCGGAATCTGTTGGTTTGGTTGACGAGCGACACTGAGTCCAGCAACTACAAATGATCCGCATAAAGTCAATTTCGCTCTGCATAATATAGACTATTTCATCTTCAAACGTAGACAATAGAAAAATATTTGAAGTATATTGAAATTCATGAATTATTTGATTACAAAGTTGTAAGCGGCAGTAAAGTAATTGTAAGAGGCAGTAAAGTGAATTAAGTGCCATGGCAACGGTGACACTTTAGTACTGTCAATCCAGCAGTATAATGCACATTTTACTGACGTTTGAAGAAAAAAACGTTTTATTTAAAGATCTCCGAAAGTTTTACCCTAATTTGCCGCGGAAAAATGTACATGCCCCGAACTGCTTTTAGTCGAAGTGTACTTGCGCCTAAGTGTCCCGGCGCCAAAGTGTGCCTGCGCCGAAGAGTCCTTGCGCCGAAGTATCCAGCTCCAAACTGTCCTCGCGCTGAAACGGCAGCGCCTAAATGGTTGCGCCCAAATGTCCTAGACCGGAGTGGCCAGCATGATCACTTGACCTTCCACCCCTAGGTTTTTTCTGTGGGGTTACCTACAGAGTTAAGTGTCATTTAAACGACCAAATTCTATTAATACCTTTAAGAAAGAATGAGTAATTTAATAATTTTAATATTTTCGTTTTAATTGTTGTTAGGTTTATTGAGTTCCAATATTATTTTATTTTGATTAAATCAGCAAAAATGTCTTAACAATTGTGAATTGTTGTTATTAAAGTTACCAATTTAAAACGTTCATAATCTTATAAAATATCGCGTCAGATCATGAAATTCTCAGGAGAACCAGGATTTGCAGGAGTTGCTATTTTAAAAAAATATGATGACGTCATTGGCGATAAGGGGGGGGTGGGGGTAAAAAACAATTTAATGTAAAAAAGAGGTGCCATTAAAAATTAAGGTTTACCTATCCGAGGATTTTGACGTCAGATAAACCAAAAACATTTTATTTAAAGTATTCCACAGACGGTGTTCACACTGTATACTGAATGTGAAGAGGCCTGAATCTGGATGAATCTGGTATCATTACGTAATCGTTACAAAAGACTTACCTACATTGTGAATATATCCAAAACGTATATGTCCCAAAAATTAGATGAGGTTTTTACAAGACTTGTGTAGGTGACATTTTAATATGAAGTTATATGATTGAACTGCATTAGTTAGTTATTAACTATGATATGTAAAAGTTTATTTTTTAATTAACAAAATCAGTAAAAAAATAGAGAAAAACCATCACCAAAACCGATTTTTTCCAATTTAGAGTTAATTTCAACAGTACAAAAAGCACAACATCAAACTAAACAATGTGTTTCTGATTGGGTGATTCGCAATGCAATTTGTAAATGCGCCTTTGTTCCGGCCACAATAAGTGGGCTATCGCAAATAAAACACGCACGGCCTACCTGATGTTCACTGTCAATTCAATACAATCTTTTGTTCTTCATTTTTTAATTTTTCGATACAATAATCGGTTAATAACGTTTGTTTAACTAGTAGTTACTCCTGTTTATTGTTTATTCCATTTTGCAACTATAATATCTCTTGATATTTTATTTAAATTAACTAACAATAAATATTTGGTTTTTATTCAATTTATTTACCGACATTATTATTATTTTTACTCGTATTTAAAACTTATTAATTCACTGTGATTTATGTTCTGCAACATATTTCATGTTCAGTATGTTATTTATTTAAGTTGGTATTTCTTACAAGATCTAGATACCATAATAATTATGTTATAAATTATTTTCGTTCTAAATAATAATAATAATGCATAGTTATAAAAAATAGCAATTTTATTAGTCCTACATAAGCATAATTTCCAAAACAACAGAAGTGTTAACATAAAACACTTCATAGTCTACTTCCTTTTAGTTGGTGAGTTCCCGTTTAACGCCCAAAATATGTTGTATATTTGCAGAATTAATTAAACAAGCAAAGATGGAGCAGAAGAATAATAATCGTGTGTACCCATTATTATGGTAGAAGAATATTAATATTAAGATGTAATGAAGTGATCCAGTTAAAGCTGTCAACCTGTCATCAGTTTTTCTGATAACAAGGTAGGAAACAGTTTCGTAGATAAAATAGTTAAATTTTAACTTGCAAGACAAGTACACAAAAAATTTGAATATTATGTTGATTTTGTAATGTAATATCTATGTGTTAATGGTAATATTCACATAACGTGTTTATTCACCAAATAGATACCGTTTTCAATATACAGAGTGTTGTTGGAGATATGGAGGCCAGACGATAAAGAGGCAAAAATACATCAAAGCAGCTGTAGCAAGTCAATTAGTCAAAAAGTAAGTTTCATAATAATTACATGATCTTTAGAATAACAACGATTGGTAATTTGATTTTGTGTAGTTAGGCATGATGCATTTTTGTTTTAGGGAATTATTAAATAAAAAATAATAAGAAATTAGCCATTTTATCTTTGCCTGTAACAGTATTTTCTTTCACTTAAGTTTTACGTTTTTTAATTAATATTGAACATAAATCTCTCGATTGAAATCTTTAGATAAGTCAATAATCATGATAATTAAGTCAACAAAGCGTTGTTTTGACATGTAACTGTAAATTGGAATTTTATTTGATCTGATTTTGGAGATATTACTAAAAAATAACAATTATTAATTTTTTTTCTTGTAATATAATTATGGGTACAGTTTATTGTTAACTGGACGTGTTATACAGGCCTTAAATGTTGCTACTGTTTTTATGTGTTTCACAGTCAGTACCAAATGATTATTTGTTAATTTAACAACTTACTATAAATAACTTACTTGGGGGCCCAAGAGTCTGATAGGAAATCCTACTGATACGGAACAGTGGTTGATCGTTTTCCTAAGTACTGTAATATCTTCTGTGTTAGGTGAAGTAAAAGACAGATTATAGTATATAAGCTTTATTCTTTTACTGTTAAAGACCAGAGAATGAATACTTTGACTTTTTGGTTTGTAACTTATTTCTGACTTGTTTACATTTTTTGTTGCCTTGGATACTACAAATTATCCAAGGTGTACGCTTCTGTTTTGACGTGAAACTAGTGTTTCTATAAACAGACGTTTACAGATGTTTCCTATTTTATATGTATGTCCCCTTTATATACACTGTAAAAAATGAGGTAAAATTACCTTGGGAAAGAGGTAACTTTTCGCTATTATTTGCGGTATTTTTACCCTAAAATTAATTTTACCTATACATTTAGTAGTTTTACTATTTGTGGTAAAATGCCCTGTAATTATGTAAAATTATACAAATATAAGTAATTCTACTACATTGAACTGGTTAAAATCACTATCCATAATATAAATTTACATAACTCAGACAATTTTTTCCTTACAAATGTATAATTGCTCAATAACTTAATTCATTTTTAGTGTAATATTAAAGATAAGATGAACTTGAACAAGAATAGTGTAATTTTACCCTTAATATTTACCCTTAATTAATATTTCGCTGATCGCACTTGTTTGTGACCTTCGTTTCGTGAAAGAATTCAGGAATCCATTATGAACAGTCCAAATAGGCTTTTTGGGGAATGGTCGGAATGGTGTGTACCATTCTTTTATGATTTCGGCGAGGCGTACTCTATCGATATCGAACGAAGTGTTCATTCTGTTGCTCATTAATATTTTGTTTTTCGTTGTAGTGTAGTGCGCATTTATTAAAGGCAAATATTTACACGTATGACCGAAGATGGGAAGAATTTTATTTTATAGTAGAAGTTAAAAAATAATAATCGGTAAGTACCTATATGTTAAAATTACAAATTTAAACCAATAAAATAAAAATATTTAATTTAATGTTTTTCTAGGATGAATCAAAAATTGAAGAATTCGAAATAAACTAGCATAACTGTAATTGAGAAAGGTACTCGTGTATAATTGTTTATATAATTTATAATTTTTTAATTTTCTAGGTGGAATCGAAACTTTATCTGAATGTCTTTGAGAGACCAAATATTTCCGAAAGCCCCTGAAAAGAAGTTCTGTTAATGTCTTATATTTTATATAAGTACATACGTTCAATAAAAATTACTTTGATTTTATTTTGTTTCATACAATTCCTTTACCTATGTAAGTAATATTCAGAGGAACGATTGAATTTGCAAGTACTTTCGCAAGTCATCGTTACATTCAAGAAGTATTTTCACATTTGTATTTTAACCCTGAAAAGTACTATTGCCATGAAATATTAACTTTGCCATGTAACTTTACACAGGTGTTTTAATGTTAAAATGTAAAATTACATTGAGATTGTAATTTTAATCTGTAAATTTACTTAAAAAGGAAACATTACAATGCAAATTTAACCTAATGTTGAAATTTCCCCACTTCCTATGAAAATTACACTTTGAAGTAAATTTACCCCAAAAAATGGAGGTAACATAGTTGCCTCCATTTTTTAGGGTATAATTCACCGGTAATTTTTTAGAGTGTACATTCATGCTTGGTCACAAAGTATCTTAAATTATTATGTTAAATATTAGATTATTGTTGTTCAGTAGTTCAAATAAATGCCCCAACAGGAGACAGACGATATGACGAAGAAGTCGAAAAATTTTATAACTCACTAGATAAGGTTATTAAGAAAATAAATAGCGATGAGGTTACAATAATTTTTTGAGATTATAATGCAAAAATTGGACAATGGCAAAGATTGGACTTGGTGGGTAAATTTGGATTGGGTGAAAGCAACCCTAGAGGAGATTCTGCCAGGAAGACGAAATGGTGATCACGAATACGTGGTTTAAACTCCCAAAGAGACGTCTTTACACTTGGATATCACCCGCTGAGAATAATAGCCAAGAACCTATAAGGAATCAAATTGATTATATCCTTGTAAATAAACGCTTCAGGAATTTTACAACAAGAGTAACAACTTATCCAGGAGCAGATATTGGTTCCGATCATGTCCCACTTGTAGTAGACACTAAACTGAGATTAAAAGTACTTAGAAATAATATAAGAGATCAAAGACCAGACACATCGCTATTAGAAAATCCACAAGTAAAAGAAAAAGCGAAACAAGAACTTAATAAAAAAAAATTGACTGACTTCGAAGAGAATATTTACAATGAAGTAGAACCACTATGGAAAGAACTGAAAACTATTCTTACCAATGTATGTACCAACAACATAAAACCAAGAAAAAGAGTCAAAAGAAGAAGATGGATGACAGATGAAATCCTAAACCTAATGGAGGAGCGAAGACTAGCTAAGAATAACAAAGAAGGATATAAAAGTATACATAGAATCATCAAAACAGAAATTAAAAGAGTCAAATGGATGAGAGAAAGATGCAGAGAAATGGAAGCACTAGAAGAGAAAAACAACTTATTTCAAATGCATAAAAAAGTTAAAGAAGTAACGGGAATCTACAAAAAACGACAACGTCCTACACTATGCGACGCATCAGGGGTGCCGATAGTGGACGAAAAAGAGACAAAATACATGGGAGCAATATATAAGTAAGCTGTTTGACGATGAAAGGCCAGATCTACAAGTCAATGTCGTAGATGCGGAGGGACCTGAGATCCTCAATGAAGAAGTGTTACATGCCATAGCAATCGCACAAAACAGAAAAGCAACTAGACGCGACGGAATCCCTGTTGAAATCTTAAAGCTTATTGAGGAAGGAAATATATGCAAAATTACAAAACTGTATAACGTAGTGTATAACAGCGGAATAATATCAGAAGACTGGCTAAGCTCAACATTCATAACAATTCCTAAAAAGCCACGTCCTAGAACATGCGGAGACTACAGGTTAATAAGCCTGATGAGCCACTTGTTGAAGACTTTCCTATGTATTATCCATGCCAGGATACGTAAGAAGTGCGAATTTGATCTCGATGATGCCCAAATAGGATTTAGGAACGCATATGGAACTCGAGAAGCCATCTTTGGGACCAACGTTCTTCTCCAAAAATGTCACGACTAACGTAAAGATATTTACGCGTGTTTCATAGACTACGAGAAGGCCTTCGACAGAGTGTCACCAATCAATTTATGTATCTAGGCAGTATAATAACAGAAAGATTGGAAGTAGAAATCAAATGTCGAATTGAAGTAGCAAGAGCAACCTTTAAAAGAATGAGAACCCTCTTTTGTAATGATGATCTAAACTTGAAATTACGTCAACGGATGGATTACGTCCGTGTTGTTATATGGCGCGGAGTGTTGAACCTTGAAGGTGAACTTACTCAACAGATTGGAAGCATTCGAAATGTGGACTCACTGAAGAATGCTGAAAGTCCCATGGACAGACCTATTAACTAACGAAGAAGTATTGAGACGTGCTAGAGTGAAAATACAATTAGTAACAACTATAAAATGCCGTAAAATCGCTTACCTCGGTCACATATTACGAGGAGAGAAATATCGACTCCTCCAGCTCATAATGAAAGGCAAAATAGAGGGTAGGCGCGGAGTAGGTAGAAAACAGATGTTGTGGCTGAAAAATAGAGACTGGACAGGTATAAAAGGTGCTGGATAACTCTTCAGAATAGCAGAAGATAGAGATGCACTCTCCACAGTAATCGCCAACATTCGGGAGACCGAACACTGCACTTAAAGAAGAAGTTCTTGGTATTCATTTTAACCTGGCACGTCTATCTTTTCTAATTTATACGTAAACTGCTATGGTTGCATCAATTTTACTGACTTTTGATAAATTATGTCAATGAGATATTTATGATGTTAACGATTTATCAATGAATTGTATAAACACACCTGTATCGACTTTATAAATTGATTTACTAATATGTATTGTTCAGTTTAAACAAAAACTCATTGTAATCGAACTAAATAATAATTTAATCACTGATTGAACTGCGATGGATGGATGGAGTATTTACTCTGGGTTAGCATACTTTCAAAGGGGTTTTTACAAAACTAACCTTTTATTGTCTGTCAGGATAAATCCGTCCCTTCTATGCTCAAGGTTAAAAAATTAATAAAATATTATGATCATACTTAACTATTCTTTTATTTGTGTTTATCTCTCTTCTTCCGTCCTGTATGAAGTAAAGCAATCTTATCAGTTTTTTGTCACATGCTATAAAAAACTACTCACAACGTAGGATAAAGTTTGTTCTTTTTGTGTTGTATTTTGAATCGTAAAATTTGTTGTAAATATTTTGTATTGGAAATTTTAAGGTTGGTTTTGTTATGCCTAAGAAAAATCAGTGTAATATTATTAATCTGCAAAATCTTTTATCCTGTACTTATTCTAAAGATTTCAGATAGTATATTACATAGCTGGCCCTTCGAGTTTCTATAAACGAGCACTTGGTGAAGAAGAATGTCCAAATCTGAGTCACTTTTAAATAGAAGTAAAAACTGTAATATTTAACGTCTTTTATGTTTTTTGTGTTTAAATGTTTCTTCTAGTTTCGCGTTCAGTTATTTACGACAATGTAACTATTTGGATCGCAGCGCCAAGGTAAGAAAGAGCTGGTGGGATTACTTGTTGTTACACTCATTGTAAATCGCTCGCCCGCCACATCATACAAAACCGGGCACTGGTAAAATAACCGCAAAACGAAAAGAACCTCTTGACGTCACCTGCGTACTAGAGAAACTAGTAAATCAGTAATTAAAATAGTAGTAAAAGTAGTAATTAAAATCATTATTTGTTACGTGACTACTGCGGTGTTAGCGCGAGAACAACTCGCATCTTTTTGATGTTAACAGACTTTGCGGCTTTGAAGTAGCTCTTTATAGAACTAGTAAAATAAAGTAGTATGTAGTTAAATAAGATAAATTAATAACAGTTAATAATAGATGTCAAAAGGTAATGAGCCAATTTTATCAGACGAACATAAAGCTTTGTATGCAATTAGTACATAATCGGAGTTTATAAACTCGACCTTTTTATAGACCTTGCTCGCTTTGCTCGTTCGGCCATAAACTGGGCTCGTCCGTAAAGTCCTACATTATGTACTTGTTACTAAATAGCTAGTACTGCCGCGTCTTAAAATGTCATGTCTGTCATCACGTTTGCAGAATAAAGTTTTTTATAATAACATGTATTGCTTTCTCTAGCCCTAATGACTGATTTACTAGCCTCGAAAGTTCATAGGTGATATATTAGAAGTCACATTGAAAGATGAACTCTATGTACCTGGGTACTGTCAGACTACCAACCAGTTCCCTAGCAGTGTCCAAATCCGATAAGCAGTGACGTAACTCTAGCTGAATGACTGAGTAGTCCCCGTATCATACATTACTCAGTGAGGCCTACTAGAAAAACCCATAAAATAGGTAACCCTAAAATGATGAACAAGTGAAAACAACCTTTGAAGGTAATTATTAAATACATTTTTTATGAAACCTTTTTTAAATATTATCAACACAAGTTTAAGGCATGATTAAAGGTTACTTCCTTTATTAAAATGACCGTAGCTATTTGTGTAAGAATGGAGGAAAATTCTTTCCTTTCGAAGGTGAATTTAACCATGTGGCAAACATACGAGAGTAGAAAAAAATACTTTTTTTACTGTCTTTAAAAGATTTAGAAAAAAAAGTTCTAATAGAAACGAGTACTTAACATTTTTAATAATTTTCTAAGAATATTTTTATAACTTATGCATCTGTGCCTTTTATACTATATTTGGTGTCTATGTTATATACACTTCAATCTAAAATAAAAATAGAACACTCTTTCTCCCTAGGTGACGCAGTGCATACTTTCCTCCCTACTGAGACAAAGTACCATTTGTTGTCTGATTTTGAAGAGCAAAATAAAACTTTCTGATAAGGTAATTGAAAAGAATTTAATACTTTCTCTGCAATAAGTATACTATACTGTAGTGCTGCATTAATTACTGCGTACAAACATAATAAGAAAATATGTGTCTCGAACCGAATAATAGACCGTCAATTGTGTTATGACTTCCCGTTTAAAATTTAACCTTGTATGAGACTTAAAAGATTGGGTTGTTCATCGAGAGTTTACAAATATCTATAAACAAAAAATTTGAAGTAATCATATATTTTGTTATATTTACCCTTTTGGTAAGTTGATTCAATGAGAAATTGTTGTTAAATTATTAAACGCTAAACTTTAACACTTTGTTATCATAACCCTAAAATTGTGCAACAGAGCTAATACGATTCAAGTAAGTTTTGATCTTTGATTGAATTGAGAAATATTTATTATTGACAATTATTTTAGGTTGTATAGTGACTTCACTTGCCACTTTACAAGGAAGTATTTTGTGAACTTGTGAAGATTTATTTTAACTTTAAAATATATCCAATCTTGAAGAAATTAATTCACTTGTTTTAAAATAAAACACTCTGCTTTTATTTACACACTTTGATTTTTGCACACACCTGATGTTTTGCACTAATGCTGCTTTCATTCTCCACAGCCTGCTTTGTGGAATTCTGGGATTTACTGGAACTGTCCATGTATGATGTTAGTGGAATTTTGCGTTGCATGCGAACACCAACTGTTGGTAAAGCTATCAAGGTAAATTTTTATACTTTTACTTTTGATTTCTTAATATACATATTTGAGATAAAGTTCAATTTAATTTTTTATAACTTTTTTAGTTGAACCAACTGGACATTTCTCCGGTTTATAAACAATCTCTCGTGCATGATTTTTCTTTGGATGATCTCCCGTCTTCTGTTAAATTTTTATTTTAATTTTTATCTCTTTATTTTATTTAGAAATAATGTAGGCCTTTTTAAACACTGTTAAACATTTATTTTGTTTGTGGTTTATTAAATTTTACAGAGTTAGAAATTTTTATGTTACTCTTTCTGTGTACCAAATTAACCATCTTATTTACCTTAACTACTCCTAGAAACCCCCATTCATTTAGATTGCATTTTTTATTTTCTTACTGTTATTTTTTTATCACTATCTACCCTATCTTAGGTCATTATCTCATCATGATTATTGTAAAATCCATTGAAACTATACAACTGTATTAATTCTCTATTACATTATTTTAATAAAGAGATTGGTTCTCAATAATCGTTATCAGATCTATTTTGGATTGTTATTGCAACCCAACATTATTTTATTTTATTGTCAGTAAGATGCTAATAGTATATTGTACAACTAGTTATGAAAGTCATTATATCTGAGTTACTAAAAATAAATTCAAACCTAAATCCTGTTGCCATGTTTCTCATTCAAAGAACAAGCTTTACGAAAACGTTTGAAATTCCGTGTTTCAACAACTTAGAAAATGCCCAAAACAAATCTAGACTCGATCGCCACTATTGAACCATGTCATACATATGTACCTTTTCTTGTAAGTGCTTTAAATGACACTAGATGAAACTAAAAAGTCGACGTAGTTCAATCCAGCTGATATCTATGATCAAATTAATGCTTTTTTGAGCACAGGTAGTTTGCCAAATTATGTATCACAGAACCCAGTCTCTTTAAAGGTTTTGCAAATATAGATAGAAACAAAAAATCAATATCTGGTACAATGATTTACTTAAACATTAATTTGAAGATTTTTAACCTAATTAGTAATAACTAGGTATAGAATTTGTATGCACTTAAAATTGCTGAAATATGCATGCACTTATGCACTATAAAAACGTGAAATATGCACTTAAATATGCACTTAAAAATCATGAAATATGCGTTTATTAGAAATTTTTAATAAATTTATGCACTTTCATTATTAAAAAAACACCTGTTTAGCGTTATTTACATTTTATTTACAGAAATTATTTTAATTAGACATCCTATGCAATAATTTAATTAATTATATTTTCTAAACATAGAGCGTTACAGTTCACAATGACGTACATTTTTAAATTTTCAAAAGTAAACATATGCCTTTTATCCCTAAATATTGTTTTATATTTTGAGAAACTCCGTTCCACATCGCAAGACGTAATTGGGGCATACTTAAAATTGTTTAATTCTACAAGCGAATAATGTTTTAGCTCGTCTAAAATGTCTTGGACAGATAATGCATCGTTTATGCTTTTAATTAAGTGAAAACCGGGATTTTTGTCTATAACGGATTTAAATTTTTGTTTTATAGTCAAACCCTTTGGCCCTTTTACTTTATTCAAAGAAACACCTAACAATTTTACATGCTCAAGAGATTCATCTAATGACTTTCCCTGACTTTCTAATTTCTGTATTACTTTAGCTAAACCCACAAAATTTGTCAAAACAAACAATAATTCTGCCCTCACCTCCTTAGTATTAAAAGCATCCTGTGCGCTTTGTATGCATAGTGCATCGTGTTTATTAAGTTTATTTACAAATGCTTGAATAATATCAAAATAAGTTGCATAATATTCTGCTGCAGTAAGCCAAGTACCCCACCTTGTTATTACAGGCTCAGGTGGGAGAGGCACTTCTTGAGCAGTTTCCCTAAATATTTGTATGCGATATGGAGCTTTATAAACAATTTTTTTTACATCTGAAATTATAGAGTTTACGTTAGGATATATTTCCCGCACTTTTTCCGCAACTCTATGCATTGCATGGGCAAGACAAGTTAAGTGGATCATTTTTTCGTACAGAACTTGTAAGCCTGCTCCAGCCTTGATCATGTACGGTGCCGCGTCGGTGACGAACAGGAATACTTTGTTGTACTGTATGCCGTCCGGCCACAAAATAGACAGCGAATCATTAAACAATTTTGCCACAGAACATTGATTGCTGCTCTTGAAAACGTCCATTGCTAATAGATAGGATTTGGGATTGTTCTCCGAATTTAAAACGCCAATTATAACGTTAGCCACGTATCTAAAAACAAAAATTTGATTTTTATTTTATCGAACTACATAATTATAGTCGGTTACAAACAATTAGCGCAAAACAGTTATTTAAAAAAAATTATATTTTAATCAAGCAAGAATATTGTTGTGATTAAATATGTAACTAACAAAATATACTAACAAAACGAAGAAAATGAAGTTTCTACGCACCTTCCAGTAGTGTCAGTAGATTCGTCAATGGAAACCCATATGTAGTTATTCGCTACATGTTTTCTAATTGATTTTATGGTCTCTTCGTATAAACGAGGCAAATAATTTTTCCTGAGTGTAGACTAGTCGGGTATTGGCATTTTTGAAATTTCTTCCAGAAAATTACGAAATGCGAGTGATTAATTTTACTTAACGGGATATCTGCAGCCACTAATGCACTACATAGTTTTTTATTAAATTCGATCGATTTTCTGGACTCCGCGCGAATTATTAAGGTAGCCCGTTAACAATGTTTGTTTTTTGATTTCAGGGCAACACACTTTCATAATTAAAGCATATAAAACGCTCAAAAAGTAGTAAAATATGCACACTCGTTCAAAAATGCTAAAATATGCATGTATTTATAAAAAACACCTAAATATGCATTTATATGCACTTTCAAATTGACATATGTGATTCATATGTGGCTTAAACATGTAGAAATATAACTCTGCATATGTTTGCTATAAGCAGAAAAAACATGCAAATGCATAGAAATCCTATACCTAGCTAATAACACATCAGCAGTTGTTTCGGAAAGTTAAGGGCCGTCAAAGTCCAGGAGAGGCACGATAGAGTAACTAACCACTTTGGAAAACCTGGAATCAGACCCAATGGGCTTGATGGGAGCTGTTACGAAGAGATGTTACTGTTATAAAGAAGAAAACGAAATCCACTCAATTTGATTTTTGTAAATGTCTAACATAGAGGACTGACATATTAAAAATATGAAAATTTTGGTTTACCTTTAGCTAATTATTATATAATTCGGAAACAAATTAGGAAAATCTTTAAGTATCTTTGTTCTTAAACCTGGTGCGAAGAAAGAAATAATTTTCGTTTGCAGCGTCTTTGTTCGGAGTTTGATATCTTCAATTCTATCTTCAACTTTTATTACAGTCTAGATAATATTTTCCGGAAAATTAACGAAAAGTTCATGTCATGCATGGCCTTTTAGACAAGCTTTACATAAATTAAAAGAATTTTCATAATCCACATTTCAAGTAAGTTATAAATTATTTTGAAGTACTCTGTATACATGTTTAAATTAAAAACAAGAATCTGGTTGAATTTTAAATTGCAAAATAGTATAATGTCAAGTGTTATGTAGAGAACGAAACGACTTGAGATATGAAATTTAACAAAAGTTTGTTAAAAAGGAACAAGAAGTTGTAAAAAATAAATTTAAATGAATAACTGCACCTACTTATAATACAAAAACCTTTTACACAATTGTATGTATATTTTTTTAATAACCATCTGATAAAAGTATTATAAGATGTTTCGCACAATAAATCACATTTATATGCGCTACCGCGTGCTAGGTATTAAAAACATAAAAGGCTACCATCAGAATTGTCTTCTTAATGTTATACGGGAAAAGTAGAGTTTAAAGGAACAATATAACTCGGGAGTTGAAAGTTTTAAATTTAATTTTCAATTTAGTTCTGAAGAAAGATGCATATTTTTAGATAAATAAATGTTTAGGTTTTGTAAGCTCTAAAACGAAATTAACAAATAATAATTTCTTAATCAGTAGCTCATTTACATACATATCGCACTATACGCAGGTAGTAAAGCTTTTCGATAATAGAAGTACAAATTGACTCAGCTGGCGCCAATTTACTAAAACTTTTATTAATCAATAAATCATAACCAAAAAACAAATATTTGCATTTATTTTTTCTAGAATAAGTATCAGATTAAGGTTCATTAAGTCATCGGAAGTAGACATGATAACGTAATATGTTTAGAAGAAAGACATTCCAGCTTCAATAAATACTTGTGCATCAAGACACCACTGGAAGAGGGTATTTAGCACCAACTGACTAAAAATCATGCCAGCTCTATTAAGCCAGAGAATTGAAAACAAAATAGCTTAGAAGGTTAGAAATAAAAAAAGTAGTTTTGAGTTGGAAAATTACTAAATATGAAATTATGTATCTATATATCTACAGATTCTAGAAATCAAAATGTCAGTTTCCACTATTTTTCAAAAAGTAAGAGAATGTAAAGAGAAAATACAACGGTTACCGTATCCGGTTATCACCGAGAAAAACGACACTGAGAAAGACAATTAGCGAGAAACCAAAAACCGAGAAACCACAACCGAGAAAACATAACCGAGAAACCAAAACCGAGAAACCACAATCGAGAAACCATAACCGAGAAACCACAGGCGAGAAAACCAAAGCCGAGAAACCACAATCGAGAAACCATAACCGAGAAACCATAACCGAGAAACCACAACCGAGAAAACCAAAGCAGAGAATGAAAACTACCGAGAAATCACAACTGAGAAACCTTAATCGAGAAACAATAACGGAGAAACCACAACCGAGAAGCCACAACCGAGAAAACCAAAGCCGAGAATGGAAACTACCGAGAATGATATAAGCGAGAAATAAAAACCGAGAAACCAAAACCGAAAAACCACAATCGAGAAACCATAACCGAGAAGCAATAACCGAGAAACCACAGCTGAGCAACCGCAACCGAGAAACCAGAACCGAGAAAACCAATGCCGAGAATGGAAACTACCGAGAAGCTACAATCGAGAAACCATAACCGAGATACAATAACCGAGAAACCACAACCGAGAAACCATAACCGAGAAACCACAACTGAGAAACCACAACCGAGAAATCACAACCGAGAAACCCGAACCAAGAAACAATAACCAAGAAACCACAAACGAGAAAACCAAAGCCGAGAATGGAAACTAGCGAGAAACCAAAACCGAAAAACCACAATCGAGAAACCATAACCGAAAAGCAATAACCGAGAAACCACAGCTGAGCAACTGCAACCAAGAAAACAGAACCGAGAAAACCAATGCCGAGAATGGAAACTAGCGAGAATGACATAACCGAGAAGCTACAATCGAGAAACCATAACCGAGAAACCACAACCGAGAAACCCGAACCGAGAACCACAACCGAGAAACAATAACCGAGAAATCACAACCAAGAAAGCCAAAGCCGAAAATGATATAACCGAGAAACCAAAACCAAGAAACCATAACCGAGAAACACTTACCGAGAAAGCACAACCGAGAAACAATAACCAAAAAACCACAACCAAGAAACCACAACCGAGAAACCACAACTGAGAAACCACAACCGAGAAACCTTAACCGAGTAACAATAACGGAGAAACCACAGCCGAGAAACCATAACCGAGAAATAATCACCGAGAAACTATAACCAAGAAACCACAACCGAGAAACCACAACTGAGAAAACCAAAGCCGAGAATGGAATCTACCGAAAATGCATCCATGCAATATGAAGTAATAATTATAAGTTAATAACTTTGATAGATCCAACAGAGACAGACGAGAATACAAAGGGCGCGGAAAGAAAGAGGAAGACCAACAGCGTAAAGGAAACGCTATGCAGTAGAGGTTAGGTTATAAGTGTATAAGTTTGATAGATCTAACAGAGACCGAGGAAAATACATAGGACGGGGAAAGAAACAGAAAAATCAACGGCGTAAAGGAAACGTTATGCAACGGGGGTTAGGTTATAAGTTCGTAAGTTAGATAGATCTAGCAGGGATAGACTCCAATAGTTAACTCTAACGCTGTGCATATATTCTAATATTAATTAATTAAGTAATTATTACTTCATAATGCATGAATGCATTCTTGGTATTTGTTATTTTCGAAAGTTTCCATTTTCGGCTTTGGTTTTCGCGGTTAAGGTCTCTCGGTTGTGGTTTCCCGGTAGTTGTCTTTCTCGGTGGACCCTGGATCTGCAGTTACTCATAGATGCAAGAAAAAATGGCATACGGCATATATAAAACGTGATATACTGGTAAGTAGCAAGAAAAGAGTATGGGCTGAAAGAGTTAGAAAACCACAAAGAAGAAGACATCACACTAAACGAAGATGGAGAAGGAAGAATGGAAGACCAGATGGAAGATGTAACACAAGACAAGACAAAGAAAGCCAACAGTAATAAAAGAAGAATGCCACAGTCGCCAATCACAAATGAAAAAATGATAGCAGAATAGAAAAGAATAAAAGAAAAGCCATCAGTTGCAGAAACAACTAAATCAGTATGGACACAAAGTCTGTTAGCAAGGTTTTGTACAAAGAAGAGGAAACAAGAAAAATCATAAAAACGTAGAAATAGAAGAGGGCCGATTACAAGACCCAATTGATAACAAAGCATAATGATAGTGAATCGAATCGAACGTGGAACGGCAAAACACTGCTGGTTGGTACCAGGCAAAGTAAATGGATTAACAATAGAAATGCAGCGGTATAACATAGACCTAATAGGAAATCAAGAAGTAAGATGAGAAAGAAGTGGAGAAATAAAAGGAACCAAATATACAATGATGTATTCAGGAGAAAAAAGAGGAAGAATTGTACTGGTTTTATTTATAATTAATAAAAGACTAAGTCAGAAGATCATAAAATTTAAACCGATAGATGACAAAGAATACAACAGAAAAATAAATTCGTTTTAAAAACAATCTTAGGGAATTTCAATGCCAAAGTAGGAAAATAAGACTATAAGGCTATGAGGACGCGATAAGAAGATATCCATTACATACAATAACAAATGATAATGCACAACAAATATGTAATTACGCAGCAAAAATAAATTTAATACTGTGTAACAATAGATTCATATACAAATCAATACATAAGATAACATGAATGAGGCCCGGAAGCACAGAAGGAAACCAAATTTACCACTTTTTAATAGAGAAGAGGAGAGTAACATGGATTAGAAATGTCAGTGTACAGCGGAACCGGCTTAAACACCGATCACTACATAGTAGTAGCAGAAAAATTCTAACAACAAAAAACTTAAAGTGGGTACAAAATTGGCAATAGAAAAATTAAATAACAAATAATATGAAGAAAAATATAGAAAAGAACAGAAGCGAATCAAAAGAAAATAACAAGTAGTAACATTGAACAAGAATGGAAGAGTATTAAAACAATAACAAAAGAAGCAGTATCAATAAAAGGAAACGCAAAATCACAGAAAAAGAAGCATTGGTTTAATATAAACAATGTCAAAAGAAGAAAAAGACATAACATGTAAAAAGAAGAAAAAAATGTGGATAGAACAACTCATGGAAATACAGCAACACAGCACAAACAACGATCTAAAACATATGTACAAGAGGATCAACATAAATACAAAAAGAAAAACAGCAGGGATAAGCAACGGGGAAAGAAGGGAAGCAAGGAGAAACAAAGTACGAGCCGGAGGGTATAAAAACGTTATGGAAAGAATACTTTAACAAGCTATTTGAAAACAAAGAAGAAAATCTTGGGTGTCTACAAACCAACAGAAGACAGCGTACAACAAGAAGAAACATTAACACCAACATATAAAGAATTTGAAAAAACACTTTAAAAATGAAAAAGGAAGATCACCGAATGTGACGCCATCACCAGTGAATTGGCAAAAATCAAATGAAAGACTGTACAAACTTATATAAAAAAATTTGGATAACAGAAAATTTCAGAAGAGTGGAAAACAGGAATAATAGTATCCATGTCAAAAATTGCTCAGCGGACCAAATTGGCAGAAAACTAGTTTTTGGTCACTTTTAGGCCTCCCAAATGTTATATTACCATTTTATGTCATGTCAGACACTTTGTTTTCAAATTTTATTTACTGACGCCATTCCTGATGATCAGGGCCCTTTCACTTACAAAAGTAATTTGTAGAAGAAGATGAGCTTTCCGAAAAATCATCATTCACCCGTGCCAAACAATGATACTAAAATTGCACTTGTCTCTCTAACTATAATCAACTATTTAATCTACGAACTATAACATAGGTTGTTTTAGGAGCTGTGTCTTTCACGGTCAGTGGCAGCAATTGTTATAGTTTTCCGGTTCCGGGACTCGAGATGTTTCTTTTAAAATCTGTCGTTTAAGAACTGTAGTTAATGAAAAGCACAGCAGGTACGTACTACATACACTTTCCTATCATTTTTGCTCTCTTTTATCGTAAAACCTTTCCGCTTTAGTGTTAATTGTGTATTAGTAAAACACTTTTACAAAAGTATATTTATCCTGAATATGATGAGTCAGCCGAGCAAGTAATACTAGCTAAATTGAGCTAATTTAAAAAGTTTCTAATACCTTTTCTGACGAATTCTGCAATTTTAGCGTTTAATACCTTAAATGGTCCTTCTTTTTTCTGTAGATGCAAATGATTGCAGATACACATGTCCGTAAATTGAAGATATTTTATTTCCTAAAACATATCACTAATCTAGTACCTTTAATCAAAGATAATAGTAACAACATTTATGTAAATCACTATATTAGCAACTTCTTTGTTCATTTCTAACCAATTGAATAGTTAACAACCACTTAATTTATTACTTACTGGAGATTAGACTAATATAAATTACATATGACGAATATTAAGTTTTAATCGTTGTTTTTTCGCTGTAGCACAATAGTCAAGTTTAATGTTTCTTTTTTATCGATGTTGATACACCTGTCTAGCATGTAAAACGAAGTAATTAATTTACCGTTTTAACAATAAAATATTCGCGATAGAATAGAACAATATCAGTCAGACAGATACCGTGAAACAATAAAAAACAAATGACATAAAAGAATAATTATACAAAACGCATAAAACTGGAAATAAAATTGTATAGTAGGTACTAGAGCCTTTTTTATTAGGATAATATTCAGTATTTAGTTGGAATGAACTATACAGATTTATAGAAAGCAATCTTTTTTGTTATAAATTTTGTTCCATCAGATATCAATTTGAATATTGATTGAAAATTCTTCAAAATATACTTGTCTTATTTTAAGAATCTATGGGCCCTATCAACTTCTTTTTTGTAAATTAGGCTCTAATATAACATTCATTTTGTGAATTGTGCTTTTATTTGTTTGTTTAACATATTTTACTGTACAACCACATTACAATATATTTTGTATAATGCTGTAATTGTACTTAACATTGCCAAACCACTGAAGTAAGTACATATGTGTTTGTGCGTGGTATAGGGCGGTAATTTTTAACGACAACCACAGAAAAATGTTTATGTCATTGTCAAAACCGACTGCTTAACGTGCCCTTCTGACAGCACGGCCAAGTATACTAAGGCTTTATCGACGAGAAAAATCATCTCGCCTGTTCCGGGGATCGAATTCGGGGAGCCTGAGTAAAAGTTGAACTCTTCACCGCGTGACCACCCACCATATGATATATATATCAACATGTATATGATGATTCGATAGGATTCTTTTGGAAATTTGTTTAACCAGTAACCACTGTCGTTTTTGCAATTCTTTTGGGATTTCTTCTCAGAAAAGATGTGGGGATTTAGGGCTGCGGAGGTTTTATTATTATTTCATTGCTTCGTCATATTTAAAATAGTTCGTCACAGGTTTCACACGAGTCCTAGAATCCATTTGTTAAGTTATTTAAGGTCTTAACACTCTTTAACATTTATTAAAATTATATACTTAAAAAGAGTTACACCATTTGAAGATGGCGATCCGGGACAAAAGTGCTATCCCTTTTTTGCATTTAAAGCTTTTAGTAGAAGGACCAAAAGTAATGACGAATGGAAGAAAAAGAGAAGAAAATATAATTTTGAAATTTATGTTACTTATTTTGTTATCTTCACCGATTATCCTTGACAATGAGCCACTATCTCCCCAGATTATCGTGAAACTTGAGCGGCTATTTTCACATATCATCTTCCAAAACGAGCTGTCATCTTCGTATATTATTCTCGAAGAATCCTCCTAATTTCGAAAATGGGCCACTATCTTTACAGATTGTCGTTCCAATTGTGCTACAATTTCCAGAAATTATCTACGAAAAAAGGTCCTTATATCCAGAAGTTATTTTTGAAAACGTGCTGCAAAGTTCAACAATTAATGTTCGATTCGCTGCACAATGCAAGTACTTACGTTTTTGTAAATGTAATGTCCCTAAAAACAATTAGCACTGTATTTCACTTTCATGCAATAGATTCTGATGAACACTTACGTGCAACTTTGAACAAACAACAGGGTATTTTATCTGGTATTACAGACAAGTTAACAAGTTTAGGACGCAGGAAAACACTCTAACGTAAGCCCTTCAAAAAACAACTAGTGTCCAAGGAAACTCTGGTTCATTAAAAGGACAGCGTATCGTTCGTTGCTTACTTAGAATCGCAAATAAAAATGTTATTTTGGCTTTATTACTTCACTAGGTTTGACAGCAGTCCATATTAATAAAACTATGCAATAGTTCTATTTATACTGGTTTGATAACAAACGTGTACCGATTGTATCACTTACCTATATGTATAAGTAGTTTTGCGTACAGGTATTTGCCTTCTTACCTGCTTACCTATCAAATTCTTTTTCAGTCCAAGGTCCATGTCAAGATATTGCAGAACGTTGCAGAACAATCGTCCCTGAAAGATCATTTATGTCTTCCCCCAAGTTCACAGATAAAAGCAAGCAGAAGACATCTGAATCATAGGGAACACAGGTAACTGGCAACTCCATGCAGATTGAAAAACTCCCATTTTTGGCTAAAATTTGCAATTTTTTCGCAAAGTCCCTATAACTCGGTCAATTTTTAAGTTTTTGGATGATGTTTTTGGAAGTCTAACATTCAGTCATGAGTTGACTCTCATTCGACCATGATGTTGAAGCAGGCTGGTAAGTAACTTTATATATTAATTAATTGTGAGGGGATTTCGAATCTGGTGTCCAGGGGCACTGATTACCTGATCCCTAATGTGCTTAGTTGTAGTATTTTAGGGGCCTAGAAGCTAGTCCCAAGGGATACCGCTTACCTGGTTTCCTAACTCTTAGTTGTATGACTTAGTGCTAGTACAGGGTGGTTCCGATCACCCTCATGTCTATGTTAGTTTTAGGAGGACCTAGCCGTCTTAATACTTATGTTTGTAGCCTATTGTATTGTGACTTGTCGTTTAGTATATAATTAATTTGTGGCCAGTGTTCTATCTCTACCTCTGGCTACGT
This sequence comes from Agrypnus murinus, assembly GCA_929113105.1. Taxonomy (NCBI): domain Eukaryota; kingdom Metazoa; phylum Arthropoda; class Insecta; order Coleoptera; family Elateridae; genus Agrypnus; species Agrypnus murinus. Next base: position 83,863,797 of record OV816030.1, read on the forward strand.
CCCTCGGTCACGAAAACCCCACGTGACAGTATAGTTCGAGATGTTCGAGGAGGGAAGTTTTCAGATGAACACACTGTATGTGAACTAGGAGTATTGGCTTATCTATTCTATACAGTTAAAAGATTCTTCATAAATTTGTACAGAGTGTTGAGAGCGCTAGTAATGGGTTTTTGTTTGCTTTGTTTCATATCAGCAGATGCATCTATTGACTGCAGGCAATCTCCAATTAGTGAATAGGAGTATGTCATCGTTATCTAATTACAGAGTGACTAAATCAAACTATTGCTTGGAGCTGCAAGGATCGATCTGAATGAAGCAAGTATCCAGTGGCGTAACTATTGGGGAGCTATCCCGAGTAGCAAAATCTGTCTATACCAAATGCAGACTGCGTGTACGTGCTTACATTTCATCAATAACATCACATATATTTTTATTCGTACGTGTGCGCAATCTTTTCCTGGTATAGACAAATTTTGCTACTCGGGATGGGGCAACCGCCCTAGGCTCCGGGAGGGGAGTATAGAGCTGCTTTTTGTGAAAGCAATGAAAAGAAAATTTTATCGAAGAAAATTTTATAGCGGATATAATTTTATATGTCTATAAAATCTGTTAGTAACAAAAAATGCTTTAAAAAGCAAAAGTTGTAGATGAAATAATATTAAGCTGTAATTAATCACCAAGTGAGGAGAATCGAGAGTAAGTAGAAGTGCATCAGTTTTAAGTGAATATTACCAACATGAGAGTGTTACATTAACTTCACAAATGTTAACTTTTAGAACAATATTAAAAGAAAGGCATTCCAGACATGAGACATACTCGTACAATAGCGTTAAAGACCTTGCAAATACGTTAATCTACAAAAAAGTAACGCTTTCAAGTAAGTTTTTCAGATATTATAACTACTGTCACATTATTTTTGACAATAAATTCTGGTAATAACTGCTACGCTGAAAAGATTTTCTAAATTAAAAATTATAAAATAGTAATATATGAACCCGTTGGAACCCAGAGTGGTACAAGTCAAAAAATGTAAGTTTGGATATAGGAAGGGTTAAAGTTTATGCTGCATGATTAAATCCTTATATGAAATATAAAAAAAAACTTATTACTTATTACAAATTTAGACTTGAAAGGTTTAACTTAGATCTCTACATATCAAAAATACTAAAAAATCAGTATGTTTCTCCTTTTTCCCCCCTTGTCCCTTGTTTGTGGCTTGTACTACCATATCTTTCAATTGTTAGTACACTGATGGGATTAACACAACACAAAAAAATTAAGCATAATGGTCTAAGTCAGACGTATACCGCTTATAACGAACAAACTCTACTAAACAATAATACTTACGTTATACTTAATAAGAAGGCTTAGCCCGAACAACAAGCAGGACTCGTCTCTTGTTAAATTAAAGCAGTTGTATGTGAATTGGAATATCAACAAATTCATAGAGCTAGGGAGAAGGGCGTCAGCACGATTGATTTAAACCAAGAAAATATTAGCAATGATGCTCCACAATAACAGAGTTCTAGATATTAACGTGAATCAATATCAACCAATAAAAAAACAATAAATAACTCCAATAATATCATTTATTTATTCATTAAAAAATTCCTAATCCACTCATTGGATTAATAGTGAACTAGAATGCTTTTAATTCTTAATTAACTAAAGTATTATTATAATATTAATAATGTGGTTACATAAAAATAAATAATAACTTAAACGGTTCATAACTAGTTTAAAAATACTTCTAAAATCCAAAAACTTTGTGAACATTCTAACACATAACTAAATTTTGATACCATGAATTAAGTAACGCATCCACATAAAAATAGGATATAAAAAACCCACCTGGTTGTTTCTATAAACTAAATCTGTTTACAAACTCGCTTTCCGTCGACTCGTTGCAGATGATCACCAGGTTGTTATGAATACTTTGGAGAAAGCTTCAAGTTACTACGAACTTGGAGTGGGAACTCAAACTATTGCCGGCGACAAGGCCAATCATGCTTTATAATTGATTTCTACATGTTTCCATTAACATCAAACTGAACATGAATTAAGTTCGCAGTTTCAATTATCCTATTCCAACAACAAATTAAACTATCTTCTAATATGGACACTAGACATAAACACCAACTTGAATTGAAAAACTGGATCTATTTCCTTTTCAAGTTCAAAGGAAAAATTCAAGATTTAGCCAGAATTTTCCCCACAAAGAAATACCTAATTTCATTATATTACAAAACTTTCAAACAATGATTTAATACTTACAGTATTTCGCAAAACCATTTTGTGCACTAAATGTACCATGATTATCTGAAAAAAAATTTCTCTATTAAAATACAAAAGTTTAAGCAACACCAAATCTGTTGTCTTGCTTTGTCGGCCGATTTTCAAGAAGAGAAGGTTGGTTGTTTACCGCTACAAGACGCGTGTAGAATTTAATGGCTTGTTAGCAAATCAAAATGCTAGAAAGTATAGAAATTATTGAAAAATCGATATTTTGCAGTTGACATACCAAACCTAGATGGCGCCATAAAAAATATTATTAATTTAATGAAAGCGGACAACCAAAGTGATTTGAAAAATAGATAATTAACAATTAAAATGTTAAACTTAATTAACAGAACAGAAAAAAATACAATCAGAAGTAACTTATGACAAACAAAAATCGACAGTTTTGCAGTCAATAATACTAAACCTAGATGACGTTGCAAATAAACATTGGAAATCGAATTTTATAGTGTACAGGGTATCTTCTACAGGATAACCCAATAAAATTTTTATCAATATATGAGTTGATCTTAAGATAATAGAAGAGATAAAAAACTGTCTGTTATACACTCTGTCTTTCAATAGTTCTTGTCATGTTGTTTTACATTGCAAGGTCCATAAATATCTACGCAAACTTAGAAAATTAGGTCATCTCCTACACTTCCACTACGCAACTAGCACGAAAATGGCGGAACATGTTGATTAACAAGAAGCAGGAATAATGAACAGCTCGACTAGTTTGCAGTTATGTGCTTTTTGGCACATATGACAATCGTGCCAGCTTCTATAGCAACCGTATAGTAACTGTTACCTAGCGCGGAAATGGCGGCATTGGAACGTCTTGCTTGTACATTTACGGACCTTGTTCTAGAGTTGTGGATTAGGCCATCAAGGGATACCACTTAAAAAACGCGTCTTGTAGTCAACCTCAAAGGTGGTATGGAATAGAGTACATATAATACCCGAAAATACTCTATATTACAGTTTAAATGGCCTATTTCTCGAAAACTATTGTTTGTACAAAAAACTTAATAAGACCTTTTCGATACAGAATAATTCTTTCATTTTCTGCATATTTTTCGTTGTAGGTTTGATAGCAACGGAGATGTCTGCCAAAACCAATAATCCACTTCTTTCAAACAGAGGTAGCACCGGCCGAAGTCATCAGGGCTTGCAGAATATGTTTAGAATTATAAAATTTCTTTGAAAAGGTTTCTATCAAAAATCAACTTCTTCGCACTTAATCGGTGATTTTGGGTGTTTTATGTCTATTCCTATGAACTATAATAAAACGTTGGTAAAATAAATATTAAGCCTGGATCTAACTTCCAAAACTTTCAGAAAGTAGCCATTCTTAATAAACTAAATAGATCATTCTAGAAATCCAGTAATTTGAATAATGCAAAGAATGGAACTCCAAATTTTAACTAAAGATTAGGTCTGGGTAAGAACTTGTTAAAAGCACTAAAAAAATGAAAACTCCTGGAGAATTCTTGGTTCATGCGTCAGTTGATTTATACAAGAATATTTTCCTGCCTATAGAAGTAGAGTGGTAAAAGGTTGCTAAATCTTCTAACCTATTTTCTCTCTAACCAAATTTCTTTGGCTACGTATGGAACCGTTAGGCCTTCATGGAGGGTTTGGTTGATAATGAACCAAGGTCATGTTACGAAGAATTTTCAATTGAAAACTTCGTAGGATTTTAGTATTGGACGATATTGTACAGCCTCAGATTGAATTGAATACTGTATGTCGAAACTTTTGACGTGCAGTAAACTTTCGGTTGAGATGCATTACTAAGTAACTAACTTTTGTTTTAACTTACAGTGGCATTGTTGATTGCTGCTTGTGCACAAATATGCTATGTTTACTGGTGAATGTAACTAGATTGATTTATCATTATGAAGTGTAATTCTCCACGTCGAGCCTGTTTTGGAGATGGTCAAGGTGGTTCTATAGATTCTCTGGCGCTAGTGGTGCCAAATTGCTGATAAATCATAAGCCAAAGTAGCAACTTCAGTACATTGTCTGCAGTTGAAACATCAGCAGTGTAAGTTAGATGCAGTGAAGGGCTCAAAATACCACCTTGTGGTACTCCAGTAGTAATCTGCTAGTAGTTTGATACGCATTATCTTGGAGTACTTTAAGTTGAGAATTTTTTCGCACAGCCAAGATTTAAGAAAAAGATATATTTGACTTGGAAATTTATATTAGATGTCGTATGTAAGAATCTATCAATAGCCTTCCTACAAGTACCAATATTCTTTCGTTTCCAGAGTTACCATTATTTCAGTAATTGTGGATCTGTTGAATTGTCGATTGACGTTTACAGAAACCAAACTAATGTTTTTGGATTATTTGATTTAAGTCGACAGTATTTTCTATTATTGCTAGATGTAACTTTTCAAATATTTTTGACATTAACGGGAACATTAGGTAGAACCTGCAAATGGTTTTCAGGGTTTAGTTATTATAATAATTAAGGCATACTTCCACTGAATTGGCTAATAGCAGTGCTAATGTTTTCTAAGCAAGTTACATAAAATTTGTCCAACAATAAGATCATACCAAGAGCTTTGTTGGTATTCATGTGTGTGTGTAATTTCCTGCCCTACCTGAAGGCGAGAATGGATGTATTGGGAGACACATTTAACATGGTACTATAATGATCAACTACACATTATCTGGAAGGCATTGAACAGATACAAAGGTTGCCATAACAATAACTTAATAAATAGATCTGCAAGCACATGGTCTTTTATTTTGTATCTTTAAAGATAAGCTTATCTTTATAAATATAACGTCGGTCCTCAGCCTAAGACCCAAGAACGTTTTAAAATGGTGACCCCACGTGATTAGATTAATTACTAGCATAGTTCTAATCGTCTTAACATGTTAAGGAATTTCTTGAAAAGGTGCCCATTCGAAAGTTTTTTGCAGCTGGAATCTATTAAAAGTCTCTAAAAGTTTATGAAAAGTATATGTTGAATGTCTTCCTACGCTTTCAAACAACATAGTTTAGCTTTCTTTTACCGGGAATGTAATGTAATGATCAGGGCCGTAGCTACAGGCTTGGGGGCCCTGAGGCAACAAATAATTATGGGGCCCCCACCTTATCTTCCCCTTTACCTCTAGACCACTTTTATTTAGCAAGCCTTTTTTAATAGAGTTGCTATTTGATACTTTTTTTCTGTTAAGATTTTACAGCGACTTTTAAGACAGCCAGTGTAGGAGTGTAGGCTATTGCAGGCAAAACAGCAAAGGCGCTATTATACATTATAAAATTTATAAGGCATAACTGAAGAAAACAACCAGGGTATTATAAGCGGGCATATATAGTATATAAGGCCCGCTTACAAGCTGTCCTGCGTGAGCGACTACTTGCGGGCGAAGCGAGCGGAGCGGCCGGCACGGATTTATCAACACCAAGCAAACAATGCAGGTGTCCTACGTGAGGTCGCGTCACCCGTAACTTTTAACGAACCCGTAACGAATTTGTTAATATCTTATTTAAATGGAAGTTTTCCAAAGGACCCCGCACAGTCCTTATGGAAAATGGCTTTCACCAGATTGCTCTTAAACATTAGTGAAAAATAGTTTTCGATGTGCAGATCAAAAGTGTCATGGGACACAAAGTCCAAAAAATTATAGTTTTAGAATTACAGCCGTTTGAAGTTGGCAATTTTTGCACCCGGTTGAATCCTTATGGAAAATGGTTCCCGGCTAGAATTCTTGAAGCCTTGGTAAATGGTAGTTCCTAATGTGTAGATCAAAAATGTCACTGGGCAGAAAGTTCAAAAAATTATAGTTTTCGAATTAAAGCTGTGTGAAGTGGGCAATTTTTAATTTGCACCCCGCTCAATCTTTATGGGAATGGCTCCGTGCCAAAATTCTTTAAACTTTGGTAAACACCAAAACATTATAGATTTCGAATTGCACTCTCAATTCGCTTCGTCCGCTCCGCTATTCGCTCGCTTCGCCCGTGTCGTCCGCTTCGCCAAATTGGTTTCCACGCTAGACAACGTGGTAGCGTTTACTTTGCGATTGGAGCCGGCCTTACGTTTAATAGTAATTTAAGTAATTAGGCGAGAAACTATATGTTTGCGTAAGAGTGTGTTGCAACTCAACAAATAACATGAGTGAAATATAATATAAATACAAAGATTAGTTAAAGTTTCACAAGTTTTATTAATATCTTAACCTGACAATATTGTTTCGACACTTTGTGTCATTATCAAAGGTAGATAAGATTGATAAACAAACACGTTGCTAAGGATAAATACATACAGAAAATAGGTAACTAGATACAATACATAACAAAAACAAAATATCTAACACTTCTAATAAGGGAGAATTACTAAGCTCAGTTTGTTCATTCATTAAAGGTACTGTGCGTTTATGTCTGTATACTTCAAAAGCTTCTAAAATGTCTAATTTGTGTTTGTTGTTGCAAATATGTAAGAATTTAATGTTGTTTTGAGGTGTCAGTGGGTGGTTCTGTTCCAAAATGTGTTTAACATAATTCGATTTTTCTGGATGTTTAAGTCTATAAGAGCGTACGTGTTCGCAAGGTTGGTGCGTTCATCTAATAGTTGTTAAAATAATTCTTAATTAGTCTATTTGAAACAAAGTCCTGGTGGGAAGAATGTGCTAGCTACTTCTTTGGTTACTTCGAAATCTAACAGATCTAGAATTTTAGTAATGCTTGTTCACCTGATTGTCAGAGTTTTCAGATCGTGCTAGCGCCTCTGATATGACATAACGACAATCTCTGTAGCACTGGTAACCGGGACCCACGGCGTAATGAATCCTTCGAAGCATTCCGTGTTGTGATTTTCGCACCACTATAAGTCAACCGTCTAACTTCTGACCCAAGCCAATGTTGCTTACCTCTAAATACCGTTTGGCCAGTACTCACAGCTCTATAGCATACAACCGACACACTTAACTTTTTTAATGACGATTGCCAATCAATAGCTAAAAACGAGACTAATTTGTAGCAACCTCAAAAGCCATATATTAAGTGTGATTTATGTTATTAACTAAAATATTTTTGAGGGAACGGTATTACTAATTACAAAATTTTAAAAACAGTTGACCAACCCAAAATTCCCTTCTGAAATTCCAGGAACCTAACTAAAAATTAGTAATGATTTATTAGGTCAGAAGGTACATAAGAAACATTTCATTTAAAAGTAATTAAAAATCCCCCCTTTGGAGCATTTAAAAAATGTAAAATGCTAGCCATAAAAATTACATAAATTACATAAAAAAATTCTAATAAACTTGGCGTGCTTTGGGTACATGTTCGTGATACTTGGGGTTGTAACGTTAAACGGGGAGGTATTATGGGGCACGCGAATTACCGATCGAGAGCGCAAACAAATGCTTGTTCACGCGAAACAAAAGCTACCACTTAAAACAACTGACGAACTTGACTAGTAAATTCAAATTGGCTATGGAATTTACAACCACCATCACGAGATTTCCCTAACTAAATATCTTTAACAGGCGAAAACTACTTTGCACGCTCAAATGTTAATCTTTACTTTTTTTTTGTTTAATTTTTAGATTTAATTGAAAAATTACCCTTCCGAATCTGACTATATGATTATTTAATTTTAATATTAATAATTTTTAATGTTAATAAAAATGAGTAGTTTACACTTTAAAATGAGATGTTAATGTTTCAGTCAATGAAATACTTATTGTAGATTATTTAAATAAATTAAAATATGAAATAATAGTAAAATTATATATGCATTATAGAAGTATGATTAAGACACGTTAATAAACCATAAATATGTTAAATGTATGTAAAAGCATTTATAATTGCATATTTTTGAATTATTTCTGCATATCGTGCTTGCATGATAGTCTTGTACTTGCACAACTAGTGAATTATGGGTCAATATATTAAATGACCTTAGGTTACTTCTTTTTTCCCTTTTTGATAGAATAGACTTTTGATCATTTCCATCCTAATGATTTGTTTTATGTAATTATACTTTGTTGAAAATATTGATGTTTATTAAAAAAATTACATTTTTCATATTGATCAGAAAAGCAAATAACTGATATCGAATGAAAATTCTTAGTCCACTGTAACCTACTGAAAGTGTAATGTTATAGTGTATGAAATAGCCATAGCATAATAGCATAACGATACAGTAAGTATTAACCATATAAAGCTTTCAACAATTACAAAGCTACTAATACTGGAACTCAATTAAAATGCTGAGCGCCACTGCGTTTGCAAAATCTTTTATCCATAATTGAAAATTGATAAATGATCAATTTATATAACATTTTCTAAAGAGAGACTTCTAATTTAAACACTCCCAAATACGAAACGTGGTAGCGAAGTAAACAATAAAAAACATAAATTAAAAGCAAGATGGAGTAAATATTGTTTATTTAACACAAAAACAATTAAAGTAAAAATATAAAATAGTTACTTATGACTGTAATAGTTATTTACGTGCCAAGCTTTGTAAATTAATCTTTACGGGTGAGCTGGAAAGTTTGTGGGGCGAGCGACGAAGCAGCGAGCCTCCATAATCCAGCGAGCCCTGTAACGATTAATTGCAAAGCGTGTCGCGTACAAACTTTTATTTCCACCTTCACCAGCATTTTTTATGAATTTTATATTTTTTATAAAAAGACATTTTGGAATCAAAGGCGGTAGCTCAATTTATAGCTAGGCGTTGCCATGGTGTTGTGGTTAAGCAACACATTAGTTGCCATAGCTTTTTGTTGATGAGCATTGTAAAATTTTACAGGTCTCTTTTAGGAGTCCGTAAAGTTTTACAGGGCTGTGACTGTAATTACTCATTTACTTAGTTACATAAAGGCCTGTAAAGTGTCATTTACATAGAAGGGGGAAATAAAAAATTTTATCTGACGCAAATACAATCAATCACGTGGACAATGTTTTAGTACGTAATCAGTTACCATGGAAACTCGTTCTTCATAGATGTTCATATTTTGCATGCGGAAATTTATTTTATATAATTCTTTTTAAATTAAACCAATAATCCAATAATTGCACTATGGAATAAAACGCATTACGTCATACGTCCTGGAAATGGTCTTACAGTCTCGTTTCGATGTTCCAGTAACATCTTACTCGACTGTAAAATCCATTTCCAGAACTTATAACGTAAATTACTATTTTATGTATAAAACAATAATTGTATTACTCACATTATGTATCCCTATAGTTAATTTGTAAAAGATGAACTTTTGATTTATTAAATTGTATATGTAATTACTTATAACGAGAATTGTACATTGTTAAACGTTTTTCGTGAATATCTTCTCAGCGTTTTAAGATCTACAATCCTATCATAACAGATCTGGGATTAGAGAAAATCCGAATCACATGTTTTGATTTAATGACGTCACACGCATTTTCGTTTGTCTCTTGTTTGGGAAATGTGTCATAGATTTCATTTGTTATGGCAGATCCTATATAAGCCGCTGCATTTTGGAACAAAATTAGTCGACAAAACGTTGAAAGCGGAAGCACGTTCGGCTCCAGATAAAAATATCTGTAATTTTGAGGTTATATGTACCAATCATATGTTGTTGACAAGTGTCATTGAAATAAACAAAGTTAAGATAAATTAAAAAGGTGTTTACCTGAATTATTTTCAAGGATTAATGAAGATTTTGTTATTGTGCTACGAATATAAAAGTGAAAGTGCTTTTCGTTTTAAGTAAATTCAAGTGAATTTATTTTGTTCATCGATCTTGACATCGATTATTTTATAAACAATAATCAGCTGTTTGGTTTCGCCGCAGTGCTACCAATTAGATTAATTTAAAAAAAAGGAAATTACATTGAATATACCAGGTTGGTTAAAAAAATAATTGATTCTGGTCAATTAAAGGAATAATAATTTAAATTTGTAAAGTTCATCCTGATAAATAATAAACATCTATTTGATTTAATCTATTAAGTTCTTGTAAGAATTTACTTAATTTCAATTAAAGAAAACAACTAAATTTCTTTTTAATAAAAAGATTTATTTTTATTTTTGAAAACATTCTATTTATAATTAAATATCATTTGCTCAAACGAATGACTGTCCTAATCCTATGTCAGATTACGACGACTATTCTTAACTTTTGAGCAAACTTGAGAATTTATTCTCAATTTTCAATTGTAATATTTCGTACAACAATTTCTTTCCCATTGCCTGTCTTTTCGAATTTTATTTTTATTTGTTGAATAAAGTTTTTGTGTTTTCATTTTACATATGTGTTTAATTGATGCTAATACAAGCATACAGCATTCTTTTCTTTTGAGTTCAGATTCTAGTAGCAGTTTTCCAGCTTGCAGGAGCTTTAATGCTTACAGATTAAGTTTCTTCTTGTTTCCAGGCATAAAAGTATATAAGAGTCTCGCAATTCAAATAATTTATGTTTTACCGAGCACACCTGAGCTAGCTGAGAGAAATAAAGAATATGTGTGGTGCATTCTAATTATAATCCATCGTATATAATTCATACGTTAGATATTTGGAACGGTGGATATTTTATTTTATTTTATTTTATTTTATTTTATTTTATTTTATTTTATTTTATTTTATTTTATTTTATTTTATTTTATTTTATTTTATTTTATTTTATTTTATTTTATTTTATTTTATTTTATTTTATTTTATTTTATTTTATTTTATTTTATTTTATTTTATTTTATTTTATTTTATTTATACCTCCTCAATTATATCACTGACCTCTCTCTCTCTTCAATAAATAAATAGCACATACTTTTAAAGGTAAATTTCTTTTATATTCTCATTCCATCAGTTAATAATTATTAACATATAAAATATTATTTAACATTTCTCTCTAATTTTCTAATTCTAATTTCCTTTTAAATTATCTTAAACAAGATGTAAAATCGGTCTTTTTCGTTATATGCGATTTTAGTTTTTTTTCTCCGTCAAGAGAAACGATTATTAGCTATCTTCCGAGATGAGCTCTTATCATCTTTAATTTTCTTGAATGATAGTGAATACTTGTGACCTTCTCCTGTATTATTATTGCATAGATAAGAGTTTCCATTTCTATGCCTACTAACACTTATCATAACCTTAATTCGGCGTGTTTTAACATTTATGTTAGTACATGTTTATAAATCGTAAACACTAATCTAATACAATGTTTTATTTCCTTTTATAGCTCGCTGCAATCTTAAATCGACAAGAACATTCATAAAGAAACAGTTTCAAGAACAACAAAACTGTAGAATAATAATTATAATTGAACATTTAAAATGTATTGATAATAATCCTACTTTACATTACATATCATAATACACAATCCATTCCCCTTTTACCGCATTTCGCAGTGTCGGGGTTCCACGCAAACTCTTATGGGAGTGCAACGGAGGTAATGGAGCTATTATAGCACGTACATTACGCTCCCCCATACTTTATCACTCATACAAATTTCATACCTTAACTTAAGGAGCTCGAACACGATAGTACTAAATTTTTAAAATTCAGTCGCAACCGAGGTTTGAACCCCTGTCCCTCTGAACGAGAGGTAGGATCTCTACACTCGACCACGGAGGGCCTACTTTACATTAAATTGATATAAATGCTCCTTTTTGATTAAGATTGATGTATCCGTTTTTTTCTTTAAATTAAAACCCTATCATTTATTCAATTAACTAAAAAAAATATCATTACATTACCTAGCAATATGAATGTTTAGTAACTATTGCGGTAGTAAAATATTTTTAAGGCCACTTTCCAATACTTATTGGATAGCTTAATAATAATGATATAGTACCAAAAGTATCAAAAATCGCTAATAAGAGTATTTTGATAAGAATTGAAAATAAAACCTGATTTAATACATCAACTTAAAAAAGTATCATTATTTGAATGGATCAATAATTGACTAACCTTGAAACTCCTATGAACTCCTATAGTAGGGTAATAGATCCTAGGTTTGTCGTGGCAACACATGACTCCCTAGGGAGTAAAGTAGAGCTTTATATACTATAGGTTCTGCAGTTAGCCACAGTTTTCTAGCCACAGTTAGAGACTTTTTTTAATTACTTTATTGTTATTATTGGCAGATCAATAATATTTTAGTTTTGCATGACGAGATTATGTAGCTGTATCGCTACATTACGTTTTTTATTGTTTTAAATTAATTTTCAATTAATTAATTAACTGTATTCTATATTCTCTTCGTAACGACGAAGTCATAACTTTCCTCGTCCTTCACAACTTTAAAAAATTCTGCAAAAGATTCCATCTCGACAGTACCCTTAAGAGCAAGCAGCAACAGAAGTAAAATTTGACATGTTTTGAGGAACAAGCAGAATTGTTTTTTCCGCTAGTTTCAAATGGAAACGCGTGAAAGTTTTTAATTTACGGACAACAGTGCATAAAGTTGAATTTTACGCACTCAGCAGTAAAGTACTGTAAAATAAAATTTTATGCATTAGCTACGTGTATTGCATTCAACGTGTATAAAGTGAAATTGTTTAATAGTGTCTGTAAAGTGAAGAGTTTTCTGGAAGTGAAACGTTTACAAGTTCCTATGTCATTTGTTATTCTTTTGCTATCTAGGAGTATGAGATCCAAGTATCAAAATTTATTTTATTTTGACAAAAGCATAACCGTTAATTCTTTAAAAGTCAAATTTTATTATGTTTTCGATTAATATTAGTGTTGTCCAAAAATAATATTTGCAATTCATGCTTAAATATAAAGTAACTTTAGCAACTTATGTGCATTAGCTTATCATTGCTTTAATAAAATAACTCTTTAGGCACTAATTATGTATGTAAATAATTATTCTACTAGTGTCGAGGGTAGACGTAATTTCTTGTTTTGCCAAGGCGACGTACTGCTGCAGCGTACGTGCTTTTAATGTGCTGCTTTTAGATAGATATAAAATTGATATTTTTTAAATATTTTCGCTATTGTACAAAATAGGTAATCTTTTGTGTATCTAGCACAAAGTATCAATGCGGTTTTTAAGAGATAGTCGTTCAACTTTCTCTCTCAATCGGTAATCTATCACTTTCGCTCTTAATACACGAATAGCTGTTCTGTGCTACCGATTTATTTTTGTTGATTGCCACTGAGAGGTCAATTTACGGAATCGTTGTCGTTTCTATCAAAACAACAATGAACAGAACTGTTATGATGTGTCAGTAAAATTCTAACCGATTGTGACTGTTTATATAATATATTTGTAATTTATTGTATATAATATTGCAATAATATATATTGTAAATATTTTTTAATTATTTTAACTTTAAGTATAAGTCTAAGTAGTGTCGCCAGCGTAAAAAACATACGCAAAATAATAGGTGTATATTGAGGTTTTTTCCTGTTATTTATAATTAAGGTTGTATGTATACGCAAAGCACACTGTTTTAAATTTACTTTTTTTAAGTTTATTATAATTAAAACTGATTGTCATATAAATTTAATATATTTATTGTCAAATCGACCTAATCTATAAGATTTCTCATTTAATAAACCAAATTCGTTTTTAATACAATTCGAATAGTAGAATGCCGGTAATTAAATATTTTTTGCCATTTCGTCAAAAACCTATCGTCTCTAAAAAGCGATATTAGCCAATTTAGACATAGATAAGCTAAATCTCTCTGAATAAGAAGTAATACTCCTAAAATGTTGTAAAAATACTTTTCGTAGAGAGGTAATATAAAGGAAATACTGAGTTCACCGAAATGACACTTTTCAGAATGCTGTAACATATGTAGTTGTTCTTATACAAAATAATTTGTTTTATGCGTTGCTAATGTTACCTCATGCGATTGATTATTTTATGACATTTAGTGAAAATGAATCAGTGGTTAGCCGAACACCATGCATTCGTTTGTCGTTAAAGCATTTCTCAAGAGCAAATCTATAATTATCGTACAACGCTTATCTAGACGCTGTTGAAATATAAGGCACCGAGATACTGCTCCATCTCAAAACGCAATGCAACAAGTAGATTTTGCGTTTTCGACTGCATCAGAACTGAATCCAAACCTGCAACAGTTCGCGCTCTGGAAGACACTCAACTGCGTTGAACATCTCGAACACAAACTTATGCGGAATATATTACATAGCTCTAAACTTTCGCGATATCTAAACTCTAGAGCTAGACTATGTTTCTCGAGTATTTTTTGTCATCGATATATTGCACTGTTACGTAAATGTGCATCCCGAATACTTAGATAATATTTTCACGTCAGATAAAGCTCACTTTCAAATGCCAGGAATTGCCAATTGCCATTTTCTCAGGATACTCCATATCAACACCATCAAGAACCACCTTATAGTCGCAAAGTAATCGTATGGCGTGCCGTACCTATTAAGGGATATTTGACGTTCTTTTTTGAGAATAAATCTCAGCAAAATGTAACAATCAAATGCAGCATAAGCAAATGTAACATGGGCTTGTTACAGAGAAATGTTAATCAACTTTTCAATTCCTGAGTTACCACTTTTTCAAGACTTGGTTGCAGCAGGACAGAGCTAGTGTTCACACTGCTACAAACAGCATGGACTTTTTACGTTCACAAGTTTATTACGTGTAATGTTACTGAAACAACTAATCTCTGAATTTGGCGATAATGCTTTGCCAGCCAGATCGCCTGATCTAACAGTTTGTGAATATTTAAGGAGGATACAGCTAAATGTAATAATGTAGAGAATTACGTGAAATTTAAACCTCGAGTTCTTTGACACTTATTCTATTCAGTGGCTTTTTTTATAATTTTTGTGTGTACCATTACCGAGAAAAATGGAAAATAAAATCCAGAATTTAACATGGGCTCTTATGGAGACCATCTAACCTCTAGAAGTTTTCAATAAAAATTCTGATGAAGAAATGTAGAAAATCTAATAAAAAAACTAAAAAGACATACTTTCATGTTCGAAGAACAATGCTGCTCAATATTTTTGAAATCCTGTGTCTAGTTAATGCACAATAATAATTTGAAGTAAACAAAACAAGAATTTTTCACGACATATGTAGAAAGACAGTAGAGATGTGGCAACACCTCATAGCTTGCGAATTCAAATAACAGAACAGAATGATGACATACAATGACTATTATAAGAGGGGAATTGTTTAAGTTATCTACCTATTTAGCTATGAAAACAATATACTACCGCGACAATTTTCTTATGTCAAGTTGCTGTGACATTTTATAATGTCATCTCCAAGTTTGATTCCAATTGCTCAACATTTGTCATTTATATATCAGTTTAAAGAAGCAAAAATCAGTGATTTGAAGCTTGAACACAGAAGCATCATGGAATTTCTAACCAAAGAAGGCAGTAGCCCGAAGAATATCCATGAGAGAATGGTAGCAGTGTATGGAGAAAATAGTCCGTCATATTTTCAAATCAAATATTGGTGCAAGCAGTTTAAATGGGGCAGGGAATCCATTCATGATGACCGAAAGTATGGAAAACCTCTGGAAGCACGAATGGGCACGGTGGATTCCCAGGCTGCTCAGTGTCAAACAAAAACTATGTACACGACAGGATTTGCGAGGAGAATTTGACTGCTTTATCCCAAGATGAAGACTTCTTCTATACAGGGTGCCTCAAAAATAACGAACAATAACGCAGAGGGTTAAAGAGCGTCCGAGGTAGAATCTAAAACCGAAGAAAAAAAAACTCTACCTTTAAAATTTCTTTTTTGTAAATTTGTAAAAAATTGTTAGCAATACTTTTTGCTAATACGGTTCTGTTATATTTTGCATCAATTTGATAAATAATAAGTCATCCAGCATTGAGATAGTCAAAACATTGTAAAGCGATATGTGCAGAGTTAAGCAAAAATTCGGAGAAGTCGATTTAAAAACACGTATATTGGTTAAGGTCACGTCTTTATAAACACCATGCCATATCACCGTAATAAGCGTTTTTGTTATAAACTGCATAGTTGCAAAAAAGTCCCAAACGTTTGATGATAGTTCATCAAACTAATAATTTTTATTATCAAGAGTTTATTCGAAGGTGTTTTCCGTTTTAAATAAAATAGATTAATGGTAAAAATTGCTCTTATTTAATAAATCGTCATTGCATTTAATATTGATTTATCTATTTTTACTTATTTTTATTAATTTAATTTTAACTCGTTATTCCAGGAAGACTGGCAATTTATGTAAAAATCTACCTGCCCAAGATTTCAAAAATGTTCTTTTTAAAAGTTTAAGTTATCTTCTGTTTATTTTCGAATGTTATTACAGAACGTAAAAATGTATTTATGTTGTGTATCCCTTTTTTAAATTGCGTTGTTTATTTTACATAGATCACATTTCACTATGTGTATTTTTGCGGAATGGCTAGTCCAAAATTTTATTTACAAGCACAGAATACGAAAGAAAGAATTGCTATAAATAAGAAAATTCTACGAAAGGGGATGCTTATAACAAAGAGCGTTTTCGATTATTGACTTACGTTCATTGAGAAATTTCGAGCCCGAGATCATTTTTGCAAAATTTTATTTCAGTTTTACTGAAAAGGTTTACTATTAGTTTTAAATATTAATGCTTCAGATTCTAGTAAAATGTATTAGCATCGCAGATTAGAAGAACTAGTAATGTAATTTTCTTATAAAAGCCCAACACTTTGTATGTTTTTTAAATTACATTCAACGCCGCCACACATAAATAATTCCCTTTAATTTATTGAAATATGATATCAGATGCTGTCTTTAAAAATAAGATGTTTTAAGCTGTTATTAGATCTTGAATTTATTTTAAAATAAACAAACTGCAATATGAACGTGTCTTATTTACGAGTTTCTTCAAGTTCAACTCATTCGGGTATTTTGCGGCATTGATAAAATTATGCTGTATTGACAAATGCTGTAAAGTTCAACAAACTACAGTCCTCAGCATTATGCGACATCAGGAGATTGTGGAGCAGAACGTGCAGGACCGGACTCAAAACTTGAACCTTAAATAACTCGGAAAGTAAATACTTTAGAAAAAAAACTTAGGAAAGATTTTCTCTACACATCATCGACTATCTCGTATTCACGTATTGTCCGTTATTTTTGAGACACCCTGTAGAATTATAACCGGGAATGAGACCTGGAAGAAGAGACTGGAGAATAACACTGTGACCCTCCTACGAAGTCCATGCAATGTATTCATAAGGGCTCTCCACCACCCAAGAAGGCGAAGTCGCAATTTTCTGTAGGGAAAATGATGGCCATAGTTTTCTGGGACGCGGGGGGATTCTCTTAATTGGGTATATGCCAAAAGGGACTACAATAACAGGAAATGTCTACAAAGACACAATTAAGAACTGGAAAGCGGCAATACGCGAGAAAAGACCCCCCACAGTTATGCTCAGAAAACTCTGCTTCTGCACGACAACTGCAAGGTGCATAGCGTTATTAGAAAAACGCTGGAATAAGTGTTAATGGTTCTTATGTTGAAAAATAAAATTTTATCTGTTCTCTAACTTGTTGTTTTCATAGCTAGGTAGATAACTTAAAAAACTCCCCTCGTAATAATCTATATTTTATTGTATTAACTAATAATCATATTTTATTTTATTTTGACATGATAATCGTCTTTATTGGCACTCAATTGCGGGCGTAATTTGGCTTTTTTAGCCCGAGGGCGTATAAAGTTGCTAAGATACAAAGAAAACGTTTCTATAGAGTTCTAACAATTTTAATAAATAATTATAACTATTACATTTTTTCAAAATGAAATGTGCAATTGCTTGCAATTATCCTAGCAAAATAAAATAAAACGTTGTATGTACCACGGGCATAATCAAGATAATGGCCCTCGAGAAGTTAAAAGCCCTCCTTCGTCGGGCTTTAAACATTCTCTCATTCCATAATCTAATAGATTATGCCCTTAATACATAAATAACTATTATTAATCAAATTATATCGAATAATTCAGACTTCTGCTTTAATAATCAGAATACAAATGTTGATTCGACGAAAATGTTGCAAAATGTAAAATTACAGTTTAAATATTTAAATATTTTTAAAATTACAATTAAAATTACTAATTTTAAAAATATATTAAACTTCAACAACTTTTTATATATTTCTTGAATCTGCTTAGCAGATTGTAATCTTTAGACTATAATTGCATACGAAATTACAAAACATTCAAAATATTTCCACTTATATTTTGGGATTGACATTTGGAGGTTAGGATGTCAACTTAAACTCCGAAAGCTGATACCAAACATTGCTACCAACAAAATCGACTGATTTCTTTGCGGTGTTGTCAGGATTCTTAACCTATTTACATTTATATTTACACTTTTAACAGTTAAACAAATCCACTCCAATTGACTTAAATTATTTTAATATATACAAATAATTAATAATTGCATTCATAATAAAATTATTTTGTTCAGTTTTAAGAATGTTAATTTATTTTTTCATCGATTGGTATTTCTTGTTAGAGCCTATGTAACAGCATAGGAGATATTCCCTTGCCCTTCACTCCGCAAAGATCCGCTGTATCCCCCTTAATATATAGTATGTAAAGAGCCCTTACAAAAAAAGTTAAAAAATAAATTCTAGAATTTATGTGCTCTGGATTAAGTTAACTTTCACGTCAAACTACCTTGGCGCACTCCTGATAGAAGTTATTTTGGGCATCTCATAAAATAAATATTGCAATTAAATCCATTATTTGGAAGCTCAGTAACTAAAGTAAAACAAGGAAAACAATATGACATTCCTACCCAGTATTAAAACGCTTTGAAAATGAGCAAACTTCTTATGGGGTAGCTGCCAATAATTATATGCTGTATTGTGTCCCCTCCAATATTATATTTGAAGTGCTTCAAGATTTTTCTGAAAACTTACCAAGAAGAAAGATTATTTAGAGTGGATAGTTTTCATTGGAACGGATAGTTTCATTGGTGAATAATTTTTGAGCAAATTTTTCATATTACCAATTTACAGAGGTATGATATCATGGTCAAAAGACGAGATATTGATATAATCTCAAAAGAGTTCGGCATAATAATTACATCAACTGCTTCAATTCTTATTTAAAAGTGTTCCATTTGAAACTAACAATTAACAAAGTTTCATTTCAGAGTTGAAGTGTAAGTGAGCTTTTCTTCACAAGTTAGTTATCAGTTAGTTTCATTACTTAGTATTTTTCTGTCAAGTGATGAAAAAGTGTGCTACACTCAAATTCGGCAAATTTCACCCCGCTGTCGAATCTCACCCCATTTACCAAAAACGCAAACTTATTTTTCTTGTGCACACCCTAATGGAAATGTATATACTAAATACCGCATTTTCACCTTCCTAGCTTGCATTTGGTTTGCTGATGGTTGCATGCAAAAACGAACAACCCAAAGTGTTCATGTTGTCTTTTTAATTTTTTGTATGTGCAATTTTCATATTTTCTTAGTTAAAAATAATTGCCCAATTTCCATTTACACCCAAGTACAAATTATTTAATTAGCATGCACCTCATTTACATATTTACATATGATAAGCTTCAAGGCATATTCCCATAATAATATTGCATAATGAACACCTACATAGAGTTGACTTTTATACCTGTAGCCAAAACTTTTTGTGATCCTCGATCTTAAAACAATATTTATGCGATTTCAATAACCGTAATAAATTAAATTGATGACAAAATTTATCAGTAGTGGCATTCCAAATTCAACCTTGGGGAATGTACACAACAAATTCTCACGAGTTGTCAAACGTTTTCTAGTTACCCTCATCAATAAAAAATTCTTGATCAATGAGTATATAACGAACATCCGGTTTGATAGCAAATAATTAATAATATTTCAACTTCTTTATTTCTGAAAACAAGTAGGCTGTGACTGAATATTTCTGCTTAAAAAAGTTTGGCGAGCGACAAGTGATTTTTTTGGATATCGTTAGAAGGAAATATGAAAATGCTCTTCCCGCCATTGTTAATATAAAGTTCCTTTGTTTCCAATGCTCGCTCTAAACTACATTTCGCCATGACACGTTTAAAACAAAAGAGATCGCGTGTTGGAACTAAATATGGCGCCGTAAATTAAGTTCGCGTGAGCGCGCTTTATGCCTCGACGGTGCGACATACGTCATATACGGACACGCTGTTTTATATTTCACTGGCTACCGATATAATATTGAATAATTTATCGATAAAAGTAAAATATACACCTCGAGTACAAATACGGATAAAAACAATTGAAAAGCGAATGCGCTTTTTTATTTTAGAATTTAAAAATTGAGTTTTATTTATCTTTTAAGGGATGGGTCTTGAAACACTGATAAAGAATTATAGAATCTTGGTGTAAGTATATTGCATTTGTTTTTTATAATTTAACAAATTATTATTATCAACTATAGTACCTACATCTAGAATTATAAGGTATTCAAGTAACTCCTGAAAATGCAACTTCAGATCCAAGAAGCACATGAATTTGCGGTTGGTAAATATTGAGTAAAAATGTTATTTTAAATTATATTTTCGGTCTGCATACTATTGCTTGATAATAATGCAGACATTCTAAGCTAACAGTTTTAATTTCATTTGAAATTTATTAGGACAAGGCAGTTATCATTTTGACGCTTTACCAAAATCGCTTTTGGTTCTTGTTGCGTACTGTTAAGCTTATCGTACACTTCTGCACACTATTTCCAAGGTTCACAACTTCAATGTTGATACTCTTAAAAATGTAATTACAATTAGAATGTAACCTTTTACTATTCAAAATTTTAAACATGGGGCTTAATATATATATTAGATATTTATAATATAAAGTGAATAGAAAGGCTTTTAAAATTAGTATATTTTAAGTGTCTTTCGCACCCTCGCGTGATATCTGCACTTGGCTGGCGCCTCGTGTGTCTACTTTCACACTCGTGAGAAATATGTCCTTCTTTCCATGCTCTTTATGTACACCATTTTTCTTACGATCCCCAAACAACGATAATTTCCTTCATGATTTATCTCGATTTTTAATTTAAATTACAACAAAGTGAAATTATTATAGAGTAACAATTTTTTAAGTAATTTTTTAATTTTTTTTCATTTATAAGACTTATAGTAATGGTTTGTTAATAAATACGTGATATAGAATTTATTTTATATTTATTCCTGTTTACATTTACCGAATTACGTCAACAGCAGCAAACGCATACATACATGATATACGAACCTAACACCCCTCTTTTAAATAACTTGAACTCGGCCACACGCATGTTGGGTTTTACGTGACACCTTCTTGACAATTGACATAGCCAGCACTCTACGTCTGCTCAAGCAGCACTGGCCTGCATTCCACCTATATGCTACAATTATTTATCTTGTTATTTTCGTTTCCATTCATTATTTCAAGTCATTCTAACATATTCTTATTTTAATTTGTATTAATATTTTACGTTACTGTTTAACTTTTGGTGTTTATTTTTAAAGAATCCGGCAGGTAGACGAAAAACTTGGATATCAGTGACAGAAAATCATTTGCAGTCCTTAGTTGCTTGCTGCCATTGCTTTGCCGGCTCTAATGTTTTATTATTAGTTAATATTTAGTAAAAAAAGTTTATTGAAAAGGTAAATGTTTAATAAAATATGGAATAATTTAGATTTTGCGATGTGTAGTGACATTAGTATGCGGAAACTAATGACATTTGTGTGCGGAAACTATTCATATCGCATGCAAACGTCATTTATCAATTGTTCTTAGAGGATGATTGATATTGCCAACTTTCAAGCCTACGTTATTGTGCGTTATTGTTAGGTTTTCTATGGGGTCGTAGGAAATAGTATATTAAAGAACGCGTTTCATAAGATAAGATTTATTGCACTAGTTTAAATTTAGAAAACGAGCCGCTTGCGGCGAGTTTTCTAAAGGGCAAGTGCAATAATGACTTATGAAACGAGTTTTTATGCTATTTTTTCTATTTTGCGCCTTTTATTCCCTTTTTAAATAAAGAAAATCGCAATTTCAAAATTTAGGGAATTTTGTGGTGGTTAGTAATACTTATGTGACATTTGAAAATTCAAATTTTTAGAGTGAAGTTTTTATCAATTTTCTAGTTTTTTTCTGTGCTACCAACATTGAAAAAGTTGGGCTATTAAAGCACTCAAATAAGCTATAAACGCACTGTTTTGAGTGCTTTAATAGCTTTATTATAGACGCAAAATAGAAAAAGCTCTTTATTAACCTATATCATACAATGTTTTATCCAACACCTCAATGTTTAAGTTCACATATTGGAGTTGCAATATATAGACACTCTAGGTCTGGCTATTGATGAGATTTTAATAATATTAATTTTATTGCAATTTTTATTACTTAAACTATTCCTTATTTCACTTACTTTTAGATAGATAGGTAAATATGCGTACAACACAAGTTCAAATGCAGACAAACCAGTTTTTGTATTTCCGTGCTTATTATGTATTATTTTTAATAAATCCTTTATATGAAACTGCATTAGATAAAAAATCTGCCTTGTACTATTTCGAGAAATAAATAATAATAATAACTACTACAACCCATAACCTATACCAAGGCCCCAGAAGCTATAAGCTTGTGCGGGAGGGAGGGGGCGATTATTATTATTATGTAGGCCCAATGTGCGGCTGCAGCCGACTTACAGATGGAACAGCGCAAATCCCACATTTGTGTCACAGCTAAGGAAAACTGCAGAAAACCTTAACCAGATCTGCCGGCGCCGGGAGTCGATCGCGGGCCGCTTGGGTAAAAGTCCGGCACGCCAGGCATTACACTACCAAGGCTGTTTATATTTGTTAAATAGGTTAAAATATTTGAATAATTTCGTATTCCCTCTTTTAATTTATAGAAGCTATTATTATAACATAATATTGTAAATTACCTTCTTGTTAAAATAAAAAAAAATGCCTTTAAAATGAACTGAATGTTATTAGGTTTCACATTGCTATATAAGATAAGATTTTCTACATGTCGCTTTATGATGGATAAACAAGCAATAAAATGTAATGATGCCAAATCAAATCAAATTCGTTTCGAACCACCCTCCAATCCAATTGATTTTTGCCAGATGACGCACTTTAGACATCCGCTAGAAGCCAAGCACATTTTTTCCTACTAGTTGTTTTGGGTTAAAGATTGAATCACAAGCGTCAATATTGTAAATTATTAAAACTTGATTTTGTGGTTGTTCCATCGTTAAATGTAACGAGTTACTTGAAGTTGAATCTAGTGTGGTTAGCTATTTTTTGTGAGTTTAGAGATTATTTGGAGGATACTTTGGTGAAAATAAAATCTACTTTGTTTGCATCTATTCTTAGGCAAATGTCGAATTAAAAAACTCTTACAATTTGTAGAAGATAAGGTATTTCTTTATTTAGTCAATCAGTTTTAATAAAGTTGTTAGGCAATCTTTTTTTATGCAACAATCTAATTTAAATATTCTGTTAAAAAATTTTTTGTTATCAAGTAGATGGAGCAGCAACATTTCGAAATTGGTTTTCAGTAATTATTAAAGCCATTCTTATTATTTGCTCTAAAATAAAAATGTAAGTGATAGTCTTTTAAGTATTTCGCCCTTCATTGGACAAAGAAAATTAAAAAGATGAAGACTTAAAGATAGAAATAAATTTTATTAAACCAAAGGAAATTAATGTAGTGTCAAAATTGAAAGTTAATGTGTTTAATTGAGTAAGGTAGATTTTAATTGTAATTTTATTTGCAATAAAATAATAACATTTAAAGAATCTAAATTAATATTTGTAGCATATCTGTTGGAGCAAAATAAATTTGTTAAAATTTCATTTATGTCTGAAATTACTAAAAATAAATATTGATTAACTAAGTCGACCTTAGTTGTAATATTACACTTCCGAAGGCCTTCGAGACATTTTTAATTTATTTTTAATTTTTGTTTACTGAAAGTGTTGAAAGTTTAGTTTACTGTTTTTGTTTACTGAAAATGTGAATATTTAGTTTTATATATGTATATGGTATCCTGCCATGCATACTATAATATTCACATAAAAAGATATTTTAACTTGTTGAGATTTTTTTTTATTAATTTGATTTTATTGTTCAAATGACTATCCAAATTACATATGCTATAACAGAGAAAATCTTTGTTAGATATAAGCATCATTACATACCACCACCTGCAATAAAAGAAAATATCGTGATACAAGGTTTACTGTAGTGAACATTAAAAACAAAGGTTGCTAAGCATAGACAATAATATAATAATTTATTATCTATTGATAAGAGGAAGTGATAAGTAGAGAACAACCTAGATACATAATAATGAAAATATTTGAAATAGCAAGAAAATTGGACACGATAAAATTTTCATTTTCATAAAAAAACTTTCTTTTTATGAAAAAGAAACTTTCTAGAAAATATATTAAATGGTCACAATATAAAATATAAAATCTCATGCAAGTAGCTAGTTCCATTGTTTCATTACATAGATAAAAGGAAGAAAGGTGGGAAAGAGGTAAATCTGATTAGCCAGGAGTGGAAGTATTGTGTCCAGGTGGAGTTGGGTCTTCATGATATGATTCAGATTGTGATGCCTATCGAGAGAGCTGATATGTTATGAAAAGGTTTTATCTGAAACATACAAAGAAGAGAGGTGAATAGTTAATTGTGATCGTGTGCTTATCTTTCACCACAAAACAAATATTCCACATAACAGGTCAGTCAAGGTGCGGCATAATAAACCTAAATACAAAATAATTAATTATTGTAAAGCACATGGAATTCGGTAAACGCAGATTGTCTTTAGTTGTCACCATAAAATATGGTCTAATGAAAATAATCATTCCTACTTACATTCAACATAAAATAAGAATAAATTAATTAAACGTTGATATAATATGGAAAAATTATTTATCTCGGACCAGGAATCGAACCTGGGGTAAATAAAAAATTATTCATATACCAAAATATATGTCATCTGTCACAAGTTAGGGTTATTAAATAAAAGGGACTTTGAGTAATAAACCGGTAGATGGCTTCAGCAACAATGTAAGTTCAAATATAAAATGAGCGGAAAATAAAATATTTTTATATAAAATATCCCTGAACCCAAAAAGATTGTATTTATTATTTAAAGTTTTACATAATCAACAATTATATTTAAGAAATGAATTTAAAGAGTCTCACAGCAATATTAGATAAAATTTAATATCTAACCATGACAATATGTGTTGTATCTAGTTGGTACCTACTTGTGTATTTCTTGTGTATAACCTTAGCAACATATCTTTCTAATACCTTTCTTTACCTTTGATAATGACTTTTGATGCCGAAACATTAAATTTGTAAAATTGTGTAAACTTTTAATATTTTTTTTTTCTAATTTATTTCATTTTTTATTTTTTTTTCTATAATCTATTTGCTTGAAAAATAATAATTTTATTCTGTTCATTTCATTAACCGCACTTAAATAAAACGTTTTGATTCTTTTATATTAAATAAATAGTATGTGGAAATTATTGTCGTATGTTTTTTTTATTTAAGTGTTGTTGAATAATTCTGTGTTTTATTCAAGATCTTTTTCTGAAAACCACCTTGTCTTAATTTTGACTCAACTGTTTCAGATTGTGTTCCCATGTTGGGAAAACATAAGGATAAATTGTGAAATTATGAATATGTTCCTTCTCAGACGAAGCGGCATTCATAGGCAATCAGGGTTCAACCTTTCAATTATCCCATGCCCAAACAGAATTATAACAAGAACTTGTATCTTGTCGACTTTGATGAGCTCAGTCGTAGTAGTCAGCTGTGCTCAACCTTATGTCCGGTTTCTTGCTGATGTTCTGCAACAGCCGAGGTGGAAACAAGACCTAACTTCACACTTCGTTTATGTTCGAAAATTCTCGTTTAAACCGATCAGCCGATCACCAAGTTTCTCCAATGTAAACAATAACAAGAAATGCCATATTAGCCTTTAGATGATAAAGCGAGATTATTGTTAGGGGACGATATAATAACCGAGAAAATTCAACCTTCAAGTCATTTACCATTCTGCGAAGAGCGCAAATCTCTAAATGTAAATCTTAAGCAGCTCTCCCTCTGAAGCAATAAGTAACCAGCAACTAGCAACTGGCAATACGCAATATTATTGCTATCGGGTAGTTTACTTTAAATTTAATCTCTTAGTCTCACACTGGAGCAGCTTATCGCTTCTATAAAAATGTTGCTGGTTGCGTTCCTAGTTATTTATTGCCGGCGATATGTGCTGCATGTCGAAAGCCGATATTATCGTGTCAGTCGAGCAATACTTGCATTATTATTATAAATAAAGAGTGACATTTACTTGTATTTTTTCAATTATTTATATACAACAGTTATTTATACATTGTCATTTATACATTATTATTGTAGGTATATATTAACTATTTATATAACAATCGGGCAGAATGGGAACTTCTAGCACCTGGGAGTTCCTCGGCACAACTATTTGCCTCATGAATTCATGATTATCAATTCTGCTAGTTAACCCAATGTTTCCTTCTTTTCTGCCTTCTGTTCCTTAAATGCCACCAAATTAAAATCGCATCATCGAAATTGTCAGATGATGATTTGATTGCTAAGATTGCTACACAAACTATAAAAGGAATAAGCTGCTTCAGTATGAGAAGTGGTCAAAATAATATTGTTTGTTGCCTGTGAGCTTATTAAAAAATGTCGCAGCAAGTTCAATCTCTTGCATACGATGTTTTTCTCAAAATTGATGCTCTGTACATTACAGCTATTCTAGACATGATTGGCTTATCTATGTGAAGTTTTGTTTAAATCTGGCTGCATTTGAGATTTCAAACGCCCGAAATCTTTTTTAAATTAACAATTCCATATTTTCGTATCTCTTTATTATTCTATATGTATATGTGATGGATCTTCTTATTTCTTCTTCTTAAAGGTGCTGAATAGACTCTGATTTGGTGTGCTCATGGTACAACTCTATTCGCAAACTATTCATGGTCTTTTAATTTCGTTCTTGTACGTAAACAGCCATAAGTGACAAGTATCAACAATAATGTCATCAAAACTACTTTGTTTTACTCAAAGACTTTTTATGTAAACTTCATTTTGTCTCTTTACTTTTGAAACAGCTTTTTGAAAAAAAATTCAACTGTAAATTCTCGACTTGTTTACAATTCTTGGATTTTCTTCTCATCTTTTCTCATAAGCTGAAAAGACTCAAAATTCTATATAAAGGACATAGATTAATAATTACTCCTACTACTCTGCTTCTGCTATAGTCAAAACCTCAAAAACCTAATGGTTCTGTCATATTACCTCTAAAGTGACAATTTCACAGTTTTTTTCATAATGTTATCAGGTTTTTAGGGATACTCACTTCATTCGAAATCGGCCTGACAAGGTATTTTAAAATTTTAAATCGTGTAAAATTAAATATGTGATTACTCGATCCCTATTTTAAACTCGCTTTAGTTTTCCATGGCGAATTTGTACAATTAAAAGTGTTCCATAACTTTTAATAAGTTATAAGCCATCGGTCCAAGGTTATACGTCCGCATGAGTTTGATCCCAAATTTGAACAGTAGTAGTAGCCGTGACAAGTATCTTCACCGCCAGACCATCCAGGTTGGTTTTAATTATTTCTTATAAATGATCATTTAGTTTTCTGAATGGTTTTATGAATATTTTTCCAAAGTAGCTTTATTGTCTATATTCATAGTAAGTCAACATCTAAATAAGTTTTCTTTAGCATGAAATTTCCTCTATTCAAATAAAGTTTAATCTTGGCAGGCCACATACTATAGGAGAAAACAAATTTCATTCATTAATTCATAAAATTTCAAAACAGCAAGAGCTACCTACTTATACACATTATAATATGCGGTTACTTGTGTGAAATAAGATATCAATTAAACAGCGACAACAATTCTATCTTATGAAAGATCGCAGTGCTACGGTCACTCACATAATGCGTACCTATTTATTCTGTAAACGTGAATGTCCGTCGACACCGAAGTTTGTACGTAATCTGCATACTATATTACTGAAATAAATTTAAATGAATTTGTTTTTATTTTATAGAAAATAAAAGTATTTTTATTAATTCTCGTTTTAAATCTTTTTCATTCAGGTATCTCCTACTGTTCAAGTATCTTAGAAAAAAAAACAACCAGTTTACTTTGACACGACGGGCTTGAATAAACACATAAATCTATAGTGGCGGCAATACATACTGATAAAAGATAGAAAGCTAACCTTTTGTATTGTAATACATGTCTAATATGTATCTGTTGCCATTCTCTTAAAAATGGGAAAATATGTAGAAGTACCAACGAAAAAAATAAACAGCATCTTTTTGACTTAACTAGACGATTTCTCTATTAAATGTTGTCATTCTTATTTCTTCAAATTTCTAAAAGTATGAATTAAAGTAGCAAAAATCACGTTAGCTTAGTCATAATCCTCGGTAGACGGTAGTCATGGAATTTTAGCTATGAAGATTGACTATAGCCGTATTCCCTAGAAGCTAGCATAAAATAAAACACTATAATCGGTATTGGCCATTAATGGGTTTAACCATTTAACAGTTTCGCCCGAATCCGCTAGGGGTATCGCGTATCATCTTTCCCTGACGCGCGTTGCAATGGAATATTTGCCTTCTCGACATACTAAAACAACACATTTTCCTTGAATGAAGTGTTCGACAGTTCAGGCGTAACAACGTGCTACCCTAGAACAATCGCTTTTTGTTTTTTATCAAGAATTGTTGCCCATTAGGTCATGGTAAATGACAAACAACGTCTTCGTAGGCCTTACAGTTTCTGAGCTTTGACCATTTGTAAAATTTCACACCTCTACCTACCCTACTAGAAATCAGAAAAATTCTGCTCGACGCCTTTTACCAAACAAAATTGTCTGAGACTCATGATTAATGACCAAACATCACCATAGCGTCATTTTTCGATTTTATGGCTCACAAGGTCACAACCAATATTTCCCAATATCTTCTTCCCTTTCATCGGTGGGGGGAGGGTGGTGAGGTCGGTTCTACGATCGCCGAGATGTAAGCAAAACAAAATTTTCAAAAAGGCCGAATCTTCAATTTTGACCCCCCTCGCCCTCCTATTCGGACTTTAATCAATTGAAGCAGACCATGAACTACACTTAGCCCGGAATTTTTAATGATTTTCTTTTTTTTAAATAAAAGCTTTGAAATTATTCAGCAACCATTATTTTTTCCATTATACAGGGTGTTCTGTTTGATTCATTTTCTAAAATAGGTTCTAATACTGATTTTGTAAACTAAAGGTGAAAATATACAACGTTCTTTTAGTTCCATTGCTAAGGCCAGAAGATTCTGTAACATGATTGAGTGCAGACTGTTAAACGGGCAGAACACGTTGATTGGTTCTAGCCCCGTTATTATGCATTTTAAGCCTGTACTTTTCTATTCAGAATCATGATTATTATCGATCTTCATACTTAAAACATAACGGTTTCATTTAAAAAAGTAACGATGGCGTCATATCCGATACTAGCATATGTTCTAAAATAGGTTCTGCTACTGATTTCGTAAACTAGAGGTTGCAATATACAAAGTTATTTTTATTCCATTGCTATGGCCAAAAGTTTGTCCGAATGACTAATAGTCCAGTCAACTTAGAAAAAATAGCGGAAAGTTGAGGTAAGTCCGTGGGTTTTTGCATTTGCCTTCCTTATGGATTGCTAAATAACCCCCTAAAAGTCAACACGTGTAGGTGGTGAACTCGAAGAGATAATGAGGGTATACGACGCCCCCTAACGGTTTTTGTCATTTTTCTCGGAAACTATTAGGTTTATCGTGATGAAGGAGGTTAGGTAAAATAAAGCTTACTTAAATCCCTACCAAAAATGTCCGAATGTTTTTTCGTTCCTTCCCTTCTTTTTGTATTATCGACGAAAGAAGATATGCCATACACGGATCAGCAAATTGCACCAGTAAATTTGCTCAAGAAACTTTCAATCGTAGCTTTTTGTGGTCTTATATTCATCATGAAGTAGTTAAGAAGGTCCAGTCATCTTTTACCTTAGTATCTCTTCGGCAAAATCCATATTCTTGGTGTCAGTCGGCTGAAAAATTCGTATTGACAAGTTAATTAAGTTAATCGAAGAGATGCTAAGGTAAAAGATGACTACACCACAATCGCGTCCGGTACTTAACGAATTTTTCTTAGCTACATCATGACGAATATGAAACCACAAAAACTTATGCTAGAAAGTTCCTTGAGCAAATTTACTAATGCAAATTTGTGATCCATGTATGACGTATGTTCCTTCTTCGATAATACAAAAAGAAGGCGAGGTCCGAAAAAGCATTCGGGCATTTTTGCTGGGGACTTAAATAAGCTTTAATTTACCTAACCTCCTTCATCTCGATAAATCTAATAGATTCTCCTCATTTTCTCTTCGAGCTCACCACTTAGAGGTAATGACTTTTAAGGGGTTGTTTAACAACCCACAAGGAAGTTTTATGCAAAAATCCACGAACTTACCTCAACTTTCCGCGATTCATGAAAATTTGTTCTAAATTTACTGGACTATAGGTGTAGACTGTTAAACGGGAGAGAACTCGTTGATTGGTTCTAGCTCCGTTATTATACATTTTAGACCTGTAGTACCTCAATACATTTCTATTCAGAATCATGGTTGCTATCGGTTTTCATACTTAAAAAAGTCACGATGACGTAATATCCGGTACTAGCACATTTTCTAAAATGGGTTCTAATACTGATTTCGTAAACTAGGGACCGAAATATACAAAGTCCTATTAATTACATCGATATCGCCAAAAACTTATCCGAATGGTTGAATGTAGACCGTTAAATGGGAGACCCTGTAATAAAGTATCGTTTATTACACAGTTTTGCGGATACAAAGTAGCCTCTTTATAGTACTAAAATAAAGTATAGAAATAGCAAAAGCACTCTATAGCATAACCAGTTTTCCAGTGGCAACTATATATTACACACCTAATTTTCTTCTGTCAAGGATAGATGAGCCAATTTTGACAATCGAACATAAAGCTTTGTATGTAACTCGTACATAATTGAACTTTATCGACTTGCTCTTTATACAGGTCTTGCTCGCTTCGCTTGCTCGGCCATAAAGTTCTAGATTACGTACTTGTTAGACAAATAGCTATTATTAGATATAAACTATGGTTGACAAATATTATTTACCTACTATTACCACCACTTTTTCTCCACTAAATAGACTAACAACCGACTTGACAATTGAATATTCAAGATTCCAAAATCTTTTAGTCGTACAAAGTTATTGCTGTAAGCAGTCGGTAGCAACTTTAAAATATACAAAAATATACCCCGATTGGAACAATACGTACGTTTCAAGTTTCAGAAGTATTGAATCACTAAAACAAATAAATATACACGGTGTATTTCGATATTTTTGATTAATTACCATCACTTAATAAAGTTACCAAGGTCCAAAGAGTTACAAGATTTAATCTATGTATAGTAGTACCACCAAACTAAGAAAATAGGAACTTTAAAAGTGTGTCCCAAATCCGTACAAATGAAATTACACCATGGTCCAGATGGCCATATGTCTATAGCCGGCTGTAGAAATCGGAAAGTCAAGCAGGACGCAACAATCTATGTCATCGAGATTGGTACATTCTTCTTCTACTAATATCCTTATACCCTTAAGGGTGACGGATTATTTTCCCATGTCATATTGACCTAATTTCTGCATCACTTCTGGTCCGTTGCAAGTATTTTCATTTCTTCTGTCGTCATTTCTCTCTGTTTGGATGGCTGAGATTAGTCCATAAATAGCAAAAATAGCTGTTACGAAATGACAACTTAATATGTGGCTACACAATGACAAAATAATCAAACATTTCATTTGACTTTGTATTATTAAGTATACATTCCAATTAAAATAGTAATCTATTTTTTGACACGATCACAGCATTAGTATAGTAAATAATATTCTTTCTTTCTGATATTCTAAAATATTCTTTAAATTGCAACAAAAAGACTACGTGACACAATGTGTCAAAGAGAAAAGAAGTTTCACGAGTTCCAAGTAGCAATTACTACGCCGCCACGTTCCCGCTACGTAGCCTAAACGTAGCAGTTCCAGAGAGGTAGCAATTACGTGCTTGTGACTAGTGGCAAAAACCTTCTACCGGTAGTTTCTGGTACTACTGATTTCATAATGATCTAGGACATCAAGGCTAATATGATGCTAGTTTATTCTTTTTTTTCAATGTAAATATATAGGACAAAATAATAAAAAATAGCATCATATTAGCCTTGCTGTCCTAGATCATTATGAAATCAATAGTACGTAGCGATGACTAAAAATGCTGTTTGGGTAACATCGAGAGGAACAAGACCAGATTGGCAGATTGGTCTAAAACTGAAGATAGACAAGGAAAATAGCGTCAAAAAAAGTCGTGCCACACATCTGGCAAACCGACAGTGAAGGAATTGTAGCAGAAAATAACATAACGTCGTAAACATTTCTGTAGATTTCAGATTGTTCCAAGTCCAGGTTTCAACTTTTCCAAGTTTTTACTAACTCTAGTTTGGCGGCATTTTTTGAACACACAGATATTTCCATATACCTTTCTATACATTGACATTTCCGAAATTGAACCTTACGTTGTATAGGTTCTGAAATTCTGAAAATCTCCCATTAACTTTCTCTTACGTTTTTATTTAGCTCGCCGAATGACATGTACAACGTCGGATCGCCTTCTCTATTGTTATTCGTTTCCATTCACCAATGGATTTCAAGTCGTTTGGTTATGCAATTTTTTTCCAGATTGGGGAAGGGCATTCTGTGCTATTATAATAGAGTCCTAGAATTTGAGACAGTACAATCTAATTTATTCATACGAGGGAACAGCATTGGTCGGTTTACCCGTCCTCAAAAGTTTCATTTCTGTCGAAGGATTATCTCTCGCATGTTGAACTGCTGTGCCCTTCTATTTACTGAAAAGAATCTGATTTGTCTTTGTTAATAGGGATCCCATTTGCTGAGGTCTTTGTGGATAGTCTATTAGGCGTTTTATTTATTTTCTCTTGATGAAGTATCGTACAAGTGTGTGTGAATTGTACTCAAACTGACACAGTAAAAAACTGAAAGTCGTTTTAATCAAATCATCCAATGTATGCAACTATTGGCACTATAAGAGGGGGCATTCATTAATTACGTAAGGGTCGCGAGGGGGAGGGGGGTTCTCAAAATCTCTACATGCCCTTATCTGTGGAGGAGGGGGGGGTCAAAGCCATTCTTACGTAAGATTTTATAAGTCGAAATAAGCGGTTTTTAACATAGTTTGTTGAATATTTGAGAGCAAAACTTTCGGAAAAACAAATATAAGATCTAAATGTACAATTCTATTTATACATATTTTTATTTTAAAATTTTTTATTGCTGATTAATTTTTTAAAATATTTGATGTGTCTATTTTAACACATTTTGAAGCTTAAAAATAAAAATTATATTACGTTCTTTTTGTATATTAATCTTACTTACATTATTTGAAAAAAAAATTCCTTTTATTATCACGCAATAATAGCATTGAATGATTAGTCACAATTGTATATAAT
Organism: Agrypnus murinus; assembly: GCA_929113105.1. NCBI lineage: Eukaryota > Metazoa > Arthropoda > Insecta > Coleoptera > Elateridae > Agrypnus > Agrypnus murinus. Next base: position 83,897,668 of record OV816030.1, read on the forward strand.
TTTAATCAAACTATTAATAACCAAAATTATCTTCTAAAAAATAAAAATCTTTGATTTACTTCAAATTATGAGTTTTAGTGCAATGGATCCATTTCTAAAACCAGATAAAATCTTACGTAAGAAGGGGGAGGGGGTGTCCGAGAAATCTTACGTGCCGTTACATGGGGGCAGGGGGGGGGTCGGAAATGGCCAAAATCATCCTTACGTAATTAATGAATGGCCGCTAATCACAAAATATTATGCATAGCACCATTTAATAAGTCTTCTTCGTCTAATTTATTTCATTTCAACTAAACTTCGATGTTTCGTACAGAGGCAGGAAAATCTGATAAATTTGAATAAATGAACATATTCTAGCCTTGCCGAACTAATCATTTATCCGAGTAGTAACAAGTAATAACAGAAACGATCCGTAAAGATTGCGCATTTATCAACGCGTAACACGCATGTGATACAGTATCTATGTATGATGTCAAATTATAGATGGCGCTGCAGTTACCTTTTGCTTCTGTTCGTCAGTGGATTTGTTTACTCCTTGATTTAAACATTACGTCCTGATTTCATGTACACTTTGTTTTATTGCAAAAACCATAAAAATATATTTACGTGTGTACACCCCAAAAACATTCGAAATGTCTTCTCGTTAAGTTTCCAAATAATTTTCACATGCGTGCCGTGTTTATTTATTTGTAGGCAATAAAATACAGCCCCAAAAGTTCTCCCGGATTGTGACATAAATATTTCCTGTTTTGGTCAATAGAAGAGAAAAAATATAGAGAGAAAGAGAAAGAGAAATGTCCATTTGCAAGCAATATTCCGTGCATCGCGGGCCCGTGCAGGCCAGCCTGAGCCGAGTGGGGGTGGGATCCCGCGTTCAGATCTGATATCAAACTCGCGGACAATTTATAACACTCGTTGTTGGATTTATTGCAGCATGCCCATTATACGCCCCAAGCTCAGACAACCCTTTTGCTTAGTTGTGCTCACGTGTACACTAAAAACAACTCGACCGTAGTGCAAAGAACTAAACTGCCGGACTTACAAAATCGTGAATGTTGATGTAAAATTTCGATAAGCCGCAGAATTTAAAATTTTGGATCGGATTTTTAAACAAATTTTATACGTTTAACAAATTTGTAATTCAAAATTTTATTGTTTTCGATTATAGTTTTATTGAATGGGAGCCGCTTTTGAACTGCCCAATCTGTTTCGATTTAGAATATTTGATGATATTCTCAGATATATGGTATTGTTGTCTTCAGTATGTCTTTCTAATATCAAAATACTTTTTTCAGATTTTTTTAAAATAAATGCATTTTTTTCTTATTCTTTTTAATTTCCATGAAATGGCCAATAATAAAAAGAGTGGACGTGGTTTAAGACAGAAAATATATACACATATACGTAGGAAGGTGCTACAATTCTAATGCAATGAATCAAGCTCTGAATCAAAGTTCTTTAATTTTTAATTTACACCAATCTTGCATGAAGTATTGCAATATAATAAAATATAGCAATTGGAAATTAGATATCAGTAGGAGTTTAATTTACCATTACTACTTTTATCTCGACAGTTGTCACTACGCCAATACTTCCTTAAAATCGTGTCACTCTTTGATGGTAGTCGTCATTCTATGCATTTAGTAGAGTTAAGTGGCTATTAGAAGATGAACTTAATAAAAACTAATATTGGTTTTTGCAAGATTGATATTTGTTCAGTATGCAGCAAACGTGTTAAAAAGCGCAACTCAGATTGATACTTGACGATACAGATCTGACTGTACAGCACCCATTGGGTGAACGGGAGACCACACGACGTTCACCCCTAGAACTGGCTGTCTTCCACCCTATCCCTATCAAGGGCAATGGACGAAGATGTTAGATAAAGTGTGTGGTAGAGAAATTCGTGAGAATTCTCGACGGTTACTCATACCGATCAGGGGGAGCCCTGGTAGATGAGACCGGTGTGGGCGGATTCGAATCTCGCCTAAGAGAGGAGGTCATTTATGGTCACCAAGGAACCCGCTGCTTGGCCGAGGGCAATCATGGTCACCAAGGAACCCGCTGCATGACCTAGGTCATGTAAGGTCACCAAAGGAACCCGCTGTTGCCCGAGGCCATTTATGGTCACCAAAGGAACCCGCTGTTTGACGGAATCTCTAGTGCGGTGACTAGAAGTGAGGTTCATCCCATGTGCTGGGAAACTGCAAGCCGCCAGGTAAATGTGCTTAGGAGCTGTCCTGGCCACCCTTTGATCCGGACTGCAGCTGGGTACGGTGATTGGGAGAAGCTCCGAAAGCCATTACACTTAAGGATAGTTCACCAATATCGAGTACGCACCGGGAGTCTATAACGTGTAGACTTTAAAGAAGCTCTGTCGAGGGCCCACCAAGCCTAAAATTGGTAGATCGGGGTGGCAAAACCGCTTAAAAACCAAGTCCTGCCACAATTGAGGTTGGATTCGATTGGGCAGTGGTCCCACTTTGCAAGAGCGCATAGCTGGGGAATAGTCCTATGCTGGACGAGGTACTCCGGTGCCGGCGGGTGAGCAGCGTGTTAAGTCAACTGCTCGGTCACTAGTGAACGCTTAGCTAGTAGAGGGTGGATAGGCAACCTCGCTCCTACCAGTGAGTTAATCTGGGAGCAATTGCACGATTGCCGGTTGTGCAAATTGCGCGCTGATTGGGCGTATCCCAATCACTTCCTCTTGGAAGGAACGTGGGGGTATGTTAACACGGGTACCCCACGTAAAACAATCTTGGATCTATGTACAGCACCCTAAAGCTTAAGGTTCAAGTGTACCCAAAAAAACGGTACATTAAAAAATTCTAAAAAAATCACAGTGAATTTACTTATAGTGTAAATAACTATATCAAATTTAAAAAAACATTACAAAGGGGTCATTTAAACACCCCGATACGGTGCATAAATCTTAACCGCATGATCAATGTGATAACTTTGGTTTTAAATTAATACTCTAGGAATGTTAAAACTTGCTTACCTAACTTGTTTTCAAAAACGATGTTTATTAATTAAATTATTTCACATTTTTTACGTGAGAAATTAATTTTAGAAAAACTGTACATTCAAAGTTAACCAAAAAAATGCCACTTAAGTCTCATAGTATTTGAACTATTTTCCCAAAATTTTAAGAAAATCGTATGTATTTTTTGGTGAAAAAAACAGGTAAAAATTCTGTCCCTAGACATACGATTTTTTTTATATTTTGGGAAAATAGTTCAAATATTATGAAATTTAAGTGGTATTTTTTGGTTAACTTTGAATGTACAGTTTCTCTAAAATTAATTTTTCACGTAAAATATGTGAAATAATTTAATTAAAAAAAAAATGTTTTTCAAAAAAAGTTAGGTAAGCAACTTTTTAACATTCCTAGAGAGTATTAATTTAAAACCAAAGTTATCACTTTACTAAATTATTTATGAAACAAGCAACACACGTTTTTCTGGGTACACTTGGACCTTAAAAGCGAAACTGGAATACAGTTTCGTAACTATGTACGATTGCGCGCCCCTGCGAGATCTACGTTTGCTCTCCTCGTATATACAATTGTGGTAGGTAACTTTTATTAAAATAAAATATGCAATATCTAATAATAATAATTCATTACTTTTTCATTTCCTTGTATCTCTCCAACGAATTTTTTTTATATGATTAATGAGATTTAATACCCATTATAGTTTTTCCGGGCTTTAGCGTAGGCGAATTGGTCAATTAAACTGTCCATTGTTTTTGTTATTTCCCTTATAAACCCTCTTAATACATTTGATAAAACTTTAGATTAGATCCCACCCGCACATGACCATCCGATGGGCCTCATCGAGCTGAACAATTGTGTTCTAACCTAACCAAATAAATCTAAGTCAACCCAACCTAACTGAACCTAACCTAACCTGGTTTAAGTTAGGTTTAATTGAGGTTTGCGTTTTTCATCAATTCGTACGTGTTTTAATTTAGTTTTTGGTTAGGTTAGGCGAGGTTAGATCGTATGCGCATTAAAACATGCATTTTCAGGTAGGATGGAGATGGAAGACTATGGCTTCCTATCCAAAAAAGTTGTTGGTGATTATCTCGAAAACTACTGCCTCCCCCAATTTCTCTATGAGTGCGGGCGACGGACCTAGACTGGAGAACAGCCATACATTTCTCCGAAAATTATTAATCTGTTGACCCAACAAGTCAGCACATTTATTTTGAAGTTTTTAAACAAGTTTCAAATTTCATTACAATTTACAAGAAGTACTAAGCACGTACGACCAGAGTGTTTTGGTTATTGTTAGTGTCGTCGTCAAAGCAGATAAATAATCACTACTATGTAATAATGTAATTATTTTATTTAAACACCTAATATTATTGTAGCGCAATATCCTATAATTGTTTGGAGCAATGTATATCCATATTCCCTTTTAATGCTTGTTTTAAAATGTCTATTCCCAACAAAATAAAACTTCACGAAAGTAGCGCCCTTAGGAGAGTTGCGCCCCCCGCGTCACAGGGTCTGTGGGGGCCGTAGTTACGTCCCTGCTGGAATGTACTGTGATGATCTACTACATATTATCGGGAAGGCATTGAACAGATACAAGGATTGCCATAGCAACATAATAAAAAAGAAGTAATAAATATAGATTCAGTAAGCTACATGCTTTTATTATTGAGCTATTAATTCTTACAAAAATTTCTTAAAATAACCTATCAACAGGCAAACCAACCACCCCATATGTTATAATGGTGACCATCGACTGAACAAAGAACATTCAACATTTTCATATAGTGACCGACTCTTTACCCTGAAAATTTTTTGAAATTTCGTTCGTTGCTAACAACAAACAGTCGCTAGATTTTCATGTGTGTAGTGCAGACAATTGCTGCATTCTTCCCTCCATTACCAATCGTCCTTTGAAAGTATGCTTTTTATCATTCAATTAAGATAAGTATCTTATATTTAATTGGTTACGTTTTAATATGGCGAATTTACCAGCTGATTTAATAAAATGTCCCATTTTTGGACTCGTGACCTCTAAATAGATACGGATAATCAAAACGGCATTTGTCCGCCACTGACACAATACAAATATACCTTTTCAAATGCACTTCAATCAATTGCTAGTTTCTGTATCGCTAAACCTAACCATTCAGTTCCTGAAGAGCACAAATCACAGGTTAGTAATTCCATAACAGATTATATTCCAAACAATTAATTTCTAAAACTGCATCTATTCCAACCATTTGTCCACAACCAAACACTAGTGCATTCTCTTGCACCCATTACAGAAACGCCAGGATCAGTTAGGCGTTGCCAAAATTGCACTCTAACCAATTACGTTCCTTAAATTAGAACTTGGAACAGCTTCCTATAGCCGATGTTTTTGGGAGATCAACCATTGTCTATTCCCTTGGCTCAACAAAAGCGGACTCATGCTCATGGAATTACAGCACCAGTAAACAATTCACGGAAACTACAAACTGTAACAAGAGGAGTTTCAGTTCCTGATAGAAGCCCCATTTCGGTTACCAATAACCTTCCCCAAGAACTACATGCTAAGACAACCATAGTTCCGGTTCCTGATAAGTGCTACCATCCAGTTACCACTTACATTCCTCAGCAGCTCCCTGGCACGACGATGCCGACATCTGTCATTCCTCCTTTTTCCTTTTCTATTTAATTTTTTATAGTATAGTATTTTCTTGGATGAGCAGCAATAAGCTTCTCATCAACCTTAAGCAACATGTTCTCGGTGTGTTAGAACGCGGAACTTCATGTAAATAAGTAAATGATCACGGAGTTAAACGACCTCATCGCTCAAAAATTAAAACAATGCGAACTTTCCGTTAGTTGCTAACTGAGAAATTTACAACTGCAATTGCAAGTGCTATATGACCAAACTAACTTTAGCAGTTCAATTTTGCTTAAAACTTTTGGCATTATGTGGAGTTTAGTGACTTTCAAGCTAACACACATCATAACCACTAAGTCTGTGATTCTCAACCTGTGGGGCGTGCCCCCAAAAGGGGGAGCAGATATGCACCACCTTCAGCACCACCACGTATAATTTAATTAGATTAAGTTTTAAGCAACATTAAATTGCCATCAGCCACACATGTTCTTAACTTACCATCACCAGTTGTTGCCTTTATTTCTTGCTATCAGCAATTAAGACCTTCCACTTCCTTGACTAAATTGATTACTAGCATAAGTGTTCATTTTCTTAGTATGTTAAGGAATTTCTTGAAAATACGCAACCCATTCTAAAGTTTTTTGCAACTGGAATCTATTAATCTATATAAGTATTATATTATAATATATTTAATACTAACTGTTAATATAATCTATTATCTGTTAATATAAAAGTCTTACACACAATACTCACAACGATACCAATAGATTATCTGTATCTTTTTCTTTACGGATTATATATTGAATTGTTTCCTACACTTTCAAATAGCGTAGTTCAGCCTTTTTTTACCCAGGATGTAATGTAATGATCTACTACATATTATCTGGAAGGCATTGAACAGATACAAAAATTGTAATAGGAACATAATAAAAAAGAAGTTAAAAATAAAGATTCAATTAGTTACATGTTTTTTATTGAGCTATTCTTACAAGAATCTCTTAAAATAACGTATCAACAGGTAAACCAACACCCCATACGTTATAGTACTCAGTATGCCTTTCGAAATATTTTCTGAACTACATTCTCGAAGCTAAAAAATATACACATTGGAAACGTATAAGCTTGCTGTACACAAATAAATGCGTTCATAAAAAACGGTAGTAGGAGAATGGAACGATACAACAAAGTAACACCCGTTGTACGTTAGTGGAACGTCGATATGCAAGCACAGTCCACGGGCAGTGCAGAAGCAGTTAGTTTACTCCCGTCCGTCCGTATGTTGGAAATTAAATATATTTTACAGTAATTTTTAAAATTGTAATCTCAAAATAGTAACGCCATCTAGCGTGTTGGATGTTAACTGATGGGAAGATGATTATATTTTGACGTAAGTTTGCATGCTGTTGACACGTGTTGAATCAAATAAGTTAAGAAAAGTAAACATTTCGTAGTTAATAAGAATAACACTTGTTAGATGGATCTTTTTATGGAAAGTATTATATATGTTTTTTTAATGTATTAAAATTTTAAAAATGTCTAGCGATTATTACGCCATCTTTACGTGTCAGGTGTTAACGTAAATTACTATTACGTTATAAGTCCTGGAAATGGAATTTTACAGTCGAGTAAGATGTTACGGACAAGGCGACGAAGGAGCCGAGTCCGGAACATCGAAACGAGACTGTAAGACCATTTCCAGGACGTATGACGTAATACGTTTTATTTCATACTGCAATTATTGGAATATTGGTTTAATTTAAAAAAAATTATATAAAATAAGTTTCCGAATGCAAAATATGGACATTTATGAAGAACGAGTTTTCATGGTAACTGATTACGTACTAAAACATTGTCCACTTGATTGATTGTATTTGCGTCCGGTAAAATTCTTTACAATCACAAGTCCTGTAATAGTTATTTACGTGCCAAGCTTTGTAAATTAATCTTTACGGGCGAGTTGGAAAGTTTGTGGGACGAGCGACGAAGGAGCGAACCTCCATAATCCAGCGAGCCCAGTAACGATTAATTGCAAAGCGTGTCGCGTACAAACTTTTATTTCCACCTTCACCAGCATTTTTGTATGAATTGCATATTTTTTATAAAAAGACATTTTGAAATCAAAGGCGGTAGCACAATTTATAGCTAGGCGTTGCCATGGTGTTGTGGTTAAGCAACATATTAGTTGCCATAGCTTTTTGTTGATGAGCATTGTAAAATTCTCTTTTAGGAGCCCGTAAAATTTTACAGGGCTGTGGCTGTAATTGCTCATGTACTTAGTTACATAAAGGCCTGTAAAGTGGCATTTACATAGAAGGGGGAAATAAAATTTTTTACAGGCATACTAGACCGTAAAATAGCATGTTCTGGACTAAAAAGTTTGACGTAAAACTGACAAATGTGACACAGTATGAAATAAAAACGTTTTCTCAAAAAGGAGACTCAATGTTAGAGACGATTCCCGACACCACGTAGCTGTTCTAGCCGAAATTTAATTAAATATTTTATTAAAAGTGCAAGAAAATCATCACAGCACCACAAGAGCACTAGCTAGTAATAGAAATATCAGTCAGTTTTCTGTTGTCAAGTACTTGAACAAAGACAAATATCATCCGTACAAGGTGGCCGTACTTCAGGAATTGAATGAAGACGATTTTGACTGAAGACAAGCGTTTTGTGAAAACTGATGGAAAGGTGCACTGCTAATCCTGCTTTTACCAGTCACGTTATTTTCACTGGTGAAGCAACAGCACATTTTGTTTAAATGAAGCTGTTAACAGAACTGTCGCAACTGGACTTCCCAAAACTCACACTGGATGATAGAGACCCACACCTAATATCCCGAAAAATTTAATGTTTGGGCAATTATTGTTGAAAATAGAATTCTAGTCCCTTATTTTATAGAAGGTACTTAAATTCAGAAAAATATTTGGAACTGCTAAGATATCATCTTGTTCCAGATGGAGCACCTTTTCATTGTTGTGTTGCCGTACGGGAATATTTAAATACAATGGGCCTTATTCACATCCCACTATTAAACTAATAGCATGTTTAATTACCTTGGCAACCAGTTCTAACCTTTTCCCACCTATTAGAATTAGGTAAAGCTATCTCTTTTCTTGTTGATCTTAAGCATAACTTTAGTTAAATACACCTTTAATAGTGACCAATTGAGTGACCAGCGTGATCATCTGACCTTACACCCTTAGATTTTTTCCAGCGGGGTTACCTGAAAAGTAAGGTGTATTTTAACTGACCAAATTTTAACAATACCATAAAGGAAATAATTAGAAATGAACCTCAGAGATGCTTCAAAATGTTAGAAATCAGTTCATTTATCGACTGGCTTTAATGTTGAAAATATTTAATATATTTGAGATTGGATATTATATATTTGAAAATATTTATGTAAGTATATTGGGTTTTGGAAATTATAGAGAACATACATATTGATGATAGACATTTATTTAATGCCAACTTTGCTTTAAAAGGCGTATAATGCGTCGCGCATTTTTCTTCTCCTGTGCAGTCTGTATTCTAAATGTATTCTAAATTTGGTCATTTGCGATGCAACCAATGTAAATATAAGCACTGTAGATTTTTTCAGTATTATTCAAGAACTCTATAAGATTTTTATAAGATATTGGGCAATATTGAAATTGCATTAAAGAATTTGTCAACTTGTAACAGACAGTTTTTCTGTCTATTTTTTATTTTAAGAGCTCCTTGTATTTTGATAAAAATACTATTGGGTTTTTCTTTAAAATACACCCTGTATACTATAAAAAGTGGACTTTCAATGTTTATTTGCAACGCCATCTAGGTCTAGTATTATTGAATGCAAAATTATAGAGTTTTCTTTGTATAAGTTAAGTTTGTATAAGATAAGTTAATTCTTCTCTTGTGTTAATTAAGTTTAACATTTTAACTGCTATTTATCAATTTTTCGAATCACTTTGGTCGCCTGTTTTCATTAAATTCAACAATATTTTTTATGGTGCCATCTATATTTGGTATTTCAACTACAAAATAACAATTTTTCAATAATCCCTATTTGGGCATAAAAGTTTTCTGGCGTTCTAATTCGTTAACATGCAATAAAATAATAGACGCTTCTTGTGGCGGGAAACAATCCCACCTGCGACCCGTTGGTGTTCTACAACACGCAAGACACAATGCAAGACGTTAGTTTTGTGGTTGATTAAACTCTTGGTTTTAATAGTGAAATTCCCTTTTGATGGGCCAATTATAGTTTGATTAGTGCATATAATGGTTTTGTGATATATTGAAACTATCAACTCTATTGTTTGGAATTTCTGTAATAACGAAATTAAACACTTCTTGTTGCTGTGAAGCCACGCTTTTCTTCCATCTTGAAAATTCCTAGGAATTAGGAAAGTAATCACCTAAAGTTTCTTCTTCTTTTATTGATGCAATCAATAAACTTCTTTCTACAAAATCAATAATTATTTATAGGATATTAATCCAGACTTGAAATCAAGTTGGCGGTTTAAGAAAATCAACAAATTTAAAATCGACACAGATTTTAAAATCCAGTTTGCTGTTTGACCTTCATAGTTGAAACTGCGAGTTTTCCTCTTCGATGCTGTTCAATCTTAAAAAGATCCGTTAATTGTATTGATTCGGAAATTTCGAAAGCTGCATTTGGATGTGAGGTCCTAATATTGGTCTTATAAGCACCAGTATTTTGAGTCCCTACGCATGATTACTGGAAATCTTCTCCAAAAGGTTCCTAGTAACCTGGTGATCATATTCAACGAGTTATTTGAAGTAACGTTGAAAACCAAATTAAGTTTATCGAAATAACCAGGTGGGTTTTTTATATCCTATTTTTTCGTAGAAGCGTTAATTCATTTTATCAAAATTTAAGAAGAACTTAAGAGTACAATTAAGAATTCTACTCACCTTCCCAATATCAGTTGCAACTGGCCAACGATCTTTTTGTAAATTAAAATTAATTAAGTCATATTTGAGATCAGCTATTTCTCAGCAAAGATTGGTTGGACTTGCAATAATATCAACTGAAAACAAAGTTTGCGACAAATTAGAAGAATAAATTTATAATAATTAATTACCGTTTATTATTTAAATTTTTTAGGACTGTTACGTATTAATATAAGTATATATTATTATATGTGTACTATTTATACTTGCAAATAAAATGTAATATGTTATAATAATATATAATACTTATAAGCACTCAAGTATTTTCTTATTGCCTGTTTTATAGTTTTTAATGAAATTATATTGTGTCCTTTATTGTGTGAATCTTTATTTTTAGTCTTCCAAAATCTATTTTTTCTAGTAGATTTTCTCTAATACATTACAAATATAATAGGGTGTTGTTTCGAGAATTTCAATTTCAGAAAAGTAACTTACAGCCGAAGAATTTCTCAAACTCCATGCAAAATATAAATTTTGGCAATTATCTTGTGAAGCTAATTCTTGATTATTTATGCACTAGCAATTATAACACAAATAATACTTCCGCTAAAGTACACTTGACATATGTGAGAGTCGTAACCAGGGTTTTATTTCAAGGGGGGGGGCAAGGTTTAGCATCCCTATAATATAGTAGTTTATGGTTATGTTGTAGCAATTTTGGGAATTCGCAACCGGACAAAAATGTAATATTCTCAAAGAGAGTTTGATAAGGCGTAACCTCAGTGTTTTATTTTGTGACTCTTTCTTCAAAACAGAAATAATGCCTGAAACTACGCGACTGCATACCATGCCCGATTAATCGTAGTCTACACTGTAAAAAATGAGGTAAAATTACCTTGGGAAAGAGGTAACTTTTCGCTATTATTTGCGGTATTTTTACCCTAAAATTAATTTTACCTATACATTTAGTAGTTTTACTATTTGTGGTAAAATGCCCTGTAATTATGTAAAATTATACAAATATAAGTAATTCTACTACATTGAACTGGTTAAAATCACTATCCATAATATAAATTTACATAACTCAGACAATTTTTTCCTTACAAATGTATAATTGCTCAATAACTTAATTCATTTTTAGTGTAATATTAAAGATAAGATGAACTTGAACAAGAATAGTGTAATTTTACCCTTAATATGTTTTTAACCGTTGAGATGCTATTTCGCTGATCGCACTTGTTTGTGACCTTCGTTTCGTGAAAGAATTCAGAAATCCATTATGAACAGTCCAAATAGGCTTTTTGGGGAATGGTCGGAATGGTGTGTACCATTCTTTTATGATTTCGGCGAGGCGTACTCTATCGATACCGAACGAAGTGTTCATTGCTCATTATATTTTGTTTTTCGTTGTAGTGTAGTGCGGATTTATTAAAGGCAAATATTTACACGTATGACCGAAGATGGGAAGAATTTTATTTTATAGTAGAAGTTAAAAAATAATAATCGGTAAGTACCTATATGTTAAAATTACAAATTTAAACCAATAAAATAAAAATATTTAATTTAATGTTTTTCTAGGATGAATCAAAAATTGAAGAATTCGAAATAAACTAGCATAACTGTAATTGAGAAAGGTACTCGTGTATAATTGTTTATATAATTTATAATTTTTTAATTTTCTAGGTGGAATCGAAACTTTATCTGAATGTCTTTGAGAGACCAAATATTTCCGAAAGCCCCTGAAAAGAAGTTCTGTTAATGTCTTATATTTTATATAAGTACATACGTTCAATAAAAATTACTTTGATTTTATTTTGTTTCATACAATTCCCAGAGGAACGATTGAATTTGCAAGTACTTTCGCAAGTACTTTCGCAAGTCATCGTTACATTCAAGAAGTATTTTCACATTTGTATTTTAACCCTGAAAAGTACTATTGCCATGAAATATTAACTTTGTCATGTAACTTTACACAGGTGTTTTAATGTTAAAATGTAAAATTACATTGAGATTGTAATTTCAATCTGTAAATTTACTTAAAAAGGAAACATTACAATGCAAACTTAACCTAATGTTGAAATTTTTCACTTCCTATGAAAATTACACTTTGAAGTAAATTTACCCCAAAAAATGGAGGTAACATAGTTGCCTCCATTTTTTAGGGTATAATTCACCGGTAATTTTTTAGAGTGTACCATACTACAAACACGAATGGCCGTGTAAAAGGCTTCGTTTCTCAAATCGACAAGGCAGTGAAATAATTACTACAGGATCCGACATATGGTACCACTATACGAAAGATGTGAAAAACAAAAATTTAAGAGACCCAAGAGAGTAAGAGACGTTTGTCTCTCAGATCGAGTAGGTCATGTATTCAAGTCCGTCTGTATTGCTTTGCTTTTGTTATTTTTACAATGTTAATAATTATTACATTTTGTTGTCATTTACTAGTATTAAATTTAGTTTCAGGGGAGGTTTAGACCCCTTGGGTACGGTAGTGCTTTAAGTAAAAAACAAGAAATATTCATAACATTGTAGATGCATGCAAACAAATTAAAGATGAACAAAATTTGTTCAGAAGAAGAAGTATTTAAAGAAATCAACATTTCATTTTGTAGGGTTGGTAACAACATACACAGTTTTAGTCTAACACTCGCAAATTTTAAAAATTGGCGCTAGTCATTGCAATCAGCATGACAGTCAATCAGCATTGCTTTAAATGCCAATCACTGTTACCAACAGCCACATAACAAAATGTTCTTAATCAACTATGTTTTCAAATGAAAAAAATAAAATAATGCAGATGTTTACATTTTTTGTGATATAAGAATTAAAATAAATTTCATACCACATTTTAAAGCATTCGCCGCAAGCGGCTTGCTTTCTAAACTTCGACGCGTGCGGTAAAATTATATCGTATGAAACTTGTTTTTTAATATAGTAATTTTGTTTTCTAAACTATGAAAGCAAAAATTTCTCATATAAGTTTTTTGTAATCATAGACATAAACTTTATATTAAAGTTGGTTGTTAAGTTATTTTAAGATTTCTAGGACTAGGGTGGGACTAAAGATTGATTACTTTTTAACAAAATTATTTGTTCAAAATACGATAAAAATTGTATGATGACAAAATTTAGTTGACTATTCTTTTTTGATTGATTTAATTATGAAACTAGATAGATGCTATTTTATCTTCATTTTGGTTGATTTATCCTATCATTTCTTTTGAACGAAATGTCTAGGCTAGTGATAGGCTAGTGTAGAACACATTGTTGAAAAATACTGTGTTCTTGAATTTTTTTACAGAAGGATGTGACTAATCTGTAAATTGCAGGAATGAATATTTTCAAAAGATAAATCCCACAGTTTAGAAAAAAGTTTTTTTCCCTAAATAGTAAATAAAAAGGATAAACCATAAAAGGATCATATTCGAGTTGGGTGCGGCCGATAATCCGGAACTCCCCATTCCATTAGTACATTAGTAACCTATTCGAAAAGTTGAAGAGGAAAGCTGTGGAGGACATAACAAAACGCCAAATGAAGATCTTATGTGAAGAATTGATATGTAACGGAGCAGAAGAAAATTTAACAACTGTCGATGTTAAAAGAGTAAAAATGAACTTGTATTGAGTAAGTACATAGTATATAATGTTCTTATTTTGTAACGTTTGTCTTTTTCAACCAACTCACCAATATGGGTATATCAGTTATTTTAAATAAATTTTTAAAATTTTCCTGATAATTTTAGTAAATTATTATTTTTTAATATTAGGTGCAGTTCATTTGTCAAATATAACAAATAGCCTAAATGCCACAATTATTGCAGCATCTATCTTATCATCTAAAAACAGTTCGCATATCACATGCGACACGTGATTACTTCGGCACCCAACTCGTAACCTTCCCCATAGACAAGTGGAGTCTTAGGTAAATCTTTCTTACAATCAATTAAAAATTTGTTTTAGGTTTATTATAAAAAAATCTTTAAAAATAATTTATTTCTTCCTACCAATTGATTAATTAAACAAGCTTTAAAAATCCTTCCAAATATTTTTGCCAACTAAATCTTATCCGATTGCAAAAAAGGAGCGGCCCTTTAACTGCTCATTAATTTTACAAGTCGCTAGCAAAAATCACGTTCTATTTAACAAAATTTTGTACTTTTTACCGTTCGCAAGATCCCCCTTGATAATATATACCTCCTACAAGAACTAATCTGTATAAAAGATATAAAAAGCGTATAAATATCCAAATTTTATTTTTATGTATTTTAATAAAAACTTTTCTACGTCTTTAAATAAATTAATTAATTGACTATTCAAAGAAATAAAATAAAAATTGTTAGAAGTATTTATTAGCGATAATAAAAAACGAATACGCCTACTTACTTGAAAGAAACGAAACATAATTAAAAATTTAACAATATTCAGCGACACCACAACTAAAAAATGTATTTTTAAGTATACCTACTAATAGTTAATTAAATTTAGCTATAATAAGGGGGGCTATAATAATCATCAAATTTTACATACGAAATAAATTCCAGGCAATGTTTGTTGGGGTATGTAACGGCTTTGGCGCGGGGTTGTGGCCTAATTACAAAAGACGATAGCAATCAGAGATGGACAAGATAAAGCGGTCCGGAAGGAAGCAGATGCCCGGTGCACCTGCGAACTACGATGAGTCTTTAATTGAGGGCTACTTCTTTATTAGTATACAAAGTATAATAATGGAAATACCATTAGAATGACATTGACAGGTTACTTTACATATGGATGTAATAGTAAAGAGAAAAAAGAAGATACTCTTGGTGATTTGTAAATTAGTAGAATCGGTTTGCTAATTTATGCTAATTTTGAGAATTTTTACAGATAAATTTAAATGATTTCTAAAAATTCAAATGAATTTCTTTGAATTTAGAAAAATGTGAATGTAAAAGATCAATGTTGTGATCAGCAGCTAAACGGGCGGGCCATTGAGCGATTGGTCTTTCACGGTGCAGCATCCATGCTGCGCTGGGAGGAGCTGGGCTTCTTCATCTCAACACCAGCATAAGACCATCTCACCTTAGCTACCTTCTCAAGGATGTTTCTATTCAATATTTACGTTTATTTTCGACAAATAAGTTTGCTAATTCTTACTTAATCTGTTTTTGAGTTTCAATTGGTCCAAACAGAATTTAGGAAAAAATTTAATTTGTCGAAAATAAACACAAGAAAGATTTCCCTTGTGTACGCTCATCTTTATCTCCAGGATAAGAAATGAAACTGTAACTGAAATTAAATATAAAAATTGGAAAGGCCTTGAAATGATGTACCTATATTTATTGTTTGTTTAGGAACCAGCCCAAGCTGTAATAAACTGTATTCATTCATGTAGAGTTACAAAAAACTTAAAAAATAATAAATTTCATTTAGAAAAATGTCTCAGCTGACAATTAAAGTGCATTCGACGTCGATTCGACGTCCACCAGGTGACCACCTATTTCGATAAGTGAAATATGACGTAAATTCGACGTCAAGGCAGCACGTCAATTTGACGCCGAGATGAAAAATAAGGTGAATAGAGATATCAGACCTATTGGGTGTTAGATCACCAAACACCTACAAGTAATTTTTGATGTAAAAAGTACTTCAAATGGACGTGGTGGATTACTTATTATTCACCTAGTTTCAGACAACTAAAACTTTGCCGAAGCACGCTTAGTAAATATTTTTAGTGTAGTATGACTGATAATATCTATACGAAAATAAAATTAAGTAATCATTTACACGGTTCATACGCACAAAATCGTGCGAATATATTTTTGCTGATGAAGTGTTGATAATGGAGGTTGTACTTAGCGTTGAAAAACGTCAAAGCGCAGCTAAAATTACAATTCTATATGAAGAAGGAGATTAATTGTTTAATATTTTTCCATTTTCTATTTTGTATATTTTTTTAAATAAAAGTATTTTAGTCGAACTTCTAGCAACTCAAAATATTTAAATATGGTTAAACTCAAACTGTGTAATAAAAAAGCAAAGTTGAAATTTTCACGTTGTAATTCCGACATTTCAGTATGTATTTCCAAAAAATATGGTTGCGTTCTTAGCATATTACTTAATAATAATTGGCATAACTTAATTTCCACCAAAATTCGGCCTTTTATTGATTACGTACGTATTTTGTTTCTCTTGGTATGTGAGGTACCACGATCGGAATAATCCAAATAGTTCCATAGTCAATGCAAGATATCCCTACATGTCTTCTATTAGGTGATATTGGTGACAATAACTTACTTTGTAAGTGATTTAACACTAAAGTAATCTATTAAGTGGTAAGTACCCCAATAAACATTTTTCATCACTTATGGTAACACCTGGTTATATAAAAACTATTATAAGAAAGTTCACAGGTTTATTAAAGTTTTTACTACTAATGTAAGCTCTAGGTATATAATGAAGTGATATTAATATTCTCACGACCACTTTATAAAACTTATAGAAACCATTACCATAGTATATAATGACAATTTTATTAAGGTTTACCATTACCTCCTTATGAAATCAATATTTATGGAGTTATATAGCGGCGTCGTTAATTACTTTTATAAATAACTGTAATAAAAGAATAATTATTTGTTGAATGTACACAAGTTTTATTATAACCTTTAATTATTTATCAGACTTTTATTGTAACTTTTCTAAACTCTTATTTAACATTTTACGGTTAACAAAATGTATTGTAGAAAAAACATAACGTCGCCATTTTTCTCTTTATGCTTTGCATATAATATGACACTTTCTTAATTTTTACCATTCACACTCTACCTTGCCTACAATACCGTCTGGACTGCCAGCGGACAGAAATCATAGTTTTTAACTAAAACACAAACACTGTAATAGCACTAGTGGTACTTAAATTTATTTATTGGTGATATTAGAGTTTCCAGTTCATAAGGGTATTTATTACCTTCCGCCATGTCAATATACGCATAAATGAAAGAGATACTTATTTAATTGGCATTATTTAAAATTAAATATTTAAATTAAGTAAGATAACAAAGTTGATCTCGAAATTAGCATACTTTTAGCATGGTGTTGTAGGGCAACACTTTTATCAAACATTTTTTATGCGCATTTATTAAATCAATAAATTAAAACTATATCTTAGTAGAATTAATCTTATTATCCTACTAGAATTTAGCCGAATCTGGGGGGAATTCCACCCCCAGTAGGGATTTTTAACGTGCCAAACATCGCATTCACACGGGACCTGCAGTTTTACTTCCTATCCGAGAAGAAGGCATGTTTTAAATTTTTCTACGCTATGAAAAATTACCAGCTCGGCCGGGGATCGAATCTACGATCCTTGGATTATGAAGCAAACATGCAAACCACTAATCCACCGAGGCTGGCTTCTTTACATTTGTTATTGACCTTACTTCAAACAAATCTCCCTAGTTAAAGCCACCATATACTTGGTTCATACTGTATTCAAGTCATTTTCAATAGTTTCAGTCGTATTTTGGAGTAATTTAGTAAGCAGTTTAATCTGGAATAACTTGCATTAGTAAAGATACCTCTACTACTGGGTGGAAATAAATGATTTTCATCAAGTTACCATTGCATTCCCCATGTAAAAGCACGACGTGCCGCTCTACGAAAATAGAGAAGGCAGTACCATAACCTCAAAATGTACAATTCTATGAATTGTTTGACAGATTGATTTCATTTATTGACAGAACTAATTTAGTACTAAATCAAAAAGAGTAGAGCGGTACAGAAAAATTTACATGTGAAAAAATTCCAAAGGGAACTTGATGAAAATCATTTATTTCCACGCTGTATAACTACTAGTCTTACAAAGAAAGGAACTTATTAGTTAATTCAAGTCTTCTAACTCATTAAGGAATTCAATATAAAAAAATCTAGGTACATGCAATAGAAAATGGTAATCTAGAAACCCATATTTGGAACTTCGAGTTATTAAACTGTTCAACTTAAGCAGTGAACTTAAATTTACACATACGAGCGTAGCTCGATATGTATTGCGAAAAACTAACAAAAACAAATATTTAGTGTTGGAAACTTTTTTATTGTTTTTCAAAATATTCTCCCCGATGATCAATACAATTTTGCATACGTTGAAACCAAATTTCGTAGCATTTTTTCCATAGAGAAGCAGGTATTTCCGATACATGGGTTTTGATTGCATCAACCGCCTCTTCCGGCGTCGAAAATCGTTGTCCACGCAGTTTCTTTTTCACGTGTGGGAACAAAAAGGAATCGTTAGGTGCCAAATCGGGACTATACGCCGGATGACCCATCAATTCGACATTTTGAGTGCTCAAAAAACCAGTTGTTTGCGTTGATGTGTGTGAGCTCGCATTGTCATGGTGTAGAATGATCCGGCGTCGCGCGTTGTTTTTTCTTATTTCTTCGAAGACTTCTGGTAAGCAAATTGTTGTGTACCATTCTGAGTTGACTGTTCTACGATCCTCTAAAACCACGGTAGCGACATGTCCAGTTTTTCCAAAAAAACAGGCGACCATTTGCTTCGAAGTGCTTCGAGCGCGAACGACTTTTGTTGGGTTTGGCTCATCTTGGAAGACCCATACAGTCGACTGCTGTTTACTTTCGGGCTCATACGCATAAATCCAAGATTCGTCATCTGTGACGATGTTATAAACGGTTTTTGAAGCACCTTGGTTGTATTTCTCGAGCATTTCTTTCGCCCAATCGACACGAGCGTTTTTTTTGAGCGACTGTTAACTTATGTGGAATCCAACGTGCACACAGCTTTTTCACGGCTAAATGTTCATGCAATATTGGGCCGTATGCATAAAGTAAAGTAAATGCTTTTACTTGAATTAGTAAAAGAGAAAAGATATGATTTTTAATTAGCAAGAGTGAGATCGACTTATAGTAGAAGCATTTGCTACATTTTGTTCATACCTACAATTGAGTGTATGCTAGTCATGCTAACGCCTAAGGATGCCTGAATTTCACGATAAGTCACATGACGATCTTGCTTTATTAGTTCGCGCACTGCATCGATGTTTGCTGGCACCACAACCGATTTTGGACGACCTTTTTTAAATTCATCTGCCAGCGAACTACGACCACGATTAAATTCATTGAACCAACGATATACAGTTGCTCTGTGTGGGGCTTCATCACCAAAAGTTAAAATAAGTTGATCGACGCACTATTGTTGTGATAATCCACGTCGGAAGTCGTAGAAAATCATAGCACGAAAATGTTCTCGAGTTAATTCCATTTTTAATAAATAAAACAAATAGCATCCGTATGACAAAACGTTTTGAATACGTATGACCTCAAAAATGTCAAACTTTATGTTGCAAATGTCAGATTTTACCTAGCAAAAGCAGGGTTGCCAATTCGCAATATATATCGAGCAAGCCTCGTATCACAGAAAATATATGATGTGTCGACAATTTTTATTATGATCATGGTGACTTTCGGAGCCGGACATTTGGCGCGGCCGTTTAGGCTCGGCAATTTCGGCGCGGCCGTTTCGGCGCGGTACACTTCGGTGCGAGGACACTTCGGCGAAGGGACACTTCGGCGCGGACAACTTAGGCGCAGGGACACTTCGGCGCGAGAAATTATCTAGTATTATTGTAATGAATAAAACCTGTAGGTACTTACAGGTAATAAATACAGTATTTGATAAATACGGTATGATGAGAAAAAACTCAATATTTGGCAATCACAAAAGCTCGTATGTATTGCCACATTTAAGAAAAATTCATATAAATAGATACTGCTTAGTGCTTACAGTCCAATGCTTAAAGACAAAAAGCAGTGGAATTTAATTAATTCAAGCGAAATTCTGGAATTAAGAAGGTGTTTGTGTGTACATAAAGATACAAAAAAATTACTTTGATAATAGAGTAGCTTGTCCCAAAAAATTAGACCAATAGTCCAAAAAAGCGTTTTGTTTAAAGATCTCCGAAAGTTTTACCCTAATTCACCACAAAGAAATTTACATGCCGCGAACTGCCGCGAACCGTCTTTTCGTCGAAGTGTGCCTGCGCCTAAGTGTCCCGGCGCCGAAATGTGCCCGCGCCGAAGTGTGCCTACGCCGAAGTGTGCCTGCGCCGAAGTGTCCTTGCGCCGAACTGTCCGGCGCCCAACTGTCCTCGCGCCGAAACGGTCGCGCCGAGATGGCCGCGCCCAAATGTGCTAGACCGTGGTGACTTTAACCATATTGCATCTTGATTTCGCCGTACCATCATTGCATGGAACACTACTATCCTTTATCTTATTGTTCTTATTACCTAGTGTAAACAATGCCAATATATTATTCTTAACTTACACACAACTATTATACATTAATGCAAAATCTCAAATTTTACTGGATTTTGTTATTATTCTGATTATTTTCAGCGAGCAAGTAATTTCTCTCGTAATTGTTCAATTCGGCAAGTCTCAGTGAACCACTTTTACAACTTATATAAATAACTATTTCGCCATTTGTTGTAAAACAATTCACACCCTATGACTTTTAATGTCTGTAACCTAGTCAAGACCTATTCAAGATCGTGTTTTGAAAACGAAGCTGAGCAATCTTTCGGTCAGGGACGGTTAGTGTTGGCAGGATACCGGAAAATTCCCGGTATAGCAAAATACAGGATAAGAGTTAGGTAAAGTCAAAGTAATTTTTATTGTTGGATACACAAATTCAACACTTTTCTAACATTAAGAATTTGTAAAATTTCAATTTCAAGTGGTTAAAAATAAAAAATGGCTGGATGTTTCATTTACGAATGTAAAAACCGATTCATAATGTATTCCTAAAAGCAGAAACACTTAGAACAATATGACTGCAAAATATTAACAGAAAAGGTTGGACATCTACTCAAACATCACGCATGTGCGAAGTCTACTTTTATGAAAAACAGTACGAAAACTACGAGCCGATGAGACAGTCACTTTTTTATTTTTGTGCAAGTCAGAACTAAAACCTAATAGAGAATAACTAGTTAGTCATTTTCTTTAATAAACGACTCGCTGAGCTGCTTAACATATGACCGACAACAGAGTCATTTTTGTACGTAAACTCTTAACCTCTACCCTATTATAATTACAAAAACTCTATTAACTGGACATGGCCAGCATCTGTTTTTGAAAGGGCTGTCCAGCAAGGAAGTTTATGCCGATATGGTGGATACATTGAAGAATCATTATCCTTCGTATGTCATCACAAAAAAATGGGTTATGGGATTTAAGAGAGTGGGAAGAAGGTAAAAGATAAACATCGTGTTGAAAGACCCGTTTCTATGTCCACTCCAGCAAATATCGGTGTCGTACATGATATGATTTTGAAGAATGGACGAATTGAACTAAAAGGTATTATCAGATACTTCGAACATTTCCTATGAACGTATCTTTCATATTGTATTTATCATGATCTGGGCATGAGAAAATCATCTGCTAAGACAATCTTCAAATTCCTGAATGCAGATCAATAACGACTCGGCGTGACAAGTTGCTTTGCCACCATTTTGAAGAGAACTCTAGAAACTTTTTGGATCGTATTATAACTATCGAAGACAATCGGATTTATTATTACCATACAGAAACAAAAGAACAATTAAAAGAATGTAATTTCGTGTGTGATAATCTACTGGAAAGGCCCTACGGCAGCAAAACGGAAAATGTAAATGACAGACTACTTAAAACAAGATGTGAAAGAAAAAAGGTCGTTCTTCTTGCTAGACAATGCATCCGCCCACAAGTTTAAGTCCCAAATTTAGCCCCCCTCAGATTATCACAGATTTCCGAAACAAAGAAATTCTTTAAAGAAAAAAGTTTTCATCAAATCAAGTAGTAATAAGTGCTGTGGAGGAGTGATTGGTAGATCAAGACAAATAATTTTTTTATAAAGGCTTAGAACAACGAGTATTTTGTGACCGTTGATGATGATTGATGATTATCCTGATCCTGTATAAATATAAGTATGATTTGAGATATAGTAGCTTTTACTATGTTAAGCTATCTGCGCCTACTTCGAGGCATACCAACTAAACTTTTTTAATTTAATCTTGCGATATACAGACTGGAAACGCTTGATATGGGGATATAAAAGTGTTCATAAAAATGGTAGTGAGAATTGCGATAGGAGGAAAAGTTTTATACTACTGTACTACTTCTCATACCATCAAAATTTATAGTAAACTTTATTGGATTTAAATGTGAGCGAACTTAAGCACCGGAGTGCGGGCGCTTAACCTGCATCGTTTTTTATGAACAGATTTAAAGTATTATAGTATTAAATACAGTCAGTAGACAACATACAGTTGCAAGTTTTTATCAATTGATTTTATCCCACTACCACTTTTATGAACGCTTTTATATTATACCCTATATCAAGCCCCTGCATTTCCAGCCTGTATATTATTTTCTTTTATTATAGGTATTTGATCATTACTTTCTTATTTAGAAAAAATTGTAAAATAATAATTTTATAACTGTTTGTGATACATGCGTATGGGCAATAGCAAAGCTCGATATTTATTGTATTTAAATAAATAAAGCAATATTGTTAGAATAGTATTTATCTAAAGCACTTTTAAGTATAGAAAAATATTTCAATTCTTTCTTACGTAAATTAAAAAACGTCTATTCTTAAGAAATAGTTTTCGAATTTCATTTACACTTTTAATACCGTAATAATCAAGATTGCAGGCTGAAAAGTAAACAGTATAATCATTTGTAAAAATTTACAGTTACCAAATTGAATGTGTCAGTACAAGTTTAAATTAAAATATTAATAAGATAATTAGTTAAAAACGTTGTTGTAATTGAATTAACATTTAAACCGCGTTTATTTAGATCTACTTTTTAATTGCTTTAATAATCAACATGATATTATCATAAACTATTTAAGTTTGAATTACACTAAAAACTTAATACATACATTATTAGAAAAATAACACATACTAAATCATATACGTTTAAATAAGTTAAAATTTGCAAGAAAAGTAATTATGTAAATGACTCTTCTGGTGCTGTTAAATAATTGCAAACAACAAAATGTAGGATATTAAAAAATAAATATTTATAATTCTATTTCTATAATATTTTATCATAAATTAGTTAATGTAGTAAGCTCCAGTCTCTTCAAAACATTCACAGATATTTAGTTGAAACAAAATAACCAATTAATGGATACATAGTAGATAGATTATTATCAAGATACTATCGTTATCGTTGCATCAATGAGATTCCACTACATATTCGTTTGACAACTTTGTTCACATTTCTATTATACAGTGAGCAACAAAAGTCAGGAATATAGAGTGTCAAACAAAAACGAATAAGTTTTGGAAAAAACGCCAAGACTCGTCTTTTTTGTTTTTTTTTTGAGAAGATTTTTTCCACAATGTCGTTCATTTTAGGTTCATCAATAAATTGTTTTTAAGCTATAACGTCATGATCAATTTTTTTTAAATAGCAAGCCTTAAACCTTTTATCTGAATTCAATAGAGCTTACTTGTCTGAGCACGCTGATATCCCATAAGTGAGGTGTGTTATCTACCTACTGTCTAGAAATTATAAAGTGATTTCCCTCAGAAATCTATTTTCTTCTAAGAATAAAGTAGGGATCTCAATTTTAGAAAAACATTTTAATTGAAGGTAATGTTAGAACAAAAGTTTAGAAACATTATTAATAGTTACAATAAATGTTTAAACTGAGCACCATTTGTTGCTACTTTAAACGGTGAACAAATTCATTTTGTACATTTCTAATCGTTACGGGAGAAATCTGCCTTACGATTGTAGTCAATTAATGTTCCTAAACTTTTGTTATAATGTTACCTTCAATTAAAATGACGTTTTTTTTTTCTAAAATTGAGATTCCTACCTTAGTCTTAGAAGACAACGGGTTTGTCGGAGAAATCTCATCATAATTTCGAGGCTGTAGATACCAGACCCCTCCCCATCTATGGGGTATCAACATGCTTACACAAATAAGCTCTATCGAATTCTGATAAAGAAATTAAGGGTTGCAATTTAAAGAAATTGATCATGACGTCATAGCTAAAAAAATCGTGGAAAAAGTTCTCTCAAATAATAAAAATCTAGTCTAGGCGTTTTTCACAAAACTTTGTTTTAATACTCCTGAATTTTGTAACACACTGTATTGTATATGTATAATAATAGTCCCGTTTCATAGGCCATAGTGTTGCCTATTATTACCCCAAAAAATGATTTCCCAGGTACTCGTTTCTACAGGTTGAGTCCTGGAGCCTGGACCTGGAAGCCTAAGATATTTACAAAATCCTCATGTATCATCCATATTAGTATATACATTCGTATAATAAATACTTGTTTAACATCTTTATGCAACATTTTGCAAGACAAGAATAGAGTGATAAACGTATCCATAGTTTTTGTTCATAGTCACTTTTGTTAAAATCTTAGTCATTATGCGACTCATTATTATTGTCGGTGCAAAGAGTTTTGTTGAGAATAAAAGAAACATGTATTGCATTTAACAAAAAACAAAAGAATTGAAATCATAAGTCCTCAAATAAAATATAAAACGATTTATTACAATGATAAATGATGTGCAGATAAACTTTAACTGAAGTTCAAATAAGCTTAGCACAAATTCACTAAGTGTTTAATTAATAATTACTATGCACAAACCAAAAATATAGTTAAGGAATTTATGCGAGCGGAACAATGACTCTAAACTGGTTAAGCACAATAATTAAATCGGATCACAAAAATTATGGAATGCTGACGTGTCTACAGGTTCACCTATATTGTATAATCGAACATATATTCTCAAGTAGTTAGTAGTTAGTTAATAGTCTTTATGAATCGAGCTAAACGGGCACACTCGCAGGTATAGATTCTAATAAAGTTTATATGTACAGGAGTAAATTCTAGCAGAAATTATAGATACAATCTCCTGTGGAGAAAAACCATTTAAATCAATTAATACAATGAGTGCTATTTGTTATAGCACGTTTGTTGTAGACGTACACAAAAGGTTGTTGATATTCAACTCACGATATCTCTACGTCCTTCAATTAGTTACTGCAGGTTGTAGAATTCCTCCAAGTATCAGGAAATCCCAATTATTCGTTACGATGCTCAAAGGCGACAAACAGTAAGCAACCCGATAATGAAAAAGGAGTGAGAAACTAAAAAGCAAAATGCTTGCAACAAATAGACCAATTACAAAATATCCACATCGCAAACTTCAACTAGTAGAACCTTCGTTGAAATGTGACCGTGGAGAATTGCTAAACCACTTCCAGAATCGAAAAGTGCGGCGAATAATGAATCATTCGTGCACAAAACAATAACTATAAGAAGCGAGATAAATACAGTAATTATACAAACCTTCAGAAAACTGTCCTAATCTCAAAGAAATTACAGTGTCAAATCCCTGACAGCTTCCAAAATAAATGAAAGTCACACCATCCAAAATCACGTCAAACCGCAAAAGTGCTTCTCCAATGAATACGTCAAGACGAAAATGTAATTCGGCGATTCCACTATGACACTAAAAGTAGGGAGAATGCAAAAATCTCCAAAGAAATTATACAGGATGGCACAAAAGCCAAGTGATACAAGGTGTCACGAAATGCATATCTGCAAACTTGACACTGAAGATGACAAAAAATATAGTTGTGTTAACGTTGTTTTGTTTGAACGCAATGCAGATTGTGCAATTCTGTTTGAACGGACATGTATCTAGAGAACTGCATGTGTTGGGCAGCTGATAAGTGATAATCCTCATTGGATGCAGTAATCAAACACTCAGTATCTTCAAAATCGTGGTATCCAATCCTATCGTATCCAATTGTGGGTAATAGAATTTTAGGACCCTTCTTCTTTGAAGATTCATTAATGGATACCGCTACCTGCAGTTTCTTTAAGAAGAAGAAACGTTGCTTGCGTTTTGTTTGAATGAATAAAATCCTCATCTGTTCCAAAATAACATGTGGTACCAACAAAATGGAACTTCGTCACATAGTCACTTAATGCTCGTGGATGCCTAAACGAAGAATTTCCTATTCCATGTATTGGTTGACGGAGACCAGTTGAGTGAATAGCGAGATCACCAGATTTGACCCCGTTGGACTGTTCTTTGTGGAGTTATTTAAAAAGTAAAGGATATAGGAATAGACCAAATAATCTATTCGTCGTATTTGGCACTGCCAAGCAGAAAGTATCTCAATTTTCGATTCTTACTCGACTACATACAGCTACAGAACTAATATTACCGCCAATAAAAGGTACTGTATTTTTAGATATTATTATTATGCAGCTAGTATTATTTATAGAGTTTCACGAAGTAAAAGCTTGTGTTTTTGAAAAATTCAATTTTCGAACAACCCAGTGAAAGCTTAGAATATCTGAATCAATGTTGATGTTATGTAATTAAAAATAAATTATTAACACTAATTAAATGCTCTACTTAATTGAAGAGATGTTTTGTTTCAAGTCGATTGCATAATGTAAAACTAATGATTTTTAGAAAATGCCAAATGATTTGAATCTGAAGTGCAGCAAGTCAAGCAACATTATAGATACTGAATTTCATTAATATCACATTATCCTGAGGATCCGCTTTAACTAATTCTCTGTAAGTTCTCAAATAACTTCGTGTCCTTTTCGCAGTTTTCGCAGAATTCAAACGATATCTTTGTAAACAGAAACATGTTCACCTCCATTTTTACAGTCTTCAACCTTTTCTGGGTCTTTTCTGTTTTTAATGTTGACGTAGGTTTTCGAAAGGTTCATTGACTTGGGCTTTCATTAACCTTTTCTTGGGGAGTATTCCAAATTATTGCAATCTGGAAAATTTTGTCGAATCTTGGTCAAAACGCCGAAAAGGATCAGTGGACATATAGCCGAAGATCGGACAAATCTCCGAAAAGATGCTGTAGGCATATCGCCGAAAGTGGGCAAAACGTTGAAGCACTTGTGGACAAATCGCCGAAAGGGATATTTGGACAAATCGCCGAACGCCGTCAAAACGCCGAAACTCATCTGTGGACAAATCACCGAAAGTGGTCAAATCGCCGAAACATCTGTGAACAAATGAAAAAACGCCGAAAAGTATAAAACGATAGAACAGAGAGGAAGCAGCTGCTTACCAAAACTATATCTTACATATGTTACAATGTTACATACCAATATCGAATTTTTAATTTTAGAAAACATCTTGCCCCATGTTTTCGAATTAATTTCATGACGTTTTATTACAAAAGAAAATGTAGTATGTAAGAGTATTGCTTGAAATGATATTGTGAGAAAGGTTTACATTAACACATACTAAACGAGCATTTGTAAAGAAACAAAAGTTTCTCGAAGTAAGCGACTAGAACAATATTGTAGTAGCATTTGTCACTAAACTTTTTGCTGATAGATACCTGCATCTTTTAATGTCATTCAGCGCAGGTGATTTATGAAACCTAAGCAAAGATGTTCCAAATAGCGGTGAAACAATAATGCTTGTTTTCGATTTTAATTTACACCCTTTGCTACAGGTGTTAGTATTGGTTCAAGGAGTCTGCCGACTGGCTGCGCATTCCCAAGTCCCAGACCACACTGTTACATCGGCAGTCTGACGGAATGCTAGAGCGCATGAATTAGACAATTGAAAAATATTTGATTAACGTAGTCTCCAATCATCAAAGCGACTAGGATCAATATCTGTATCTGTTCCTGATGGCTTATTGCTTCACAAAATAACCGATCAGTCACCGGCTTAGAATTGTTTGGCGTCCTATGAAGGGAAAAATATCGCAGTTCCGCATCAGGAAGATGAGGCTGAAGTGGCTGCTAATAGTGTAAGGCCTGTAGGTGAACGACTGACTTTTGTAAAATGTATGGATACGTTTTCCGGGACCGAAAAAGCTCGATTCGGAGTAACGACTAGTCGACGACTTTAACCAAATATTTTCCCATTGTCCGATACATGCATTCTACCATAAATAATAATAAATAGACTTCAATGGAAATAAATAATAAGTGTAAATACAATTGCGCGTTTAAAATAAATAATCTCGTAGTATTAAATAAATTAGTTTGTTCAGTGATTAGTCTTCGTATGTGTTAATTAGTGTTAGCCGTTGGTTATTGTAAACATTCTTCGTAATTAAGCAATTTACAGGAAATCCAAATGTGACAAATGTTACTACAAGATTAACTACAATATTGTTCTGTTGTTATAACATTTTTAATATTTTGTAATAAAATAAGTCATGAAATTATTACGAAACCTTGAGGTACCATTATTTTTAAATTAAAGATCCAATATCGGTATGTAACATATAGTTTTGGTAAGCAGCTCTCTCTGTTTTCTATCCTTTTATACTTTTCGGCGTTTTGTCCACGTTCGGCTATTTGTGCACAAGATATCGGCGCTATGTCCACAGATTCTTTTCGGCGATATATTCACAAATCCTTCATATATTCTATGATTATTATATATTCTTACATTATTTTCCCCCTTCTTTCCATTTATTTTTGTCATATACAAACATAGTTGTAATATTCGACTATTGGTGGATCCCGAAGACGTAAAACCACATTTGACTGCAAAAAACCCATTGCTAATGGGAATAAAAGGATAAGCAAGTCATTTCGCGTCATCTGCTTTTCTTCTATAGATATGTTGAATTTCATAGGATTTGCATGCCTTGGCTAAGTGTAGATTGTTTCAACTTTGAAACCCCTTTGAACTGAATTATCTTAAGATGAATTTATTTTCAGTCAAACTATCACACGCAGTGCATGCATCATTAAACTAATTCTTAATTTTAGGGCCAGTTTTTTCACATAAATTTATCTAGTGGTTAATTGGCTACAATTTTGTCTATGAAGATTAGCAACCAAATAAAGTTCTTAGGGGATGAAAAAATCGGCGCATTATAAACCGACCATGACACTCAATATGACACGTTGATTCGATATCTCTCGATAAAATTTTTCTACCGGTAAGTATTTCTGGCAAACAGTTTGTTAGGGTTTTTCTTCTGGAGTAGTGTGACTATCTAGCCTTAAATCTTTCAATACCACCCAAAATTAGATATACTACTGGTATTAGAGTCTTCTTACAGGTATTGGAGTGTTTACCACACGCATGTTTGACGGTTTTTCCTTAATCAACAAATGTGTTTGTATTCTTTAAATTGTTACCCCATGCACGCTAAAAGAAGTCTTAGAGCAGATTTCTAATTCTTTTTCACTAACATGAACTTTGTAAATGTAGCTGACGGAGAGCTGATGTGAGAGATGAAATTAAGCCAGTCAAATACGCATCCTGTTAATTTTTACTGGCAAAAGTATTAAAATCATTTAGATCACGTTGTTCTTCGTTATTTTTTTTTGAAAGAAGTATATTATCATATCAGAAGTATATGAAGCATTTTTATCAAAAGTTCTTCAATTGACATTTTTTGTTCTGTCTAATTAGCCCGAAGGTTACGATTTTAATCTTCACTTGAAAAAAATTGTCGTGAAGGCAACATTCAAAGCTGCTATAGCTATATTGTATATGCTTGTTGATCCGAAATGTTCTACATACAGCTGTATCCCGATATGGTATGGCTGTACATGTATGCACATTAGGGTGGATCGAAAAACCATTTTTTTCGAAATCGATCTACGCCTTAGAACCCATAAAAAATTCCAACTCTATCGGATAATATTTTCAGGGTGCGCTTTTTAGTCATGATTTTAAATTTTTATGAAAAAATGTCAAAAATTTGCAATTTTTCGTGATGATTGCTCAGTGTTTCCGGAGTAATTTAATGGCAAAAAATTATATATATATTGCAGGTATGTTGCTTAATATTAGCGATGGAGTGTGTTTGAATTAGGCAAAATGGTTTCATAGTTCGTCAAAAATCGTCAATAGACGCCAAATATACAGAAATGTTACGAATGTTGGGTAGGCAATAACCCACTATAATAACTCGACCTCACCGACTTAAATTTACCAAAAACGATAAGGTAATAGGAACGGAAGTAAACTGGAGCTTTTAGTTCATCGACTAATCGACTATCCAGCACTCACGACGAGGAGGTGGCTACAATCGAATGCCGCCAACGCGCCCACCCGGATAGACTTGTCTATTTAGGTTTTAAAGTCCGCTTTGGTATCAAACTTTGGTAATATTTTTCTGTCCTGCAATCGAGCTCTAACGTAGCCATCTCGGGAGTCATAGCCACATACAGCAATTGATTCAGCAGTTACATCTTTTATGCACCGTTCCACTGCTTGGCTATGACACGGCAGGTCAAAAAAAGTCTTCGTAGGAATCGTCTTTTCCTGCTGCAATCTCTTCTAAGTCTTCATTGGTAAGTAAGTGTGCTATTGGAAGTGATGTTATTTCTTCTTTTCTCCAGTGCACTAAATCTGTGTAATCTTTGGCATTAAAGTTGGTCACTGGGGGTGCAAATTTTCTAATGGTGTTGTTTGTCTGACTTTGGCTGTTTCTTGCTTCCAGGATCTCCTTCGACACGTTTTGACGCACATTTGGGCAACTGTCTGCCAACATACTAACAAGTATGTTTTCTGGATTTGAAGCCGTTTATGGAGAAAAAAGTCTTTAACTCGTTTGGTAAGTACTCCATATTCTGTAATGTTAGCCACAGGTTTTTTGATGCGTCCTTGATAGTTCCATTGCATTTAATGTGAAACCACATGGGAGCGTAAAGTTTAACGACAAATTCTATGGAAATGGAAGTACTTACCAAACGAGTTAAAGACTTTTCTCTATAAACGTCTTCAAAATCATGCTTTCTGGGGGCATCCAGAAAACATACTTGTTGGTATGTTGGCAGGCAGTCGCCCAAATGTGAGTCAAAACGCAGCGAAGAAGATCCTGGAAGCAAGAAAAAGCCAAAGCCAGCCAAACACCATTAGAAAATTTGCACCCTCAGTGATTAACTTTAATGCCAAAGATTACACAGACTTAGTGCACTGGGGAAAAGAAGAAATAACATCACCTCCAGTAGCACACTTATTTACCAATGAAGACTTAGAAGAGATTGCAGCAGGAAGAGACGATTCCCTACAAAAACTGCAGACTTTTTCTAACCCGCCGTGCCATTGCCAGGCAGTGGAACGGTGCTTAAGATGTAATTGCTGCATCAACTGCTGTATGTGGTTTTGACTACCGAGATGGCTACATTAGAGTTCGATTGGAGGACAGGAAGATATTGATACCAAAGCGGACTTCGAAACCTAAATAGACAAGTCTATCCGGGTTGGTGGGCGGTCGGCACTCGATTGCAGCCACCTCCTCGTGGTGAATGCTGGATAGTCGATTAGCCGATGAACTAAGATCTGCAGTTTACTTCCTTTCCTATTACCTTATCGTTTTTGGTAAATTTAAGTCGGTGGGGTCGAGTTATGATAGCGGGTTATTGACGATTTTTGACCAACTATGAAACCATTTTGCATGATTTAAATACATTCCATCCATATATTAAGCAACATACCCGCAATATATGTAATTTTTTGCCATTAAATTACTCCGGAAACATCGAGAAACCATCAGGAAAAATTGCAAATTTTTGACATTTTTTCATAAAAATTTAAAATTTTGATTAAAAAGCGCAGCCTGAAGATATTATCCGATCGAGTTGGAATCTTTGATGGGTTATAATTAACAAACTTTAAGCACTAGCCGTAGACCGATTAAAAAAAACGATTTTTCGATCCATCGTAATGCACGTAAATAAAATATATGTATATACATATAATATAAATGGTATATGGTACTACATAAAGAGATGTATTATCTGTATTAAAGATTCGATAAATAATAAATTCCAGCATTCTCTTATTGGCCTAGGCGCCCGGAATGGGGAGCAAGGAGGGGCGCTTGCTTCCCCTGGAAGTTGAACAATTTGAATTTCATTGAAAATTTTGTATGACATGCGGTTTTTGTCTAGGCTTGCCCCCCCCCCCCCCACTAGTATGTCGTTTATTCTAGGCTTGCCCACCCTATCATACCGTTCATTCTAAGCTTGCCTGCCCCTGGACAAATTTCTGTGGGCGCCTATGCTTATTGGCATTTTCCTCACTTGGTGTAATATTATTGACTATATGTTACCAATGATATACTATGTACTTGTACTGTCTTACGCGTCGTCACCTAATTTAAAGTTTTTATGTAAATGATACCTAATTAAAATTGAAAGTATCTAACTAAATGATTATTTAAGTTTTCCTAAACGGCAATAAAAAATTCTTTTTTAATATCACTATCAAATCTTAAACCAAATTAAAATAAATGATAATAGCTCTTTAACTAACAAACATCAATCTGTCATTCATAACGATAATGACTTATAGATGCTATCTAAAAAGTTGCAGTAATTTTTAAATGAATACAAACATTGAAATTTCGAGCTTTACCTCCAGCAGTCAGCTAATTACATTCATTATCTCTGTTTCTTATCTTACTACCAAAAAAAAAACAAGGAACACCATAATTTTTACATTTGACCAAACACATAAAAACATACCTTTAATAAGGGGTTTAAAAAACTCATCCTTGCACATTCTTTTTCTTTTATTTCCACTTTATAAAGGCAGGAAGAAAATTAATATTTCCCACCACTACCACCAACAAATATTCCATAATTTCCCCCTTCTCCAAGTCTGTATAAGGGTAAAACAAGTGAAGTGAACGAGGGACAAACACGCATCGCGGTCGCAGCTTGCTAGATAACGCGTTTTACTCATAATTAAGATGTTATCAGTAGGTATTATCACGGAACCGTGTGTATCCAAATGGCTAAATTCAACGGATTCTCAATATGGTGTCCGGACGGCCGAGTTTCGTGTAGTTAACCAAATTGGAAGATACCCACCACTAAACCCCAAAAGTTTATTCCCGCACAATTAAACCGCGTCTTTAATTTTATTGGAAAATAATTAAATTATAAACGGATTTCAAAATATGGAACGTCTCAATATAGCATAAAACGCAATCTGCTTTTCCACCTGCTCCTTTTTGTTGTGTTCTGACTTTCGAACAAGCTTGTTACCAATTTTAAGGGTTCAATGATGATTTTTTATCTCCCTTCAATTAATAATGTATTCCTGGAATTTATTAAAATAAAAATATGGTTTGGCGAACGTGTTAAAATATCGATACATTCTGTTTATCCTTATTTAAATTTCTAATATGTAACAAATTAGCATTTTTAAATTTTCGAAAGGAAATGCAAGCTGCATCTGTTTTACTTGTTTCGTCAGTTCTTTATTTATTAACTTGTAATTTACTGTGCTAATTAGTAAACATTAGACCATGCTAAATGAGGACGATTCCAGTCGGAGCTAATTTCATATACAAGAAATTCAACAGAATCGCATTTGTTTTATTTTTATCGAAATGTTTATTTCGAATGAAACATTTTTAATTTTTTTATATCAGAGCTGTATTTAAATTCTATGCTTCATTATAATAACAGATTTTTGTACAAAAGAATGTATTAATTCTTTTCTTCTGCCGTAACGCTCCCATTTTA
This sequence comes from Agrypnus murinus, assembly GCA_929113105.1. Taxonomy (NCBI): domain Eukaryota; kingdom Metazoa; phylum Arthropoda; class Insecta; order Coleoptera; family Elateridae; genus Agrypnus; species Agrypnus murinus. The sequence continues at coordinate 83,931,735 of OV816030.1, forward strand.
CACTTTGAAATAGGGAACAAAAATGGTACTTTGCCTCGCTAGGGAGGAAAAGTAACCACTTTATCTTCATAGGGAAGAAAAGTATCCACTTTATCTCCCTACAGAAAAATAATTTTTAATTTTTATTTTAATTGAATATTGTACAGTGAATACTAAAACTACGAAATTGATATAAAAGCAGAGATGAAAGGGTTACTAAAATTTAATATTCTTTAAAAATTATTAGAAATTTTAGATACTCGTTTTTATTGTAATTTTTTAAATTTTCTAATAGCAGTAGAAATATCATGTGCAACTTGGGTGCAAAGTATGCTTCCCACTCTCGCATATAATACGGTATGTCGCCAAATTTACCCTCGGGAAGAAAATTCCGGCTTTCCTCTGTTGTGCACTTTTACTTTGCGACGTTGCAACTTAAAGAATTAATAGATTAATAGTATATTATTATACGAGTTGTATAAGACGGTCTATTGTAGCACGAGTTGTTTGGGACACGACGAGAGAAGCGAGGAGTGTTCCAAAGGAACGAGTGCTACAATACGTCTTATAAAACAAGTATAATATACTATTTTTTGTACTTTGCGCCATTAATTTTATAGAAATTGTAAATTCAAGCTATTAAAAGCATTGCATTACAATCTAGTGATTTTCGCGTTTAACATGTGGTAACACTATAAAATGACTTTTCGCGTTTTGTGAGGTTAGAATGTGTCAAGATTAAATGTGTTTATATGTAATATAAAACAAATGTTACCAATCTTACAAAACAAATAGTCTCCAAAAACGATGTTATAATAGCCTCTATTATGAAATCGTTTTCGGTGTCACAATGAGCCCATTGTGAACGCAAAGTACAAAAAAAGATTTTGAAGTATTTTATTAATGATTCAAATATAACAAATGTGCCCTAATCCTAGTCTTTGAAAATAATCAATTGCAATGTTTCCTAGACTAGAAGTTACGAAATGCAAATTCTATGGTCAGCTAGATATAATGCACTTATAGGTAATACCCTCTATCTTTAACGCCCTCATTGAACAATTGAGGCATAATTATTTTTTGCTACTTCACAGTTCTCATCCCTACAGTTCCATTTCGTTGCCTACCGGAGCAAAGGGATGGATTTTATACAGGGTGATTCAGAAATAAAGGTAATCCTTTAAATGGTAGGTAGAGGGGAGGTAGTAGAGCTAATTTATCTTGACAAGTATAGGTCAAAAACGAAGTTCTCCAGGAAATAAATTTTAAAGTTTTATTGAATTTTTGGATCCGATCCGGACCTTGGATCCTTTTGGATCCAAAATTTATTAAATTTTAACATTCATTTTTCTGGAAATCTATTCGTTTTTGACCTATACTTGTCAAGGTAAATTAGCTCTACTGCCTCCCCTCTACCTACCATTTAAAGTATTACCTTTATTTCTGAATCACCCTGTATACATAGCTGATTAAGTAGGTAGTAATCTAGTAATATTGCTGACTTTGCGCTTCCTCTGTTGCTTCTAACTTCATGACGTAGTCTCTCCATTTCTCTATGTCTAACGCCCAGCTATTTAACTTCGTTCGCGTTAAATTTTGATTTCTCGTATTTTTGTTAAATTTTTCTTTTGCATGCAACTCAAGAGTTTGTTTTTGTTCAATAACTGTGTAGTTGCTTAATGTATACCCAATCCATTTCAATTTTTTCTTTTGATTGTTTGTTTCAATGTGTTCTTGTCCAGTTAGCTTCCTCAGGTTCTCAATTGGAATTATGTCCCATCAAAATATATTTACAGATAATTCTTAGACAGTTATTAATGGAGATCTGACTTGTTTACCATATTTTGTCAATAACCAAGGTTTCGGTGGCGTAAAACGGTTCGCTCTTATTTTGAGTTGTTTGATATTTCTTTGCCCGTCCAGTTTTTTCCTGACATGGAGAAACCATTTTGGGCTTGTGCAATTCTAGTCTGTTGATGTCTCACACACTTCCTCCTTGTGCCTCTATTGTACCCAAATAGAAGGATTCTTCAACTTTTTCTATTTCTTCACATTGAATAATCTTGGCAATGAATTTGACATTTTTTGTTAACATTTTGATCTTCGTTTTAAGTCTCACTTGTTTAGCAGCATTTAGTAACCTTTGTGTTTTATTTTGCACGTTATCTCTTATTTTAGTCCGTCTAGTGTAAGTCTTCTAATTTCAAAAATATTTTCCATTGTTTTCCTGTTTTCTTGTCTATTATTTGTTCCATTATTCAGTCCAACTAAGAAAAGTGTATGCTTTTTGGGCAATATATTTGTTGGTTCGGAAACCAGTCTATTTCTCTCTTAACGTTTTGTCTATTGCAGCTTACATTCTGTCCAGTATAATTTTGAGTGATATTTTGCTGACTATGCTAAGTAATATGATTGGCCTCCAACTATCACATTTACTTTAACCGTCATTCGTTCTTGCCTAATTTGAAAGTATACGTTTGTCTCTCCATATTTTATTCATCAAAATAATACTGGCCAATAACTGCCTTAATCACTTGCACTGGTATATTATCCCTTCCAGTAGAGTTCTTGTATTTTAACTTCTTTATTGTTCTCCCTCTATCTGGTATTTGCTAAATTTTTCTTCACTAATATGAATTCTGTCGTTCATTATTTCCATTGTGCTTGCCATAGAAATATACAGACTATTCCTTATTTCCTCATTTTTTTGTTTTCAAGATTTCATTTGATTTTCTTCTTAGAATTGATGACTGTTTATATTTTATTCTCACTATTTTCTTAGTAATTTTAAATAGTTTGAGTGAATCGTTTCTTCTTGCTTTATGTAACACCCTTGGGCAATTTCCGATTTTTCTATTATGTTGTACATATTCTTTTAGCAAAAGCTTTCTTTCGTCAGTATCGCATATTTTGTTAATCTGTGATATTATTTTTCTGCCTCCTGCTTTCATTGTAGCTCCTCCGGCAACCAATAACCGTTTGCGATGGTAATTCTTAATACCTAACAGACCTTCTCTTCCAGACAAGAGCAGTGACGGACGTTCATCGGACAAGACCTTCTTGAAAAAACATCGGCATTTCGATTGCCGGCGCCCGCCCGTTGTCCGTGTCGAAATTAGATTCTTGTAGTCGTTCAAATCCACCTGGCGGGAATACGGAACTACAGGAGCCATTTCAAGGCGTCATGGTCCGTTCTCAACAAAAACTTCCGTCTGTACAGGTATTTATAAATGTGTTCAACAGACTTAACTATCGGATTTCGGATAACTACCGATAACTTCGGATAACTTTCTCTTGTCCATCCTGTATTTGAGAAATCACACTCCCAATGGCCAGATTGCTTGCTTGAGTATGAGTGCCTTCAAGTTTGTTTCCACTCCCGTCATCTTAATTAATCCATACTTGTAATGTCATTTACAGCCTGGAGAGCTAGTAGAGGTTTGGATAGGTATACCTCGCACCCAGCAGTGGTGAACTGGTAGCTATAGCAATAGCTTTAGCGCGTTAATCAAGCGTATCTTGATTCGTACCTGCAAGATATGCGATGCAATGGATTAAGCCTAATGGTAGTTCTCACCGTATGTATGAAATATGTATGTCTATGTCCTAGGGTTTTAGATACACATACGTACGATCAAATTCACATGAATCTATTGCATCTCGTTTGGTTGGACGTTAAAAAAAGTGAAAATGTTTGTAGTTAAAATTCTTGCTTCGTCAACCATAATTCTCAGGTTTCTCTTTCAATTTTTGCGGATTCTTGAAGCCAGTGTTTAGGAAAGCTGTTTTGTTGGAAGTTTTGCTACCAAATAACCGACAACAACAACAGAATACAGCAACATGTTCTATGCTATATTCCAGACAATAATATTTTTAGATTAATAGTTGAATCGGTCAATGCAGAAACTGAATATGTCCACTTTTTGTGTAAATTAAGTTATACATGAATTCACCATAATTCAAGGGTGCCCGATCGAATGGTGCAAAAATATAACATGCCCTGCTTTTCTATAATGTAGAAAAGCGATGGTATAGTACAGAAACTGAAGAAACATAGGATGTGTTCAATCTCTGTAGCGGTGTCTTATATATCTAGGATGCGCTGAAGTAAAAACAGCTTAGCTGATATCAAATGAAGCCATCGTCGAGTAGTTTTGACATATGCAAGTGATATTTTGTTGAGGGAAGTTCTCTATGCAAAAATGTCCAAATCAACTAGTAACAGTGTTTACGAAGAAGAAAGTAAAACTGAACAACCTAGGAAACAGTTGAAGGTATTTCCCACTGACTCCACAATCTCTCCAAAACTGAAAGATTTATGAAGTACATTGAGAAAGAACTTGACGAATTTTACCAGCAATTTTATCCTAAAATGGCCTATGAAAGAGAAAGAGGAAGACAGCGTAGTGAAAGCAGACAATGTTTAAAAATATTTTTATTTGTATTGAGGATTTTCAGATTTCTTTTGTTGATATTAAGTCCAGTTGTTCTTCTGTCACAAACAGTGCCGGTCTTAGGCCTCTCAGCACCTTCGGGCAGAGTCCTTCAGAGTGCCCTTATTAACTTTAAAAAGTAACTGTTATTGAATGATTTTATTGATTTTACTAACTTCGGCGTCCCAAACAGCCTAGCGCCCTCGTGCGCCGCCCGACCTCGCACCCCCTCAAAGGTCGAGCACTAGTCAGCTTCTTGCATATTCTTTGCGTTTTATTTGCAATCAATGCAGAAACTGAACATGTCCACGTCTTATATGCATTTTTTTCTCTTAGAATACAAAACTAAGTAAATTGAACCATGTGATCTTACCTTACAGATACCCTTCTTTCATATCCCAAAAAGTCACGAAAATCCATAAAAGCAATATTGAGTAATTCAGTTTTTTTTTGTTTTTCTCAAAACAAAGTGGTTGTGACATATTCAGTTTCTGTTTTGACCGATTCAATTATGTAGTAGAAAAGTACTATTTTGTGAGCTATATGAGCTACATACAGAGTGGTGATAAAGTTCCTCATAAAATTCTGTTATGCAATGTAATTTAAAGAAACTTCAATTTCATTTTAATTTAAGACACATTGTGACGTAAAAAGCATGTTTTTATTGGTGTCGTCTTTCGAGCAATGATGACGTTACAACTTTTTTAAATGGCAACACCCGCTTTTTCTTCTCAAGTTTGATAGACATTTTCACCCTAAATGATGATGTACAATTTTAGGATACTCATACTTACCTTACATAATAGTTTTTTCGGGAATGTCTGATTTTCATACCTCTTCAGCTTGTTGGAGTAAACCTAGAACTGGGAGGTTTTCGGCAATTCTAAAAATGGCTGTTTTTAGAATCGCCTCCCACGGGTCGGGTGCCACTATGAAAGTGGGGCAAAGCTTCAGACTGCACTTCTTTACTTATTAAATTATTAGAATAACGTAGAGCGAAACCTAAAAAGAGTTTAAAAATTGTGCAATAGACTCTATTTTTAAATAGTTAAATGTATCATTCGTAAAAGATAACTTTAACGGGCTATCAAATCTATTAAATTTTAACTATTCCTTTAGAATTAACCATTAAAATGACTATTTCTAAAGGGATGTTATAATTACCTTTACTTTTTAGTAACTTCTAAAATTTAATGAATTTTTTTCCTATTTGCGTGGAAAATCTGCCCTGTCGCTTTCTGCCATGGTTCGATACTCTTAATTAAAGCTTCACTTACTTATATGAGTACTATCGTCACTCTAGCCATTCCGCCTCGTCCATCGGGATCCAGTTTCTCTGGGGAGTCCCTCTATCCCTTGTACAGCATGTGTATTTTGCACCACATCGGAGCTAACCCAACTGTGAGCTAGGTTTGGACAACCGAATTTGATAAACCTAACTAGACTATCCGTACCGTAACCAGGTTCCTATTCATGAGGCACTGCTATTCAAGCTACAACGCCAATGTTCTGTAATGTTAACCAATTATTTTTGCTATTGCCATTAGCCAAAAGCTAACGTTTAATCTAGCAGTCGCCAATATGAAAAAATATCCAAATTATAGAATGAAGATCGTACTACAGAAAGACTATGATTCAATAGCTATATGAGAAAGCGTAGAGAGTTGTTATTAAGATCTACAGAAGCTGTATCTTCAGACAGAGCTATGAGTTATAATAAGCCAATAGTGAGAAGTTTTTATGGTAAACTTAGAGAGACTTTTCAAAGCCATAATTGCGGAACTGATCAAATAGATGACGTAGATGATACTGCGTTTACCACCGTCTAATAACAGGAAAAAGTCTAGCTACAATAAAACAAAAACAATTGAGGCAAACTAACAGCAAATGTAAGCAATGACGAATTGAAGCAAAAAAAATCACATGACAAGTTTGTACTTATGTCTTTTTAATTGTTATGATGTTGTTATTAACAATATTTTTATCGATAGCTTCTTTATATTTATTGATCTTGAATCGAATGAGAGTTTTTATTTTCATTGTTTGATCAAAACGCACCTCATAGTGCAATTGGAATCGCATCACTTTTCATCAGAATGGATAACATCTGAAACATTCGTTCAATGGCTTAATCTTTTATACGACATGCTAAGCCAACGTTTGATTCGCCAATCGTATTGACCATAGACAACCACGAAAGGACATGTTTCTCTAAAAGTGAAAAAATATGCTAAGGCTAATGTGCGTACGTTCGTTGTGACAGCAATAAACACACAGAAAAATCTAATTGCTCCAAGCAACTAACTTTTAGAACAGAATCACACAATGTAGTTATCCCCAAAATAATATTAAATTCCTACATTTTTGTAATAAAAAACGCAAATTGAACATTTTTGAGATAATGCAAACCAAACTCTACCTTTAATGAAAGAACAAATTGAGTTCAGTAATTCTCCTTTTTTTCTAGTTATCTATTTTTTGTATTTGCGTTAGCGACGTGTTCGTTTATATTTATCTTACCTTTGATATCGACAGCTTGGCTGTCGAAACAATTATCAGGTAGATTATAATAAATTTGTGAAACTTTTAACTAATCAGTTTTATTTATTTAAAGATTTCAACAAATAAGGCTAGAAACAATAAACATTATTAAAAGATGATCACTGTATTAGATGCTCCTTTATTCATGTCCACTTCCGATTATGCCGAAGGAGTCTGCAAGGAGTAACCTGCTATTTCTAACCGTTTCCGGAATATCGACCAAAAGCTATAGTTATTTCCTATTTGTTTTTCATGCAAATGATAACTAAATAAATGTGTAGTTACTGCTACAGCCCTGTAAGATTTAACAGGAACCTAAAAGATACTTGTATAATTTTTACAATGATCTACAACAAAAAGCTAATGGAAACAAATTTGTTGCTTAATCACAACACAATGATAACGTCTAGCTATAAATTGTCCAACCGCGTTTGATTACAAAAATGTCGTTTTATACAGAATATACAATAAATTAATAAGAGAAACGCTGGTGAGGGTGAAAATAAAACTTTGTTCGCGGCATGCTTTGCATTTAATCTTTACTGGGCTCACTAATTTAAAGAGGCACACTCCTTCGTCGCTCGCCCCAGAAATTTTCCAGCTCGCCCGTAAAGATTAATTTACAAAGATTGCCACGTAAATTACTATTTCCTACGACCCCATACGAAAGTGAACAATAGCAAACGCTACCGACATTAAGAAAGTGAGTCATATAACACGCGTATGTTAGAAACATAACACACGTGTGTGTTAGGAAAATACAGCACTGTAAGCAATATCTAGAAATCCATGAATTTTGTTTACAATAAAATGATGACATTAATGTTTAATCCAATTTTGAGAAACATTTTAACCATTATGTATCTATTCTTTTCTTATAAATATAACTTTAATTAACGTTTAATTAGTTATTTTAGCTATCAAAAATAAATATCTAATAGATTACACCTAACCTAACCTCACTATAATAAATGAAAATTATTGAAGCAAGTTTGCCAAGATTAAAATCAGCGATGCCAAATGGGAGAAAAATAAAAGTAATATCAAATAATTTAGTTAGGCAACCTCTTTCACACCTGGCATTATGTTATTAAATGAAGTTATGTAGATTTGTTAAATATTATGAAGATATTATTAAATATAAATAAAAAATAAATTATGTGCCTCTCAAATTATTATATTACAAATTGTAACAGTAATTCATTTAATTAATTTTGCTGCTAAACCCAAGGTTTAATTTTATACTATGTTTAAATAAGTTATGAAGATATGATTTTTTTAAATTGAAATTTAGATTTAGTAAAAGAATCTATTAAATATTAAATAAAATGTTAACACCTATTTACTTTAACAATTGTCATAACAATACTTTTGCATTTAACTTCTATTCTAAAAATAAATGGCTTAAGAAAATTAGCTTTAAGTGTGATTTTCTTTGTTAAACCTAACCATAAAAATTTTGCATTAAAATCTTCAAAAATTTTATTCTTGAAAATTTAAAAAATCTAATTTTTTAAACATTTGAAATTTTGCGGGGTCGTAGGAAGAATATTGTACATTACACGTTGAAAAGTGACTTTTCTCCACTCGTGTGATATCCGCACTACAGCCTTGGTAGTGTAATGTCTGGCGTGCCGGACTTTCACCCAAGCGGCCCGGGTTCGACTCCCGGCTCTGGCAGATCTGGTTAAGGTTTTTCTGCAGTTTCCCTTAGCTGTAACACAAATGTGGGATTTGCGCTGTTCCATCTATAAGTCGGCTGCAGCCGCACATTGAGCCTACATAATAATAATAATCGCCCCCTCCCTCCCGCACAAGCTTATAGCTTCTGGGGCCTTGGTTAAGGTTATGGGTTGTAGTAATTATTATTATTATTATTATTATTATTATTATTATTATTATTATATGAATGTTGCCATTTAATAGTCAGATTTGTGAAGAACTTTCGAACATTCTCACGTATTTCTGTTAGGTATACATCAGGCAACTCCCTTTGCTCTTTTTCACTTAGTATAAATTCGTACACTACGAATACTTGTGTTTCAAGGTCTTGTAGATACAGATCCATATTTATTGTGCATGTGAATGTATGAATATGCATTTATTGAAATTCTGGAATTAACAGTTCATTGGAGATTTTACAGAATGTAGGCGACAATTAAAAATAATAATCAATTTTAGGTACATAGAAAATTAACATAACTCAATACTCAATAAACCTCAAAAGTTGTATTTTTAAAAAGTGAAATTGAAAAATTGAATTTTTGTAGGTTTTAATGTACTACCCGAGGTACTCAGGAATTTCCGGATTTAAAAAATCTGTCTCGAGCCCTAGGAATAAAAAAAATCCTGGTTGTTGAGATTCGGAGACTGTAGTAATGACCCTTTTTTTATTTATTCTTAGAAATGTATTTATCCTATTTTACTTTAGATATATACCTTCAGTCTTTCCATCCATTGCAACATTCACAATATCTACTTAGATTCACAATGTTTACTTAATTGTTCCATATCTTTTTATTCTTGCTGGCAATGATGGCAGACACTTGAAAAACGGTTGTAGAGTCGCCGATTCTATTTCCTATGCTATCAATTTGCTTGTATGCAACTATCTACAGTGGTGTTAAAAAGTCCTGCATCACCTCGTAAAATTCATGAAAATAGAACTTCAATTATTTTTCTACCATTTACTCACTATATCAAATAAGCACTTAACACAATAATTAAATAAAAAACAGCAAAAATTTTTGTTCATAAAAAAATATAGTTAGAAAAAAAACTTATTCAAAATTACAATAACTAGGCAATGTAAATTAAAACAGCATTTTACAACATATGATTTTAATTTAAACTAATTTTAATATTTGATAGGCCAGTCCTTGTTTTTTGATGACTAGTTCACATCTTTTGGGCATGGAATTTTCCAGTTTTTCCAGTTCCTCCCTCGAAATACAGCGATGCAAGGTGTGGATTAGAGATTCGATTAATTCGATATTCTTTGTGGGATTTCTTTTGGATATGATGTTTGATATCCTTTGCCACAAGTTCTCGATGAGATTAAGGTCTGGAGACTGCTCTGGCCAGTCCAACCTGTCGACTTTATTCTCCTCCATCCACGTTTTAACCAGTTTTGCTCTATGGCAAGTAGCATTATAATCCTGAAAAATAAACTTTTCTTCGCCAAACAGGTCTTTTCCGCTACGTAGCATTTTATCCTGCAGTACTTCGAGGTATTTGGTGGCGTTCATTATTCCAGAGACGACGTGTAGTCGACCAACTCCTTGCGCGGACACGCAACTTCATACCATAACGGAGGTTGGATGCTAAATTTTGGAAAAACACATTTTGGCAAAGATTCTTCGCCAGGAAACCTTCTGACGTAGGTATTTCCAGCCATGATTATTGATATGAAAAGTGGATTCGTCAGTACTAAATTTACTAACTTTGCCATATTGAAACGTAACCAATAAAATATTTAAGTTACTTATCTTATTTAAATGATAAAAAAGGATATTTATAAACTTCTGAAAGTCGACTGCTTGCGTGAGATAATCAAATAACCAATTCTAGGAACTCCAGGTTGCAGGATGCGTTTGTCGGTAGAGACAGAAAGCCAGAGCAATGGAATATTGACGATATGGTGTTGATCATCTAAGTTCTTCTTACGGGATCACCAATGTAGTGTTTTGAAGATTAATGTAGTAATACAGGTTGCTTGTGTGTGGTCTTGTACACTACTTATATGTTATCTCTTGTAGAAGACAATAAAAGACATGTTTACTTCTATGAGATATTTATTTATACTTTTTGTTGTTGATTACTGTTCTCATGGCAATCACTTAGCATGATGCCTTCTTGAGGTAATATAGATGTAATGACTGATTTTATAATGAATATCATTACAGTACCTTCAGCCACTGACCTATTGTCCAGTTTCGATGTTTCTTGGTCCATTCCAAACGCTGGAGTATTTGCTTGTTGAAAAGCAATGGTTTCTTGCGTGCTTTACATCCCCTAAGTCCAAAACTAAGCAGCTTTCCTCTCACAGTAGAAGTGCACACACTTACACCTGCAGCTTCAGACTACAGTTTGTTTAATTGGATGGAATTAAGACTTGTGTCTGCCAGGCTTGTTCTTCTTAACACAACATCATCCCGAACTGAGGTCCTTTTGGTCCGATAATTTTGTTTGTTTCGTCTGGGATGTCATTTTGAACTTTTTGGCAAAAATCAAAGAGCGAATGAATGTTGTAAAGTAATTGCAGTGTTTATATACTCAAAATGTCATAGAAATTTTTCATAGGAATTAAATTTAAATAGACCTACTTACTATCGCCTCATAATTTTCCCCTATTATAGAAATTCTCTGAAACAGGCCTATTTAGATTTTGCCGTAGAATTTTAAGCAGGCGATTAACATTAACATTAGTGAATGTACTAAGAGTACTCATTACAAGCAAATAGTTGAAAATAGTTAGCGAAAGTATGCAAAAATGTGTGTTAAACTTCAAAAACCACAATAGGCTTTGGTGATGCAGGACTGTAAGTAACTTACTAGTATGTAACTGTCAGTTTACTTGGAGAATTAGGTGTATAATAGATTAGATTAATGTATTATAGAATAATGTATAAGATGTATAATTCGAGTTTTGGCCGCAAAATTCTATTTAGGTACCACAGTGCAATATATATAAACGATCTTAGAGTTATTTGTGAATACTGAATGTAAATAATGTGATCTGATGACTTTTAATATTTGAATAAAACTGCCTCAACATCAAACATGTTGATAGTTATTGTAATAATTATTACTGCTAATATAGTTTTTAATGGGATTGGATAATCTGAAACATATTAGACGCATTTATCTTGTACGCTATTGCACTACTTACTACTTCTTGAATTTAACATGACATTGCATCAAATGAAGAAATTTACTGACTAAACTGCCAACATGCATAAATAATCCATGATCGATACAAACCAAAAGAAGAGAAATATAAATAAAAAAGAAAACGCTAACCACTTAAAACGGTAAAATTAATGTGTGTTGTTTTGAAACATGTTTAGCAAAACCCTCTAAAAATTGTCCTTTCTCATAAAATGTCCTCGTGTCGTAAAATTATTAGTCCGAAGCTGTAAAATATATTCCGGGTCGGTTTTTAACTACCTCCACCTTTGACAAGGATTGTAAATCAGGTATGTTATGTGTTTTAACATTTAACTTGATTTTTAAATTTTGTATTCGGGATTTTCGCTTTTGCTCACAGTGAGTGCATTAAAAAACCTTTTTTTTCGTGTCTTATTAAAATGTTTCCATTTAAACCATTTAATGTTAGGATAATTTTTTAAACAGTCAAATCGCAAATATAATCATTCGAATAATTTGTCTAATTATATCAATTTTGCAAATTTAATTATCTAAGTAATCTTTATTACACATTTCTTAATGTTACTTTTTATTATGTGTCTCTTGTGGAACTAATGGATTTAGTTCGTGTTGATGTAAAATCTGATGATAAGTTAAGTGGAATGTTTCTGTTTGCGTTATAATCTCTTAATTTGTTTGCATATGGAATTTAGGTTAGGTTTAGATAAAACTTTATTACGTTCCTTCTTGTTTAGTTTTATTCCTGTTGGCCCTTGACTTCAGTATATACGAAAGAGTAACCGCAGTTAACTCAGTTTGATTTAAATTTCTTAGATCTTCGAATTGTTACAATTGAATATTTAACTAAGGAAGTCTGAATAAGTTGCAAAAATATAAAGGAGGTTATAAACCCCGCAAAGTTTACTATCAATGCTTTATTTAATTACAATTCAGTTACTTCATGGGATGTTGGGCTACGCAGTTCAAAACACCTGCAATTATCTAAATGTTACTTAAGGTATTTGTATCTGGCAAGACACATTTACAAAGTTAAAATAACATAATAAAAGGTACCTATAAAAGCCTTTTTCAAAAACTATATGTATGTATATTCATCAAGGCGATTTGTCTAGTACAACTCTATTGAGTCCGCTATGCTATGAATTCTGGAAAATTTTATACTTTCAATTATAATAAATACCACTCTATTGTACGGTAGATATTGATTGAACCACAATCTAACTGTAATAGAAAATTGTAAAAATTCTAGGCAGTATTACAAAGCCACATTCATAATAACAAAGAGACGTTATGTACTTCTTCTGCTCTGTAGACAGAATATAAATAAAATATATAGTAAATAATAAATTATCAAACAAGTTTAAGGAAAGGTTCAGAAGATTTGTGGTTGATGTGCAATGTCTACTATTCCCAAGCAGCATTTAAGTAGAAGTAACTGAGATCGGAACTTTGATTGAGTAGTTGTTACGTAACTGCAACTAAATTTATGACTTTATAGGTTTAATTTCTTCAATTCGGAATATTTTAGTAATTGTGTAGTTGTTTCTACTATTTATTGGAACTATGTAGTTTCATTACTTCTGAGTAACTATTAAAGTATGTGGAACGGTATTGCCACTTAGTATACTTACTTTAAAGTCGTTGCAACTTCAAAGTGGTATTATGATTGTAGCAGTAACTTGCCCGAAGCTACTTTAAAGTTTTTAAAACCTTACAGTAGTATTGAATGTAAAACTTACGTTTTTGCTACCCAGGAGAATCACATTAAAGTAAGTTTTCGTAAACTACTCCATCTCCATATTTACTTGTAAAATGCTGGATTAATCAATAATCGTTAATCAATTTGCATTTTGTTATGATTGTTAATAGATGTTTTACTATATAACCTTCAATAAAAATAACAATTGGTGCGAAATTGTGCCTTAGGGATTGTTATATGTAGCTTGAAGTTGGCAACATTTATTTGTAGTGATGTAACTAACCAATCCTGGCCCGTTCCCTGGGCGAGCGTCAGTAACACTTGAGCCGGCTTGGAGGATACGCGTCTTCTACAGGCTATGCATTGTGTATGTAATTCGCCCTGCTCACTCAATATTAATAAAGTTAATTAATGACAATAATTGAGTATCTTTTATTTAAACACATAAAAGAACATAACAGGAATAGTATAAAAACGGTTTCTATCATGTGTATCAACTTATAAGTATTTCGTGTATATTTATCATATTTTATTAAAGACAGTTTTTTACTAAAAAATATATTTAAAGAAGGGCGCGTTGTTATTTTTCGATCTATCATCATCATATTTAACAGAAAAGTTGCAATGGTTTATAATTTTGGTGTACTGGAATGACAAAATAATCAAACATTTCATCGTTCTTTCTATTAAGTACGTATTACAAATAAACTGGTAATTCATTTTGTGGCATGATCCAGCATTATATAGTATAGAAAATGATAGAATATTTGTTAAGTTGCAAGAGCAAGAGAGAGCAACCACGCAACATGATGTGTCAAAGAGAAAAGTAGTTCCACGAAAGTAGCAATTACTACGCCGACACGTACCTGCTACCCAAAAATTGTTCCCCATTTTGGTTCCAGGCACGTAACAAAACCGTAGCAATTACGTGCTTGTGACTAGTGGCTAAAACTTAATAGTTCCACCATAGATGACTAAAAATGCTGCTTGGGTTGTAATGGATAAGAGTTATATACTAATAAGATAAGATAAGGGATAAGGGATAAAAAATATTCTAAAAGAAAAAATAAAAAAATTGCAAATCTTTACTATTCCTCAGGGTAATCTTTTAGGACCTCTTCTATTTTATAGCATATACTGCGTGTCCGCGTAAGTTGGCTACATATGGAAAACTTTGTTATTATTGATTTTATGAAAAACTGTTATTCTTCATAAAAAGTTCTGCATGTTCTAAAACCCAAAATTCAACCATCAGATATTAAATTATATCAGTCGTATCATAATAATAATAATTATATCATTTTTGTTCAAGAGTAAAGTTCCTTCATTTTTGACCAAATCGAAAATTTTTAATAAAAAAAGATGTTATGGATTAAAAATAATTTTTAAATATTCAATATTGTTTATTTACAATTAAAAAATATTATTTTTACATTATTATTATTATTATTATTATGATACGACTGATATAATTTAATATCTGATGGTTGAATTTTGGATTTTAGAACATGCAGCACTATTTGTACTGCAGAACTGCAAAATTATTTTTAATCCATAACATCTTTTCTTATTAAAAATTTTCGATATGGTCAAAAATGAAGGTACTTTACTCTTGAACAAAAATGATATATTATTATTATTATTATGATACGACTGATATAATTTAATATCTGATGGTTGAATTTTGGGTTTTAGAACATGCAGAACTTTTTATGAAGAATAACTGTTTTTCATAAAATCAATAATAACAAAGTTTTCCATATGTAGCCAACTTACGCGGACACGGTGTATATATAGCATATGCATATATTATAGCATATTTTACATAATGTCAGTGACAATATTTTAATAGTCATCATTTAATGGACATATAACACAAATGCAAGTCTATTGGAGATGATACTTTTAGATATATATTACTTGCCAAATAAGCCCCCATATTATCATTGAAAAACGGAATCGTCTAAAAAATATGTTGCAAAAATATGTTCCAAAAAATATCGTATCTACGTATGTCCTTAAAGTTTCAGTATTTTTGCTTAATTGAAAGTGTTTTAATTTTGAGTTTTGAAGATTTAAGGATATTATAATAACACAATGCAAGTTAAATTTAAATTTAAATTAAATTTCTTATTAAACGCTTTTATCTAAAAAATGCACTAAAAACATAAAATCATTTTCGTTTGCCAATCAGTTCTCCATAAAAGCGTCGAGCGCCAAATTAAGTAAAAATTTGAGAAGATTTTATATATTTTTAGATAAATTGTGTTTAAAAGTTTATTGAGAAGATTTTACATAAGTTAATAAATTTGTATGAAGAACATTGACTAAAACAGAATAAACTTATATTGTAGTACCTTTTAGTGGATTTTAAATAAATACTACTACGTTTTTAATTTTTTTAGTTTACTCTTTTTAGTCTCGCAACTTTTATTGGTGGCTAAACACTTAGCCGACCCTTAAAATAAATTTTGCTACTGGACACTGTACCGACAGTGGACACTGCGCCGGCAGCAACTGGTGACACTTTGCCGACCGTGCACACTACGCCAACAACAAGCCGTGGACACTTTGCGACCGTGGACACTACGCCGACCCTTAAGAACCGTCCATAGTTATAACTTTTATTGAGATGTTAACGTAAAATTCGGAAGCTACAACTAATTGACCTGTTGATCCGCAAATGTGATCTCTGTGATGTTTTCTACAATATGACCTCAAGTTAGGCTAGGTTAGGTTAGGTTAGTGTGCACGGTTGTGTCAAAAACTGCCTAACGACGTAATGTCCATAGTCGGCAGTTGCAGCACTCTGATCCACCAGCATGGCCCAGTTGATTAGATGTAAGTGACTCTAGACTCTACCATGGCCTTCTGGGTTATTATGTTAGTTCCAATTTTCAATTTATCAAATGATGAAATTAATAAAAACTCTCAAATGACTTGTAATGACTCAAATAGATTCAGAGAACTCTACAGACCGAAACGAGCCAAACACAATAATCAACACACTGTTCTAAGTCATAAATGCTTCAAAAATACCATTGTTAAGCCTATAGGGAACTAACCTAACCAACCTCTACCCTAAATTATTTGGTCAATTTTATTCTTCGTTTGGGAAAGAGTGGGGGGGGGGAGAGGTTTCAACATGTACTGAAGGTTTTAGCTTTTAGCTTAGGTAAACGTTCTAGTAGTCCCTTCTAATATTCAGAGTTCACAGTAGTACTCGTTGATACGAACTCTATCCGCACAGTTCCTTTCAAGTCGAAAAAACAATCAACATCACCTTAATGTTGCATTTCGATTTCCTGCACTTTTTTTCGGTCGAGAACTGGTTGTTTTCCATGCATTGTGAATTTTGAATCTTAATTTTGAGAGTTACTGCAGCTTCTCCGTAAAATATTTTTCACATTTCACATGTTTTTATTAGAGTTTTTCCAAGTTTGAAACAAAACTTAATGTTGATGCGCTGTTTACAAGTGCAACAAATAGCTTTACAAAGACAGTAATTAAAACTAAGCAAATGAACTGATAGCGTCAAAACTTGCTAGTTTCATAACGGAATGTTGCTATATCACCTTTTTAAAGAAAATACAATGTTTGATTCGGTTCATCTAAAACTGTACCTACATTCACCGTGTTAATTGAACAAACCTCGTATATTCTTCGTTTTAAAATATGCGAATTATTCTCGCTTCGTATCACGTTTATACAGAGTGTTAACTATCTTTTCGGAGTTATTTGAAGTCAGAAATTTCTTTCTTAAAGCTACATGTTGATGAATATCGTAAACTAGTACTATTTAAACAAGGTTAGGTCAGATTAAGCCAAATTGAATGGTATTTCCAGTATAAAGTTCTTAGCAGCCATAATAAGCAGGAATGGATTATCTTCATGGGGAAAATCTTCATGCTGGTAGTCAAAGTGGCCAACAAATTGTTTTATTGTAAATGGTTGTTTCGAGGTTTTTGAAGAGCTATCTTCAACATCTTGTGGAAGAAACAATTTGGAAGGTTTGCAAAAAGATGTAATATTAGCCACTCCAATGAATATATACTATATGGTTTCAAAATATTGAATGCAAGATCTATCTATCCATTACAAACAAATTTCCTGACTAATCAAGAAAATATTTTTTACAGTTCTAGCACGCTTCGTCGAGCAACGAAGATACTAAATCGACCGAACTTTCGCGAATATTATGCATGCAGTTTGGTAGTAAAAAATTATGGAAGTCTAACGACCGTGATGGAGTACATAATATTTCGTTCAAAAAGCAACACAACTCCAGAGAAAATTCAAGGAATTTCTAGCCTTATTCTGAATGACCGTCTAATATCAGATCGCAAAATGTCCAATAAAACCGGAATAAGTTATGGTAGTGTGCAAACCATTATCCATTAGCATTGATTTTCTTGAAAAAGGTAGCACACAGTGTGTTGCGTCTTCATTATAATGCTAGAGTCCAAACCGCAAGAAAAATGCATTGGTTGATTATACACGACTACCTACGTTCTACCTAGATCCCAGATTTGCCACCATATGACTATAATTTGTTTGGGCATCTCAAACAGGCGATGGGAGGAGAAAAGTTGCTCGAATAATGCAGAGGTAAAGGAAATCGTGTGCAAATGACTTACTAGTAGTCTTTAATCTGGTTGTTTTCTACAAAACAAGAATCCAAAGATTGGCAATACGATGGCAAAAGTGCTTAGACGTTAGATAATAATATAATATAATAATATTATATTATATAAGGCCCCTTGCAAGGGGTCTCGCACTGCGATAAACAAATACTATTTATTCTGAAACCTGGGCGTTTCGTCCACCTGTGTTTTAGTACCATATTGCCCTATTCCCAAACATGGAGTCCACTTCGACCAATTTTTGAAATGTATCATATTGCTCCACACGACTACTTCGCCCAACATTCCACGAGAGACACAATTCCCAACAGGTCCACTTCGCCCACCTTTTTGCTAGGGACAAAATGCCCACCTCGATTTCTTCCCCAACTCTCTATAGACCCACAACGTCCAAAATGGGACCACAACGTCAAAAATCCGTTCGTTAGAAATAGGTTTAATGCACATATATGTAAAGTGTTGAATAATAGTAGCGAAGTTCCGCGATCACAATTTAACAATTTAACCAAACTAGTTATTTGTATATCAAGCCGCGAAATATCTTTTTAACGTATCGAGAGAAACATTGTCGCTAAGGTCGTTTGTGGCCGAGGAAAGTCAATCTCGACGACGCTAAAGAATTTCGCGGGCAAGGTATAGTTTTCGTGTAAGCGTAAAAAATACATGTAATTACAAAATCCATTACTTTAAAAACCCCAGCAGTTTGATTCATTGTAAATAGAAAGGCGGCTTTCATGTTACAGCGTTTTTACGGAAATTCCATAATTACAACAATTAGTTTTGTAAAAAACTGGCACTAAATTTTAAGTTATGTTCCTTGTACTCACATTACATTAAATTATATTAGTTACATCCTGTAGGTATATTTAAATTTTTTGGTGTAAACTGGTAAAAGGCATACTATTTCCAAAAACCGGGACGAGGGATAAATTGTTAAAAATCGACTGTCCGTCGACTATAAATGTGGACTGTCCAGCCATAAGGCATGCGGTCTGCAATCGAAAAGGGGGCCTCGCGAAACTCATCTTGCCCACTTCCAATTTTGGTCTTGCCCCGACTTTCAGCTTTCAGCTTTCATGATTTTTAAAGTCCATGGGCGTGTTCATTCAGAGAAATTAAATTATCTAAACAGCAATTTCGAAGTTGCCTTTATTTATGCTATTTTTTTTTATCTACCAGAGAAATATATGTCTGATTGCATCATAAAGGCCTGGCTTATAATTTCTTTAGAAAAGGTCAACTTTATGGAATACTATGATGATGGTAAATTGAACTCCACTTAAATACCATGAAAAACCAATAGCAACAGCAAAAGGACACTTTAAGTTTTACTTACGTTTTTAATGGCTGATTTTTTGATAAATATGTATAGGTAGGTTATATACTATATAAGCGAAATATTTAATTTTCAATGTTTGCCAAACATAAAAACGGCAGATTTTTTTTATTTAAAATATTCGATTTTTAAGATTATACTAAAAATGTTTTTTAAATATATTTTATTGTATGTACTTTTAATATGATGATGTATTTAATATAATATGAATATATCTCATAAATATGGAGTCAATATCAAATCTCTATTAAAAAAATTGAATAAAAAAATTTTTTTTTTTGTTTATTGTCTTCAAAAAAATTACAAACAGATAAAACTTTAAGGTACATAAAACATACAAAATAAAAATTAAAAAGCCATCGCCAATTCACCGAATACACTATTCTATTTTCATTTTGCACCACCCAAATATTTATCAGCAAACAAACGCTACACACTTTAACACGTGTGATTAAGTTCAAAGGTCTAACACCGATTGCAAAACCATCTAAAACTATTTTACAAAGGGAATGAACATTGCCGGTTTTTAGAACTTATATTGTATTTTTACAATAAATTGTTTAGAAACGTTTTATAAAATAAAAAGAAAGTTTTTTAAAAATTTCCATACTTCAACGAACGTTTTACATACTTTGAATTATTGTTAGTTAAGCATTGATGAGGTACGTTAGGTACGTAATATTTACATAATGTATATAATATATATACTAAATTAGAAATATTTTTCAAAATGAGCGTTAAATATTTATAAAATATGAAGATTTATATGTATATTGTTTGTTCAAAATGAAATATTTGGTTAATATTTTTAATCATGCTAAATTCCATGTTATGTTTTATTTGTATATTAAATGTTTATCTAATATATACCTTTAAGTATTCATTTTCTAATATCAAGAAAACATTTAATATACATATATGTTAAATGTTTATATATTTTTCCAACTATGTATAAAATATAAATATGTATGAAAGATAAAAATTCAAATATAAATTATTTGATATAAAATAAAATTTTATTAGGTATTTTTTATATTAAAAAACATTTAATAAATATCTATTAAACATAGTAACTACATTTACATACTATATTTATTCTATATTATTACTGGGGTAATTGGCAAAATAAATATTTTTGTTTATTTGTTGTACTGGGAATCTATATTTCATAAACCAACTGCAACTATTTACAGGGGTGTGCAAAATTGGACGCATTTCGTTGATGGTTATAGGTGTTTTAAATATTTAGTATCCTGTAATTTTCTTGATATTTTTCATCGATAAGATATTCTGAGGTATCCCTAGGCTATAACCTAGGTAGCCTAGTGTGACATCCGGTGCTGCTTTAATTATTTGAATGTAAACTACACTCTAAAAGTTTATCAGCACTTTATTTCTATTTGTAGCTTATAATAAACATTTTACAACAAAACTACCCAGTAACTATAAATTCCTTTACTTTGGTTATTTTAGTACATTACAGCTTTAAGTTTATTTTAGTATTTTTAACTTTACGGATTTATAAATTCCTAAATAAAGCGAATGCATTAATACAAGCCCATAAAAGTAAGAATATAAAAGTTTACGACAATTTAATGCACAACAATCAAAGTTCCATATGAAAGATACAACAAATTTAAATGGATAATCATCTAGATCATGATCCACTGAAATAAACCTACAACTATCGATAGTAGTTAATGTATCTAGGTTTTCAGTTAATCAATTACAGTTTACAAAGTTAAAATTAATGTTAATGGTAAAAATAAAGAATCATTTTATTAAACTTCTCCCCGATTAAATGTAAAAAACGTAAGTTGTTTTTTACTTAAAAACATTTGAGATTTATTGTATACATATATTGAACTTAAAATGTTATTTAAATATATGTAATATATTTAATATCATATCAATATATGTATCGCATAAATATTGTGTGAATATTTATCTGACTAAAACCTAAATATAAAAAATTAAAACAAAAAATAATTTTTCTTTGATTTATTATTAATTAAAAACTACAAAAACATAAAAAATAAAACTTTTGACAATGATTGCACATATTATATATATGTTCATTTTATAAAAACTTCAGAACACAAAGTTATATCAATAAGATTACACAAAACATACAATAAAAATCAAAGAAATTACCACCAATTCACTAAATAGACTATTTTGGCAGACTACAAAAGTCTGCACCGCGAGCAAGCAGTTTGTCCACATGTAATTACATTAAACAACTTTTACAAAGAGAACGGACATTACCGAATTGACAGCCTCAAATTAAAATATATATTTCAAAATATATGTTAAATATTTGTAAAATATGAAAATTTAAATTAGATTTTTTTTTCTGAAAATGAAACATTTAGTAAACATTTCTTACCAAGTTAAGTTTTATTTGTATATTAAATGTTTATCAAATATACGTTGTTAAATATTAAATTTCTAATAGCTATTATAAGAACATTTAATAAATATGTTAAAGGAGGAGGGTCGATTTGGTGCGGTTTTTGCCCCAAATTATTTTTGGATGAAAAAATCAGAAAACATTTTTTTTAATGTCTACTAACAATAATAAGTCGATTTTACCCTAAACGGAAGATCCCCCACCCCCCTAGCCCCCCCTCAATCCTGAATATGCCATCACTTGCTAACAGCGTTCTTGGGGGGATATATCGCTTTCAAACTTACATACTAACTCCCTTTTAACTGTATCCGCTCTTATTAATCATTTTTCCCATTTTTACCCCCCCCCCTAGAGGGTTGGTGAGGGTGGTTTTACTATTTATTCGTTTTTGAATTCCAAGGTTGTTTTACGTGGGGTACCTGTGTGAACTTACCCCCACGTTCCTTCCAGAAGGAAGTGATTGGGATACGCCCAATCAGCGCGCAAGTTGCACAACCGGCAGTCGTGCAATTGCTACCAGATTAACTCACTGGTAGGAGCGAGGTTGCGTATCCACCCTCTACTAGCTAAGTCGCGCATACTGACCGAGCAGTTGACTTAACACGCTGCTCACCCGCCGGCACCCTCCCGTCCTCTTTCATACGGGGTAAAGTACCTCGTCCAGCAATAGGACTATTCCCCAACTTGACGCTATTATCAAGAGGGACCACTGCCCGATCGAATCCAACCTCAAATGTGGCAGGACTTGGTTTTTAAGCGGTTTTGCCACCCCGATATTTATTTATTCGTTTGCGGGAAATATAAATGCAAAATATCCAAGCTTGCTCACCAGACTTGACCAGGGTATCCTGGGATTTTTGGGGTAGCTGATTCCGAACCCGAAGTCCGTTAACCTGTATCACATCAAGTTTAAGGTCATTTGAAGGTCAAATTGAACAAAAATGACAAAAAAAATCCAGAAAAATAGATAAATACGTTTTTGGCGTCTCTGAATTCGATTTCAGGCTTTCTTGAATCGCTCGCTGTCAATTAGAGGTCATTTCAAGGTCAAATCAATATTATGCTAGAGTGAAGCTGAAGAAAATGCCGTGTAATGAATTTGAATCACTTTATGTATAGGTTTTAGAGGTAAGTGAATCAGGGGATCAGCTAGAAATAGTTTCAAGGTAAACTTAACATCTCAATATTGAGCTAAAAAACGCTTTACAATAATGACAGATACCCAGATTTTTTGTTAGACGCTGTTGACTTTGAAGTATCAGATGAAGCAGCTGGAGGAGAAGAAGAGGAAGAAGATGAAGAAGAAATGCAATAAAAACATTAAACTGTTATAAGTGAGAGGCAAGGGGACTCACGTTATACAAGAACCCCAGTGAGAGGCAAGGAGACTCACGTTAAACAAGAACCCCAGTGAGAGGCAAGGGGACTCACGTTAAAAAAGCACCCCAAAGGGAGCATTGATCTACCACGTCCACTTCGTTGTTCCTGGGTAACGCAAAGAGTAGATCATTATACCTAGGGTAACTTTTACATCATACTAACGTAAAACTACATATAATGTGATATTTGATTAATTATGTACAATGCTCAAGGATAAAACTGTAAAAGCTCCCATCCTTCGTTCCCTTTCTTCCCAATTTTCCCCTCAGCCCTTTTGTAGGAAAAAATAAATTAGAAGAGATTGACAGTATACATCTTTTCATAGTAGTAATATATCCCCGAATGTGTAGAAGACTCGCAGCTCCGAATCACTCCAATTGCATTTTCTGTATTTGGGGATGTGGAGGGGGAACTAAGGGGAGAGGATGGTCCATTCAGGTTGTTTTCAACTTATTATTGTTAGTAAAATAAAATGCAGTAAGTGAGGGTGTCATCTTTTTCATTTTAGAGGTTAAAGGGAGAGACTAGGAAAAGGTGAGGATGATGTATTTAAGGTAAAATGGTTCATTGTTGCTATTTAAACGTGAACACACATTTTGTTCTGCTCGCAATATCAAATGCATTTCGTTCTCAATGAACCATTCCCATTCCAGCCCATAAAAACCTCTAGATGATCATAAGAAATGAAAAGATCTCCTGAGTTGGCTTCAGCTACCTTAAGATGTTAAGTTCACCTTGAAACTACCTCTAGCTGATCCCCTGATTCAGTTACCTCAAAAACCTATACATAAGGTGATTCAAATTCATTACACGGCATTTTCTTCAGCTTCACTCTAGCATAATATTGATTTGACCTTGAAATGACCTCTAATTGACAGCGAGTGATTCAAGAAAGCCTGAAATCGAATTCAGAGACGCCAAAAACGTATTTATCTATTTTTCTGGATTTCTTTGTCATCTTTTTTCAATTTGGCCTTCAAATGACCTTAAACTTGATGTGATACAGATTAACGGACTTCGGGTTCGGAATCAGCGACCCCAAAAACCCCAGGATACCCTGGTCAAGTCTGGTGAGCAAGCTTGGATATTTTGCATTTATATTTCCCGCAAACGAATAAATAGTAAAACCACCCTCTCTAGCCCTCTAGGGGGGTGGGGTCAAAAGGGAAAAAATGATAAATGAAAGCGGATACAGTTAAAAGGGAGTTAGTAGAAGTTTGAAAGCGATATATCTCCCCAAGAACGCTGTAAGTAAGTGACGGCATATTCAGGATTGAGGGGGGGGGCTAGGGGGGTGGGGGATCGTCCGTTTAGGGTAAAATCGACTTATTATTGTTAGTAGACATTAAAAAAATGTTTTCTGATTTTTTCATCCAAAAATAATTTGGGGCAAAAACCGCACCAAATCGACCCTCATCCTTTTTATGAATTTTTTAAATATGTAGAAAATATAGAAACTCAGATATAAATTAATTGATGTAAAATGAAAATTTAATAAATATTTTTTTATATTAGGAAAACATTTAGTATTTAAAATACATTTAACGAATTACTGGATATTTGAAGCTCCGCTGAATACTTTTTTGTTAGTGTCTGATCTATCATTGAAATCTCCATTCATTCCATCCAAATACTTTTGAAGACCAATAAATTCAACACTTCAACTGTTTTAGAATTTACTATGACCATAAAATGGAATACGGTTTTTGCTGTATTAAGATTATTTGCATAAACATAACTTTTTATTGGAAAATAAGTACTCAATAAAGTGGTAAGTACTATGTAACTGCTGCGTTTGGTGAAACTTTCCATTAAGTTATTCGTAATACCGTTACTTGTTGGTTGCTAATTAGAAATGTACCATTCCTTTCAACTTACCAACATTCTACATAAATTGTTCTCAAAAAAAGGTTACCTTTTTTTAGAAGACTCAAAGACAAAATATTTTTCCCAAGTGGATAACTTCTACTCTAGTAGTTTTATTTCTCCATCTGTTGTGATTTAATGATGAAAACAAATACCATGGGAATGAAATTATGTATCCGTTTATGTGATCCCGAGTTTCAGTGGCGTACAAGCTGTAAACGAAAGCTACGAACACGGATTCCAATTGGTACAGCATTAAGATTCTATCTCCCTTTATAATCCTGCTGAACTAAACATTCCGTCTCTTCCTCGTGTAGTGCTGGAATGAGACGCGTACCTGCGCATCCTACACACCCACCTCTATAAAATAAATTGTCAACCGTCCTGCAGTTCTAGGAAGCAGCCTGTGTCTGCTGAGATACTGAGATAAACTCCATTAACTACAACCAGAGACAATACTATTTCACAGTGTCAGCGAGCTGCCCGTGGAACTTCTTCTCTTTTACTATTAACAATCTTTAAGTCTTTACCTTCCTCTCCTTCTATCATTACAAACCTTTTTTAACAGCTTTCAAATAATTTATTCTAATAAGGAGAATATTACCAATTTTTCCAATAAAATTCTAATTTAAGGCGTCGATTTTATTTACAATATTAACAAGTTGCCAAAGAATCTCGAATTACCTAAAAACTTTGTTTACGACTGGCCATTCAGAAATCGTGGATTCAGTTAAAGAAGAAAATATTTGAAAACTGCGGTGTTCCGGTCATTGGTTTGCGGTTACAAAACAAGTTAATTAATCACCATTTTATTGAATACCTACTCCCGTCTAATGTTACTTTTTTTTTCTTTTCTCTTCTTATTATAATATGGTTAACGATTTTAAAATCAGGTAGCACTTCTAAAGCTATATCGTTTGTTATTTTAAAAGGCAAAGAGATACTATATGCAAATTAAACATTAAAAGCTAAACAAGCTTTGACATTTTAGATAAGATTTTTGTTTGTAGGTATTTATCTTTGATGCAAATGTGTAACTGATATTGTTCCATTAATCCATTATGAAACGTGTTTAAGGTAGCGGCCAGCCTAAATGAAATTATTGTAAAATTCGAATTCTATTTATAATATTTACAAACTTAAAATTAGATTATTGAAAGGATAAAATAAAAAATGCATACTTGAAATGTTAGAAAAAAACGAAAGTTTATAATATATTATGGTACGAGATCGGTAAGTGACTTATAACAAAGTGTTTCCAATTTTCGAGATTTTTGCAAACACTTAATCCAATAATAGTATATTATGATACGAGTTTTGTAAGGTAGATTTTCTCGCACGAACGTGTTTAGGGCACGACGAGCGCAGCGAGGAGTGCCATAAAGGAGTGAGGGCGAGAAAATCCCTTACAAACGAGGTGTCATACATTATTTTTTCTACTTTGCGCTTTTTTATAACAAAATAATGAAAGAAATGAAAATTTTTAAATCTAGGGAATTTTCCTGCAGTTGGTAACGTTTTTGTGTTAAAAGCGGCAAGGTGGCCGTGGAAAAAAAACTCAAAAACGTCATATTTTTCGATAATAAAAATCGTAAAAATGAGCGCTTCTGATGGTTTTTCGTGTACCCCACCAGAGATACGGGCTTTGGCAGTCAATATTTTGGGTAATTTGTTACCGACAAAATCGCGAGAATGTTATGAAAAAAAATATACGGAATTTCAATCGTGGCGAGCTGATAACAAGATTGGTACAATATCGGAGACAGTTTTGTTGGCATATTTTGAAGTTCAACGAAAAAAGTATAAGTCGTCAAGTTTGTGGACCCTCTACTCAAAGCTAAGGTCGTGCTTAAGTGTATATGAAAACGTGGACATCTCAAAGTTTCATAAACTTCAAGCCTTTTTGAAAAGACCTTCCGAAGGGTACGCCCCAAAAAAATCAAAAATTTTAGAAGAAGATGAAATCAACAAATTTATTGACGATGCTGATGACAATATGTACATGGCTATGAAAGTAAGTATTCACAATTTTTTTTAGAATATAATGTGACATCATGATTTAAACTAAATATTGGTACATATTTTTTAGGTAATCCTAATCTTCGGCTATAGTGGGGCCCTCAGGAGGGAAGAACTGACATATCTGTCAACTGATAACATAAAGTATAATTCTGATTCCATCCTAATCAGTATTCCTAAAACAAAAAACAATGTGCCAAGGGAATTTATGATTACAGACCCAAAATGGATCAATTTAATTAAGAAATATGCCGCGTTAAGACCAAAAAAAACTACGCATACAAGATATTTTATAACTTACAGAAACGGTCGATGTACCAACAGCCCTATTGGTATTAATACCATGGGCAAAGTGTCCAAACATATCGCCACATTTCTCAGGCTCCCAGAACCAGAGCTGTTTACAGGACACTGTTTCAGACGATCCAGCGCCACACAATTAGCGAACCGTGAGGGAGACTTGTTGACGTTAAAGCGTCATGGTGGCTGGAAGTCTTCTGCAGTGGCAGAAGGCTATGTGGAGGCTACCCTGAAAAAGAAAGAAGAAATTGCTGACTTACTTCGGCCTCAACATGTGAACTTACCGAGTTCTCATGCTTCGGAGATGGATTCTGTTCCAACCACATCTGCAAGTGGTAGTGGTAGCCGGGTTCAACATAATGACCTGATGAACGAGAATTTGCAAGGTGTCTCAATTGATTCTCACGACACTTCGAATGTGATCGTTAATGTGTATAACAACTGCACATTTTATGGTCATACCTCCTGTTCCAGTTAAGACAGTTGAGTTATGTGCATTCAGTTTTGTTCATATGAAATAAAAATATAAATAAATTGTGGTGTTATTTACTGTCCTAAGAAAGTTTTACAGATACTTACCTATATGTTTTTGACAGATTAATTTGAGGTTAGAAGTTACGTATAATGTCTGACGCCTCAACTTCATTTTCAGTATGTACTACGCGGATAGCTCTTTTGATTAATAATAATCTACAACTGAAACATTATGAGTTGCGAGGTTATTTTACAAATTGCAGGAAAACGTACGTGTCACCACTCAAAGTGCCATTCCACATGTTGATTTGTTGGAACATTGTAACGGTTAAACCACCACCAATTCGTGACGTTGACGTTTGGCGCGTTATTTTCTTGCAATTAATCAATTTTATTTTAATATTGAGGGTAAGTTCTCGATTCGACGTCAAATTTTATTTATTCATTTAGGTAATAGGTATTTGATCATTTGGCTTATGTTATTGGTATATGACTTATGAGCAAGCGCGCCAACATAAAAAAAATAAATTGTACTGCGGTTGGTATTTTTATTATGGCACCGTTTTTGTCTAGAACGAAACTGAAAACAGTTTCGTAATAGCTTCAGTACGAACGCAAAGTAGAAAAACATTTTTATTTATATAATATCTAGTTACCACAAACTAGCTAACCACTAAGTTTATACAACTCTATTTTATGTGATTTAGTAACGGTAATATCTCTGTTTCCTTTATAAACCCCTTAAAGAGCTTAAACAGAGCAATTTATAAGGGTTTCGAACACCTTTGTTTAGAAACGGTATCTAACTTCGAGTTTATAAACAATAACAACAGAAACATTTTATCGTTACCACTCACGGACGAACCCATGGGGGTGATGGTAGGGGAAGCTCCCCCCTCAAAGTTGATAATTTTGAACGAGAGTTGGCAATTTCACAATTTGAGAAAAATGAGAAAATAAGAAAATGTTTCCAAAACAATTTATGTTTTAAATTTAATCTAATTGCCATGCATACACGTTGGACAGTTTTAAATAAAAATAAGATTTGTGTAAAATACTAATTTTGCTTCATATAATGTTAGGTACAAATAAAAATACTTTCTTACTAGTAGTTGGTATTTGCATCATAATAAGTTGGCAATTTTAAGGTTACCCCCCTCCAAAAAAACTCTTTAGGTTCGTCCCTGTTACCACTATATAACCTCTAATGATAAAATGTAGTTTTGTGTATGTTGCAGTAGCTCTTATAAACGTTGCATACAGTGTCGGACTGGGCCGCCGGGCAACCGGGCAAATGCCCGGTGGGCCCCCTTGAAGACCGAAAAGTGGGCCCCCAAGACCTCAAGAGCAATTCAGATTTTATTAATTTTGACCAATAGCCAGGCATCGTGAATACAAGAATGTAATTGTCTGTTAAAAATTTAAATTAAATTAATAGTTAAATAATTAGTAATAGTTGTTGAAATTGAATAAAACTTCATGGGATTCAGCCCTCAAATTAATTTTTTACAAATTCATTTAGACGTTCCGATAACGATTTGTTTTCTTTATCAAGATCTAGAATATACAAATTACAAAGAATTAGACCATTTGTTTTTCTTCTTGATTCTATACCTTTCTATAGTTAAGTGTAATGGCATATGTACTTTACTGTTCTTTCGTGCACTTTTCTCTCAATCCTTTTCTATCTTATTCTCTGTCTGGCTCTTCTTTGATTGCCTCATTCCAGTTTTCCTTTTCAGTTCTCACCATCCATAGTTACTCCATATATTCTTCTGGTTACCAAACCATCTGAATTGTCCTTCTACTAACTTTTCATATATTGGTTTAATTTTGAATTGTTCTCTGATGGTTTTGTTCTTAATTCTGTCTCTTCTTGTATTGTTTGCTATTTTCCTTAAAAATCGCATGTCCATTGCATAGATTCTTGATTTATTTCTATTTGTTATTGTCCATATTTCATTGCTATATAGTATTCTCGATCTTGCTATTTTATTGATCTTGAACTTCTGTTTTTATATATTTTGGTACTTCTCTTTTACCCAGAATCGTTGTTTTCATTATCTTGTATGCTTTCCCTGCTTTTCCCAGTTTTTCACTTATTTCTTTGTCCATCTTACCATTTTCTTCTATTACTGATTTTACTAATTTATAATACTAATTTATGATACTAATTTTTGAAATTATATTTGTTAAAATATTTATAATATAATTTTGGGATGACCGACCTAAAGGTGGTCTAAAAAGATAGTTTATTTTAGACAATCAGAATTAAGTTTCTCTTGTATGTAAACTAAAAATGATGCATTTTTTTAAATCATAGCCATCTAGTGTTTTCGCGCCGCGCAAATTATCCTTCTCGGCACTCTTTTCAAAAAACATGTGAAAAGCCACGCATGCTCAAGTGTTTTTGGAAATATGGCGTGGCTGTTGCTGTCTTTGAATGCAAGTAACTGGACGTCATGGTGTTCACTCTTAAGATAGCTAAATCTTATAACAAATTGGTGCACGTTAGTGCTTTAAAAAAAGGGAAAATAACTTGTGGACGTAGCCAAACTACGTTGCGAGCAGCAAAGAAGAACGAGGGCCCTCTGCATACCACCACGGCTCAACAGTCAAAAGGTAAGAGTGTCAGGAATTCTAAATTTGTGCGTTATTTCTCTTTTTGTCAATTCAATTTAATAAAATCCTAACTAATTGTGGGAAATTAAATACAGTTCGCTTTTTTTACGTGCGTTTCTGCATCACTGATGCTAAATACTTATAGCTTTCGACTTTTTCGATTCTTTTTCCCTGTATTTTTACGTTATGTGTTTTCTTTATACTTGATATTATCATTTTCTTTGTTTTGCCCACGTTTATTTCCATACTATACTTTTGTAATTTCTGGTTTAATACGTTTAAGATAAATTGTAGGTTTTGTTCTGAATCAGCTAAAATGATCATGTCATCTGCGAACATTAAATCTGTCAATTTCACTTCCTGCATCTTCCAGTATCCTATTTTTAATTTTTTTCATCTTGTTTCTTATTTCTTTAATTAACTCATTCATCACTAACACGAGCAATAGGGGCCTGATGACATATCCCTGCTTCACTCCTTTGATTCTTTATTGTTTGTTCTTACTATATTTCTTATTTTGAACTTTTGACTCTTATTTTCTCTTTTCTTGGTATTTTTCATAATGTCCAGTCTGTTTTGTACTTAGGTATTTTATAATTCTTTTCACTTCTTTATTCCACGATTCCGTTCTTTTTACATTTGTCTTTGCTATTTTTGATGTCCCACAGCACTCTTTGGACGACCCTAGCACATTTTCTTAAAATTATTCCCATTTCTCATCTATTCCTTTTTCTTCAAATAGTTCTTCCAATTTCTTACCTTCTGTTGCGTGGCATTTCTTTATAATTTATTCGTTTTTCAATTTATAACTCCTTATCTTTTCTTTTACTATTTTCCTTCTTTTGTCGCTTTGTATCTTTTTATGTTTTTCAAACTATTAGTTTACAAATGGTTTAATTCTTTGTAATTTTATTGGGCAAAAGTAAGACGGGAATGTTGTTGAATGTTAGCTGTGTTAATGAGTTGATGATTGAATATAGACCGGGGTCATAAACACCGTGATAATATTCAATGAAGATTCTTAAAAATTGAATTGAATTTTATGAATGAAATAAAGTTAAATTCAACTTCTTTTTGATTTCTGTAAATCAAACTAAAAACTATAAACTAATAAATAAAGATCTTAGAAAACCGATAAAACAAAATTCCCAAATAATATAGAGAATACCAAACCACAATAAAAATTATTTAACATATGCTATTAATTTTCAAAATCCTTCAGGAACTTTGTCTGTAACAGCACTTTCCATAATGCACTACGTATCATTATTTCTGCTAAATCTTGATAATTTTGCAAAAATAACCGTAATATTTATTAAGTTATTGAAGCGATTTGACATATGTACAAGTTACTAACAAAAAAAAAGTGGAGCCCCCACCGCTGTTTGCCCGGTGGGCCCCAATGTCGCCAGTCCGACGCTGGTTGCATATAATGGCAATATTTCGGTTACCAAATTTTCATTACACGTTCTTTTTCTTTCTTGGATACTTATTAGCAATATATTGTCTCACTTTCTGACTTTTACTCGAAAATTCTTAGTTGATATTTTATTTTGCTCGTAAATAATAAAATAAAAATAATTGATTTGTAATATGTACATAATTACCTACTTTATTTGTGAAGCTTTATATAAGTCAACTTATTATTATTACGGGAATTATTCTACTGCAAACCTACAAAAACTAACGGGACCCTTAAAATATCCAGTAATAATAAACTTTAATATGCCGATTTGAAAACTGTATGTACTTTTTAATCTTTTATTCAAAAAGAATCGATGAAAGTGATAAGTGTTCGATAATTTTGAGCTCAAATTTGTTATAATAAGTTAAATACTCAATTTTGTAATTGAAGGCTATAAATACTCTTATAAACACTGGCAACTGTAATGTCACCCATAGTAACCTTATATAAATTTAAGTAACACTATACGGTGTTATTATAAACTGGTTCACTGTTATAAAAAGTCCATAGAAGCATTTTAAAAATTTTATAGTAACCTAAATTCCCTTAAGTGATGTTATATATCCTTAGTTTGACAATCAGTGAACATAGAGAAATTACCTGTCTTTCGATAATGTCACTTAAAACTGTACCAACAAAAGAATCTGAGCGTAAGTTTCCATCCTTAAAATTGTGCATTCGGCGTAGGAAAAGGAGGATACACTGTTTTGGCCTACTGCAAAAAAAAACAAAAGCGAGAAATCTGTTTAACTTTCCGTTGAAATGTACTTTTGGATTTAACTCTTTCCAAGTTTTTAATAGCCACTAGCCATATTTAAATTAATATATTTAATAAATGGGGTAATGACAAATCTTACATAAATTTGTTAATATATTATATTATGTTAACCGTTACTCTATATAGGGGAAGTTCGGGTAGCTCCGGACATTTAAATGAAATTCAAAGAATGCACAAAAATAACAAATTTCAACGTTTATTTTCATACTTAAAATTTACTTTGGAACTTCTTCAAACATTTTAGTACAAAAACTAGAAACATCTCTTAGTCATTTAAGTAGTAATAATATGATAATCTTATCCCTTGATTTTTGACAATGTAAAAGATGGCGGGTACTTATTAGATTCAGTCTTCTTCAAATGTTTCCCGCATTCGGTTTCTCGATCACGATGTTCATGGGAAAAAAATTTGGTTGGACTGTTTGGTTTTGTTTTTAGTTGTTTACATGTCATAGCTTTACTTTTCTCTTTAAGATCATTCCTATACGTAAAAAATGTTAAAATCTCATAATTCTGTTTTTTGTGAACGCATCATAAGGCGCTTTTTAGTCGCATTAGGAGGAGGCGATAATTTTGGCATTTTTATACTGGTTCTCCAAATATAGAAATGTATTTTAATCAAATACCTAGGATAAACCTAATTACCCAGAAACTACTTTATTTTTGTTAAGTTTCAAGATATGAAAAATGTCCGAAGGTACCTGACTGATTTCCGTTCTGGGCTACCCGATTACTTAGACGCTATGTTTCTATTAATAGTACTTAATGTATTAACGGAATCAGATAAATAGTATTGTAGTCGTAAAATGCATGTCATGTCCAAAAATTAAGCCAATAAATTAAGTTAAGCTACACATGTTTTCTATGTGATAAGCTCCTATGAAGTTTGATAGAAATGGGACACAAGATAGTTGGCTGGAACAAAACCTACAGTAATATACAGTTCATTCAGCGGTCACGACAATACTGAATTATATTTTGGATGTAGGCCCTATGGGAGTCGTTTCGATTTAACATTATATTATTTTTTTGAGTGATGGCTTAGTAATTTGATTGTCCGGGGATACCCGCCGTCCGGAGCTACCCGCACTTCCCCTATTTATAGCGTGGTATTGGGAATATTTAGGTATATCACTTCATTATATGCCTAGAGCTTACAGTAATATTATAAAACTCTAATTAACCTGTGAACCTGTTCTTATAATGCATAACCTCAATAATTCTATGTACCTTTTATAAAATCAGGTGTTACAAGAATAATGTTAATATACCTAATGCATTTGGATACTTTTTATATACGATACGATATAAGATTTTTATATACATAGGTAGGTATACAATTATATTTCAAAAATAAAACATTTTGATTCATAAATTGGAGTAATATTCTAATTCCCCTTATTACCTAAAAGAGTACGAACTGTAGTACTGAGTAATTGTTTGGTAAAAGTAAAAGAATTACTTTAAAGATTACATTCACTTTAATATAAGTGTAATTTTCAACTTTAATTAAATGAACCTGCCTAAGACAGAAATAAGAGTTCACAAGAGTTTATTTTTCTAACACTAAATTTTCCACAACATTGACAAATTCAAACCATGTGATTTCTTTCTATCGGGATGAGGGGGATCACATTAAACATTTGTGATGAGCTCTGTGAAAGCTCATGCAGTCTCTCTTTGATTCCATGTAATATTTGCTCTTGTAAACCTACCTCTTAAAGGTATAAGAAATTACTTTGAAATTCCTGATAATCATTTAGGAACACAGGCGTGCTACATGTATGGAGTGCCAGAACAAAAACTTTTTTTATGTAAACTGAAAACCAACTAACGAAAAGAATTTTTTTCATTTCTTGATTGGTTACCAAATGGTGGAACTAAAGAACGCATTTAGAGTTAATTTTCAACTCTAATTAAATGGACCTGTCTAAGACAGAAATAGAGTTCACGCGAGTTTATTTTTCTAACACTAGATTTTTCAAAATATTGAGAAATTCAAACCATGTGATTTCTTTCTATCGGGTGGGGGAGGGGATCACATTAAACATTTGTGATGAACTCTGTGAAAGCTCATGCAGTCTCTCTTTGGTTCCATGTAATATTTGCTCTTGTAAACCTACACTTAAAGGTATGAGGAAATCGCTTTGAAATTTTTGATAAGCATTTAGGAACACAGGCGTGCTACATGTATGGAGTGCCAGGACGAAAAGATTATCTTTTTTCTGTAAACTGAAAACCAACTAACGAAATCCTTTTCATTTCTTGATTGGTTACCAAATGGTGGAACTAAAGAACGCATTTAGAGTTAATTTTCAACTCTAAATGGACTTGTCTAAAGGTGGCATTTCTCCTACGCGTCTAACGCTTGCGCACTGAGAAAAGCATTTAGTAGAACCAATTAAATTTATTTAATTCAACTAAATATTTAGTTAAATAAACTAAATTTTATATGATTTAACTAAATATTTAGTTGAATTAAATAAATTTAATTGGTCCAACTAAATGCTTTTTTCAGTGCGTGTGACAAAAGCAATGTACTTGATTTTCACTAGGGCTGTAAACATCCGGATATTTTAAAAATCCGGTTAATCCGGATTTAACGAATCCGACATCTCAAGTTCGGATATCCGAATACTTCGGATTTGAAATATGGATTTGAAGTCCGGATTTGAAAACCGGATTTGAAAACCGGATTGGATGTCCGGATTTGAAAACCTGATTTGAACTTGATATATACAATAACAGTTTTCATTTTTAAATTAAAATAGTTTGTCTCTAGTGAAATTAGTTACCATTTATGGTAACAATAAACAATTGACAAATAATCATTGCAATTGACCAAAAGCCAAAAATCAAAAGAAACATATAGTTGTTCCAATAAAATCTTAAAAATTAGATTAGTTTAAGTCTAGATTAGTGACGGTTTTTTTATTTCTAACATGCACAAAAAGTATTATGTACTGTACTTTAGATTGTACTATACAATCTAAGTATCATTACAAAAATAATTAATCCGCATAGATGTTGCGGGTTATCCATATAATACGTCACATTGAGAAAGTAAGATAGTCATTAGGGTGCCCGTAAAAAAACTAGTCGGCAAAATAAATACTCAATTAAAAGAATAGAAAATTGTACATTTTGAGTTTTTCTGGCTGTTCTTGCAATGGTTATATTCTGAAGAAAATACAAAACAATGATTGCGAAAGCGACTTCTTTTTGAAGTATTGAATCTTCTTGCGGCACGGCACCATTTATTGTTGTTTTAATAACATCAATATTTTTCCCTGTAAGAAACTTTTTTTTCAAGCCTTTTAGGGGATGAACTAATTTTTTTACGGACACTCTAAAGATATGCATTGCACCAGGATTCTACTTGGAATCCGGATTTCATATGAAATCCGGATTCCATTTAGAATCCGGATATCCCAACTGGAAATGTCATATTATCCACGAATCCGGATTTCGGATATCCGGATTTCTAGAAATCCAGATTTAACTTGCAGCCCTAATTTTCACGCCGCAATATATTGCGGCTGACGAACGCGTCATGGAGTCAAAACCAGTACAGACGTGCTCCTCAGAGACAGCTGATTGCTTTTTAGGTATTATTTGATCGTGTCTTCAACACGGCAACACGTTTTGGCATCGAAATGGCAACAAAATTTTGCTTTATCAATAAAGAAATTTTCTGTTCTCTTTGACCACAAAGCTAATATAATTCCACTGTCATTATGTTCCTCTAACCGCAAATACAATTGAGTATTCATTTTGTATGTACGTTTTTCTCGTATGTACTAATTTCGGACGATTATCGCTCATTTAATGTGCCCGAAGCTCATTGGAAAACACCGGGCTGCGTCTGAATATAGCGTCTAAATACATGCGTTCGACGCACGCGTCAATCGAAAACATCAGACGCGCATAGAAAATCCCACCTTAAGACAGAAATAGAGTTCATTAGAGTGTATTTTTATAGCACTAAATCTTTCTATGTGTTATTGTCGCTTTTATTACGTGTAGATACGATTAAAGGAAAAAGTCCAATAACTTGAGAACCTAGACAAACCTCAGTTCTACAAAACACTAATCTCGATCTTGTAAGGACGATTCTCGCAGTCAGAGCATATAAACAATTTTATTGCCGTTCTACCAAGAAAATTGTTCTCGCATTCAGAGCAGATAAGCACATTTCATTAGCGTTCTACCACACAAGCCTCTCTCGCTGACAGAGCATACAAACAACTTTTAATGGCATCATTTTACACAAGCCACTCTCATAGTTAGAGCACACAAGGAATAGCCAATGCCTTTCTGCTAAATATCTGCTGGACCACTTAACCAAGTCTCTGCAATGTACACAAAAAATGGTTCAGACACAATTTACCCTTACCGCAGTCAGCACACACAAGAAGTTTCCAACAGCATCCAAATCAGATTGACCTTGAATATACATAAACCATTTATACTAGCATCCTGTTCAGCAAGCTGTTTAGCAGGCCTCCCACGAAGCTATCCAAGATTTGCAATGGTAACCTGAACATAAGTAAGATCAACCCTTCTTTGGACTACTATCCACCTAAGGACGTCCAAAAAAGGAAGGTTCAAGTTGGCAATATTCAACAGCAATATCTCTTATTGTTTTGATCAACCGATTAACTCCAGAGAAAATACAAACAGCAAACTAAACAACCGAATTCCAACGAATTCTACTCACTACGCCCAAAATGACCGAACACTAACTACCAACAAGGAGCAGTTTGCTCAATCTGACCAAGATCATCGTCTACTAACTACTACTTAGAACTTTCATCGCTTTCTTCATATTCATACAATTCGAAGTTCAACAGAAACTTAACAGCAGTAGTGAAGTCCAATTAAATATTTGTGATGTCTACTGTAAAACCTCATGCAGTCTCTCTTTGATTCCATGTAAAGTCAGGGCAAGGAAATTACTTTTTTTTATATGGACAGATTTCGAGAAGTTTTTTTTTGTTAAGCTTACCCCCACGATAATAAAGCAAGCAATTGAAAACCGACTTAAAACTTATTTTTTTCTGATTTCTCGATTGGTTACCAAATGGAACAGCCAGGTCATGTTTTCCAGATACATTCTTATTCCCAAATTTACTGCAGAAGTTGTATTTCTATTATTTATGATCCGCGCATGTTTTGTGTTTAACTCGGCTCGAGCCATCCAACTACAGCTTATAGACTTTAAACTTTTAAAAGAAGGAAGAAACTTTACAAGATTGTCTGTTCACTTTATCAAATTATGGAAATAAATAAAAGGCCTTGAAATGTGAATTGCAATTTTCTGTTACATCATGTGTGACAAGATATCATCGGATAACAATCAGATGACGATTTATATCTTTCTAGATTAGCTTTTGATAATAATCATTTTCATAAATATTTACACTTCGTTTAAAACGAAGCATTTGAAACAATTTACTGCTAATAAAGTTACCTAAATAACACTTAATTACTAACACCATCAACAGTAGCCGTTTCTTGTATAAAGAATAAAAATTATCAACCATCTTATCAGTAAAGCATAATGATGATAGCATTAAGGAATTCGACGATTTATTTAAAAATAAAAAATCAAGAGATGAATAAAAAATATTTTTGGATCTGTCACGATGTCTCCTGCCTGTCAGACAATCCCGTCTAAAACAAAAAAATGCAACGCCTACCTCGACCAGAGCTACCTGGGTGTTGCATCAGGGCCTACCATAAATAACCGCGACAGAAACCCTTGTTAGTTAGAGGTTTGTTTCAACATCAGATTCCAGTAAGATTTCTACTAAAAGTTTATAAAAATCCGTTTACGAAATTGAAATCTTATTTTGATTCGAAACTTACCCTTAAACACGACCGAATTCCTTGTCCTGTGTCAAAAGAATAAACAAACTTGTCCATTCAAGAAAAAAAAGAGGAAAAAATACCCGCAGTTAATTTTTAATTGACGTTACCTTAAACGATGGCCAATCTTAGGAATTTATTGAGAAGTGTCATCAATATTAATTAATAAAAACTACGGACAGTTTTGTTCGAACAAATGCACCTGACTTAGGTACAAAGGTAATTAATTGTTTAATCTATGGTACATGCAGCACTTGGTAACTGAATTAAACACAGATTTCCTACACTAAGTGAATAAATAATAACCTTACAAAATAGTTGTCTAACATCTTTTAAATAGGAAAAGTGATGATATCGATAGAAGAGCAAGAGCATAGATAAATCCTGCACTGAAAAAAAAGTTTAGTTGGGTCAGTTAAAATTTATTTAATTCAACTAAATATTTAGTCAAATCAAATCAAATTTTAGTTTTGCTAACTAAATGTTTCGTTGAGTTAATTAAAACTTAGTTTCCCCAACTTAGTTTTTTTTTCAGTGTGGGGCTGGAACTATAGACTAACTATACATAATAGACAGATTTGTTAGTGGTGTAAAAATATGTTTTTCGCTTATAGAGCTCTAGCTATTTTCCTAAATCGTAAAAATCCTAATATCGTAAAAATATCCAGTTTGCCCTTTTGCTTGCAGTTTATCTAAAACACAGAACGTCAGCTTCAAGTACGTTACAAAACATACAGTTTCGACTATTTAGCGTATTGATTGGGTATCCCATAACCATTTAATAATTTGTAATCTATAAAATTCAATTTCAGTATGTGAACAATTTTGCTTTTTTTGAAATGAAGAAATGACGGTTCCGACTCCAAGAATTCTAAAATCTCACAAGAAACGATCTTTACAAATTCCTCGACGATTCAAAGTATTAAACATTTCCAGAGATGAAAGTAGGTTGTAGTTCGCTTATCGATGATATGATTGGGAACAATACCTGGACAAAGGTCAAACGCTTTTAAAACAAAAATCCATCAAATCCGAGGAATGCCAATGGATTGTTGCATCAATAACCAAAGTTGCAAGCACTCTTTGACATAGACAAAATTGATGTGTCCCCATATTTGAGACACACCCAAGATCACTAACCAATCAGTCATCAGATTTAAAGAGTATAAAGTGTAGCAACTATGCACCCTGAAAATACGGCCGGTGGTGCCGAAGTGCTATAATAATTAAGGACAACATCCTACATCATGAAAAAATAGAATACATAACTGAAGAGATTCAAGCTACTACTGTAAGTATTAAAATTAGAAGTTATCAAATTAATATTACAGCAATGTACTGCCCGTCAAAACGTGCATTAAAGAAAAACCAAAATCTTCAATTCCTGAAAAACAAGGAATTAGATTTATCATAGGGTGGGACTTTAATTCAGAAAATACCCATTGGGGTCCCAGACTTACTACAAAGGAAAAGAACTCCTTGAAGCAGTTAGAGAACTTGGGTGCAGTACTTTGTCCACAGGGAAGCCTACCTACTGGCCAACTGACCCAAATAAGATCCCAGATCTCATAGATTTCTATATTACCAAAAACATATCTGAAAACTTTTTACACATTGAAGAAGGTTGGGACATGAATTCAGATTATTCTCCAATAGTTTTAACTTTAAGTGCAAATATTGTTAAGAGGGGAAATAAAGGGGGGTTAGTAAACAAACAGAGTGTTGAAAAAAGATCAATCTTTCAGTTCCTCTAAGAAACGAACAACTAAATGAAGAAGCTGAGATATTTTTAAACCATATCCAGCAAGCAGCATGGGAAAACACTCCTGTTATCAAAGATAACTTATATAATAGCAGGAAAGAACTATCCGAAAGAGATTAGAAACTTAATTAGAGAAAAAAGAAGATTAAGACGTAAATGGCAACAATCTAGAGCCCCTCAAGATAAAACACGTCTAAATAATGCTATTCAACAACTAAAAAGAAAAATTTTGCGAGTAAAGAATAAATCAACTGAAGCTTATCTAAGAAAACAAACGGCTGACAGCTGCACCGACTATTCTCTTTGGAAAGCTAAAAAAAGAGTGAAAAGGCCAATAACTCAAATTCCTCCAATAAGGTGCTACAATAAAAGCGAGCAAAGAGCAAATAGTTTTGCGATTCATTTAGAAAAAACAATTCAGTCAAATGAAGAACAAGACGCACGTATTTGGGATGAGCCAATCCAAGAACAAAATGAGATCAGACTTGCTTCACCTAAGGAAGTAATGGCTGAAATCAAAGTAAACGTCAATCCAAAAAGAGCTCCAGGTTTCGATTGCATAACTGGTGAAGCGTTAGATCAGCTACCACGGAAAGCTATAGTTAAGCTGACCTACCTAATAAACGCTGCCTTTCGATTAAAATACGTGCCTAGGTTGTGAAAAGCCTCAGAGGTCATTATGATTCCCAAACCTGGTAAGCCACTTCATGAAGTTTCATCTTACAGACCGATATCTTTACTATCGATATCGAAATTATTTGAAAAATTATTGTTAAAAAGACTAAAACCTATCATTGAAGAGAAAAATTTTATTCCTCCTCATCAATTTGGATTCAGAGAAAAGCATTCAAATATCGATAAAATACGTAGAATCACTAATATTATAGAGAAATCGTTAGAAGAAAAGAATGTCTGTTCTGCAATCTTTCTGGATGTAGCACAGGCATTCGATTAGGTATAGCATGAAGGTCTAAATTATAAACTGAAACTATTCTTGCCAAAGCAATATTTTCAAATCTTGAAGTCTTACATTTCTGACATATACTTCAAAATCAAGCAGGAAGGTGCTTATTCTGAATTGAAGGGAATTAAAGCAGGAGTGCCGGAAGGAAGTGTACTAGGACCGATCTTGTATCTCTTGTGCACTTGTGACATTCCAACATTAGAAAACAACACCCTTGCTACTTTTGCTGATGACACAGCTATATTAGCATTAGGAACAACCAATGCAGAAGCCACAGAAAAATTACAAACAGCCATTGATCTAGTGTACCGGTGAACATGAAGATGGAGAATGAAATTGAATGAATTTAAATCAATACATGTAAACTTTATGAATAAAGTCGTCCAATATATACCAGTAACAACCAAATTCCATGTTCGAACACAGCCAAGTATTTGGGCATTACAATTGATGCGAAGCTTCGATGGAAAGCACACGTTAAGAAGAACTTGGTATTAAATACAGAAAAATGTATTGGCTGCTTGG
This sequence comes from Agrypnus murinus, assembly GCA_929113105.1. Lineage (NCBI taxonomy): Eukaryota > Metazoa > Arthropoda > Insecta > Coleoptera > Elateridae > Agrypnus > Agrypnus murinus. Next base: position 83,973,695 of record OV816030.1, read on the forward strand.
AAGAAACTCCACTCTGTCTCTACACAATAAGCTTTTATTTATTCAAGCAAATACTGAAACCTGTATGAACGTATGGTATTCAGCTTTGGGACTTTACCAAACAAAGTAATACCGACATCATCCAACGATTAAATGTGGTACCGATTAAATCTGACTGATACTGATAAGTAAAACAAACAACAAAAATTTTGGAAAATTTTAAAACACACTGATCTATTTGATTGAATTCAAATTCATGGAGGTTTGTCGAGCTGGCCCGGGTCCCTATATAAACTAGGAAATGTAGAATTGGCTTATACTCTTGTGCCTTAATGTGCTGATTAGATTTTGGAATTTGTTGCATAAATAAAGCGTTTTTTCTTATTTTTATTAGGAGGGGCTAAATCGACTAGCAGCCCCCTTAAAATCTAAAATTTCTCGATTTAATGACTGCAAAATGTACTGCTCGCGTTATACATTATTATGTATGTTAACTTACACGTTATACAGCATTTTTTGGGGATGCAACTTTGAAGAAGCTAATTCGATTATTACCCCTTTCCCTTAAAATTTAGAACTGTATCTATTTAAAGATTGCATCGTGTAGTGCTCACGTTGTGATGCATTGTGTTGCTCGAACAAAAATTTTAAAAATACTTAGACTAATTTTTTTGGTTGCAACTTTAAAGCAGCTAATACGATTATTATCAGAAAAATTGGAAAATTAGTCAATTAATCGACAACATGAAGTAGTACTCGTTTGTGCTGCATTGTGCCGCTCAAATAGCTTTGAAGAAACTAATTCGATTATCAGTCCCTCCGAAAATATCAAAATATTAAAAATGAGTCTAAATATTTTTTACAATTTTTGTTCGAGCGGCACAAGACATCGCAACGTGAGCACTACACGATACAGTATTTAAATAGACAAATTTCTAAATTTTAGGGAGGCTAATAATCGAATTAGCCTCTTCAAAGATGCACCTCTAAACAATTCGTCTGCGTATTGGTTTCAATTTACGAACGATTTACGAAATTAAAGAACAATCACAGACTTGCAGCGACGTAGCTTTTTTTTCAATAAAGCAAATGAAACTGTAATTGGTCTATCTCTACACCAAAATCACGTTCAAGTAATTTTATTAAAACAAAAACTTACCCCCGACCTAAATGGTAGGAAATTTGTAAAAATATAGTATTAAAAACTGGTGTGATTGAGAATGCTACAAACATTTCCAATACTCAGAGTGTCAAATATTTAAAAAATACAAATTGCAAACTCTATTGCTCGATCCTTTTACGGTACAGTGCACGTGTTGTGTTTCTTTGTCGGAATTTGTCGGAAAAGTCAAAAGGGCTAACGAAAGAAGTTCATTTTATAAATTATGGGAAGTTTCAGTTATAGTTCTAGATTTGGAAGTCACAATCGCGTCTTTTTAGGTTAAATGTTTTATCGCTCTTGTTAAATGTTTTATCTTTATGTGAGAACACTGAAATGTGAAACCAAGACCTTCGCGGATCCCTGGGGGACAGCGGACCGCAGGTTGAGAAACGTTGCAACCTATTGCAACGTTTCTCAACCTGCGGTCCGCGGTCCCCCAGGGACCGGTGCCCTAGCACAGTGTAGCTGCCAAATAACATGTAAAAATTTATGGGATACCAAGATTTACTAGTAACGTGTCCAGGTAATTGTTAGAATTACAGTGAGTGCATAAAAGACGAAAGGTTTGGTTCTTTGATCCATGCAATTCTGACAAAAATCTGTTGAGCTATATGCTATGCTTCAGCAAAAGCAGCAGCAGCTACCAAGGAAATATCAATAATCTAATTGTTGAATCTAAATCTATAACAGCTATAAACATTATAATCAATACCATCATTTGTAGATGTAAATCATCAAGTAGGTATATGTGCAGATGCGGCCTCCTTGTGTTTTTAACACATTCGCTGCGTATTGAACACCGATTAAATCTCACAAAAACTGTATGCTGAGTCTTTTTCTTCCTAAAGCGTTTATAATAAGTCTTTATCTTGTTAATGATATTGCAGTAGTACACAAATAAAGACAATGCTATTTACATCTGACATTAAGTTACATTAAAAATGTATTTTCCCTTTTTACTTTTCCCTCTGATCAGCTCAACGAACCTATCAAAGTGCATAACAATAACACTCTAGGGTTCTGGAGATATGAATAAAATCCTTTGGTTGTTAGTTTGCTACCCTCCAGATTTCCAAAAATAAATGCCCCTAACCTCACTTTTAACAAAAGTGCATTAATAAAGTACATTTCTGGATGAAAATGAGAACAATTTCAACCGAGTCATACACAAAAACACACTCTATGCGACAATATCACGTAGGTTTTTGCATTTGCGATCTAGAGATTACGCTACGTCACTGATATGCCAACTTCCGCATAATGATACTTTCTTATTACATTTTATATTTCTTTTCCTATTTTAAGACGATAAATAGTTCTTTTGATTATTTTTCTGTCCAATGCAGTGTTCTCTATAACAAATCGAATGTCGATGCCAGATTTTTGTAGCATAATCGTTTTACGTTAAGTAGAACAGGTAAAATTAAACTCCTCAGGGGGAAACGTTTTAAAGACGCAATAAAAATGCAAATATCAACAGAACTAATAACTCATAGACTAATAAGGCGAGACTAAAATTGATGATATGCCGGATATTAAAGTGTCTACAGCTAAAAGATCCAATTGTTAGAAATGACTGGTATAAGGAGAATCGCTTAGAATCCCTTTCAGGTGGAGTAGAGACGATGGGGGGTCGCTGCATGGGGCACAGCCACCGAGAGGAGCACATTCGACAAATTGTAATTTATCGAACCCACCCGACCGTATTTTTAGGTTAGTTTTTCTTGAAATAAATTCGCTAGTTTATGTGTGGCCGTGTCAGTCTGCAACTGAGTCCAATTCCGTCGCACCGTTTCTGCATAACAACTAAAAGCAGCGCAACAGTGTGGGAACAACCGGAGAGAAGTTCTTGCATTATTAAACGACTTGTCAAACCTGCAATTGTGAACGAATTGTCGGATCTGAATGGTTAATTATCTTCATTTGTTAGATGCTATTTGCTGCTGCTGCTTTTATACAGCCCACGCTTTCTTATGTTTCTTTCCCAATGTTTATATTATTATTATTATGATGAGAGTGGATGGAAATCGTTATGCATAACTAACGTTTTGACTGGAAAATAAATATAACCATTTTTCATTTGGTCGTAACTAGCTTTTAGCTTTTATTATATTTTATTCTAAACTGGTCTTAACGTAGTATGCATATAAATATACACAAATAATACCCATGAAGACAATCGATCAGACATCCTTCTGATTCAGGTTTCAATTATAAACCTGTTGTTTAATACCCGCTAAGGAAGGAAACTAGTACCACTGTAATTTTTTTTTTAATTATTATTATTGATTTTTTTTTCATGATATTGAACTCAAATGATACGTATACTTTTCGTCTATAAAGCGATGGAAACAGATAATTTCTTGGCATTTTTCTAACCGCCATGAGTTGAATTAGTTAATGATTTTGAGTAATTTATTGCATCCTTCTTTTTTGCTGACTTTAAAGTTAGAATTCTTTTTTTTTTCAAATGTCAGAAAACATTTCGTAACTAAATTTCATATTTCTACTGCTGATCGCCAGCGGTGGAAAAAGTACTTTCGCTGATTGGTCGACCACTGGCAGTAAAAATACTTTTGCTAGTACCAGCAGTAAAAATAGTAAATATATTTTATGTTTAATCTATTGTTAGTTAGGGTTTAACCTAAAATCTTTCTTCTTGAAAGACTTTTCCCCATTGTTGTAATATCAGTTTTGTCACTCCAAATATGGTTGTGTTTGTGGACACACCTTTTTATTGGTTATTTTTAATTTGGTTGTTTCTATTCAGGCTTTCTCATTGTAAGATTCGGATTTTCCAGAAACTCTCGATAAGATAATCGTTTTTCTCCATTTTATTGTTCAGTTGAACATTAGTTATCTTGCTAGTAGTATGATTTCATTAATGTTGTCTCTTTAGGAGTTCTCTCTCTCCCTCCGAAGTTTTTTGTGGATGAAGTTAAATAACTTCTTGGTGATTTATTTGGTTTCACGAAGGTACTTTACCAAGGCATATTTCTAAACTAATTTATTCATTATGGTTATCTCTAACAATTCTTTGTAATATCTTCCAATTATACACGAGGCAATTGTTATCCCTCTGCTTTAAGCTGACGAAATCATCTAATTCCGATAGGCCGTAGTTTACGTTGTTAAACTGTTAAATTAACGCAGAATTCCATTCTGGCTTTTTTTTGGTTTTCCTTTAGTTCTACGTTACCTACATCTCTCACTACCTTACTAGAAAGTTACCTTCCGGAACGTTAGGTATTGTTATCTATCATACTACTCTTTGGAGCTACATCTAAAAAGTCAAGTGTATTATCAAGACCAAGTTACATACATCAAGGAGACAAAATACACAGAATTTCCGCTTATCTTATAACTGTATAAACATTCCTTCTTTTGATTTTTTGTTTTGATAATATTCGTTGCACAGTTGCCAGATGTAATCTATATTACTTTTTCTGCAGATATCGCAGGTAATATTCATTTCTGTTAAGCTCTTTAATTGATTTGATTCATTGATTACGTTTAATTGCAGTATTTTAAGAACTGTTTAAAAATCGTTGATATTGATTATTTAATTTAATTTAATTTGTGTGTGATTTTATTAGAGAAAACCTGTGCGGTTTACGTTTTATAACAACTAGGATCAATGAGCTAGGCGAAGAATTAATAAATTTTTGTCGCATAACCATAAATAGTTGAATAAGATTTATGATCAGTTATCTTTAGCACGTTATCAGTTAGATTCAGCTATTCAGGAGAAGAATAATCTGCTAACCTTTGAAAGATTGCAATAAAAAAACTAGGTGGATATCTTTTATTTTTGGTGAATAATGGGTTTAAATCAAACCTTTAAATTATTTAAGGAGTTTACCTAATAATAATGAACACTTGTTAAGAAGACTTGGCAAACAAAGCCGCTTTCACAAGCACAGGATCAGACAAAAAATTACAAGAAAGCAAGATTACACTGTTCTGATGAAATATACATAATAACCTAAAAAATAATCAAAAGCTTAGTAGAAGAATTGGAAAGGTTAAGAACAATTTTAAAGTATATACAACTCAACACAAATGAGGTAATGGGTTTCAAACAAAAATTAAGAAGTCAACAGTAAAAAGATGTACTAGTATAAACGTTAGTATTAAAATAAAACGATAATCCTACAGATATTTAAAATAAAGGGTAATAATTGACTAAATGTTTTCTAGAAATATGGATAAAGACGTACGTATCTTTATTATTCCTGAATTATGGAACTTGGAATTTAAGTGGGCGCCATTTCACATGTTCCCATTAAACTTAAATTTTCTTATATTATAAATTATACATATTGTAAAGATGGTACTAAGAATACTACCATTGTATTGCAGCAGAAATGTATGTAGATAAAATTTGAGGTGTGGGGGACCTTCATTTGTTTCTAAGTTATGACGTCATGACAAAAGAATTTAAATGACAATATAGATTTTTAATAGTGGAATCCGATAGTGATTTTTCTTCCCTTTATGATCATGCAAATAAATCATAAGGTTGCATAACAAAAATTCTGAGAAAAATCGAGCTGAACATTTAATGTTATTGATATTATGTTATATATATATTTTACATTTTTGTGTATTAATTATACGGTCGGACGCTTGACCGGTTTTATTGTTATATTTTGTATATCCTGTATTCGGTAATCAGAAGAAAACCGCTTGGTGCGGTCTGATTCCTACAGGAGGCACCACTATTATATGTCGGTGTTAATGTTATTTCCGAGCTGGTATATAAGCTCGAATGATGTGTATGGGAATCATGGACAGCGACCCCTAACTGATGAGAGCCATAGCTCGAAACAGTCTGTTTTAGGGTGCTGTCTGTGATTTACATACACATCATATTGAAATGTTATGAGCATAGTCGTCCAACGTTTGAAAATTTTTCAAACTTTTATTATTTTATATTAGTTATATATACAGTGAGAATTTTATTTCACTGAACATAGGACTATTGACATTCCCTATGTTCAGTTTTAAAAAAGCCAAGTCAATGCATTGCGAGCAATTAAAACATATCCAAGCAACCTATAAAACAATTGCTATTCGTAGTGTCATTAGAAAGTGTCAAAACTGTGTTTTTTTTTCAAAGTTTTTGCCAAGACAGCTGCAGATCCTGACCTGACCTGAAGCTGTCTTTGGCATCAGTGAGTACTTTATGCCTTTATTATGATTAATTAATGAATATTCGTGTCGATAATTATTGTCAAGGATTACAATCATGTTGCAAACATTGTCGCTGGGTAGGCAACCAAACTTGCAGGTCTGCTGGTAGCTGGTGTTTTTTTTATTGTACATTCTTTTGACACAACTGAAATTATTTAGTTTTAGGTTAAGTATAATTACATCCAAATAACAAGTTTAAACAGAAACTTTTATTTAAATTACTTTAACAAATGTTCAAAGTGACCACCCTCCTGTTCCAAACAATATGCTAACCGATTGTAAAATCCTTGTACACTATTTCTTAAAAAATTTGGATTTATTTCGTTGCAGGCGGTAAGTATTCTATTCTTTAGCTCTTCTGTATGCTCTATTACTCTATTATTGTAGACTTTGGATTGGATATAACCCCAGAGAAAGAAATCATTTGGTGATAAATCTGGGGACCGAGGTGGCCAAGCTATGGGGCCAAATCTTCCAATCCAGCGATCCTGGAATGTTTCGGTTAGGAAGCGTGTAATAGGGCCCGTGGAATGTGGTGGAGCGCCGTCCATTTGAAACCATGGGTTTTCAATATTTAAAACTTCTAGTCGTGGTATAATGTTTCTCCGCAGAAGTTCCAGAAATTTGGCAGCGTTTAGGGTGCCATCGATAAAAAATGGACCAATAAGGGTACCGTCAACTATTCCAGTCCAAACATTAACACTCCTATTGTATTGAGTGTGTGTTAAATTTTGAACGTGCTTGTTTGTACGTGACCAATACCTGTAGGAATTAGCAAAAAAGGATAAGGAGAAAGGAGAGAAAAGTGTTAGATACAAACCGATAATTCTGTTTATTGACAGTGCCATCTAAACAAAACGACGACTCGTCTGTGAAAACTATTTTTTGTAGAATATCTTCATTTTCATTTAGTAAATTAAATACTGTTTCACAAAAATCTGTTCTTTTAATTTTGTCAATAGGAAAAAGCTGCTGGTGATTGGAAAATTTGTAGGGTTTGTATTTATACTTCTTGAAAGTTTTAAGCACAGAGTCTTTCGAAATGCCAAATTGCTGTGCTACTATCCGCGAGGGGGTAATGGGATTTTCTTCTGCATAACATAATATTTGTATTTCTCGTTCTTCTGTTAAAACGGGGCAAGCTTTTCTTCTTTTTTTATGTGAATTTATTACACAACCTTCACCATTAAATTTTTTAATTATGCTATGAATAGCGACAGATGGTATCGGTCTTTCGGGATAACTTACGGAAAACAAATCGCGCACTTGTCTCATACTATTATTGGAATTGTACCAGTTTACAATGGCAATCTTTTCATCTTTTGAGTACATATTGCAAAGCACAAGTTGAAAAACTTTTTAAAAAAACAGTTTTGACTTTTTAATGACATTAATGGCAATTGTTTTATCAGAGGTTGCTTGGATATTATGTTGTAATTGCTTGTAATGCATTCCTATGCATTACCTCTGATAACACAATTGACAAAATTAAATGAACAGATTTTTGTGAAACAGTATTTAATTTACTAAATGAAAATGAAGATATTCTACAAAAAATAGTTTTCACAGACGAGTCATAGTTTTGTTTAGATGGCACTGTCAATAAACAGAATTATTGGTTTGTATCAAACACCTCGCTTCCCTTTCTCCTTATCCTTCTTTTCCAATTCCCACAAGTATTAGTCACGTACAAACAAGCATGTTCAAAATTTAACAGTCCTCTGGAACTTCTGCGGAGAAACATTATACCACGACTAGAAGTTTTAAATATTGAGAACCCATGGTTTCAAATGGACGGCGCTCCACCACATTCCACGGGCCCTATTACACGCTTCCTAACCGAAACATTCCAGGATCGCTGGATTGGAAGATTTGGCCCCATAGCTTGGCCACCTCGGTCCCCAGATTTATCACCAAACGATTTCTTTCTCTGGGGTTATATCCAATCCAAAGTCTACAATAATAGAGTAATAGAGCATACAGAATAGCTAAAGAATAGAATACTTACCGCCTGCAACGAAATAAATCCAAATTTTTTAAGAAATAGTGTACAAGGATTTTACAATCGGTTAGCATATTGTTTGGAACAGGAGGGTGGTCACTTTGAACATTTGTTAAAGTAATTTAAATAAAAGTTTCTGTTTAAACTTGCTATTTGGATGTAATTATACTTAACCTAAAACTAAATAATTTCAGTTGTGTCAAAAGAATGTACAATAAAAAAAACACCAGCTACCAGCAGACCTGCAAGTTTGGTTGCCTACCCAGCGACAATGTTTGCGACATGATTGTAATCCTTGACAATAATTATCGACACGAATATTCATTAATTAATCATAATAAAGGCATAAAGTCCTCACTGATGCCAAAGACAGCTTCAGGTCAGGTCAGGATCTGCAGCTGTCTTGGCAAAAACTTTGAAAAAAAAACACAGTTTTGACACTTTCTAATGACACTACGAATAGCAATTGTTTTATAGGTTGCTTGGATATGTTTTAATTGCTCGCAATGCATTGACTTGGCTTTTTTAAAACTGAACATAGGGAATGTCAATAGTCCTATGTTCAGTGAAATAAAATTCTCACTGTATATATATATATATATATATATATATATATATATATATATATATATATATATATATATATATATATATATATCAGATCGATTTTTCTCAGAATTTTTGTTATGCAACCTTATGATTTATTTGCATGATCATAAAGGGAAGAAAAATCACTATCGGATTCCACTATTAAAAATCTCTATTGTCATTTAAATTTTTTTGTGATGACGTCATAACTTAGAAACAAATGAAAGTCGGAAGGTGAATCGAACATATTAATGTGTATTTTTAAAAAACAAAATCGACGTGTTTCAGCGTTTTTAAAAAACCGGTTGAGTTCGCTTTTTTTTTAATATTCCATACTTTAATCCCACACTGTATTGCAAGTTTCAAATGTTCTTACACTTATTTTAGCAGACCTATTCTCACGGCCGGATTTAGAAATTTGAGGCCCTAGGGCCAGTATTTGGTGGGGCCCCTTAAATTTCTAAAAAATTTTTAATCTCGGAAAAATAAAACTCCATAGCAATTTTTGTACGTTTTTTTTTTATTATTTGCTTACTTCTAAACGCTTTGAAGTACTAAACTACGGTAGGTTTACGCGATTTTTTATTTGCAAATGATTATCAAAATTCAAATCGCGAAGAATATCACTTTCCAAACTAAGGATCATCAGATTGGTCAAGCGATCTTGCTTCATACTTGTTCGCAATCTATTTTTGATGATCTTTAGTTTGGAAAATGATCTTTCCCCACTGCAGTTCGTCATCATCATCGATAAGTATATGCGAAGAGCTATTTCCGCATTGCAAAATATGCACTGAACATTATTTTGTAAAAGTATACGATAAAGAAAAATTTCCACCGATTCTTCTTCTTTCCTCTCAAATTGTTCCGAAAAAAATGTAAGATGCACCAATTCGTTAGCTAAATCGGCTTCTAAATCTTGAGGATAAAATTTGACAAGTTTCTTGGCTTTAAGTTTAATTTCAGAAGGTTCCATCGTGCTTAACCCAGCTAAAAAACCAAATCGTTCATCAACGACTTTGTATGCAGAAACTCGTTCATTTAAAGATACGATGAGTTGATCGATAACATGGAGGAAAGCAGTACGAAATCTTTAAGCACGTTTTTCGCACCGAACATAGGTGCGAACGTATTTTAACCTCGTTTAAAAGTTGTGTCCGGACAGACCGTACAGTCTAAGTACAAATATCGTACAACAATTCAGCTGTTGCACCTAATTTTTTCCGTGTGGTTTCTTCATTTTTCGGATTTTGTTTTAATTGAAAAGCTCCATTGCATTGGTGGAGGCCCTCAACTGGTGGAGGCCCAGGGGCCGTGGCCCCGCCGGGCCCGTGCTAAATCCGGCCCTGCCTATTCTAAAACAAAAATGGCCACATAGTTTACGTAAGCACAGTGCAGATACCACCCCAACAAAAGAAAACAGCACCTACTGTGGTAAAAGTTAAAGGGTGGTAAATACTAGGGTTCCTAAATATGAACCGAGCTGTGTGTTATTTAGAGTTAAGTGACGCATGTCAAATTTTCCTAGTGACAGTTTATATTTTGAAACTATTTATAAGAAGGTTGGTAATCATGAAAATTAGTTTAATAAATTAAACTGTCAGTATGACAATTATATAAATCTGAAATTTGGTACAATTAATACTTTATTAAAAGATGTCGTAAAATTGATATATGTACTATAAGTAGTTTTAAAAATTCTCTACAAACAATACATACATGATAATGTGCACATTAGAAAAATTTACATGCATAAAAATAAATATGACAGCATAACCTAGAATTTATAACTGACAGCTGCTGAATGTTGTCACTAAAGTAAAAAGAGAGAAAAAAGCATATCCATTTCAGACAGCTTAGTTTTGGCCTAGAAAGAGATAGATTTTGACATCCGTGTCCTAACTCTAAAATAACACAGTTAAAGTTTTCATTTAGGAAGTCTAGTAATTACCAGTGATATTATTGATTTACTGCAACTATGGTTTACAACAAACCGGCATCGAGTAGACGTTATTTTTCAAAATATTTAAGTTGCTAAATAAAGTTTTTCAATAGTTTAAAGTTTTCGTTTTCGCTATTAGTGAGAAATTGTCAACTAGTTTCAAATAGCGTCACTAGTGTCGCTGGATTCACTAATGAAAAATGTCGTTGTGCAAAATTTCTATTGGTCCAAAATATCTAAATGTTTAAATTTGATTGGTCGATTTTTGACAAGCGTCAGATGGAATTGAACTTTTATTAGAATATTTTTCATTTGTTATTGAATTTATATTAGTCCACAGTCTTCTAATCTGAACTGTTGCTGTCCCTGCAGTGCCCAGCATAACTACTTTTCCCCTGCCAATCCATTTCGGGGTCTAAAAACACTTTTATTCTATGAATTCTTCGCAAAATATGTTTACTGCTGTTAACAGTAGTAGATTGACTACTAGGCCAACTAGGCACCTCCATAGCCAGAATTCTCTTTCGAGAGCAGCCAATTTAAAAATATTGGTAATTTTAAAAAAGCGATAAAAATAATGATGCGCTTGGAGGAGGAGGGTATTATATCAATATTTTGTGAAAAAAATAAAGTGAGTCAGTACTAAATATATAAAATAATTTAAATATTACATATGACAAAGTAAAGCCCCCTGGGTAGATCCCCTGGCTACGTGTCTGAAACTAGGCAATTGGGGTCCAATCTCTTGTCCTGTTAACGACTCCTGTTTATTAACGTTATTCTAATCTTATTCACGTTACTTTTTATTTAGTGTGAGAAACAATGAGAGAGTAAGAACGCATGGGAGAGGACTGAGAGGGGTCCTATAAACAAAATCTGTCTAGGACCCAGCAAAACCCTAATCTGGGGTTTACTACTAGCATTTAATGCTACAAGAAAATCGAAGTTAAGAAGCATCACTTGATCTTATGGATTACTGCACGTAGCAAAGTCTTAAAACTTGGTCAGGCTGAGTAAGATGAAATGTAGAGTCGCCAAGACAATACGATAGCATTGTTACCAACAAAATGGGGACTGCTTATTGGGAAACGGTAACAACCTTTAACCGCAGTTAAATCTGTCGGCTGCCAGCTAACTAGTGGGAGGTCGTGGGTCTTACTAAAGGTCTTCGGTAATGGGCGCCAAGAATCGTCTAAAATAGCTACAGTATTGACCGACAAAATCTGAAAAGAACAACACATTTGCGACTACTACCAATGTGGTCGACTTTCCCCAATAATGACTCCTCGATAGCTGAAAATATAAACTCCAAATACCACACACATAAATAATAAATCTTCAAGTAAGTTATATACAGTGCTTTATTATTAATTAATCAAATTATCAAATAGAGCAAATTATTCAATGTGAAATAACCTTGGCGTAAATTGAATATAGGTTATTGAATTTTATACACAAATTGAAAGGCAAAAGGATTAATGCGAGTGTGATATCTTACTCTAAAAACTGACTTGTCTTAAAGTCTCAAGATTGTAACAAACACGGTAAATTAACGCGAATACCTGTGATGTGGATTGTGCAATCGTAACCTCAGTATTTAATTCTTTAACCAATTCATTACGGAGCAAAATATACGTATTCACTCGCAAATATTCTTAACAATATAATACAGTAACTAATACGTGATAAAATAATATATATGAAACAAATACTAGATATAAGTGCTACACGCACACTGATAAAAAACCATTTAACACAAAATCATAATATACAAATATACATAAATGTTTTATATACAATAAAGAGTTGTCAAACGTTATTGTTGTTTTAACCAGTTGCTATATTATAACTAACTCACGATACGGTGTCTTCGAACTGAAGAGGAACGTACCAACCAGGTTTAACGTAGCGTGATCGAACGAGGCAACACCAACCAAGTCTGCGTAATGGTCTTGTAACAACCCAAATATACAAAGTATACTTGTTATACAGCAGATTATAAAATGAGTAAAGAATAAACCCAAAATAGAAAGGTCTTCGTTGGAATTTGACCTTAAGAGAGATTTATATCGCCTCCATATAACGACGATTATACATAAAAACCTATCGAAAGAAAAAGTTAACCGATAAACTTACGAAAAGGTGTGCTTCTATAACCTCAAAAGAACAAGTGGAAAATATCCCATAACGGCTTCCAACAAACTAAATTGGAAAAACTAAGCCACAATTAACCATCAAATCTGCACTAAGGCAATTCCCATAACTCAACGTAAAGGAAAAGATTAATTAAACGGCGATGTCCACGAAAATATATTCTATAAACAGAAGTTCTTCACATGAGCAATCAAAACCAAGTGACAATCTCTTATCAAGACAGAAAATTGAGTTCCACAACAAAATGGCAACTACAGGGAGAGAAAATGCAAAAATCCCTAAACGCTATACAACTTAATACCAAAGCATAGCTATACAGGGTGCTACGAAATTAGCACGTAACAGCATGTCTGAAAAAGAATGTTTAGGAAATACCGAAAACTTCAAAGCATTCAGAAACAGTTCCAAAAATTCTATAAAAAAATAAAAAGTATTTATTTATTTTTATGATTTATTTTATGAAAATCCTGGAGCCGATATGACATTAGAATCATATTTTAGAAACAAGGTTTAAAGCAATCGTATTAGTTGATTCATTCGGATCAGTTATCGTTAAATCATCATCAAATAATTTTTGTTTCAAATTAAATAAGAAGCAAGTACTCAATCATATATTTATATTAAATATTATGAGGACATTGGAATAAAATCAATATTATTTATAAATGCATGAAACCTAGTAGTTCCATTACAAGAAAGACAGAAGTGTATCATCTCATCAGGCATAGAATTACTGTATACACACAGCTGAGAAAAGACAAAGAGCATTCTAGCATCGATATAGGAGATTCAAGTGGTTATACGACAAAGTTTCTCAGAATTAAAAAAAACGACCTGCAGAACGGTTTAAAAAAGTGACAAGTTGACTCAAATGCATGAAAGTTTCAATTCAAGAATAGACATATACTTATTCTAGTGTGTCTAAAATCCACTAAATAGCATTATTAACTTTATATTGAAAATAAAAGCAAAAACAAGTCAAACTTTTCAATAATCTGCTTTATAATGCTGTTCCTTACGTTGCAAATTTCAAACGTTAATTCTTTTTCACTCTTACTTATGTATATTCACGTTAAAGCAAAATAATTTTTTGATCGAATCGATCGGGTTACGATTAATTTAATATTTTTATTGATTTGATTATGACAGTGGTAGGTTATGCTTACAAATTGTTAATCGGTAAGTAAGTTAACGGTAAGTGAAACCGAGTAGTTTAAAATCACATTTAAAATGTAACATAACCTTAAAAACATTTTACTAAACAGTATAAATGCGGAAAGCACATCATATTGAAGTATCTAGCCAAATCAGGCAGAATGTTTTTCAATTGTAAACATTTTTTATAGTAACATATTTATGGTACAAGTACAAGAACGAAAAATTGGGTTAATCTTTCTGAGTGGATAATATTCTTAACTCAGGTGAGCAACAACGTTTTATCCATCACCTCTTTATGTATTTAAATTCAAATACTGAATTTGCAATGTATAATTTAGTCTGTAATTATTGACGGTAATGATAGCCCGATGACTGAATTATAATAATATTATGATGCAACGTAAGCTGGTGAGTGGTTGCTATCTACAATAGCAGCCAATCACCATTTTACAGTGATTAAAAGGTTTTTCTACCTACGAGTGAGTAAACTTCAACGTGCAATTAATTGCTTAAAAACATCAAGATAGCGCTCTTTTTATTTAGAGGTGTTATTAAGAGATAATTAAGAGATATATACGTAAAAAGCCTTTTTTTATTGCGCCATTGCGCGACTGGTTTAAAAGACGTACAATGAGAGTACAATGAAGCGACTTTTATCTACGATTATAACATTTACTATAGTAGTCATTTTATTTGATATATTTTTTTAATTTGTAACTTATGTCACATATGTCAGCTTGCTTTGATTTTTACTTGCTAAGTTGTTTAGCAACTAATATTCATAAAGCATTTATCATACATCTCTTGTTGACATTAGCGTGCAGTAAAGATTTTATAACACTAGCTCGATAAACATTAACGTTTTAGACGTAAATCAGTGTAAAAAGTAGTCACTTTTTGTGTGGTCGTAGATAAAATAGTTTTATCCAACACCTCTTAATGACTTTGTAAAATTTAGGATTTATTGAAATCTATTGAAACTAACAATGAAAATACAGTTCATATTACAAAAGCAATAATAGTATAATTGACACGGAAGAAGATACTTTTACCAAGGTCTCAGAAGATAATGTGATACAACTCTCAAAAAATGAAAATTGTCTAATAGAATTTAAAGTTTATGTGACATATCTCATTATTAGACCTTTAAACACCCTAATTAAATAATGCCCTTGAATCAATATATGTATTGAATCTCATCAGCACCATTGAATCAGAACTCCATTTCTTATCGACACTGATTCGATCCTTGTAATAAGGATGTCTTTTATTCCACAATAGATTTCTTTTTTGTAGTTCTGAAGTTAACACTTTTATTGCTAATTGGACGATATCAACAGTAAAAATTAAAAAGTTTTAAAATTCAAACGATGTATGCAGTACGGCTACAGGATATCGTATCAATCGCACGTGCCATGTTCTCAATTTGGGCATGTGCATTTGTTTCTTGTAGTTTTAAGTAGTTTCTTGTAGAGATTTAATACCTACATCGAAAAAAAATATATTTCTACCTAGAAATATGGTTGCTTAATTCGTTTTTTTGTCACTTTTCATAAAAAAATATTATACAAAATAGACATTAATAACAATTAATAATTAAAAAACTTTTTCAACTCTAATCACTAATAATAATAATTATTAATTAATAGTAATACGGTTTTTAGTCATTTTCCAAACAAATTGTACAAAATAGACATTAATTAATTAATAATTAAAAACTTTTTTCAACTCTAATTAAAAATAATAATAATTAATTAATAGTAATTCGTTTTATAGTCACTTTTCATAAAAAATATTGTACAAAATAGACATTGATTACAATTAATAATTAAATAACTTTTTCAGCTCTAATTAATAATAATAAGCATCACTATTAATTAATAGTAATTCGTTTTTTAGTCAATTTTCATAAAAAAATATTGTACAAAATAGACATTGATTACAATTAATAATTAAAAAACTTTTTCAACTCTAATTAATAATAATAATAATTAATTAATAATAATTCGTTTTATAGTAACTTTTCATAAAAAATATTGTACAAAATAGACATTGATTACAATTGATAATTAAAAAACTTTTTCAACTATAATTAATATTAATAATAATAATTAATTAATAATAATTCGTTTTTAGTCACTTTTCATAAAAAATATTGTACAAAATAGACATTAATTACAATTAATAGTTAAAATATTGTTTCAACTCTAATAACAATAATTATTATTATTTTTCATTTTTCAATCATATTTTTCAACTCTAATTAATAATAAGGCTCTTTAAATATGCAATCTAAGTTTAAAGCCATTTTAAATAATTTTAAAACTGTGATTGTCAAAAAGTCGACGTTCTGTTGGTTTTTAGCAGTAAAAGTGGCAGACTTTCCACTTATTGCCTACAAAGAGTTCATGGTATATCGAAGAGTCGAAAAGACCGAAACCTATGTAAAACCGTGTTCAAAAAATGGAAACACCAGCATTAATCAAGTTAACGTTTTTTTATAATTTTACACACTGTATGGGATTTAGTGATTTGCATTATTTAAAGGTTATTTAAATGTGAAAGACTTTTGGTAACAACTGACAAATATATTAAAAAATAATATGACATCAGCATTCTTGATTTTAACTGAATATCTATTTACAAAAACAAAAAAAGGAGGTTCCTTTTTATTGGCCGCGGTAGTACATTTTCAAAATAACTACAAAGCTCTAGCTCAAGTGAAAGTGATGGCGAAGCTTCCGGACGGAAGGTGATATATTTTAGACAACGACGATGAGGATATTGATCATTTCAAGCAAATAATAGAAAAAGACGCTTATTACACAGTAAAAAATGGAGTGTTAAATCTTACACTCAAATAACGCCCAGAGTGGTTCCTATTTATCCACACTGACGAGTGTAAATAACATTGGTCTTAAAAGTGGTAAAATATATAACAACTTTAACCTTCAATGCAGGTTGTCATGGACACTGAGTGTAAAAATGACAACCATATTGTTGAGAAAACATTTGTTGAGTGTAAAGTATGCACGAACTGAGTGTTAATTTCCCATTCTTTTAGTGTAAAAATTATTACTTATAATGCTAAGGAACATTTTTTTAATGGAAAAGGAACCAACTATAGTGGTTACAATCATTTATTGGAGTGTATATAACTATTTTGTTCGTGTAATTATATACTTCTATTTTTTGGTTCAGATATTTTTTTTGTAATTTAGGCTAAAACAGAAAAAGGTAAAAAATAGTGCACACAAATTTTAGTTTTATTTTA
Organism: Agrypnus murinus; assembly: GCA_929113105.1. Classification (NCBI taxonomy): domain Eukaryota; kingdom Metazoa; phylum Arthropoda; class Insecta; order Coleoptera; family Elateridae; genus Agrypnus; species Agrypnus murinus. Next base: position 83,991,150 of record OV816030.1, read on the forward strand.
AAACAAAATGCAAAATATAAATACATTCTAAATAAACCAATGTAAATACATATTGTGATGATTTTCCTTCATTATTTGAAAATCATGAATTCTTAATTTTGTTACCCAATGTAAAAAAGTTCAAAGTTGACTGTTTGTGTTTATCATTTGTAATTATGAATTGAATTTTTAAAAGGATTTATTGTTAAAACTATTCAAGTTTGAGTTAATTTATTTATTGGATACATGTATATAGTAACAAAATTTGATCAGGAAAACAATTTTGGGTCTACAGGATCTTCACTTCCAGTTAAATCTGAAAAAGAAAATGTATTAGTTACGAAGGTTTATAAAACAGTACAAACATTATTAACAGCAATATAAAAATAGTCTTGATGACCATATATAGTTAGTAGGTGCATCATACAATTGCTTTATAGACAATAATCAAATTACTGAAATAATGATCAAGGTCAAGCTATTTTTTGAATAAAATTATAAACTATCAAAATATATGCAAAATAATTGCAAGAAAAACAATATTAAGTTACCAAGGGGTAGTGATGTAAATAAAAGGGGGAGATGAATTTAATAAAATGATAAAAATGGTTGTAAATGAGTTTGTCCAGTAAATAAATGTATAATTTATAAAGAAAATAATAAATAAAAGTTTAAGAAGTTATCCTGGGTTAATAGTGTATAGTTTATTGGTCAAAATAATTAAAAAAGAACTACAGGAGAAGAACGTAAAATATTAATTAGTATCCTACATACGGTTGTTTTCAAGAAACCAGCAACAAGTGAAGAAGAAGTTAGCAATAATGTTTCTTGAATAGTAATCAAGAAATGCTATTTAAGAAAGGTAAATAAATAAAAAGAAAATTGAGCTCACCATTTCAGTATTGACAGCTATCCAGCCCAAAGAACGGTTTTGGGAGTACCACAGCAGCAGAATCTTGAAGGGCATAACACCAAGCAGCTACAAAAGAAAATAAAGTGAATCACAGAATAAGGTTTGTGGAAATAGAAACAAGTGTATATAAAGCATATCTAGTGTTTCTCATAGAAAGAAAAATAAATCCAATTGAAAGAAAATTATGGCCTAAAAAAGATAAATGGTTAAATTATAAATACAGAATTAATAAATAAAAATATGTACAATATAATAGGTACAATATTTAAATATTATAGAATACCTTATAGACAAAATGTTATAATTTATATATTATATTTACATATTATTATTTACAGCCGTACTATAGATAAATTACACGCGTGTAACACAATGTTTATTAATTATGCACGCGTGTAAATCTTTCTATAAGTAAAGCTGATAATATTAAAATAATAAAAAAGTGAATCTTTACTACTAGGAAATCAACATTAGTTTTGAACAATTACCTATGAGCTCCTTTGTATGATTAGGGTAAATGACTCAGCCATCACCATCATGACCACCAGTTTCTGTAATTAAAGTTTTATTAAATTTATTATTGACACATTCTAATTTACATTACAAACCTTACCTGTAATTATAGAAACGGCATTTAATGTCACTAATCACAATGTCAGTTCTTAAAAATCACACGTGAATTTTATAAACACATGTGCGCCATCGCCGCCATCTTTGTAAGCTGAGTTCGGCCGTCAATACCTACTATACATACCAATGCGTAGAGCGCGGCAATAATTAAATTATAGAAGTATAATTTCATTACATACATACTTAGGGTTAGGTACTACATAGCAGGAACCAGAAACGGTTTTGCATTTAAATTGTTCCTTGTAAACCAAAAATCTGAAAATAATTTTATCTATTATTTATCCACAATTCACGTAAAAATAATTATTTTTATTTATGCATAATGATGACTTAAATTACAATGGATCAACATGGCAGCTAAAACTTTTACATAAGAAAAAGCTGAATAGACACAACCAGGACTGGAAATTATAGTTTTAAAATCTTACTTAATTGCACAAGATCGTTAGAAAGATGCATCCTCTTCTATTTTAGCATATTTACTTTTATTGGCTAGTTGAATCTCAAAAATCATTGTTGTCGCTTTCAAAGAGAACCAACTATGTACATTCAAACACAAACAGTAAATAAAAGTGCTCACGTCCAATCGTGCTTATTCGCGTTGGAGGTGGATGTTCGGTGGATGACACTCGCGAGGGTTAAATCGGTTTTGTTGGATCTTATTAACACTCTTTAATGTTGTTAACATGCTAGAATAGTGAAATACATTTTTTGAAAGATGACTCTTACACTAACGAGAGTATCGAGAGTATTACACTACACTACGAGAGTATTTTTACCCATTTTTTAAATTAAGATAACACTTATAAGAAACCTGGTGCTGCGTGTTAATTTTAGTTGTTAATTTCATTCACATGAGTGTGAAATTTACACTCAGATATTTCACCACACCAAATATGTTTTTCACCACCACTGCATTTTTTACTGTGTATGCTGTGTTTTATGGTACCCACTGGTATTAAGTAGAATCTTAACCATCGAGAGAACCATCGAGCTTACAAGTCTATCAAATTTTTGCAATAATGACAAGAATGAACTTCTTATTCACGGACCATTGTCAATAACAGGATCAAATGCTTTTTACTTAAAAAGACACACATTGCTAGTAATAGAGAAAAAGTTAAAACGGCTGGAAGGAGCAAGACCAATCATGAAATAAAATAAAAATCAAATAATTCAATAAGTAAGAATTTCACAAGATTTACTTAGTTTTTTATATCTGACAATGTTTCGACGTGTAATGTCATTATCAAAGGTAAAATAAGAAAATAAACGGATACGTTGCTAAAGTTATATAAAAAAATGATAACAGTACTTCCAGTAATGGAGAATTACTAACCTCGATTTGTTCATGACTTTAATGCCAGTAAAGGTATCGTGCGTTTATGTGTCTAGTTTGTGTTTGTATTTACAAAATTGTAAGAATTTGAAGTTGTTTTGAGGTGTCATGGTGTGATTCTGTTCCAAAGGTATTTAGAGTAACTAGATTTTTTTGGGTGTTTATCTTTGTAACAGCGTACGCATTTTTTGTATTTTATGTCGAAATTTCCAAGTGTTTGTCCATTATAAACCGAGTTACAAAAAGATCAACTTAAACAGTAAACGCCGTATTAATTTCTATATTATTTCATTGTAGAGTTTTCATGTTTAATTCAGTAGATTATTTTTGTTTCTAGTTTGGAGAAATTGTAAGATTTTTTTTAATAATAACCGTTACAGGCAGTATAAGGCATCATGCCGACTTTGTTGAAGTTTGGCCAACTACAATTTTTTAATAGGTGAATAAGCGAAAAATATAATATAAGTTCTTATACCAATTATAAAACCTATAGTAAGCTTGCTTCTATCAATTAGTAAGTGCGTTTATTTAACAGCACTGAATAAACTATTTTATACCGTTTATAACTAATCTCCTTTAACTTTTTCTTTAATAATTTTTATGAATTTCATCTTAAAGTTTCATCTCGCAGGTGAAATTTACAGACTGTGCATCACTTTTTAGTTTTAATTTTATTAGATTAGAGAAGAAAAGAGAACGTGTAACTAGTAATTAATGTATATACATAATTGATTATCACATTTTAAGCATAAATTGATACGTGTACCTGATAATAGACAATGTCTTTATTAATTTATACGCCGAATTATGTATAGTAACATTTTCTCAGACATGAAGTCGTAAATGAATGTGGAAGGTCAGTTTCAACTAGATAGCATGCTTTGATCACCAGAAGAATTTATTTGTATTCTTTGTGCTTCTGAACTTTCTCAACGTAATCACTAATCACTTTAAAGTACTTCATGCTTTGTTGAAGTTTCATGCTTACTTGATCAGGTTGGTAATGTTGATATATGGAATTGGTGACTTATTAAATCGGCATATCTTACAAAATCATTAATATTTCTTACATGTAGAAAAATTCAAAACTATAAATTAAGATCAATCTAAAACGATTCTTTTACTTATTTATAATAATTCTATTGGTTAATAGAACCTACACATTAAAGCCAGTATAAATATTTATTTAACTATAATAATAAGTTTCAGTTAATACCGTGGAGGCGACTTTTGGAAGCGAAGGGGTGGAGGTGTTAATCTCCCGTAGAGCCCTGACAATCTCATTACAACCAGCATTACTTGCAGTTTCGGCCACTCCTACATTAGATCACTATTATATTTTTTTTCTACAACAAAAATGATTTAAAGATAATTACTAGAAATTTCTCTTAATTTATTAACAAATTAGATTTTCAGTGTGAAATCAAATTTATGTTAGATTCTAAAAGGTAAAATTTACATTTTTGAAATTTCATTTCACAAATATCCCATTTAGATTCAAAGATAATCAAATAAAATTACTAAAGATATTAAAGAGGAAATTGAAATAAAATTAAATGTTATTTAAAAGCCTTCTCATTGGAATTAAAATTAAAACAAAAAATTAGAAGAAAAAAAAATTCGATCGACTGTAAAGGAGATGCAGCACTCGATAAGGTTGAACATGTGTGAGGTTCGATAGAAACCAGCTTGAACGAGATGGGCTATCGTTAATTAAATTACGAGGTCTGTAACGACTCCAAAAGATAAAACTCAAAGAAGCACACCAGGTCCTAACAATGTAAAAATAAAAATAAACTAAACGAAATGTAAACGTTTTACTGAGAACTCTGCCGTAATTAACGTTGTAATTTACAGGTCTAAATTAAATGGTATCATTTAAAATTCTTAATATTTTATCTCTTTCAAGACTTTGAAGCTTTATAGATACCAATGGAAGCACTATGGCAAATAAATTAGTAAGAAATACAATTTGTGACTGTAAAGCACAAACCAAGAAAAAACAGCCACCTTTAATGCTATGAGAAAAATATTTTTAAAAAATCAATAACTAACGGGTATGCCAATATAATGAATATTCGTATGTTAACTTAAGATAATTATTAAATAATCAATTAGTACATTGATATAATAAACAATGCAATTATTTTAATAAATAATCATAATAGTAATCCAAATTACTTTTATATTAAATTAATTAGAATTATTTGTTTAATTAATATATTTAAAATTTCCAATGCAATTAGGCGTTAGCCTATTTTCGAAATAAAATAAAAATAATAAAATACATAATAGTTTTAGCTTTCACTACAGGCCATTTTTATTGTAATCCCAAGCAGCATTTTTAGTCATCCCAAGCATCTAAGTAGCGGTAACTGAGATCGGAACTTTGATTGAGTAGCTGTTACGTAACTACAACTAAATTTATGACTTTATAGGTTTAATTACTTCAATTTGGAATATTTTAGTAATTATCTAGTTACTTCTACTATTTATTAGAACTATGTAGTTACATTACTTCTAAGTAGCTTTTTAAAGTATGTGGAACGGTATTGCTACTTAGTATAGTTACCTTAATGTTGTTGCAACTTCAAGTGATATTATGATTGTAGCAGTAACTTCCTCGAAGCTACTTTTAAGTTTTTAAAACTTTAAAGTAGCACCGAAAGTTCCTGCCACTGGTCTGAAACCATTGCTTAACCTTTAAAGTAACTGAACTATACAGTAGCATTGAAAGTAAAACTTACGTTTATGCTACCCAGGAGAATCACTTGAAAGTAATTTTAGTTTGGAATTTGGAGGTTAATTGTGTCTTCGCAGTGGTAGTAGGTTTGCAAGTTTTTAATAAAAATGTCAAAGGCAAATGCAATAAGAAAAAAAAAGAATTTTAGATCTACGTCCACCTTTTGTAGAAAATTAGAACAGCAGTTAGGTGAAATCAGTGGAACCAAAATCAACTGTTTACAATACAAAATAGAAAAAAATAGGGATGAGATCACTGATAAACCATCATGTAGTAAACAAGGGTGAAATATATTCTCCTTTTTTCTTTCGTCGCTACAACTTTAAAATGAGCCATAATTAAATAATAATTATTATTAAGTAGCAATCAGTATAAAAATATTGGTTGTTTGTTTACGATTGACGTTTAAATTTAAGGTTAAGTTCCAATGGGAATTTTGCAGTGACATTAAGAGCTGGAAAGTGGCTACGGAAACCGTATTTTATACTTCGTGGTAACAACAACCTAGCAGTAGAATTTGTTTAGTTCCCGTTACTGTTTATAAAGCTACACAAACTTTAGACACACATTTTACAGTTAATACTACTTTAAGGTGAAATTTTCAAAACAACTCCATATTTACTTGTAAAATGTTGAAGGCTATTAATCAATTTGCAATTTGTTGCAATTGTTAAAAAGTCTTTTACTATAACTCTCAATAAAAATAACAAATCGATGTCAAATTGTACCTTGGGAATAAAATAAAAATGGTTTCTATCATGTTTATCAATTTATAAGTATTTTTGTCATATTTTATTCAAGACATTTTTTATTAAAATATATATTTAAAGAAGGCGCGTTGTTATTTTTCGATCTATCATCATCGCATTTAACAGAAAAGTTGCGATGGTTTATAATTTTGGTATGCTAGATTGACAAAATAACGAAACATTTCATCTCTTTATGTATTATGTACGTATTACAAATAAAATAGTAATCCATTTTGTGACACGACCGCGGCACTACACCCGCACATTGGGCCTACATAATAATAATAATCGCCCCCTCCCTCCCGCACAAGCTTATAGCTTCTGGGGCCTTGGTTAAGGTTATGGGTTGTAGTAATTATTATTATTATTATTATTATTATTAGTAGAGAAAGTGAAAGAATATTTGTTAAGTTGCAAGAGCGACACAATGTGTCAAAGAGAAAAAAAGTTCCATGAAAGTAGCAATTACTACGCCGCCACGTTCCCGCTACGTAGTCTAAAGGTAGCTGGACAAGTTCCGGAAAGGTTACTGCAACGTATCTGCTACCCGAGAATTGTTCCCCATTTTGGTTCCAGGCACGTAACAATACTGAGCAATTACGTTCTTGTGACTAACGGCAAAAACTTTATAGTTCCACCGGTGGTTGCTGGTATGTAGCGGTGACTAAAAATGCTGCTTGGTATCGCTACGTACCATCAACTACCGGTGGAACTATTAAGTTTTAGCCACTAGTCACAAGCACGTAATTGCTACGGTTTTGGTACGTGTCTGTTAACCGAAATGGGGAACAATTTTTGGGTAGCAGGTACGTGGCGGCGTAGTAATTGCTACTTTCGTGGAACTTCTTTTGTCTTTGACACATCGTGTCGCGTGGTTGCTCTCTCTTGCTCTTGCAACTTAACAAATATTCTATCACTTTCTATACTATATAATGCTGGATCGTGTCACAAACTGAATTACCAGTTTATTTGTAATACGTACTTAATACGAAGAACGATGAAATGTTTGATTATTTTGTCATTCCAGTACACCAAAATTATAAACCATTGCAACTCTTCTGTTAAATATGATGATGATAGATCGAAAAATAACAACGCGCCTTCTTTAAATATATTTTTTAGTAAAAAAATGTCTTTAATAAAATATGATAAATATATACGAAATACTTATAAGTTGATACACATGATAGAAACCGTTTTTATATTATTCCTGTTATGTTCTTTTATGTGTTTAAATAAGAAATACTCAATTATTGTCATTAATTAACTTTATTAATATTGAGTGAGCAGGGCGAATTACATACACAATGCATAGACTGTAGAAGACGTGTATCCTCCAAGCCGGCTCAAGTGTTACTGACGCTCGCCCAGTGGACGGGCGAGGATTGGTTAGTTACATCACTACAAATAAATGTTGCCAACTTCAAGCTACATACATAACAATCCCTAAGGCACAATTTCGCACCAATTGTTATTTTTATTGAAGGTTATATAGTAAAACATCTATTAACAATCATAACAATTTGCGAATTGATTAATGATTATTTATTAATCCACATTTTACAAGTAAATATGGAGATGGAGTAGTTTACGAAAAATTACTTTAATGTGATTCTCCTGAGTAGCAAAAACGTAAGTTTTACATTCAATACTACTGTAAGGTTTTAAAAACTTTAAAGTAGCTTCGGGCAAGTTACTGCTACAATCATAATACCACTTTGAAGTTGCAACGACTTTAAATTAAGTATACTAAGTGGCAATACCGTTCCACATACTTTAATAGTTACTCAGAAGTAATGAAACTACATAGTTCCAATAACTAGTAGAAACAACTACACAATTACTAAAATATTCCGAATTGAAGAAATTAAACCTATAAAGTCATAAATTTAGTTGCAGTTACGTAACAACTACTCAATCAAAGTTCCGATCTCAGTTACTGCTACTTAAATGCTGCTTGGAATCACTTCAGTCCGGTTCTTCTGATTTTATCCACATTGCCGTTATTTCTTTTTGTATGTTTTTTTTTTGTAGGCTACGAGTCTTCTTAAATTTTTATTTTTCTTTAATTAATGAAAAAAATAGTTATTCACTGAATACGTTATGAAATAAATAAATCAGATTAATAAAAAGTTTCACAAATTTATTTTAATCTACCTAACAATTAATGTAATACCAATTAAAGACGCAAATGGAAAATAGGGAAGCGCTATTTCAAATGCAGTTCACATCTACTGAAATTCAAAAAATCATATTATGTGAAATTAATCCGAAAAAGGCGCCAGAGTGGGATCAAATTAATCACTGGCAAGATATTTCAAGAAATAACATCTAAATGTGTAAAAGAGCTGACGTACATATTAATGTGTTATTTAACGGGGCTATTTTTTTAAATTTAAATAAATAATTGAGAATTTCCCAAATTAAATCGAAAATGATGAAAATTGATAAATTTTAAATTTGATTAATCAAAGTTGATAATCAATAACACATAGAACAAACTCTGACAAAAGTAAAGTGGCAACATACACAAAATATAAACCACTAAGCTTTACCATCAAAGAACAATGCACCGGCAACTATTCAAAGTTTGGAATGTAAGTTCCAAAAATAAATGAGATTATTATAAACCGCACTACCTAAATTCTAAAATTTTAACATTACAAAAAAAATTTACGTAACAGTAAACATAACATTAAATTTTTTACAGGAGGTTGACTTTGACGTAAGATAATACAACATAACCTCAAAATGTTTCTAAAATTTTGCTCTCCAAAAAACGCGTGTTCCGCACAAATGAAAATTTTCGAGAGAGTGTCACCAGATTTCCAGCGGTTTATATAGAAATTGGAAAAACTAGTGATTTATCTGGTTCTAAACAAAATTCTTTAGTGTGATTTCTAGTTACAACTAAATTCTTGTTTAGAAACAAATGAATACATTTAAAACTAAAATTACATAACCATATTGTTTATAAATATTAAACTAATCGTTTATAATAATATTATCAAAAAATATAGAGGGAATTTTCCCCCTCTATAGACACCAAAGACTTATATTGAAATGCACACATAAACTTGGGATTTAATGGCAACCATCTTGATTTTTATTTAGATTGATATATTACTAAAAAGTACAATAATTGTTTAAAAACACATTGTTACTTCTATTTCTCATTATAAACTTGATTCTAATATCCTGTAGAATAATTATTACTCAAGTTTTTTTTATCAAAATCCTAAATAAAAGCTAGTTTTTTACTTTCAGAAAACTATACAAAACCCAACAATTTTTGTTGTTTAATGCCTATATCTTCTACAACAAAAGACTCCCACATTGGTAAATAAGTCTCAAATATACTCAAGATCTCACTTGACCACATTACAATAACATATTTCAGTTCAATATCTGATTAACATTGAACACCATTCATTTATTAAAAAAATACTCAAGTCGTTGATTAAGAAGAAGATTTTTCATCATTTTCACCAATAAAAACAGTAAGTAAAGTAATAAATACCTGTGTACATCTTCACAACCATACCTTTATACGTTCTAGGTGAGAATAAGTCTTGAAATAGCTTTAATACCTATTTATGTGCAAATTTATAAGCAACAACAGAAGATTGTTAACTATGCAAACAAAATTACAAAAATTAAGAAAAAAATCAATTTAAAATATATCCTTTCTTTATTTTAGTATTTTATAGTGTTTCTATAACATAATAAAACATTTTTTAAATTAATATTCATATTATTTATATTCAGCTAAATAATATCTTCAGATAGTAAATCTTTGCCTGGTAAGTTATGCAACCCAAATCACATGTATATAATTTATAATGCATGTTGCATGTCCTATCATGACAATATATAACGCTATCTTACGGCTAAGATACTTTCCTGGATATTATCCCAAATGATCATGTTTCCAAAACCAGGAAAGAAATAGAAGAAATAAACGAAATAGACTCATAGAGACATATAAGCCTATTGGCTTGTTTTATCTAAAGTGTTTGGAAAACTATTATTTCAACGCCTTAAACCGATGTTGGAAATTCATCAATTTGGTTTTATGAATATTTATTATTTATTTATTTTTGAATATTTATTATTTATCCTTCGTACCTAATGGCACCGATTACTATGATCATTTGGCCGACCTACTGGTATTTAGCCGAATCTGGGGTAATTCCACCCCCAGTAGGGATCTTTATCGTGCCAAACATCGCATTGACACGGAACCTACAGTTTTACTTCCTATCCGAAAAGAAGGCATGTTTTTAATTTTTCTCGCTATGAAAAATTACCAGCTCGGCCGGGGATCGAACCTGCGATCTTTGGATTATAAAGCAAACATGCAAACCACTAATCCACCGAGACTGGCTGGTTTTATGAATAGGTTTTACATTTGATAAGGTCTGCCACCTAGATTGATATTACAAACAAAGAAAGCATTACCGCATTACTTCTATGAAATCTTGAGATTTTATCTAGAATACAGATGGTTATGATCAAGCAACGCGGCGAATACTCGAAACTCCATCCCATCTCATCGAGTGTGACACAGGGCAGTATGCTGAAACCTGTGCTCTATTTACTCTTCACAGCACACATTCCAACCATAGAATTAACGACAATAGCCACTTTTGTCGACGATACGGATATTTCGGCAACACACATCAACACTATCATGCCATCACAGCCTTGGTAGTGTAATGTCTGGCGTGCCGGACTTTCACCCAAGCGGCCCGGGTTCGACTCCCGGCGCTGGCAGATCTGGTTAAGGTTTTCTGCAGTTTCCCTTAGCTGTAACACAAATGTGGGATTTGCGCTGTTCCATCTATAAGTCGGCTGCAGCCGCACATTGGGCCTACATAATAATAATAATCGCCCCCTCCCTCCCGCACAAGCTTATAGCTTCTGGGGCCTTGGTTAAGGTTATGGGTTGTAGTAATTATTATTATTATTATTATCTAAAAATCTTATAAAGTAATTTCACATTAATTGCACATTGGTTAAGAAAATTTGTAGAATATGAATCAATGAAGTTAAATCTTCCCATGTTACATTTACAATAAATCAAAGCACATGTCCAGCAGTAATATTAAATAACACCCAAATTTCGAAAACTGCAGGTGTATTCATTTGGACGTGGCGTAAACATACATTTACCAAGAGAAAATAACTCAGTATCAAAGTTCGATAAATGCACTGGTTGATTGACAGAAACACCAACTGAAATTAGAGAACATATTGATCCTATATGGACCTACGGTCTACAACTGACGGCACTGCCAGTACCTCCAACATAGATATGAGAAAGGAAAGATTATAGGTATTAATTCTAAAAGTTGCTTTGTCTACCTGGAAACTTTTGTAGTTACTCGGCTACGCCTCGCAAATGCAAACATGTTACTCGTCCAAGAAAGTGCCACTTTTAATTTTAATAACGCACAATACTAAGTATTAGTTATTAGGCGACAGTCCCAAAACGACTTTTTCGGCGTTTGTCTAGGAATTATCCGACTTCTAGATCCGTAGCATTTTTAATCCAAAGGATCACCTTTGGATCAAAACAAAGATCAAAACAGAAAGAATACTTCTCCGATGGAAATGAGCGTAAAGCTGACAAATTGAAAAAGGTATTGAGAAGCAGGAGAGCTGTATAGAAAGTTATATTTTTTGATTAATTCTGTTAGTAGATGATTTCATTTGAAGCTAAATAAAAATCGTTACAAGCTATTTCTATTTATTGCAGAAATTAAATTTGACCGACGAAAGAATATTGTACGTCACATGTCCGGAAAGTTGTCTACTGTGACTAGTAGGCTTCCAGAACTCGCCTGCGGTTGGTTCTGAGGTTTGCCTACTTGCCTACTCGTTCAGTAAAATATCACTTTTCGGACTAGTAACGTAAGTAAATATTTTCATCCTTGGAATGTTTAGAATATTGCTCGGCTGAGAATGTATTAATTTGCGCGATTGATACATAACTAAATAGTAACTATTAACTCCCTACGGAATTAAAAAAAAAGATTCTTATTATTCATAGTAACCAGTCTTAACAACGGTTATGGCAATCGGATAAATTGGTTTGATAATAAATAAAAATAGGATAAATAAACTGGATTTCAAATGTTAAGTTCTTTTAAATGCAAGTAAAAAAAAGACTATACCGGGTGACGCAAGGGGTAGGGCCAAGCTTTTATCTTTGTTTATACACAGATCTTGTTGAAATTTATAGATCAATATTATTATATTGAAATACATTAGACGTAAATTCAGATTTTTTGGAATATAGATCCAAGATGGCTGACTTCTGGTTTGAAGAAAATGACCTGAAATTTCGATCTTTAAATAGGTCACTATAGTCATGTTAGCAAATACATCTTTTATTAAATCTTTTTTATTTAAAAGAGTAAGAACGGTCTGGACGAATCACTTCTGCATTGTTGATATCTGTAATTTTCTGTTGGTTACAATTATTCGATTGCTCACATATTTCTTTGTTCAATTCAAAATTTGTCCATTTGAAAAGCTGATTTATTAGGAATTTAAATAATGTAAAAAAACTGGGAAATCAAACTTTAAATGTAAAAACTGTCTCAAGTCTCATAACCCCAAAGGTGAGAGGACGGCTTAATTTGAGCTCAATTTAATATTGTTTTCGATAATATTAAATGACACTATTTTAATATTTTGATCAGAAGTGTTTTTCGAGGGATAATTGCAAAATTCCAGTTTTTTGCGATTACAGTGCCATCTGTCACGAATCGAAAGAATATTCCAAATAAAATCTATATATTTTAGGGTTTAGAATCCGAATTTACAATAAATATAGAGGTATCTATTTAACATTTCAAAGTTATTGCCCCTATAAGGTGGGCTCTGGGGTTTTCGATTTTTACATTATCGCATAGAGGGCATTGAACTTAATAACATTACAGCTTACTTTGTTAAAAGATATCAAGGCCACAGATTTTAGTTACTTTATGTTTCACTTGCATATTATTGGTTAATTATACCTGTGATACGAACATATAAACAACTCCATAACAACCCGGGCATTATAAACGGGCGTTATAATCTATAACGGCCGCTCATCGTTTACTTTGGAATTGGAGTCGGCGTTACGTTCAATAGTAATTTGGATTAGGGCTACAAGTTAAATCCGGATTGCGAAAAATCCGGATATCCGAAATCTGGATTCGTGGATAATATGACATTTCAAGTTCGGATATCCGGATTCTAAATGGAATCCGGATTCCATTTGAAATCCGAATTTCAAATGGAATCCGGGTTCCATTTGAAATCCTGATTTCATATGAAATCCGGATTCCAAGTGGAATCCGGGTGCAGTTCATCTAATAGTAAAAAATGTATTTCAAGTTCAGATATACATTAAGGTGATGTCGAAGCGATAGCAGATGTTGGATAATCAAAAACTATTCTTTATATACAGGGTGTCCCGTGACTCGATGGCCATAGCTTAAGAGCGTATTCTTTGGACAATTTTAAAGTCGAAAGTGCCTTACACACTTTTGTCCAAAACTTAATTGTACAAAATATTAACTCAAAATGTACAATTTTTTATTCTTTTAATTGAGTATTTATTTTGCCGACTAATTTTTTTACGGGCACCCTAATGACTATCTTACTTTCTCAATGTGACGTATTATATGGATAACCCGCACCATCTATGCAGATTAATTATTTTTATCTTGATACTTAAATTTTATAGTACATAATAATAATTTTCGTGCATGTTAAAAATTAAAAAAATCGTCACTAATCTAGACTTAAACTAATCTAATTTTTAAGATTTTATTGATTTTTGGCTTTTGGTAGGACTTAGTCAATTGCAATGACTATTTGTCAATTATTTATTGTTACCATAAATGGTAACTAATTTCACTAGAGGCAAACTATTTTAATTTAAAAATGAAAACTGTTATTGTATATACCAAGTTTAAATCCGGTTTTCAAATCCGGACTTCAAATCCGGTTTTCAAGTCCGGATTTCAAATCCGGATTTCAAATCCGAAGTATTGGGATATCTGAACTTGAGATGTCGGATTCGTTAAATTCGGATTAACCGGATTTTTAAAATATCCGGATGTTTATAGCCCTAATTTGGTTCATTAGGCCAGAAACTATATGTTTGCGTACGAGTGTGTTCCAACACAACAAATACCGTGTATTTGCAATTTAGTATTTTGTGCCGACTTCTGCAGAAATTTCTTAGATAAAATTAAATTATTCTTTAGATTACATGTGCTATTAAGATTTTTTTGTTTTCATATAACCAACAACAAAAACATTTGAATTTAAAATTTTATATCTCTGTTTGACTTTTGCAAATTTAGTAAAATTTGTTACCATTCGACAAATATAAAAATTCCTAGTTTTATAAATATAAACAACGTCATTGGCAACGCCAACAATTATAAATTAAAAGTAATTTTCTGCTTGTACATATTCTCGTGAAAAATAAAATTTTGTATGCACCATGACCGTTACTAGATGATAATGCCCATCGGGCGACTTCCATCCCAGGCTGGAATATCGTTACCCTCTTGGCATTATCATCATTCTAACGCCCTTGGTACGTAAATAACTATATTACTCTCTGTCGATAATAAAGTTTTAATCAAGTAACACTATCAAAATATCATCCAATCGTAACGGTCGAAGTAATGGACACTTTATGTACGCGTTTTCAACACTACTTTTGTATCAATAAATTGAACCCTGTGAAAATAATGTGAAATTATTGTAAATCGTTTAGCAATGATGTTATTAGATAATTACTACACCACTGTAATCAATTAATGAATGGATTTTAAATTACAATGCAAATAAAGATTATCATTACAGAATGATTATTTCTAGAAAGAAGAAACTTGTTATTGCCTTTTATTGCAATATTTATCTACAATAAACATAAAAAAAAGCAATTAGACAATGAATTGGAGGAAAGGTGCATAAATTTAATTCTTTTGAAAGATTATCTATCAGGTAGACATTAAAAAAGAAGGTGAGTGTACAAACCTACCGTGTGAAACGTCGCTAAATAAACATTTAAAATTTTAATATATATGTATTAGGTGTACCTTTGTATTGTGATCCTCAAAATAATCAAAGCCTTTGTTCGCTCAATGGGAGTCCTGTGGAGTTAAAAATTGAACCATTACCACAATCGAGACCAGATCGCCACACTATAAGACTTTTAGGCTTCTTTTTTTCTTTAATGTGGTATCCTTTTCATTTTTAGATTATGAGTTTTGGATATGGTTTTAATTTGTTTTTATTTTATGTTTATCCTCCTGAAGTCAAGTTGCAATAAATGATTTCATTATAAAACTTAACCCTATAGTAATAGCAATGAAGTCAAATAGCACTGTGAATACAGTCAGATAATACGGAAATAAGATTGAATTAATCGATTTAATCTTTAAAGACTCAGATATTACTAAATGACCTATGCATACTTTGCGACCTTTTGCAGATGTTTCAAACTGCCAAAGTTAGTAAGTAGTAAGAGAACCATTTAACATTCACTGACTGGCCAAATTATTTTGAAAATGTTAAGCTAAAGAAACAAATACAGAAGATTAAACAAATAATAAATTAAAAAGTATTACATTACATTACATCTTCTTAGAAATCTTCATATTGAAGTTGAAACACGGGTATTTTGTACATTAGAAAAATGAAAATTGACTAATAATGCTTTTATTACAGATAAATTATAAAGAAAAGTTTTATACGGGGTAGAACTAATATAAGTACAAACCTCGTAATGTGTGGGAGCTGTAATGATTTACAACATACTATATTTTCCTTATCAACATGTGCAACACGCTTCCTACTGGTTGTCGAGAAAATCGCATTATAAATTTTTAGTACGCCCCTTGTTCTCACTCACATTATATAAAACATACTAAACAAACAAAATTCTTTCATTTTTTAATTTAAAATTTATTTTTTATTTTTTAATTAATTTTTTTTGCATTACAGCTACCTCCCCCTCCCATTACAATGTTTGCATTTGTATTAGTTGCACCCTGTATTTTCCTTTTTTGTGGTATGATTAACAAGATTTACAAAAGTTTTTATTTTTTTGTATTAAAGAAAGGCTCCATTCAACACCAATAAAACGATATAATTTTAGTGTTAGCATTTTAATGTTGCCATTGTCAGTGGCTTATCCAGGCAGTTTCCCTGTAGTGCTTAAACCGCTTTATTGGAGTTGGCCCAAATTCTGTAACAATTATTGAAAAACGACACTAAAAAACGCTTTTTCTTGGGCATAGAGCAGTGGCGTAACTACGTAAGATTGCGCACCCCTGCGAGACTTATGTTTGCGGCCCTCATATGCTGAGTGATAACTACCAAACCTGATCAAACCTGACCATTTAAAATTATGCATATTTCAAAAATATATGAATTGTGAAATATTTTTATTTAATGTTGAAGTTTTAATTTTTTTAATGAAACTGTGTTTATAAGTCGTGTTATAAACATGAATAGCTATTCAATTGAAAAAAAGGTGTTCATTGTTCAAACCTTTTACTCTGGCAATAGTCTAAGAAGAGTGAGAGATTTATTAATAATGTTTGTTATAACATGATCATTCTACCAATGTAATTAAATTTAACGATCTTTTAGTAGGAATTAATGGGGTTAATTAATAAGATTTGATGCGTCTCATCGAGTTGAACAATAGTGTCCTAACCTGACCTATCCTAACCTAACCTAACCTAACCGAATCTAACCCAACCAAACCGAACCGAGCCTAACCTAGTTTTAAGTTAAGTTTAATTTAGGTTTGCGTTCTTCATCAATTCATACGTGTTTTAACTTAGTTTTTGGTTAGGTTAGGTGAAGTCAGGTTAGGTTAGTTTGGTCGCATGCTCATCAATACATGCATTTTTAGGTAGGGTAGGGGAATTAACATTGAAGTCTACGGCTTCCCTTCCAAAAAAGCTTTTGGCAATTACCTCGAAAACTACTGCTCCCCCCAAATCTCACTATGGATACTATTGTTCATTTCGATGAGAAGCATGTGCGGCTGCGGGTGACGGACCTAAACTGGATAACAGCCATACATTTTTCCGAAAATTATCAATCTATTGTCGCTGATCCAACAAGTCAGAACATTTAGTTTGAAGTTTTTAAACAAGTTTTAAACTTCATTAGAATTTACAAGTACATCACGAATCACATACGACGGAAGTGTTTTAGTTATTGTCAAAGCAGATCAGTAATCACCATTTAATAATCTAATTAAACTTATTTAAACACTTAATATTATTGTCACACAATATCCCCTAATTGTTTTGAGCAATGTATATCTATAATTCCCTTTTATTGTTTTCATAGGATGTTTTTTACCTCCAATGCTTGTTTTAAAGTTTCTATTCCCAACGAAATAGAATTTCACAAATGCGGCGCGGCGCCCTTTGGAGGGTTGCCCCCCCGCGTCGCAGAGTCTGCGGGGGCGGTAGTCACGCCACTGGCATAGATTCACCAGGGTAATAGGTTTAGAGGTACGTCAGTTTATGTTGCATTGCTCATGTATCAGTACGTTTCTGTTTATGCGAGATTTTACAAAGTAATTTTTATTTCTCTATGCAAAGAACCTTTACATAAAAAACAAAAGAAGAACAGGTTTCCGTTTCTTTAGGATAAAACCCACAAGAACTAGACTTAGTGGGACTCCATTTTGAGGGGCCATGACGCATAATTTGAAGTATGTGTTGGTCGAAGCCGAGTGCTAAAAACTGCGAAAGAGGAATGGCAAAAAGATTGATTGAAATTGAGATAAAAGTAAAGTTCCCCGCGTCTCTTGGGGTTCGGATAGTGCATATCACCAAGAGGGGTTGGTAAATTACGTTTTGTAAAAAAAAACTACCAATGCTGATAACTGCAAAAATGGCTTACAGCATTGCTTGAAGATAAACAATGTAAGAATATTGAAGGAATGTGGTATGGACGCCATGCCATGACATCCAGCAGCCCAGATCTGTTTCAAAAAAATAAATCCTCCAAAATTAGAAATTATACATATGTCGCGGCCCATATAGGTTGACAAGCGCTGTTACTACTAGATTATGCCAAGTCAAGAATTGGAAATTCAATACGACACCATTGATAAAATAAAAAACTAGTACCCTATTTTAGCTTTATTTAACTTTAATAGGACGTAACAAATTCAAGAATAATGCTGAGATATGCATTCATTAAGAACACACAAACATCAATAATAAAACAGAAACTCTACTCAAACAAAAATTATGTTATTACAATTATAGAGAGCCTAATTGGCGAGGGTCTTCTCTGTCTGTCTGTTTGCCTTCTATTTGTCTAAGGATATAGCTCAAAAACTGTGACATATGGAAGCAAACTGGGAAGGATTGTGTATGTAATTAACACGAGAAAGTTAGAAGTTATTGCCAACTTTGATCTGTGACTTTTGACCGCGTCTGTGGAGAGACCGTTTGTTTACCCTCGAAGGCCGGTTTTTCTGAATGAATAATATCCTTAACTCACGTGTGCCATACAAAGTTTTATCCAACACCTCTTTATTTAAGTTTAGATATCGAATTTGCAATGTATAGTTAGTCTGTAGTTTTGACGGTAATAAATTTAAAACTCTAGCGCCATGACTGAGTTTTAATAATATTATGCAAAGTAAGCTGGTGATTGGTTGCTACCTATAATAGCAGCCAATCACCATTCTAATGTAAGTATAACAATGTTTTTCTACCCACAAGTGAGTAAACATCAACTTTAATGGCTTACAAACGTCAAGATTTAGCCCTCTTTATTTAGAGGTGTTGGATAAATTATTTTTTCCAGATTTTTTGTATTGAAAATGGTCGAAGTAGAAGTTTTTGAAAATTTTGATTTTTTTGCAAATTCTGCTACCCGACTATAATGTAGAGTACATTATCTAACTAAACTTGTCATAACTCCCTAATTCTTTGTGTCATCTGGCTCATTCAGATGGCAAATTAAAGCTAGTTTTTGGATCTTCTTGGAAAGATAAAAAGGGTGTTTTTTGTAGTTTTAGAAAAACATATTTTTGAAAAACTTGCATTCAGAGTCTGCTACCTTTCTACTGTGCAATGTATTTTCATGTTTCTTGATATGCTCTGAAAGATCCAAAAACTAGCTTCAATCTGACACCTGAATGAGCTTAAATAACTAAAAAAATAAGGGAGTTCTGACAATTTTAGTTAGATGATACAGAGTGTAGGATAGCAGTATTTGCATTTGAAATTCTGCTATGCCACACTCTGCGTTATTTAACTGAAATTATTATAACTCCCTTATTGTTTGAATTATCTGACTCATTCAGGTGTCAGATCAAAGCTACTTTTTTGATCTTTCAGAGTATATCAAGAAACGTGCAAAGACATTGCATAGTAAGGAGCAGGCTCTGAATGCAAATTTTTTAAAAAATAATTTTTTTCCAAAACTACAAAAAACATCTTTTTTATTTATTAACCATACCAAGTATAGGCTAAGATGATCCTATAAAAAAGTTTCAATGAGCTGATAATTGTAGCACAGGAAGTCAGAATTTGTAGAAACAGTAAAATTTGCCTTCATAGCCTGCTACTTTTCTACTGAGAAATGTATTTTGCACGTTTCTTGCTATACTCTAGAAGATCCAAAACTAACTTTAATCTGACACCTGGATGAGCCAAATAACTCAAGAAATAAGGGAGTTATGATAATTTTAGTTAGATAGTGTATGTAAATGTCGGGTGGCAGAATTTGCATCAAAATCGAAACTTTTCAAAATTTCTAGCCATTTCTCATCCAAAAATCTGAAAAAATTAATTTGATGCTATTTCATATGTATCTATGCAAGGAAAAAATTGAAAAATCTGAGATATCCAAGCACGGTCATGTTTTTAAATGATGTGATTTGGGATGGAATTAGCCAAGATCAGTTAGTAAGTTTGATAGCCATATGTCTTCTTTAGCTTCTTCTGCTAGCCCAAGATATGCTACTTCAGGCGATGACACAGCTAGTAGTTTGCTTTCTTGTATTCCAATATACAGTACCACCAAACATTTTGAATAGATATCCATTTATTGATTTTGTTACCTTCCCAATCAGAGTCAGAAAATCCAACTGATGTGCCCATCCTTATTACTTGACTTCTTACAGAGTTGTAGTGTTTATCTTGATTGCGACTACAAATATTTGGACCTGGATTATCGCTATAGTTGATACAGCGCTAGCTACACTACTGAATATAACTAAAATGAAACGGCCTAAATATGAAAAACCTTTAAGAATTCCAAAGTAGGTACCCATTGGAATTTCGATGTATAAGGAAGTGCCAACGATCGTCCGTTAATACGTCCGTTAATTTAAAATAAATATATACTGCAGTATACCAGGTAAGTTCAATATGTTTAATCCGTATTACTGAACTTGCAGCATGAACAAGCAAATACAGGATATTATTTTGATCATAATAGTGATGATAGGTATTCAACCTATTCTGCAAAATATGCAGCAACCAATATTATATTATATGCTCAAAACACAACAAGACTTTCCAATAAATAATTATCATCCGGCAACTTATATTACCCTCTACGTATCAACTAAATCAAACAATCTTAAATCCAACTCCAGTAGATATAACAAACGAGATAAATAAATGGCAACTGATTAACAATAGAAAAAGATTAAGGTGCAGAAGAAAACAAACCTCAAACACAAAAAAAACAGCAAATACTGATTAAGCAATACCAAAGCCAGTAATAGATTCAATCTTCTATTCTTTACATTCAAGTTCTACAAAACTGAAAATATAGAATATATAAAAACCTCAAAGTCGCCACTAATATTCATTAAATCAAACTGCAAATTACACTAGCATTATCAAAGCGTTGTCAGAAAAACACACACAATTCCACACCTATCTCCATTACTCTACCGATATCGCAAAAATCTAGCAGAAAATTGAATCTTTAGGTCATGAGGTAAACAATATATGGAATGTCAAACAAAACAACACGAAGAAGCCTCTATCCATGTTTTTGCTGATTTGAAACAAAAAGACAACGAGGAAATTTGAAAATCAAGTCCTTATGAACACAGGTATAACTTTTGAAGCACCGCATGCTAAGAGGGAAATTCCTCAGTGTCTCAAATGCCAAAGATTTGGTCATACAAAGAATTTATGCTAAATGAATTCAAAATAAAACACAACGAAGTAAAATGTGTGAATAAAAAGTACAAGCAAGCAAGCTTATAAACTAATTAGGAGAATACAATCCAACAACTAAATGATATCTGCGAATTAAAAGTCATGTTGAAACAGTTAGTCACACAAATGGGCATAATAATGAACCTTATCACTACCTTGGAAAGTAAAATTAAATAATGGTGCAATTATTAACACGTGCATGAGATTGAATATTTTTTATCCGATAACGAAATCGACGTACTGCTAATCTTTGAAACACACAAATAAATATAAGACGTTGTGAAATGCATTCATGTCCTGAACTCGCAGTTGACCATCTATCTATCATTTTAAAATCACGTTATCACATCAACGAAGTCAACAAACCCCCAACACTATATAACAAAAATACTAACTGGGAACAACTTAGAAATACCCCTGAAAACTCTTGAAGATATCGATCAAATAAAAATGATGACTAGGAAAAGTAACAAAGACAAAACACTAGTTTTTGCTAAACACTTAACAGATGTGTTTAGATCATTTTCTAATGAAACACCCTTGAGAGAAATCTTGAAGAAATAGAAAATAACCTGGAAGCACTACATCAAATGAGTTTGCTTCCTATGACCATGATTACCATTCAAGACGTAACGAGCCAATTACTAATGAAATTAATCCTAACAAGGTACCAGGCTTCGATCTAATTACAGCGAAAGTGTTACAGAAATCGATAACTAAAGCCGTTAAAGCAATAACCCAAATATTTAATGCTCAGAAGTCCTAACTTAATTTAACCCGAGAAACCAACATAAGTTGCATCATATAAACCAATCAGCTTACTCCTTGTATTATCCAAGGCGTTTGAAAAGATTTTTATCAAAAAACTCAACGCTGTTATAGAATCAGAAAATCTAATCCCAGATTACCAATTCGAGTTTCGAAGAAAACATGGGACACTAGAATAAATCTACAGTGTAGTAAATAAGGCAATGAGCACAGACGACAGAATAGTAGAACTAGAGAAAGTGACAAAAAATATGAAGTCGGATGTAATTGGTATAGCAGAAACCAGAAGAATCATGTATAGAACTAAAATCAAAAAACGTAATATACTGGAAAGGAAAAGAAAATGATAGTCAAGGACGTGTAGGGTTCTTAATACATAAAAGACTCGCAGAAAAAGTAAAACTCTATTAGGGCATCTCCAACAGAGTAGCTTATATAATAGTAAAAATCTTAAAAAACTATAATATTAAAATAATACAAGTCTATGCCCCGGCCTCAACAAATGAAGAAATGGAGATAGAAAATTTCTATGAAGAAGTCACACAAGCAATAGAAGAAAATCCGACAAAGCCCACTCTAATCATCGGGGATTTCAACGCCAAACTAACAGTCAAGCAAGAACCAAGTGAAGACAAAATAGGAAATTCTGGATATGGACAATGCAACCCCAGGAGAAAAGATTGATGGAATTCCTGGAGACAGAAAAACTGTTCGCTATGAACACATACTTTGATAAAAAAATAACACAGAAGATGGACGTGGATATCCCCTGACACAAAAACAAAAAATCAAATAGACTACATACTCTCCACAAATAAGAATATAATAGAAGATGCTACAGTGATAAACCAAATAACAACAGGAAGCGACCACAGCATGGTAAGGGCACGATTAAAAATAGATACAAAAATAGAAAGAAAGAAGTCATTCAGGAAAACTAACGTAATAATAACAAAAAAAATAAGGCACCTTAACACCGAATATCAAAATAAAATTAAAGACGAATTGCAAAAACACCCTAACATGCAGGAGAAGAGTATAGAAGAAATAAATTTGATATTGACAACTACAATCAGAAAGGCGAGCATCAGCATAGCAAAGCAACAAAAATCCAAAGGAAGCAAGACCAGTGAAAACAAAACGAAGATGATAGAAAGTAGAAAAGAAATTATCAAATCAGGGAAAATAAACACTGACGAATACATCGAAATAAATAAGCTAATTCGAAGAATGGTTAGAGACGGCATAAAAAGAAAGAAAGAAGAATTAATTGAAAAGGTAATTGAAGAAAATAAAGATATGAAGTGGGGAAAAAGCTCATAAACACATTAAAATATAAAGACAACATAGAAACTACAGGTAAAGACGAAATGTTAAAGATTGCTGAAGAATATTGCAGAGACCTTTATAGTACAAAAATTGCCCCCACTCCAAAGGTCACGGAAAAACTAACGAAAAAGATCATCAATACTAACACAGAAGACATTCCAAAAATAAACGAAACGGAGATAATCACTGCAATAAACCAGGCAAAAAATAACAAAGCACCCGGTAAAGACGACATCATAAAGGAAATGTTAAAGGAGGGAGAGAAAGACATTATAGAAACACTTTATTTAATAAGTGTTTAAACGAGGGAAAAATTCCAGAGGACTGAACTATAGGCCTATCACATTATTATCGCAATTATATAAAATACTATCTAGAATTATAACAAAACGACTATCTAATAAACTAGATAATTACCAACCAAAGGACCAAGCCGGTTTTAGGCCAACATACAGCACATACGACCACTTGCACACCGTCCAAATATTGATAGAAAAGGCAATAGAATATAACCTGCCACTGTACGTAGCGTTTGTCGACTACGAGAAAGCGTTCGACAGCGTAGAAACATGGGCTATTGTAAGAGTAATGCAGAAATGCAGAATAGACTATAGTTAGACAGGGGGACATCATGTCCTCCAAAATGTTTACTAGAAAAGATCGATAAATATGTATACCTAGGACAAGAAATAACACTAACCAAAAAAAATCAAACTATGGAGGTGAGTAGAAGAATAAGAATGGGCTGGGCTGCATTTGGAAGACTGAGCTATATTTTGAAGAATAAAGTATTTCCCCAGTACATGAGAACTAAAGTGTTATAATATGTGCGTTCTACCCATTTTAACATATGGAGTGCAGACGTCGATATTTACAAAGAACAACGTTGATAGAGTAGCTAAAACCCATAGAACTGTGGAACGAGCAATACTCGGAATAAGTCTCAAAGACCGACGAACTAATGAATACATAAGGAATAGTACAAAAATCACACACATCGTCGACAGAATGGCCCGCCTCAAATAGAAATGGGCAGGGCACAACGAAAGATACACGGACGGTAGATGGAACAACACAATAAATAAATGGAGACCCTGGTACGGGAAAAGGAATCGTGGAAGACCACAAATGCGCTGGGTCGATGATATAAAAAGAACAAGGGGTTTACGATGGATGCGAACAGCACAAAATAGAAACAGCGGAAGTTTTTAGAGGAGGCCTATGTCCAAAGTTGGAATACAAGAGGCTAAACTAGAGAGAGAGTAAATAAGGTACAACAGAGACAAATTCTGGAATAAGGGCTTATTGTATAAACCATATCATAATGTATGCAGTGGCGGATTTAGGCACAAGCGTTGGAAGCGGACGCTTCAGGCCCCACAAGTCAGGGGCCTCCGCAGAGGACCTCTGCCCAAGACCGCAGACTCACTTTGTCGCGAAGAGTGAAACTTGAAACAGTTCATATCTTGTACAGGCGGGTAAAGATTTGTACGGTCGACGCAATGGAGCTTGCGAAAGGGCAAGCATTCAGAGCCATAGATAATTTTTTTTAACGGAATATAGTTACGTTTAGCAGCAGACCTGCAAGAAATGTATCATCTCTGTCTTTCTGAATGCTTGCCTTGAATACCTTCTAGCAAAATCTGCGCGTTCGTCCGACTTCAAGGACAGGAAGTGGATTCGAGGAACGGGAACTGTACCACGCTTTCGAATGGATGAAATTCCTTAATGCCATTTGCCGATTGTCAACATTTTCCAATGTTGAAACAATTTTAAAAACATTTTTAATATTACCGATATGACGATATGTAATGCAACTGTAGAACAATCTTTCTCAGTTCTTAAACATGTAAAAAATCATTTAAAAAATAATTTTGGACAAAGTCATACAGAAAATGACATTAGGCGAAATTTATGTTTTGAAAATATTATTAATAAATTTGCTGCTTTTAAAAGCAGAAAAGTTCCATTATAAAAAATAAATGTATTTATCTACGGTCACTATAGAAAATAACACATTTCACAGCCTATTAACCATGAAAATGACTCATTACTCATAACAGCTAAACTGTACCGTGGGAAATGATTTCGCATTTTCAGTGGTTCTATTAAAATGCCATAGATGTCAGCACATGCAATATTTCTAATTATTTGAAATGTATAAAGTTGTAACTTTTAGATAAAGGTTAATTTATTTTGTTTAATGAATGTTTTACATTAAATCACATTTAACAGAAATACTGATAAACTTTGGGCACAGTTAAGACATTAGTTTGAAAGAACATGAAAAGTCTGCCTTTTGGAATACCAGTGGTCTGGAGAGAACCAAGAAATCATACCCACCGACGACTGGTATTTTTGCTTTGTGATATTAAGGGTAATATCACAAGAACTCTTAAATATATTAACTATCTCAATCTTCAGTCGGTTATGAGACCAATTCCACATGATGCTGATATACCTGTACCAGTTCCACGTAAAGCATTGCAGTCTAGTGTTGATGCCGAATCTTCAATAGATGCAGAAATTGGCCTTTTTAAACCATTATTTTCAAGAAACTCTAAACCGCAGATATTTTCTCAAGACGAACTAAATGACTAAATTTTATAGATTTAACATTTCCAACAGATCTTTTCGAGAATTTAGAATCCATCTAAAGGAAAAATTTGTTTGCTTCGGGAACATGTTTTTGGTATCGTATAAAAACTGAATATAGATGAAAAACAACGAAAAGAAACTTTTCTAGCAAACAGGAAAGACTTTTCAAAAAAATAAAGGAATAAGGTATGCTATTTTTTATTTTTTCTATGATTTTTGTATTTTTTTTGTTGCCTTTTTATCCTAAATACATATAAATATCTCTGTTTTTTCGATTGTTTTACTATTTTGTTCAAAAACCGTACGTCATAGAGAAAACCCAAACATATTTGAAATCAGCACCACTCAAACTCCCAAAATCAGTTGGAAAACTCAATTCACATTTTAAAAGGTATTAAAATGTAGGCATGTGTTATCACCCCGGCTGGAGATCTAACCCTGGACCTTCCGCTTTTTGAGCGACATCTCTATCTCTGAGCTCGTGTCGACTACCAGTATATAAAGATATAAATATAATATATTATAAAATTATTATTGAATTAACGTAAAATTGATTAATTATAATATTATTATATAATTGTTAGTATATATTAACATTATTCATTATTATTGTTAAATTATAATAAAAACAATTATAGCTTTTATAATCTGCTAATACCGTATATACAGTGCCGCCCTTTAGATTTTGTGGCCCTGGGCACAAATATGGAGAGGGGCCACCAGTAAATAAAAAAGGTGAATAAACAAATAAAACTTTAATTTTTAATACAACACAATGGGCAACTGGAGGTGCAATGCGCCCCCGTCGTTGATGGTGCCGATGCCGATCTAAGCAGTGTTGCTAATGAATGAACCGGGAGAGCGGGATTTTCTGACTACCCTTAACACTAGTTTTAATCCGGCCAACGGGGTGGAACTATTCGGTTACAAACGTCTTACGTTTGCCTGTTTATAAAAACCTTCAAACAGTGAGCCGTTTGGAAAATGATGCGCTTCATTTTAAAAGTAAGATTTATGTATAAGAACTTGCATCAAATGTCGGTTTCTCAGTCTATTTTATTAATGTATAAGATATACAGCCTGTTCTTTCTCAATCTCGAACATATGCATTTAACATTGTATTGAATGTTTTTGGTGTTTTCTGCTCGTCAACCTCAACTACACGAAACATAATAGTATCAATAGCAAGAGAAACTTATTGCGCATCAAACGATACTAATTATAATACTAAGAGTGCGTTTGTATTTTAAAATATTAATTTACAATGTGAAATGTGTTGTTAAATATGACAAGCCATTCTTTTCAAATTATTTCATTTTATTGTGTGACTGAATTGAATAACGACTATTTAAACTGTTCAATACTTTAATATGTATTGATTTAGTAGAAGTACAGCAAAATACATAAAAGTAAAATGCACAATGTTAATTGCCTATGTTCGACTTTGAGAGTGGACACCCCGTATATTGGGTTGTAGATTAAAATAAGGTAGCTAGGTGCGTGCCCCAATAGCTGCGGGGGGCCCCAATAGGCCCCGGGCATACGCCCGGCTGACCGACCTTAGGAACGCTTCTGCATATATTTATATTAATTTCAAAATATTGTTATATTTACTCGTACATATGTAATTAAACGTATTTAGTATATTATTAATTATATGTACTTACTTAATTTTTAATAAAATAATAAAGGTATATAAATTGTAGTAATTGATTTATACTATGGGGGTCCCAAAAATTTGTAACGCTTCAGGCCCCTTAAGTGATAAATCCGCCACTGAATGTATGAGGTCCTAAAATCCTATTTGCAGAATAGACAGCTTTTAGTTGAACACCAGGAGGAAGGAGGAGTGCAGGCGTACCGCAAGGCAGCGCGCTAGGCCCTATACTATATTTGCTTTATATAGCAGATATATCCACAACATCGACCCACAACCGCAGTTTTGTTATCATTGTTATCATTAGGTATAGGATTTCTATGCATTTGCATGTTTTTTCTGCTTATAGCAAACATATGCAGAGTTACATTTCTACATGTTTAAGCCACATATGAATCACATATGTCAATTTGAAAGTGCATATAAATGCATATTTAGGTGTTTTTTATAAATGCATGCATATTTTAGCATTTTTGAACGAGTGTGCATATTTTACCACTTTTTGAGCGTTTTACAGGCTTTAATTATGAAATTTCTAATATTTTTTAAATAATGTTAGCATTTTAGACAACCAACCAAGGGCGGCTTAGTTGAGTCTAGGGGAAACCCATAATTTAAGCTTATTGTTAAATACTAGGCTTTAAAATATTTACTGCCTTAACCATCTGTGTACTTGTAAATATTTTCTAAGAAAGAAAAAGTTTCAACTAAAATTTAAATACTTACATCCTGCGGTATTGTGATAAATAGGTATTAGGAAATTCCAAAGACCCTTTGACAACTTCCTGTTCGTAGAAAAATTTGCCTGTACTTTTGTTGACTAATCTTGTAATCTTTTAATTAAGACAGTTCAGAAATTGCAAACTGCACTTCAGTTTGAAATTTTAGAGTGTAAATATGGGTAATGAAAAACGGTCTGTGTCTGTTACACTTCGAAGTTATGTTAAGGAATTCAGTGTTCTTACAACTGACGATAAGGTGTTGTATTGTACAGTGTGTGACGATAAAGTGACTGCTACGAAACGCTTTCAAGTTACACAACATCTGAACACGGTTCGACATCAAAAGTATGTTGCCCTGAAATCAAAAAAACAAACATTGTTACCGGGGTACCTTAATAATTCGCGCGGTGAGTCCAGCAAATCGATCGAATTTAATAAAAAACTATGTAGTGTATTAGTGGCCGCAGATATCCCGTTAAGTAAAATTAATCACTCAGCATTTCGTAATTTTCTGGAAGAAATTTCAAAAATGCCAATACCCGACGGGTCTACACTCAGGAAAAATTATTTACCTCGTTTATACGAAGAGACCATAAAATCAATTAGAAAACATGTAGCGAATAACTACATATGGGTTTCCATCATTGACGAATCTACTGACACTACTGGAAGGTGCGTAGAAACTTCATTTCCTTCGTTTTGTTAGTAAAATTTAACTAATTAAAGACAGCAGAGCAATTTACGGATATTTTATTTTCTATTTTGTTAGTTACATATTTAATCACAACAATATTTTTGCTTGATTAAAATATAATTTTTTTTAAATAACTGTTTTGTGCTAATTGTTTGTAACCGACTAATTATGTAGTTCGATAAAATAAAAATCTAATTTTTGTTTTCAGATACGTGGCTAACGTTATAATTGGCGTTTTAAATTCGGAGAACAATCCCAAATCCTATCTATTAGCAATGGACGTTTTCAAAAGCACCAATCATTGTTCTGTGGCAAAATTGTTTAATGATTCGATGGCTATTTTGTGGCCGGGCGGCATACAGTACAGCAAAGTACTCTTGTTCGTCACCGACGCGGCACCGTACATGATCAAGGCTGGAGCAGGCTTACAAGTTCTGTACGAAAAAATGATCCACTTAACTTGTCTTGCCCATGCAATGCATAGAGTTGCGGAAAAAGTGCGGGAAATATATACTAACGTAAACTCTATAATTTCAGATGTAAAAAAAATTGTTTGTAAAGCTCCATATCGCATACAAATATTTAGGGAAACTGCTCAAGAAGTGCCTCTCCCACCTGAGCCTGTAATAACAAGGTGGGGTACTTGGCTTTCTGCAGCAGAATATTATGCAACTTATTTTGATATTATTAAAGCATTTGTAAATAAACTTAATAAATACTATGCATACAAAGCGCACAGGATGCTTTTAATACTAAGGAGGTGAGGGTAGAATTATTGTTTGTTTTGACAAATTTTGTGCGTTTAGCTAAAGTAATTCAGAAATTAGAAAGTCAGGGAAATTCATTAGATGACTCTCTTGAGCATGTAAAATTGTTAGAGGTTGCTTTGAATAAAGTAAAAGGGCCAAAGGGTTTGACTATAAAACAAAAATTTAAATCCGTTATAGACAAAAATTCTGGTTTTCACTTAATTAAAAGCCTAAACGATGCATTATCTGGCAAAGACATTTTAGACGAGCTAAAACATTATTCGCTTGTAGAATTAAACAATTTTAAGTATGCCCCAATTACGTCTTGCGATGTGGAACGGAGTTTCTCAAAATATAAAACAATATTTAGGGATAAAAGGCATATGTTTACTTTTGAAAATTTAAAAATGTACGTCATTGTGAACTGTAACGCTCTATGTTTAGAAAATATAATTAATTAAATTATAGCATAGGATGTCTAATTAAAATAATTTCTGTAAATAAAATGTAAATAACGCTAAACAGGTGTTTTTTAATAATAAAAGTGCATATATTTATTAAAAATTTCTAATAAACGCATATTTCATGATTTTTAAGTGCATATTTCACGTTTTTATAGTGCATAAGTGCATGCATATTTCAGCATTTTTAAGTGCATACAAATCCTATACCTAGTTATCATATTGTTAGCATCGCAAAAACTACAGAATGATAATAACATACAGAACTCGTTTAAACTATGTCTAAGTAATTCCAACATTGAAATACTACGATTTCAAAATAAACTTCTTCGCCTCACTGTGGATGCTCCATGGTACGTTTCAAACTTAGTGATCCAACATGATTTAAAAGTGCCATCAATAAAAGAAGAGACCTAAAAGCTTAGTAAAAAGTATAGCGAGCGTATTAAACCCCAATGAGCTTGCTAAGAGACTGATGGATGATAATATAGAGACAAAACGGCTGAAACATTTCAAGCCTACGGACTTTCTATGTTTATGTAGACTTTAATTAGGTCTGTATTTGCATGCATATTAGTTGTTAATTAATATAGGGGTTTGTTTCCCTTTATGTTAGGCAGTCATAAGAAATATTCGTTGTCCCTCTAGGACAGATTCTATGGTTCAAAGGGGGAAATAAAAAAAATGAAAAATAGCAAACTGAAATCTTGGTTTAGGTAAAATTCCTTTTATGACAATGTGCGAAGAAAAACTAGAAAACAAGATGCAGATATGTAAACTGGACATTATATAGCCTTTTAAGTACCGGAAATCATAAACGTAAAGTGTATTTTGTAAGCAATTACATGTTCATTATGGATTTTTAAAAACTGCTTCTAGTAAATTAAAGTTTATCATCACGGATGCTAATTTTATTATATCTTGGACAAATATATCTGCAGTAATCTATTATTTATTAATTAAGCATGAAATGTTCATAATCATATAGCAACATGATTGTGATCTAAACCTTGTTTGAAGAATTACGTCCTGCAGAAGATCTTAAAAAGAATTTCCTCCTAACCTTTTTTAATGGTGTAGAAAACATTAAAATAAATTAAATCGTCTTCGAAATAAAAATAAAAGAGATCCATTAAAATAGTGTGACAGTTTAGAGCTAGCAACCAGCTCATTTTAAAATAGAGAAAATACAAAGCAATTAAGCGACTTTTATTTGGTCCTTTTCGAATACCAGTTCTCTTCTCCCATTATTTGTAACAACCAGCCTGTGAGAGAGTATAACGTGAAATAAGACAAATACCAGTAGAATTGACACATGGAATAATGATCGTGGTGGATAATCAATAGGAGCTGTCTACTGTATAGACTCAGGTATGCGAGAGAGTGCAAGAGATTCAGGTGGAGTGACACACGTGCATGTTTCACATGTACTTTGCTTCCATTGGGCGAAGGCAAGAGGCGTGGGCTTCTACCAGCACCCATTGGTGCCTAGATGACACTTGCCGCCAGTTGTTTAAACAAGACTCTTGTCGATTTCTAATTCCATTTCTTCTGTATCGTTGCTTGCTTATCTTAAATGGATAAGGATAACTTGTAGTATGTTTGTGGCTTGCTGCTTGGGTAACCGCAGCAGCAGCAACGCATTCGTTATGTTGTTGTTTTCGAGGACGGGAAACCAGCCTACTTGGCTTTGTTATCCACTTGCAAAAACATTCATAAAAAACTAATTTAAATCTTTATTTAAATTTATTCAAATATTTAAAAGAGATGGTCATTATTTTTATTTGATTATGCGAAGAAAGGATTAAATTAAGCTTTCTGTTATAAAATATGGATATTGTTGGCCTGCACTGATTTCTTAAATCAATATCCAATGTATAAACTGTATATTACATTTTAGAGATGTGTTCAAAATTGAATCGATTGTTACCAAGATGAAATCCATCTCAATAAACACTCATTTAAACTCGAAAGCGAAATTGAGGAATTCTTTACCTTCTTGAGTTTTTATATTAGAAAAACCTAATATTTTTTAAGTTTTTAATATTTAAATATTTTTATTTAAACAAAGCGTCCGCGAATGATTCTGATATGATGTAATGAAGACTACCAATTTAAATCCAAGATTAAGAATCGCATTTAGAAAAATCGATTTTGAAAAATAATATAGTAATAGTATCTTACATTACTAGTGTGGAAAGTGAAACTTTTCGTACGCACGAGTGTGAATTGACGCACGAGGCGTAAGCCGAGTGCGGAAATCACACGAGTGCAGAAAAGTTACTTTCCAACGTGTAATGTACAATATTTTTCCTACGACCCCCCAAATTTCAAATGTTTAAAAAATCTTGATTTTTTTAAATTTTCAAGAATATAATTTTTGAAGATTTTAAAGCAAAATTTTTATGGTTAGGTTTAACAGAGAAAATCACACTTAAAGCTAATTTTCTTAAGCCATTTATTTTTAGGATATAAAGTTTACTTTTTTAAACAATTTAGTTTCACAATATGAATAATTATAACGAAATTTCTATCAAAACATTTCCAGAAAAATAAAATTAAGCTTTCTTGACCACTTAATTTTATTTTTCTGGAGCTGAATTATGACAATTGTTAAAGTGAATGGGTGTTTGTTAACATTTTATTTAATAGATTCTTTTACTAAATATAAATTTCAATTTTAAAAACTCATATATTCATAACTTATTTAAACATAGTATAAAATTAAACCTTGGGTTTAGCAGCAAAATTAATTAAATGAATTACTATTGCAATTTATAATATAATAATTTCAGAGGCACATAATTTATTTTTTATTTATATTTAATATTTCCAAAATTAACAAATATAACTTCAACTAATAACACAATGCCAGGTGTGAAGAGAGGTTGGCTAACTAAATTATTTGACATTACTCTTATTTTTCTCCCATTTGGCATCGCTGATTTTAATCTTGGCAAACTTGCTTCACTAATTTTCATGTATTATAGTGAGGTTACGTTAGGTGTAATCTATTAGATATTTCTTTTTGATAGCTAAAATAACTAATTAAACATTAATTAAAGTTATATTTATAAGAAAAGAATAGATACATAATGGTTAAGATGCTTCTCAAAATTGGATTAAACATTAATGTCATCATTTTAATGTAAACAAAATTCATGGATTTCTAGATATTGCTTAGCGTGACGTATTTTCATAACACACACGTGTGTTATGTTCCTAACATACGCGTGTTATATGACTCACTTTCTTAATATCGGTAGCGTTTGCTATTGTTCACTTTCGTATGGGGTCGTAGGAAAAATAAATTTTTTTTAAATTTGGTCCCGTTTCTAGTATAAATATTACATTTGGATATGGGATCATGTGAGTGAGAGAACTGCCAAAACAAGCTAAAACGTGATCAACATAACAATGCCACACTCAGAGAAAAATAATACTTGTAATAAGAAAATTGTATATTAAATTACGAATTTTGATACTGTTTTAGAACCTTGTTTGTTAGAAGTTTGTAGTTTCAATTTAAGAAATAAAATGAGGTAACGTGAAGATGTATCCAGTTGTTCAAAGCTGGCTCTTCACCTTTTGCCGCAATAAATGGTAGTAAAGGCATATACATATCTGTAATATAATAATATAATAATATATATTAGATATTTCAGCATTTCTTATTTGGTGAAACTCCATAATCATGAAATAAATAAAACTGATAGTTAAATCTTCACAAATTTATTATAATTTACCTGACAATTGTTTCGACAGCTAAGCTGTCATTCCTTGCCTAACTGGCATGTTTTATGAATATAATTGAAGAAATGTTGACAACTTTCTTAGCCAACCCAAACATATTTTTTGTATGGTCAGTACAAAAATGAACCTTGGCAACGTTTACTTCCATAAAAGTCCAGGCTGCCAGCTTAAGCAAAGTACGTTTATACTTGCTATACAGTGTATAGCATATTTCTAGCGTATTTTTTACATCTTGATTTAAAAACCTCCCAGTTGTTGAGAACAGACTGTATTTTTTCTGGATAGTTTATGCCGAAGTAGAAATTGATCTAAAACGGTAATTATTAATACTTTAATTGATTAATTATGACTAAAGTTATAGAAAGATTACCATTAGCACACTTAACGTGGCTAAAGGAACCATTCTCTCAAAATTTCTTCGAATAATTTACTGTGGCAATCTCTTTGTTCCAAATTTTCTATTTGTCACTATTCTGATATCGAAATAAATAATTATGGATATCATTTATCAGTTCCCCATTGCCTTTGCCAAGTTATCACTTAAGGTTAATACTTCACCACACAGGAAACGCACGCACGGGTCGGGCACCCGTGCTTCTATTATAACATAAAAGAACCAACTACAAAAAGTGCAACTAGGCAATATTGAACTAGTGTAAACAGCGACGCAGCTAGAAGCAACACCTAACGTTCTTGATTTAACTGCACTGCAATCTAATTTCCAGAAGAATTATTGTAATATGAAAAATTTAACGTTTTAATTTCAGAAACGTAAATGTTAACTAACCTAATTCAGCATAACATATACTTATTTGAAATTACATTGATTTTTATTTCAAATACTGTAATGCTTGAATCAATGCACAGTTTTCAAGAACATGTTTGTTCTCACATTAAGTACAAAATTTCTTGAAACCAAAAGTTAAAAATCTTGTTTTTAAACACACCTGTATAAATTGCAGAAAATAATGTTTATTTTGAAATGCAAATATTCTAGTTAAAAATCTTCTTTTAAACTTGCTTCTCTGAATGGCAGAAAACAATGCTTAAATTGATAATCCAATATCTCTCTTCAAGCATTTTATGTCTAGAATTAAAAACTTTCTGGATCATTTTGATTTAAACACCACGTTTGTTGACTTTAGATTTTCAATATTTCTTATTTGAGTGCAAAATATAATAAATATTTTTGGAATGGTTTATTACCCAAATATTTTATTTTCTGGAATTATCCTTAGTGATATTACCTAAAGAAGACTAACTGAATTTCTAATCGGTGTATACATTATAACATTAAATAATTAAATAATTTTTACTAGCTCGTCATTACTATTAACTAAGTTAATTTATAAAGAACTTATTTCTTAAGGTGGTATTCTGGAAAGAAAGAGGTGTGACTTGGAGACTTGAAATCCGAAATTCCAACGGATATATTCGAATAACCAAAAAGTAACTCAGTAGCCGAAAGTAATTCGTTTATACGAAAGTCTTCCGATTACCTCAAAGTTGTCAGATTAACCGAGATTTATCGGATTATTCGAAAAACTATTTGAAAATATTTTAAATGACAAAATATGAAGTTGAATCTTTATTTATATGATATTGCATTTATCTAGATTTGACATTGCATCTTTATGAAATTTAAAAACATGCCTTCAACTAGTAAAAATTCACCACGACTTCAAATATTTTTGGTTACACCTTGAAAAAAATGGTTCGTACGCAGTAAAAAATCAGCCCCGTAAACAATTTTTAGACTACTGGGTAAAGATTTTAGAGTAGAAGAACGTTTTGTTTATTCACTCTATTCTTATAACAAAAATATTTCTTCACTACTGAAATCCATTTTCTCTCTATATTATTAATCAACTCTATATAGATTGAATATTCAATCTAGTAACATTCTATTTGAAAAGTATAACAAAATCCACTCTATTTTAATTTTTTAGGAAAAGAAAGGTCGTTAAAAAGTTGGATACTTATATACTTATAAGACATGTTCAACAGTAAACTATTTAATATTGGTATCCAGCAGAGTTGTACTTTTTTGAAAAACTCATATTCAGTGCTCTGTTTCCAAGCAATAAACAGAGATATTAAGAAATTGGGTAAGTAAACAATAATTATAATGATATCTAATTCGCAAGACAAAAGAGGAATTTAAAACGTAATGAAAAACTAAGCAAAATTTAGAGATCAAAATTACATTAACTAGACCAAAAACAGGTGTCTGTACATAAATAATAGTACCTGCATTGAGTTTAGACTAACTGCATGCAGTTTGTTTTAAAAATTAATATAAGGTAACTTAAAGCAATTTTACATTTCTAAATATTTTATTAATACATGTATTATTTTATAATTTTAGTAATTAGTATTACTTATGATTAGGTATAGGATTTGTATGCACTTAAAAATGCTAAAATATGCATGCACTTATGCACTATAAAAACGTGAAATATGCGTTTATTAGAAATTTTTAATAAATATATGCACTTTCATTATTAAAAAAAACACCTGTTTAGCGTTATTTACATTTTATTTACAGAAATTATTTTAATTAGACATCCTATGCTATAATTTAATTAATTATATTTTCTAAACATAGAGCGTTACCGTTCACAATGACGTACATTTTTAAATTTTCAAAAGTAAACATATGCCTATTATCCCTAAATATTGTTTTATATTTTGAGAAACTCCGTTCCACATCGCAAGACGTAATTGGGGCATACTTAAAATTGTTTAATCTACAAGCGAATAATGTTTTAGCTCGTCTAAAATGTCTTGGCCAGATAATGCATCGTTTATGCTTTTAATTAAGTGAAAACCAGGATTTTTGTCTATAACGAATTTAAATTTTTGTTTTATAGTCAAACCCTTTGGCCCTTTTACTTTATTCAAAAAAACACCTAACAATTTTACATGCTCAAGAGATTCATTTAATGAATTACGTAACGTTAACGTTAACGTTAGCCATGTATCTGAAAACAAAAATTTGATTTTTATTTTATCGAACTACATAATTAGTCGGTTACAAAACAATTAGCGCAAAACAGTTATTATATTTTAATCAAGCAAAAATATTGTTGTGATTAAATATGTAACTAACA
Organism: Agrypnus murinus; assembly: GCA_929113105.1. Lineage (NCBI taxonomy): Eukaryota > Metazoa > Arthropoda > Insecta > Coleoptera > Elateridae > Agrypnus > Agrypnus murinus. The sequence continues at coordinate 84,028,592 of OV816030.1, forward strand.
AAATAGAAAATAAAACATCCGTAAATTGCTCTGCTATCTTTAATTAGTTAAATTTTACTAACAAAACGAAGGAAATGAAGTTTCTACGCACCTTCCAGTAGTGTCAGTAGATTCGTCAATGATGGAAACCCATATGTAGTTATTCGCTACATGTTTTCTAATTGATTTTATGGTCTCTTCGTATAAACGAGGTAAATAATTTTTCCTGAGTGTAGACTCGTCGGGTATTGGCATTTTTGAAATTTCTTCCAGAAAATTACGAAATGCTGAGTGATTAATTTTACTTAACGGGATATCTGCAGCCACTAATGCACTACATAGTTTTTTATTAAATTCGATCTATTTGCTGGACTCACCGCGCGAATTATTAAGGTACCCCGGTAACAATGTTTGTTTTTTTGATTTCAGGGCAACACACTTTTGATGTCGAACCGTGTTCAGATGTTGTGTAACTTGAAAGCGTTTCGTTGCAGTCACTTTATCGTCGCACACTGTACAATACAACACCTCATCGTCAGTTGTAAGAACACTGAATTCCTTAACATAACTTCGAAGTGTAACAGACACAGACCGTTTTTCTTTACCCATATTTACAATCTAAAATTTCAAACTGAAGTGCAGTTTGCAATTTCTGAACTGTCTTAATTAAAAGATTATAAGATTAGTAAACAAAAGTACAGGCAAATTTTTCTACGAACAGGAAGTTGTCAAAGGGTCTTTGGAATTTCCTAATACCTATTTATCACAATACCGCAGGATGTAAGTATTTAAATTTTAGTTGAAACTTTTGCTTTCTTAGAAAATATTAACAAGTACACAGATGGTTAAGGCAGTAAAATATTTTAAAGCCTAGTATTTAATAATAAGCTTAAATTATGGGTTTTCCCTAGTAGTAGAGTCAATTTTTGCAAAAAACATGCCTAAGTTCTTATTTTTTACTATCTAAAGATAGAAACTTGAAATCTTTTGTAATGCCTTCAGTACTGGACCAATATAAAATGTTATATGTTTAAAATGGGGGCACGCCCCCTCGGGGGGTTGAAACCCCCATTTTGTACCCCTAATTTAATAACGCAACCAAATTGAGCGAAATTGATGTTGGGAGGGTTCTTGGAGTCGCTGATTACGAATTCAATGAGAAAATTAAAAAATTCAAAATGGTGGACCCAAAATGGCGGTCCTAAGATAACGGCATTTGAGATTGAGAATGCGATTTACGCCGTTTTTATTGATTTTAGAGAAAAACTCAAAGAGTCGAAAAGTGTTTAAAATGTGATTTTGCAAAGGAATACACTATTTTGGTTACCTTATTATGTAACCCCTTCGCTCTGCCCTAGTAGTAGAGTCAATTTATGCATTAAGGTCTTATTTTCTACTATCTAAATATAGAGACTTGAAATCTTTTGTAATGCCTTCAGTACTGGAGCAATATAACATGTAATATGTTTAAAATGGGGGCACGCCCCTTCGGGGAGGTTGAAACCCCCGTTTTACACTCCCAATTTAATAACTCGGGAAGTTTTCCATCAACTTGAGCGAAATTTATATTGGGGGAGTTTTCGGAGTTTCTGATTATGAATTCAATGAGAAAATTAAGAAATACAAAATGGCGGACACAAAATGGCGGTCTTTGAGATTAGAAATCCGATTTACGCCGTTTCTATTGATTTTAGAGAAAAATTCAAAGAGCTAAGTGTTTAGAATGTGATTCTGCATAGGAATACGTCATTCCGGTTACCTTATTATGCAACCTCTTCACCGAGAAGCCAACTAGGGGAGAGTGAAGGGGGTTACATAGTAAGGTAACCAAAATAATGTATTCCTATGCAAGATCACATTCTAAACACTTTTTGACTCTCTGAGTTTTTCTCTAAAATCAATAAAAACGGCGTAAATCGCATTTCCAATCTCAAAGACCGCCATTTTGGGTCCGCCATTTTGTATTTCTTAATTTTCTCATTGAGTTCATAATCAGGAACCCCAAAAGTCTCCCAACATAAATTTGCCTCAAGTTGATGGAAAACTTCCCGAGTTATTAAATTGGGAGTATTAATGCGGGTTTCAACCCCCCGAGGGGGCGTGCCACCATTTTAAACATATTACATTTTATATTGGTCCAGTACTGAAGGCATTACAAAAGATTTCAAGTCTCTATATTTAGATAGTAAAAAATAAGACCTTAATGCAAAAATTGACTCTACTACTCAGTGGCGTAACTATGTAAGATTGCGCGCCCCTGCGAGCCTAAGTTTGCGCTACTCCATGCAATTGTACGGGTAACTTTTGTTAAAATAAAATATGCAACAGCTACTAATAATTCATTACTCTTTCATTACTTTGTATCTCTTCAACAATTTTTTTTTATATGATTAATGCCATTTAACACTCATTATAGTTTTTTCCGGGCTTTAGCGCAGGCAAATTGGCCAATCAAAACAAGCATATTGTTTTTGCTATTTATCCTATAAACCCTTTAAATACATTTGATAAAACTTTAGATTAGGTCCCATCCGCATATGCTATGTAACATTCGATGAGTCTCATCGAACTGAACAATAGTTTTCTAATCTAACCTAACCTAACCGAATTTAACTCAACTCAACCCAACCTAACCGAACCTAACCTAGGTTTAATTGAGGTTTGCGTTTTTCATCCATTCATACGTGTTTTAATTTAGGTTTTGGTTAGGTTAGGGTAGATAAGGTTAGGTTAGGTCGCATGCGCATTGGAAGGCTATGATTTTTTTTCCAAAAGAGTGGTTGGCAATTATCTCGAGAACCTCTGCCCCCCCCCATTGCACTATTGTTTAGCTCGATAAGACGCATCGAATGCCATATATAGCATGTGCGAGTGCGGGTGACGGACCTAGACTGGAGAACAGCCATACATTTTTCCGAAAATTATCAGTCTGTTGACCCGACAAATCAGCACATTTATTTTGAAATGTTTAAACAAGTTTCAAATTTCATTACAATTTACAAGTACAGCACGAAGCACGTACGACAAAAGTATTTTGGTTATTGTTAGTGTTGTTGTCAAAGTAGATAAATAATCACTACTTAATAATTTAATTATCCATGTATGTATACTATAACGAGCTTGTGCGGGGTTTATATCCTACAAAGTGGTCATGGGGCGGTGCAAAGTGTTACTTTAAGAAAAAACCTGACATAAAAGCAGCTTTCTTTTGCTATGAGCACAATTTCAAGTTTCGTACCCACATTATTATTATATTATTCAGTGAATTTAATTTTTAAGGGTTCGAAGAACTGGCGGTGTTCGCTAGTCTTATTTAAACACCTAATATTATTGTAAAGCAATATCCGCTAATAATTCTTTGGAGTAATGTATATCCAATATCCATATTCCTTTTTATTGTTTTTAGAAAATGTTTTTTACCTCCAATGTTTGTTTTAAAATATCTATTCCCAACGAAATAAAACTTCACGAAAGCAGCGCCCTTCGGAGGGTTGTGCCCCCCCGCTTCGCAGGGTCTGCGGGGGCGGTAGTTACGCCACTGCTACTACTAGGGCAGAGCGAAGGGGTTCATAATAAGGTAATCAAAATAGTGTTTTCCTTTGCAAAATCACATTTTAAGCACTTTTTGACTCTATGAGTTTTTCTCTAAAATCAATAGAAACGGCGTAAATCGCATTCTCAATCTCAAATGCCGTTATTTTAGGACCGCCATTTTGAATTTTTCAATTTTCTCATTGGATTCATAATCAGCGACTCCAAGAACCCTCCTAATATAAATTTCGCTCAATTTGGCTGCGTTATTAAATTAGGGGTACAAAATGGGGGTTTCAACCCCCCGAGGGGGCGTGCCCCCATTTTAAACATATAACATTTTATATTGGTCCAGTACTGAAAGCATTACAAAAGATTTCAAGTCTGTATCTTTAGATAGTAAAAAATAAGAACTTAATGCAAAAATTGACTCTACTATATACACTCAACTAAGCCGCCCTTGGTTGGTTGTCTAAAATGCTAAAATTATTTAAGAAATATTAGAAATTTCATAATTAAAGCATGTAAAATGCTCAGAAAGTGGTAAAATATGCACACTCGTTCAAAAATGCTAAAATATGCAGGCATTTATAAAAAACACCTAAATATGCATTTATATGCACTTTCAAATTGACATATGTGATTCATATGTGGCTTAAACATGTAGAAATATAACTCTGCATATGTTTGCTATAAGCAGAAAAAACATGCAAATGCATAGAAATCCTATACCTACTTATGATAAATAAAACAAGAGCACTTGGAAACTTGTAAGACATTTTCAACAGTAAACTATTTAATATTGATATCCAACGGAGTTGTACTTTTTTAATAATTCATGTTCAGTGTTTTATTTCCAATCCATAAACAGAGAAGTTAAGCAGTTAAAGGTAATTAAAAAAATAATTATAATTATACCTAATTAGCAAAAGAAAAGAGTAATTACATCATAATTCTAGTAATTTTGACCTTGGCGGTGTCCACGGAATGCTGCAAGGGAATTTCCTAATAGAAATTTCATGAGAGTTCACTCTAGCAACAAGTAACAACCATACCATGGACTAAGAAAAACAATTTCAAAGTAAAGGTTCCGGGTGTCCTTTAATCAAAATAGAAGTGACCCAACTGGGCTTAATATATTTTTTCAATACATTCTTATGTTTTAATTGTATATAAGTATATATTTTTTATGTATGTTTGCATTGCAATAAATAAATAAATCACTTATTTTATTATTAACTTTGACCTTCGAAAACTACACTATTTTCACTGTAGATTTTAATCTAATTAGATAACAAATGACGCAAAAGTTTTATAACAATCCGCTCTGACTAGGCAATATTTTTCCCATGTAGAGTAAAAGATTCAAAAGTATACTCTGAGTATAATCTGAAACTCCAAAACGATTACAAATTCGAATGTTTCAGTGTAAAAAAGTTACCATAAATTACTTACCATTAAAGATATAATTGTTTTAGAGTGTAATCAATTTACACGAACGTTGTATTGGAGTTAACTCTATGGCTATGGTCTATACGAAAGTGCAGACTAGATATTTTACTCTGAATGTATTGGACCTAAACACACACTTTTTAGAGTGGTCTAGTGTTTGAATTTTACACTAGATTTTTTACTGTGCGCTATAACGCGAAAGAGGTGTGACTTGGAGACCTGAAATCCGAAATCCCGTGATTCAAATGCCGGTCGAAACGGATATATTCGAATAACCAAGAAGTATTCCAGTATCCGAAACTAATTCGTTTATAGGTGAATTTTCCGATTATCCCAAAGTTATTTGAAAGTTAAAGTTTCACCACGACTACCACATATTTTTTGGTTTAACTACAGAAATAATGAATGATTCGCATTACATTATTAATTGTCAATACCTAAACAATGTAAGGAAACAAAAAAGAATAAAGAAATAAAACGAACGAAGCATAAAACTCGGGGAACAAAGATCAGATAGAATAATCAAAGTTCGGATAAAAATTGCGGTTTCGGATAAAATTCTGATTTCGGATAAAATCTTGATATTAGATAAAACTAGCGTATATCGGATAAAAAATTTAGGATAAGAATTCAGATGACAGATAAAGTTCATGTATCGGATAAAAACCAAACCTGGGATAAAATTTGAATACGGATATCTCGATTAGGTTTCAGATCGAATAAAACTTCGTCGGATATCAGATCGGACTCGGATAATTTTTCATTGAGTTTTTCATCGAGAAGAAGCCACGTGACGAATATCAGATGGATAGAAGTCTGAAAGTTTGAAAGTTATCGTTATTTGAATATATACATGTATGATATGCTAATAGTAAGTTAACACTGTATTAAATATATAAGCAAAGCCTTAGTGGTCAAGTAGTCAATGTAGTTGACACATATGTTAGGTTAGCTTTAGGTTTAGTTCCGATTAGTTGAAGTTCAGGTTAAATTAGGTTGAGTATGAGTTAAGATATGTTTAGGTTAGGTTAGATATGTCTTTACACTATATATATATATAACTTCAAAGCCTATAGAGAATATACGTAGTATTCAATTCGTAATATACAGGGTATCCATTTAGTGCGGGATGCTTCTCCTAAGCTTATACTAAATGTTAATGGGGTAGCATGATGCATATTTAAAAAATAATCTCGTGCATACAGGGTGTGTCACAAAAGTACAGCAAAGAAAAGGTTGATTTTCTTAAATGGAATACTCTGTATATTTTTACATATTTGAATTTAGCATAAAATTCTCTTTCATTCTTCAAGAAGAACAAGTAAAGATATTTCTAAAAATATTGATTTTAGGTATAAGACATTATGCACAAAAAGTGTACCAAGAATTAATGTACCAGTTTAGAAATAACATAATATACAGGGTGTTCCATTTAAAAAATTGAAAAAAATATCGTTGAAATGTATAAACTTCGCTCCTTAATAAAAACATCCTGTACATTATAACTGATTTTTAATAGCACTACCATTTAGGTACAACCGTGGACAACATACTGCAAAATATGTTTATTTCACTGGTTTTAATAGTAATACAATAACCTATTTCGTTACGGTAGACAGCGAGCAGATTTATGACATTTTTATGTATACTTGACAACGCTTAAAGATCGTTACAAAGAGAATTTCCTGTTTAATTCAAATATTTAAAAATATATAGGGTATTCCATTTGAAATAATCAATTTTTTCTTTGCTATACTTTTGTGACACATCCTGTATGCACAAGAATATTTTCTAAATATGAGTCATGGTACTCCATTAACATTCCCCACCTCAGGTTCTCCAGGCAATTAATAGTATAAGCATAGGAGAAGAATCCCGCACTAAATGGACACCCTGTATATTGCAATCGAATCAAGTGGCCACAACTCAGTAATCTCAGTTAAATATCTCATCATAAGTTACCAAGCGATACCCCATATCTACCTGAACTCGATGTAGTACATAGCACAGGGCAGTCAGTTTCTTTCAGACTTCACATAAAAATAACGTTCAAAAAGCTTTTCAGTCCTAGAAACGTTGTAACAGAAAGCACGCAGCGAAACGTATACTGGTAAACTTTAAACTTATCGGTAAACGGTAAACTTTTTTATTATTATTAAAACGGCATTAGAAAATATGCAAAAAGTATTTTTAAAATACCAGTTTAACATAAAGAGATATTACGAAATTATTTCTCAACAGAGACTCCACAAAAGATTAAATAAGTGTGTGGAGTTCATAGACGATACCCCAGGACAGCCTGTTTCAATTTAACTGTAGTCTGATCAGCTAGGGATAACCGTCTGTAAATCTCACACCCCTCATGAGAATTTAAACACAAATGCCGAAATTACATTAGCCACAACATATACCGTGAGCACATTGTGAGCGGTAAACAAATTAGCCTCAAAGTAGATGTCTTTAAAGTAGGGAAAATCCTCAAGTAATAACACTAACATATCCCAGGACAGCCTGTTTTGTCCATGTTGTAGTCTCGTCAACTATATCATTTACTTATGAAATAACCTTTTAATAATTTTTGGCCGTGTTGAAGTTTTTCAGGATAATGTTTAAGCTGTTAGCTTAACTAAGGGTAAAAAGTAAGATTTTTCTTCAAACTGAATTTGTGTCATACTACGTATCTTGCAATCTATTTTAGAATTACTAATTAGAAATCATTGGACTCAACAACAGTTCAAAAGATTTTATTTTCTAAGAGAATGATAACAACTTACGGATCAAGATACAGCAACGCCAACCTAAGAAGTGTAAATGTTAACACTTATTTACATGAGAAGCGTTTTATCGGTTATTTTATCAAAACGTCACATGAATAAAAATGATATTTTTAAAGATATTGGAAACTATGAATAGATTTCCGAAACTGGAAAATATTAGATCACTTCACGAGAATAATTACCCAGATTTACTCTAATAGAAGTACAAATAAGGTACCAAAACTCAAATAAAGAATCAGAACACATTTGCAGGAATTATGTAGATGATAGCCGTTTTAAGTTTGCAACGAATTGGAAAAACTCAAAAACCAAAAACGCCCATATTAGTTAAGACACAATATTTTACATATTTAGCTGCGACCTGATCACGACGATCGTGACGCAGCGACCAAGATAGAACCAATCGGAGGAACCAAGATAAGGAGTTTGTCAGACCTCCTTAGCGCCTCGCAGCTCAAATATTTGTTGACATCAATATCCCTTAAGAGGTATTGACGCAAAAAGGGACTTCCTAGGAGAGAAACTCCGAATTGGGAGCACTGGCCAAAAGTTAGTGACGTGCTAATTCAGCGTACCTCAATTCTTGCCCGTCGTTGTAATAATCTTAAGACAAGATTTGTTACGTTAATCAGCACAAACAAGTCCATCTGCATTATAACATTATTACGTAATTAAAACGATAGGTACACTCTGTGATTATATACCAACAATAGTAAAGTACGTCAACGAACTGTGCATGCAAATTTTAATGTTTATAACTAGCTCTACACCACCATGTGGCATACTACTACTTACAAAAGGTGTAACCTAGAGTCCTAATACTGTTATAGCATTGTACCACACTTTTGAAATTCTCTCTTCTCATAGGAAAACTTCTAAATAGTAATTTTTACGTTTGTGCATCTGACTGCCCGTTTCCGTTCAGCATTTCTGTTAGTATCCTGTCTAGGCCTGATGGCTTTTGGTTTACATCTCTTTTAAATGTTATTATCTCTGTGCAATATCTGGTATTACACCCAAATCTTGCGAACTGAATTCTGCTCAAAATCCGTTAGAATCATAAACTATGCATAATTCTTCAAAATAGGACGGAATAGAAAGTTTATTATCTAAATTGAGTGTATCGAATAAATATACTAGGCACAGAATCGCCTTCTGAATTAGACAGAAATATGAGCCAATTTTCTACAGGAAACGGCGTTGGTGTTGGTATTAATTGGTCTCCATATGTTTCTTATTTATAACTACAGACTAATATATTAAATCAGTTAAAAAATACACTATGCTCGGACTGTACAGTTAAGATAGAATAAGATGCAGGGTTCCATAAACTGTTCAAACAACCTCTTCTCTGTTTTCCATATTTTAATATTTTTTTATTGTTATTGATAAGAATTGCATTGTCACTTTTTGATTAGTATACTTGAATGACAGGAAGCACAGTTAACTTTCTGCAGAGTCGCAAAGAACCGCCATGATTTTTTTTACTATTTCCAAACTTCGACTAAAAATCAGTGGTTAAAAAGTTAGTTACATATAAAGCACAAACACAGATACAGCCCATACCAATTCCGTTGGCGGAAAGGAATTTTGGATTCTTAGAACCTAGAGGTAGAGGCCCTATTGTTTGGCGCTTTCATAGTGTAACACTGGCGTGCTAAAATATGACTAGTTTTAATTGTTGTAAGTTAATGAGATTATGCTTTATCATTATTTACGAATGCGTCGGTACATAGATAGGTATATTTATACAGCTTATGTATAATATCTAGATTCAAATAGGTCATAAACACACGTTTAATCGCTTTCGTCAAAATCAGATGCAGTTTCCTAATAGCTGAAGTCATCATTTTAAATTAAAGAGTCGTTCCGTAATGTGATGATGAAACAATGGAACATATGAACAAGACACAGATTTCGGACATTTTGTTGGCAGAGGGTTGAAATTAGCTTCCCCTAATTAGGAAGAATATGCCGCAAGATTTAATTGTAGCTTGGAATAAGACTGAATACGAAGACTGAATACAGACGGTTCGGTGAGAGTTGAGTAGAATTAAAATACTAAGAGATATCAATAGTGGAGTTTCCCCCATGGGTTCTCAGAGCAGTGGTTTTGTTAGAGAGTTTATTCCCCATGTTATTAGGGATTCCGGAGTTCAGTTCTAAATGGGAGCTTGCTTAAACTCACTTTAAGAATCTTATGCTTTTGCTAGAGAGTTCTTAGTGCATGCACGAGAAATAGTTGGTCCAGCTTTTCGACATGGTGTGTCCAGCATGCACATAAGATTCATCTAAATAGACAATAGGCCTACCAAGGCCTATGTATAGCTTTATCCTTTCTAAGTATGTAATGCGCAAAGCGCGAATATCGTTTCGTTCTATTAGTAGACTCCGATGAACTTGCGATTTTTAAATTTAAATCCCATGTCTCTTACAATTCTATGAACTTTTCCAGTTTTTGTTGCAAATGTTTTATTGTACGAGGTCTGGCTATTAAATAACGAGACTGCGCGCACATAATACGTCCTAGAGGGGATGGGGGGGAAATGAATGCAGCGTTGGATAGCTGGAAGTGTCTACTATGCCAGTACGAAAACACGTTTTTGTCGCTGTAGTAGTATTTTTTCTGTAGAGGTTAGAAACGAACGTGTTTTTTTTCTCGTGCCGATAAAAATATGTGACGAAGAACACGAACAACGGATCAATGTGAAATTAATCATTAAATTAAAAAAAACTCCGACTGAGTGCTATAAGTTGTTGAAAGAGGCATATGGTGAGAATTCTCTATCTCGTTCGCGTGTTTTCGAATGGTATAAACGGTTTTCTGAAGGCCGAGGGAGCACCGAAGATGACAAACGTCCAGGTCGACCTGTCTTTGTTTCAACTCCGCAAACAGTGACCAAGATCAATGAAATTGTGCACGGAGATCGTCGTATGAGCATTCGGATGATTGCTGAGACTGTAAACGCCGATAAAGAAACTGTCAGAAAAATTTTACATGACGAGTTGAACATGAAGAAAGTTTGTGCAAAGTTGGTCCCAAGAAATTCGACCCCTGAACAAAAGCTCGTCCGTCAACAGATCTGCTCAGATTTTCTTGAGAGGTTAGATGAAGAGCCTGAATTGATGGAAAACATCATCACTTGCGATGAAACATGGATATTCCAATACGATGTTGAAACAAAGCGGCAAGCCATGCACTGGGAAAGCGGCAATCCTGCATCGCCAAGAATGAAAAAAGCAAGGATGTCGAAATCAAAATTTAAAGCCATGCTAATCGTTTTTTTCGACATCAACGGCATCGTGATGACTGAATGGGTGCCACAGGGTCAAACTGTAAACCAAACTTACTATTTGAAAGTTTTGGCAACACTGCGAGAGCGAGTTCGTAAGAAACGGCCGGTGTTGTGGAAAACAAGTCGTGAATCTTGCACCAGGACAATGCACCTGCCCATAACGCGCTGTCTGTGAAGCGTTATTTAGCCGCTAGAGGCACTCCAGTGCTCGAACACGCGCCGTACTAGCCTGATTTAGCACCCTGTGATTTTTTCCTGTTTCCGAAAATCAAGTCTGCCTTAAAAGGAACCCGGTTCGAGTCGATCGTAGTGGTGAAGCGAAAATCGGCGGAGCTCCTAAATGCTCTTACAAAAGACTTCCAGCATTGCTCTGACCAATGGAAAAAACGAATGGAACGGTGTGTGGCGAGGGGAGCGGAGTACATTGAAGGGGAGCATTCGATTGTAGAATAATTTTTAAAATAAAACTCTTTTTCATAATTGTCTCGTTATTTAATAGCCAGACCTCGTATGTGGCGTCCTTCAGTTTTATGAAGATTATATATCATATTTCTAATATCCTGTTTTTCGCAGTCTGGATTATTTGTCACGGTTGTTCTTCTTTTATTAGGCTTTGCTGGTGCTAATCTTGGCGATGTGTTTGGATTTATATCTTTGAACGAATGTTTCAACAAATGCTTTTCTAAAGATTTTTTTCGTAACTCGTAAAGGCACTCCAGTAGCATCATAAATACGATTTTTAAATGCAGTTTTATTATCAAACATTCGGCGTATGCTTTTAACACATTATACACAATTTTCCGAATTCCGGCGTTAAACGTAGTTTTTTACTGGTACTTGGAACTGTCTCCATTCTTGATATACACAACCCGTGTTAATATTTCGATAATTGATACTTGTAAATAAAAAATTAATAACTTGTATTTTGACTCTTCTTCTTGAGAGTCAAAATGAAAATAATATGAAAACATTTATTTCTAAATTGCGTAATTGCTACAATTCTTTAGGGCAACAACAGACTTGTTACTACCACCCGTAATGTGATTTTAATTAAATATATTACTTTGGCAAGTGAAAGCGGATTTGCAATAACTGCAATAATGACTGATTACTATGATGTATAGTAATCAGTCATTATTGCAGTAAGGAAAATACACGGTATACTGTAGTATACCGTGTATTTTCCTTACATTACTTTGTTAATGTTTTCTACAATTAGAGAATTATTTTGTATGTACTATGTAGGAAATATAAATATGCAAACAAAACGGTTATAAAGGAAAGATTGCAGCATTCTGAGGACACCCTTTACGACGTTACATATGACGTTTTGTTCTAAGAATCTTTCACCAAAGGAATTGATATTTACTGTATTTTTAATAATGCAACAAATTTTAATGTGTGATATGTACAATGGCACACGTACAATTTCATTTAAGTATGTATGCGATTTGATGATCTAGAGCTCAACTGAATAAATCGACGCACACTGGGGTTTTGTATCCATTCTGCTGGCCAAAAATGATTTTAAACAGTTGTATAATATTTTATTTACTTACTTTATTATAATATACTAATTGGATTTGCATAAGAAAATGTTATTAAACAACAGATGCGTCTTTTTTCTTATTTCGAATCTCAACGTTACCAAGTACGGTTGTATAGTCGTTGCGTATCACTCATTAGTTAAGTATTACCAGATTTTAAGTGTTTTAAAGTTCATTTATGGGTGTATTTTAATATAGATTCTATTCCAAGACGTAAGTAGAAATTAAATTACTTATTATTGTCTTAAAAACTTAGGTTTTCTTTAAAATTTAAAAGTAAATACTTGGAATTTTTGTAAAACTATGAAAGCTTTTTAGTATCATTGAGTTATGGTTATGATCCGTACTAGTCCAAAATATAAATCTTGCTTAGTATTGTTCTATATAGCTTTTTAATGCTTCTCGAGTAAAAAAAGATTGAGCATGTTTGTGCTTCTTTTTGTAATTACCATTTCAGTTAATGTTAATTAAGTTTTTAACATAAAGAGCCTATGATACATTACATAGTATGCTTAAGCCTTTTTATTTGAAATTTATAGTATTTAGAATAATAATATAATAATAACTACTACAACCCATAACCTAAACCAAGGCCCCAGAAGCTATAAGCTTGTGCGGGAGGGAGGGGGTCGATTATTATTATTATATAGGCCCAATGTGCGGCTGCAGCCGACTTACAGATGGAACAGCGCAAATCCCACATTTGTGTCACAGCTAAGGAAAACTGCAGAAAACCTTAACCAGATCTGCCGGCGCCGGGAATCATTCATATACATACTAATATTGCAAGAAAATTATTTGTTATTTTTTTACACAGGAATACTTAATCTTAAAAAGCAAAAAATAAACAGAGAAAATATTTTTGACCACCAAAAGGTGTACTTGGCCCCAGTGTGCGACGTCCATTGTAATAATGTTGCCTAATAAAAGATCCAGCAATCTATTGCTGATTAGTCGATTGTGCACCAATGAATGGTTAGTAGAATCGAATCTTATTAAAGAATGATCGTAATTATAGTACGATATATTATGTAGCAAATAATTTATTGGCAATTGTGATCTGCAGTATTATTTATCTGATAGACGGGAGCCACAATATAATTTCTACACTTTATAAAAAAAAACTCTATAACAAAGTTTTCTCGACTAGATGAAATAAATAAATGATAGCACTAGTCACCATCTAATGTGCTGCTTACAATAACACTGTGAGACACTACCACCCACTTCATGAAAAGGAAGTTCAATACCTCACACCTTGTATTAGTGTTGTCACTAGCATCGGTGCTTTGAATATAAACACGAATTATAAGCAATAAATCTCAATAAATATGTTTATCTGAAACATGATCAAAAATAAATCATACTTTCTTAAATTCCCCAGTATCCTCAGTATTTGATTTATAAGCACCAACAAGTTTACCTTCTTGAACGTGCATTTCTGTTTACCTATTTTATTGCCTAATTATTATTATCGAAGTTTTGCATGAAAATAAATAACAACCATGGGATATCACAAAATATTTATAATAAGAAAAAAACAAAACAGAATGCCACAAGCTGGTATAAAAAGCCAATAGTGAGCACCAACCAACGTAGCCCTATATTCAAATGAGGCGATTATAATGTGTAGCAGAATACAGTGTGACTGCCGAGAGCTGGGGGCTAATCCCATGCTGCTGTCCCACCTCCCTCTATACTCGTCCGTTTTGTACGGCACGTTCGATAAAAACCACGACCATATAATTATGTATGTATATACACATATTTAGCCATAAGCATTCAGATAGCCGTTTATCTTTTAATACATAATTGATAGCTACGTAAGGCCGATAGAATGTTAAAAATGTATATTTTAATATAATATACGTACGATGCCCCCGAGGAACGAGCCAGTTACTTTTATTTTTTAAATAATGTCCTTAATCATATGTATTAGAAGAAATTTTGTGCTTTTTAAGTATAAGGGCAAAAATTAGCTAGCTTACCCTCATCCCTGAAAATTATGGTTATCTGTGGGAAAGTGTTAACATCTGTTGCAGATTTGCATGTCTCAGATTTTCTGAAGCAGCCATAGCAGCTAACTTTAGACAGTTAATTCTCTGCATTTGTTTGAATTCATAATTCCCTCCATAATATGAACAACAGCAAAATAAACATCTTTAAAGCCTTATATGAATATAAACTTTCCATACGAACCATTTTTGAGTGATTTACTCCAACTTTCTTCCCAATTTTTAATAAGTAGAAGTAGGTTCCCATTCAGATTGCTTCTGTATGTAATGAATTGCTGCAACCAGAAACTTGTTTTAATTCCTAGCCTTCCATTACAATTTTATATGATATATCTCGTAAATGAAAGGTGCAGTTTGCCATACAAAAGGAAGTAGTATTTTTAGGATATCGTCTTCATCAACGAAATGCTTTGAGTGCACCTTATTTGGTAGTCAAGTGAAATGCATGAATTATCTTAATTAACAAAAATTATTTTTATGCAGCCCTCTCATGGCCCTACTAATCCCAATCATATCCACATTTCTCTCTCTATCCAACATTCTTCACTTTTGCAGTGTAAATTGACGTAAATGATTAATAAACTTAAGAAAAAGCACAAAGCTTTTCCTTTTAACGACATCTTAAAACTAACTTCAAAGTACTTGTTTCCATCCTTTCTCAAAACAATATTTCCATTTCAACAGGACCGTGCTTACTCAGGGGTGTAAGAAACTTCTGCTTTTCGGTAAATTCTTCTAAACTTCAAAGATCCTCAGAAGATCTCTGTTCTTTCTGCGAATACAAAAACATGGCGTGTAACACGGCAAACGCGACATAAAAAACTTCACCCGTTGGCAACGCTTTGCTTTACTTTGTCGCACATGCATTTTCAAAATAGTAGAGCTCTTCAAAATGCAGCTTCCCATGTAGGAAATAGCAAAGGGTCCACGGTTGGCTCAGGTTTAGGAAAATGCTTATCAATTTTGTTACAAACCTGAAATCCAAAGACGGACAATGCCTGGGCTATAATATAGAGGATAACTTCATGCTAAGCTTGGTACTCAATCATGGCCCATAGATTAATGATAAAGCTTAGACCAAAAGTGAAGATCAATATAGTACCGAGGCTAACATCAAATTTTGGTGCAAGGTGAGTAGCCAATTTTGATGTTGAATTGCAACACAAACCTGGCATTCAGCAATGATCCCGTCGTGAACAAATGTCTTGGTTAAATAAATGGTACTAAACAAAAATATCTTAATTTGTCTTAAATGATAATATGCTATCAAGGCTGGCAATCAGTATTTAATATGTTTGCATAGTAAAACTATACCTTTTTTGATGTATTCACTTGCTTTTTCTACAAAATCTTTAATATACTCGACAACAGAATGAAGGTTTGCGTTCTTATCATAAAGAGCAATTATGTATAGATCAGTAGGTAAAGATCAGTAAACACGGTTTTGATAAGCACAAAATCAAAGTCAAAAGAAGAATATAGTAACTTCTCCTCAATTTTTTCCTTGAACGAATGAAATTACTATCAGGAATAAAATTACGATAATTGGCGACAAACGGAAAAGTTGGTACTAGTGAAGAAAAAGGATACTTAGGGCGAGTTGTATAAATGTAATTTAACTTTAAACTTGGCTCAGTTGCCACAGTAACGATTGTCAGATCAATCGTTGTTTAGGATATTGATCCTAGTTTAAAGTTAAGCTGTGTTTATACAACCCGCCCTTAGTGATAAAAAATGGAGATCAAATTAAAAATGATAATGGTGAAAGAGCCATTAGATTATGGATAAATAATAATATGATAATAACTGACAAATATACAAGAGTAATGGACAGCAGAGGAGAAACGTCTATTACTGATCTGGTGTTAGTGAGATATGATGAGTAGAACGGTGTGAGGGTAGAAATAGGAAGTGACTATTTTCTAGTGGAAGTCAAAATGAAAGAAGAGACACAGTTATTAATGCATCTTTCAAAAACTAGTTTAAAAAAATGAGAGACGGGAGTGTTAAAGTATTGTAAATAACTAGAAGAAGATGCAGGAGAAAAATATTACAGAAGACTAAATGAGAAATAAAGAATGAGAGTCGTTGGGAAGAAATTAATGAATTATAGTGTTAATTTTCAATGTATTTAAGAAAACTGTTATAATGGGTCATGCACAGTAAAAGATTTAGTGTAAGATTTGAACACTAGATCACTCTAAAAGGTGTGGTTTTAGTCCAAAACATTTCGAGTAAAATATCTAATCTGTACCTTCGTGTAGACTATAGAGTTACTTCACTCTTCACTTTTGAACCATTTACTTTACATGGAAATAATATTTCCTATTTAGAGTGTATTTAGTGTTGTAGACTTTTGTATAATTTGTTTTATATTTAGATTAAAATTCAGAGTCAAAATAGTGTAGTTTTTTTAAGGTCAAGGTCAATAATAAAATAAGTGATTTATTTATTTATTGCATTGCAAACATACATAAAAAGTATATATACAAAATTAAAACCTAAGAAGTATTGAAAAAATATATCTGAGTCCAGTTGGGATACTTCTAGTTTGGTTTCACAACACAGAACCTTTACTTCGAAATTATTTTTCTTGCTCCATGGTATGTTTGTTAATTATTGCTAGAGTGAACTACTGCTCGTGCTCCATGCCAACTTTCATGAAATCTCTAGTAGAATATTCCCATGCAACACTCCGTGAACTCCACCAATGTTTAAAATTATTACAATTATGAAGTAATTACTCTTTTGTTCTACGAATTAGATATAATTACAATTATTACTTTTACTTATATAATTTCATAAGTTTATTGTTTGGAAAAAAACACTGTATATTAATTATTGAACAAAGTACAACTTCGTTAGACATATATAAAATAGTTTACTGTTGAACATGTCTTGTAAATTTCCAAGTGTTCCCGTCTCACTCTTCATAAGTAACACTAATTATTAAAATTATAGAATAATACATGTATTATTAATAAAATGTTTAAAATGTAAAATTGTTTTAAGTTACGTTATATTAAGTTTCACATTCACACGCACTTAAAAGACGTGAACATATTTGCACTAACAGGTCTATAGTTATAACTGTTAAAATTTTGCAATTTAAACAGTTACTAAAATTAGTGGGAATTTCAAAATTTTACAAATCTAAATTTAATTCAGGTACTATTATTTATGTACAGATACCTTGTTTTGATCTAGTCAATATAATTTTGATTTCTAAATTTTGCTTAGTTCATTACGTCATAAATTATCCAAACGATCCAATGGCTAATTATTTTTGTTAACAAAATCATTCTTTCCTTAAAATACTATTGCATTTATATTTCATTAATTTCTTTAAGAAATAAGTTATTTATTCTATGGAATGAGATATATTCTTATTTCGTCCAATTTTTTAATTCATTAAGTAGCAATTATCATTTATATCACAAATATATTGGCATACTTTCAACTTTGAATTTATAATAATTTTCAACAGTACAATAACTTTACGTATTATACACCTGGTGAATTTGAACGTGGTCCTGCCGCTTAACGGGCTTTGTGTGTATCAGACAAGTATGGAAATTTCTATGTCGCGCGAATTGCCTAAAGTTAGCGAGGCTACGCGTAAAGCAATTGCAGAATTTCTAGGATGCCAACTGTCATGCTACCATGCTTACCAAAATATCCCTAACAAATTTTATTTAAAACTATCAAGTAAGTCGAGCAACAAAACCATTAAAAAATTGCAAAGCTGCAGGCCCAGGTAACATCAAACCAGAAATGTTAAAGTTTATATGACGTGATGGATTAAGATGTTTACATATTGCAGTGATATACTCATAAAAAGAAAATTCCAAGTTCTGGGCACCAATTATAATAGAGGTGAAATTCAATAAAGCAATAGTATAAATATATCACTACAATATTTTTTTAAATTTTTAAATAACAATTTTGCCCTGTCACTAGCTCAGATTTAATCTCGGTTAAGCAATCGACAAATATCTCATTTATCTGAAATAAATCAACCTTACCTTGCCAAATTTTGTATCAATGGGTCCACCTATAATGATGACACCTGGGCTGGAAAAATTGTAACAAGCTGCTAAACAAATTATTTCCACACAAGAAAAAAAATAAACAACAAACAAAATCCACAATTATAAATATAAACACAATTTTATTTAATCATAAATAAACAAAACATAAAAAAAATAATGGGAGAGAGACCAATTACTCTCCTAACTACCAATTAGCCTCTTTTTTTTATTGTTGGGGATTTCTACTTACTTTTTATTTAGTCTAATCTACAAATCCAAAATCAAATAAAAATTAAATATTTTTTTCCTAAAAAAATTATCTCAATCTAGTAAATTTTCTTTTTCATGAAATTAGTTTAACCTTTCTCAAAAATTTTTAATTATACAGTTATATTCTTTAATAGTTTCAATGTAAAATAGTTCGATATCTCTTTAATAAAATGTTTGTCCGAAATTATTTTTGACTGGCCAGTATAATGAATTTTAAATCACTTACGATTTTCCGCACACTAGATACATCCTTTAACCGATCCCAGGAACAACAGACTGCTTTAATAACCACTGCCAACCTCTTCACTGGTGGAAGTGTAAAATTGCTTGATTGCAATAAAATTAAATCTTCTTAAAAAATTTTTTATCAGATTAAACTTTTGATCTGATACGAAGCCATCCAAATCGATTCTATAATTTATATTCTTCTTGAAATTATGACGATAGCGTAAGTTATATACAGGGTTATGATAATGTAATGCACAAAATTCATAAAACGTACAACGATTATTATGAAACTTACGTTTATTTCGTTTTTTATTCATTTTCTCGTTTTTTTTTCTTATGTGAGCCCTACTGCAACTATTGTTCCCTAGTGTAACAAAACAAGCTTTCTCCAATAATGTAATAAAAATCTTAGCTTCCCATTAAAAAAATATGTTAATGACGTCATAACTTTGACAAATTTGACGTGTTATTTTTGTAACTTATGTCAAAAGATGCGGAATAAAAAAAAACATTTGACGTGTTTTTGCATTTTGTTCCAAAGTGATCGTTGTACGTTTTATGAATTTTGTGCATTACATTATCATAACCCTGTATATTTTTCTTGCACGAAATCTTATTTTGTTTTATATCCATAACCTCCCTTTATTTTTTAAATTATGAAAATGCATGTTTTTAAAGGTAATCAACATAGAAACAACACAACCTTCTCTCACTGCATTCTGGAGATTACTGATTGTTTTTCTCATTGTAATTTACATTAAAAACATATAGAAACAAAAACAATATAATACTATCAAGTAATCCATGGATTGAACTGTCATTTAACATTTTTCAATAAAATATAAATTTCTTAAAATTTTTCATTTGATTACATAAAAAGAAACCCCAACACTTCCTTAAAATAACAATATAACATTTCTATCTAAAAAACCCAACAATAACTTACAATTTGAGTCGAACATACCAAATTCACACGGTCGACTAAAATTGTATAAATTTCCATTTAAATAGGTCCACATACCAATTTTACCCGTTAATCTGTACACAATATGTTTATTTAACTTTTCCCATTAGTTTGACATCAAAAAACAAATACTTAAGATACAAAATTAACTAAAAATGAAATTTTACTATCGGCACAGGTCTGTGGACATTTTTAAATTGAATTGGCTAAAAAACACACATTGAACTACAAAAACTTTATACAGCTTACACAGCCAAGATGTTAACCAACAAAACTCCAACAATAACTTCATAAACCTACATAAATTAAATTAGAACTGTGGCTCGACAAACCAACACTAGGAACCGTAAAAAGAAAAATCACCCATTCTTGAAAATTAAATAAGGTAAGTAACTTTTATATATGCAAATCTACTCATAATAGCCTGTTTTATTTAATTATAGGTGCATTTTATCAAATCTGAGCTATTGACGGAAGATTAAGAAAATATTTCTACGTACCAGTCGTTGTATTAAAAATTACAATTATAAAGTTATATACATACTTAACTAGTATCCTTTTCTTGAAATATAAAACTTTTTATGCATGTTAACATAATATGAATAAATTATTCCACTAAAGAAACCCATTTTTAAAATTATTTTCAAAATTTGAGGTTATGTAATGAATAGATCGGAACGTTAAATAACCTTGCATGAAATGTAACTTTAACAAGAAAATATCGCAAATAGGATGTATTTATCTTAACTCCTGTATTTAGCTGGCTTCAACCGTACTTTTGAAACTATAAAATAAACCTTTTAACATGGATTAGTTTATGAACGCCTGAAAGATAGGCAACCCAAATTACCTATATAAAATTTTTAACTGCATATAACACAACAATATGTAAAATAATAAACGTAGCAAAATACCGGATTGAATTGGACTAGTGCAACAATACTGCTATTTACAGAAAGAGTGCCAATAAAAATGATTAAATTATAGAGCAATCTCTATATTTTCATATTCAGATCAGAACTCTGTCTTCAGAACTCTTTGTCCTCGTGATCTCTTCTAGTACTTCTTCGGCAAAATAAGTTGAAATTGGTTTGCACAGTAAAAAGATGACAGTCGATACACTTAGAAACAGTCTGCTGAGATACATTAATGTTTCGTTCTTGTCTCAATTTCTGCCTAATGGTTTTTAAAGTATTTTGGCAGTTGTCTTCTATCCATCTAAAAATTAATTCGATAACGTCTTCATTCAATATGATTTTGTGTTTTGATTGTTTCTGATTTTTTCCAATCCTGACTGCCATTTCTAATCCAATGATTAGAAATGAAACTGTAAATAAGGGATACCATGAGTTTCTGTAACAACTTTCCGATCGCGAGCTGCATCCGAGACTTCTGCATATTTTTTTCATGCCTTTCAATGTCTGATTTTCAATGTCTTTATATATTTTATCTGCGACTGCTTGAATAAAAACGCATTATGTCATTCATTTGAATTAGGTAATTAAATTCATTATATCACTTGTGAGGTAATGAGCTCATTATCTAACCCAACTGAATGACATAATGAGGCAGTCTTAGATCAGATTTTATATGATACACGTGGTATAAAGCCGTAATATCACTCGTGACATTTTACACTCGTACAATATATCCCACGGTATGGATCCTGTCGGCTCTGCCGTTTCTGCGCGGACGCTGCGGTGACAGATCGTTTCGGCGATGACGTTTTCGGCGAAAGTACGTTTCGGCGCCAGTTCTGTTATTCGCGTTACTTCTATGTATGTATTTATAATTTTATGAATGTTGCTTTGCTTAGAAAACAGAAATACGTAATTTGATAATGGTGTAACATTTTTGTTGAACACCTAAGTCAAAGTGCTAAATATTTGTATGTAAATTCTTAAAATTAATATCCGTCTTTAGTTTTTAAAGTTTTTCTGTAGCGGATAAGAAATTTTATCATAATCAGAAACATCTACAGATCTACTATATACTCTTCTATGGTAGAAATTGAATTCTTATAAACAATTGCAAAATGATTTTTTCAATAGCTAAGATAATTTTAGTTCATCTATCGACTGATAAAGGTGTAAGTTATGCTTCAATAACATAGCAGCAGCGTACAAGATCTAAATTACACGCCTTTACAAATTTAGTTTGTAGTTGCCCAACTTTAACAAACAACAAATTCTGACCCAAATTTAAAAATTTTCTGCTAAAAGGATTTAACCTAATCTTACTTGAAAGGAAACCTGCCCCCATTTTTACAAAATTGTGGATGCGCTACTGTTTGGAAATTGTTTACCGTAATTATAGTTAAATAAAATAAAATACAAGAGGTATTTTTTTTAATTTATTACAAGAATACTGTGGATCTTAGTAAAAAGTGCCAAGAAAAATAAAGTTTTAGAAATTCAACAGCAAATAGGAAGGAAGTGTTGGAATCACGTTAAATCTCAAGACAATCCAGCAGACTTAGTCTCCAGAGGGGTAGGTCCATCAAAATTACTGATCAACGAATCATGGTCGAGCGGACCACCGTGGTTAAGAAGCAACAACATCCAAGACGTCATCGGCAAATATGAAAACCCTATTACTGAAGAAGAAATATGAATTACAAATCATTTGCCACATCAACAGTTATAAATTACGACATTGAATTTTTTGCAAGATTTTCGTCATTAACGAACAATGATCAGAGTAATAGCTTACTGCAGAAGATTTATTTCTAAATGCAAAAAGCAGAGCATCACCACCAAGTTTCTTACAGTCAAGGAATTAAACAATTCGTTACACCAAATTATAAAAATTGTACAACAACAAAATTATACAACTGAATATACGGGACTGCAAGAAAATAAGGCAATAAACAAGAAAATCTCCTTGAAAAGTCTACATCCGTTTTTGGATCAAAGTGGCATCATACGGTTAGGAGGAAGACTTCAGAACTCTTTAACTTACAACGAAAAACATCCGATTATAATACAGCATCACCATCATCTAGCAAGACTTATCGTATCTAATTCACACCATCAAACTTTACACGGAGGAATTCAACTAACAATGGCACATTTAAGAAGAAATTACTGGATAATTCGAGCGAAACACTTGGTTCGTGAAATAATCTACAAGACCTCTCAGATCAGCCTTCTGAACCTCATAATCAGATTTGTTTTTTCAATTTTTTAATGACTTTCCTGTCATTCTGTAATATATTGTAGTAGAAAGGTAAAATAGTTGAGTTAAGCGTTAAATGTATTTTTGTATACGAGCGCACTCCAGAGTGCTCTTATGCTGTGATTTTAGTTTAAAGTTCTAGTAATAATAATTGTTTTCGTTTCATTGTCTGCAATTGTTACAAAGTAACCAACAAAGGTATCAAATTTCAAAAGTATTGGATTGTTAGGAGAAATATTGCAAAATAATGTAAATAAAGCAACATCCAGCTACCCTTTCGTTTCTATAAAAATAATCTTGAGATATTTAATTGAGTAGTCTTTTTGAATTTCAAGCAATTATTATAAGACGGAAGTTTTTCGCGTTTCTCATTTTTTAAATTACGAGTACTTCCATTATTTGTCGGGAATTATTGCTATGTTCACAGGCACTAGTATGAGATATACTTGCAGGATTTTATTAGCTAGGTACTTGCTAGTTTCGCATAAGTAAAATAAAAGAATGGTTCACGTTTGATTGTTATTGTAACATAATACGAGGGTGGTTCAAATATAAACCGGAATTTTTGAATAAACGCGCGAAGAAGTTAGTGTCGTTAAAGTGGCTGTACTGGATGTTAGATTGGTCTGTTACAAAGCGTAGACAACAGCTGGGACCGCGTAATTTCGCTTGTCAGTGTAGTTGTAGCCATGAGTGAGAAGGACGTACCAGTGTCTGTTGCGCAACGCATTATTATTCGTTTTTTGGTCAAAGATAATGTAAAAACCGCGGAAATTTATCGGAAATTGCTCGAGCAGTTCGGGAATGAGTGCCTCTCCAAGACTCAAATGTATGATTGGTGTTCCGCTTTTCGAAATGGCCGATAAGTGGTGGCAAACTTGCCACATGCGCGGCGCCCCAAAACAAGCGTTACCGATGAGAACGTCCGCGCTGTAGAAAAACTCATTTTGGGAGACCGACGCATTACTGTACGCGATATGGCTGCACAAGTGGGCATCAGCATAGGCAGTATTGAGCAAATAATTCATGAATGGCTCGGTTACCGCAAAATATCAGCCAGATGGGTGCCAAGACTTTTGAATTTTGACCAGAAATTCACACGCTGGGAAGTTTGCACGCGTCTCCTGCAGCGATATGCAGACGAAGGAGACAATTTATTGCAGCGCATATTCACCACAGACGAGACTTGGGTGCCCTACTATACTCCGGAGAGTAAACGCGCGTCTATGGAGTGGAGGAAGCAAGACAAAGGCGCGCCAGTTAAAGCGAAGGTTACACTGTCAGCGGGAAAGGTGTTGTGTACCGTGTTTTGGGACATGAGAGGAGTAATTGCGGTCGATTTTCTCACTGAACAACGAACTGTGAACGCGCAGTATTATAGTAACCTTCTAAAACACACGGTGAAACCTGCCTACAGATCGAAACGACGCGAGATTCCAATCCGAACTGCGATATTGCTGCAAGACAACGCCAGACCGCATACAGCTCGGCTTACGATGAAAACATTGCACGAATTGGGTTGGGAAACACTGGAACACCCTCCTTATAGTCCCGATTTGTCGCCATGCGACTATTATTTATTCGGTCCATTGAAAAAGGCACTTGGCGGACAGCGATTCAAAAGCAATGCGGAGGTAGAATCTTTCGTTCGCGAATGGTTACGTGACAAGCCGAAAGATTTTTAGGAAAAAGGCATCCTAAAGTTTCCGGAGAGATGGCAAAAGTGTGTAGAGTGTGACGGAGACTATCTAGAAAAACTGTAAAACATTTCAGCTCTGTAACTTAATAATAAAATTTTTTACAGCAAAATTCCGGTTTATATTTGAACCACCCTCGTATCATCCAATTCTGATAAGACATAATAGGTATCAACGCCATTCAGATAACACACTGATGACGTATTTCATTTTGATGACGTAGATTTGTTTGTTAAGCGGTGCGGTTTATTTTCCGAACTGCTCGAGCCGAGCAAGCACGAAAAAATAAATTTAAAAAATTGTTACGTGCATTAGCGCGTAACAAACGGTGTGTTATATTGTATATCGTTAGGGATTTTCGCATTCTCTCTACTTTTGTTGCCATTTTGTTTGGAACTAACTTCCTGTTATTGATAAGAGATTTTGTCGCTTCGTTTTGATCGTTCGTGTGAAGAAAATTGTTTAAAAAATATTTTAGTGGCATCGCCGTTAAATTAATTTTCCCTATATGTTGTGAAGTGGGAAATGCATTGGTGCAGATTTATAATTAATTTTTGGTGTTGATTTCCAACTTTATCGGAACCGTAAGGGATTTTCCACTAATTATTTTTGGAGGTTAGGAGCACGTTTTCGAGCAGGTTTGTTGTTTTAGCTTTTCTTTACATTCAGTCTCTGATACTATAATTCTTTGACAGGATTCGATATTTAATCGACGTTAGCCGCATTTGGAAGCGGCATAACT
The DNA here is from genome assembly GCA_929113105.1 of Agrypnus murinus. NCBI lineage: Eukaryota > Metazoa > Arthropoda > Insecta > Coleoptera > Elateridae > Agrypnus > Agrypnus murinus. Next base: position 84,054,298 of record OV816030.1, read on the forward strand.
ATTTCAGAAGGTCACCCAACATCTGAGGTATTTATCCAATGTTTTCTTGGTGCATTCTGGTAATTTATTTTCTTTGATACAGACATTTTTTTTTCTTTCTATTTTATATAATTATTTTATTTTACCTCAACTTCATACACTTTGTTGTATATTTGGGTTGTTAAAACATCACTACGCTGAGCTTGCTGACGTACAGTTACTTGGTTGCTGTTGTCTCGTTGGGTCACGCTACGTTCTACTTGGTTGGTGACGTTCCTCTTCAGTTCGAAGAACACGCACCTATATCGTGAGTCAGTTATATTGTAGCAACTATTTACAACAACAATACCATTTGACAACCCTTATTGTATATAAAGCATTACTGTATATTTGTAGATTCTAATTTTATGTATTTTAAATGATTGTGTTAAATGATTTTTCCCCAGTGTGCATGTAGCACTTAGATCTATGTATCTATTGCATCTCTATATCACAGGAATTCGCGTTAATGTATCATGCCAGTTACATTTTTGAGACTAGACTCCATAAATATGTTAGCTAATATAGTATGTTAAATATGTTAGTTAATTCAATTATTTGACCTTTTATAGGTCAAGATTATTTCACTTTTAATAACATAATTTATTTACAAAAAGATGGTTTACCTATGGGTAATTCTCTAAGTCCTCTATTAGCTAACATATTTATGGACAAGTTCGAAGATCAAATATTTCAATTAAACCTCTCTGTTGGTTACATGCGACACCTTCTTAACGAATATAGTGGACTGTATTGATAATGATTACTGTTGTGTTGTGAATATCGCGTATCCCAACTTTAAGAGAAATATAAAACACACTAAAATGGTTTTAACTGTTTATTTTTTACTACCAAGCTATTTAACCAACGATACAAAAAAACTGTTTTAACTAAAACTTCTTACACATATATATAACTTAACAAAAAAGGAAGGGGAAACTGTACAAATTGGAAAAACACACTATTTGTTAAAAGGCCCAAGCCTACCTCACTGTACCTAACGGTACTTAAAGAAATTCTAGAAAATGGTAATCCAGCTTATTATTATAAAGGAAGATTAGGTTAGGATCTTGGCTAAGGGGATACAATGGACGGGAATTTAAACACGCTTCAACTTGAGATAGCAATGTATACATTTCCTCAAATGTTAATAAAGTATTACCAATGGTTCTAAATAAATGTTTTTTGTTTTATACCAGCTTCCCATAAGCCACCGCGATGTGGCGAATTAGCGGGAATAAAATTCCATTTAATCCCTTGTCTAGCAACCTTATCACATAACTCTTGCGAACTAATCAATTCCTTAAATCGGATCAATTCTTTATTAGCACCAATAAATTTTTTAGCATTATCAGAGTATAGTTGTGTTACCTTTCCACGACGGGCCATGAATCTATTTCAAGCAGCTAGAAAGGATTCAGAAGTACAATCACTTACCAATTCTAAATGCACGACCTTTTTTACGAAGCAAATAAATAACGAAATATATGCCTTGGAGGTGTTTTTGCAACGACCAGGAGCTTGTTCTATTATTATAGGACCCGCATAATCTACCCCAGAAACCAAAAATGGCCTTGATGGAACTACTCTAGACTCAGGTAAATCTCCCATTAATTGATTTTTAGGCACTGGATTTGCACGAAAGCACTTGTAACATGTATGCAATAATCTTCGAACTGTATTTCGTGCAGCTAAAGGCCAATAGTTTTCGCGTAGCGCGTAAAGAGTAGCTTATGCACCAGCATGTAGTAAGCGTTCATGCTCTTGAATGATCAACAATCTCGTGATATGATCTTTAGCGGATAGCACTATAGGAAATTTAGCATTGTAACTTAATTTGGAATGTTTTAAACGACCGCCTACCCGTATTAATTTGTTTTCGTCCAGGAATGGTGCCAATGTGAATAATTTACTTTGTTTGGTAACCTTATTATTTTTACTAAGTTCCTTAATTTCCTTGCTAAATGCCTTTAATTGAACATTTTTTATGATAGCATGTGTAGCATTTTCTAATTCAGACGCATTCAACTCGTTAGTAAGTCTGCTAGTCTTGTTTTGACAGTTATAAATAAATCTAAAAACGTAAGCTACTACTCGCTGTAATTTAGAGAAGGAAGAGAATTTTGAATATACAGGAAGTTCATCGGTTACTATTGTATTTGTACAGACAACAGATTTTCTTTTTTCTGGTAATTCAGTTAATCTATTTAGTTGAGATTTGGGCCATAAAGTATCGTCTAATTCTAACCACTCGGGTTTCCACCAAAGTTTAGCGTTTATTAACTGACTGGGAGTTGCACCGCGGGAGATTATATCGGCAGGATTAAATTCTGAATTGATATGTAACCATTCTGATTTATCTGTCAATCGTTGAATCTCACTAACGCGATTAGCTACAAACGTTTGCCATGAGTTCGGCGGGGCTGCTATCCAGGATAAAACAATACTTGAGTCTATCCAAAGACATTGCCTCGAGAAATTACATTTTGATGTCGTGATGACTTTATCATACAATCGAGCTAATAATACTGCTCCGCACAACTCAAGTCTAGGAATTGACATCGTCTTGATAGGAGCTACACGTGATTTTGCGCATAACAATTGCACCTGAATGTTACCTTTATCATCTCTACTGCGAATGTAGAATGCCACACCGTAAGCTTCTTGCGAGGCGTCGCAAAAGCCATGCAATTCCAAGCTATTGCCGGGATAGTTATTTATAATGCACCGAGGTATTTTCAAATGATTTATAAAATCTAACTCAGCAACTAGTTGAAGCCACTCTATTTCTATTAGGTTTGGAATAGGCTGATCCCAAGTTAGATCCAGTTGCCATAATTTTTGCAATAATACTTTAAGGAGGATACAGCGAAATGTAAAAATGTAGAGAATGACGTGAAATTTAAACCTCGAGTTCTTTGACACTTATTCTATTCGGTAACTTTTTTTTATAATTTTCTTGTGTACCATTACCGAGAAAAATGGAAAATAAAATCCAGAATTTAACATGGGCTCTTATGGAGACCATCTAACCTTTAGCAGTTTTAACGAAAAATTATGATGAAGAAATGTAGGGAATCTGATAAAAAACTAAAATGACATACTCTAATATTCGAAGAACAATGCTGCCCAATATTTTTGAAATCTTGTGTCTAGTTAATGCACAATAATAATATAAAGTAAACAAAACAAGAATTTTTCACGACATATGTGGAAAGACAGCAGAGATGTGACAACACCTCATAGCGCGCGAATTCAAATAATAGAACAGAAAGATGACATATAATGACTGTTATAATAATCTATATTTTATTGTATTAACTAATAATCATATATTTTATTAATCAAATTATGTTGAACAATTCAGTCTTCTGCGTTAATAATATCAGAATACAAATGTTAATTAGACGGAAATATTGCAAAATGTAAAATTACCTTTAGCAATGTGATGAATACAATTTATCATCACAATCGGAATATCCACGAAATCAGTAATACAAACACACTAATTTTAAAAATATATGTATTAAACCTCAACAACTTTTTATATATTTCTTGTATCTGCTTAGCAGATTGTAATCTTTAGACTATACAAAAGTTAAAAAATAGAATATTCCCATCTGTAATTGCATACAAAATTACAAAACATTCAACATGTTTCCACTTATATTTTGGGATTGACATTTGGAGGTTAGGATGTCAACTCAATCGAAAGCTGAAACCTAACACTGCTACCAACAAAATCGATTGATTTCTTTGAGGTGTTGCCACGATTCTTAACCTATTTACATTTATATTTGCACTTTCAACAATTAAACAAATACACTCCAATCGACTTAAATTATTTTAATATATACAAATAATTAATAAATGCATTATAGGCATTCATAATAAAATGATTTTGTTCAGTTTAAAGAATGGCAACTTATTTTTTTATCGATTGGTATTTCTTGTTAGAGCCTTTGTAAAAGCATAGGAGATATCCCCTTTCCCTTCACCCCGCAAAGATCCGCTGTAACCTCCTTAATACGTGTAATTACAGGATTAATAAGACCGAGCGGGTCGAATATTCTTGCTACAACCGATAATATTTGTCTTTTGGTGACAGTTTATGTTGATTGAAACGAGTTTAATTCATAATTTAGCGTGTCCCTTTGACTATCCCAAACCAAACCTAACACCTTAATTTCATCGTCCCGATCTAAATTTAAAATGGTAGAACTACTTATACTTTCCGCATAAGGTAGGAGCTCCAAACGATTAGAAGCCCATTTGGATAGTTCAAATTTAACACTGCTCATAACCGCAATCAATTCATCTCGCAAAAGTCATTAATTTTTAAAGGTTTTAAGGGTTATTTTTAAAGGGTAAGTTAATGATGAATCTGCCGTCTATACCTCGTTTGACCGTTTTTTGATAGTGTTCCTCGCAGGCTGTTTCTTCAGCAGAAAAGTTTGTTTTGCCACTAGGTTCGTCAATTTCCCAGAATAGTTTGGCTACTTGCCTTTGTAACGACATTGTGCTCGGCGTTATTGATAACTGACAGCGGGTTAAACTTCGACCAGCGTCAACTGGACCTCCTACGATCCAACCTAACTCGGTATTTTGGAAATGAGGTTTACCGTCTTTAGCCTTTATATTTTCTGATCTTAAAATATTCCAAAATGTTTCTGCGCCTAATAACAAATCTATAGGACCTGGGTTGTTAAAACTTGGATCAGATAATGCAATATTTTTCGGGAAATTAATATTTGCTACATTAATGGCTATTGTTGGTATATTGTTTGTTATTGTCTTGATAACCAAACAACTTAAGTCATCAGTATAATCACCTGTCATGTATTTTACCGATAAACTTACGGATTTACTGATATTATTAGTTAGGTTATTTATTCCCACAATAGGTATATTTATGCTTCTATTTGGCAACCGCAACCTTTTTACTAAATTCTCGGTTATCAAATTACTTTGCGAACCTACGTCTAACAATGCCCTACATTTATGGTAAGTACCGCGAACGTCTTTAACTGACAATAAGGCAGTAGATAATAGTGCATTAAAATTAGTGTTACCTATACTACTCATTCCTACGGCAGTAGATGAACTTGGATTGGCGTCTGCGATTTCTGTAGCTTCCCGTTTGCGGTGTAAAAAGGTGTAGTGTTCGCACCGCAATGGCGACATGTGAATTTAGAGCGACAATCTTTTAAGCCATGGTTTCCCTTTAGACAATTTATGCAAAGTCTGGAGTCTTTGATAAACTTCTCTCTATCGTTAATTTGGAGATTTAGAAATTCCTCACATTTGTAAAGTTCGTGGGCGTTATTACAATAAAAACATTTATTATTATTGACATTTAAATGAGTTGCAATTTTTTCCTTTTTAAATTTAGAAAGATGTTTATTATCTAGAGTTTTTATACTATTTTGAGTATTGAATTGTTTATTGATTGGATTGAGAGATTCAAGTACCAGACATTTATTGTTTAAAAATTCAATAAATTTGCTAAATTTAGGAATTTCGTAGTTAAAAGTTGATTGCCATCCTTTGTTGGTCTGATAATCCAGTTTTTCAGTTATAATAGGGGTGTTTGCACAAACTCGTGCATAAAAGAGCGCTGAAATTCTATACTTAACTTTACGTGTAATGCATGAACATACCACCTACCTTTTCGAATTATTCGCCGTTGCTTCGATTCTCGATTCGGGGTTCCTTTGGACAATTCGTCTCTTCTTGGCCAATTAGATTTATTGGAGTTTATAATATTGATAATTGCACTGATCAAATTATGGAAAATCTGCACTTTATATTTTTGACATGCGCGTGCGTGCTTGCAACATTATTTTTTTAAAAGATGAACGTCACACTGTTTCCGCTTGGGGGCAGCAGTATGCCATGCATCACAAAGCGCGGCAAATCACAACATTTGAAAATAACAGCAACCCTGACACGGTGCACAAACATTCCGCCCACCAAAAACAATGTTTTTCTTTTTAATTAAAATAATTGTAAAACGCAAACCCGAGCAATAAAAACGCAATTAATTACAATTATGAAACTAAACAAAGAAGCCCTGCGGCTTCGTGGCCGTTACTGGTTCGGTAACGGGCACAATTTAATGATAAGACGTTGGAATTGACGTGAGGACGTTTTAACCGTCGCTACGCATGTAATTCCGTTACGTCCCGGGAATACGGCTATTACTCGACCTAAGCTCCATTTAAATGGAGATATAAGCTCGTTTTTTATCAGTACTAACGTATTAATAGTAATTGGAGTATCTGAAAGGCACCACTTAGACCGTTGCTGGAGAGTATGAAGATACTTTTGATGCCATCGTTTCCAAAACTCCGACACCATTCTTTGAATAAGTTGCCATCGGCTAAGACGATTTATCGGTAAACTTGATAAATCGGGTTCAGGGATGAGATGGTTTCCTACCGGCTCCATTATTAGAAAGTGAGCCGGAGTGAGCGGTTGAAGATCATGAGGATCAGAACTAGTGGCACACAAGGGACGAGAGTTTAATAAACCTTCCACTTGTACTAAAAGAGTATTAAGCTCCTCGTATGTGAGAATTTGTTCACTTATCGTTCGCTGAAGATGTGTCTTGACGGATTTAACGCCAGCTTCTGCAAGACCATTAAAATGAGGCGAGGATGGTGGATTAAAATTCCAAGTGATCTGCAATCTTTCAGCAGAGGATTTGGCAAACTCTACAAGCATGCGCTGTGCACCAATGAAGTTGGTTGCTTGGTCACTATAGATAGCCTTGCAGGAACCACGACGTGCTACAAAGCGTCGGAAGCATCCCAAGAAACTTTCAGAAGATAAATCGGATGCCAACTCAAGATGAATGGCCTTTGTTGAAGTGCATACAAATACGCATATGTATGCTTTACTGGAAATGACTCCCCGAGCCTTACGTGCAGTAACGTAGAAAGGGCCTGCATAATCGAAGCACACAGACGAAAATGCCTTCAATTGAGAAACTCTGAAGGTAGGTAAATTAGCCATCATAGCAGTGGGTGCTTTAGGGTTTGCTCTGAAGCACTTATTGCATCCAGTTAAACATCTCTGAATCACACGACGAGATGATAGGATCCAATATTGTTGCAGGATAATATTCTGCATTGTGCGGAATCCAGGGTGAAAATTTTCAATGTGCACTTGTTGAACTAGAAACTCAGTAAAGCGATGATTGCTGGGAAGAAGCAAAGGGTGTTTCACTTCGTAGGTCAAGAAAGTAATTAAGCCTGCCACCCACCCTGAGGAGACCCATGCTTCATCCAAGAAAGGCGATAGTCTTCGCAGAGGCTTTTCAATCAAAGCATTACGCCTGAGCGAATTGAGTATGTGCTCGAAGCATTCATGTTGTACATGCTTTACGAGAAATAATAAAGCAGTACGCAGCTCGTAAGATGCTAAGTTGATGTTCAGGGAAACACATTCGTTAGTATTATTATGTTTGTTATGCACTCTTGCCTTTATAATGCGAGTAAATCGTTGTACGTAAGCGATAACTCTTTGCAACTTCCTAAAGGAAGAAAACCGAGAAAGTAAGGCATTAACAAAATTAAACTCATTTACATTGGCGAGAACAGACTTACTTTCTTCCAAATCTGTAGAAGAAGTGGAGCTTAAGTCACCCTGAATTGGCCAATGCTCAGTGGAAAGTGATAACCAATTAGGCCCACGCCACCACAAGTGGTGATGCAGTAGCTGTGATGGTGAAAGTCCTCGTGAGGCACAGTCGGCAGGATTGTCCGCAGAGGGAACGTAATGCTATGTAGCTAAAGGGATTAAATCCTGGATTGCAGATACTCGGTTGACAATGAAAGTTTTCCACCTATGTGGTGAGGAGGCAATCCATGTGAGTACTACTTGTGAGTCAGTCCAAGCATGAAGAGCGTCAAAGGTTACATAATTAGAAAATAGATTACAAATGTTATGAAGAAGTTCAGCCATGAGTACAGCACCACATAGCTCCAACCGAGGCACTGACATGGTTTTAAGAGGCGCGACACGGAATTTTCTACAAACAAGAAAAATTTCAATCAGAGTATTGAACCCGGAGAAAGACTACTGCACCGTAGCCAACTTGGGAACCATCTGAAAACGCGTGCAGTTCTTTTCGATAGACATTAGTAAAGGCCATGTATCTAGGAACCTTTACTTGTGATAACATCGGAATTTCAGATTTAAAATGATTCCAAGTTTAAACCAAAGTTTCGGAAGGAGAATCGTCCCACTTTATATTTTCTAACCAAAGTTGTTGCATCATCCACTTGGCGGATAAAACAATGGGTGAGAGAAAACCCAAAGGATCATATATTCGAGCAATTTCCGACAAAATATTTCGTTTCGTACAAGGACGATCCTGAGGATTGCATGAATACGAAAATAAGTCATTAGAAGGATCCCATTCGAGTCCTAGGACTTTAACAAATCGAGGTTCTTCCTTGTCGAAATTTATGGGTAACTGAACATCTGACGATGAGACAGTTGCTAAAATTTCTTTACAATTACTGGCCCATTTACTAAGTTTGAAACCTCCTCTATCAAGCAGAGATATTAATTCTGATTGTAGATTTAAGGTACCCTCAATGGAGAAAGAACCACAAATAATATCGTCGACATAAATGTGGTCTTGCAATACTTTAGCCGCGAGAGGAAAATTCTGTTGTTCTAACGTTCCCAATTCTTGGAGAGTTCGTAAAGCCAAGAAAGGCGATGAAGGAACCCCATAGGTCACAGTATTTAAGCGGTATTCACGAATCGGCTGATTAATTGAAGAACGCCAAAGAATACGCTGATAGTCTCGATGTTCGGGATGGATATTAATTTGTCTATACATATGGCGAAAATCACAGATGAAAGCAAATGGAAACATTCTAAATCTTTATAGAATATCAAAAATGTTCGCCTGTAGCTTGGGACCTATGAGTAGAGTGTCATTTAATGACAAACCTTTCGAGGATCGCGCCGACGCATCAAATACCACACGCAACTTGGTTGAAACGCTATTAGACTTGACGACACTATGGTGCGGAATATAATACGCCGAGATTGATCTGACTTCAACTTCGGGAACGACAGACATATGTCCACTATCAAGGTAGTTCTTTAGAAAATCCGAATAAGAATTTTTAAGTTTTGGACATTTGTTTAAACGATTCTCCAAATGTAAGAATCGACGTAGGGCTTGAGTATATGAATCACCCAAGTCTGGAGTTTCAAGGTTGAAAGGTAGCGCGACCGAGAATCGGCCTGTGGCATCTCGAGAAACAGAATTCTGAAAGCTCACTTCGCACGCTTTATCTTCCGGTGAAAGCGTAGGTTTTTTGGGAAAATGCTCAATTTCCCAAAATTTCTGCAAATACAGATCATCAGGCAGAGGCTGAGATATATGTAGATTTACAAAAGTTTGAGGTGATGGTGAGGCAGAAGTAATGTTGTTCCGTTGAAGAGTGTCAGACAGGAAACAATTGACTTTGCCTTGTAATATCCAGCCAAAGATAGTTGTAATGGCGACAGGTGCATGTTGGGAACCTACAATTTGTTTCGATGTCGTTACGTAAGGAAACATTTGTTTAGAACAAAATTGGTCCCATATTAATCATAATTATGTTAAATAAATCACTGTTTTCCCAATTCAGCCCCAATCAAAAGATCCACTTGACCTGGGGAATGAACGCGACTATCTGCTAATGAGAGATTATGCAGATGTGGCCATCTCGCAAGATCCAACTGCATTTTAGGTTGAGCAGAGCAGACTTGGAGAAGAATAATAGCCTCAAACGACATGACTGGATCAGATTTTCCACATGGTCGAATGGAACAAATAGATGTACCAGACTTGCATGAGGCTGTCATACTGTTCAGACTTTCTATAGGTATGTTAGATTTGTAGCGACGTAAACCAAGACGATTAATACAACGTTCAGAAATAAAATTAGCCATACTGCCAGCATCAAGTAAAATTCGTACCTTTTGGTAATGTCCTCTAGCGTCTTTAATCTCTACTTCAGCTGTAGATAATAGAATAGTCGAAGGACGAGAGACCGAGCTTGTTAACGCATTAACAGAAAAAACAGGAGTAGTGGATGCAGCAGCTGCAGAAAGAGTACTCATAGAAGAGTCACTAGTAGTATCGACTGAAGGTCGAGTACCAAAGAGCAGAAGTGTATGATGCGAACCTTGACATTCACGACAGGAAACTTTAGATTTGCATAGTTTGAGATCATGGTTTGCGCTAAGACAATTACCGCAAAGCTTGTGTCGTTTTGTTAAATTAAAACGTTCACGAGGACTTTTAGCTAAGAAAACTGAGCAACGATAAACCGGATGGGATCCATTGCAAATGGCACATTCGTTTTGGCGATCCTTTGAAGAGGAAGCCATGAATGTAGAAGCTGGTTTCTTGGAAAAAAAATTTTCATATGGGAACAACAGCTTGGACTTAACAGTGGGTGTTAATACGGTTACAGACTCCAGTGCACGACAATGGTCTTCCAAAAATTTTATTAACTGCTGATAAGTCGGCAGTTCAGTGGAACTAAACTTTAATTCGAATTCAGTTTTAGTTTTAAGGTCCAACTTTGACAACACCATGTTAAACAACAAAAAACTCCAATGTTCAGTAGGAAATTTAAGTGCTTGCAATGCTTGTACGTTCTGATTAAACGTATCAACCAAATGACGCAACTCCATAGCAGAACCCTTTTGAATGACGGGCGCATTCATTAACTCTTGATAGTAATTGGTTGCTAAGTGTCTAGTATTCTGATACCTTTGCTTAAGTGTTTCATATGCTGTTAGATAATTATCACCAGATAATGTTATTGACTTCAACAGAGCTAATGGTTCTTAATTTAGTGAGGTTAGTAAGTAATGAAACTTTTCAATATTCGCTAAACTGTCATTTAAATGTATTAGATTATTATATAAATCAAAAAAAGCTGGCCATGCTTTAAAATCCCCATCAAAGGTTGGGAGGACTAATTTTGGTAGTTTAGGTTCCATCCTACTTAAAGGAAGATTAGGTTGAACAACAGGTTTAGAGGCAATTATTTCAAGATAAAGTGCCTTAATAGAAAAATATAAATTATCTACCTCTAGACGGATAGCATCTTCCGTTTCAAATTTTTCATCATCGGTGATGAGCCCTATTATTTGATTATGATGTTCTTGAAAATCTTCATATTTTTTATCTGCCAGTTCGGCACGTACTTTAAATGATTGTTTAAGAGAAGGTTCTCTTTTCATTTGATTGGCGATATTGTTAGTTTCTTGCAGGCGACTAAGAGCCGTTTGACGTTTTGAGATTAACCTATTCATTTTGACAATGAATTAACTTAAATAGAATATCCAAGATTAACACGACTGCACTCTCACCGTTCAGAAGCAATAAACGGAAAATGTGGATAACTTTTATTATAAGCGAAGTATTAAAGGTCTGTCAATCAACAAAAGTTATTGCAGAAATCGGACAGTTCAGAGAGAACTGCAATAATAAGCAAACAAGTTAAAATTCACAAGGGTGAATTTACAAACTATATTACTCATAAGAATGTGAAATATAAGTGTATTAAGTTCAAGGGAACTGTAGAGAATACACTTAAAATGTACACAAGTATATGCAAGTTCAAGGGAACTATAACAATTATACTTCATACATACCTAATTAAAAAACTTGGATAAGTTTTGTTCTTTTCTCAGCGTTATTTGCAGCAGGGCGAGACCTAATTTGAGCAAATAAATACATAAACAATGTATCGTGAAAGAAGGATATATTAATTTTTGTATTTTAATAAACCTCAAATCATTTCCAACATTGTAACAACGTATACAGATTTAGCTGGTAACTCGATTTTCGGTACTATACGAATGGAGGGTGTGCATATGCGAAAATAGGGATAAACGCGCGCTTTCTAGATATCGCGAAACAACGGTTGATGACAGAAATGCATTTGCAACGTACTAGATATGCATAAAAATTGCAATATTCGTCAATTAGGGCAGGTATTAGGTAAATTACACTTAAATTAAGCATCCGGCTCGAAGGACCACAAAATGTTTGCACAAACTCGTGCAGAAAAGAGCGCTGAAATTCTATACTTAACTTTACGTGTAATGCATGAACATACCACCTACCTTTTCGAATTATTCGCGTTGCTTCAATTCTCGATTCGGGGTTCCTTTGGACAATTCGTCTCTTCTTGGCCAATTAGATTTATTGGAGTTTATAATATTGATAATTGCACTGATCAAATTATGGAAAATCTGCACTTTATATTTTTGACATGCGCGTGCGTGCTTGCAACATTATTTTTTTAAAAGATGAACGTCACACTGTTTCCGCTTGGGCGCAGCAGTATGCCATGCATCACAAAGCGCGGCAAATCACAACATTTGAAAATAACAGCAACCCTGACACGGTGCAGAAACAAGGGGTAAGTAATGCATCCCACGAATCTACAGGGATTTTTAACACTCTTAACGCCTCAATATTTGTTTTTACGACATTTAATAATTCACGTAGATTTGTATTATTAGTTTTTACTAAACTCTTTATGTTCAGAATAGAACAAACATGTTGCTGTACGATAAGACGGGGGTTATTAAATCTGTCTTGTAAAATTTGAAATGCTGAGGTATAATTTGCATTTGATATTGTTAACGATTCAATAGCAAGAGCGGCCTCACCGGCGACACAAGATTTAAGATAATGAAACTTTTGACAATTGTTTAGATTTGAATTTTCATGAATCATAGTGTTAAAAGTATCAAAAAATGTTAACCAGTTTCAGTAATTTCCATCTTATGAAGGTAGCTTTAACGGGGGTAATGTTAATTGAACCTCTGATTGTGTTTGAGTATTCGAACGTATGTTTTGTGATTGTACTTCAGAATTCGCCCCAACTGTAGGTTCACGGTCGTCTATTATATCTTGAAGTATACTAAGTCAAAATATCTTGTTTCAAAGGTTTCGCGTTCGGAATCTGAATCTACGTTTTCAGATTGAGAATCAATTTGATCCTGTATTTCATTAAATTCTTTCATCGCGTCATGAAGCATTTGTATGCGTATTCTAATTTTATTTAAGCTATCATGCTCTGAAAAGGATTTTATGAACTTTTCTCTCCGCGTTAATTTAGTCTTAGTAGTAGCACGCTTTTGTGTCAATTTGTTTATAGTTGCCATCTCAAGTTGAGGAGCACTGATATGTTAAAGTGGGTAGAAAAATAGGAATGGCGACTTACTTGTGCAGATAGCAGGTAGTACAGATGATGAATTATTAACGGTGGTTCAGCAGCTAAATACGTCGCTGAATTGGACGGCCAGGTGCTGGAAGCCACGCTGAATGTTGTGAAGATCGTTTGTTGATGAATCAGCAGCTACTTGCGTCGCTAACTTAGACGGGCCCGGTGCTGAATTTCACGATGTGAACTAAATCCGTCTCTGATGGACCAATTTGTTGGTTACACGCGACACCTTCTTAACGAATATAGTGGACTGTATTGATAATGATTACTGTTGTGTTGTGAATATCGCGTATCCCAACTTTAAGAGAAATATAAAACACACTAAAATGGTTTTAACTGTTTATTTTTTACTACCAAGCTATTTAACCAACGATACAAAAAAGACTGTTTTAACTAAAACTTCTTACACATATATATAACTTAACAAAAAAGGAAGGGGAAACTATACAAATTGGAAAAACACACTAATTGTTAAAAGGCCCAAGCCTACCTCACTGTACCTAACGGTACTTAAAGAAATTCTAGAAAATGGTAATCCAGCTTATTATTATAAAGGAAGATTACATTAAAGCCGACTTTGTTGCTGCCGACAATTACAAATGCCGTTACCACTTGGCGCCAACACTCTCTAAACACATTCTCTTCTGGTTTCGTTATGTTGATGACATTCTAGCTTGTTTTGACAGTTTTTTTTGAGGTTATCAATGAATTTTTAATTCTTGCTAATATTATCCGCCAAAACATAAATCTTACACTAGAAACAGAACAAAGCAGGGCTATAAACTTCCTAGACTTAACTATCAAGATTAACGCACACAATCTATTTGAATTTTCCATGTACAGAAAACCAACACAAACGGACATAACAATACCAAATGAATCTTGTCACCATAAAGCACATAAAATAGCAGCCTACAGATCATTAGTATACGGAGCTTTAACTATTCCACTAACAAAGCCAGATTTTAGCAAAGAGATATCAACCATTAAACAACTAGCACATGCAAATCATTACAATCCGAACATGATTGACACTTTAATTAAACAAAAAGATTACAGGTTAGCTATCAAAAGAATATATCCCATTGACAATCAAACAGAAGACACAAATTACATATCTATACCATATTTTGGCAAAATATCAGAAAAATTGCACATATACTAAGAAAAACCAACAATTATAAAATAACATTTAAAACCAACACTAACAATTTTTCATTTTTATTTAATGCTAACGGCAGAACACATGATATCATGAAATCGGGCATTTACCATTTAAATTGTTCTTTTTGTAGTTCGGTATATATTGGACAAACACTTAGAAATTTTGACATAAGATATAAAGAACACGTACGTCATTGCAAAAATAAACATCCTGAAATATCTGATTATGCCAAACACCTTTTAGAACAAAATCACACAATGACTCGTCAAAATAATATTAAATTCCTACATTTTTGTAATAACAAACGCAAATTAGACATTTTAGAAGCCTTTGAGATATGCAAACACAAACTCAGGATACCTTTAATGAATGAACAACTTGAGCTCAGTAATTCTCCGTTACTGGAAGTGTTAGATATTTAATTCTGATTATTATTAATTTTATCTTTTTATCTAGTTACCTATTTTTGTATGTACCTTACCGACGTGTTTGTTTATATTTATATTACCTTTGATAATGACAGCTTAGCTGTCGAAACAATATTGTCAGGTTATATTTTAATAAATACTGTGAAACTTTTTACTAATCTTTATTTATTTCAATATTATTTATATGTTTGGTATTTGGGGTTTATATTTACAGCCATCGAGGATTCAATATTGGTAAAAGACCACATCGGTAGTAGTCGCAAATGCGTTGTTATTTTCAGATTTTGTCGGCAAATACCTTACTGGATCTATTTTCGACTCTTGGCGCCCATTACAGAAGACCTCTTGTGAGACCCACGACCTCACACTAGTTAGCTGGCAGCCGACAGATTTATCTGCGGTTAAAGGTTGTTACCATTTCCCAATAAGCAGTCCCGATTTTGTGGGTAACAAAATTCTATCACCAATTTAAAGAGTAGATTTTTATAACTAATAATAATAACTAACCATCAGCTACTATAAGCAGACATAGATTGCCTATAAATTTTGAGTGAATGAATATTAGCCTAGGTGATTAAAACTCAAGATATCATAATACAAAAATTGGCTGCCCTATATTTCTATAATATAAGTGCAGGCTTGTTCCGATTCTCAAGGGGCTTTGGCTGGTCTTACAAAAGAACGATCAAATATGTAATAAAAGTTTTTGTCGCATTTTAGTACATAGAACATGCAGTATAAAAGGCAAGGGTTGGTCCAATAATACCAAGTTTTAGTTAGAAAAGGGTGCAACTCTGGATCAAATACAATCGTAGAATACATTTTAACGACGTATTAGTACAGAATAAACATTAATTGCCTACATAATTTGGTTATCGCAACATATCTACTTTTATCTCATATCTAGAATTGATAAAAGTTGTTTACTTATCATTAATTAATCATATCAACACGATATTATTTGTTGCATTTCTCTTCAATGTTATTAATTCTGAAAACAGATAGAATTATTACAAGACAGAAAAATTTTGTCTGAAGGAAAAATCTACCAAGTATGCGAGGGTTATCATCACCTTGTATATACGGCATAACTCGAAAATTTATTGTTACAATATTTCGAATGCCATTCGAACAATCAGAAAATTTGTCATGTCTACTTTATTGCACCTTATATCGCTGTAAAGCACGGACTTGTGACTACACAACAGGTATAAAATAAATATTATCTTGTCGCTAGTGCAACATCTAACATCGCCGATAGATGAATGATTCGAAAGATTATCATCTTGCCTTATTTAAAATATTATTATATTCAAAACGTTATAAAACAGAGAGAAAAGGTTTCCAGTTTCAAAACGTTATAAAATTCCTGAGAGCGCGATGTATCATCAACCTTGAAAAATAAATATGTAACGCACGTAATAAAAAATAAATATCGTTTTTAAAATCGCTTCCAGCAACACGACTGGTTTTTTGGTTGAATTTTGTGGTACCACGCCGGCTGGAAAGGACTTCAGAAACCGCATATAATTCACTGCATGAGTATATAGTGGTCTTATATGTTAATCATAATAATCATATGCGGCCTACTATTTAGTGCAAATGCCGACATTGTTATTTATTTATCATATCGGATTGTTCTATCTCTGGACCATACTGAAATAAAACAACCGAAAGTATGCGAAATGCAAAAAAGAAAGGAATGCATCTTGGAATTTTTTCTCTTTTTGAAAATGTTACCACTTTCATTTTAATTTTGGGTATTCTATTCCAAAACATAAGTTAGAAAATAATTTTATAAAAGTGTCAAACTAGAAGAGATAGAAAAGCTAAATATTATTGTTACCCCAAACCCTAAGAATAACGGTTATTATATAAGTAATACCTCTGTATTACAGGTAATCTTGTCTTATTAATCTTTACGTCCAATTTAATTCCTTCTCCTACTACGCTTTCATCACTAATAGTGCTTATGGTTTGCAGATACTTTTTTAATTATTTTTGCTAAAAAATCAACAATGATCAGAATTCCCCAAGCAGCATCTAAGTAGCTTTAACTGAGATCGAAACTTTGAGTAGTTGAGTAGTAACTACAATTCAATTTATGACTTTATAGGTTTCATTACTTCTAAGTAATTTTTAAAGTGTATGGAACGGTATTGCCACTTCGTATAATTATTTTAAAGTCGTTGCAACTTCAAAGTGGTATTATGATTGTAGCAGTAACTTGCCCGAAGCTACTTTAAAGTTTTTAAAACTTTAAAGTAGTACTGGAAGTTCCTGCCACCTGCTTGGAATCATTGTTTAACCCTTTAAAGTAACGGAACTTTACAGTAGTATTGAAAGTAAAACTTACGTTTTGCTACCCAGGCGAATCACTTTAAAGTAATTTTGCGTAAACTACTCTATCTCCATATTTACTTGTAAAATGCTGGAGGCCATTAATCAATTTGCAATTTGTTATGATTGTTATTAGATGTTTTACTATATAACCTTCAATAAAAATAACAAATTGGTGCCAGATTTTGCCTTAGGAATTGTTATGTATGTAAATTGAAGTTGTCAACATTTATTTGTAGTGATGTAACTAACCAATCCTGGCCCGTCCGTCAGTACCACTTGAGTCAGCTTGGAGGTCACACATTTTGTACTGTGTATGCATTGTGTATGTAATGCTTCCTGCTCACTCAATATTAATAAAATTAATTAACGACAATAACTGACTATCTTTTATTTAAACACATAAAAGAACATAACAGGAATAATATAAAAATGGTTTCTTTCATGTGTATCAACTTATAAGTATTTTTGTCATATTTTATTAGGCATTTTTTTATTAAAAAATATATTTAATGAATCGTTGTCATTTTTCGACCTATCATCATCACATTCGACAGAGAAGTTGCAATGGTTTATACAATTATGGTTTGTTTTACTGGAATGACAAAATAATCAAACAATTCATCACTTTTTGTATTATTAAGTACCTATTACAAATAAAATAGTAATCCATTTTGTGACACGATCGTAGCATTAGTATAGAAAATGATAGAATATTTGTTAAGTTGCAAGAATAAAAGAGAGTAACCACGCGAAACCATGTGTCAAAGAGAAAAGAGAAGAGAAGAAGTTCCACGAAAATAGCAATTACTACGTCGCCACGTATCTGCTACCCAAAAATTGTTCCCCATTTTGGTTCCAGGCACGAAACCATAGCAATTACGTGCTTGTGACTATTGGCAAAAACTTGTTCTACTGGTAGTTGCCGGTACGTAGTGATGACTAAAAATGCTGCTTGGATCCTATATAGAATTTATAGTAATTGACTTATTGTCATATAAACCACTTCTTCGGTTGTAAGATTTCAAATTTAGAAATGCTTTCTAAAGTAGCTTAGATTAGATGCTAATTAACATAATTATGAGGAGATCCATTTCAAATGATTCGCGTTCTCCATTATAACTAATTTCTGAGAAACTGCAAAATATTTCAAAGTCCATTAATTTTTAATTTTAATCCTATATGACGCGGTAACTAATACTTTAGGGTAAAAGGTAATTCTTTTTCCCCCACCCTTGCACGGTGTATTAGGATCTCTTTCTGCATTTCTACAAAATCTTTATAAAAGCAGATTTTTATCTCTGCCACAGTTGCTTCCAAAATTTGCTGAGTTAGTAAATTTTTCAATATCGTAATTCTTTTTGACACGGAAAGCTGTACCACTCAGATCCGAACCACAATGACTGAGTTGGTTAATTTGCATCTAGCAGAAGCTATTTCTGCAAAAAATTGCGGATTATCCATAAACTTTTGAAATATTTACGTTTAATAATATTTTGATGTTATGGTTAGTCTAAGTTACCTTAAACGTGATATGATAGCAAGAATTTACTGAGAAAGAGAGACATCATTATCTATCAGCTCCTTCGTCGCCTCGTCGGATAACATATCTATTTACTACTGTAAAATCTTATTTACCGGACTTATAACGTAAATAACTATTACCTAGCTAAAAAAAAATACCATGGCAAGTGGAGCAATGGCGATAACTATCTCTACCGTTCACAGATGTAATTGCTATTCCCTGTTTTTCTTTTGCGTCCACATGAAAATTAAAACCCAAAACGAAGTTTTCTAACATATTAGAACCGTATTAGGTTCCGCAGAAAGAAACCAACCCACAAAAATTCAAAAAATGAATTACATACATTTTCATGTGTGTAAAAGTGCTATTTACATTTTCCATAATAGAACCACTGAACCTGAAACAACCAACAATGTAATATAGGCAATGTGACAACTTTGACAATAAATTTCTCAGATATTGAAGTTGGTGACTTGGTTTTTCTCTGCAGAACTATGTCCATATGTACAGGCGGTAAAAACAATTATACTGTTGTGAAAAGCTTCCGAATGCCAGAATTTGGTAGAAAAAAAAACATTTATTTCTTTCTTGCAGGCACTAAGACAAGGCAGGCAAACCAAAGCGAAGCAAAACATAACTCAAGATCTAACCTTACCCTATTCTTCTCGTAACAGAAACTAAAATAACCTATCATAACTTCTAACTCAATCTATAATTTAATAGAACTTCCAATTTAATCAACCACCCAACTTAACTTAAACGATCTTCTCACCTAAACTCTAACCTTACCTAACCAAACGAAACCTATAACATAATTTAACCTAATCTGATCTCTAACATATCCTAATTACTAAACTAACGTAACCTATTTCATGCCCTAACTCACAACTAAACTAGTAACCTAACCAATAACCTATCACATAACCTAAGATATAACGTAACCAGTAACTTAATCAGTAACCTAACCTATATCTAATCTGTAATCTAACCCAAAGCTTAACCAATAACATACACCATAACCTAACTCATAATGAAACCCATAACCTAACCATAATCTAACACATAACCTAACCAATAACCTACGCATAGCCTAACTTATAAACGTAACCCATTAGATCGCCCATAAACCCAACATATAACCTTACCTATAACGTAACTCGTAAACTAATCTGTAGCCTAATCTACAACCTAACCTTACAGAACTTAATATAATCTAATCTGTAATCTAATCCATAGCCTAACCAATAACATACACCATAACCTAACTCACAATAAAACCCACAACCTAACCAAATTCTAACACATAACCTAACCAATAACCTAACGCATAGCCTAACCGATAACGTAACCCATAAGCCTATCACCGAACATATAACCTTACCAATAACGTAACTCGTAAACTAACTTGTAACCTAATCAACAATCTAACCTTACGGCACTTAACCTCTAATATAGCTTGGTTTCCAGCCGATTAAAATGTCTAACTTTTCTTAATATTTAACATAAGTCCAAGGTCGCAGCTTACCTGGTCTAATCTAACCTATCCTGTACCTTAAGCTGTCGTTATGCTTAAGCTCCTAAGGTATACTATTCCCTAAACTTTAAAGCAACTTCGTTCTATCCTGACTATAATAACCTTATAAACTGCGTACTAGACAAACCTTTAACTTAACCTGACGAAACTTCTTGGCTAATCTAATCTGGGACCAATTCAATTTGATTTACACTAGCTAAACTTAGCCTCTAAACTAACCTAACCAGCCCATAACCCAACATATAACTTAACCTATAACGTAACCAATAATAATTTAACCAGTAAACTAAGCTATAACCTAACCTGTAATCTAGCCTGTAAAAGCTTGTAATCTAATTTCTCTAACCTAACCTATAACCTCACCCATAACGTAACTAACAACTTTACCATAGCTTAGCCGAAAACCTAACCCATATCCAATTCTATAACCCTACTTATAACTAATCTAAAACCTAGGTTTTTAAGAACAGCTGGTTCATGCCTGGCAAGGAACAGAAGAGTAACTAAATAAGTCAATAAAGAGATACTAATCTAATTGTCTTACAATATTTGCAGATTGTTTGTTTCTTGGTACCAACTTATACATAAATAATAAAATTAGGTAACATTTTTAGTTAATGTTTTTAATAAAAAAAATACTTAAGTGGCTTTGATCCTAACTATAAATAACTTTTACAAATTTATGAAAAATGTATCAACGGTTTTGAAAAGTGTTTTAGCTCTAATACCCTAGTACCAATCCGTGGATTTGAAATAACATCTGAAAGTTGTTCTTAAGATTAAATTATTGTAAATAAAATAGTATACATGGAAGGCTTCAATACAGCCTCGCGCTTTGCGCCTCATGGTCTATCTAGACTCTCGGCTATAATAAAGCATTTCACACCTTGGTATGTAATATAAAAACATCCTAAGTACTGTAATATAATAACAATGTCTTAATTTAGGATTATTTATTGGTTGATTCTGCTTTGTTTCTGTTTTAAGAAAAAAATCTGTTAAAATTCTCTTTTAGGCTTTTTTCCTGTTGTTTCGCTTTTCTCTTTGAATTCTGGACTTGTCCCTATGGAACAAGAGACTTCGACCATTTACAAACAAGTAAACGGGGCATCTAAAACGACTAACATATTAACCGGTTCAAACTAACACCAGAAGGATAGACAACACCTTTCCCTCTAATTACTATTACGTGTGTTTCCTACTATAAAATTGTAAATGCTTTCTCTTCTCTTTTTAAGTTAAGTCAATGAATAAACAAAGTTTTGATTCACCGTTTAGTAGAATCCCAAGCAGCATCTAAGTAGCAGTAACTGAGATCGGAACTTTGATTGAGTAGTTGTTACGTAACTACAACTAAATTTATGACTTTATAGGTTTAATTACTTTTACAGTTTGAAATATGTTAGTAATTAATGTAGTTGTTTCTACTATTTACGGGAACTATGTAGTTCCATTACTTCTAAGTAGATTTAATGTATGTGGGACCGGTATTGCCACTTAATATAATTACTTTAAAGTTGTTGCAACTTCAAAGAGCTTTTATGATAGTAGCAGCAACTTGCCCGAAGCCACTTTAAAGTTTTTAAAACTTTAAAGTAGTACTCAAACTTCTTCCCCCCTGTCTGAAGCCTTGCTTAACCTTTAAAGTAGCGGAACCTTCCAATAGTATTGAAAGTAAAACTTACGTTTTTGCTACCTACAAGAATTACTTAAAACTTTCTTTGTATCACAATTACTACAAAGTTCCAGTTACTATTAAAACCTTACAATGAAGTGACGGTAACTTCTATTCTAAACTTTTACGTTTGTACATCAGGACAGCTATTTACATCCGATCTCAACATTTCTCGGTCTGGAAATTTTAACTGTTGGAGCAAATACAAAATATTATTTTGCTGCCATTTATAGGAAACAAGGGTGAAGTGTATTCCGCTTTTTTAGTTGCCACAATCTTAACATATGCCATATCTAATTATTATGTAGCAGTATAAAAAATATAATGTTCATGGTTAAATGTGAGGTTACTCTTAAACGTTTTTAAAGTTCCAATGGGAACTTTGTAGTGACATTAGGAACTAGAAAGTGTTGACTTCGTTTTATAATAATCACTTGAAAGTTCCAGAATTTTTTAACTAATTTTATACTTCATGGTAACAACCTTGAAGTAGAATTTGCTTAGTTCCAGCTATTTTTTAATTAAGTGACACAAATTTTATAGTGAATACTACTTTAAGGTGATTTTTTGAAAACTACTTTATATGTACTTATAAAATGTTGGAAGCTATTAATCAATTTGCAATTTGTTATGATTTTTAAAAAATATATTACTATAACCTTCAATAAAAATAACGAATTGATGCTAAATTATGCCTATTAGGAATAATATAAAAATGGTTTCTACCATGTGTATCAACCTACGTAGCCTCAACGTAACCGAAAACGCAATTGGACAAGTTCCAGAGAAGTCACTGCTACCCAGAAATTGTTCCCCATTTTGGTTCCAGGTACGTAATAAAACCGTAGCAATTACATGCTTGTGATTAGTGACAAAAACTTTATAGTTCCACCGGTAGTTGCTGGTACGTAGCAATCGGCGGACGTAATCTGGGCATAAAGCATATGTAGCTACCTGGTCCGAAGTGAAAGTGCTTAATCCTTTATGTAATTTGGGCACTGCACTGAATTTTTACCTGGCTTATCTTAGTAGTTGTGCATTATACTCATCCTGGTATGTTCTTTAATCAATTTGGTTATGAATAGGCTAAAAGCTGAATGAACTTAAAATACATTTGTAAAGTTCATTCATTTTCAATGTTTCATAGAAGTTTATTTATTTACACAAGTTACAAATAAGAAACCCCCATTTTAAAATAACAGGACATATTATTAAAAATGTGTTTTATTTATTTTTAGCATTTAATAATAGTTATTTTTGCTACTCCCTATGTAACTATATAATGTTGAGCCGTTGAGTATGCGTAACTGTACTTACCTATTCATTCAATATAAAATACAATTTTCCAATTCTATATTCAGAATCTATTGTATCCAAGGTTACCCTAGTGTCCAGATTACAAGTGGGGTTAAAGCGTATTTTTAAGTTTGGTGCCGGAATTACATGAGGAATTAATGCAGCAGATAAGTTAGTGCCCAGATTACACCCGTTCGTAGCAATGACTTAAATGCTGCTTGGGATAATAACATTATTGGGCAATTTATGTTAAAGCTACTTTTTCTGCAGAAAAAGTAATTTCGTAAGTACTTGCATTTTCTGTTTGGCTGTAAAAGTAGATACAGCTTCATTTTTGATAATTTAAGAACTGATTGATTATTGTATATAATTGTTTTATTATTAAAATATGATAATAGTTTAAAATTTATGATTAGGTACGAACGATTTTTAACTTGATTTATGGATTAAAATGTATTGAGTGATTGATATATTTTATATTTTATTACTTTTTATATTTTTATTTAAGATAAATAAAACTTTTTCTGTTTTTTTTTTGTGAACTATTTCGCTTATGCAGAGTTTGAATGGTGGTTGTTTACTTTGCGGCAGACGTTTGCAGGCCCCTAAAAAATAATATTTCCCGGTTATTGTTTTGTTTTATAAATTTAAATAGAGTGGAACTCTCTATTAATACCGCAATCTGGCCGGTCAGAGAAATTTGCTACCTGCTTTGCTTCGCAGATCCCCTTTCGGAGACAATCCGTGGACACACTGTATATACCAAATTTTCAATGAATTGATTAGATGCAGAGCAATAAATGCCTTTTAATAAATCAGCTCATTGAACTCCCAAA
The DNA here is from genome assembly GCA_929113105.1 of Agrypnus murinus. Classification (NCBI taxonomy): domain Eukaryota; kingdom Metazoa; phylum Arthropoda; class Insecta; order Coleoptera; family Elateridae; genus Agrypnus; species Agrypnus murinus. Next base: position 84,078,383 of record OV816030.1, read on the forward strand.
CTTGCTATTTCAAGCCTCAAAGGTATTAATATAATAGTTATTAAAATGAGATACAATAAGAGTATTTTTGAAGGTTCTTTCTGAGTTAGGGTACCAACAATTGCTTTAACATCATTTATAATTAAACCAATCAAACACTTTCTCAAAGGAGATTTCGCAGGCAGTACCCTGCGGCAGGATGACTTGTGTCACCCCCTGCGGGTTGGCTAATACCGAGCATGACTAGCGCGAACCCCCAGGCCCATTGTCCGCTAAACAGGTCACCGTGGGGTGCCTCCTTCACATACCCTCAATAATCCTATCATAGTGCCTCCATTAAACTAAAACCTACTTATTTTGCTCATTTATTTGTTGACAACGTCTAGCTGATGAATAACAATAAGAATGTTGTCAGAAGATTTTTAAAATATGATCGAAAAGGTAAAAAAATGGAAGAAGAATAACAATCTAATTGTTAAAGAAATTAGTAGTTTATTTATGTGTATGATTCGGCAATTTAGACGCGTTTTGTCAATCACAGCAGGCACACCATAGCGTATCGGAATATCGTATTGGTTTCAATGGTAATTATTAGCATGATATACAGTTTTGATGCGATTATGATTAAAACAATTCCTTTTGATTTATTGTTAAATACAAACAGACCTAGTTTATTGTTGCCACTTAATAATAATTATGAATATGTCGACACTAGAAACTTTTACGTTTTATTAAAAATAAAACTAAAATTTTTCATTGCTGTTTTTAAACATATAAAAGCTTAAACCATTGTATGGGTAGGGTATAGCAGCAATTAAATAATAATTAGATTAAAAATTTTAATAATAATTTTGAGAGGTACAAAATTTCAAACAAAACACCCCTAGACAATTGTTTCGCCCTTACCTTGTGCTCCTTTATCAACTTTATTCAAGAATGTTACTATATTGAATAAACTGTATCGAGATAATGACGTTTGAAACTTTTCTTCCGTTTTTGTCTGGATGTAATAATAACATCAAAAGAAATTCGCAAAGAGTACATTCTCACACTAACAAAGGCATCCAGATCGCCGACATTTATGCATAGTTCAGATCACGTAGTGTTTAAATAACGTCTGTCATTTGTCGCATAGCCTCACGCGGCTTCATAGAGAGCCGCGTATCTCGCCCCCGCATCTCTTCGAAGACGACCTCCACACACGCACATTCCTAGACATCATCAGGTCTTTGTCGTTCCATCACCGACTTGATGGTTTTAATGTTTGTGAAAGTGTATATACTGTAATAATAATATGATACTCTACTCTTTGTACTACCATCGTGTTTTTTCCGCTGTCTTTAAATGGTAAGCCATTTTAAAGTATTACATGACGTTATGTTGACATATGGATAGATACGCGGATGAAGATTTTCAGATATGGTTAAACCCACATGCTACAATATTGCATGAAATTTATGAAATGGTGGGTGTTGTTAAATTATTTGAAAAGTACTTATTAAAAGAATGTAGTATTTACAATTGTGGTTAAGAATCATTTTCACATCTTTATTTCATCCTCGACTTGCAACAACTCTCCTATTTCTTTTGTGACTACATATTACCACCATCTATTTATGGCCGTGTTGACTATTGTCACATAAATGCATAGATTTATTTTTATTCATTAGAGTCGTTTTGGGGTACTCTGATCGAACAGCACGGTCTAGGTGACTAGATGTAGTGACTCTATTATTTATTAGAGTCACTGCACCTAGGCCAGCTGGTCGAGCAGAGTACCACAAACCGCCGCCATATTGGGGCAGAGAAGGGTGATTTTTAATAATGAACAAATTAAAACCACGTTTTACGTGTTTGACATATTAGAGGTTTGATCTTTCAGAATAAGAAAAACCTTTTAAAGTAAACGTGGATTTGATTAAATTCTAGATGCTTAAATAGAACTAAATGCAGTGACTCTATTATTTATAGGTACCCAGAGCAATCTAGTGACAGAGGGGCAAACTAAAAATATGTTAAACAGGCTAACAGAAACCGAAACGATTGCCATCTTTTTGATATCTCTCACGACAAAATATGTTTTCTTCCTGTTCGCGAATCCTATGGATTATGGGCATATTAATATTATAGTGCGGTCGGCACGCGACCACATACTCGGGCCCGCAGCCTAGGCTCTAGGGCCCCTAGTAAAAGTGCCCCCCTCTCAATAAAATTTTTCTTTTTTTTAATTAACTGCTTATGCTTGATAAATACACTGTGCACTGCTCAAAACAATTGAATAAATGATATTTTGAAAATCAGGAACACTTTAATAGCTTTTGAGACTGATGGCTCTTTTATGGTTTATAATTATATTAGTGAAAATAAATATATCAAATGCTATTTTTTTCAGTCCGATGCATTAGAACGTAGCCAGTGGCATGTTCAGGGCATTTCGATAGACAGATTTTAGGTGTAGGAAAAGGCGCCTCTCCGTTTCATACATATTATTAGGAACTACAAACTTGAGAGTATAACACGTTTAAACCTAAGCAGCTAAGCAAGGAACAAGTAAACAGTGTGTTAAAGTAATGAGTGATTATAAACATAAAAGAAAATACCTGTAGTCTATCCTGGAGAGTTCCGACTGACGGCGTGACCCTGTACATTTAATAAACTACCCAAGTAGCGATATTACATGAAAATTACGTAGATTTCGCATGCCACAAATTACATCCTCAGAATTTCAAGAAAAAACAGGTACATAAAAAAGATGTAATTTTCGTGTACCATGCAGATGAAATGCTCGTTTTTTCTTGCATTCTTTTTACATGCCAAAGTGATATACAAGGATGATCAGAAACGGATATATTTATTATATGGTTTTGGAATTAAAAGCAGTGCACAGCAAAAATGCACCGATATCTGTCCTTGTAGATCTAAGCATGGATTTTATTTTCAAATAAACATTTGAAAATGAAATCCAAATTTGAACTAATATTATTTGCACATTATAATGTGTAAATAATATTAGTTCAAATTAGTTTATTTAACAAAAACGTATTGTAATGAACCGAAAACACCATGTATTTCGAAGCTTCTGGTTCATTCTAGACAGGTAACGAAAGCAAACGTTCTCTCGGACAAGGGAGGATACCAAAAGCTTCAAGAGTCTCGTGGCGAATATTCGAGAACTTACCGCTCCAAATGTATTAATGCCGGCTACGTGAGTTGTTCAGGGCTCCCACTTATCCTAAAATTCCTAAACACCTAAAATAATGGCTCACTAAAAAAAACTAAAAATTTAAGAAATTTTTAAAAATAGGTAGGTACCTAAAAATTAATATTTTTATTGTGACCTTCTCGCTTCAAAAATACCCTGCCACACACTATGTGGTAACTATTTCTAATGCATGTGTTAATAAAATGTGTCTTTTGGTGAATTATCATGTGTGAGCAAAGGAAATATGATGAATAGCATCTGAGCAAGATAGATACATTTAACGTCTACTTGAAAAAGCCTTACAATAAGTAACCTTTTTGTAATAACGTCTAGTGTTTTTGAGATTTCTTTACCTAGTATACATAAGTAAGGTATACAATTTTTCACTTTAAAACATAAAAAGATAAAACAGTTATGCCACAAAGTCTCTATAAATGTACCAAATCCATGTTAAGTCCCATTTAAACTTTAAACCTCACGGTGGGACGGGTTAATATTGACCAAATGGGCTGAAATGTTGCTCAGCTCGTTCGTTTGATATTTTAAAGAGATCTAGGGGGAGTGACCTAAAATATTTTAACTTTCGAAATGTAAAATATGAAGTAAATAAAACTTACCTTAAGTAGTTAATTACCTAAATTACCTTAGTTTTACCTTCATTGTATCATAGCATCCTAAAAAATACCCAGTTTTTTACTTAAAAAAGTCCTAAAATCTTAAAAGAATTACTATAAATGTGTTCTTTATTTCCACTTAGTACAAAGTGAAGTAAAATACATAAAGCGCTTAAAGAACATTATCAAAAAACACCGAAAATCTTCGCCTTAATGTTGGTTTGACCACCCGAACACGCGAAAACACCATCGTCCTACAATACTTGATTATTATTAATACTTTATTAATTAATTCAAAAGAAATATAATTAAGATAATTTAGATATCTTAAATGTAATTATATCTTAATAGTTGGATAGAAGTGGTTGGCCTCACGGTCAACTCTTACTCAGGTGGCCCGGCCCGGGTTCAATCCCCGTAACCGTCGAGAATATTTTTTCGATAAAGCCTCAGTACACTTTGCCGTGCTGTCAGATGGGCACGTTAAGCAGTCGGTCTCGACAACCACATAAACATCTTTCCGTGGTTGTCTTTAAACATAACACCGCCCTTTACCTCGCACAAGTATGTATTTACTTCAGTGGTTTGGCAATGTTCATTACAATTAACATTTATACAATACAATACAAATTAATAAATACATGCAACAAACGTGTAACAATACTAACAGTAAATGGGTGTACTTTGTAATTCTGAATGATTACTGTTTGGGTTATAGTTAATACACACAAAAACTTTGAACTGGAGCACTAGAATTATTAAAATTTAAAATATTTCAAGTTTAATTTTTCATAATATAAAATAAAAATTAAATTGAGAAATAATTTTTTTACCTGTTTTCATCGCACTAAAAGTGACACTAAAGTTTGTCGATGACACTATATGTAGGGAATTTATAAATTAAATATGTAAAAGTGTTTTTCAAGTATTCACGTACGCATTAAAAGCATGTGAAGGTTATGGTAATGACGAAGACATGACATGAAAAAGATGTATTTTTTACGTACTAATTTGAACGTGCCAAAGATATGCCGAGGCCACCGCGGTTCACGTAATTATTACATGCCATTGAGCATCACTTTTGAATATTAATTGTGGCATGCAAAAATAATTAGATGCACATAATTTTCATATGAATTTCTATTCCTGTTCTACTTGGGTACTGAAGAGCGCCGCTATTTATTTGGAAACGTAATAATAGTTTGACGTAATCGCGACCTAGACCTAGACCTAGAGTAGAGTACGGTGGGGAGTGGGGATGCTAACGCAAGGTTGCCAAGTGGCGACAGCGCCGCAAATTAATAAATAAAATAGGTTTTGATTACATTTATTATTGTTTTTTGTTGGTATAGATCTTTGGTATGTACTTTTTTTGTCAAAAATGTACCGTTTTCCTGTTTTCTTTGTAGCAGGGTCAGGGAACCCTGCTAACCCCCTCTTGGAGACGCCCCTCAACGTAGAGAAAACGTTTTCCCTGTCGCAATGAAAACAGTGCATTGTAGTTGAAGAAAATACATAAGCTAAAAAAAGCTGACCGAATGTTGATGATCGCGTTTTTCACGTGTGGGAAGCATCAGCAATGTAATACACTGTTTATTACAGCGATTGATAGTCTGCCAACGATTAGTGTAGATTAGAGAGCCTATATAGTGAAAAGTGTGTGATCAAAGCCGTAATAATCGCTCATTGGCCTGCTTGATTCTTTAACAAAGTGTGATGGCACAACCGCGAGTTTCAAATCAACAACATTTTGTGTTTCTACACAGGGACATCTAACCAGATTTGTTGATTGGAATTTGAGATGCTTCACGCTAACAAAATGATAATCTTCTCAGATTTGTTTTTCTCAAAACTAAATCGTAAGTAGTACGTTGCAACTACAACTCTGGAAAAAGTTTTAGAAATAAAAATTAACTTTTTAGCTCCATCCAGGACGAAGTTATGACGATGCAAACTGAAAAAAGCCCGCTTTTGATTTTTCAGAATTTTACGTAAAAATGACTTTTTAAGGCACAAGGCCATTCCAAATCGACGGATGCCCTCCGGATTCGGATTCAGTGGGAAAATTTACATAAAAAACAGTCTTCAAAACGCGTGTCACCGAGTCCGGACAACCATGTCGAATTTAGGCTCGCTGCTCCCCAACTACTAGCGGTGATTATTATACCATTATTAACAGTAATAAATAATGATGAAATCTAGTAGTAACTAGATTTCAATTTCTTTTTCAAATTTTATCTGGTAGGCCGGTATGTGGCAAAACATTGGCTCATGGCATATAAAACTCATTAATAAATTGAAACGTCAACATAGGTTATACATTTCTAAAAGTATTTTGAAGTATAAATCTAATCAAAAATATTTAATAGTCGTGGACAAAATCTAGTATTCTACTTGCATACAATGGCTATTATTCACTCGGATGATCTACGACACTCTCGTAAACTTCATCCTTGTGAATAATAGCCATCATTATATGCTCGTTGAATAATATACTATTTTCTAACATCCACAACCAGCTGATATTTATTATTTTCGCCCAGATCATTAAACACACTTCAAAAACTAGGCGCTTGAAAGGCAAGAGGAGAGCTAATACAGATCATATTAGATCATCAAGCTCCAGGGCCAATGGAACAACAAATAAATGAACCAGATGATCCTAAGTAACACTGGGGTAGTAGATAAGTTCATTGGAAAGCACCTGTTGTACACTGCTTCTTTCTCAGCTCACATAATAACTCCTCCAACAGTTGCGCAGTGCGTAGTAATAAAATACACGTTTGCTGTGAACTCGAAGCAACTTGCTTAGCTACAAATCTTAAATATCATCAGCTACAAACTAGCATTTAAGTACATTTGATGTCTTTTATATAATTTTCAAAATTAAGTCATAGTAATCACTTTTTATCCGCGTACTCAGCCATTTACATAATGGTCATTTAAACTGTCATATAAATCTCGTACAGTTTTCTCGGGGAATCACTGCGATTATTTGTATTGTAGGACAGTAAGCTCAAGAGGCCTTTATAATGGTAAAATAAGTTGGGCAATTTAAAAACAGTGTCAAAATATAAAAAAAACAGTGTCGTGCAATTTTTTTCTCTTTAAATGACTACGTACAATCCTCTGGTCCATATGGACCAGAGGAGTATATGTTATGGTACATAGACATACAAATATATTTTGTAATTTTCAGAACTTAATTCGCAAATCAGTTCCGAGTAATTTAAAGAAATCATTATTTTAATGCGATTTTGACGCCCTGTATCTCGATAAGGAGTCATTTCCGGACCCCTGTTAATACAAACTGCTCTTCTTATTTTCATGAGACGATTACACCCTTAAGAAAACGCGTAGCAATTTTGAGTCATCCTGTATAGAGCTATCGAAGACTATTTAAAAAATATACAGGGTTATTTAAAAACACAAAGCAGATTTCAAACTTTTATTTCAAACAAACTATAAAAGACATAAACACATTCTGCATATCACTGGATAGTGGAAGGTTCAAAGGATATGGCCCTTGAGTGTGAGTGTTCTATGGTGTTGTATTTTCTAGGGCTCCGTGTGAACGCATTTCGAATACTTTCAACATTTTCACCTGCGTGCGAAGATGAAGTGCTTTTCCGTTTGCATATGCAAGTTGTATATGCATTCGAAAAGCACTTCATTATACAACCATCTTTTACGAATTTCTTACGTCACTGGTAAATTTGCTCATGTTGAGGCAGCTGTTGAACCGACGACAGAATTCACGTTGCATTTGAACAATTGATTCACACAAGCACACAAAACGAATTCTCTTGTAGTATCGCCATGGCTATGCATATAAATAGAGTCACTACATCTAATCAACCAAGCCATGTTGGTGGATTAGAGTATCGCAAGCGACATTTTTATCTGTATTGAATTTAATCAAATCCTCCACGGCTTACGGTCGACAAAATGTCTAAGTATAAGTATCAAAATTTATTTTAAGAATCGGCGTAGTGTCCACAGTCAGCAAAGCGTCCAAAACGTCCAATCGGTGTAATGTCTACGATCGACGAAGTGTCCGTGGTCGGTGTTGTGCCCGGTCAGCATTCATAGTGTCTTATACCCATTATATAAACTATCGAAGTTTTTCACAATAATACAATAATCTTAGAAACAAACTTCACTTTGTTTTCTAGATTCTACGTAATATAGGTACTGTGGTTTTTTACTCATCTAGTAGAGTCAATTTTTGCATTAAGTTCTTATTTTTTACTATCTAAAGATAGAGACTTGAAATCTTTTGTAATGCCTTCAGTACTGGACCAATATAAAATGTTATATGTTTAAAATGGGGGCACGCCCCCTCGGCGGGTTGAAACCCCCATTTTGTACCCCTAATTTAATAACGCAGCCAAATTGAGCAAAATTTATATTAGGAGGGTTCTTGGAGTCGCTGATTATGAATCCAATGAGAAAATCGAAAAATTCAAAATGGCGGACCCAAAATGGCGGTTCTAAAATAACGGTATTTGAGATTGAGAATGCGATTTACGCCGTTTCTATTGATTTTAGAGAAAAACTCAAAGAGTCAAAAAGTGCTTAAAATGTGATTTTACAAAGAAATACACTATTTTGATTACCTTATTATGAACCCCTTCGCTCTGCCCTAGTAGTAGAGTCAATTTTTGCATTAAAGTCTTATTTTTTACTATCTAAATATAGAGACTTGAAATCGTTTGTAATGCCTTCAGTACTGGACCAATATAAATTGTTATATGTTTAAGATGGGGGCACGCCCCCTCTGGGGGTTGAAACCCGCATTTTACACTCCCAATTTAATAACTCGGGAAGTATAAGACAGATTACTATTTTGATTAAATTAAATGATCACGATCTTAACATCACATCCTTAAAATTGTAAATCTGAATACTGTAGAAGATACATGAAGAATACATGAATTTCCGTTAAATTTTGTAAACAAGATCCAGGACCATAATAAACGAAAAGCGTAATGGCAATGACAACGTAATTTTAATAAAGATTTGCAAACTAATCCGTAAAGTTTATACATTTTTGTAATCTACAGGTTGAGCTAAAAAAAATTATAAAAAAGTACAGGTCCGTATTTAAAAAATGATGCTCTAGAAAAAACAAAACGTATAGTATTGAAGTCATATTGTTGAGGATAAAAAGTGGTAACGTAAATGTACTTTCAGTTTTTGGTTATCTCTTACTCTTACTTGGCTATCTCTGTACCACTGAAACTAATTGGACCTCAAGTGACTCAAGTCCACTAGAGAACTTCACTCACAAACTTTAGTTATATAAAAGTCTTTCATTGCAAGATAAATAACTGAATAAAATAAGCAGATGTTATAAAACGTATGTACAGCCTCTTCCACCTGATAAAATCAAGAGACAAATCTCAAGGAAGAAATTGTACACGGTACACCAGATTGCAAAACACCGCATGATCCCACAATAGAATACACATTTTCTTCAGAATTATTTATTTACCTCAGAATTTGTATATCAACTAACCAAGTTTCAAAGAATCGAAATTTCATTATCTCTAAAATTCTAAAGATCAGTATTTTAGTTTCAATCATTTAAAGATTACATATCAAGAACTGAGACATTCAAAGTTTAATTTCCAAGTTTCTAATCTAAATCGATAATCTAAATTTTCAAAGTTTTTGTTTCCAAGTTTTCATTTTAAACAAGAATGGAACGTTTGGATGTTTCCAATATAATGACGCCCAGAACATATCAATGTAAACTACGGATATGATTTGAATAGAGTCACTGCATCTAGTTACCTAGGCCAGCTTGTCGGCCAGAGTACCGCAAACCGCCGCCATATTGGGGCAAACGAAGCACGAAATTGTTCATTATTTGTTCTGTATTAAATTTAATCAAATCCAGATTTACTTTAAAAGGTTTTTCTTATTCTGAAAGATCAAACCTCTAATATGTCAAACACGTAAAACGTGGTTTTAATCTGCCCATTATTAAAAATCACCCTTCTCTGCCCCAATATGGCGGCGGTTTGCGTTAATCTGATCGACCAGTTGGCCTAGGTGACTAGATGCAGTGACTCTAGAGTTGAAAGCTAAAACGTGACATCTGTGACTTAAATTTTAAATTTCTAAAATTTCGAATTTTAGAAATAAAAATTAACTTTTTAGCTCCATCCAGGACGAAGTTATGACGATGCAAACTGAAAAGAAGCCCGCTTTTAATTTTTCAAGATTTTACGTAAAAATGACTTTTTAAGGGTCAAGGCCATTCCAAATCGACGGATGCCCTCCGGATTCGGATTCAGTGGGAAAATTTACATAAAAAACAGTCTTCAAAACGCGTGTCATCGAGTCCGGACAACCATGTCGAATTTAGGCACGCTGCTCCCCAACTACTAGCGGTGATTATTATACCATTATTAACAGTAATAAATAATGATGAAATCTAGTAGTAACTAGATTTCAATTTCTTTTTCAAATTTTATCTGGTAGGCCGGTATGTGGCAAAACATTGGCTCATGGCATATAAAACTCATTAATAAATTGAAACGTCAACATAGATTATACATTTCTAAAAGTATTTTGAAGTATAAATCTAATCAAAAATATTTAATAGTCGTGGACAAAATCTAGTATTCTACTTGCATACAATGGCTATTATTCACTCGGATGATCTACGACACTCTCGTAAACTTCATCCTTGTGAATAATAGCCATCATTATATGCTCGTTGAATAATATACTATTTTCTAACATCCACAACCAGCTGATATTTATTATTTTCGCCCAGATCATTAAACACACTTCAAAAACTAGGCGCTTGAAAGGCAAGAGGAGAGCTAATACAGATCATATTAGATCATCAAGCTCCAGGGCCAATGGAACAACAAATAAATGAACCAGATGATCCTAAGTAACACTGGGGTAGTAGATAAGTTCATTGGAAAACACCTGTTGTATCACTGCTTCTTTCTCAGCTCACATAATAACTCCTCCAACAGTTGCGCAGTGCGTAGTAATAAAATACACGTTTGCTGTGAACTCGAAGCAACTGGCTTAGCTACAAATCTTAAATATCATCAGCTACAAACTAGCATTTAAGTACATTTGATGTCTTTTATATAATTTTCAAAATTAAGTCATAGTAATCACTTTTTATCCGCGTACTCAGCCATTTACATAATGGTCATTTAAACTGTCATATAAATCTCGTACAGTTTTCTCGGGGAATCACTGCGATTATTTGTATTGTAGGACAGTAAGCTCAAGAGGCCTTTATAATGGTAAAATAAGTTGGGCAATTTAAAAACAGTGTCAAAATATAAAAAAAACAGTGTCGTGCAATTTTTTTCTCTTTAAATGACTACGTACAATCCTCTGGTCCATATGGACCAGAGGAGTATATGTTATGGTACATAGACATACAAATATATTTTGTAATTTTCAGAACTTAATTCGCAAATCAGTTCCGAGTAATTTAAAGAAATCATTATTTTAATGCGATTTTGACGCCCTGTATCTCGATAAGGAGTCATTTCCGGACCCCTGTTAATACAAACTGCTCTTCTTATTTTCATGAGACGATTACACCCTTAAGAAAACGCGTAGCAATTTTGAGTCATCCTGTATAGAGCTATCGAAGACTATTTAAAAAATATACAGGGTTATTTAAAAACACAAAGCAGATTTCAAACTTTTATTTCAAACAAACTATAAAAGACATAAACACATTCTGCATATCACTGGATAGTGGAAGGTTCAAAGGATATGGCCCTTGAGTGTGAGTGTTCTATGGTGTTGTATTTTCTAGGGCTCCGTGTGAACGCATTTCGAATACTTTCAACATTTTCACCTGCGTGCGAAGATGAAGTGCTTTTCCGTTTGCATATGCAAGTTGTATATGCATTCGAAAAGCACTTCATTATACAACCATCTTTTACGAATTTCTTACGTCACTGGTAAATTTGCTCATGTTGAGGCAGCTGTTGAACCGACGACAGAATTCACGTTGCATTTGAACAATTGATTCACACAAGCACACAAAACGAATTCTCTTGTAGTATCGCCATGGCTATGCATATAAATAGAGTCACTACATCTAATCAACCAAGCCATGTTGGTGGATTAGAGTATCGCAAGCGACATTTTTACCTGTATTGAATTTAATCAAATCCTCCACGGCTTGCGGTCGACAAAATGTCTAAGTATAAGTATCAAAATTTATTTTAAGAATCGATGTAGTGTCCACAGTCAGCAAAGCGTCCAAAACGTCCAATCGGCGTAATGTCTACGATCGACGAAGTGCCCGTGGTCGGCGTTGTGCCCGGTCAGCATTCATAGTGTCTTATACCCATTATATAAACTATCGAAGTTCTTCACAATAATACAATAATCTTAGAAACAAACTTCACTTTGTTTTCTAGATTCTACGTAATACAGGTACAGTGGTTTTTTACTCATCTAGTAGAGTCAATTTTTGCATTAAGTTCTTATTTTTTACTATCTAAAGATAGAGACTTGAAATCTTTTGTAATGCCTTCAGTACTGGACCAATATAAAATGTTATATGTTTAAAATGGGGGCACGCCCCCTCGGGGGGTTGAAACCTCCATTTTGTACCCCTAATTTAATAACGCAGCCAAATTGAGCGAAATTTATATTAGGAGGGTTATTGGAGTCGCTGATTATGAATCCAATGAGAAAATTGAAAAATTCAGAATGGCGGGCCCAAAATGGCGGTCCTAAAATAACGGCATTTGAGATTGAGAATGCGATTTACGCCGTTTCTATTGATTTAGAGAAAAACTCAAAGAGTCAAAAAGTGCTTAAAATGTGATTTTGCAAAGGAATACACTATTTTGATTACCTTATTATGAACCCCTTCGCTCTGCCCTAGTAGTAGAGTCAATTTTTGCATCAAGTTCTTATTTTTTACTATCTAAAGATAGCGACTTGAAATCTTTTGTAATGCCTTCAGTACTGGACCAATATAAAATGTTATATGTTTAAGGTGGGGGCACGCCCCCTCGGGGGGTTGAAAACCACATTTTACACTCCCAATTTAATAACTCGGGAAGTATAAGACAGATTACTATTTTGATTAAATTAAATGATCACGATCTTAACATCACATCCTTAAAATTGTAAATCTGAATACTGTAGAAGATACATGAAGAATACATGAATTTCCGTTAAATTTTGTAAACAAGATCCAGGACCATAATAAACGAAAAGCGTAATGGCAATGGCAACGTAATTTTAATAAAGATTTGCAAACTAATCCGTAAAGTTTATACATTTTTGTAATCTACAGGTTGAGCTAAAAAAATATAAAAAAGTACAGGTCCGTATTTAAAAAATGATGCTCTAGAAAAAAACAAAACGTATAGTATTGAAGTCATATTGTAGAGGGTAAAAAGTGGTAACGTAAATGTACTTTCAGTTTTTGGTTATCTCTTACTCTTACTTGGCTATCTCTGTACCACTGAAACTAATTTTTAACGAATTAATTTCTCAACGACATATTTAACTATACCCAGTCAGAAAGCTTTTAATTTAATCGACCTCGTATATTTACCTTTCCAAGATCCCCATTGTGAAAAGCGAATTTATAAGACTCTGTGTCTAACCAAATATTACACAACGACCTTAGCATCCTATTAGTGAAAGATGTTATTTAAGACCGAAATAATAAACACCAAGACAGACTAGAAACACACAGTATAACCCCAAATCCTACAACAGGATAAGAGACGATTGACAGAATCCCCCAGACGAACAAATTTGTTTTTTATTTAATATGTTTAAGCCCGGTCGGGCGATTTTGACCGATTTGATGAAAACCGGGCCTGTCCTTAGAGTTAAATTGCTAAATTAGAGCTCTAAGGCTGTAAAACTTTTTGTTTCACTTGCATATTATTTGCTGTTTATACCTGTGATACGAACTACATAAATAACTCCATAGCAATCAGGACATTATAAGCGGGCGTTATAAATCATAACGCCCGCTCATGGTTTACTTTACAATTGGAGCGTGCATTACATTCAAGAGTAATTTAGGTCATTCGCTTAGAAACTATATATTTGCGTACGAGCGTTACCAGATGATAATACCTATCAGGCGATGATAATACCCCTTCAGGCCCTCGGACTGGGACATCGTCGCCCTCTTGAGATTATCATCATTCTAACACCCTTGGTACATATTAGTTATTTATGTATTAATGGCATAAAGAAGCTTTTATGGCCAGAAGCGTTATTTCTAGCCCGAGGCGTTAGCCGAGGGTTAGGAAAAGGCTGTAGGGCCATAAAAGCAAGTTATGCCCGAAATACATACACTATTTTATGCACAGATTAAGTTTTTATCTCAAATCTATTATTGTGTAAAAAATCTAATTAAATGAGTACGTAGGTGCATCAAGCCGCTGTGCGTATACTTATGTGCTTATACGAAGTACGTTACTATAGTTACCATTCCAAAATACTTAATTTCAGCTTATTTTCATTGGTGATAAGTTTACAAATTATATTAAGAACCAATCAAGTTCTACAAATACCGCTCTGACATTTAATTGACGTTTCTTTATTGCCCGTCGGATTATAAAGAGGCCCTTGGGCCATAAAGAGACGGTTATGTTTAGACGAGTCTAGCAATAATAGCCTAATTATAATGCATCTGTGCATAAATAACTATTATAGCCCCCTAAAGAGTGTTTAGAGCCCGCTATAGAAATAGCTACCCTTGTTTACGCCGTCTCCATAGTAATAACAGTAAGTATAGACCACTGCATCTACCTACTTGAAATTTTGCACTTTTCAAATTATTTTTATTTTAAAATTAAATATTAATTGAAACTTAGACCGGACATAAAATAAGTATGCATTCAGGCTTAATTAGTGTTTTAGAGCCCTTTATCATCCAAGCTAACTGACTGCGAGCTCTAAAAACTCAATTAATTATATTAGATTTTTGAAATGTAACAATAACATCAATGTATCGAATTTCATTTCCATATGTGAGAATAAAGTGCACTCAATCAGAAATCACTCTTTTCAATGTTAAGTTTCTTCTTGTCACTTGTCATTAAAGTATTTCTTGTAATAATTTTAATGCAGAAAGAAACAATCAGTTCTGAGGAATTCAAATAGTAAATAGAGTCTGTGGATAATTTAAAATTCATGCAGCAATACAAAAGAAGTGATTTCTGTCGGATTTTATCATAAAAATGGAAAACCAGACGTTTCCGTTCAAAAGGGTGGTCTTAGTAAATTCAATTTAAAATAGTGTCTGTAATTTATGGTATCACTGAAAGATAAATGTACAACATATAGAAACATTTAAAAATCTTTGCACACGTCTTATCTGTAGATTCCCTTTTGTTTTCACCAGGGAGTTGACAAATTTCAAATGCACGTAGGAGTAACGCAGAGAATAACAAAATAGGGAAATTCTGAGAAGCTTAAATGGTACCTTGAAGGGAGGCTTCACGGGTGGCGTAAGTTTGTCACGTACATCAGGTGCACAACTAGACGGTAAACAATTTATGATACTTGTATTCAAATTAAAAGTGTACAATTTAAATAATAAAATTGTCGTGCGTCTTTGCTCACGTATACGCAAACTACAAAATCATTTTTCATATAATAAATATAACGAACGCTAACTCGAGCAGAAACAATAGAAAACAGGTTCATGTAAATGCAATAGTAGTCAGCATTATTCATAGTTGAACCTGCTCGCATTTCATATCTCCCGTATTAGGAGAGAACTGGCCAGATGTACTACAATCCAGTTAGTCGTGGTCATTTTGAAACTACTGCCATAAAACAATATGTGTGTCCCGCTTCTGACCTTTCTCGTTTCTTCTACAATAATGTTGTACGTGCGAGATGAAAGTTTTTGTCTACAGATGGAATTGACATAAATCAATACTGTATTGAAATAAAACCAATGATTTTGTAATTTCTCTCGCATACACTATATAGGACCAAATACTGATTATCTTCTTGGGTGACCATTTACTGAAAACTCAGTTTGTGTATACATATTATAGAAATGTAGGTAGATTGAAAATAAAACTTAAGAGCGCGCTTCATTACGTGCAGAAAGTGTCGTTTCGGACCAATTTTCGTTAGAGTTCACACACCTTCAGGAATGAGATGAAGATTTGCTCGAGGTCTTAAATTGTAGATAAAGGATAAACCTAGGGCTTGACATACTTTTCAAGGGTGGATATTTTGTAATAATTGATACATAGCCCTTCAAACTTCGGCAAGTTTAGGTTGTTATTTTCTACAAGTTTAAAAGTTCTTTGAAAATTAAAAATATGTCATCCCCTTGGAAATTCAATGGAGAATGTGTTTATGAAAACTGCATGTCGCGATCACCTCTGAATTTTGTGATGTACTCTAATAAAGTGCGCCATGTTCCTGACAGCGATTTATACAGTTACTCCTAATTTTAGGCTACCCAACTGCAATGGCTGTAAAAAAACATCCAAGAGGCGATAAGAAGTTGAGGTATTTTCCCACTAGGGGCGCTTCATTCGTATTTGTAATTCGAGCGGTTGTGATGTTTATATAAAAAAATTCTGACAGAAAAAAATATTGGAGATAAATGTACATGTTTTATTAGAACTCTATTTATAAGTGTATAATATTTCGTTCATTCTTTTTCTTCTTAGAAATAAATTTAAAATTAAAACATTTTTATGGAATAGAGAATGGGAATTTTAATTAATAAATATCCTTTTGAGCACATACGTAACGTATTTTGTAAGAAGTGAGTTTTAATTAGCAATTCGTAAATAGTTAAAAAATACAACCAAAATAAATGTACAGAATAATATTAAATAAATGGATTTATTTATCCGTCTCAAATTTCGCTACAGCATAAAAAATTAGATAGAATAAGTGAATAACCATGCAAGATCTTTGTTTCAGTAGTTAAATTTGTCTATGAGGATAGATTAATTTCCTATATTTTTCATATAGGAAGGTAGGTATTATCTAGTATTACTGAAACTGACTTAATAAAAAAGTATTAAAATTATCCGTTATTTTCTTCTAAATTGGAAAATCGCCCAGAAAGTTCCATTTCATATTTTGATATTATTAGCAAAATCTGCTATGCTATTACACTTTAGACGCGAGTGTAAAAAGTAAATTCAATAAATAAATTACCATAACAACAATTGTTGTTGTGGTAATAACAACAATGCTTGTTCTGATAGACGTTCGTTCGTAATTATAAGCCATTCGGTCTTTGCATTACAATTTTGTATTTATATCATTTTTCAACCTCTTTAATAGGGTTTGTAGAAAAAATAATGTATGAAATACGTGTTAAAAGTGAAATTATTTTGTTCGAAGAGATGACTAACTCTGTTGGCGCGTCGTCGTGAGCAACATTCACTTTTGACACTTTCTATCATCATGATTTCAAAATAGTCAGTTAGGGGGTGTAAAAATGTTAAAAAAACAAAATTGTCCTTATGTTGGGATATCTTGTTCAAACTAGATATGTGAAAGTAAAATGTCGTTAGAAACATTCTTTCTTAAAATATAGAATATTTTCTATATTTTAACAAATAAGGTCATTTTTCGTTGATTTAAAAAATTGCGAATTTAACAGATACCTACCTATAATGCCACCTGTCACCTTTGACATGGCGTATTTTATATTTTTGGAAGCAGAGGTTGTGGCAGAGGAATGCATAGTTGTTTCCAATCAGAATATTAAAGAATTTTCTCATGTGGAATGTGGATCCAACTTTACGACACACACTGTAAACTAAAATCTAAATTTTTAGTTTCTTTTTTGATAGGAATAGGGAACCCACCAATCACTACGTTAATATTGTCAGTTAAGATGTATTAGTCTTTATTCGCAAAGAAGATAAAAACTGATTTTTGAGGATTGATAATTAAAGAGTGCTGTTGTAACACCATATCTATAGCATTGAGATCGACGTTAATATCACGTATAGCATTTCGATGTACTTACTTTTACGATACGATTACGAATTACTTAGACAAAAGGAATATAGAAATTAAGAATCGTCAGCGAACATTTTCAACTTACGTTTTAACATATGTATGTGTGAAAAGTGGAAGTATAGATTATAAAGAGAAGGGGTCCCAATATAAAACCATGAGGTACTCCTCTTACTACTGGTGAAAAGCTACAAATTCCATTGTTTATTGCTATACACTGTGCACGATTCGCTAATTGTTTATTGTATATGTATAATGTTAAATACAATAACGCAATAAAATACTATTGAAATCTTCACTAAAATATTTAACTATAAATTATAACTGTCGTTTCGCTAGTACAGTAGCTTCTTCAGATAAAGACTGGTTATAACTAAAACTAAAACCAGTCTTTATCTGAAAAAGCTACCGTGTAGCGAAAGGACAGTTATAATTTTTAAATAAATATTTTAGTGAAGATTAATAGTATTTTATGGTCTTATTGTGTTTAATATGGATCTTCATCAAGGACAGGCCGAATCAATGCAATTGATATTATGTTACTTTTTTTGCATGCCGCAAAGGTTTAAAATAATCTTTTCTTGCTCCTGAACATGAGTCGCCCCCTAAAAGTTTAAACTACCAAGGTATTTTATGTTATACACTTCTCCAAGAAATTAACGCACCACCAAAAAATAACCAAAAGTTTGAAGTTACGTTTTTTATTCAAAAACATCAATGTACTATTGTTTTGTCAAAGAAATTATTTTTTTATGAATACAGTGTGTGCCAATTGCGACGTGTTTTATTTTATAAAATTTATAACACCCTGTAACGTTTAACAGTTACACCAGCAAGTTAGAAATCATATCGTACACTAGCCCTATCGTTTTTTAACATTTTCGTTTTTTGATTCACTTTATTATCCTATTAGTACCGGAAAACATAATTTTATAGCATAACAGGATTTACATAAAGTTAATATCAACATGTCCATTGTCCATTCTTTTATTAGATATTTTATATAAGATATTATGCATCCATATATGCCAAGGGATGCTGCGTAATCGTATACATTTAAAATACATAGGTACTGTTTTAGAAGTTTGAAACCCCACTTCCAACGTTTTAAGGTATCAAAAATTCGGAATGTATACTGTGTAATTTTAAAGATAAAGAGCTTTACAGTCCAGAGATGCGGCTTTGAAGTCTCAAACAGAAATCTTTCAGAGGTTCACAATTACAAGTCCAGAATTACACAGTTTTTAAAGCATTGATTATAGAACTTCGTCTATGTTTTAAAATCTCAAAAATTATAAATTTCGGAGATATAATATTCGAAAACTTTAAAAATTGCAGAATGTTACAGTAAATACCAATTCCGTTGGCTGAAGATTCTTGGAACGGAACTTCATCTGTCACGTAGTGAAAGGTATTCCTAGAATGCTACATTCGGGTGTTTTAAAGTCCAACAATGAAGATTAAATCTAAAATCGACATAGTTTTAAAATGTGGTTTAAGAAGTTTAAATTGTAAAGTCTCAATCTTAAGGTTTTAAAATTCGAAATTTTAGAAATTTAAAATTTAAGTCACAGATGTCACGTTTTAGCTTTCAACTCTAGAGTCACTGCATCTAGTCACCTAGGCCAGCTGGTCGATCAGAGTAACGCAAACCGCCGCCATATTGGGGCAGAGAAGGGTGATTTTTAATAATGGGCAAATTAAAACCACGTTTTACGTGTTTGACATATTAGAGGTTTGATCTTTCAGAATAAGAAAAACCTTTTAAAGTAAACCTGGATTTGATTAAATTTAATACAGAACAAATAATGAACAATTTCGTGCTTCGTTTGCCCCAATATGGCGGCGGTTTGCGGTACTCTGGCCGACAAGCTGGCCTAGGTAACTAGATGCAGTGACTCTATTCAACTCATATCCGTAGTTTACATTGATATGTTCTGGGCGTCATTATATTGGAAACATCCAAACATTCCATTATTGTTTAAAATGAAAACTTGGAAACTAAAACTTTGAAAATTTAGATTATCGATTTAG
The DNA here is from genome assembly GCA_929113105.1 of Agrypnus murinus. Lineage (NCBI taxonomy): Eukaryota > Metazoa > Arthropoda > Insecta > Coleoptera > Elateridae > Agrypnus > Agrypnus murinus. Next base: position 84,098,207 of record OV816030.1, read on the forward strand.
ATTAGAAACTTGGAAATTAAACTTTGAATGTCTCAGTTCTTGATATGTAATCTTTAAATGATTGAAACTAAAATACTGATCTTTAGAATTTTAGAGATAATGAAATTTCGATTCTTTGAAACTTGGTTAGTTGATATACAAATTCTGAGGTAAATAAATAATTCTGAATAAAATGTGTATTCTATTGTGAGATCATGCGGTGTTTTGTAATCTGGTGTACCGTGTACAATTTCTTCCTTGAGATTTGTCTCTTGATTTTATCAGGTGGAAGAGGCTGTACGTACGTTTTATAACATCTGCTTATTTTATTCAGTTATTTATCTTGCAATGAAAGACTTTTATATAACTAAAGTTTGTGAGTGAAGTTCTCTAGTGGACTTGAGTCATTTGAGGTCCCCAGTTGCGTTTAGCGGCAAATGCGTCTACATAAAATCACCACAGCAAAAATATGTTTTTCAAAATTTCAAAGTGTATCAACTTTGTATCAATTTTCGAATTTGCCAAAGCTGCCGCTTTTCAAATAGATTTTTCCGAAAAACGGCAAATCGAACATTACAAACGATGCTTTGGAAATCATGAAAAGTACAAATCCATTGTTTTAGTGATTAGTCATTAGGAGGGAGAGATTTGCAAGTAAGAAACATCTCGACACCCCTCTTCCATTGAAAACATATATGATATTATGATTTTCCCAATTAAGGCAAATAATTTGTTGATCTGTTCCTTGTAGGTTTTAGACATTTTCCTGTTCGTTACAAGGCATCGTAGCTCGTAGCAACGTTATTCAATTCTAAGTTCTTACATTTTCTACATATATTATTACATTTGTTTCTTCCACCAAGTTATACACATTTCTGTTGTTTCTTCTTCACCACTTGTTATTTCCCGCTGTTCACCTTCTTGTACATATTTATATGATGGGATAATACTGACTTATTAAAATTAAGAAAATCACATTAAATATAATTGTTGCTCAATATTATCAAACATATATTAAAAAAATCATCATAAATCTTGATAAAGACAATGAACCTATTGTCGAAACGTCGATGAAGTGGTGAATTAGACAAGTAAATAGTATAAAGACTGAAACCCATGAAGTTTTATTTCTACTGACATTTACGTCTACTGAATGACTTTGTAATTTTTAGAGTAACTCATCAGGATCATCTTCAGTTCCTAGGGATTTAATCATTTCATTGAAATGATTTGTAGAGGATAGTCTAATGTTTAGGTCTGTACCAAATTTTGCCTTGTACCAATCCAATGTAATAATCCTATGGAAGGAACAGTTTCACTAAAACTGTTAGAAATAACAGCCAACTGACCAATTTGTGTAATTATTGTCCTGTAGTCAGGTTGGCAACATATTTTTGACATCCTGATTGCTTCTTGCTATAATACTGCCTTGTGATTAAAGATGTCGCGGTTGGCCATGAATAATTTCCAACTCAGGCCATAGTTTTACTAATTCGACAATTATATACCTAGTTTGAAAATTCGCGGTTATTGTCGCTTTTGTAATATGGCTGGAGATCCAAATTCAAGCAAGATTTTCAAAAGCTTCTAAGCTACTTCAACAGGTTTCTTTGATTTCAAAGGACGTAGGCAAATAAATTCTGTAGGATGGTCCTAATAATTTAGTAACAATTTGTATTCTTCATCCTGGCATGATTTCTAATCGATCAAATCAACTTGGCCCCGAGAACAAAATTCTTTTAAAACTATAGGTTTAGTAACCAAATTTGTTTGTTTCGATTTTACCATTTCTTTTCTTAAGACAAATTTCACACGATTGTAGAAATATCAAATATCCGAAAACAGGTCGTGCAATCTGATCTGATTTTAAAGCAAAAATCATTTTATCTCTAGCAGCATGGCCCAGTGAAATATGTGCCGAATACAATATTTCAAATAAGTCTTATGGTGTCACATAGATAATATTACCATGCTTTCCGCGCATTACACCAAAAGCCTACGACATACAAATATGTTTAATAAATATTTTCTCTTAATTGTTTGATTTTTTTGTTTAGAAAAATAAATACGTATGTATTCCTTAGGCCACCCTGTATGGTAACCTCTAACTGTGTCTTTTAACAAAATGTAACTATTGTATTCTATGCTTTTTTTAATTGAAACTTCCACATACTGAAAAATTGATTTCCACTAGAAATCTCTTATTTTAATAATAGCTAGAAGTATGTATTTTAAATTGCTTATGCTATTATAACGTAATAGTTGATAAGCATAATAGCAATAACCTTGACATCCATAGGTGGAATTAAACGCAAACCCTTTAATAATATGAAACTAAATTAATATTATTAATTTATTTCGTAATTCTTAATAATATAATAATATTAATAATAAATACTTTTAATTTTAAAGTAAAGAGATTTCAGTAGACATTCAATAATGTCTTTCATTTTGATAAACAGAAAAATGAACAATTATAACTGACGCTTATAAAAATGAAAATGAAACCTAATATGTTTAGTGTTGTTTATAACACTGTAATTTACGATCGGCCTGGTCGGAATATTTGGGAATTCCAATGTTGAATTAGTCATATCTTCTGTCTGAAAGGAAATAATCCAGTGTAAGATGGGTTATCTAAGGAATTTTCTTTTAAGGCGCAATGGAACTTGTAGTTTCGCGTTATCAAGCGCACTCTTAACTATTATCACGATATCTATAAGTACTTACCTGAACGCCAGCTTAAAATTTACTTAGCAGTACTACTCTCTTGTTAAAAGTGACAAAACTAAGTAAATATTATTAGTAAGTACCTACTACCGTAAATGTTCAATCAAGGATACTTTAAATAAATGCATAATCGGGAATATAAATGGCGTCATTTTAAATTAGTATCTAGTCAGTAATTGATTTCCGTTTAACAACTGTATAAAATATAAAGAAAGTTTAAAGCTGTTACTACGTCTGTGATCACTAATGATGCTTTCACCTTGGTAATATTGTGACATTTTTATTGCTTAAATTATCTGTTTTATTTACCTATATACCACTCTTGCGAGTGCATGCAAACCCACTATCGTATTTCCGTACGTCAATGTATTACATTTGAATGGAGCCTTTATATGAGGCTGTATTAGACAGGAGACCTGCCTTGTATTTTCATATATAATTTAACAAGTGTGTTAACATTATATAGTTTAACAAAATTTGTCATTTCAGATATGAGTAGCTTTCGCAACGAAAACTACACGAGTCGACGCAGGAGACGAGTGTAATTTTCCAAAAGCAAAAGCTACGAATGTCTTAAACGATAAATTTTGCAAGAAAAAATTAGACCACGAGTTGAATTCGGCTTGATAATCCATCGAGCAAATTTTTATTTAGCGTGTGTAATCTATATTATAATTCCCGATCCCTTCCACATCGTCTAATCGTCTAAGATTTTGGAGGGCGTAGCCTAAAAGCTATCGGCGTAGTATCTATGCTGTCTTGACGTAAGGTACAAATTTGTCCGTCCAGTCGACCACTACAGTTGTGCGTTCAAATAAGGAAATTGGAAGAGCAGCATTTGTGTTGATTGTTGGGTAACGTTCCAGGTTCAGTCGAGATAATACGCATGGTGGTTCATTAGTGCTATTTATTGAAATATTGTGTTTTTATCTATATTATAAAAGTAATATAATGAGAGCGTGGAGCGTAGCCCACGGGTCCACCTAGTTTATATTAATTTAATTAAATTTGACATTTCATTTTGACAAGTGGTTTTTTCTTAGTGAAAAAACCACTAGTGGTTTTTTCACTATAAAACTAATTTCATTGGTCCCAATTTGAAAAATTCTGTAATTTGATTGGTTAAAAATTTTCGAGTTGGATTGTCACTATAAAGCTAATTTCATTGGTCCCAATTTGAAAAATTCTGTAATTTGATTGGTTAAAAGTTTTCGAGTTGGATTGTCATAAATAAATATTTGAATAATTTCGCATTTTTTGTTTTAACATATTGTAATGATTCAATACAAAACGATAGCAACACAAAATAATAGATACTACAATTTTTTAAAGGATAATCTATTATGCTCCTGTTTAAATGATCCAAAAGTTAATTCAATTACCAATTATTCATTTCAGTTCATTCACAGCATACGAACGCTGTCTCACATGAATTGAATCAAGGAATAAATTTTATTTTATACTAACTTGTAAACGTCGTTTAATGTAACGGAACACAAACAATGAAAAGTTACTTTTACGAGCTACTGACTTGTAGAACTGACAGTTGACCTGTAAAAGTTTTACAGGTTAGTAGAATATATGTCATATTCTACTAACCTGACATTTATAGACCAATTGTCATAATAACATGTAATCTACGGACACTTCCACGGCTCAATTACTAAAAAAGTGTCACATTTTGTTGTCGTTGTGAGGACTAGAACCAGGTTTTATAGATACAATGAATGTTGTGTGTTGTTTACAAATGAATAACAAATAAAATATTGTACATTATACGCAAGGTAACTGTTTTTACTGGCGATAGAAGGAAATGACTGACGAGCCGATTGGCGAGCCTGTCACCTTCTTGAGCGTGAACCTTTACCTTGCTAATAATGTAATAGTATATTACATAACGAGAGTTGAAAGTGGCATTTTTCGTACGAGTGTGCAATTTACGCACGATGCGTTAGGAGAGTGCGGAAATCGCACGAGTAAGAAACACACTTTTCACCGAGTTATGTACACTATTTTTCCTACGACCAGAAAAATACAGTTTTTTCAAAGAAGAAATTATTTTAATGCTAACAAAAAAACAATTTACATTTTATTTAGTAATTTTATTTTTATCATTATTTTCAGCACCAATAAAGTTTATAACTATATGATTGTTGTAACAATTTGTGAAGTTATTTGGAGTTTGTGAATTGCGTAAACGCGTGTGTGTAAGTGCGTTTTGAATATTGTCAGTATTATTGGTTATTGTTTTATCCGTAAGGGGATTATTATAACAATTAGTTAAATTTCTTGGAATTTGAGAGTTGTGAAAAGGTGTTTGTAAAACTGAGTTTTCAATATTTTAACCATTTTAAACATTTTAAACCAAAGAAAACTTTACAGTTAACTACTAGCAATAATAAATTAGTCTTTATACAGACCTGGAAATTGATATAGGTTCGCCTAGAATATTGATACAATTTTTGAAATATTATTGTTAAATAGTATATTAAAATACAAGTTCGAGAAAGCATCGATTCAAGCACGCGTTTGGAATTCCAACACGAGCCGCGTAGCGGCGAGTGGAGGAACAAACAAGTGCTGGAAGAGCTTTCTGAACGAGTGTTTTATACTATTTTTTCTATTTTACGCCTCTTAATTCCTTTTTACAGAAAAGAAATAAAAATTTGAAATTTAGGGAATTTTGTTAAGGTTGGGTACAATGATTTAGTATTATTTAAGAAGGCTGTGGAAAATTCAATTTGAATTGTCATAATTTTTTCTTGAAAATGAGTTCTGAAGATTTTTCATGTACTCCGCCCGAAATTCGAGCAAGTGCGGCCAATGTTGTTACCAATTTATTGCCAGAGAAGTCCAGATCGCAATATGAAAAACAGTTTTATCAATTTTTAGAATGGTGCAATGGAAAAAATGTTGGAAATATATCAGAGAATGTGTTACTGGCCTATTTTGATGAGCAAAGTAAAAAATACAAACCATCTACTTTGTGGAGCACCTATTCAAAACTTAAATCGTGTCTTGATATATACAGGAATGTCGACATATCAAAATATGTTAAACTGCAAGCGTTTTTGAAACGAATGTCTACAGGTTATCAGCCAAAAAAATCAAAAATATTGGAAGAGAGCGACATTAACAAATTCATTAAAGAAGCAGATAATAAATTGTACCTGGCGATGAAAGTGGGTGTAAATTTTATTTATTTTGTAACTGTGTACAAACAATATAATTTTAGGTTATATTAATAATGGGTTATAGCGGCGCGTGTAGGCGCGAAGAATTGACAAACATGTCCATCGATGACGTTGAATATAGACCTCACTCAGTTACTGTAGCAGTTCCTAAAACAAAAAACAATGTACCAAGACAGTTTATGATAACCAACCCAGACTGGGTTGATTTAATTGCAAAATACGCAGCCTTGAGACCGAAAATTGTTACACATAAACGTTTCTTCTTAACATATCGTGGTGGTCACTGTGTAAATAGTCCCATTGGGATTAATACTATTGGGAAAATTTCAAGAAATATTGCTGAATTTCTTCATTTACCAAATCCAGAACTCTTCACTGGACATTGCTTCCGAAGATCGAGTGCAACACAGTTGGCTAACCAAGGCGGTGATTTACTAACTATAAAACGACATGGAGGATGGAAATCATCTGCTGTTGCAGAGGGTTATATTGATGCATCTTTGAAGAAAAAGATTGAAGTTGCACAAATGCTTGGTCATCAAACTGTATTGCACTTACCTGATTGTTCTAACCATGACACAGTAAACAACCTTAATTTGGAATTACCTGGATGTTCTCACCATACGGACGACGCTGAAAATAATATTACTGTATCAGATAGTAATTCTTTCTCTCATAATATTGTGTCAAACCAAAATTTACCTGGTATTACTTTAACGTCACATGACACTTCCAATGTTTCAGTTAATGTCTACAACAATTGTGTTTTTCACGGTAATAAAAATTGAAGTTATGATACCTACCCTTTTTCGTTTATTGCAATTTGACAAGTAGCAAGGTACAGGATAGCCTGATCGCTATTTTTATATTCTTCATACCGCCTGCTGGTGTCTAACAAGTTCACGGTACTTTCCGTTGTGACAGTTCTGTTAACGTTGATAATAATTGTCCATGATAATCGAAGCTGATTTATTAAAAACACATTTTGTTTCCATTCCCATTCACGATTTGACATTTGACGTTGACGTAAACGTCAAATTAAAATTTGGAAAAACTGCAATGTCGCCAACACCAGAAAAATAAAATACACTAGCTTAGTAAAGCATCCAAAATTCTCAGTAACGAACCCAAACCGGTGCTTTACTGGGTCTAGTAACGACGTAAAATAGAAAAAAGTATCTTACCGTAAAACCACTTTAAAGGCTTAGTTACTAAGCATTTTTATGTGTTCTCCTACCTTTTCAAAACATCAGCATGTTTGGTACAAAAGGTAATAACATTTGAAGATAAAAATGAAAAGTTTAATATGTTTGTAAATTGGAAATTGAAATAACTTTTGTAACTGTAAATCTTTTGAACGATAATCTCCCACACGTTTTCCATTGGGTTAGTGTCCGAAGAGCATGATGGCCAGTCTAAGGTTGGAATTTGTGACGCTACCAGCCCTGCTCTTGTGTTCTGAGAGCGGTAAGCAGGTGCCTATCCTGTTGAAAAATTAGGTTTTCATGCTTATGATCCTCATAATAAGGAATTCACTTACCATCCATGTCAAAGGAAATACCATCCGAAGCTTGTATAATCCGTTAAACCCAGCCTAGATTATTAGGAAACATCCATAACAGTTTCTACGTGAAAAGCTCAATGGTTTCTTTCATAAATCATGCCAATAATCACGAAACCCATCAAGTCAGTCAAAATTAAATTTTCTCTCTTCCTCCAGATTATCTAAAAATACCTTTTTAAATTAATTTAAACAACAGGAAATATTATACGTGTTATTACTTTTGTCCAATCAGGTTTTCAGCTGCAAATTGCAAACATCTTTCTTTTAACGGAATAAACAAGGTTCGGATGGCATTGCCTTTGGCATGGATGGCAAGTAAATTCTTTATTATGAGGATCATGAGCATGAAAACCTAGTTTTTCAACAAGCTAGGCACCTGCTTACCGCTTACGGAACATAAGAGCAGGGTTGGTAGCGTCACAAATACCAACCTTAGACAGGCCATCATGCTTTCCGGGGATTAACCCAATGAAAAACGTGTGGAACATTATCGTTCAAAAGATTTACAGTAGAAAAAATCCTTTCGGCACTGTAAATGATCTTAGGAGCATCATTTCGCAGGCCTTGGTAATGTCACTATCAATGAGCTTAATGATCTCGTCTTAAGCATGCACAATCGAATTTTTCAAATCATTAACCATAATGGTGGTGCTACTGATTATTAAATTAATGTTCTTTTTTGGTTTTGATAATTTAATGCTTAATAAATGGTGAGTTTTAATTAGTGAACTTATTTCAATTTCCAATTTACAAACATATTAAACTTTTCATTTTTATCTTCAAATGTTTATTACACTTTGTACCAAACATGCAGATGTTTTGAAAAGGTAGGAGAACACATAAAAATGTTTAGTAAATAAGCCTTTAAAGTGGTTTTACGGTAAGATATGTTTTAACAAAAATATTTCAAAAATTATATCAATATTCTAGGTGAACCTATATCAATTTCTAGGTCTGTATTGTATTGTAACGAATGGAGAAAAACCCCTTTACACGGCTGACGCATACTTCCAGAAGAATCTACAATGTTCGAGCCTTGTATGACTTTACGTCGCCGATCTTTATAGTGCATTCTACACACTTCCGTGGGGGTATATAAAGCAACCGCAAAGGGCCCGGTGGGTAGCTAGTATACAACCGGTGAATTGAAATGTGGTTTGTGTAATTAGTTAATAGTCAAATATTAGTGAATAAATAAATGTTATAAATGAATGTTGTATTAAAAATAAATAGCCTATTTTAAGTTAAATAAAGTTATAAATATCTAGCATTTAAGTTCGTTAAGTAGTTTATAATAGTATGTAAATAACATCTCTCTTGTGAATAGACGATTAAACAGCATTTTTGTTGTTATTTTAAAAAGAACGTTACAGTATAAATGTTAATTGCAATTAACATTGCCAAATCACTGAAGTAAATACATACTTGTGCGTGATATAGGGCGGTGTTATTTTTAACGACAATCACAGAAAGATGTTTATGTGGTTGTCAAGACTGACTGTTTAAAGTGTCCCATCTGACAGTACGGCGAAGTGTACTGAGGCTTTGTAAACGAGAAACATATTCTTGCCAGTTTCGTGGATAGAATCCGGGCCGCCTGAATAAGAGTTGGACTCTCTACCATGCGGCCACCCGCGTCACTTATTGTATGCATGCAGACACACCTATTGTAAATACTGCTGTTGAGATTATCATTTGTCTTCATTATTTAAAAATGCAATTATTGTGTGAGAAGATATGGATCCCCTAATTCTTTTAGTAGCCTTAAGAGCAACCCACCAAAAAATTTAATTCTTAAAGGAAAAGGAGCAACTTTATTGAGTCGATTCTTCTTGCAGTTTACAAGGAGGAAACATAATTCAAGTCAACATCCTTTTTCTCTATCTTTTCGGTGGCTCTGACACAATCTTTGCCTTGTTTAATCGTGATAAGACGAAGTTCCTAACAATTTCAAAAAACTTGGATTTAAATGACTATACTCAAAAGTTTATGAAGGAAGATGCTGAACCGAATAAGCTTGCTGATGCAGGAGAACGTCCTTCTCGCATTATACGGTTACAACAAAAAAGATCTCTCTCGACGAATATCGATACCACTAATTACTAATAACTTGTCAAAAAGTAAATTTAATGTTGCGTCATTGCCACCAACAACTTCTCCTGCACATCATGGACCCTGCTCCCGAAATGTTATTTAAACATTTATCTTGTCAATGCAAAACAGGGTGTACTAATTTGCTTGCACTGTACCTAACGGAAATTCATGTAGGAATGCACAGCAAGTTCTCGATGATTTTGACAGGGAGGATGACGATTATGAATCACCAACCGAGATATTAGTTTCTATCCCAGAAAATGATGTAGTTCAGTCAGAAACTAGCGATGTTGAATACAGCAGTGCAGAAACTGATATCGAAGCCACTATTATCGAACCTGTACTAACATCTGAGGTGCAAAGCAGTAATGAGGTTGTACCATCATCCTCTCGGGTAAATACCAGACGTCGTTCTAACAAAACATAGTTTTTTAGAATAACTATTTTCATATTTACAAATGATACAAACTAAGTTTTTCCGTGGACTCAGGCGCTCATGACCCTCGTTCGTGCCCTCGTGAATGTGAGACAGTCCTTCATTAATCAAAGAAATCCAGACTATTGATTTCGTCGACAATCATGAATCTGAGTTATTTTTTGTAGAATAGTAGAAGACGGCAAGACAAGTAGGCTTGTGTGTAGTTGTGTTAAGCCGCATTTTGTACATTTTTGGGGATTTTGTTTCCCACGGTATGCAGCCGTTTGTTGACAGATTCATGATTCGTGGTTCAAATGTAAGGAATCGAATGCTATAAACCGCATTCGATTCCTTACATTTGAACCACGGTCGTGAACTTTTTGAAAATTTGTCCTTTGATCCCAGAAAAGGTTCGGTCAAAGTAGATAGCTGAGGTATAAGCTTTTTTGCATTATATATACGTTGAAATACGTTTCTTTAAATAAATATTACTAATCTTAATTTTAGTATCTACTTTAGTACCTTGATCGACCTACATCGGGGACAGCAGCCTAATAACCTAACAAAGGTAATAAAAAAATAACCGAAACACCTTCCCAATTTGCAGCCAGACAGCCGAACAACAGTTCAGAATTTTCAATCGAGGCTTCTTTCACCTGACCTTTTCTGCGGTCAGAGATAAAATTTTGAAAAAGCTACAAAAATACATCCGACTGACCTTATCGGGGCCGACAAGGGTCACTCGACTGGCCGTAATGGCTGAATTCTGTGGAGACTAAAATCTTCAAAAATGTCCAAAATAGCGATTTAAAATCACTATAGCGCGTAAATCGTCGACTTTTAAAAAATATATAAAAAAAAATAATAGATATTCTACTATTATAGAAAAAAGTAGGCAGATTCTAGATTTTGAATGATTTTCTTAAGATTCACGTATGTGACTTATCGAAGGTTGACATACAATAGTATTGTATTGATTGTATCATAAATATATAAAGATTGAAGTCTCTTGAGCTAGACTAATTTATTGATTCTATTTGGTTTCATTCTGAAAAATTATTAAGGATCTCATTTCTTTACACCATTTCTAAATGTATTTTATGCACAGATGCATTATAATTAGACTATTATTGCAAGACTCATCTAAACATAAACGTCTTTTTATGGCCCAAGGGCCTCTTTATGGTCAGACGGGCAATAACGAAACGTCAATTAAATGTCAGATGTTTTTTTGTTGAACTTGATTGGTTCTTAATATAATTTGTAAACTTCTCACCATTGAAAATAAGCTGAAATTAAACATTTTGGAATAGTAACTATAGTAACGTACTTCGTATAAGCACATCAGTATATGCACAGCGGCTTGATGTACCTACGTATTCACTTGATTATATTTTTTACACAATAATAGATTTGAGATAAAAACTTAATCTGTGCATAAAATAGTGTATGTATAGCGGGCATAACTTTCTTTTATGGCCCTACAGCCTTTTCCTAGCCCTTGGCTAACGCCTCGGCCTAGAAATAACGCTTCTTCGCCATACAAGCTTCATTATGCCCTTAATACATAAATAACTATCAGCACATCAGACGTATAATACTTTAAAAACAATTTAAGAAAATACTTTATTTCATACTGTGTCACATTTGTCAGTTTTACGTCAAACTTTTTAGTCCAGAACATGCGATTTTACGGTCTAGTATGCCTGTAAAAAATTTTACAGGACTTGTGACTGTAAAAAATTTTACCGGACGCAAATACAATCAATCACCTGGACAACGTTTTAGTATGTAATCAGTTACCATGGAAACTCGTTCTTCATAGATGTCCATATTTTGCATTCGGAAATTTAGTTTATATAATTTTTTTTAAATTAAACCAATATTCCAATAATTGCAGTATGAAATAAAACGCATTACGTCATACATCCTGGAAATGGTCTTACAGTCTCGTTTCGATGTTCCGGACTCGGCTCCTTCGTCGCCTTGTCCGTAACATCTTACTCGACTGTAAAATTCCATTTCCAGGACTTATAACGTAAATTAATATTACGCTACACGTAAGCAGTAATATGTAGATCGTTAAAATCCATACAAATCTCGTTGATTTTATCCGGGTAGTGGTAGGCTATTAGCCTACCTATAAATTAATAGGTTAGCTTATAGGTTAAATTGTAGGTTAAGTAACAGGATATGTTATAGGTTAGGTTGTAAGTTAGGTAATAGGCTAAGTTATAGGTTAGATTAGAGATTAGACAATAGGTTAGTTACAGGTTAGATTATAAGGTTAGGTTATAGTTAAAGTTATAGGTTAGGCTAGATTAGAATAGGATCTAGGCTAGCTGAGAAGTAACGTTATGTTAGAGGTTTGGTAGGTCAGAAATTAAGTTGGATTATGTTATAAATCTGGTTAGGTTAGAGATTTGATTTGGTTAGATAAGGTTAGAGTTTAGGTGAAAGGTTAGGTTACAGGTTAAATTATAAGGTTAGGTTACAGTTAAAGTTATAGGTTAGGCTAGATTAGAATAAGATCTAGGCTAGCTGAGAGGTTACGTTATGTTAGAGGTTTGGTAGGTCATAAATTAAGTTGGATTATGTTATAAATCTGGTTAGGTTAGAGATTTGATTTGGTTAGATAAGGTTAGAGTTTAGGTGAAAGGTTAGGTTACAGGTTAGATTATAAGGTTAGGTTATAGTTAAAGTTATAGGTTAGGCTAGATTAGAATAGGATCTAGGCTAGCTGAGAGGTTACGTTAAGTTAGAGTTTTGGTAGGTCATAAATTAAGTTGGATTATGTTATAAATCTGGTTAGGTTAGAGATTTGATTTGGTTAGATAAGGTTAGAGTTTAGGTGAAAGGTTAGGTTACAGGTTAGATTATAAGGTTAGGTTATAGTTAAAGTTATAGGTTAGGCTAGATTAGAATAGGATCTAGCTTAACTGAGAGGTTACGTTATGTTAGAGGTTTGGTAGGTCATAAATTAAGTTGGATTATGTTATAAATCTGGTTAGGTTAGAGAGATTTGATTTGGTTAGATAACGTTAGAGTTTAGGTGAAAGTATCCATTAAGTTGGGTTGTAGATGAAGCTGGAGGTTACGGTAAATAAAAGATTAGGTTAAGTTATGTTAAGTAGGGTTAGCTTAGTTAAGTTTATGTTATAATAGACGTGAGATGATGTTAGGCTGGGATTATGTTTGGTTTGGGTTGCTTTGTCTGCTTTCGTTTGCTTTGTTGTAGCTTTTCACAAATCACAAATTTAATTCCCACTCTGCAAACCAGGAGATATACTAGAGCGCCCTTCATTCGACATCACTACCAATAAACATCAGCCAATCCTATTAATACATCTGATAGAACAGTGAGTTAGATTTTAGTGTATTCTAATAATCAAAAAACCAAATGCTGTATAATAGTATATTATATACCCAGGGACTAAAGTGCATCTTTTAATCCCGAATGTGAGTTTATTTTATAGAAAATAAACACATGAGGGATTAAAAGGTACTTTAGTACAGTGGTATATACGCTATTTTTGCACGTCCTAAAGGACTTAATCGCAAAAATTCAAAATTTTGAAAATTTCGTTACATGTCATTCGGACAATTGAACTCTGCAAACGCCAATATCACATTGTTTCAGGATAATAAATATTAACATGTACCGTGATTACTTTTTTTTGTTGTTTACTTGTTGTTGTCATGGAAACACTTCCCTCCCTTCCGTCCCTCAGGGAGTAAAAGTGCTACTTTACTCCATCTTTTGGGGGACTAAAGTAGAGCCTTATACAGGACGTGTAATATATATTATGTAATTAGGAGATCAAGCGATACTTTAAATCCGAGAAGATCTCGGCTGGCGCCTCGGCGTTATATTACATCTTCTCGGATTTAAAGTATCGCTTGATCTCCGTATTGCATAAAAGTTGTTTTATTTTATTTTGTATTTCAATCCTAATTTCTCCTTTTTAAAATTCATCCGAATTTATTGTATAATGAAGCAAGTTGCCTTGTCTGTGTCATCATACGCGTAACCAAGGAGATAAAAAGTAGCATGTCACGTATGGCTGTTATGCAACATCGAATGATTTTTACGTTGCCAACAACAACGGAGATCAAGAACGTCTTGAACTCCGGTGTCATTGACAACGGAGATAAAGATATACCTTATTTTACTAATTGTAGTATATAAACAATTGTTTGAAATACGAAATGAAATAAAAAATATATTTTGACAAAGATACTAAAATTGGCTATAATAATAATTTAAACTTGTTTTTCCGCAGTAGTCACTAGTCACCGTCGTCCGCGATTGGATTTTGTTACTTTAATTCAGTCGTATGATGAGTGAAAATTGTTTTCAAGTTTCAAGGATAAACTGTTGTAATATCCCGTTAAGGTAGCTTAGTTACTCTACAACGATCGATAAACTTCAAAATATTACTGAAAATATGATTAACATAACCTCTAAAAAAAGCAACTTTAAAAGTAAATTTTTCAAAAGTTTATAGATAATTCGAAAAGTCTTTTGCAACAATAGCTTTTGCTAGTTTAAATTAACCATTTCAGTCATTGTGGTTCGAAGCCGATAGGTACAGTCATGACCAACTACTATTAAATGCAAACATTATGGCCATCTCAAACGGTCCGGACCGTGGCGCCCCCGGTCGTTACATTTTCAAGCTTCGATTTTTTTATATACCGCCAAAATTCAAAAAAATCAAGCAGCTGCACTGGATATCGTATTTATTGGACTTGATACTTGTGGATCTGGTACTGTTGGAGAAAACCCCGTTATTAGTACAATGTTTCTTTCATACTCTAGATGTTTTCCACTCGTTAACAATGCAGGTATTGAAGCTTTTAACCGAGTGTGAGTTTAGTTACTTGATATTGATAACAGACAGTTTTTCATCCAATATTAGGCTTTTTAACTTTTAGTGGCAGGATTTCAATCAGAATCTACATTGAACATGCTTTCTTTCGCCTTTACGTTCTCTCTAACTGTTACTTCTTCAAAATCTTTGAGAAACCCGACGATAGAAAACATGGAACGTTGAGGCTTCGGTTCTATAGCTATGTCATATGGCTGAATGTTACCTTATTATACCTTGTTACAAAACAAATAATCAAAACAACTATTAGACCAGTAGTAAATACTTAATATCTTTTTAGAATAAACAGACACCGTAAAAAAAGCTTTATGATACATAGTACATATAAGCACTTAGCAGTACAGTTTTAAAAACGCAACTCTACCTTACTATACTTTTTTGTTTACAGATTTGTAGAAAATAAAAATTTAAAAATTATTTAATAACCGTTGTTAAACTTGCGCTTAAACTTAGCTTATTGCATTCACTGCCCCAGTAGCACAAGATATTGTCCCAATATTGGTTCTATATGGGTAACATATTGTATTCTGGCCCAATATTTGGAAGATTCAACCAAGATTGGTGTTATATCGGTTAAAGACTGGCACCCAATATATGCAGCCAATATTACTACTACAAAGGTCCAATATATACACCATATATTTAAAAAAATATATGTATCCACTATATTAATCCTATATTGGGTTAAGATTGCTGGCCAATATATTTAGCCAATATTTCTCCTACAAAGGTCCCATATACAATTTATTTATATAGTATTATTCTATACCGGTCTAATATTGGACATATTATATTAGCCCAGTATTCATTAATACATCTAATGGCCCATAATTCCATTGAGAGGAAATTATAATGAATTATTATTATTATTATATACGAATTATATTATTATTATCATGTGTAGTTATAAATTGATTCTAGACTTAAAATTAATTTTTGGGACGTTTAAACTATCTTATTGGTATTAGATTCCTTAGATAGCATCAATTCTCAAGAATTATTGCAGTTAATGTTTTTCTTTTATACTTCCAACATTGAATAAGCAGTCTTTAATCAAGATCACTTGATTATTCAAGGAATCAAAATAGCAATAAACAGACTATCTTGAAAATGAATAATAACATCGCTACAGCTGCCTCCGTTGTTTTATAACTCACCCGGTTTTATCGAATACTGAATACTAATAATATCTTAATACATAATTATTGTATACCTGATGGTTCTAAACTCATAATGATCGCATTTTAAAAGTTCGCGCCCAATAACGTACAAACAGTCGTGTGATTGCATGGTAGCAAACGCGGGAACAAACGCCAAGGTTTTTAGTAAAATGTTCTACCATATTGCACCATATTTACGTCTATTGTGTTAGTTATTAATCTAACTAGAAATATTAAACCTGAAGTGAGCATCAAGAATACTACAGTACGCGAATGGGTGTTTTTAAATAAATCAAAGTTATTTATTGAACATATTAACTTTACCATGAGACAACCTTTCAGTGTGGATATTGGTAATCTGACGCGGCTGCGTCGATCGTGATTTCATCGGCACTGATATTAATTTGATGCACCTGTTGTTTTACTTTTATGTGTTGTGATTTCGGCTGCTAGCTTTGTCTTGTCGAAAAATTTATATTTATCACTGTGTGTATATGTGTTATTTGTATTAAACTGTAAGTACTGACTATAATATCTGTATGTATACATTTTAATTATTACAACCGTCGAGTTTAGTTAGCATTTCGTTTAAACATGAATTGTGTAAACAATGTGCATGCGTCATTTTTAGAACGTACGAAAACAATTTATAGGTACATTTATGTGTAATTTGTTTTATGTACCTATTTGTTAATGTAGCATTGTTTCGCCTTTAATAGGTGTAATGCAAACGAGATTCTTAATGAAGTGAATGAAATATCATACTTAACCTACAAATAGTACTATACATATTGCCCCAATATGTTGCCAATATATTTTTGATATATTTAAGGGGAATCGTATCAGTAATCAGAAATGATTATTATAGACTTAAATTTGTTACAAAAACAGGGACATCTTTGAACATACAAGTACAAATACTGAGTTTTTATGAAAGAAAATGATATGCTATGTTGAACTATGTTTATTGTTTTTGAAATTTTGTTAAATTCTTTATATAAATTAAAGTAAATCTGATTAAAATGATTTGACTTTGCATTAAAAGTTTATTAGTTATCTGCTTTATGTTGATAGATTTATTTAGGGTCGGTATTATAAAACTTTTTACTTCCTAGATAAAATTTACTTTGAGAGTAAATTCATTTGTTCTGTCAATTTCATATGCAAATTGACAGAATAAATTAATTAAATAACCAATACTATGTTTCAACAGTGGACCAATATCCTGTTAATGCATTTTGCCGATATTGTAAAAGAATATTGAACCATTAAATGTTTCCAACATTGGACCAATGTTATCATGTTGGTGACATATCCTATGCACATGTTGTGCCAATACTATAAACATATATTGAACCAATATAATGTTACAATGTGTGACCAATATCAAAATGCAATACTGGGGAGATATTGCTTCTGCATATTGTGCCAATCCTGTCAGTGCCTGTCATTTACAACATTTGGCCAATATGTGGAAACAATATTTTTCCAACATGTATGTGCTACTGGGGTGCTCTTCTTCGTTTTCTTCTGATATGGGTCATTCGCTCTACTACAATAACCTCAACAACGACAAAGTGACAATTCTAAATTTTTAAATACATGTCAAGACCAAAGGTTCTAGAGTCCCTCTATAATAATATTAAATAATAAGAATATAACCTATTATTATTATACTGGAACTCTAAAAGGTTCTAAGCTGAGATAAGACTGATAGATTTGAGATGGCCATAATGTTTACATTTAATAGTAGTTGGTCATGGTACAGTTTCTCGTGCCGATTAACATAACCTCGAAAAAAATGCTTAAACAAAGAACTTTAAACGTAACTATTTCAAAAGTTTATGGATATTGCACAAAATTTCTTTCAGAAATAGCTTCTGCTAGATGTATATTAATCATTTCATTAATTTAGATCAGATCAGAGTGGTACAGTTTTCCGTATCAAAACCCTTTTATGTCAAAATTATTGCAATAAGTTTAGTTTTGGACTCCTGTAGAATTTAATTTAACTACGAAGAAAGTATAGTTTCTAACTATTTAATAACGATAGAAAATTAAATTAATGTTTGACTGGGTTAAATCTTCTAGTCCAATATTAGTTTTTGGAAATCGGTAGATTTAGGAAATTTGAGTGCTTGTTCCGCCTTAAATATTTAACAAATTATATATTAATATTCCAAAGAGGTTGATCAATATATAAATGAATATTAATATCTACAGATATGTATGTTAATGGAGCTCTTATTAAGATCAATATCAATTTTGTAAAAATATCAGAATTATTAATTTCCTTTTACTTCGCCAATTTTAGGGCATCGCATTAAAATGCAAACAATTACAAGAGTCTTTATGGTTTATCTTTTTTATCTGCAACAATTTCAAACGGAACGTTTAAATTTAAAATAATGGACCATCCTTTATGTGATATCACATAACAAAAGAACATAATACCTCCATCTTGCTTGTCAACGGGATTCATAAGTCAGAGAACAAAAACCAAGAGATGAATGTATGCATGTGAGCTGCGATTTGTGTTTTAGCGCTGTAGAAGCGACGCATTCCGCGCTCCGTTTTCTCTACGTTGCGCGCCTGACTTTGACTTTTTATCCACAACTATGAAGTTTTATTGTAGGTGGCCAGTTTTTTGTTAGGACGATGCGCCACTTCGATATTTTTAACGTGGATCGGAATCTATACGAACGAAGATTTTACAATGCGATTTTTATTCAAATTAAAATTGCTGGAATTAACTGAAATATTCATTACTACATGAAAGGAGAATGTTAGAAACGTCACTTTTTGCCCGTTTCGGTTTTGGTTCATTTTCATTCCATTGTCTTTTCTTCGGCGATGTTCTTTTATAATCTTTATATTAGAAGCAATACAAATGCAGCCTTGCTCATCTTATTTTATCGATTCTTTTTCTAAAAATGTACAAAAAAGATCTCTTCTGGATGTTTCGATTTGGTAGATTTTATACGAATATGGCATATAAGGGAGAATACATAAACTTTCTCAATTACTCATCTGCAAAAGAGTTGGAGCACTAGGTCTACTAAGCCGGTGATGCTATCTGAAGGGGAAGAGACGTGCTTTGAATGTATTTTAGATGTCCTACTCATGACGGATTTATTATATTTATATTTCGGTCGCAGGTCGTGCGGTACGTTTGAAGATGCTTTGCCGTTTTGGACTTCATCATATAACTCATCATAACCATAATGGGTAAGAACAAGCCATTTCAGGGAGAAAAATGAAAGAATTACAACTACAAAAGACTGTTGAAAGTATTATAATGAATGGATGCGAACTAAAATGTTGCCTTTTACTTTAAGCATATTTTAAAAATTGTAACATGTTTTTCCTAGTAGGTGGATACAGAAACGGTTTTAATCAAAACTGCTACCATGCGAAGTGAATGTAAACGTTTGTCACACTTAGGAATCTATCCTGTAACTAGTCATTAGAAACGAAGTTGTCAATAACGACTACTATGTTAATGACAACTTGTTACAAGTTATTCTGTAAAGCCTGTTCATTTCATTGTTGCGGATTTACGTGATATACCTACCGTGAAGGCTTACTGCCACGGCCCCTTACTAGGCGAAGAATTGAAATGCGCTCAATTAGCGCGTCACTCTCTTATGTGAGTGCTACCAGTTCTCATTGGTGGGAGTGAGGTTGCTATCCATCTTCTACTAGTTCTCCAGGCTAGCGTCGGAGTGAGCCCTAGTCGAGCATGCGGATTTACACTGCCCGGCCGAGTCCAACCTTAAATTTGGCTTGGCTTGGTCCAAGGTATGCTTAAGGGGTCACCTAGGATTTCGTCACACTGGTTTAGCATAATCAAGGCTTGGTGAGCCTTCAACACAACCCCATCCAACTCTACCCAAATGTAGAGAGTCGAATATACCACTTGAAGGTGAGGTTGTCTTAGGTCTAAGAGTACTTGCATTAACGACTCATGTATGATTGGAACACTGATGCCTAACAGTACCTTTAAAGATACCTTGGCTTTATGTCTTAAATGTAAGATATGCAAGCAATTCAAAGGACGGTATTTGCGGTGCTATTGCAGATTCACAAAAAGTGCTGAACGACTTTGACGCCACTTAGCAATTAGTGATATCATCAAACAGGCTTTAACTTTATCAGAGATTTCATCAATTTTTGAACCAAGTTAAATCAGTTGTTCAGATGGGAAGCGCTCAGCCGGTCAACCTGACGGCTTAAATAAAGGTAAACCTTTGCTATAATAATAATAATGATGATGAATACTACCCATAACCTGACCCTAGAAGCTATAAGCTTGTGCGGAATGGAGGGGCGATTATTTTTATTATTATCTCATCTTGCGGCTGCAGCCGACTTACAGATGTCATAGCACAAATTCTACATTTGTGTTTCAGCTAAGGAAAACTGCAGAAAACCTTAACCAGACTTGCCGGCATCGGGAGTCGACCCCAGTCTGCTTGGATCACATGCTATCACGCTAACCGCTTTACTACCAAGGCTATTTGGTATGCCACTTGGGTTGACACTTGCTTGGTATTTATTATTAGAACAATTGCTGTTCGCAATAAAAGATACACCTACGATAATACAGTGGGTAACTCTACTGCTTTGTAGTGTTTTCCACCAAAACTTTCAATTAGCTGAATTCTTTGTCATATACACTTATTTGTTGGAGATACTTATGCGATAGAGATCATTTTCAGTCGTTCGTACCGGATAATCGGTATGTTCCGAACACCCTGTATTGTTATCCTGTTTGATAATAGATTTTTTATTTTAAGTATTTTTGGTTTTTTACATTTATATATCCCGAAATTTTGCACAGTTTTTGAGCAAACTCAGTTTTCCCAATTTTTCTTATAACTTTTCTTCAAGTTATAATCATACACGACGTTTATAAATATCTATTAAAACAACGTCTTTTCATAATATATTGTTGAATAACATACAGGGTGTTCAATCAACAAGACCAAACATAACAATTTTTCGAACATAAAAATCTAGTTCTTTTCAAATGGAATACCCTGTATATGTATATTTCATATGATTCAGCTTTAGTGTCTTTGCCAATTCATATACAGTGTGTTCATTTAAATACTTTCCAACTTGAATATCTCCTAAGCAATTCAAAATATCGATTTCAGCAAAAACACGTCAATTTACCCCCTCACCTTCCACCCCACCAACTTTAAAATGTTAAATGTCGACCCAGCCAATGTGGTATCTCATTTTAAAGGAAATAAAAAAGGAATCTTTTGGCGCCAAACAAAATTAAATCGGAGCATGGGTTGCTGAGATACTGGAAAAAGTCTTCTAACAACCTTCCTTCAATATCATTTAAATTATTTCCCATACTAACGTCAGACTGTTGTCAAATTCTGTCAGTTCAGCCCTACCGGGTATTTCATTTAAAATAAAAAAGTTGACAGGAGCCGTAGCGAAACGACTCACCCTGTATATATAAACTAAACTAAAAACTGAAAGTAAAAATTTGATTTATACCAATCAACTGTGTTATTCAACTTCTTTTTTTGTAACTCTTACACTTTCCAACACAAGATACAGGGTAACCAGTACACAAGCCACCCTGTACATCGAGGTAACTCGACTAGCATTCTTGGAGCTTTTTCTAGTTCGGCTTCCATGGAGAAAATTTACTATTTGTTATGTTTTTTGTGTTATTTAAGTTTAATGTTTTATAGCTTATGTACATTTCCATATCTAAGTTGAGCTTCATACTTTTTTTAATTTACTATACAGATATAGAAAAACAAGTTGGAAGTATCTACGAAACTATATGTACTATAATAAAGAATGGGCTAGTAAAATAAAGAAGGGTTTATATCGGGTCACGCCTTTGCTCTTCTTAGTTTGTGTTAGTGGTGGAATATTCAAGCATTAAAGTTGTTTAGTAAACTACAAGCCAAGTATTGGTGCAGCTGTTTGTAATTGAAAGAGAATTTCATGATATTAAATTTTCCCAAAATTAAAAAAATATTTGGCAAATTAGGACCAAATAATCACTTGCTTTTTAAGTAGCTTACAATTTTAATCCATAATTACTGAAAATAAAATAAATATTTTATGCTCAAATATTCTCCCACTAACACAAACTAAGAAGAGCAAAGGCGTGTCCCAATATAAACCCTTCTTTATTTTACTAGCGCGTTCCTTATCATACACACATATGGTTTCGCAGGTACTTCCAACTTGTTTTTCTGTATCTGTATATCTTCATTTAGTTGTTAAAAGGTGTTCTCCAGTTAGGGCGTAAGTATGATATAACACACCATCCGTATACACACCTTTTTGATACTGAATTTGCTCCTTCGATGTAGGTTTGGAGGTAGTTGGTGGTTTTCTAGAAAACAATATGGTAGAACCAACTCTACTGGTGCTTGCACATCCGTGATATTCGACATTTAATACAATTTTTAACACAATTCTTTTCAATTATTAAAATTTCTTGTTATAAATTATTGTCTAAAAAGGTTCTTATATCTAAAATGTAACACTACTCATGGTTCACATAGTGGTATCATGAACACTGCTGGAAAAGCGGATAATACAGTTAATATTTTTGCTTTCACATTTTACAGATCTAAAATAATAATTAGGGGTGTGCCGCCAACCAATCCAATACTGTCTGTCAAATCAATTATGTAGCTAAACCCAAATAAACAAATGAAGAATCTAAGTCAACGCGTAATAAACAGCTGTGAAATGCATTAAGTTAATATAAGAAAGCAAGCAGCATCTTGTGTTACTCTCGGCTGTTAAGGAAAGTAAACAGCGTACGTAAGGATTTTACCTTAACATTTCGTTTGTCATCGTTGAATACATACACCCTAATAACGAGTTAATAATTAAAAATTACATTACGTTTTAAATGTCATAGGGTAATGAAGACATGTAAAGAAAACTTATTGCAGAAATTTTAGTTACAACCCGTTATAAATTTTGTAACGCTACTGAATAATCATTCCAGCTCGCCTGCTGTTTCTCTTGTCAGTTAAATTACTCGAGTCGAACACGTGATCTCGCCGCGTGATTCGCGATGCATTTTGCATTTTCACCTTAGTGATTTTTGTGACCCAGATTCTTCATTTATTTATTTGGGTATAGTAAGAAGGTCAAGCAGTAATCTGTTGCAAAAACATTGTTAGATTGATTGCAGAGACACCCCTCAAATTCAAATCAAATCAAAATGAGAGTCGGTGCATTTCTTCTAAATTCTCAAATCTTCAGAATTACAAAACAAGTTATTATTCCCCAGAAGAAAATCGAAGCTAGAGAGCATGCTGAGAAATCCCCACTATGAATATTCTTATTCTAAGAGTTATCAGTGCGGCTGGTTAACTTATTTATTTCTTAATAGACTGAATTAATTCTTCATTTATTTGTATAAATGCCCAGAGTCATTTTTCGCTTTGTTAACTGACAGTAAACTCAAGTATACACGAATCGTTGTCGGTTGCTATGAAAACAACAAAATAGCATATCCGTTATGATTTATATTCATTCAAGTGCTGTTACGGCTAACAAAATTCTGACCGACTATGACTGTTACATAAATAAATTTGTTTGACAATAGTGAGTTAGTGCAGAACAGATTAAATGATATTCTTTGGAAAGTGCTTAATCTCGTAGTCGCAAATTGGAAACTTTTTGTTGAATCTAAGACACTTGCCGCTCTCTTATCATAATATAGAAAGCGGATGACGATTTGGTGACGAGTAATAATAAATGCGTCAGAGTAGCTGAAAGAATATTAATATTGATTTGCTTGTTATCAATTTGGTCATCATTTGATACTTCAAATATCATTTGTTCAGGATACAATAGAATGCACCAAATTGAGTGTGTCGCTGAGATCAGATGCTTAGGACGGATTATATAACATTGGTATAATTTAATAATATACAAATATTCATATTGTAAAAGTTTTGTTTTTTGTTAAAATGGGCAATTAAGAGAGTATTTTACATATTTTTACATAAGCAGATCTTGCTTATGTAAAAATATGCCTTGCCCTAGGAAAGGAAGATAACGGACAATGGTTAGGAAAGATGCCACAGGTTAAAATCGATCATGGGAAAAAATAAACACCTATCCAATACTACTAAAGTTGATTTGTATGTGTGTCCGAGCCCCATTCTCGCGTTCTATAAGGGCTGGAGAGATGGGCTTGGGCTCATTCAACGCGTAATTTTCCGAGGATAATGCACGACCGAAAATTTTTTAAATTAGGTTATGTTTTAAATTTTTTTAAATTAGGTTATGTTTTAAAAAATCGATAAATGCTGATTATATCGTACTATTTAGTGCTATTGAGTGTTATTTGGTACTAATATGTGCTCTATCGATAGAGAATCGATTGGAGATTTATGTAGGTCATGTAAATACTGACCTACTTTAAAAAAATCGATAAATGCTATTTCTATCATACTTAAGTGCTTAGGCCCGTAGGGCCCATTATCCTAGTTAAGAGTACTGATTTTATTTATCTTTTAGTTTTAGACAAGTCATATCACATTTCTGTTTTCAATAACAGGGTTATATTCCGTAATTAGTTCAGTTAAGAATAACAGGACCGGATCCAAAATGCAATAAAACTTCAAAATTTATTTACTGGATAACTATTCCTTTTTGACCTATACTTGTCAAGGTAAATTTGCTCTACTGCCTTCCCTCTACCTAACAGGTATCACACATGTCCGAATCAGTCTGTATAGCTTAATGTGTAAATCTTTTGGTACCTTTTGATACCGCTGGTATCTTTGACATTATGCATAAGGGATTTTACTTGGGAAATCTGAAAACGTTCTTCAATTTCCTTCTTTGGCGATTGCTTTAACTAATAGCTCTTTGTCATAGAATTTCAACAACATTTGGAATTTGAAAGCGTATTTTACATGCGTAAATGAATTAATATTAATTGTTGATTACTAAATATTAAAAAATTTATAAGTTAATGTACTGTAATTAATAATAATGTAAAAAAGAATTAAAAAGTAATTAATAATAAAAAATAAACAACTAGAAAAGGATGATAAATGGACATTTATTTAAAAAAATGTATGACAACAACCACCATAGCCGAATGGAGGACGCGATAGATTTCGAGTTTCAAAACTCAAGTTCTAATCCCAGTTTGGGTAAAATTTTTTCTATAAATATTTAATGCATTTTTAAAAACTTTTTTATAAAAATAATTTTTATTTAAAAAGAAATAATTACATATACTCACACTATGTATATTTATGTTAATTGAAAAGTATGTATATATAGTATATATAGTATATATAGTATATATAGTACATATAGTACATATAGTACATATAGTACATATAGTACATATAGTACATATAGTACATATAGTACATATAGTACATATAGTACATATAGTACATATAGTACATATAGTACATATAGTACATATAGTACATATAGTACATATAGTACATATAGTACATATAGTACATATAGTACATATAGTACATATAGTACATATAGTACATATAGTACATATAGTACATATAGTACATATAGTACATATAGTACATATAGTACATATAGTACATATAGTACATGTAGTACATGTAGTACATGTAGTACATGTAGTACATGTAGTACATGTAGTACATGTAGTACATATAGTACATATAGTACATATAGTACATATAGTACATATAGTACATATAGTACATATAGTACATATAGTACATATAGTACATATAGTACATATAGTACATATAGTACATATAGTACATATAGTACATATAGTACATATAGTACATATAGTACATATAGTACATATAGTACATATAGTACATATAGTACATATAGTACATATAGTACATATAGTACATATAGTACATATAGTACATATAGTACATATAGTACATATAGTACATATAGTACATATAGTACATATAGTACATATAGTACATATAGTACATATAGTACATATAGTACATATAGTACATATAGTACATATAGTACATATAGTACATATAGTACATATAGTACATATAGTACATATAGTACATATAGTACATATAGTACATATAGTACATATAGTACATATAGTACATATAGTACATATAGTACATATAGTACATATAGTACATATAGTACATATAGTACATATAGTACATATAGTACATATAGTACATATAGTACATATAGTACATATAGTACATATAGTACATATAGTACATATAGTACATATAGTACATATAGTACATATAGTACATATAGTACATATAGTACATATAGTACATATAGTACATATAGTACATATAGTACATATAGTACATATAGTACATATAGTACATATAGTACATATAGTACATATAGTACATATAGTACATATAGTACATATAGTACATATAGTACATATAGTACATATAGTACATATAGTACATATAGTACATATAGTACATATAGTACATATAGTACATATAGTATATATAGTATTTATAGTATATATAGTAGATATAGTATATATAGTATATATAGTATAGAACTTGAAAGTATGTAATTATAAATATTATATTGTCAAAAATTAAAAATTAAAATAAAAATTATTTATTTATAAAACATTAAATATTAATAAAATAGAACTTACTGTGAAATGTGATTAGAACTTTTGTAATTACAAATCTAGCGTGCCCATAATTTAGTTATGGAGGTAATACATTATAATTTGTGTTTATTTGTAATTGTAGATTATACTTTATGCAATTATCATTTGTATACAAATCAGCCCCCGCAAAAAAAATTAATTTAATTGTTAAATTGAAAAAATTGTTTATTTATAAAATACTAGCAAAACCCGTCGCGCTTTGCTGCGCTTTTCAAAAATTTCAAAAATTACCAAATTTGACAATTGACAACATATCTATATATATTTTCTTATTTTCTATTCTGGGCCAAGACCTTTCCAATGATACCAATTTCATCCAAATCGGTCCAGTGGTTGCGGAGAAAATCGCATACATACATACATACATATATACAGACAGACAGACAGACAGACAATCTTTCCCTTTTATATAGATAGATAGATATATATTTTCTTGTCACATCAATCTCAGTACCCATTTTTAACTTCCATATATGGGTTTTTCGCTGTTATTTCGGACCACGATGGCCGATCAGAGTCCAATTTGGTCTTATTTTCTATTCTGGGCCAAGACCTTTCCAATGATACCAATTTCATCCAAATCGGTCCAGTGGTTGCGGAGAAAATCGCATACATACATACATACATATATACAGACAGACAGACAGACAGACAGACAATCTTTCCCTTTTATATATATATAGATTAAAAAATTACCGGAACTGTCTTACATCCAGGTGAAAAACAATATCGCGTGGATCCCTCTAGAGTGGGCTGTACCAAGTTCGGTATTTAGCAAATGTAATGGTCGCAGTGGCCTTTTTTTACCAATAATAACTAAAAAGCCAAAGAAAATTGATTTCCAATTATTCGCTTCCTGATATTACATATTAGGCTTAGTTAATATTCTAAGATTTTTTAAAATCAATTGATTTTTCGATGAAAAATACTTTTCCTCCAGTCCGCAAAAGCACGAATAGAATGGACTTTCCTTTTTATTTTGGTTCAAGTAGGGTGTGAAAATTTTAAGAAATAATTAAATAAATAAGAAGTAGATATAGAGCGAAAAACATTTTCGGGGTTATAAATTCCTACACACTGTAGACCCTTAATAGAGAAATCGAAAAATATTCGCCCTAGCATAACTCCAGCTGAGATACTTTTTAATAGAGCCGTAAAAATGAAAATCATAAGCTACCAAATAGCATTAAAAACCAGCATGTGGAACTTAACCAACACTTATTAATCATCAAAGTACACGAATGTCAACTTTTACTAAACCAAACACTGTAATATAAACATTTCTTTCCATTTAACAAACAATCAACGAAGTAGTTAATTCCTAGTTTTCTATTTCAGTTTAACTATTTAAATATTAATACATTTTCACCTTAATACATGCCACAAGTATATTTTCTTGTCTTTGTAGTATAAAGAAAAATGTCCTTCGTTATTAGAAGATACATCATAATTTAACAGAACTTGAAAAGTTCTACATGTCAAAACTTTTGCCACGTCAAGATATTTTTAATTACACTTTCGTTTTGTATATTTAAATACGTTTCGCGTGTAAAAGGCAACCGAATAAATGGTACGTATGTTGTGTTATGATTCTAATCTGCCTGTAAACACCTCAATTTTTCAAAAATGTTAAAATATTAGTACATATGAGTATTCAAAATACAAATTCAAGTTTCCTTGAAAGAACATAGCTTAAGAAATAGAAAAAGAAAAAAGTGTATTAATAAATATGTTAATATAAATGTGTTAATCTAAGAACCTGTAAATGTGGAAAATAATTATGTCAATTTGATATACCTCAGATTGTATCTGATATATGGTGCTATTGTCATACATCAAGCATAAAATTATATATGAAGCGAGTTTTATAAATTGTCCAATTGTCTGTGGTTTGAAAATATTAAACAGTGAAGTAAGTTTCAAAAGCTAGATCAATTCAATAAGTCCCTTGTTTTGATTACAGCAATGAGCAAGGTCGAGAAGTATGTTTATATTTTGCAAGGCAACATTGGGTATACAGGGTGTATTTTAATTGAAGAGTTTTGGATGAATGGTAGATAGTTGGAATATAGTAGAGCAAATTTTCCTTATAAAGTGTAAATTTAAAAATGTGATACCCTTTTAGGTGTTAAAATTGTTCTTGTATATCACATAAAAAAGCTAATTTATGGCTGTCTGCAAGCTTTAACGTAAATAATGTGGTCGGAAGTTATTACTGATTAAATAAATAGGGCACTTTTTAGAAATATGACCCGGTCTAAAAACCTTAACTATGCATTTGTGTTTATATTAAAACAAATGTTGGAAAGAAACATGGCATTTTTTTACACCTAACGGTAATTAGTAATTACATATTGTTATGTTGGATTTTCAATTAGTCTTTTACCGCAATTGGGTGTTTAATTAATTCTTACACGAGTGGTGTCATATTTTCAACGATTATGGAAGAACACATTTAAGGAACTTTTATACAAATCCAGATGCCAATAATTTCTGAAAACTGGTAATTCGATCAACAGATCGCGGCACATTTGAAAGGGATGCGGTACTTTCCCTTCTGCGACTTCTTAATACGTATATAACTTAATACGAAGTTCTTTTCAATGCGGTAGACTTTCGGAAAAATCATATGTTTGTAATTTCCGTTTTAAAAGCATACAGAATATGGTAAGTAATTAATAAACCTCCTGTATTGCAACCAATTTGGGTTTGTCGCTTACTATTTATTGTTAAGAAAATAAAATAGATTTATGCATTTAGTGAAACCTGGAGTGTTTTTACATCTAACTAAGTATCTTCTGAATGAATGAAATATTACGTCACGTCATTAATTATTACGCTGTTTGAATCGATAGAAATGATCGTATTATACCATTAGCATACCATTCTTATTCTTAAACTGAACGATCTTGTACGTTTTTAGTAGTTCAATTGCAGCTACGCAAATGCAAATGCAAATATTGATTTTATTAAGCTACCGATTTGCTTATTATTTCTAACGATGTCGGAGATTAAATACAATTAAAATTGAATATCATTAATAACGATTTGCAGCCTAATACGGGAATGCAGTAGTTGCAATAATAACAAAAAAAACCCTATATATTTAGTCATGTTTAGTCTACTTCACAAATTTATGTATTTATTACTACCTATAAACAGTTTAAATAGTAAACATCTTTTTGTTTGGCCTAAATTAAATGAATGATCAGCATAGAAATAATAGCTCTTCCAGACACCAGGGCCGTCTTCAGTTTGCTTAATTTTTCGGGTGCCCAACAATTTTTAGTACAAATTTATTTTTGAGTGCAGAATTTTATGCATTTTTTGCCTTTTTCCTTTGTAGATATGTTACCCATTAAGCCAAAATCCTTTATGTAAAAAACACCCTGTATAAATGATGTTTGCTGACTTTTCACTTGGTGAATTGGGATATAAGAATGAAAACGTTCAAACATGTTACTTATATTTAACAATCATAATAAACGATGCGATGCGATGTGATGTTACTTTTGCAATATAGAAACAGTGTTTAACGACGAACTGAAACGTACCACACGGGTTTCGTATGTATTAGAATTTTGATGGCAACTGTAGCAATCGCTTACTGATTACCAAGCCCAACCAACTGGGTGCTGAATGGGTAGTTAATTGCACAATTTCGTGTAGTCGAATGTATAGGTATAAAATTACGGTAGGTTACGGTACGGTTAGGTATACATGCGACTCCACGAAATTGTGCGCTTAACTACCCATTCAGCAACCATGTGGTTGCCCTTGCTGATTACAATAAAATGAACAAATTTGCAGCCTCACCGTTGAAGCGCCAATTAGTGTAGCAAGAGTTTTCTTCAAAGCTAATTTTAACAAGTTCTGGTGATATAAATTAAAGATGACATATACCGTTGGCTAGGAATGTTTAACAGCTTGAATGACTTAAATGGAGACAGCCACCTAGATTTTAAAAGCTTTTCATATTCTTGTGATTACCTATAAATCTAGAAGAATTTTACTGTTAAAATAAATTCGTAAAAACAGTTTCACTCTTTGTTAATACTAATAAACATTTTGATAAAAAAATAATTAATGAACATTTCAAAAATAGAACTAAATAAAACAATTAATTTTTTCTAGTTAAATGGTGTAGCGTTGTGACGCCTTATAAAAACATTACAGAAAATATAGTGGAAGAGGGGGGGAGCAGTGTTACACGTACTACAGTGTTACGCTTAATGTTTTTAGGATTGCTTTATATTAAACATTGTTCATATTTTCATGTTAGAAGTACTTTGGTGTTAACCAAGTGTAGGTGCATTTTGGTTAATATTAACTGATGGGTTTCAAGAAATTAAGGTATGTATATTTTTTAATATCAAAAGTAATTATTTCAAGTAAAACACAATTTACTTCAGGATTAAATTAATTAAAGCTAGATTATTAAACATTTATTTATAAGTAGTTTGCAAGCTTATTTACGCCGGAGAAGCACGAACTTAACCTCAAAACTGTTTTTGACCTTATTGACTATTCGAGTATAGATTTTTGATGATTGGGGTACAGTGTTACAGTGGATATTGGGTTCGGTGTAACATTATTTATGTAACACTTGTGCAGACAGTGATCGGTCCAAGTTGCATCTAAGTGACATAGATACATTATTCCATTCAAATGATATCGATGTTGGAAACTTTGTGGCAATACAAGAAGAGGTTACAATAAAACACAGATTTTTGTCAATTAGGAAAATTACATGTAAAACGAATACAGAAGTTAATACAATTTATAAATTCATACGTACAACACAAGAATATAAGAATTTTAAGTTGTTTTATTAACATTAACATTGTTAACCTTTCCTTGTAACTCTATACCCCACTATTAGGATACAGTGTTACACAGAGCACCAAGTTGAATAAATCTTAATTTCTCTAAAAGTTGAAATAATCAAAGCAAGCTAAATCTAAAACTTGAAACAAGATTCATAACTCTTAAACTAGGAAGAGTGTAAATTTTAAAATTTTTATTTGGTTCTGAATTATATCAAAATAATTTTTTATGCAACTTTTCCCCCTCTTCCCCTACACATTTCCTACTTTATATGAATTACAAAAACATTAAAACTTCACTATTAAACTTACGTACTTCAATAAAAAGGTATTAAAATTCGTAATTTACATTATAATAATTTTATTTATTTATTTCTGGGCATGAAATCTGGAACTGATTACGACGATCTTTAGCCGACCCTACTAGAATTTATCTGAATCTGGGGAAATTCCACACCCAATAGGGATTTTTATCGTGCTACTTTGTTCTTTTTAGGTCTACAGGCAAGATTGTTTGGAGGATTAAATATTACTTAATTAATCTCCGTGTAAATAGGTTTAGCCGAATAAGGGCAAACGTATGTTAAATTGCTAAAATTTGTCGATTTCAAGATATCAGAATGCAGTTTAGTTAGCACAGTTAATTTATAGTCTAGCTCTAGATTATACAAAGAGTTTTTTCCAGTTCCTATTAATCATTTTTGAAGCTACCATTATAGACATGAAATATACTAAAGATAAGTTCTGAGTGAGTGGTATCGAATGGTATCGATTTCAAAGCCAAAAGTCGGAAAATAAACAATATAGAAGCGATTGGTGATTAATATTTGGAAAAACTCGTAAAAGTTTTTGCATGCATTTATTTCTATGGCTCCTTCTAGCTGAGCTAGATCGGTTTGACATACACTGCCATCTTATGACATTAGTTTAGAAAAATTGGATATTTTACAGAGTTTGTTCCATTCGCATCATTACTGAAAACTGTTTGTACTGCAGGATTTATACGATTTCTGGTTAATATACATTCAGACCAAGCAAAATCTGCAAAATACAGAAAACCCGTTTTTGCAAATACGATTTTTTGCGATAGCAAGGTAGTGCAGTTACCTTCTTCATCTATAGATTGACTGAAAGCTTCTAATCGGCAGATTTAGAAAATTGGGAATAGCATAAATGCATTTCAAATGGGACAGGATAATGTCAATTGAGTCAAACTTTTTTACAGTATTGTGCGAATTAATGTAAACACGACTCTTGGAAGGTTGGAAAAAAGCCTTAAGATCGCAGAAGAAACAACTCTTCACCGCTCCTATGATAGAAAAACCGCTGACTGGCTGACCAGAGGAAGATCTGTTCTCCAATGAAACATATTTCTTAGTGCAAGGGAACCAATCAAAGTTCGTACGAAAGACTGAACGGTTGAAACACTAACTGCAGCTCATATGGTCCAGATGGTGAAACATTCTGTAAAAAAAACGTTCTGGGGCTGTTTTTCAAATATGGAAACTGGAAGACTTATACCACATGAAGGTGTAATGAACAGTGAGAAGTACAATGCAATGTTGGGAAAATGTGTGGTCACAGAGCTGGGAAAAGTTCAAGCAGTCGTTGGACTGAGTTTTCAACAAGGCTCAGCTTTGGTGTAAGGTCTCAGAGGTGATGGTGAAATATTTCAAGGACAAAACTTTAATCCTATTGTAAATCTGTGGACCATATGTAAAGCCAGACTACAAAAATTGAGTGTACGACAAAATTCAAAATGGTCGAAGCTGTTAATACAGGTGTGGTACCGGAATCAGAAGATCAAAGAAAACTGCAAAGATTTAATTGACTCCATGCCAAGACGAGTTCTGATTGTCATTAAAGGCAATGAATTAAATCCTATTAAATAACACTGAAAGAACTTTGTAGTAGAACTATAATACAATTTTTTGCAAATAAACGATATTTAAGAAAAAATGATCTGTGTTCACATTAATTGGCACAATATTGTATCTTGAAACTGTATGGTCTAGATTTAAACTTGATTTAAAGAACAAATTTTCAGTATTTCAAAGCTTCATAAACGTTCCAAACATTAAATTATTTGACGTTGCAAATTACTGCACAGTAAAAAAACATAATGTAAAATTTGAACACTAGACTACTCTAAAAAGTTTGTGTTTGGGTCCAATACATTTAGAGTAAAATATCTAATCCGTATCTTCGTGTAGACCATCGCGTTAACTTCAAAATAATGTTAGTGTAAATTTATGTCACTATAAAACAATTATATATTTAATCATTTGTGGTAACTTTTTTAGACTAAAACAGTCAAACTTCTAATCGTTTCGGAGTTTAAGATTTTACTCTTAACTTTTGAATCTTTTACTCTACATAGGAAAAATATTACCTATTTAGAGTGGATTTTTATAAAACTTTTGTATAATTTGTTTTCTATTTAGATTAAGATTTATAGTGAAAATAGTGTAGTTTTCCAAGGTCAACGTCAATAATCAAATAAACGATTTATTTATTTATTGCAATGTAAACATACATAAAAAGTATAAAAAATATATATACAAGCCCAGTTGGGACACTTCTATTTTGGTTACTATTAAGGACACCCTGGAACTTTTACTTCGAAATTGTTTTTCTTGGTCCATGGTATGGTTGTTAATTGTTTCTGGAGTGAACTACTACTCGTGCTCCATGCCAACTCTAATGAAATTCCCTGGCAGCACTGCACGCAGGCTCTTACGCTTTTACTTACCTAGTTTCCTTATATCTCTGTTTATTGTTTGGAAATAAAGCACTGAATGTGAATTATTGAAAATAGTACAACTCCGTTGGAAATCAATATAAAATAGTTTACTGCTGAACATGTTTTATACGATTCCAAGTTCCCGTCTTAGTGTTACTGATCATAAGTAACACTAATTACTAAAATTATAAAATAATACATTTATTTTGAAACTCTCACCAATTTTAGCAACTTTTGAAATTGCAAAGATTCAACAGTTACAAATAGTCGAAGTCAAATACAGCAGATAGCTGATTGTCGCCATTTTTTGTTAGTGTTGTTATTGTACGCATGATTCGCTTGTCGAATACGCTGTCAAGTATATATTGGTGCCAATTCGTTTTATTTACTCTACGAGGGTGGTCCCAGAAGTACCCGACCTGACCAAGAGGTGGCGGTAGTTGTTTGAAAATATCACTGTATTGGAAAGTACGCAGTCTATAAAGCATATGTTTCAAGTTTGAAAGCGCCACGTTGTTCAGTATTTGTTTGGCAGCCATCAATAGTGAACGTTGTCAGTGAATTTGTGAAAATGGAGAAAATTGGTCATCGTTATGTGATACAATACTTTTATATGAAAGGCCTCAGCCCAACCAATATAAAAGCTGAACTGGATTCTACTCTGGGTGAGTCTGGTCCTTCGTTTACAACAGTTAAATTTTGGGTAGCTGAGTTTAAACGAGGCCGTACGAGCTGCCAAGACGAGCATCGCAGTGGTCGACCAAATGAGGTGACGACTCCAGAAATGGTGAAGAAGATCCACAAAGCGGTACTTGATGATCGTCGACTGAAAGTGCGCGAGCTAGCAGACACTACGGGCATTTCAAAGAGTGCGGTACATCGCATATTATCTGAAAATTTGGACATGAGAAAGCTGTGTGCAAGATGGGTGCCGCGTTTGCTCACACTCGAGCAAAAACAGTGTCGTGAAAATGTTTCAATTGAGTGTTTAGCGAAGTTTCACAGCAACAAAGCAGAATTTTTGCGCCGTTTCGTAACAATGGATGAAACATGGGTCTATCATTTCACACCCGAGACAAAAGAACAATCGAAACAATGGACTCAAAAGGCAGAACCGGCTCCAAAGAAGGCGAAGACCGTTTCATCTGCAGGCAAGGTTATGGCGTCGGTTTTTTGGGATGCGCGTGGAATAATTTTTATTGACTATCTTGAAAAAGGAAAAACTATCAACGGCCAGTATTATGCAAACTTATTGCAACGTCTGAGCGAAGAAATCAAGCAAAAACGGCCGCATTTGGCTAAAAAGAAAGTGTTGTTTCATCACGACAACGCGTCAGCTCACAAATCCGTTATTGCAATGGCCAAAATTAATCAATTAAAGTTTGAATTGCTACCTCATGCACCATATTCGCCAGATTTAGCCCCCTCGGATTATTTTCTGTTCCCAAACTTGAAAAAATGGCTCAGTGGTCAAAGATTTTCTAACGATGAAGAAGTGATGTTAGCAGTTAATGGCTATTTTGAGGAGCAAGACAGTTCTTATTATAAAAAGGGTATCGAACTTTTTGAACACCGCTGGGAAAAGTGTATAGAGCTGAAAGGAGATTACGTTGAAAAATAAATAAATCTTTTTCAAAAATTTTTGTGTTTTCTTTGTTGGGTCGGGTACTTCTGGAACCACCCTCGTAACTAGAGTAACATGAACACAACATTTTTTTACTAATTTAGATCACTTTTTAACGGCTGTTCTTCTCTTAAAAGAATTAAAATTAAAATGGAGTTAGTCATACTTTTAAAGTAGAATGTTATTAGATTGAATATTCAATCTATATAGAGTTAATTAATAATATAGAGAAAATAGATTTCACTAGTGAAGAATTATTTTTAATATAAGAATAGATTGAAAAAAACGTTTTTCTACTCTAAATTTTAACTCTAAGCTAAACTCTAATTGAATGTAACGATTTATTTTTTCTTAAGAAGTAAATAGATTGTATGAGACCTTATAAAATGCACCTCTCTCCCTTAAGGGTAACCTGGTGCCCTTTAAAGTACAGAGATTTTGCTGGTTTAATATATAATCTTGATATTGATATTTTTATAAGGAATATCAATGTAATACTAATATCCAAAATCAACGAGTTGTTTGTCCCTTATAATTTAAAAAGTTTATTGATTGTCAAATTAATTTAATTAAGATTCACATCAAACGTGTTGTTATTAACCTTAAAAATTAAAATAAAAAGAGAAACAAGATAAAATATACATACTACATGATAAGATGATAATAATGAAGGAAAGGTACACATCACTGATTGAGTCGAGTGCGGTCGCGCGCATAGCCTCACACAATTGCCGCTTGTATAGTAGAACGCGCAATTTTGTCGAGGGATGAACAACTACAATTGTATTGATTTTGGATATTATTGTCACATTCCTTGTAAAAATATCAATATCGAGGTTATATGATTTATTTAAGTTGAAAAATGGAAAAGTAAAATCCCAAAACGTTAAAGGGTGCTGTGACCCTTAAGGG
Source organism: Agrypnus murinus (assembly GCA_929113105.1). NCBI lineage: Eukaryota > Metazoa > Arthropoda > Insecta > Coleoptera > Elateridae > Agrypnus > Agrypnus murinus. Next base: position 84,135,012 of record OV816030.1, read on the forward strand.
AGAGAGGTGCATCTTATAACTTTTCATATAGTCTAGTAATATCAAGGACGACATTTCCTTACTCACTAAAATGATGATGATGATTACAAAATTTTATTGTATTTAGAGTCTTATTTTAGCCAATATTCTCCATTTCTTTAATTTGAACACCAACATCAGCAAAACAATGCAATAATAATTGAAAAGATAAGAGTAATTTGTACAATTACTAAATTATTAAGTTCGCTTTCATGTATACATTAAAAAATGTATTTCCTTATTTAAATATCTACTAAACAATAAATTTATTATAGATAAGCATTTCGAGCATTTTTTGTTGTAATTTTATGGTTGAGTAGCATAAAAGAATGTTAATAATTTAAATGTTGCAATAAATATTGTAAATGTTCTCTTGATATTTTATTTTATTTTTTCTACTAATAATATTAGCTAACATCGAGTCGGCAAAATTATTAAAAGCTTTTAAGACATATTATATTACAAAATTTTTAATAAAACAACCTTTTTCTGGTTATTAAATTTGGTTTTTATTTATAACGAAATGTCTAAATTTATTATAAAAATGTTTGTATATTTTTTTCATTTTGGCTTTTAAAATGCGACAAATTTATGTTTATTTCTAGAATGTTTAAAACTACTTGTTGAAAAGCTGCAGTGCTTTGTAGATTCTTTTGTCTGGGAAATAGTAGGCGCGAAAAAAGCGTAAACAAACCATCAATTAATGAATCGGCAACGCAAATTTATGTCGTCAAATTCTAATCTGGCAACCATGCTGCTCATGTTCAGTATAAACTAAAAAGGACCTAATGCTGAACCTTCAGTATAACCGTATCTTTTATTTTTTTTAAATATGTATATACTGTATATCTTTAACAATTGCCCCAAATACTCTTTAAACGTTGCAAAAATTATTATCACTTTGTTCCCCGGTATCTTTTGAATTTGTTGTATCAAAGTTTAGGCCTGATTAGCATGAATGTCTTTTTTTTTCTGAATTCCGCTATTAGCCAAGTGATGCTTAAATGGCAAAACATGTTTTCATTTACAAACATTTAGAAACACAATAATAATTACATATTTCATTAATTTAATAAAATAATTAGATAAAATAATTTTTAAAAATATTAATACAACCTATGCACATCCATATAATATAATAAAACAGTTACATCAGTTATTCTCGGGAATTTTAGTTTATTACTTTTATGTACTTACATCTCCAAAAGGAAATTCTTCCCAGACCGCTTTATGTATGTAGAATAGTTGCAAAATGAGAAAAGCCTGTTGACGTCATCAAAGTAGTGCGACGTTTTTGCGACAACGTTTTCGTCTACTACGCAGGTGACGTCAGCAAGCTTTTCTCATTTTGCGATTATTGTACTGTTGATATCCTTTTACAAAATTGGCTCAGGAATTGTAGTAGTCATTAATCGTAATTCCGAAAATTTATTATACAGATGTGAGTGGAAGTGAGCAAAGTGTATACTTCGTATGAAAGAAAGATATACATATAATAAAGTGTATGTTTTGAAAGTTATTATGACATTAAGGTTTCCAAAAAATACAGCTTTGGCCTACTACAATAAGTATTAGATACATTATATGTATCTCTTTCTTTCATACTAAGTATGAACTGTGTTAGCTTCCGCTTACAACTGTTATATATAATTTTGGCCCCACTGGTATAATAATATATACTATCTATTTTTCTCTAGAGTCCTCCTACTTTGAAAGCGCATTGCTCGTAAACTACTGAACCAAATTAAATATTTTAAAAACCATTTTTTGGTCACCATACAAACTGGTTGTCACTAAAAATCGTTTTTTTGTTACTGTGTTTTTATTATTAAAATTAGGAACATTTTCTTGAAGAAAATAATGTCTACATATGAAAAGTGTTAATTTAGCAAAAAATTATTAACGCTATCTACTGTAATAAACATGAAAACATAGTTCGTTATTTTTTCATATAAATCTTATATAAAACACTTTTTTGTCTGAAAATTAATAGCATAAGAACCGCAAGGTTTCTTTCTAACCCCTACAAAAATCTCGTAGATATATGGCATATACTTTCTGAGAAGAAAATTATTTAACTTACAAATAATGAAATTGTTCCTAAAAATGAGTACCTTTTATTACGTAACGTCCGATAAAACAAAAGTATAGCACTGTAAGCAAATGTAATATTTTACTTTTTATTTCGAAAAATAAATAGTTGAATAATTTTGCATTTCCTTTCTTAACTTATCGAAGCTATTAGAATATTATTATAAATTTTCTTCTGATAAAAAGATTTATATTATAACTTTATTATTAGTAGTAAAATTTAAAAATTTATTTACAATATCCCTCCTATCCCAGGCTTGTCTGGGTAACGGTTATTTAGTAAACAAAGGCCTATGTTCCCCGCCTAGGCTTCCCAGGATCAAATGTGTGGGAGAGAAACACGCAAGTGTTCTCGATGTTCACTCATAAACGTTGCGAAGGAAACTCTCCTAACATGAGTACCGGTGTGGGTGGATTTGATTCTTACCTGAGACAAGGTCATATAAGGTCATCGTGAGGAACCCGCTGTCTGGCCGAATCCCAAAGAGGAGAATCGAAGTGAGTTTTATCCCGGCGCAGGGTGGGTATTCCCTGGTCAAAAAAGGGAAACCGCATGCCACCAGGCATTGTGTTTCCGGAACTATTCGGATCACCCTACGACTCGAAAGACCGATTACTGTGATTTGAAGCAGTTCAGAAACCTTACCTTAAAGGGAGCGATGCGAAAAGGGGTATCATAGCCTCTCACTCTCAAGACAACTTTACCTAAAAGGGTACATACCGGGGATCTCTCACGTGTAGACTTGAAAATGAAGCTCTGTCAAGGGCACACCAGGCCTAAAATTGGAAGACTGAAGTGGGTAACCACGACGGTCGAACATCGATCCCCAACTAAGTTGGATACGAAATACTCAGGGGGAGCGTTGCAGACCACAGGCGTTTGCCCGTATAACTGGTCCGACCTCTCCTATCCCAGGCTTGTCTGGGTCTATTACGTGTAGACTTGAAAACAAAGTTCTGTCGAGGGCATAGCAGGCCTATAAACTGGGAGATCGGGGAGGCAAAACTATTAAAAAACCAAGCCCTGACACAATTGAGGATGGATTCGATCCGGTAGTGGCCCTCAACCCAATAAGTTGAGGGATAGTCCGAAGCTGAACGAGGTCACTTCTCCTAGGAGAGGAAGCCGACGGGTGAGCACGTTTATCGCTCCGGTACTAACCTGGAGAGCTAGTAGAGAATGGATAGCAACCTTGCTCCAACCAGTGAGCTACTGGTAGCATCGTGAAGTATATGCGATGCGCGCTAGTTGAGCGTATCTCAATTCGGGTCTTAGAGATAAGACGGGACGGAACACCAGGACGTTTAGTGATAATTAAATAAACATACTACTAAAGTTATCAAGCACGGTCTATTGTATATTTACAGGTAATAGGCTATAAAAGCTGCAAGAATGGTTGACTCCGTTCGAAGTGCAGAGTTGTATGTATATACGTATATGTGGTGGTTGCCAATTGTTATGCGTATAACCGTCACATTATTTAGAAGACTCAGGCGGAAATAGAATTTTGAAATAAATAAAGGTTATTGAAAGTTTCACAGTTTTTAATAATTTTTATTTATTTATTTTTTAATAATCTTTATTTATTTCATGATTATGGAGTTCCACAAAGTAAGGCTGGAAACAATAAACAAGAATTTCCTTTGTTTGTACCCATTCCACATTTTGAAAAGTTAGTTTTTTTTATAAGAAATATAATAATTTTCACTTCATTCGTGAAATTAAATAGTATATTACATGTTGAGTTGGTAAAAGATATTTTTACAAGCCAAGCAATATGTCGCGAGGCTTGGAAACGTAACATGTATACTACACTTAAATAACGAAAATAAAAAGTAATTATTATTCTAAAATAAATTTTCTATAAATTGTCATAATAAATTTCAATCAGCGTCATCTATCGACCAAAATAAATTTTTAGTAAGGTTTTATTGTTCGTCGCTAGATGGCAATATATGCTCCGAGTTTTTAAATTTTTAAATTAATGTAATTAAAAATTAATTATTTATAAAATATAAAATGCGAAAAATAAAACTAATATTAAATAAAAAAGTTAAATACATTTATAAAAACCTAAACAAGTGGATAAAACGTCTTGTTTTAAACTTCTTAAAAATAAAAATTGTCCAAGACTTTTCTGGACAGTTTTACAGACATGTAAAGGAACTTGTTAACCACTTTGTTGTTGCTAGCAATAGCTTACTTTCCAATTATTTTGCAATGACAGAAATGTACATATTGCAATATGATTGTGAATAAAATAATTCTCCTTTTTAAGGTTATTAAGTGGGCGGAAGCTTAAAATCTTATTTATTATTATTATTTTTTATTATTGTGTGAATCTAGTTAAAGTTTGGTTTCACGTAGGTGAATTTTTAACACACAAGAAATTCAATTTGATTGGGATTCAATCGCTGTGTTTAAAGGTATTGTAAACTAAAACTTATATTATTATGTTTATTTCTATAAACTCCTTCTTTGTAGGAAAATCATATCTAAAACACAATAGGCAATTCTCTATCTCACCGACCTCTACTTACAAGAAGAAAACCATGTATTTCAGCATGCTTTAGTTTATGGTAATAACCTTTTAATTATTTAGTAGCAGAATTCACTTTTAGACCTCTGCGTTACCCTCACTAAGTATTTCTCTGGTACTTAAGGGTTTTATCTACTGCCCCTTTGAAAAGCATTACAGCGGCAATCTAAAACAATAGACGTTTTTAAGTCCTAGAAGTATTAGGAAAACCTACTACGCCCTTTTATACACCAACTACTGTTAATATTTTCTCTAACTTTTTGTTTTTGTATTAAAGATACAAACTCTGTTATTGTATTTGATTTGGGTGATAATTGTGTGTTTACACAGTTGCAAGATTTAATTTACAGCTACCTTTTCAGCAGAAATCAACTACTACGTTTTAGGATAATTATCTTTTTGTGTAAATTCTAAAATAGGTTTGATTGATTGAAATTGTTTAATTTGAGTAATTGAAGAACTGTATAATTATTGTTATAAAATACTGATTTATTTGATTTCAATTTAACTGACTGAATTATTTAAAATATTTTTTATGGATTATTAATTTATTATGCATTAGTAAAAGATTCTCGAATTTTTTTAGGGGGATTAATTCTCCGTATCCGTATTCTCCGTACTCAACGTGTAAACATGATTAATGTAATCAAAAAATATTTACATACAAATTAACTGATTTATTAATAAACAGGATTGCAAATAAATGTTGTAAATAGTTTAGTGTTAATTTTTATGTATTGAATGGATTAAAAAAGTGTTATTAATAAATTAGTTAATTATTTCAAGATTTATTTATTTATTATATATATATATATATATATATATATATATATATATATATATATATATATATATATATATATATATATATATATATATATATATATATATATATATATTGCAGTAATATTGGCTAATTAAAAATAAAAATTATTTTTAAAAAAAATTATAATATATTTTGAAACTGTGAATAATTGCCGTTCGATCGTAGATAATTACTTTATAATTAAATTGATTTTTTAAAATGACTGTGAACTTTGGAAATGCTTCTCAACTTCCCTCTTTTATAAATTCTAATATGATTTGAAAATACCTTTTAATAGATTTAATAATGCAATGGTTATATAAAATTAATGTTACGTTAGTTCTTGATTAACTCAAGTTTACGTAAGAGAGTTGGGCGCCAGTTAAATAACTTAAATTAACAGAATTATATTTAATAAAGACTCATCTCAGGGTGAATGTGGTTTCTTGTGGTATAAAAAATATACAAATTGAAATTTGAAATCACTTTTAAAATTGAAATCTTAATTAATTTTAACTATTACTAAATTGTTCAAATCACTTTACTACACTTTACAAACGATAGTCTTTTCTTCAGCAAATGCCAATACAAAAAGGAAATAACTTCCTACCTTTTTATAATACTTCTTTTTTCCTTCTTTTAGTATAGATGTCCTCTTTCCCAAACCATAGGCAGAGTAGATCACTTTATGTTGACCCAGGGCTGGTTTCCAATTCAGGGTTGACTTTCTTCCTTTTGCATGGATTTTCCATATAATCTCATCCACACACTTGACTTTGGAACTCACTTTTGTGTATTAACTGCGGGTTCAATTTCCCTTTTTCGTAGAATACTTATAGTTGTTTTTGTGTTTAATTAAATAAAACACCCGTTTATGGTTTTAACGTTGATTTATTATCTTGCCTAACTTTAGCAAGTAATTTATCTTAAAGGTGGTTCTTTATAATCATATACACTTTTACAATTTATACTTATTACACCTTCGCCGTATTCAAATCACCAACTAACTTAACTTGTCTACTTAATTCTAGACTATTTAAATTTTTACAATATTATCAGCCACGAATTTACTTTGTCGCTTGATATACTATAATATCTTTACTCTTTCGTCGTTTAACAGTAAGTGTCTTTTATCTTACACTACTTTACACCGTCGCTTTCTATCAGTAAGTGTCCTAAAACTATGATTTTCTAAGCTTATATACTATAGACTATTTACATAATTATATTACACAATTTGACGTCACCTTATCGAACTAATACAAACTGTACACTCATATAATACATAATAGCAGATTAATATTCTTAAAAAAGTGACACATCTATTACAGATTAATTACCCAATACTTTTACGCAATAATAACGATCTATTTACATTAACAAAAACCTTAAAGAATCACATAACCCGTCGATATACACATTTGAAATTATACATAATGGAATTACATCATAACAAAAACTTTCGAACAACTGGATGTTACGTATACTTAAGTAATCGGTGAGTAAGCTATTTGATAATAAATAAAGGAACATGTATTATTTAAGCTTATTAAAAAGTATACACATTGGTTGTGTAATCAATGACACACCATAAAATACCTCAAATTTATTTTTAACTGGAAAAGTTGATAAAAATATTTCAAAAGTGTTAGTATTTAACAAAGATTTTATATTTTCACAAAATTTTCAAAATTTTCCAAAATTTTGAAACTACCATCCACAGCAATATATATATATATATATATATATATATATATATATATATATATATATATATATATATATATATATATATATATATATATATATATATTTATTTATAGATTTATTCAAGAACTTTAATAATAATTTTTGACAAATTGTTTTGTCATCACTCTAAGAAAGAGAGGAGATGCCAGCGGAGTTTATATACGAGCCGTTAGTTACTGCAGTTATTCTATACCAGTATTATTATTAATATTTAATGACTTTTGATACTGTATTTATTTTATATAAGGGTAGTTTTTAAATTTTTGCTTTTTATTTTCTGGTTTAATTTTGTTACACTTTAATTAATTCTCATCTATTTTTAAACGTCCCTCCGATTTAAAATAGCTGATAAAAAACCCTTCCTTTTATGGAAATTACATTAAACCAGTCTTGTATTTAATTAATTATACAGATTCCATAAAATTGAAATTTGACGCAATTAAGAGAAACGTAAAGTTTGAAGATCTGCGATTCGTTCTTATCAGTCTATCTCAGACTGGAACTTGCCTTGCTTATTATTCGTTTGAAAGTTGTATGAAGTTCAGTAGCACGAGGCAGTAGCTGTTTGAAACATAATCTTGAAAATGTATTTGTGATAACTAAAAGGATCATTCATAAATACGATGTAATCCTTACCTCACTTTTTCTCATCCTCTGTCTCTCTCTTACTCTTTATTTCTTCCTCGATACTCGAGGAGACACTATAAGATTATTATAGAGATGCAAGATAGGGAATATTTGTCATTGTCAGCGAACATTTTTTCGATGCCAGGGGTTTCAATCATACAAACCTACGCTGTAGCGAGCAACAAAAATGAAAATTAATTAAAACATGTTACGGGCTGCCATTCCTAAAATGTAAAGTGAAATGAATGAATTAGAGAAGCAGAACAATGAGCGATCAGGGGCCGTGTGACAATACATGATGGATATGGTCGATTCCATCTCTGGCTGCCTGCTCTACACAATCCAGAAGATAAGAGATAGCTGCAACTAACAATGGACTCATTTATTTATAAGCGGGTTACTCGCTTCTGTCGCAACTTAACTAATTATAGACTATTTCAGATATGATTTTTCAATCTGTATTTATTAAATGTTTGTCCTCTTTATTTATGCATAACTTTAAAGAGATATAGTTACATTATTGTATTGTCAGGATGCGTAAACTTGTTTTCATTTGTCTTTCTGTTGGCTTCATTTTTATGGATGTTTAATGTGCTCTGGTTTCTAAGGTAAAATACATTTTAAATTTAATATATCGGAATGTTTAGGTGACACTTTATAATCAGTCCTACAGTATAATAGGAGTAATTTTAGATAATATTTATCCTTGGTCTCAACTCATTTAAAAGTAGCAAAACTAGCTCAGTAATTAATTGCGTGATATATGTCTTCAGCTCTTCAGAAATAATATCCTTAAAAGTATGTAAGAGATAGATCAAGATTTAGATATAGATTTTTCTTAGCTGTAACACAAATGCGAGATTTGTGCTATAACATCTGTAAGTCAGCTGCAGACGCACAATGGGTCTGCATAATAATAATAATCGCCCTTCACTCTCGCATAAGCTTCATAGATTGTAGCTATGCCAGCTAACAAGCAGGACCTGGTTTCCTAGTTACGGGTTGTAGTAATTATTATTATACTGTATGAGTAGTGAATGTGAACCTCCTAGAGCTTCACTGCTTAACTTCAACTACTGCTTCAATTACCACCTAACCGTAAAAATGGCAAAGCGTGTATCATGTTGACGACTTTGAAGGAACTCATAGACCATTAAAGAACTGGATAAGGCGGTATCTTTGAAATGGAATAAAAGCAATCCATTCCTCTATTTATATTCTAGGCCTGAAAAAGTGTTGTGCAAAAAAAAGAAGAATTAATTAATTTAGCTCCAACAAACAATTTAGTGAGCAAAACGTGTGGTGAACCCTTTTTTGTGCAGAAAAACATATAGAAACTATAGGTCTTTGAGTTAAGACAACACATTATTAACGATTAGGTACATGAAGAACATTCGATACTGACTGAAGGTGTAGCTCTAGAGCACTGTCTTTCCATAAGATTTATGTTCTACCACAACACTCTAGACTTTCAAACTTTATTGAACTTTAACCCCCTCGATTTACCTGACAATTGCCAGCCATTCAAAGTGTAATAATTACACTGATAAAGCTTATAACATAAATCTGAATAAATAAAAGGTAAGCAATGGCTTAAAAGAAGTAATCCACTTCTTGACCCTAAAAATGAAATTGCCTAGTAACTAAATTCGGGTGGCATATAGTGGAAACGAATAAGGTTTCATATTGTATTTGATAATACTAAATACATGTACAGATCTGATCACTGTCTCTCTATCCATGGCAAGTACGAACGTTACAAAAACGTTAAAAAAGATATTTTTAGAACCACCACAAAATATTACTTCTGTATTAAAAGACCTATTATTTTAAAAACTACGACATAATGACACTTGTTGTTTGCAAATTTTTGATGCAGCGGGAGCAACGTAACATGAACGCATTCTACCTTCTTATGGTAAAATTAACGTATTTTCATTATTATCATTCACATACCATACCATTCAAACGATACACATCATTTAATGATTATTATCTGAAACCTAAGACCCTTATGAAATTCTACATTTTAACTTATTTTGGGATTCCATTCTAGATACATTTAGACGAAGTTTCTAAACCAAGATCCAATAAATTTTCTTGCAATCGTGAATAAAATTTCCAAAAGCTTTTTATTACAAATAACTTACACAAAGTATGTTTGACAGTAATCCTATTATCCTTATATTCTTGCTTTAAATTTAATCCACTTTGGCACTACCAAATAAAGACTTCTACTCACAATAAACAAAACACTAGTGATCACAAATAGCCAAAGGAACACAAACAACACTGTCCAAACTAAAGTTGCTGGAACGTAACAAATTCACTGTACTCTGAGCTTTTTACAAAAACTAAATAATCTTCAGACGTTGCAATAATTTCTAATTTTTCTAAATGATTTTTTTATTATTAATTTCGTTTTAAAGCTTAACTGCTATCAAAACAATGATCAGAACTGTTTAACGAAATTATGGTCGATAACTCGTCATTACTAAACGCGTTACTTTCAAAACATTATCAAATAATTTTGGTAATTTCCCTAAATTAAATTTCCTAGGTACTAAAACCCAATAAAGACAAATTTTTAAGCGAACTAGGTTGTACTTATTTATTCCCTTTGTTAATTTAACTCCTTACCAAAAGATTGCTATAACAAATACTTCCAGAAAAAAGGTCAAACACTAGTAGCATACGGAAACGACAAAAACTATCTTAACCACAAATCCAACTAATAAGATAATCTCGCAAGACTTTTTCTAGTAAAACGCGAAACAAATTCAACATTAGCGGCCAAACGACCCTTCTAGTCTATCGGAGACTTTTTAATTCGACTTGAAACAAGGAACGAGAAATTGTACATACCTTGCAAAATTTAAGAGGGGTTGTTTGTTCCAACCAACCAGACAATGTTCTTGACGTCAATAACTACCATGATCAATTTAGACGAATTTCTCTCTTATATTTTATAATAAGTGCAAAAAGGCATTAAGCTTAAGAATCAAAACATGCTTATCAGAATCCAACCCCACTACAAAACTATAAAAATGTCTGGCAAAGCATGCAGTATGTTTTTTAAAAGCAAGTTATTTCTTTGTCAGAATATTTAATATTAAGGAAATTTGTCTCAAACTAGCATATGTTTGCCTAAAACGGTTAATGAACTTCTATATATTTTAGACAAAACCAAATTTATTAAAATGCTAAAATAATTCGCTGTTATTCTGTGCCCTTTTTAGAACATGAGAAACAGAATTTATTTTGCGTACCTGACAAAAAAGGGAAAATATCTCCTTAGTTAGTCCAGCAGGTCTATCAATTATTCCATAATAACGTCACTGAAAATCGGTTCGCATACCGATCCGTGTGGATATCCTTTGCGCAGGTGTTTAGTGGCAACTCCTCCAGTCTTCGAATAGTAGCGTGTCTGTCCTGGTAGTAGTTCATGTATAGTATGCTTCGACATCATAGATGTCACAGTCTTCTAAACAATGCTGGTCACCAAAGGTTTTTGAAGGTCCCACAGATGTCAACAAGGATCGGTACGAAGTACTTTGACTCACTTTCCCTAATTTGTTGTGTGACTGAATTGATCGCATCCTCAGTTGACTTACTGATCTATATCCGAACTGGTTAGGGTGAAGTTCTACGAGGGCTGTATGCTCTTGATGCACTTTTTTGTAATATTGTGACTTTTGCCCTTTTCCATATAGTTGCGATTCTGTCTTGTCTTAGAGCCTCGATGTACAGTGCTCGCAGTATTAGGAAGAGTTTGTCTATTTAGTGCATGTAAGGTCTCCGCGTGGATTCCAGCTGTACCCGGTACCTTTTTTGTTCTGTCTTTCACGATATTGTGTTTTACTTCTTCCTCACTGAACGGAAGCACTTCTTCCTTGATACTGTAGTGTTGGGCCATATCCATTCTTTACCTCGGTTGCTCTTCCGTCTCATCCTCCCTGTTATCATCAGGGAGGAGTATTCTTGTCAGTTTCTTGTGTTGCTACTGTCCCCTCTTTCCACTGTCGAGAAAAGGTTTGGTGCCGTTATTTTCGGACTGACTATCTTGTAAGGCATCCTTCACATGTCGCACTTTAGATGTCTTCTTACAAAGATCTCCCAACTTTTTGCTTTGCTTCAAATAGCCTTTCCCTATATTTAGGCCTGTAAATATTATTGTTTTTCTTCTATAATTGAAGTTTGATAAAGCCTTTTTTGCCTTCTGTCCCTTCTCCGAAACAATGCGGTTCAAAGTTTGTTGGATTACTCAGGTATTTTGCGTATTGGTTAGCATCACCATCAACTGCTATGGGTGGGGGTAGATGGAATTCCCGCCTCTGCTTCTCCCAGGCTGCCTATTTCAAGTTTAGCCTCCATGCTAGAATTGCAGGCATAAATTCATCCTTTCAATTGATCTCCGGTTATAGTAGATAAAATACACGAGGTTGTGGTCGCTTTTCGTAAACTACTGGGCAACCTACCAGTCTTCGATTCCTAAGTGAGCGATCAAGTTGAAAAGGGTTATGTCAATGTTGCTATCCGACCCTACACTATAAGTGGACGGGTTATTCCATTCGGTTAGTTTTCAACCGTATGGCTCCTGTACACATATTAGGTACAATCGCAGATCCTCGGCAACTTTCCTGATTTCATGAACCACGATCTCACTCCTCATGAAATTGATGTGTCACAACCGCACTTTATCCACTAGGGGCCTTTTGCGTGGATGTGATACATCGACCACTTTTGACCTTTTGTTATGCGACCGTGCGTCATAACGAATTGTCTGTAGATTTATTCTATTATGAGTGCCTCTGCTGTTACTGCAAAAACCTGATTTACTAGTCTGTGTCAGTCCCGGGTCTGTTGAGATAGTTGTTACATTTTAACTGCATTCTATCTACAGCCTCTGGAGTAGGAAATGTCACATATGCCTCTTTGGTATGACACCCAGACTAGGTGTAGGGTTAGTCTGGCACTAGGCCCGGATTTAGTGTCAGGGTATGTGTCGGAAGTTCCTCTAGACTGCTCACTATCATGTTCAGTTCAAAGTTTTTGTATATTGTAAAATTGTCTGTTGCTGCTGATTCGATTATACGCTCTTCTAAACCGATTTCTATTGCCTATCATGGGTGCTTGTGTTATTGTTTCTTGTTCTTGCTTTGCGATTGCGGGGCTAGCAGGGGTGTAATTACGCGACTAGCTTTACAAGTTACAGGAAATCGCCAAAGTAATGACTATTACTTGCTAGAAGAGAAAAATCTTGCAAAAGCCAGAACGAAGTCCAGCGACAAATTACTAAACCTCAACAAGTAAATGAAGAAACTAGGTCACCGCGTGTTCACCACCTGTGTAAACAGATAAGATAAGATCAGATTTCAAGCAACACTTTTATATTATCTAAGCTATTAAAAATATCAGCGACGTATGGATATCACTATGCATTTTGCATTTTCGCCCTCGTGATTTCTGCGACCCAGATTTTTCATTTACTTGTTTGCTTTTTAATGCCGAATTTCACGACGTCGACTACCGAGTACTATGTGCCGAATTGTCCATTGTCGAATTGCAGATGCCGATTCTGAATGGTCGTATAACTATGAGGAAGATGTTTAGTCTATTTTTTATGAAAAATACGATTCCGATACCGAACGACGACTTCTTAAGATTAATAAGAATTTCTGATGTGTACATACTCATTTATTTTATATAATCATATTTATGTATGTATTATATGTTCCAAAATATCACACCTGCTTAATTTTGTTCCATTTACGAGTAGAATATCCCTGAAACTAATTTATTCACTTTACTATTTTTTTATTTGCCCCATTTTTCTTCGTATAACGCTAATTTTAAATAAATCACAAAGCACGTTTTACTTATATTTCACTTTATTTAATATTTCGTGTTCTCGTGCTTAAACTTAACACAATCAATTATATGCATTACTTCCTTAAATTAGCACGTCTGATTGTAGCTCACGCAACAATAATCCTTTAGAAAGTAAAAAGAAAGAAAAATTCAGTTTTTAACTTTTAATATAATTTTTCGCATTAAATCCTTTTAAAAAGAAGTTTCAGTTAGTAAGCCTTTCGGGCTTTTGTATTCGTTTTTCGTATTCCAAGTTTGGACTTCGGAATGCGGGATTGATGTATTTACATGTTCTGTTAAATAAATGCGGGTAACTTTAAGTATACGTCAGAATGTGAAAAATTTGTTAATTATAAACACACTTAGTTGAAACACAAGTATTTGATTTTAAAATGACTTTAGATTTTCTGAAAGACATTTCTAAAGATAAGATACATTACGATTACAGATGTATCGATGGCTTTTATGTGTAATCATTGATGAGTACGTCCAGATCTTAAGAATTACAATCATTACTGGCATTACTATATACCAAGATGTCTTTGAGTTATATTAATGCCATTTTCATTAGAATTTCATCAACAGTGGTACTATTTAATGTTGTTTTTGTTCATTAGACTTCAAATATATCCATTTTATATATATATATATATATATATATATATATATATATATATATATATATATATATATATATATATATATATATAAATACATTTAATTTCTATTAATGTGTTTAAATATTCCAATTTAATTAACATTAGCTTGTGACTTTGTTTCCTTGTTTTCTTTTTTTCTGTAAGGTTTAGTTTAATTGGGCATGGATCAGTTGTACGCAGCGGTTATACGAACTTCAGGTAGCATTAAGCCCACCACACACTATAATTCCGGTTGTCATCACCATTGTCATCCTGTTTGATGGACCGTAATGACGCACGGTTTACATTAGCTGCAATTTATTGCAGTAAATAAAAGATACACCATAAATTGTGGTTATTATTATACAATGAAGTAAATATTATTAGCGTCATATCTACACAAATCTATTTGTTTAATTGGAAGTATTCTGAAATACCATAATGATAAAATACGTATACAAAGAGTAATTAATCATTATTATTTCAGATGTGCGCACCGCACTTTTTTGCTTTTGCTTTGTTAAGAAATTATGGTGTAAGCATGTTTCTTGGCTCGGGCGCTGAATTTGGTAGGCGCCTTTGCTTGGGCGCCTGATTTGTAGTGATCATTGCGGTAACCGGGCGCTAAGTCGCTTACTAAGTGGAGCTGGATAGTTTTTGGTGTCGACGGTAATCTCGGAAGTTAGTTATTTTAATATGGTATGCTCCACAGATCCAGGTAACTGCTAGTGGAGAAAAGGTATTCCAGGAAACTGCTGGGGTCATATAGGACGACCCGATCTGGATCTCTACACGGGTATCCACCTGTTTTACTAAGACACTCAGAGAAGGTAAAGGTGTTGTTGTGAACGACTCACAACTCATATATTTTTGCATAGATACGAAATGGTACTAGGCAACGCGTATCAATAAACTAGTAGAGTCAAATAAATAATTCTTAGATATAAACCTGTGTTTTATTCCGTCTAAAAGAATTAATAATAAGTGTAACATTAACACCGCCCAAGTGTTAACCCGTTACAGTGTTATCAGTAAATAAAGCTAACAATCAGAATACCAAACAGTTAACAATTTATTAATACCACAGTCTGGTAACGGCAGACAGACCGGACAAAGAGATAGGACCAGACCACCCGGGTACGCACAGCGAGGTTTCGGAAAGGGGTAAGGGATTAAATGATGAGACCACCCGGCTACACACAGCGAGGTCTCGGAAAGGGGTAAGGGATGCAAGGTTGTATGGAATGAGACTTCTTGGAATACTCGCAGTGAAGTCTCGGGCAGGATTTACGGTATTAGACTTCTCGGAATAGTCGCATTGAAGTCTCAGATAGAGCGGACAGGATATACAGAATGAGACTTACCGGAATACTCGCAGTGAAGTCTCGGACAACATATGGTAAGGGATGAATGGACAAGATCAGGGTGAAAAAGGAATCGGAACTACGGTTAAGAGGACATACTCTTATTTCCTCTTGCGACTGCTTGGTTTAGCTCCCTGGGTCCTGCTGGTTTGGAGTCCTGGGAACGGACTGAATAAAACGGCTTTCGCACTCTCTTATGTAGGTGTTCTCAGAGCGTGGGGAAGATGGTAGTAGTGAAACGAAGTAGCGCACGCCAACGGCGGCTTATCGCTTATCGCTTGCGGCGGCTTATCCGAATGGCTATAGATCGCACGGATGATAAGCTTATTCACTCTTACACCTAAAAAAATTAAATAAAATAAAGTAACTTTGTTACAATAGGTATAAGACACTACGCCCACCGCAGACACTTGGACCGCCGACAGTGAACACTACGCCGACTAGCCGTTCTGGACACTTTGCCGACCGTGTGGACGCTATTACAATCTTTAAAATAAAATTTGATGCTAGACACTTTGCCGACCGTGGACACTACACCGACCGCAATCTGTGGACACTTTTCCGACTGTAGACACTAAGCCGAACGCAAGCGGTGGACATTTTGCCAACCGTGGACCGTAACGAAAATTAAAATGTGAAAAAATCTATTGCAAAATACTTATTGTTTTATTTTAAATTAGAAAACAAATTAGGTCAATTAGGAGGTATTAAATAAAAACTCTTCGTTTGATTAATTTTTATATAATAAATCAGAAAAAAGGGTATTTTTAATCGTATTAATTTTTACGTGTGTGCTATGAATTTGGTTTAACCTTGCTTGTTTACGTATTATATATGTTTAGGTATACTTAATATTCAAGTATCGTTGGTTCCATTTACCAAATAGGTTACTAATAATACTACTCACTACTGTTATATCACTTTTTTTACTCTTTTGCAACTTTTTAATAGCGTTTTTATTTCGTGATAGACTGTTTGTAGCACGCAGGATTTCTTCGATCTGTTTGATTTGTACATTATCTTATCCTTAATAGTTTGTAGAAATATTCTTTCCATGATCTTTTTTTTAATTAAGTTAAATAGAGTTCTTTATTCTACCTTATACCCCGATTTCATTATTGTTAGCTTCTTAGAATAAATGGTCTAAATGCAAAATTCTACATTTAAAGAAACATTAAAGAAAGAGTATAAAATGTAGTACAACCAACATAATGACATTCCGTATCTTCAACATTCGTCAATAGCTTATATTGCGAAACAAGTTAAGAAAAGTGGATCTATTCATCACCAAATACGCCGTGTACCAAAAAAGATACTTTTTCTACTTATTAGGCTGAAGAATGTTTTAACTACTATTTGGAGAACAGTCTAAAATCTTAACTTTTTGACATTTATTACCTATTATTATTAATATTATCTTGAATAATCGCCTAGGCATACTCATAAATAAAGATTATTAGTGAACTGTTACGGTATCTTCTATTCTTTGTTTTATTCTTGAGTTCTTGTTCTATAGCGCTTGTGTTTAGACTTCGTGTACGCCAATTTATTGATTTCTTGTTCTTGGATTGCTTGAGTGACAATGGTGACTGTGCGAGGACGAGCATTATAACTAGCATCAAGTAACATGAAATCTCTCCAATTGTGCAGAATCTTTAGAGAGCTCAACCAAGAGCATTATTCTACAGCCACGGATTTATTTAGAAATGTCTTAGTAAAACGTCAGCATGAAGTTCTACATAAAGAGCATATGTCGCGATATCTGGATATTACTTTGTGTCCCCCAAGGACCATTCTCGATTCTTAACCCTTCCCTTTTATCTCTCTATACGTCGAATTTCTGAACACAGCTACAATATGTTCATTTTAACTTTTTTTACACCATTGACACCCAAGCATATTTGTCTTTTCAGTGACCAGATGTAGGAAGAGCATCAAGAAAACTAAACGATGATTTACATTTGCTACTGGATATCGTATCAAGGCACTGTTTAAACTTATTCGAATCAAACCAAAAGCTGTTGATCTGTAGCCCTTACATCTGTCAAATCTATATAATCATTAAATATAGATTGGAAGGAACTTGATAGAATTCAGCGGTCACAAGAAACTTGTTTGCGCTTAGTTTATGACATCGAATAAACTAGCAACTACATAATGCGTAATTGTGTCCAATAAATGTGCTATTATCGTTGATTATAAAATTTTACTTTCTAAAAGACCACAGTACTTATTGAACAGTTATTTCTCATCATTTAAAACGTTTCCGATGTGTTATACGTGTTTCATCTCTTAGAACAACATATACAAACAGTCTTTCTCATATTTAATAGCATCATACTTAAACAAACACTATTGTCACGTTTGGGGTTGACGTGACTAGAAACGTAGCTGAGGTTAGGGACATGATATGGTTCATGGTCGGCAAAGTGTCCACCGCTTACGATCCGAGTAGTGTCTGCGGTCGGCGTTGTGTCCGGTCGGCGAAGTGTCCAGTCACCCTAGTGTAATCTTAATTTAAAACTGCACATGGACTAGATTAAATTCATTAACTTTAAGTTAAGACCTTAATTTTTACTTAACATGTCCAAACAATGACTTTTTCTAAGTTTAGTTACCGGCATAGTCTTATAATCACACCTTGCCGAACGCAACGATTACTTACTTGCAAATAAAAATTGTATATAATACGAGGCTTTTTCCAATCGAATTCAGTTTCCCATTGAGAGCTTACCCAACAACCACCTCACTTAGAACCAGCCTCTGCAAATGCCTTTAAGATATTATTATTTTGCTTGTAATGTGCCCAGGGGAACTGTATGATGAGTTACCGGGGTGCCCCCTACTGCCTTTGTATTAGTTAGTAGTTTATTACAATTCTAATGGTGATGTTAACGTGAAGTTCCGAAGCTAAACGTAATTAACCTATTGATCGGTTTTGATATGGTTTTCACACATACGATCTCCGTGATGTTTTCTAAAATATGAACCGAAGTTAGTATTAGCTTTAGGTTCATGGTCGGGAAAGTGTTCACCGCTTGCGGTCGGCATAGTGTTCACGATCGGCAAAGTATCCACTGCTTGCGATCGGCGTAGTGTGCACGGTCCGAAAAGTGTTCAAAACGGCCAGTCGGCACAATGTCCACGGGCGGCATAATATCCTATACTCATCCAGTTGTTAAATGTATATAAATCGATTTCGTTTTGTTTTTAAATTTAAATTCTTAAACAGGTTAAGTGACAAAACAGCGTCGATATATGACTGACGCTGAACAAAACCATACAATGTTAAATATTAAACAGAAATTATAAATATTGCAATTATTAAAAACCGTGACGTTGATTATGGTAGCACTGAATTAATTAGCCAGTTAATAATATGCGTCAAGTTATTCTTGCCTTAATCATAATATATTATAATGTCAACGTAATTTAAAATATTATTATTTTCTAGGTTTATTTCTATTTATTGTTTTCGTTATTTCAATGAAACATATTTTTGTAAATATGCAAGCTCGTATAGATTAACAATTTAAATGTAAGAGAAGTCAAGAGCACGTTATCATTTATTTAATTCTACACTTTTATTTATTTTAAATGTTACCTACTTACTTAATCCTTCGTCTTCCTACCGTAAGGTGTAAGACTATTGAGTTGAGTTAATTTTTTTCTTCCACTCTTTTCTGTTCTGGGCTAGCTCTTTCACCTCCGTGCATTGAATCCTTTTCTCTTCTGCTGCTTTTTTCACTTATTCTTGCCAGAGTTTCCTTGGCCTACCCCTCCTGTTCTTTCCCGGTATTTTCGCCACGTACACTCTTCGTGTGAGTCCCTCTTCCGTCATTCTATTTATATGCCCGAGCCACCCTAGTTGTCTTTCTTGGATCTTTATTATTACTGGCTTTATGTTTAGTTGCTATCTAAAGATCTCATTTCTAATCCTGTCTCTCTTAGGCTTTCCCTGTATTTTTCTTAGGAACCTCATTTTTTTGTTTCTTTTTGTTAGTGTCCATCTTTCCCCACTGTATCTCAATGCTGGCGTCACTACTTTTTGTACCACTTGGGTTTTAACTTCCTTCATTACTTCGCGTTTTCCTAGGAATGTTGTTTTTAATGCATTGTATAATTTACCAATTTTTCCTATTTTGTCGTTCACTTTTGTGAATCTTGTTTACCGTTTGCTTCTATCACCGTTCCTAAGTATTTAAAGTTTTTCACTTGCTCGATACTGTGTCCGTCTAGAGTAATGTTGTGTGTTTTTTCTAATGTTATTATCATTGTTTTTGTCTTCTGTACGTTTATCTTCATGTTAATTTTCATCATTTCCTCTTTTATTATGTTCATATTATGTTGTAGGTTCCTTTCTGAGTCTGCTATTATTGCCATATCGTCTGCAAATAACAGTTCTGTTATTTTAATTTGTTGCATTTTGCAATAACCTAGGTGTAATGGTCTCATTTTTTGTTTTGCCTTTTTTATAAATCCCGTTCACCACACTTGGGAACAAACGAACACATCGTTGTTTTAGTCCGTCTGTGGTTTCAAATTCTCGTGATTCCTCATTTTGTGTTCTTACGATGTTATATGTTTTTCTATACATGACTTTAACCATGTCTATTGTTGCTTTATCTATTTCTTTTGTTACTAGACATCGTTTCTTTTAATTATGTCAAAAGCTTTTTCCAAGTCTATGAATTCTATGCGAATTTCTTTGTTTTTGCTTATGGCCTTCTCTATCGCTTGTCGTATTATAAAGATTGGGTCCTGTGTGCTTCTTCCTTTTCTGAAACCATACTGTGTCTCCTCTAATTTATTTTCTATTTTTCCTCTTAGTTTTTTTTCTATTATTCGAGTTAGTATTTATTTTGGCTGGTACGCTCATCAGCGTTATACCTCTGTAGTTTGTACATTCTCTTTTGTCTCCCTTTTTATATAGTGGCAGTATAACGCCCACATTCCATTCTCTTGGCACTTTCTTTTCCTTGATTATCATGTTGAGTAATCTTCTTAGGGCTTTTTCCCCTGTTTCATCTATGTGCTAGACGAGGCACTTGGCCTTGGCCCAGTGAGTAACTGGGAGCAATTGCTATGCAATTGCATGGGGGTATGTTAACACGGGAACCCCACGTAAAACATTCATGTAAATCATGTTTCATCTATGTATTTTGTCATCTCAGGTGTAATGTCATCTATTCCTGGAGCTTTACCCAATTTTATTTTTCTTATTGCGTCTTCCAAATCTTCTGTTGTTATTGGTAGTATTTCTTGTTCTTCATGTTTCTCCTCCTCTTCTATTATTACTTCCTGTTCACTTGTTTCTGATAGTTCTTTAAAGTATTGTCGCCATCTTTCCATTATTTTATCCTCGTTCGTGATTATATTACCATTTGTGTTTATATTTTTTATATTATATTCTTTTTTGTTGCGTAATTGTCTTAGTGTGTCTTAGAACAATTTTTGGTTATTCCTGAAGTTGTCATTCATATTTTGTTCAAACTTACTCTATGATTCTCTTTTTGCTTCCTTCACTACTTCCTTTCTGTTTTCTTTATATATTTCATAATCCTCTAACGTTTTTGTGCTTATGTATCTTCTCCATTTCTCTCTTACTCTTTTTTGTATTTCTTTACTCCACGATTCTGTACTCTTTTTATTTGTGTGTTATTTTCGTTGTTTCACAGCTCCTTCTGCTGCTGTTAATATCTTTTCTTTAAATTCTTTCCATTTATTTTCTAGGTTCAGTTCTTCCCCTTGTATCTGAGATTTGTTGTTGAGCCTATCTTGGTATTCCTTTCTGTATATATCATTATGTAGTTTATAACTTTTTATTTTGTTCTTTATTTTGTTTCTTCTTTTGTCTGTTTTTTCTATTATGTTCATTTCCATCTTCATTTGTACTAGGTAGTGGTCACTTCATATCTCAGCTTGTTTTGTCGCTTTTACGTATTTTGTTTCCTTACTAAAAAGTAATCTATTATTGACCTTTCTTGTCTGTTACGTTCTTCCCTAGTGTACTTGTGTATATCTTTGTGTATGAATTTTGTGTTGGAAATTATTAATTCATTCTCCCCACACTTGTCTATAATTCTTTCTCCATTGTTGTTTTTGGTTTTCCCCCTTCTTTTCCTATTACACTCTCGTTTCCTATGTTCTGATTTTCAACCCGCCCGTTCAGGTCACCCATAATAATTAAATTGTCTTTAGCTTCATCTATTTCTTCTTGTAATGCTTCAAAAAACTCGTCCTTTGCCTCTTTCCTTGCCTTTTCATTCTCTCCATTGGCTACGATTAGTGTATATGTTTCTTCTCATTTCTATCATCATATTTCTTTCATTCATATGTTTTTCTTTTACTACATCTTTCAACCTGCTTGGTGCCAGTATTATGCTTACCACCCCTTCTGCTCTTTCTTCTTCTTTTACTCCCGTCCAGAATAACCAGTATCCCTTGTATAATCTAGTTATGGTTTTGCCCTTCTTTTTTGTTTCCGTTATGCTTAATATTTATATTTCCTGTACTATCATCTCTTCAATTATTTCTTCTTCTTTTTCTCTTAAACTTCTTACGTTCCAGGTTCCAAATTTCAGTTCTTTTTTATATTCCCTTTTACTAATTGCTTCTTTTTATTTTGTTTTCCTTTATTATTTTGTTGTATCTTTTTATTTTTACTCATGTACTTTTCCATTGCTTTGTTCGTCTCCATATTTTCTTCCCCTGTGATCTTAGCTATCTACTACGATCCTTGTTTATTGTTTCCTTTAGTGTGTTTGTTTCTGTATCCCATTCCCAGCGCTTGTTATTGATATACAATTTTCCGTGCCCCATTCGTGTGTTTTTACCCTTACTTCTCTCTTCTTTGGCTCTTTATCTCTTATTTTAAATCTTAAATTTATATTAGGTATGATTATCTATTCTTGTTTATTATCAAGTAGCGGCCCTTAATTAAATGATTTGATTCTAACTTTGTTGCTCCTAGTCGAAAAAATTTTATTTTCAATTAAATTTGAAGAATGAATTTTTTATTTTAGTTTGGATATTACAAACAAAATAGTGATCTATATCTTAGCAACCTTCCTTGAATATTCCAACATCGTTTATGATGTTTACAAACATTTTAATAGCAGAACGGTGTACTATCAAATGTTCTCATTAAACTATAAAAGTATTTCCTTTTAATCGTTAAATCAGTGTAAAATCTAAAATAACGTGTTCAGGAATTCGTTTAAATATCCAAATAAATTAGCATCGACTTACGATAACTTTTATAAAACCAATTAATAAATCTAATATACCCAAAGCTGGAATGTGGCTTTTTCTAAGGGTCTCAAATTTTCTGATTCATAAATTGACAGCCAAAGAAAAACATAAAAACGTTCCTGACCCGAAGCAACCTGAAATTTTCCTAGAATTTTGTTTTCGGTAGGAATTAAAATTATCCAAAAGAAGAAGAAGCAGTCGTTAATTAACATAAAATACATAAAACCGGTGTATTATAAAAATAAATTGATCACAAAATATCTCATCATAAAAAGTAAGCCACCGAAATACAAATTATATAAATTTAACATTATACAAGACAGTAATTCCGAATTTTCTCATCAATATATCGTAGTGTTTAATGACCACTCTTCTTCGTGTTAATGTTTTTGACATACCATTAAAACAGTGAGCATCGTCACATACATATAAAACCTCCTACATTATAACGATTCCTTTTTAATCCACACCGACTAGTCTTGTTTCGCTTGTTTATCTTAAGTGCTTGTAGTTAAAAAGGAGATAAAACAAAATGTCGAAATTAAATTCTCGTGCTACAAAACACTTTTAATCATTTACACCGGTAGCTGAGCATTATATAGATTTTTAAATCATCGGTTAAAAATTATAGCCGTCCGAAAGATTTTCATGATAAATCACTTGTTTAGCTGAAAGTAAACATTAGTTACTGTATTTATGATTCACAAAGTAAAGAAAAAAGTATAATAAGCCAACAGAATGAAAGCAAAAAATCCATGGACACGGCATAAATTAATATAAAATCTACAGAAAAAATGCAGATAAAAATAAACCTAATCGTAAAAATTTGCATATAGTAAATATCAAAAGATATAATTCATAAACAAATATTTTAAACTTATTATTAATTTAATAAAAATACTATAATTGTTATTAGATACAGTTACACATTACTTTTATGCTTTTTTTTCTTTTTGTGTTTATAATCTCCAATCTTATTACTGTTATCATGTCCTTTTTCAAAATGCATTACGACTGTATTATCCAATAGTTATTTAAGTCATAAGGAACGTAAGGACAGTATAACGTTCGAGTAAGAATTGTACGGGCCGAGGGAACCGAGGCCCGTAATAATTCTTCCGAGGAATGTTAGTTCTTACGTTCCACATGGCTTATTATATTTTTCCCGCTTCCGATTATAATTTACTTACATTTTGTTAATTTTGAAACCTACCGGAAATTAATTTCAATCAAGGATTTTTTATATTTCTTGAATCCAGTAGTCAGAAAGTGTTACCATGCATTCAACAGGTGAAATTGTAAACAAATTTTTGCAAATTTAGAAAAAGTGACGTTAAGATTTGTGTGCGTTTTCGCAGTTCGAAATTCAGTCGAAATGGAGGTCGATACCGTTGAAAAAGCTGCAAAGATTGCTGGTTTAAGTGTATTACCAAAAAATCTAGAAATAGGTATCAAATTGCATACGAATCCTTCGAAAAATGGTGTTGTACAAACAGGGACGTCGGAAGTATGGGTCAGAGGGGGCGGGCAGCCCCCACTGTTTTAGAACGGGAGGGGCGCCGCCCCCCTAAAAACAAGGAAGATTTGAAGATATATATAATATATTTATTTTAATTAATAATTATGCGATTAATTTGTTTTTAGTAATACAATTATTAGTAATACTTTTAGTTTCATTATTGTTTATTTATTTTCTCTTAGTTACTTATTCTTAATGAATTAAAAATTATTATCTTAATTTCTCACTGTCATTTGACTCATAAAAGCAGGACTGCGAAAATGCTTCCAACTTTTTGTAAAGATACTCGTGATTAAATTATTTGTTTGCGTTTGCTAGATGGTAAATCTGTTTGCAGATATTCGTTAGTTCGCTCATCGTTTAGTGCAGTGCTTCCTAACCTGTGGGTCGCGGACCTTCAGAGGTCCGTAATAGCCTCATAGGTGGTCTTAAGACCTATTATCAAGACATATTATCAGAGACGAGCAAAATAGTAAAGCACAAAACCACATTTGAACCACACGCTTGACGACTTGCCTAATTCTCGGTGCCGAAGAGGCCTGGTCAATGCAAGAGCCGAAAAGAATATTGTGAAGCTGTTAAAGTCAGAAAAATATTTGCTGTACGTAAAATAACTAAAAAGGAAGGCTTTAGCGTAGGTACTGCACAAAATATCAAAAAGTGATATACCGACTTACAGAGAGCAACAACTGTAGAAGAGAAGTGAGGAGCAACAAATACTGTCGAAGGAGCTATATGTAAGGTTGTACTGCGTTTTGATTTAAAACAAAACTTGTTGCGTTCTTATGGTTGACGAAACGTACGTCAAAATGGACAGCAGTACGTTACCAGAGCCTCAATTTTACAATATAGTTATGGAAGAAGGTGTATATGATAGTGTAAAAACAACTAAAATAGATTAATTCGGGAAGAAAATCCTTGTATGGCAAGCCATGCGTTCTTGCGACCTTAAAAGTTCAAAATTATTTACAACTAGTACTATTGCAGGCGACGTATACAGAAAACAATGCATACAAAAACGTTTTCTACCCGTACTTAAACGCGTTTCCCTATTATTTTAGACAGATTTTGCATCCACACACTACTCCGGTACGACCCTAGAGCTTTTGAACTCTAAAAATGTCAATTTTGTGAAAAACAGGACATCTACCAAGCTGCTAGTGCAGCTAGCCGAAAGATTTCACTGAAGGAAGTGCAAAGTCGTCGATATAAGTTGTTTTATAATTTCAAAATAAAATAAATTAAATTTGGCGAAAAGTTTAAAATTTGTATCAACAATTTAGTGTCCGTTGAATGTATGTAAGTGCGGTCATTTCTTTCTTAGGAACACACATATGCAAGATGCACGTGCACCGTATCCAATCGGAAATTTCCAAATGGAAAATTTTTCGACTTACTCTACATTGTGAACAATTAACTGCAGTGTCTCTGTACTCCGCACAGCATTTTACGTAAGTTTATGAGTACGGTCAGTAGATATGCTATGTGGGTTGTAGCACGGAATAGCATGTATTTTCTTATGACGTTCATTTTGCATTGTAAGTTCATCGGCCGGCGCTTATCGTTTATTGAAAACGATAAACTAAACCATATCGTTGTCGATAAACAATAAACGCCGGCAGATGACTTTAAAATGTAAAATAAACCTTTATAAGAAAATAACATGCGCTTTTGCGCTATAACACATAACAGATCTACTACGGTTCTATAGAGGGTAATGAAAAGTGGGAAAAAGGGGTCCGTTGAAAAGAAAAGGTTAAGAACCGCTGGTTTAGTATATAAACATCAAGCTAAAGTTAGTAAAGCCACATGATATTTATATAACAGAAACATCAAATAATATAGTTAATTATTTGTTTACAAATATTTAATATAGTTGATGCAGCTGTAGGTATTGATCATATCTGTTTTGAATATTATATCATCCTTTTTTACTTATTGAAAATTTATGGTAAGTTTACCATATTGGAACTCGCAAATAAATATATAACTGGCGTTGTACAACATCAAAATGTCTTCAATATGCGGTAGTTGATGACGTATTTTTTAGAGGTTGTTTTTGCTATGTTGTATTTTAATGGTGGTGGTAATCTTGACAGATTAAACTTAATGTTTGTGTTAATACTCGTATTTATGATAATTTTAGGTAAATATTTCGATTTTATATTTTTTGAAATGTTATTAAAATGGAATTGTCATTCATAGATTCCTCTCAATAATATGTTTACTGTGCTGGTGATTATACACATTGCAACAAAGCTAACGCATAATTTCTTTTAACAAAATCTCGTGAGAGTGTAGATCAATCTTTGGCGCGTCCCAATCTTATCTAGGAAATCGAAGTTCGCCCCCCTAAGTGAAAATACTTCCGACGTCCCTGTGTACAAAAAATGTAGCAACAGTGACAGAGAAAGTAATGCTGGCGTACATGTTGGAACGATGTGAACAACTAAAGTCACCAGCAAGCCTATGGTGCGAATATTCCATGCTAAAGGCAACCATTAATTGTAACAAAAATATTGATATATCAAAATTTCCCAAGCTAATTGGTTTCCTGAAGAGCAAAAATAAAGGATATCGACCAAAAAAGT
The DNA here is from genome assembly GCA_929113105.1 of Agrypnus murinus. Lineage (NCBI taxonomy): Eukaryota > Metazoa > Arthropoda > Insecta > Coleoptera > Elateridae > Agrypnus > Agrypnus murinus. The sequence goes on from OV816030.1 coordinate 84,162,079, forward strand.
CGGCTGTTTTAGAAAGAGAAGAGATTTGGAAATTTCTGGCGGAGGCGGATGATGAAATGTATCTTCTAATTAAAGTAAGTTTTTCTTTAATTATGAAAAAATTTATTTAGTTTCAATCTGTTTCAGACAGTTATGATAGTGGGCATTGCGGGAGGCTGCAGGACGGATGAATTTTGTAAAATGAATCTAGCTGATATTACTGATCATGGTCAATATGCCATAATAAAGATTCTACAAACAAAAAATGACATACCAAGAAGTTTTACGATTGTAGAAAATCCTGATGGAGAAATTGATCATTTACGAATTTTTAAAAAGTATTATGAAGTGCGTAAAAAGTTGGGAGTAGCCACGAACAATCGTTTCTTCATGCGTTATCAAAATAGCAAATGTTGTACTCAACCGGTTGGCAAACACACCTTCGCCAAAATACCAGCCATCATTGCCAAATTTTTGAATTTACCTGATGCAAATTTATATACAGGGCACTCATTTAGGCGGTCCTCCGCTACGCTTTTAGTCAATTCTGGTGTGAATATTCTGGATTTAAAGAGACATGGAGCCTGGAAAAGTTCAAGTATAGCTGAAAGCTACGTAGCCGATTCTGTGAAGACTAAACTTGATGTCGCTAACAAAATATTGAACAACAAAAGTGAAAATTGTTGCAATTGAAGAATTTCGACACCTGACCATACTACAACTATACTAGACATGCCTTCTACCTCCTCGTCGTATGAGACTGAAGCAGCAGCTCCTTCATCTTCGGATAATTTACACGAAAATATGTCTGAAGTTAAGAATTCAATGCCAGTAGTTGAAGTGTCTTCAAAACACGAAGAACTTTCACTGAAAAATGAAACTTTTACGTTTAGAAATTCAGAGTTTTCCAATTGTACGTTTTTGATCAATGTTCACAAACAATAGTAATAACAGCAAAAACATGTGTTCAATTCATGTATTATAAAATGTTATGTATTTTTCTTCTTTTGAATAAAGAGAAGCTTTCAGATTTTTGATACATTTTGAACGTGTATCTTATGTGAATTATTATTTTCCTAGGAACTTTTGTAAATTATTAAGTTACGTTGTCAAGGGTAAAAAATAAACAAATATAATCGTCAACTTACACGTATTGTTGCTAGGATTGCATCACTAACTTACAATATCGGGAGCGGGAAAAGTCTTTTTTTTTAATTGAGATTCCTTCTCTTGAAGTAGGTATACAAATTTTGAGTATGTGTTTCATCTTTTTGCTATTATCCTTAATGTCTACACAAGAAGTTTATCTACGACCACCATAGAAAGTTACACATTCCGCACACTCTAGTAACCGTGAAAACGACCAATTGCAAACAATCTCCAAACTGAACGGTAAAGACCATGAGGAATGATTTCTCACAATCAGTAGTTCTATTAAAACGCCATAGAGGTCACCACTCGCAATATTTACCACGGCCTACTAGATTAATATAAGCTTTGCTTATATGCTTATATGAATCTAGTAGGCCGTGTATTTACAATATTATTAATTATTTGAAATATAAAATATTATAAATTTTAGATAAAGGTTAATTTACTTTGGTTAATTAATATTTTACATTAAGTTATATTTCGAATGGAAATCAATCTAAAAAAATATCAACGGCAGAGCGGGGAATCGAATTGTAGATCGCCTGTCTACTAGAGGGAACTTAACCATTGAGCTACGTAGACGTCTTTAAATAACTAGGTTATTTCTCATTATATAAAGTTACAAATATTTTTATTCAATTAAAACGTAAAATTGATTAATCTTTTACATTATTATATAATTGTTAATGTCATATTATGTATTATTATTGCTAAATTACAATAAAAACATTGAAAAAATTTATAATGCGAGAATATGTGGACATTTCGAAGCTGGGACTTCGATGATGGGAAAATGGGGTGTACACTTGTACACCTCCAAACATCGTGGAAGTGGCTCACCTTACATCTCTTAATTTATTGCCAGAGATTTCACGTAAAAAATATAAATGCGATACTTTTTTTGTTGTCGTAGATAAAGTACAGTGTGTAACGCGTGCAAAAACGCCAATTTCACACTCGTGTGATTGCGGCATGAGACGGTGAAGAAGTTGCGGCATTCGACTTCGTCTCATGCCGCAACTTCTTCACTCTGAGAAATTGGCACTTTTCTGCACTTGTAACACAATATACTATTACCTTAATGTATTGTGGTATTATAGGGATTTTAGATACCACTTCAACTTCGGTTAAGAATTTGAATGTGATTGAGATTTGGGTTTTACTTTGGTCGGCAATTCTAATTCAGTTGGTGAAAACACTACCCAAGTAGCATCTAAGTAGCAGTAACTGATATTGGAACTTTGATTGAGTAGTTGTTACGTAACTACAACTAAATTTATGCCTTTATAGGTTTAATTACTTCAGTTCGGATTTTTTTAGTAATTATATAGTTGTTTCTACTATTTATTGGAACTATGTAGTTCCATTACGTCTGAGTAACATTTAAAGTATGTGGAACGGTATTGCCACTTACAAGGGGATATTACAGTTGACGTGTCGCCGATTTCAAAATGTAAATTCGCAGATTTATAGTTTTTGATTCATTTTTTAGGAATAATTTAAAAAGCCAACGTTATGCCAATTATTCGAATATAAATAAATAAATCATTTTATTATATTTATGGTAACTCTTAACTGTATATTATTTGTAGGTTCTTGTTCCAATTTTCTGCATAATAATTAGAGAGAATTACAATTACGATTTAGGCAATACACGACTTATAATCGTAATAATTTTTATTGAGTTATTTAAAAGTATGTGAAAGCTCCTGCCACCAGTCTCAAACCATTGCTTATCTCTTTAAAGTCACGGATCCTTATAGTAGTATTGAAAGTGAAACTTACGTTTTTGCTACCCAGGAGAATTACTTTAAAGTGATTTTTTGTAAACTACTCCAGCTCTACAGGGTGTCGCAAAATTGGCGTATTCCGAGTTCGGAACGTTGTAGCGGATCATTCCAGCAGTAAGAAAAAAAAATAATAAAAAACATATAGGAGCCCCCTTACCAAAATTTATAGGACTCAAGGTCTAAACTTTGCATCATGTTTTCTTCAAATGAAAGCAATGAATGTTAGCGTTTATTTCTACTTATGGTTAGGCTACTCGTTAAAATAATAATTCAAAAAAGATTACTTGAAAAAATGCTTCATCTTGGAGTAGATAAAAATTTTACTTTTGCAATTTTTCTTCAAAAAGGAATGGCAACATGGCTGAATATTATTTTATTACTATGGATACGATGGTCAACAATAAATTCTAATCTGACAAAATTTGTCAACCTTCTGTCAAGACGTTCGTTCGGTTCGTTAAACATGGATTATTATTATTCAAATACCGAATACGCAGATATGTATCTGTTATTGGGGGCTTCTAATAACAGGCCAGTGGTAGCTGCTCGGTTGTACGCCCAACAATATCCTAACCGGCGTCATCCAAGTGCACAAGTGTTTCGTCGTCTGGATGAACGGGCTAGAGCCAACGGTGAATTTCAAATTAAAAGAAATAACGCTGGACGTCCGAGAACTACGAGGACTCCTCATATGGAAGAGGAGATCCTCGCCGCTGCACGTGACGAACCAAGATCGAGTATTCGGAAATTGGGTCGCCAGTTGAATGTTCATCATTCAGTAGTGGGCAGGGTGCTGAAGAGTGAAAGGTGGCACCCCTATCATTTCAAGAAGGTTTTTTAGATGAGTGTCAGTATTTCAAAAGTTTATTTTATCAAATCCTTAGGTGCACACTCTCTTAGAGCGGGATTACCAACCAAGGGTCAATTTTTGTCAATGGTTATTGGATCAAAATAATCAAAATCCTGACTTCATTCGTAAAATAATGTGGACCGATGAGGCCTTTTTTACGCAGGACGGAGTTGTTAACTGCCATAATTTACATTTCTGGGCCCAGGAAAACCCACACCTTTTGTACAACAGGGGGCACCAAGTCCATTACGCGTTTAACGTTTGGACCGGCATTGTGGGATCACATTTAATTGGACCTCACATTATTCCTAACAGGCTTAATGGCACAAACTTTCGGCATTTTCTGACGCATGATTTTCAAGTACTCATTGAAGATCTCCCACTCAACTTGCTAAGGGATATGTGGATCCAATTAGATGGCGCTCCACCACATTGGGAAAGAACTGTGCGAGAATGGCTGGACCAAAACTATCAGAATAAATGGATAGGCCGCGATGGTCCCTTTGTTTGGCCCGCCAGGAGCCCTGATCTAACCCCGCTGGATTATTTCTTTTGGGGGTATGTAAAAGAAAGAGTCTATGAAACGCCTCCAGAAGATGCTGATGATCTGTTAAATCGAATTTTTGCTGTCACTGGAGCTATCAATGCCGAAATGTTGGAACGAGCTACACAAAATGTTACCACAAGGGCCCAAGTTTGCATAAATACAGGCGGCAGAAATTTTGAACACCTTCTTTAATAATAATTATCATTAAGATTTGAACATTTTCTTTACTAATTGTTTTTAACAATTAGGTACCCTGTATTTATAAGTAAATTAATCAATAAGTTACGTAAAAGTGTTGATCAATTCAAAACAATTTCTCTGTATCATGTTGATCAGCAGAACGTTATCGATTTTTGTTACTTTTGACCGCAAGGTAAGTACTTTTCAACATCGTCTTGGCTTCGCTATTATTAAGTAGGTATTACAAATAAAATAGTAATCCATTTTGTGACACTACCCAGCATTAGTATAGAAAATGATAGAATATTTGCTAAGTTACAAGAGTAAGAGGGAGCAACCACGCGAAACGATGTGTCAAACACAAAAGAAGTTCCACGAAAGTAGCAATTACTACGCCGCGCCGCCACGTTCCCGCTACATAGCTGGGCAAGGTCCAGAGAGGTTACTGCAAGGTATCTGCTACCTAAAGATTGTTCCGCATTTTGGTTCCAGGCACGTAACAAAACCATTGTAATTACGTGATTAGTGGCAAAAATTTAATAGTTCCACCGGTAGTTGCTGGTACGCAGCGATGACTAAAAATGCTGTTTTGGTACGGTTTATGGTTGCAACAAGTTAAGGTTATGTATTCCGCTATAACTAATGTTTGAGTCAAACAGCTATTTTCATTAGAAATTAAACCTAAAAAAAGGATGAATATGTAACGGTTTGTTTTTTACACAATTGACGCTCTTATTTCAGTCCCTCACGCTCGGATATTATTTCAGAACAATTTCTTTTTTGTTAGCAAATATATTAAGTATACAAATATTATAAATTTGTCTGATACGTAAAAATTAAAAAAAAACAAGGTTTTCAGGTTCTTACGTGGTTTCGCCTTGCAGGCAAGACATTCGGCATAGCGCGAATCACATTTTGTACTGAAGATCACAGTATATCAACTTTGTAGTATAATCACTTCGCTTCTTTTTTATGAGGTTTTTCAAAACGCCGATTCGACCTCGGTGGCGAACTATTTCAATGAATTTCCGCCGATATTTGACACCTGTACGTAACAATAATCGCAAACGGTACAGTAATGAAGTGGTAAGCAAAGATTACATTAAAACAAAAATAAGCTACAACGCATAATTAACAATTCATTTCTAATTACTGCATTTGCTTAATACTTTTTGGCATTATTTTCAGGCTTATTCTAGCCGCAGATAAAATCGGCAGCTGTTTATTTTTTTTATTAATGAATTGTAAAATATTTAACTGTTTATTTAAATAACTTTAAGATAATTATGAACTTCAATGTCTTTTTTAATCATTTTCTTGCTTCATATGATCTTATATTTCAGATGGCTATCTACTATCTTAAAATCTAGACCTGATTGGGCAAAACTAGTATTACCATCGTACTCTGCACATCAAAACTAGTCAAAACCCATGTTTATAACTCAGGAACCAGACCGATGATTTTTTGTAGAGCTGTATAATTGATTAAAAGAGATAAAGTAATAAATATAGAAATAATGTACATAGAAAATGTAAATAACATTTGTTGGTGTTGATGGTAAATAAAAATATTGCAAGTATAAACAAGAAAAAAAAATTACTTGCTTATGTGTTCTTCAATCCAAACTCATGACTATGAGGAGGGTGCTCTTGGTATTATAGCGAGGTAAATAAAAGTTTTCAAGCTACTCATATAATGTATCCATGGTCGACGTGTCACTAAGAAAAAGAGAGTAAGTATTGATTTACCAACTGAAAGCAGTTTGAAAGAAAACGCAGTAAATCAGAGTCATCAAGAGGAGGTTGGTGATCGGGCAGGTAGTGTGTCAATAGATAGTGTGCGAAAATAGGTTATTTTTACAAAGTTTACAAAGTTAAAATAAAAACAAGGAAAGGGAACAAGCATCCATTCTATAAGGTAAAATACTGCAACAAGCATAAATTTTAAAGATTGATCAAGAGTTAATTTACTTAGTTATAGATTTGTTCTGTAAAGTACTGGTAAGTTTCATCCTGATAACTGAAAAATAAAATTATTTTTTTTATATCCTTCAACATTAAACCTGTTTAGGCAATCAAGTGCTTTAACCTCAGTGAGACTGGCAGTTGTAGTTAGAAAATATTTTGACATATTGCAATTAAAATTTCTCATCGTGTCAAATAATTATCCAACACAAGCAAACATTGCAAGACATCCAATTCTTAAACAGGCAAATGACGGGAGAGTTCATTAACAGAATTCAACATTGAAATCTCTCCAAAAATAAAATAATAATAAAAATGAAACTACTGAGCATAGAAAAATCATATGCACAGAGTGTAGGGCAATGTAAAATTCAACATCAGTGCAATACCAGCCAATACTACGCGTTGTGTATGTTAACTGAATTAATGAAGTAAATTATATCAGTCAATTATATAAATTATTATTATTCTGGTACATTCTAAATTAATTCTGGTATGTATGCTAAAAATTTCCTTAAGTTGCCACTATCATTTTTATTAGGTCTACTGTTTAGTTAGTATTCAATTAATGGCATCGTTTTTTTGTTTTATGGTTGGTGCGATATTATTGCAGTGAAACGTTATTGCATAAAAAAGTTCCATATCACATTTCCTCCCAGTTATTGTTGGCATTGAGCAGTACGTCTTGTTTTCTTAATAAAAGAGAACGAAGTGTTTAGAATATCATGCTAGTGGATTCCAACTCAAGTTAATTTGCTGACTGAAAGTGAGTTTCTTAACCGGTGCTCCGCGGAACACTGGTGCTCCGCGAGTTTGTTGCAAGTTTTCCGCGAAATTATGAAAACCGAAATTTAATTTTAGCTCGTCTACCGTATGTGATTTGAGTTGCACAAATAATGGCTAGATGGCAGCACCTTTGCCAAGTGAAGTGAAGTCGTGTGCTCGCTCCTTCGTCGCTCGCCCCATAAACTTTCCAGCTAGCCCGTAATGATTAATTTACAAAGCTTGGCACGTAAATAACTATTAGTAGCCACTCAAGCATCGTGACGAGAGCATGAAACTGTCGCAGCTAACGAAAATTGAGTACCGCTCGGTCATTAAATTTTTAACAAAAGAAGGGCACACGCCTAATCAAATCAAACCACGCTTAGACAGCGTTTATGGTGATTTATCTCCTTCATATTCCACTGTAAAAAAGTGGTCAAAATGTATCCGTTTGGGGCAAGAATCTCTTGAAGGTTATGAGCGCAACGGTCGACCAATTGAAGCGGTAACGCCTCAGAAAGTTACTATCATTGAAGAAATAGTATTAGAGAAGATCGCCGTTTGAAAGTTAAGGAGTTAGCAGTGATAGCAGTGTTAGCAGTCTGACATTTCGGAAACAAGTGTTCGCCGAATTCTTTATGCTGTTCAACGTCAACCTCGCTTTTAACCCTGTGTGGAGACGACCCAAAGCCGATTTTGGAGTCCATTGTCACTGGAGATGAAACAATGGTTCTGTATTATGATCCCCTATCCAAAAGGGAATCGATGGAATGGCGGCAACCTGATGAACCTCGTTCCAAAAAGGGAAAATATTTCAATCGACAAAGAAAGTTATGGCAACAACATTCTGGGATTGTGACGGCATTTTACTGATTGATTTTAAAGAACGCAATACAATTGTTAACAGTACATATTATCTTGTCTTTACTGCATAAATTGAGAAACGATAGTCGTGAAAAACGTCGAGGAAAATCGATGTTCGATGAAAATGTTCAATTATTACACGACAATGCACCCGTTCATACTGCCGCAATTTCAGAAGCTGCCATTCGCGAATGCGGCTTTGAAGCATTGGATCATCCACCGTACAGTCCGGATATGGCTCTTAGCGACTATTATTTATTTTCCAATTTAAAGAAAGATCTTAAGGGACATCGCTTTAAGGACGAGAACGAGTTCAAGCAGCTGTAATTGAACATTTTGAAGGAAAAACTTCAGATTATTTTTACAAGGGCATTGAATTATTAATTCCTCGTTGTAATAAGTGTATTGACATTAGAGGACATTATATTGAAAAATAAGAATTATTATATTTTACCAAGTTTATTTTTTCTATATCAGGCTGAGAATTTATGGCGCTTACCTCGTATATATTTTTTTAATTAATGTTATTTTTAACTGTTATGTCTGATGTTTTTTGACTCTTTGATTTTGGTGCTCCGCGGATTTTTCTTATGATCGAAAGTGCTCCCTGACTTCAAAAAGGTTAAGAATCACTGATCTAGACATTCACATCTTTCGATGTAATTGCTTGCATAGTAAACGTTTCCTTTCATTTTCATGCATAAAATATTATAATCTTATCTTATTGTTATATTGATATTGTACAATATTTGAGCACATTTGGCTTTACGCATTCCGTTTAATTCATTGAATTATGTAATGGGTGAATTTATTCCGCTCATCGAAATTTTCCATAAAATTCTGAGGATTTAAAATTTTAATTTAAGATTTGACCAGCATTAACCTGGAAATAAAAGATTACGTACTATGTACTATACATATATATTAAATTAAAGTAAATTAAATTAAAAAAAATTCAAACTTGTTTTTCAGTATGTTTGTCCCTTTATAGACTCGGCCCTTGCAACTGCCACCCCCAAACTACTTATATAGTTAGACTCAGCATGAATCAGAGGAGTGAAATGTGTGGGTACGGTGAGCGTGACTCCATTTTAGGCAGTGTGGTAGTTGTTTTTGTCAGCATGTTAGTCTCTTTATGTAGATTATAGAATCTACACATATGGTTGAACTAAACAAGAATAAAGAGGTGCAATTGTTGCGGCTGATGGGCGTGGCTTCATGTTGGTGGGCGTAATACATTTTTTGGTTAGTATGTTAATCCCTTTAAATGATTAACGACTAAAGAGGTACAGCAGGTCAGTATGTTTATGCCTTTATAGGATCCACATATAAATGGTTGAATTGAATAAATGAGTAAATTGTTGAATAATACATATATAATAAAATTAAGTGTTATGAATTTAGAAAAAACTTTTTAAATTATTATCTATTTATTTATTTATAACATGGTGTATTGTAAAAGTTGAAAATTGAAAATATAATGTATCTTTTTAAACTAAATGAACTGCCCCCAGTTACTGACCTGCATAATCCTCAATATAGGACCAACATATGAGATAATTCTCGATTGATAAGAATGACACGAATTGTAAATTCAGTTTCTGAGAAATATGACATTGATATATTCGATACGACCCCTAACGCATTTAAACATATTATTACTTGACAATAACTGCATATATAAATAGCATTTATCTTTTTTATTTAAAACTATAGCAGAGATAAACTCATTGTTATGACAGTGTGATCATTGTTATTAGATATTGTATTTACATATAATAATAATAATTATTATTATTACAACCCATTACCTAGCTAACCAGTAACCAGGTCCCGTAAGCTAAAGCTTGTGCCGGAGGGAGGGGGCGAATAATATTATTACGCAGGCCTATCGTGCGGCTGCAGCCGACTTACAGATGTAATAATTCAAATCCCACATTGATAAGGAAAAACTACATAAAAACCTTAACCAGATTTGCAGGTCCCGGGAGTCGACCCGGGCCGCTTAGGTGGGAGTCTAGCAGGCTAAACACTACACCATAGAGGCTGTTGTAATAATTTGTAATAAGAATCCCCAAACATTGTAATTGGGCTATTTCCGTTTTGTTGCTATTCAATTGTTAAAATTAGAATTATCTAAAATTTAGGATTTATTATAATAACATTATTTACGAGCTGGGCTGCAACACACTTTGTACAATTTGTAATATGCAGAGGTTTGATAACTTGATGCATTTTTACGTTGAATGCCATATCTTTTTAATATTAAGAAACTCGTTCATAGCTAAATATGTTATAAGTAATATCACATCAGAGTTGGAATTGATGAATTTCTTTACTAATTTAGAAATGAATAAAATCAATGATATATTTTTACAGTTTTATTTTGCTATGAAAACAATTTCAAGTTTCGTATCCACATTATTATATTAAGTGAATTTAAATTTGAAAGGTTCGAAGAACCGGCGGTGTTAAAAATAAACATATACCCCGTTTGGTAAGACGTGATCCACTTCCCGGATTATATCGGATTATTAGCTGGTTTATTTCTATAATATCTATTTGTGTTATTTTTGTACAGCAATGCTATGCTAGGCTCAGCCCAATGCGGAGATTTCCGCATTGAAACTCTTTCTTTATGCATATCGGGAATTGGATTGCAATTGCAATTGGATTTATTGGAATTGGAATTGCATATGGAATTGGACATTGGGCTTAAATGTTTAAGTCATTTCATTAGTTATTACATTTTTCTTTTGGCTGTACTAATGTACTATCTGTTTATAACATCCCTTCACTGATACAGTTAGCGAAATTGTACAAAGGATACTTATGTCAGTTTTTTTATCAACTTCTAGATACTTTAATATGCTTCTTCAATTCACCTACTTGCAACCCATACCTTTTAGTATCACTTTATTTTTTGTCCAAACCTTTCTGCGATGACCTTTAATTGATAATTTTCTTTCAGGTACGAGGGTAGTCGCAGAAGTACCCGACCCAACAAAGAAAACACAAAAATTTTTATTTATTTCACGTTCATTTTTATTTACTTTCAGCTCTATACACTTTTCCCAGCGGTGTTCAAAAAGTTCGATACCCTTTTTATAATAAGAACTGTCTTGCTCTTCAAAATAGCCATTAACTGCTGACATCACTTCTTCATCGTTGGAAAATCTTTGACCACTGAGCCATTTTTTCAAGTTTGGGAACAGAAAATAATCCGAGGGGCTAAATCTGGCGAATATGGTGCATGAGGTAGCAATTCAAACTTTAATTGATTAATTTTGGCCATTGCAATAACGGATTTGTGAGATGGCGCGTTGTCGTGATGAAACAACACTTTCTTTTTAGCCAAATGCGGCGGTTTTTGCTTGATTTCTTCGCTCAAACGTTGCAATAAGTTTGCATAATACTGGCCGTTGATAGTTTTTCCTTTTTCGAGATAGCCAGTAAAAATTATTCCACGCGCATCCCAAAAAACCGACGCCATAACCTTGCCTGCAGATGAAACGGTCTTCGCCTTCTTTGGAGCCGGTTCTCCCTTTTGAGTCCATTGTTTCGATTGTTCTTTTGTCTCGGGTGTGAAATGATGGACCCATGTTTCATCCATTGTTACGAAACGGCGCAGAAATTCTGCTTTGTTGCTGTGAAACTTCGCTAAACACTCAATTGAAACATTTTCACGACACTGTTTTTGCTCGAGTGTGAGCAAACGCGGCACCCATCTTGCACACAGCTTTCTCATGTCCAAATTTTCAGATAATATGCGATGTACCGCACTTTTTGAAATGCCCGTAATGTCTGCTAGCTCGCGCACTTTCAGTCGACGATCATCAAGTACCGCTTTGTGGATTTTCTTCACCATTTCTGGAGTCGTCACATCATTTGGGCGACCACTGTGATGCTCGTCTTGGCAGCTCGTACGGCCTCGTTTAAACTCAGCTACCCAAAATTTAACTGTTGTAAACGAAGGAGCAGACTCACCCAGAGTAGAATCCAGTTCAGCTTTTATATTGGTTGGGCTGAGGCCTTTCAAATAAAAGTATTGTATCACATAGCGATGACCAATTTTCTCCATTTTCACAAATTCACTGGCAACGTTCAGTATTGATGGCTGCCAAACAAATACTGAACAACGTGCCGCTTTCAAACTTGAAACATATGCTTTATAGGCTGCGTACTTTCCAATACAGTGATATTTTCAAACAACTACCGCCACCTCTTGGTCAGGCCGGGTACTTCTGGGAACACCCTCGTATAGCTCCAAATAAAAGATGACAACTGCCTTTACTTTCTTAGATGTATCGACTAATTTTAACTCCCACTTATTACCAAAGATATTCGTCTTCCTTAATTTACTTTTGGAATAACCAGCCCGCTACTTGTACGTTCCAAGTTAACATCGCAATAAGTGAGAGACTTTTGATATTATTTTATTGCATATGTTTGATACATATAACTATCTATAGTGTTAAAACTATATGTTTGACAGTTTTTGTATGGAAGTTTAAATTATTATAATTGTATTTTTAATATTTTCACAAACTTTTTCTTTACTTTCATTTTCAAGATCCCCAAAACTTAAACTTTATTTATTTACTACTCCTTAGCAACTACCTCCATTCTTGAAATATTCATTTCATTTTCAATTTTCGAATTCCATTATCAACACCCAGTCGTGGTTGCATAAAGCACTGTTAACTACACGATTATTTTTACGCGTTGTTAACTCATGTGATAGGTTAATTCAAGGCATGTGCAGAAGTGTGATTGGTTTATTTTAAACCCTTTGTTAAGTTCTATCCAATCGGGTTGCTTAACCGCGTAATCTACTTAACATCGAATTAACTATGCTTTATGCAACGTGTTCCTAGTCTTGAGAATATGATAAAGTGTTGAGTCCGTGATAAATGCCTTATTATATTATTATTTAGGACATTTAGGTAATATTTAATTCTTGTTGTATTTTATATCTTCTCTAACGTTCTTTTAGATTATAATTTATTTACAATATTTTCCTTTTTCAGGAATAGTTACCAGTGAGTTAGTTCATGGTGTTCTTTTCAAAATAATTACGAATGTAAAAATTTATAATAAAGATCAAATGGAATTTATCATTGTAGTAAATTTATTAAAATATTGTGTATATAGGTACCCTCATCATATAAATAATAGATGGGTTAAACCCTTTTCTAAGTTTAACTAATATCAAAACAATGTTCTCGGACTAAATATCATTACAGTATATTACAGATCATTTCGTTTGATATTTGACTTTACAGCTTCCCCTCTGAAATAAATCTTACCAACCCCAAAGTGAATGTTGACTAAATCAAATCAAACCAAATTCTTTTATTTTGTTAACTAAACTAATAAAAAAGCGAGGGTAAACGAATTGGGCAACTATTTAGGGTCCTAGCTTAGTTATCAAGTGTACAGTTTTACGACAACACTTAAATCTAATATTCGTGATAAGATCAGAACGAGCAGCAGAGAGTGATCGTCCTGGTGCGAGAATGCTGCCACCGTGCAGCCACCAAATTCACCAAATTAATAATAAGCGCCTATCTTCATCTTTTAACTCCAGATTACTCGACTATGCAATATTTTAAATTGTTGTATCGCATTACACATGTGTCCGCTTAATGTTCAAGCCACCTTTTAATGAATAATTAAGCTTTTTATTGTGTTAAGACAGGAATTTTATCGAAATCATACCAGAAGATTTTACCAGAGGAAAAAACTGTTAAAAACGAGTTTTAATTAAAAGAGACGGCATTTCTGATTTTGTTGGTTCTTTTCATCAACAGGTTTTTTGTTAAAAAAGCGAATTTAAGATGTTTTATATAAATTATAAAAAATAGTTAACTTTCACACAAATCAAATTATTGAGCCACACTTTGTATTTAAGGAGAAAAATGTCTGCATTCCGACATATTTTCATGAATTCCCATGATACCGATTGAACAAATGCCTATCACAAAATGTAGTTTCACATGTCATTTAAAAACCGCGATCATTAATATTGAATAAGGACAATATTTTACTGGTCGAATACACTATCCATACCAACTAACAAGGCTCGAACGAGTTGAAAAAAAGAACAAAAAGCGTATATAAAAAACGACTAGTTTAAAACAAGTGATACTATTTATGTTTCAGCAGTTACATGTAGTTTCTATCTTTGTTCACATTTAATGTTATACAAGTGGTCACAAAGTAAGTGAATAAGATTTAACTGCTATCTACATATGTTGTCTTTTATATGTCATCACGTAATTAACATTCCAAAACACAGATTAAATTTTTGTGAAGGCCATTATTATTTAAGTTCACCAAAGAAATAAAAGCTTTTAAACACTATTAAATAAATAAAATTTAACCTGTTCAAAACTCCAGTAAAATTTATTACAAAGGAAGTCATTTACATAAAATGCTAATTTTTGACAGACAATCAAATGTCAAATCTGACATTTCAGATTTTATTGATATAATCACTATTTTGATCAGTTAGGTATTTTCGATTTTACATCAATTAGCTTTGTTAGTAATCAATACTGGATATTGTTGATACATACATAATCCTTAAGGTCCAGGTATTACAGAGAAGGAAGCACTAATACTAAAAGTAACAGATAAGATAAAACATTTATCACTGCAGTTGTAACAGTTATGCATTACCTCTTTATAAAAGTCTTGGATTGTATATAAACATTTATGTCTGGTCGGGAGATTATGACATTTTTAACGGCCTGTTTTTAGAACGTAAATTGCTAAATTTCGCACCCTGTACTACCCTTCTTTACGCCGTCACCATAGTAATAAAAGTGATTATAGACCGCTGCACTTACCTACTTGAAGTTTTGCACTTTTTAAATTATTTTTATTTTAAATTAAATATTAATTTAAACTTATACCGGACATAAACTAACCTATGCATTTCGGGCTTAATTAGTGTTTTAGAGCCCTTTAGCGTCTACGGGCTCTAAAACACTCAATTAATCCCTTAATACATAATATACTATTATTAATTTGGCCAACAACTTTGTATTTAACTGTTTTGTTTCAAAAAAAGTTATTAATGAGTAATTCCATGCGAGATATATCTCAATCGATTGTGTCACCGAAAAAGCATTTTTTATAGTATATTAAAGTATTAGTTTCATAAGACGCGTTTTTAGCGCACGCGTCCGAGTTTAGAAAACTACCCGAGTTTTCTAACGGACAAGTGCGCTAAAACGCCTTATGAAACGAATACTTTATACTATTTTTTATACTTGCGTCGTTATTTCGTTAATTATTAAAAAATAAATTAGTTTTAAATAAGATTTGTTAGTGAAATTTTGTTAAGTACTTTTGACAGTTGGCTACACTGAAAATTCAACTTCAGCATTTGTTATTTAAATTGTTTTGTTTTTATAAAATTAATTTAGTTTCTGTGACAAGAAGGTAAAATGGTCAGATATTCTCTCCCTCCATCTTATTAGAAAGAATTAACTTATCTTAATTAATCTTAATCTTATTAAAATATTGGAATTTAACCATATTGATAGATTTATAACAACTGCAGAAAATAACCAACATTTAGCTATGAAAGTAAGTAAAATTTTGTGCTAAATACTTTCAATTTTTAATATATTTCAATTATTTAAGGTTGCGTTAATAATGGGATTCTGTGGTGCCTGCCGAAGAGATGAATTGACCAACATTAGACGATATTGTGGTCAAAGATGATGTGTTCACTGTGACTGTAACAAAAACAAAAAATAAAGTTCGAAGAGAATTCTTAATTACAGAGAAACTGTGGATTGATTTAATTAAGCAATATTTGAGCCTAAGGCCTAAGAAAATAAACCACAAGCGGTTTTTTATAACCTACCGCAATGGAAAATGTATTTCTACTCCTATCGGTATAAACACCATGGGAAAAGTTCCTTTTATTATTGCCACTTATTTGCATTTAGCCAACCTGAAGCTTTTTACAGGTCATTGCTTTCGACGTTCAAGTGCTTCCCAATTGGCAAACAAAGGTGGCGATTTAATAACTATAAAACGGCATGGAGGTTGGAAGTCTTCAGCTGTGGCTGAGGGCTGTATTGATGCTTCAGTTAAAAAAAATGGAGGTAGCTGAATTGCTATCTAATAAGCTACTTCCACTTCAACAGCTCAAGTGGTAATTGACCAGTCTTTCACTGCTTCATTTTTACATGAAGAATCACACACTTTTAGCAGCAACCCAATAACGAGTCAACAAAACATTTTTGAGGGGCAAAATTTACCTTCATTTAAGATTAATGCCCAGGACACTTCTGCTGTTACAATCAAAGTGTATAATAACTGTACTTTTAATACAAAAGATGTATAAAGAATAATTGGTGAATTTATTAAATAATTTTTAATTTAATTAATTTATTTTGTGTATGTTTATTTTATATTTTAAAAGTTTGGCATTTTATCACATAACAACATAACCGCACTTTTAAATATAATAAGTTTGACATTTAATAACAGCTGTTAGGTGCTACCAACTTTAAAAAACAAAATTTTACTGTTTCCAGTACTCTAATAAATCTCATTAGGACACGCAAGTATAGAAAATATTTGTAGACCTAGAACAAAAACAAAAAGTAGTTGTGTAATTATTTTTTTGCACGTCCTATATATAAGGCTCTACTTTAGTCCCCCAAAAGAGGGAGTAAAGTGTTTCCATGACAACAACAACAAGTAAACAACAAAAAAGTAATCGCGGTACATGTTAGGATTTATTATCCTGAAACTTTTTTTGGCGTTTTTGGCGTTTGCAGAGTTCAATTGTCCGAATGACAAGTAACGAAATTTTCAAAATTTTGAATTTTTGCGATTAAGTCCTTTAGGACGTGCAAGAAATAGCGTATATACTACGAGGGTAAATCAAATATAAACGGTAATTTTGCTATTCCGCTTAGAATGCAGTTCCGAGGTAGCTGATGTTGTGTGGAGTAGATGTTTGGTTTATGAGGAGTGGGTTCGCGCACATCCTTGGCTTTGTCGTCAGTACAGTCATGACCGAGCAAGAGTTACATTCGTCTGTTGCGCAACGGATTGTCATAAAGTTTTTAACCAATGAAGGCGTTAAACCGTCAGAAATTTTAACTCGTTTGAAGGCACAGTTTGGGGACGGTAAACTGTCTCAGAATCGTGTGTATACGTGGGCGAGAGAATTTAAGGGCGGACGAGAACGTGTTCAAAACGAAAGTCATGATCGACGCCCAAGGACAAGCCTTACAGATGACAATACCCGTACCGTTCGAGAGCTTATTGAACGTGATCGCCGGTTAACCGTGGAAGAAATTTCATCAGAAGTGGCTATCAGGTATGGAAGTGTTCAATCCATTATAACTGATCAACTTGGTTTTCGAAAAATTAGTGCTCGATGGGTTCCGAGGTTGTTGACTGGAAACCAAAAACAGGTTAGGTCGGAGATCGCTGAAAGGCTTCCGAATCGATTTCAGCGAGAAGGGGAGGCCTTTTTGCAGCGCATCGTGACATGTGATGAGACGTGGGTACATCACTACACCCCCGAATCTAAAATTGCAAGTAAGGAGTGGCGAAGAAAGAATGAAGGTTGCCCAGTGAAGGCCAAAACTCGGCACTTAGCTGGAAAAGTCCTTGCAACGATTTTTTTTTACTCTAGGGGAATTTTACTGATCGATTTTCTACACGATCAACGTACAGTGAATGCGGCTTACTACTGCCGTTGTTACGGTCGGCAAAAGCCGCCTATCGAAACAAAAGACGAGGCATGCCCATCAGAGATGTCATTCTTCTCCGTGACAACGCCAGACCTCACACCGCGGCCTTGACAAGGAATACATTGGAAGAAATGGGGTGGGAAACCCTCCTTATAGCCCTGACTTGTGTCCCTATGACTATTTTTTGTTCGTTGTTGTTGTTGAAGGAATCACTGGGAGGAAAACGATTTGGAAGCAATGAAGCAGTCGAAGAGCACGTGCGCAATTGGCTTGCAAATCGGTGGCAAAAGTGTGTAGATCTCAGGAGACTATATTGAAAAATGTTAAAACAATGATTTGTGTATAACGTTATTCAATAAATGATGAAAAAAAATTACCGTTTATATTTGATATACCCTCGTATTATTTATTTAAATGTTATGTATGTATTTTAAATGTTGTCTATTAAAGGTATGATTTTCTTCTTCAGGGCCCGTATTCTTAAACTCATAGGAACAAGTTTCGCATATGAGATGACGTAATTCTCTATTACCATCTAATATTTGATTGGCTAAGTTGCATCTTATGACGTAAAAATTTCGTCATCTCGTATGCGAAACTTGTTTTTTATGAGTTCAAAAATACGAGCCCTGATCCATCATCAAATTTTTCACAGTGTCATCACTGCCATTGTTGCTATGTTTGAGCCACTGTATTGGAGTCGTCATCTGAAATATTATGAGCAGAGTGTTTCCTCATATCGGCTTTCACTAATAACGCTCAATACCTTTCAACTGGTCGAAACTGAGGGCAATTTGGCGGTTTATATCTTTAGCACCAAAAGATACCTTTTTGGCATTCAGTCATTTCTGTGTTATCGCCTAATTTACCCAGTACAATAAATTAGTTTCATGCAGTCTTATAAACGAGAACAACCGTTCTTTCAAACACTTTTCAATGTAAATTCTAGTGTATATTGTACCATTAGTGATGAATGTACGTGCACGTTTACTACAAGGACAAATTGCTTGCCAAATTAAATAATTTTCACTAAACTTGTCAAGAAAAATGCTCTTATCTTTTTTATTTACATTGACTCTGCCATTACTGGTATAAAACTAAACACCTGGTAGCGTGAAAAAACCTTCTTTACGTAAGTTTCATCATCCATCCGGACGCTTGTGTTATTCAAATTGCAAAGTTGCAGTTTTCCGGATCGTTTCACTGCTGCGTTAAATTGCTACTCATATACAAATAAGTGGCCGCCTCTACAAGAGCTTTTTATTGTTTCCATCTAAAGACCTATTAAGGTTGTACAATTAAGCATTAAAAATATTTTTTAAAAATTTTAACATTATTTTTGAAATATTTTAAAATCGTTTTACGCTGATCTAAAGTCTGGTCGCGTTAGCTATTCGGAAAGCGTAAACAAACCAAATGCAAAGGTATTGGCGAGCGCGCACAATAACTGATGGCGTTCACTTAAGCGCGGAAATGAGGAGAAATAAATGTGGGATCTGGATCACAAAGTCGATATTTTAGTAAAAAAAATATTTTTATCGCGAACAGTGGAGAGCGCACTTTGAAATTTAAATTATGAATTATGTATTAATTAATCTTTCTTATCTGTTCACAGTGAAACTATAATTGTTTTATAGTGGGCGTCTACTCATAAATTATTTTTAGAAGAGACACCTTTTTTAGAGGCAGGTTTATTATTGTTAAACACTTTCATCGTCGTTTTGGATTTCGCGCGCTAGAACGTATACTTTAAGTGGTAACGCATCATTTTGTGAATGTATCTTTAAGCGGATACCTGACCACTGTTTGTTGGCGCTTTCCGAATAGCTAATGCGACCATTACTTGTCTTGTCTAAAATTATCCTGTAAGTGGTATCCAGTTGGGCAATCAATAAATATGATTATTATTATGAAATTTGAAAATCCAGACATTTTTGGTCTATGAAAGTAACCAGTGGCATATTAAGTATTACTAGCATAACGAGTCAAAAATACTTGCGTAGTTTGCACTTTTTAAAACCAAATTTCGATAAGGCAGCGTAGGCGGTGGGCCACAAGGTCGTCCTGATGCTGTGTTATAACTTATAAATCATGTATACGTGTGTAGGACGTGTGTTTGGTTGAAATTTACTACCGGGGTAGGTACCCCCGGTTAGGTTTGGTTAGGTTAGGTTACTACCTAAGTTCCGATAAATATTGTTGCGGTTTTGTCGGTTCTATTTAAAAGGCGGTTTTCTCTTTAAATTTTTAAATTGTGTTTTTTTTTTCTTCGAGGATATTAGTCAATTTTATTTCTCATCGCCCGCCCCTATGTTTGACCGCCCCTTATGTTTGTCCGCTCTGGTGCAAGTGCTCCACCAGCACGCTGTTCAGGAACGGCCCTGCCCAAAAGCCAAAGTAGCACTATACTTGCGGAAAACTCATGTCCCGGCAGAGACGTCTCATTAACTCAAATTATGCTCAAGCGTCTTTGGTGTTAATCGAATAACGCTTACTAATTAGAAATAGAACCCAGGAACGAATAGTAAGATAGAGGGCGCCACCCAACGCGTTTAATATTATTAGTTACTTCAGAAATTAGGAAATGAACAATCCCCAATTTGGTAAAGGATTCCTCATAAAATTTATGTTAAATTCGTTTTTTTTACATACCTTTTATTTAATTTTATTAGTTTATGAATGAAACGCCAATAATTTGTCGTGCTATACTATAGCTTTGATTATTAACTTCGAAATCTGCATATTGAAATAAAAGTAATAAAGTATCTGTTACACCAGTGGTTCTCAAACTTCTTCGGTTCGCAGCGCACTTGTTGTTTCAACATTTTTCAACAAGTCAAACCATAGTTTTAAAATGCTACCTGAGAGAAGAATAACTGCCACAGTGCACGTAGAATTTTAAATACATTAATTTTTATAAAATTTAAAAAGTTAAATTTTTCAATTATTAATGATTTTAATTTCCTTTAGAAATTAATCTCAATTTCCCTTCTATATTTCTTAAATAAAGCAGAAATGCATTTTAAAGAGTTTAATTAAGAACAGTTTAATAATGGCATGATTCATAAATATAAAGATTCATATAATTTTGTAATAAAAAACTTTTGTAAAAAAATATTCGTGCTAAAATCTTATCTCAGGACGCCGTTGGATTCTCTAAGTTGAGGTAAACAAGATAAATTTAAAACTGAGTATTAACTTAAAACCAATTAAACAAACTAAGTAAATTTAATTAAATAAGTAAGCAGTAAAATTTATTTAATTTAATTAAATAAATTTTACTCCACAACGTCCAAGCTTCTTTTGTACCAGATTAAAATAGAAGGAAAACGATTTCCTACCTTGTTTTCTAGTAGACCCAGTCCTTCTGTTTTGTGCACTCCTCCACTTTAATAAAAAAATTATATTACAACCATTTCATTTCCAATTTCAGTATGTTTGCCGTTATAGCTACTAATAAGCGGCAAAAAATTCTGACAGACCATGAAGTCAATAACTGTAAAAAATCTGTTACTTTTGCTGACCTGGGTCTGAAACAATGTGTTTCTAGATACCAGGGAGACGTATCAAACCAGTAATACCGGACGGAACCACTAAATAGTCAATCACATGACAAGGCAGGAAAGCGACACCTTACAGAACGAGTTCCAGGACGTACAGTAGGCAAATCCTGTAAAAACACTTTTTTGAAAGATTTAGTTACGCTGGTGAATCGTTTTTTATTTAAAACAACCTTCTCCGGAAAGACTTATTACTCCGATTTATTGGATAAAGTTGATCATCTGATTAAATGTCATTGAGTTTCGTTTTGTATCCACTTTCCCTCACTGTGCACAGTGATGTAACTGAAAACTTTTGCCCCTCCGCAAACTTTCATTTAGGCTCCCTCCCCCCAAACCTATATTGATTTTTTTTCTAGAAAATAATTATGAGTTATTTAATAGTACGATTTCCGAAGTGACTTTTAAAATGTTCAAAAAACAAATTTCCATAAGTGATATCTTTTTGAAGTACTATCTACGTATGTGCATCATGTTGTAGATATCTCTCTGAAGTACTTTGCCACATAAGGTTGTTGAGTCAATAGACGTGTCTGGTGGACACCAACAAAGAGAATTGGTTTAATTATCGGTAATCTGAACTATATTTAGAGCTATGTGAATTTTGTTGGCGAATTTTAATTTGAACCTATCAAATTATTTCAGAATGTATAAAAAATCTCCGTAAGAAGTCAAAAAGAAAAACCAATGGGACGCAGACAATATGAAACGTGCAATAAGAGTGGTCAGAGAGAGTGTGATGGGCATTCTCAAAGTTTCAAACACATTTAGTGTACTATGCCCTAGTCTTCGGCGAAAAAGGTATCCTGAGTGCCAAGAAAAGCTGCACAAATCAAACCAGGACGTAGGAACTATCTTAGGTAATGATATAGAGAAAGAATTAGTTCGTTATATTTTGAAGATGGAAGCAAAATTATATGGTCTGACAAGAAGAGATTTAAGAAGAATAGTATACACCTTAGGTGCCAGAAACAATATCAAATATTCATTTGCAGGTTACATTGCTGGTAGAGCCATGAAGAATTTTTATTAGTACGTCGACCAACCACATTCGTAAAAGTGCAAAAGGATTTAATCGAGAAAATGTCGCATCTATCTTTGAAGTTTTGGAAAAGCAATATCAGTAGAAATCTTATCATTCTGATCGTATATCTATAGATAATGTAGCATTTTGTTGATGTTGTAAAACCCTACAGGAGGCACCAGTCGTAATGATTTTAGATGGACATTATAACCGCTCACGAAATATAGATCTGATAGATGTGGCTAGAACTAATCATGTCACTATAATATTCTTACCCTCTGCACTGCATCTATAAATTGCAGTCCCTTGACAAAGGGACTGCAATTTAAGACTTACAACAGTGAGGTCAAGATCTGGTTACAACATAATCATCGTCTTCCGACTGCAGTTATCGTCACAGAGCTTTTTGGAAAAGTTTAAAAAGTTATAAACCCAGTCTAGATAAACTTTTCCTTTATAAATCTTTAATATGTTTTATAAATAAACAACTTTTTTTTTAAATTCAATCTTGAAAAATTTTTTTCTGCGGGGAAGATTTGTATGCAAATGACTTCACGAAATAAAATTACAAATAAATACAAATCATAATGTATCACTACCATAGCCGAATCTAGGGCTCGCTAGATATGGAATTACAAAACGCAAGTTCTAATTTCAGTTTGGGTAATTTTGTTTTTATAAATATTTAAAATGTTTTGTAATAAACAATTTTTTATAAATATAATATTTATAATTATATGTTTTCAATTAACGTAAATATACATCGCTTAAACAATGACTATAAAATCAAGGGATAATTTTATGTAATTATTTCTTTTCATAAATAGGTATTATTTTTATAATAAAAATTGTTTATTTAGAAAAATAATTAAAAAAAATCTACCCAAAGTGGGATTAGAACTAGGCTTTTGGAATTCGAAATTTAGCGCGTCCTGCATTTGGCTATGGTGGCTATTGTCATACGTTTCTTTTTTATCATATTTTTTGGTTGTTTCTTTTTTATTATAAATTAAACTACTTAATTATTTTTACAATTGATTAATATTAACTAATCAGCAATTAATATTAATTCATTTGCGCATGTAAAATATGCTTTTAAAATCGAAATTTCGTTGGAATTCTATAACAAGCAGGGGGAAATGAGTAAGAATAAGATGCATCATCCTCACTACTCAATATGGGTGTGGAATGTTAAACAAACGAATCCATCCACATTACAGAAGCCTTTAAGCGAAACACTATAGCAGAGTTGACGCATTGAAACTCTTGAGCAAAAGCATAAAATCTATTGCCTCTACTTTAATTCAAATTGGTAAAGACTCTAAGGATCAAAAACCAAGAGTTCTGGTCTCCTTGTTCTTTTAAATGTATCTGCTCAATTGTCGTGTGGCATGATTTTCTAACAAAAATAAACATTGGCAGTAAAATGCTGCAAAATCCGAAGATGAATTTAGGGGAATGTGTTGCAGCGTTAAACAACTTAAATACATAAATGTCTGCTGTCGAAAAGAAGCTATCAAGGTTTCCTGAAGTTCGAGTTTGAAAAACCCGAAACTCAGTACGAATTAACGGACGAACAGATTACATAACCTAATAGAATTTTCAAGTTAACTTTTGTCTAATGCTGCTTGCCATTGCCGCAAACTCTGTTGAGAAACGTTTTCAATTTTTTAATAATGTTTCAGTCCATGAACGCAGAATTTTTAAAAAGATTAAAAACTACAAATCGTTTAAGTAAAAAAAAGACGTTGACGTAAATGAACTTTAGAAATTTCGAGATCCGTTTCCTTCTCAATCTGAAATAAGTCCCTTGATTCGATACCTTGTTTTCCCAATTCAACTTTAAAGCAAGTTTTTCAAAAGCAAGTAATTTCAAAGTTTTTGAAAGTTTTTCAAAAGTTTTTCAAAGTTTTGGTCGTTATAGAACATAAAATTTTTGAAAGACGAATTTGTTTAAAAAAATGTACGAAAAATTAAATTGTATGCGACTTCACTATCTTTTAATTTTAGGATTAATCTTTTATTAATGTTTCTACAAGAAATATTTATACCATATTCATCGATATTCATAACGCCGAAGAACGTTTACCAGCTATATTTATTGAAAAGAAACGGCACCTTTGAAGTAACCCAACAATGCCCCTTTTAAATGCGTTAACTGCGAGTGCGCTCGTGAATCATTGTAAAACAAATGCGCCATTAAAAAAACAACACTTAACTCAATCGGCCTCATACTTCATACCTTGGATTGTCTCAGTAAGATTTTAAGAAAATATTCTAAGGGGTAGCCGCAGAGGCGTACTGGGTATATCAGGCCAGGCCAGAAAAAAACTTTAGGTTCAGGCCACTTTAATTGCTATTTTCAGTAAAATTGACTAGACGTTTGCGACTTTACAATACCTATTATTGTATAGACCAGCGGACCGCCACCATAGGGCCGCGAAAGGTTAATAATGGTCCCATAAATATTTATTTTTATTATATCATTTACGTTCATGGTTAAAATATAAGCTATAAGGTCCTGTAATTTTAAGCATAGACTGACTATAATTACAATACTAGATAGATATTACCCACTAGACATTAAGTTTTTACGTTTTTAGGTATAGCTACTTTTTTTTACAAAAACGTACTAATTTAAATGTAGCTATAGCTATACAATATATAGGTATATAAAATAGTAATCACTAAAGAAAAGCCTGACGTCATCAATCACCTCTATATGGCTAAAGGTTTAAATTGTTAATCTTTACAACGACATGCATGTATTGCGTTTGGCGCCCAATACGAAATTTCAAATCAGATTTTTTAATCTAGCCTATATTAAGGGGTCTGTATTACTGGCCAATGTATGTTTTCCAAAATAATGGCAGATACACAATTTGAAATAAATTATAAATGTATTTTATGGGTAATGAATTGTAGCAATTATTATTATTATTATTATTTTATTAATTCAAATGCCAATTAAAATAATTATTTTATTAAAATAATAAATTCATAAAATAATAAATAATTACAAAGGAAACACAGTTTACAAATGTGACATTCAGTGACATTTTAAGACATTAAAACTCTAACTACATTTCTACATTGATTTCTATAATACGCTCATACGTAATTTTGTTTATTTTTCACTTGCATATTATGTGTTGTTTATACCTGTGGCACCAACTATACGAACAAGTCAGTAATAACCAGGGTATTTTAAGCGGCCGTTATCATTCATAACGCCTCTGGTTATCATTAATTTTGCGAACAACGTTGACGTTATGTTCAAAATTAGTATATTATGTATTATGGGCTTAATTGAGTGTTGTAGAGCCTACAAAATCAGTTAAGACGATAAAGGGCTCTAAAAGCACTAAGCCCGAAATGCATGCATTAGTTTATATCCGTTCGGGTCATTTAGAGCGTAAATTGCTGAATTAGAGCTCTAAGACTGTAAAACTTTTTAGTATGTTATGAAATTAGGTTTATAATGCAAGGGATTATATGGCATGAGTAAAATTTAACGCATGCCATAATATTTTGTCGTCGAACTATCGGCAACAAATTGGCGTATTTATTGTAAATTTCGAGGTTAACTTTGACAGATATCAAATTAAGTACACAAACCATAAAGTTTATAAATTTAGTTATACACCACTGTATGGCTTGTGTACACAACATTATGACATGGGTGACATAAAGTGACAGATTATTAACGATTTTGACATTTATAATCATTGCATTCTGACGCTAGAAGACAACAAACATATAAACAACGTCCTAGGCAACGCAAAACAATTAAATATAAATTGCAACACATTTTTTACTCACCGTAAGTATTCTCGTGAAAAATAAAATCTTGTGCAATATGTTTGTAGTATATTTGGAGTAATTCATAAAATCTTTACTCAGTTATTTAGGTATAGATAGGTATTAGGTAAGAGGTAGGTACTTACCTACATATTATTTCTTTTCTTGATAACATGCTGATAATTAATCTACAAATAAATCTCAATACTTTTCGGAATTAATACTTAGGTACAATTTTATTTTTAATTTTTGACTATTCCAACATCCAGGCCACCGGGAAATGTCCCGGTATCCCAGTGGGCCAGCACGCCCCGGGGGGTAGGTGCATTTTTAATTGCGTATAGTGTACATAAATTACCTTTTTTTGCACTCCCGTAAGGTAATAGCCGCTTTAGTTCACTCATTTCAGTGAGGTAAGTAACTCCATTATTTCAGAAAACTTTGTTTCGATCTCATAGTAACGCGTACAAATTAGAAGTTATATGATATTAGATAGTCTGATGAAATACCAAAATAGAATTGTGATGTTTAAAAAAATAATTTCATTATTTAAAACGTATTGTTGTACTTATTCAAATGGTCGTAGAAAATATATTGTGTGAAACTTGTAAGAGAAAAAGGCGATTTCACTTATGTGATTTTTTACAAATTTTGCATGCGTAAAATGATCACCCTCACTTCTTACATAAACAACTATTATATTACCGGTTTTCATCGTACATGTTTTTTTAACCGTAAAAGATTACTTTAGTAAGCAGCATACTCGCAATTTGTATTTTTTAAAGGAAGAAATCACTAAATCTTCTTTAGTAATATTTTAGAATATGTTGTAACTACAGCAAACGGAAAACCACACAATACCGCCGTTGTTTGCATACCTACCAATACACAAACTAGAAATATTTGTCTTTCTACAACAATTTTTAATTATTTATTTGGTAGTAGTAGAAGATTTATATAAATAAATGCATTTCAATAACAAAAGATAGTTTCAATAAATTTTAAAAAGTACGACTGTATACATATATATTTCTAATAATTTATGTTTTATGTTTCTTTACTGAAGATACATAAATTTAAAAACCACGCTGTATATATAACCATAAGACAATCGCTAACAAGTAGTTTCAATTCCAGGAATTTTAAATTCCCAAACAGTTTAAAATGTTTTGAACACGAAACAAAATCTATTGCTCGCCTCTGCCTATATGTTTAAAGGACAAAAAAAGTCCCACAAAAAAATGTCAACCTGTGTGCCAGGTAACCTCTCACGACTCCAACGAGATCTCCCGGCCCTGTGTGACTTATGATGATTGTTTTCGAAAACAATTGTTTTCACTAAAATTATTTACCTATAAGAACAATACGCTAATAAAAAAAAAAGATGAGATTAACTAATTTTTTGAAATAAATGGAATAAATAAATGAAGAAAAACGTACAGTGGTGGTAACCAGAAAACCTTAATTTGGTTATTTAAATTTATCTCTGTAATGGTGTTGTCCGCTCTTGTTAAAAGCGAGGACAGAATGGTTAGTTGGATACACCGGTCGAGATAAGATTTCTTTCGTTTTCTTCTACTATTTTTATGTTGTTTAAGGTTGTGTTAATGAAATTAAATTATGTCTAGATTATTTTTCATTTCTGCCGACAATGGTTTATTTTACTTTTCAATTAAGTAAGGGCGATTTCATGGAAGTGGCACCTTTAATGTCCAAAGAATGGTCGAAAACTTTTATCGCAATTTTAATTGATTTAATTTGAAAGTACAAGTGTGATTGTAGAAAGCTATACAGTTGATTAAAATCTGGAACGTTTAGGAATTTTTACAGTATCTGGCAACATTGTTTTTTTTTTCGACAATCATTTTACTACTAGATGTCGTGTAAATTGCAAATTGCTTAGAGTTCCTATTTTAAACATTATACAAGAATTGGGCCAATAAAGTCGTTACTAATTTCAACTTTAAATTGGTTCCACAAATAAACGAAAGTGTTAACATTTCTCCAGATTACTTAGATTCCTTATTTTAGAATATTTTATGAAAATGACATGCAGCACTAACCCCATTTATTTGCTTACCTTAAGTGTTTTGCTTAGGGTGAGTTGGAAAAATGGTGTTTTCGATTTTCTAAGATGGCGGATGATAATCATACAGTGGTGTATTAATAAAGGAAGTGTCATAAATAATAGCTTTAATCTATTTTCGTCTCTGAATTCGTGAAGTCTGTCTGTCTGTCGTCTTTTTCCCTGTTGACTTTTTGAGTTTTTCTTCTTTTGGAATCTTATAGTACATCGAATTCTAAGAAACTTTTGGTTGAAACATTTTTTTGTATCTCTTCGGGAAAGTGGTCAAGATGACCACCGAAAATTTCGGTAAATGTTTGAAAAATGAAAAATTTTGTATTTTTTAAAAATTTACGAAAAAATAAACATTTTTAGCAACATTTTTTTTAACGAAAAATTCTAGGACTTAGAATTTTAGTTTTTATGACAACTAATGTGTTACTTCAACATTAGTTTTCAAAAATAAATTAGTTTATTAAGTATACAGTTGTTTTTGTTCGTCATGGCAATGCTAGCTCTGCGCATTCTCACTAGTTTATATTTTCTTTTATTTTTGGACTTTTAAAGATAATTCAGAAATTTTGATATTTAACTAATATATTATTATCTTCAGTAATAAATAACACCTAGTCCTAGAAGTGTTGCTATAAAAGGCATCTCTATGTCAGAAGGAGACCTTCTGCATAGCGTATAGCCAAATTGTGTACTGCAAACTCAAACATTTACCAGAACTAATGATTTGGAGCTACGTATCCAAATATTGCCCAGGTCTAATAATGTCTAATAGGAACAATGATCCAAAACCAGTACACGCACATTTGGATTATGCTCCTCAAGTTTATTTAAAAGGTTTGAAAGCTAATGATATAACTTATACCGTTACAAGATGAAACTCCATACCAAACGCAAAGTTCGTAGAAATAGTGCCTTTTGTACATCTCAACCCGCTACCTCCTTGGTGTAACAATTTTTATGATCTATATCCAATTGAGAATGGTTGGGATGCGCTTGAATATAAGGATATAATCCTTTAACTGGAAGTTAACAGTGCTGTTAAATAAAATCATAATTTGGTAATAGAATAATTTGTTAATTAAAGTGGTAGGTATCAAGCGGGTTAATACCATGCTTGTTATATATACCTAAATTATGTATTAAATATATTAAAGTGAAGCGGTAAAGTCTCCAACTCTTATTCAGGCAACCCGGGCTTAATCTCTGGAATCGGTAAGAGGTTTTTCTTGTCGACATGTAAAATCTCAATACACTTAGCCGTGCTGTCGGATGGGCACGTTAAGTAGTAGTCGGTCCCGACAACCACACAAACATCTACCTGTGATTATCGTTAAGAATAACACCACCATATACCACGCACAAGGGCTCTGTGGATTGGCAGCGTTAATTACAATTAGCATTTATAATATAATAATCAACTTCCGATGCTTAGATGGGCAAGAGTTGTTATAAGAAGAATATAATAATCAAAGGAAAAGTAACAAAATGTTAATTGTAATTGTGAGAATGAAGTATTACCTAAAGTTGGGTACCTACGTTGCGGCCAAAAAAATTTTCAACGGTCTATTGCGACTGCGTAAATTCGATATTTAAATGCTCATAAGAGACGTCACCTATATTTATTTGATATGTCATAAATAGCATACAAGCCAGCTTCATACGATGTGAATATCAGAAAAATGTGCTAACTTGATAAATTACCGTTGAGAATTTTTTGGACGCACTATACAATATTTTCACTTTTATACAAAGAAATGTATCGAGTGTTTTTTTAAATTTGACGTCAACGTAGGCTGTGAATAGTCGATTGTGAATTATTTAAACACGTGAGTAATTTGAACGTTTTGACCAAAGATTAAAGAGGGTTAAGATAGGAAACTGGCATAAGAGCACTATGTAAAAAAATGACTACGCTTTTTGTGGTCCAATTCTCCCTGAGGCGTTAGATGTCGCAATATTCGCTACAATATCATGGCCATTCATATTGGCTAACGGCGAAAATGAATGAAGTTGATCATGATAATACAACTGGCATCGAATTTTGAATGGGAGATGTCACCACAATCGCTACAATATGGATGGCTCCAAATTCAGGAAAAAGAGTATAATATACTAAAAATAGTTACTCCTATCTATTTAATTTCCAAAATCATCTAAATGAAATAAATCTAGTGGTTTGTTTATAGACATTATAATGACTGTATAATACAGATTATACACAGAAATAATGCTTAAGTTAAATGTTTATAAGTAGTTTATTTTCAGTATAATATTAATAGTAATAACAATAACAGTAACAGTAATAATAACCAATTCTTGTTACTCCTATTAAGTTATACATTTGGTAATACATTCATTATAAATATGCGTTGACCTGGGAGCAATGAATTTCATTATACACGGGGCGTGAGTATTAATAACAATATGTTTTTATCCATTTATAATGAATACAACCGAAAGTTACTTACATATTTACGTCCTTTGGCAACGTGGAATAAGTATGTTGAGGATGATCGTTTTTATTATTGCGGCAATTTTCCACTGTGCAATACGAAACCATTTTTTTCTTTCAATTTGGAGAAAAAATCTCGCCCAAAACCAAAAACTATTCAAAATCTTAGCGATGCTTTGAAGATGATTTTTTTGGCAGTTATCAAACAGGTTTTTATTTGTTTTTTATAGGTGATGTTACCAATGGTTACCAAAAAATGACAAACAAATAAACATCAATTACTTTTTTACCGACCAACCTGCTTCCCCCTGAGACTATAGATGGCAATACCTACAACATTGTCGCTTAGCTTCCTATCTTAATCCTCTCTAATCTTTGGTTTCGACAATGACATTTATTAATACGATCAAGATCCGTTCACAATCAACTACCCATAGCCGCCTTCGACGTCAAATTAAAAAAAAACACTCGATACTCTTAGTCAATAATAAATAATTCATGACAAATTAGTAATATCGTTACTATCATACATATACATACATACATACATAATATTTAACCCCTTATACCTTTCCTACCAACTTCATTTAATTCCTGTTTCTGTCGATTTACCCAGTGCAGCTAAATTTATAATAGTTGATCTAAAATTAGTAGCGCACTGTAACACTACTCTTTCAGAAAGCAAAACAATAAAATATATCAATAAGAAAAGAGTTAAGAGATAACCTAATTTCGTAGTGCCCTGTTTAGTACTGATTACGTTACGCACGTTCGCTGTTTTAATAGCCGCTTGACTGTCAGAGTTTGATAAAAAGTGATTCTGAATTGAGACAAGTCGCTATGATGATATGTTTTGAACCGTAGCTTTTTAATCCCTCCGCCCCAAAATAGTTATCACATTTGCAAATTTTTATTTTGATTATCCACAGTTGAGGTTATACTTTAGTTTACCGTACCACTTTTCTGGGCTGATTTTGACATCAATCAATAGTTCTTTAACTAAACTAACTAACCTAACCAACCTTAACCTAGCTTAATCTTTCTGGGTGGCTATGGGTGTTCGGGATCTTACCATCAGCCCATCCTAAAAGACATTACTGACCAGACTGACCTGACTTGTTCGCCTCTGGGTTCCATTGATATTCGGTTAGTAAATTGGTCAGTGGAGGCGATGGTAGGGTCACCCATAATCTTCGAAACGCAGTCCAAAAGTTTAGGTTAGGTTAAGTTAGGTTTTCATATTGTCCATGTGTTTTTCATAAACTTTCATGTGTTTTCGATAGACTTACATGTGTTTCCCATAGAGTTCCCATAGAATTAGACTCTTTCTTTATAACTTTTTGCCTAGGCATTTTCCCATGGACTCGGAAGACCATGAAATAGCGATTGATATCAAAATCAGCTCAAAAAAGTGGTACAGTGAACTAAAGTCCAGCCAAAGTGATAATTTAACTCTAGTGGTGAAAACTGATTAAAGTTACGTTCTAACCAAGTCACCTGAGATCAGTAGATTCTCATATGTCTATCAAAAATTCAAAACTAGCTGATAAAGAGTAAAAGCGATCTGACATTTTTAAAAAGTTTTGGGATTTCAATATAAATCTTATATTTTTTGTAAATTCTACAACGTAATAATTGATTTGATTACTGGAATTTCGTGTTCAATTCATCTTCATGATTATTCATG
Organism: Agrypnus murinus; assembly: GCA_929113105.1. NCBI lineage: Eukaryota > Metazoa > Arthropoda > Insecta > Coleoptera > Elateridae > Agrypnus > Agrypnus murinus. The sequence goes on from OV816030.1 coordinate 84,194,509, forward strand.
TGATAAGGTTGAGTTATGATATGTAGTTAATATAAAACATTTTTAAGAGTGCGTTTTCTCAGCGTAATAAAGATCCTTGTAAATTGGGTTGCAAACTTTGTTGTGATCCACAGTGGCGGATTTAACACTTAAGGGGCCTGAAGCGTTACAAATACATTGAATACCTAGTGATTCATTTGAATGTAATTTGAAATAATAGATTCCCCAAATATTTTTAGATTTCCATGTAATAGACCGGTTATTGTAAATGTATGGATTAAAGCCATCAGAAAGATATATCCTTAAATCAATTATACGTTAATTCAATAACAATTTTTGTAATAACTTTATATGGTAATAATAACTTTATATGCTGGTAGTCGACACAGTAGCTCAGAAGTAAAGATGTCGCTCAGAAAGTGGAAGGCCCAGGATTCAATTTCCAGCTATGCTGACATTTTTTCTATATGGATTTAATGTTATTTCCGAGCTAGTATATACGCTCGGATGATGTGTGTAGAATTCACAGACGAACTGCCTATGACTGAGGAGAGCCAAAAGCTCGAAGCAGCTGTCTTAGAATGCCGTCTTTGATTTATACACATAAAACTATAAAATTGTGAGTATAATAGTCGTCCGTTAATAAATTTTTAACTTAAAACAAATTAATCTTTATCTAAAAGTTATAATTTAGTATATATCAAATAATTGCGAAATCATTTCCCACAGTCATTTCCGTACAGTTTAAAGATCATGAACAATGAGTCATTTTCATGGTTAATAGACTGTGTGAAACGTGTAATTTTCTAAAGTGGACGTAGATACATTAGTTATTTGATTACCAAATAAAATTGCACTTTTTTATCACGAATATGGAGATTGTTGAACAACCATAACGAGTGATAAAAAATCAGCTTAGTGCTGAGGTGTACATTACGTTTTTTCTGAAATCCTGAAATTGAAAATTTTAAATACAAAATGTGTTTTTAATAACAGTAGAGTAGACAACTAAGTTAACGTGACTGTGTGCGACATGTCAAATACATGTAAAGCAATGCAAATAAAAATGACAGATGAGTCCGTAAAAGTCAGTTTTGACATATGTCATTGTGACAGATAAGTCCGTAAAAGTTCTACTTTATGTACTATTTCAGAAAAACATTTTATTCCATAATCAGTTCATTTATAATGGAATTTATCACTGCTTTTTGAAGCATCAAATTTATCGACTGTAATTACACGAGAGGTCTTTTTTTGTCCGGATAAAATTGATTTTTTTAACGATAATTTGGTTGCTTGGTAAATTGACGATACAAACCACCTACGATAAAAAAACGAGTCCGAAGGACGAGTTTTTTTATCTGGTGGTTTGTAGAGTCAGTTTACCAAAAAGAAACCAAATTAGAGTTTAAAAAATCATTTTATCCCGGAGAAAAAAACCTCGAGCGTAATTCGATGAGATAATTTAATGAATAATAAAAAGGAATAACTAGGTAATTATGAAGAAGTCAAGAACACATTTATTAACTTGAAAATGACAATTATTAAAAACAATAATCAGGTTCGAGAAAGTTAGCCATGGAAGTTTAAACACATTTTATCCAGATGCAAAGTTAGGGCTAACTTTATCCGATGTCAAAGTGACAAATGTATCGCGGCTTATGGGATTTTTTATACATGAATTAAATTATCAATAATATTTTCAAATTTTTGCGTAAATGATTGCTTATTTGCTTAAACGTAATAAAGACTTTACAATTGTAGCGTTCTAGGTTTTAAAAATCGAACAGAAGGGAAATATTCTAAGGTCATAACCTTTCACAGGTACCTATTACAATATGTTAAGATTTTTGTTTAAGTTGTTTCAACATTGGGAAATATTGTCAATTGACAAATGCCATTAAGGAATTTGACCTATTCAAAGCATGGTACAGTTCCCCTTCCCCGAATGTAAGTCGGACGACCGCTCAGAGTTTGCTAGAAGGCATTGGAGGCAAGCCTTGCAGGGCTGCTGCGGAACTGTATATTCCGTTACAACATTTTACCTATCACTCTGAATGCTTGCCTTTTCGCACGACTCTATTGCGCCGATAAACTGAGTTTCCATGCCAATAATATTTATTTATCTGATGTCCACTGCGATCCTGGGCAAGGATCCTTTGCGGGGCCCCCTGACTTGTGGGGCCTGGAACGACCACTTCCACCGGTTGTGCGTAAATAAATTAGTTATCATAGTAGTCGGATGACCGCGCTGATTGTGCGAGAAGACCAGCATTCGGACCGACAGAGACGATACATTCCTTGGAGGTCTGCTTTGAAACAGTACACTCCGTTACAATATTTTACCTATCGTTTTGAGTGCTTGCCTTTTCGTACGAAACTCTAATGCGTCAACCGTACACTTTTTTTACCAGCCTGTACACGATATGATCTGTTTCTTGTTTCACTTTTTGTGAAAAAGTGAATTCCCACGCTAATAATTTTTATTTGTCGCGTATCCAAGATTCGAAGAGTGTTTTACGTAGAACACCTGTCGTTAGACTTAATCTCCACGTTGCTTGAGAGAGGAAGTAATTGAGGTACGCTCAATGTCGCGTGTCCAGTGCGGTCCTTGGCAGGAGGCCTCTGTGGGGGCCCCCTGACTTGTGGGGCCTGAAGCGGCCGCTTCCAACGCTTGTGCCTAAATCCGCCACTGGTGATCCAACGAAAAACATTCAATTAACTTGAGTAAACATATATTGAAGGTATTAATTTATTTATAAACAGCAGAATAGCCTTAAATAATAGATATGGTTAGAAATTGTTTTGTTTTGAAAAGAAAAATCATCTGTTTTACCTAAAGTATAAATAAGACCGACTAAAAAAACTTAAGTAGCTTTATTCCATGCAAGGTGCAACACGATTTGTTGGATCCTTCTATATTTTAGATTTCAGGTTAAATAGCACATTTAATGTGAAATTAAAAAAAAACGTCGAGATTTGTAAACAATATTAAATTTTTTAAATGTCAGCAATTAAAGTCTAAAGATTTAATTAGAATAAAAGTATGTAGCTAAAGTGATTTAATTAATAAAAAGTTAATTAGTGCAAAATATTTTTATGAAAATGGAAGACTTATGCGTCTCGTTTGAACAAACATTATTTGGGGAACTAAAAAAAAAAATAATTTAACAATACGTATACCTGTTATTGGAGAGCAGAGTCGTACATAATCAACCTGATCACTTTTGATTTTTATTGGATGGAAGCAATTTTTAATTGTTTTTAATTTTTAATAATTCGGCATGCTTATGTTGGAGCATAGTTATGAAGCTGTCAAAACATTTTGGGCGCGAAAATTAAAACAGTGAGTCTTTTTATTTACAACTATTTATTTCTTAAGTTATAAATACATACCATTTATTATTAATAAATAACATTTGATTTGTGATCAACTTTTATTGATTAGTTAATGTTTATAAATTTCAAACCAAAAAAGAATAAAAAGATGATTATGATTTTTAATGTAGGTTGTAGTTTGTTGAACTTGGAATAAAGCACGTTTTGTTACAACCTTACAATTTAATGAAGAATATTTGGATCAGTGCCTGATTACAGCTGTGTAAATAATGCCGTTTTATTAGAGTGAGATAATGCTGAATTTGTAGTTTGTTGAACTTGAAATAATTTGTCAATAATGCACGAGTTTGTTTATCTAAAAACAGTTTTATGATTTTATAAGAGATAATATCTTTTAAAAAGAACATTTATCTAATAAGTTAAGTTAGGTAATTAGATTAAAGGGGATTTTGATGACGCCTTCTTTTAGCTACATTAATAAAATCTTTAATTGTATGATATTTAGGTGCCTTAATCAATTTTTTTACAAAAGATGGCATTTTTTAATAAAAAACCAATACGTCAAGAAATTATCCCTGAAATTAATTAATAAATAATTCTTTAAAGATTGCACCGTCTCCAATGCAAATGTAGGTTAATTATTGTCTTATTTCTACAGTTGGTTTGTTATGAATCATCATGTTTATTAAGCACGTACTATTTTGTTTACTGAAAAACAGTGCTGATTACAATTTTCGTAGAAATAGTCACCCAACTAACCTGCTTCGGATGTTTATTATTGTTAGACAACGGCTTTCATTATCGGTTTGCTTAGACTAAACGATCTGAATTCTAAAACAAGGTCAAGACCCAGGTGTAGAATGCGAAGGTTGTCAGACATGGCAATGGTTTTTCTAAATTACTTGAAAGCAAATTAATATAGAAAACACTTATTAGACTTTTTTGTTACTTTTGATGTCTTCTATCACCTCTTAAAATTAACCCGTCGTATCTGCTTCCACCCTTTATATGTTGCTAATACAACTTTTGTGTTCTGAATTATTAGATAGTTTTCAAAAAATGCAATATAGTAAATAAAAAAGGCCATAAGATATGCATGTAAACATTGACGTTTCATTTGTGGAATACTGGAGGATTATTTACGAATACACAACGATAAGCACGTGTACTCTGCATAGTACTGTATTTCTTACTACTATTGAATAAAACGCTTTTGTATATATGTAAGCTTTATGTGAAAATAAAGTTCTTATAAATATAAATTATTTTTTCTAATTTGCGTTTGTAATACGTTTATTAACGTCTATCAGTAGGAGTCGTTTATGGCTATCTATAAAAGTACACTGTACTTTAATGAATTATAGGGTTATTTAGTTTTTAAGGGTTGGATGGGTAATGCGTGGAATGTGACAACTTCAAACTGCAAGTATCTGTCAAAATTGTCAACCTCCGATAAATTTTTAATTAATATCGTTGAATTGGTTCGCCGTTTGTTGATTGTTACTTACATGAAATTTCACTTGAAGTTATGGTCTATTTTTACTTGGAAAGAAGATTAGGTTTTGGATATTCCTAATTAGTAACATAAACAAGTCTCGTACCTACATCAAATCTGCTTGGACAAATCAGTAAGTCCAATTCATGTTTGTAATTTTATGGTACTATAAACAAGACACGTATCATCGATTTAATCATCTTTACTTTTTTTCGCGAATTAAGAGGACGGAGTGCAAATTAAGTTGTCTTCGCTCATATTTTATTTATTTGTGACACTAATAAAGTAACAAAAGTAATAACTAATTTATTTGAAGTGACGGATGATGACAAATGATTCAAAAACTCAAATGGGCGCGGAGTGTTACCAACAGTTACCGACTAACACAAAATTCTCTAGACGACCAAAATATTTTTTTTGTATTAAAATAAGAAAAAAGGGGGCGCAAATTAGAAAAGATAGCATAAAATACTCGTTTTATAAGGGTATTGGCGCACTCATCCCATAGAAAAACTCGCCTGCGGCTCGTTTTCTAACTTGGGATTCGTGCGCCAAATCAACCATTATAAAACTTGTTCTTTAATATACTATTATTCAATAGTAGTAAGAAATATTACATGTGGCCTCGCTGTTTGTTTCTGATTCCCCCTGTTCTAAATCAGAAGGTTGCGTGTTCAACTGACGTCGGGGTCACGTACCACCTACCGTTATCTTCTTTATAAAAAATGCTCCGGCTAATAACAACCGTAGTGAAAATTTAATAAACCCCACTACCATGAGCCTTTTAGGTTAGTCGCTAATATAGGGCACTAAATAAATATAGATCTAAACACAAATAAAGTACAAACACAAAAAATATATATCCCAGAATTTTCTTTAAATTGAAATGACAAAAAATTTATTAAGCATAGAACACAAATAACACGACATAAAAATTAAATATTAAAATAAACTAAAAATCTTGATATCATAGAAAAAGAAAAATCAATCCTAAGAAAGTTAATGCCTTTTATCTGAGGAGTAATATTTCTGGCAACCCCATAATCTTAATTACTAAAACTTATTTAAAACTAAATAAATATCTTAAAATATTAATAAAGATCAATTCAATATTTGGCGCCAATAGTTTGACAACTGAAATTGTAACTAAACAATTCGCTGCTTTCCATATGATTTGAAATTAAAATGGTGGAATGACAAGCATTTACCTCTTGTCCAAATAAAGTCCAAATAAATGGCATTAATAATAATATTGACATCCAACTGCTTGTTTGTAATATGGTAAGTCCATTTAATGATTAAATTTTATTTTAACAACTCCTTTACTGCATCCAAATTGTAACAAAGGTTGAAAATTATCATTATCCATAAAAGATTTTCTTCTCGTAAATGAAAAAATATTAACACAAATAAATTTATAGTGCTGAATATTAAATTGATTAAATGTAATTATTATTAAAAGTAGAAGTTAAGTTCAAAGATTTATAATGATTATTTTTTATTTTGATATTTTAAAAATAATATAACCTAACATTTGACGTTTACATTTGTTTCAAACATTATACGAACTCACTACATAACCTTAAATTTTTTAAATTTTATTCTCGGCATAAATGCACTGTATCAAAGATCTAAAATAACAGAGAGTTTGTCACTAAATCAGTCGCTTCTTTATATCCTTTTCAAAACAAAAGACATCTATGGTGATTTTTTTAGTGAAAAACAGATGAGCAAAAGGAACTAAATATTACACAACCACATAATTGTTTATAACTATTAAATATTGTTTAAACAAATTCAATAAATATATAGCCAAAACAATTCCCTTTTAAATGATACATTATACTTGTACTAAATTAAAATAACAAGTTCACTAGAACATGTTATCCAAATCATCTTTCATATACAACTATCAAATAACTAAAATTAATTTAATTGCTCAAAACTGCCTAGTTAAGCCTTCCTATGTTAACAAACTCCGACCTTACATCCTATTGAACAGTATTCATTTATTTTTAGATATCCAAACTATGAAATAATAGTTAAATTACCTTATTTCTATTTTTCATTTTTATTTCTATGATATCTTCCACAAAACACAAACCCAAAATATACATTTATTTCAAATTTGTGACCAAGGAACTACTTGACAACAACTCAATGAAACAAATTAGCTATAAGCTGCATAATCCGAGCAAATAAGAAAATTTTAATGATTTCACCAAGTCGTTGATTTGTAACATACTTTTTTCCATTAAAACTGCAGGTAAGTTAGCAAATACTTGCATACATTACCATTACCATGCACTTTGTCTGTTTTAGGTCAAGCGATGCCTTTAAATGGATTCCAATTCATTTTTTTATAAATAAGTAACGATAACCCGGTTAGCTGAACAATGAAAGTTTTTCAAGATTGTAAAAAAAATCAACTTTAACATTCATTCTTTTACTGTCTAGTGTGTTCTAGAGTGCATATTTATTAAATTAAAACCTTTTCCTTGGTTTCATTAAAAGATATTTAAAAAACATATTTTTCGCCTTATCTTCTTTCTTTCACGAATCTTCATTGGGTATAATTTTCAGATTTAAACCCCCACGGATGTTAAAATAAGTTCCGCCGAGAATTCACTAACAACAAATAGATTTTCGATAAACCGAGATCGTCTCGTAGTGTTACTACTGAATACTTAAAATTGATTTATTGTTTCCAGCCTTACTTTGTGGAACTCCATAATCATGAAATAAATAAAGATTAGTAAAAGTTTCACAGTTTTATTAAAATATAACCTGACAATATTGTTTCGACAGCTACGCTGTCATTATCAAAGGTAATATAATTATAAACAAACACGTCGCTAAGGTAGATGCAAAAATAGGTAACTAGATAAAATAATAATAATAATCGGAATTAAATATCTAATACTTCCAGTAACGGAGAATTACTGAGCTCAAGTTGTTCATTCATTAAAGGTACCCTGAGTTTGTGTTTGTATATCTCAAAGGCTTCTAAAATGTCTAATTTGCGTTTGTTATTACAAAAATGTAGGAATTTAATATTATTTTGAGGAGTCATTGTGTGATTTTGTTCTAAAAGGTGTTTGACATAAGATATAAAGAACACGTACGTCATTACAAAAATAAACATCCTGAAAAATCTAATTACGCCAAACACCTTTTAGAACAAAATCACACAATGACTCCTCAAAATAATATTAAATTCCTACATTTTTGTAATAACAAACGCAAATTAGACATTTTAGAAGCCTTTGAGATATACAAACACAAACTCAGGGCACCTTAAATGAATGAACAACTTGAGCTCAGTAATTCTCCGTTATTGGAAGTATTAGATATTTAATTCCGATTATTATTATTATTTTATCTAGTTACCTATTTTTGTATCTACCTTAGCGACGTGTTTGTTTATAATTATATTACCTTTGATAATGACAGCGTATTTGTCGAAACAATATTGTCAGGTTATATTTTAATAAAACTGTGAAACTTTTACTAATCTTTATTTATTTCATACTTAAAATTGACTCGTTGATTTCAAGACTTATCTGCAAATAAGATCTTTAAATTATAAATTAGATAATAAGGATATTTTTTATATGTTTTAGTAAAAGTTAGACACTTCTTTATTTATTTGTAACAATAGATTTACAAATCTGTAAAGTTTTTATGGCTTCGCATAATTATGATCCTTTTAATCTTAATTTTAAAATATTTCATTGCTTAAGAAATTTTATATTAAAAAAAAATAACAATGATAAATCGATACACTGGTACCTAAGATACGCATGAAAAAAAGGTTACAAATTATGATTTATTACACTTTAATGAATTATTCTGTTCTTCTGTTAGATTTCTTATTCTGTAATGACAATAAGCTCTTGTATCAATTAAAATTCAATAAAGTACATGACAGTGTGACATGCAAAATATTTTGTGTAGATTATTACCATAGTTGTTGCTAACAAAATTAAATTTGTCTAACCTTAAGCAAATTTTGATTATTGCCGATAACTAATGTAACTTTTACTTTTGAACGAGTCACCACTGTAACTAACTGGTGAATGGTTCTACTTAAGAGTTTGATGGATGGATCGATGCTCCAACATTAATCATCTAAAATCAATTTGAGGTCCGGCAGGTCTTAGGAGTGGCCCAGCGGAGACAATCTGCAACAATAGGCCTTAATGAGTCTCATTACTTTACGTGGAGGTGCGAAATCCGATCTCATGTTAAACTTATTATCTTTATGAATTAGTATGAAAACGGTTCTCAATTTTTCTTTTGATAGCCGTAAATTGTCGTAAATGATGTTTATAGATGGATTTATGAAAATTGATATTTTGATGCTCATTGGGTAATTTTGAATTAATATCGCATATTCTTAATGACGGCTTGGATTGCTTTAGAGTATTTAGAAGACCTGAGAACTAAGATCTCTGAGGATCATGCTCTAGAAAAAGATAAGTTTTCTTTTGAAAAAATTGCTTTCGTATGTCCGCATAATAATAAGGCACTTATTTGAAGTAATACTCCTATTTCAGAATATTTTCTTGTTAGATAACTTTCTTAATTTACATAAATAAGAATTTTTCTCAAGATGAACTATTTTCTCCTTGTCTCTGTAGTTAATTGGTTAGTACATTAATTTCTTACTGCCAGACCTGCAAGTTCTTAAAAATGACTAGATTAGAGACAAAGAAACACAGATTTTTTTTCATATAAACTAGCGAATTAGGTCGGTTTTTCTAACCTTAACCAAGCAAGTTCATCAATTCAGGAACAAGACCAGGCAAATTTACAAAACCAGAAACAAGAAGCAGCATCTCAAGAAAATTCGCCAAATGAGGAACAAGAACCCTCAGTCCAGCCCACACACTGATCTCACAACCACAGTACCAATTAAGTAGAAGACTGATCCCACGACTGCACTGTTGATTAAACGGAAATGCTAGATGCGGCTGCAATTTTTTTTTAATGTGGAGTATAGGGTTTTTGGCTTTGTGAATTTTCCTAGTCTTGTTCCTGAATGGGTGAATTTGCTTGGTCAAGGTCCGAAAAACCTCTCTTCCTGAAAAGCCTGGTCCGTACACTGTATTACTGAGACAAAGAAAACAAGAGCTTCGTGTGGAAAGTCGCTTTTCGTACCTCATCCTCTTCCCGCATACAAAACCTCTAACGACCAAAGACAGGAGCGGCCCGAAGTCGGCGGATACCAAGAGTAAAGAGTAGATGGAGTTGGTCTTTTCGTCAAAGGAACGTCGGAAAGCGGTCGCACGGTCGGGGGCAGCGGAGGCGGCGGCGCTGAAGACCATAGCCGTGGGGCTGTCCATTAGGTTGGTCCAACAAAAAAGCAAAGTCGGAAATCTTATGCTCTCACCCCCTAGGATTATTGCATATCGAAAAAAAAGTACCCCTATTTTTTTATTTTTAAATCGGACAATGTTTAGGGGTGCCTCAAAGCCCTTAAAATTTCCCATGTATTTTATATGGAAAAAACACTTTTTCATAGTTTTGGTATAGAATTTTAGAAAATGAATATTTTTCAACGGGACTACTCTGTTTCTCTTCAGAAATGTTCAGAAAATGACATCCAATAATTTATTTATGAAAATATTTTATATTAAAAAATAGTAATAAATATTTTTTAACGAGTTTTCTGTGTTTCTTTTATTTATTCTTTCATCGCAGGTCTGTAAAAAATACATAATATAAAAAATTTAACAAATAAATTATTGGATGTCATTCTCCGAACATTTCTGAAGAGAAACAGAGTAGGTAGTCCGGTTGAAAAATATTGATTTTCTAGGATTCTATACAAAATCTACGAAAACGTGTTTTTTCCCATATAATATACATGGGAAACTTTAAGGACTTTGAGGCACCCCTAAACATCGACCGATTTCAAAATAAAAAAATAGGGGTACTTTTCTTTCGATATACAATAATCCTAGGGGGTGAGAGCATAAGATTTCGGACTTTGCTTTTTTGTTGGACCACCCTACTGTCCATTCCCGAAAACCAGATATATAAACCAGATAAAACCAGAAAACGAGATATCTGGCCTGGAAGTGGAGATACGACTTGTCACGTTTGCGAGCTCTCAGCCGTCCCTTTCGGGGCACGGGTGACGTTCAAAGATCGTAGCTGGGTCCCAGACACTTAGACCTGTTCATTGTAGAAAACCAGAACACAATATCTGGACCGGTAGCGGAGATATCGCCTGAAACGCATGATTCTCAGCCGCCTTTTCGGGTGAAAGAAAAGTAAAAGATTTAGAATTTTTCCGCTGAGACTTTTTCGCTATAGAGACAGTTTCGAAAAAAAAGTGTTTCCTCAAACGGTTTGAGATTCCTCGTCGTTTGATGCCAAGATCGTCGACGTAACTCCAGTAGTTTCCGAGTTACCGCCGCCTGAAGAAGGGTCTACATTTGGGTACTCGCCCCCCCCCAAATATCGATGGCGGGTGTAGATATCGACAAAGCGATAGCGGATTCGGTCCCAGCAGGGGGGGGTTGAATGCCGCCAACAGATTTTCGCTAGCCCCCAAAAACCTAGTACCTATTGGAAATCTCACCCCCCCCCAAGTTTTGGATACTATATATTTCAGCATTATAGTTAAACAAATTTTGAATGTAAAAGTAGTTAATGTTTATTATAAATATTGTACAATATATAACATTTATTAATAAATATACATAGAAAAAAACAAATAATGGTTGATTAATTATTATTATTTATTTAAAACCATTATTTTTCGAAAAACTCCCCATGCCTCAAAATAATTCTCTGTATCCGCCCCTGAAAGAGCACAATCTAGTTGCTGATGGTTTCAGAATAAGAGGTATGTATGTTTTAAATCTCGATTTTTAAAGTAGATCATGTTGTAGCATAGACGTTTGGGTCATCTTAATCGCGATTCTTTGTCTAAGGTGAGTAATTCTAATCAGTCGAAGGATTTCTTACTTAGATTCAGTGGCCTACACAAAGATTTGCGCTTTGCATGTTTACAAGGAAAGTTTTCTACCCTTCCAAAGTAGGTATGTGTGTCATTTAAGCTCAAGAAGGGCACTGTAATTCATAAACAGCGATGCTTGCTTGACGTAAATTGATTAGTTTTAAGTGTATGTAACCTTTGACCATCCAAATTTTTTTTAATTGTGTACATTTCATAATTTTATTCACTGAACACATGCAGCTGATGCAATTTTGTACGTATTTACTATTTATACAAGCGAATAGCAGATAACTAACAAAGTTACACAAAACACAAACATAACTGAGAATTTTTTGTAATAATATAATTAATAGGAGTAATAAATAAGAATATTTCAGATAGATTTTTCTTTTGAATTGTTCCACAGAAATTGAATCTTATTTCAGATGATTTAAAACGATCTTATATAAAAATCAAATTGTTTTACATTCACAGGCATCTCGAAAATTCACATTTCTTTCAAAGCAGAAAAGAATTCCAGAGAACAGGAAAAGGACGTGGAAAATCTTAAAAGCAGATAACAATAATCAAAAACAGATAAACAAGCATTAAAAGGCTTTAGAATTGCAATTAGAAAAGTACTACAAATTGCTCATATACTACATGCAACTGATCCTACTAAAAGCCTGTTTATAGATTCATAACTGAGTTATTTTTAAATGTGACATTAGCTAACTGATTAGTTTGAATCCCGGCCAATTATATTACCGGATTTAAAAAAATTCTCTCCTTCAAAAGGCAATGCCAAACCAACGTATGTATACTTTGCCCAGGAAAGCAATCTAAAATTAATAAAAAATGCAAGTACTGTATACTTTGGAGTCCACCTTAAGCTGTAGGTCCTTGTACTTGTGATCACTGAACACGCACAACACAAGTGTAGGAGAGCGTTGACGTTTACGCTCTGCTACAGAGTACGGCACTCGATAGAGAAGAAAAATTGAAATACCAAAATTTTCAGATTTGAACTATAACAGAGTAATCAATAAAAGTGAATTATTAAATATTGTTTTAAAACTATGTATGGAGCTAAAGTAACTGCTCAGTTTAGTGTAGAAATTTCAAAATTAAAATTGATAACGGTTGAAAATATGTATGTAGAAAAGGATTTAAAAAGTTTGAAATTAAGAAGGAATTCACATAGAATCTACTAACCCTTACACAAACAACTCGATTTTAGAACGTACAAACTGTATCTTTTTGGAGAAAACAAAAGCTGTTATTTTTGATGCAAAACAGTACAAAACGTTGTGTTGAAGCAGTATAACTTATAATTATATTAGACACTAAAAAAAAAATTAATGCTGGGAGTGCGCTCGCTGACCGATGGAAAACTGCATGCCACCACCTGGTGGCATGCAGTAGAGACACTACCTAGTAGAGTAGAGACACTACTCCGTAGAGTACCCAGTAGAGACACTACTCCGAGACACCACCTAGTGTCTCGGAGATGACAGTATGGGGGTCCGTCCCCATTACAGTCGTCATTCCCAGAAATCGTCTAGACCTACGCTTAAGGGACGTTGATGCGAATATATAACCTCTCACGTTGAAGACAACTTCACCCTAACGGGTACATACCGGGATGCTACTTCGATGGGCCCTATGAAGTAGCCTCGAGAGCTCTGTTAGGGGCACACCAGGCCTATAACTAGGAGATCGGGGTGGAAAAACCATTCAAAAACCAAGTCTCACCACATTTGAGGTTGGATTCGATCGGGAAGTGGCCCCAACTTAGGCTGGGGGAAGGGACTTATGAAGGCTTGAAAGAGGGCTGGGGGGTTCTGATGTCTCTAACCTGGGTTGGGGGAATAGTTCTAATGCTAGACGAGGTACTCAACCCCGCATGAAAGAGGACAGGTTAGTTACGACGGGTGAGCACGTTTATAGCTCCGGTACTAGCCTGGAGAGCTAGTAGAGGGTGAATAGGCAATCTCGCTTCAATCAATGAGTTACTGGAAGCATTGGCTTTGCAAATGCGCGCTGATTGAGCTATTACAATTACTTCCTCTTGGAAGCAACGTAGAGATTAAGTCTCACGACAGGTGCTCCACGTAAAGCACTCTTGGAGTCTCTGCTAACCCTAAGACAGGTATTTCATATGCACAAGCAACTAGTCCAAGCAAGAAGAATCCACCCCCACTAATTCTAAAACTGAACGATCTATGATGCAGATGATGCATAATATGATAAAGATGCTGTGCAAAGTGAACGAAAGATTTAACAGACTAGAAACCAGACATAAAGGTGCTGTTCCCAAAAGAAGGGAAGCCTAATAAGACTTAAGAATAACTATATGGAATACCAATGGTATCCTAAAGAAAAAACAGGAGCTAGAAGTATTCCATACCCAGTATATAGATGTGTGTCTGATCTGAAAAACTCATTTGACTAGTCAGTTGTACCTGAATATAAGAGGTTATAAAGTATATCACACTATTCACCCTGACAACCAAGCTAAAGTTAGTAGTGCGGTATTAGTCAAAGAATCAATTAACCACTATGAAGAATGCCATCTACAAAAAATAGAATTCCAGCTTACCATAGTAAGCTGGAATTCTTACCATACTGGAAACTGAATACTTACCATAGTAAGTATTCAGTCTACAAAACAAAACTTGAGAATTGTTGCAATTTATTGTCCTCCAAGACATAATTTAAAGAAGTCTGACTATAAAATGTCCCTAGAACATCTTACCGAACGCATCATTGGGGGGTGGTGATTATAACGCCAAACATGCAGGCTGGGGATCGAGATTGACTACAACGAAAGGCGGTGAACTGAAAATAGCAGTGAGAGATCTTGGATGCAGCTTCCACTCTTCAGCTAAGTCCAGTACTCACTCAGCTATTACCTTGACACTGAACGAAAGGATAATTAAAAAATAAGCCCGACAAATGTTAGTAAATAACCACTGACTGGGAGAGTTTCCGTTTGCGATGATACCGCAATACTTGCAGTGGGTCCGAAGCAGATTGTGTTAACCATGTTAACCAGTAAACTACAAGCAGCTACTAACATAGTTCTGGATTGGACCAAACCATGGAAGATCAAGATGAACGAGCACGAGTCTAACCATGTTAATTTCATCAACAAAAGACTAGTTGATCCACCGTGTCTAGACATCAATAGCATAGTGCTATAGAACTTGAGAACTGCTGCGTTCCCCATTACTTATAACCCAATACCTGGGCGACTATACTAAGAGGCCGTTGTTGAAAATTTAAATTTATATCAGTAATTGATGCCCATTTTTTCTGTTTGAACATTCGGTCAATTAAGTCCGAATGTCCAAACTCTATCTGTTATACGGTCCCCTAAGGGAATCGAATTGAAATACGCTCAATCAGCGCGGAATTGCTAAGCAATGCTACCAGTAACTCTATGGTGGGAGCGAGGTTACTATCCATCCTCTACTAGCTCTCCAGGTTAGTACCGGAGCGATAAACGTGCTCACCCGTCGGCACCATCTCGAGAGATGATACCTCGTCCAGCTTCGGACTTTCCCGCAACTTTAAAAGTTGGGGACCACATGCCCGATCGAATCCAACCTCAATTGTGGCATGACTTGGTTTTTAAGCGGTTTTGCCACCCCGATCTACCATTAGGCTTGGTGGGCCCTCGACAGAGCTTCGTTTGCAAGTCTATACGTTATAGACTCCCGGTATGTACCCTTATCAGGTGAAGTTGTCTTGAGAGTGAGAGGCTATGATACCCTTTTTCGCTTCAACTCTCTTTAAGGTAGAGGTGGTCCGCGTGACCTTCATCGTGACCTTGGCATCCTAACAGTTCGTGATGACATAAAAAGGTTTGCTAGCAGGCATGAAGCTAGGCTACATAGTATCATAATCATACTAACTCAGAAGATCTGCAGCTGCTGGACAACCATCATCTGATCCGAAGATTGAAGAAGACAAAACCATTCGAGCTGGTGTAGTGTCTTGGGTAAAATCAGACCACTGTGCGCGAGTGAGAGTGTTAGTGAATTGTCAACCAGAACAAACTAAAGGACATCAATGAATGGATTCTAGCTTATAAGTATTTAGTTTTAAGAATTATTAGATAAAAATTATTGGTTGATCAGTTTTAATGGCTCAAACACCACACAGGTGTTAAAGGGATAACATAAAAAATAGTATTCCTTAATATCTTTGTTGTAAAGCAATTAGGGGAGATAATATTAGGGTTTGAAACAAAAAATGCACGTAAAGATTGTATTGTGCATGAAGTGATTCTACAGCCTGTATATACAAAAACGGAAATGTTTCTAGACACAAAACCATTTTTATTTTTACATATTCTTTAATTTTTCCCATTTCATTCTCTAAATCCCACCATATTCACCAAGATATTTCAAACTAATTACCAGCATGAAATTAATTAGATACTACAATATCTGCAGGTTCATGTTCTTGTAAAACGAGCCGCACATGAAGGGCCTACCCGAGAACAAGTACTACTGTCTAGAGAGCGACGCACCCCATGGGTTCCCTTCATTAGTTTACATACTTAACTCTCCTGGTGCGGCTGTTTATTGCCAGCGATTGTTTCTTTTTTTATTACTATTATTTTTAAAAGAGCTCCCACCTAGGTGCTTTCAGATCGATTTAATTTAATGACCAGAAACTTTTACTCCCATATTAGACTTACAGATTAATACCGAGAAATGCTTAACGAAACATTTTTACATGTTACACATGAATGAGCTTTGCATTTGCAGAACGAATTTATCTGTCCTAGTTAATAGGAGTATAGGAGCAGCACGGAATAAAAATTAAATAATGGAATGCCAATATTTCTTAAAAAAAATTATTTTTATACAGGGTGTACATTCTTCTATGTCCTGATCCGAGATGGCCCTTTCTTTGAAAGACACCAATTAAAGATTTCGCGTGCGTACAGAGTTGATAGTGGGTCACAAGACAATGCAATTGACATTTTTCTTAGAGCTAAGAGTTGTTATGTCCCTACTTTTATAGCCAATCACAAATATGCAATAAATTACTTTAGTCATAGACTAATTAAACTCTTGATGTCTAAAAACATTTAACGAAACAACTATTTGGTTGACCTATACTGTGAGATAAGGATATTCTTCAAGAAATAAATATTGCGGTTTTATATTTATAATAAGAATAATTTGATATCGTTACGTTCGGGAAAATCATTAAACTATGCGGTGTTTTATTAACAATAATTGTAATATCTAGAAATGAAATTGATAAAATACCTATATCAGAAATGACCACGTTCGGGACCAATAAACTATGAGATAATATTTAAAATAACAAAATTAATCTGATTCGGCTAGCTTTAAAACAAACAATAAAAAATACAACACCCTAATAGTTTCTGCTTTACCCAATAGGCTAGTTCAGCTTTAACTTGGTTGAGCAAGAGACTAACCTACATACCAAAAGCAACTACTACAAACCATACCTGGAATTCTGCTTCTGGACGAGAAATAAATTTAAACTCTGTATTAAAAAATGTATAAATACTTGCATACCACATCAATAATAAACAAATATTGAAATTGTTAAACACGGATTTTATTTATTTGAAAATAAAGAATAAAAAAAATAAAATGAACTCGGACACATAAATTATATTGAGAAAACTTCTCTTTAGCTTGTTTAAATGAATTATTATTTTGTTAATAATATGACATGAGTATCATAACAAGTTTCATTTAGACTTTAAGATTATAAATAAATTTAAGAAAAATTGAAAAACAAAGAACTGTGTTATTAAAAGACTTGTTAAATTGACAACAAAATTGTTTATACAAATTACTTAATCAAGGTTTCTGATCAGAAAACAAAATCTAAAACAGCTTATAAAGTAGTATAAGACTACTTATAAGACTACTGTAAAGTAGTATAAGTATCACTCAGTTGTAGAGTCCATATTCCATACGAAGAGATCGAACTAAAAATCGATGACACAAAAAATATCTTCTTTAATTTAAATAAAATAATTCATATCACAAATCCTTGTGATTGTGTTTAAAAGTGAAGATAATTCTTCTTCTTCCATATACTATAAAGGCAAATATCATTTTTGATTATTATTGACGTTTTCCTGTTGTCAGAACCATATGGGTACAATAACCTACTTTATTTTCAGATTTTAGATCTAGAGTTGACGTGAATTCAACTTTTAGCTTTTATCGACTGAAACTGTTTCTTTTCGAAGGCCCTTTTATATGTTTGGCCAAAACATTTGAAAAAACAAGAAAATTTTTTGAACATCGCCTTTATTATGACGTCACAACACATATGATCTTAATAACGAGAATCTTAATTCTAAATAGATTAAAAATAGCTGTCAAAAAGACGAGTAAAGCAATATAACACATTTATGGTCCAAAATTACTATTTACAAAGAAAATTAACAAAAACGATCAGCTGTCACAAATCTCATTAAAACTTAATTACATTTAAAATACACAATTTCTAGTTAGCTCAGTACATGGAATATTTACATTGTTAGTCAAGATAACTTGTTCATATGAAGTTTACAAAAATTATTATTAAATACTAGAGAAAAACTTATAAAAGTATAAATCTGACCATCATGATTTCTGGCCAAACGATGCTAATGTAAGTACTAGATTAATTAAAACATAAATTGATCAAACCTACAACTATTCTCGTCCAGAATACAGCACTTCAAAACATCATATAAATATCAATAATTTCAAAAACATGAATAAATCGACTAGTGCACTCTTATATCTAGGTACTACAGCTCGTGAGAGAAATGGTAGAAGTGAGACGGGGCGGCGCACGCCAAATCAACGCTTAGGGAAGGAACACAAGGCTCTTGCTTGAGTCGGCGGCATATCTGAGCGGATATAGATCGCAACGACAATAAGCTTATTTACCCTTACACCCACAATAATTAAATAAAATAGGTAACTTCGTTACAAACTATATACGTAGGCACCTCCTATAGCCTAATTTTTTTAAATTATCGTAAATATGTATACAGGGTGATTCAGAAATAACTGATATTCTTTAAATGGTAGGTAGACGGGAGGCAGTAGAGCTAATTCACCTGGACAAGTATAGGTCAAAAACGAATAGTTTTCCAGAAAATGAATTTTAAAGTTTAATGAATTTTGGATCCAAAAGGATTCAAGGTCAGAACCGGATCCAACAATTCAATAAAACTTTAAAATTAATCTTCTGGAAAACTTCGTTTTTGACCTATATTTGTCAAGGTAAATTAGCTCTATTGCCTCCCCTCTACCTACCATTTAAAGGATATCAGTTATTTCTGAATCATCCTGAATATTTGGAAAGATTGTGATTGTGAAGTACAATTCGACAATTAAAAACTAATACAGTATTTTCTATCTTCAAAGTTTTTAGGTACTGTTTAAACTAGGTGGCAGGTACTCAACTCTTCGCAATTCGCAAACATGGGGAAGATGTCTAAGTTCGTAAATA
The DNA here is from genome assembly GCA_929113105.1 of Agrypnus murinus. NCBI lineage: Eukaryota > Metazoa > Arthropoda > Insecta > Coleoptera > Elateridae > Agrypnus > Agrypnus murinus. Next base: position 84,213,792 of record OV816030.1, read on the forward strand.
ACGACCTTGATGTCAAAGCACTATTCCACTGAGTCAGCTCGAGATGGACAAGTCCAGTAATTGCCTAAGTAATTGATAAATTCAACCTGAAAAGTACTTACGAGAATATACCAAAAATATTCTTTACTTGGATGATGATGGAATTGCAGTCTCCATTCTAAAGGAATTTGTATTTCAAATAAGCTTCCAGCAAAATTCGTACGTTTTTGAGAAAAGTTAGTTGGTAGATGATGTGTTGATCTGCTCCCAAGATATTGCCTATGAATGGAACCCACGTCACTGCTGTAGTGTAGCGAAACCTTGAAGTGGTTTGGTAAAGAACACCGAAATTGACAGAACGATTTCGTGCAGACATACAAAATTTGGCACCAAGAACCGTTGTTGATAAAGTTCACCAATGTATGTTCATGTGTATCACTCACCTTTGGCTGTTTGATCATGGCATCGAATTCCTTCCACGCTTTATGCATTGAGTTGTACAGGTTCATACAAAAAGTCCTTAAAAAGTATTCCAACCACCAACATTTTTAGATTGGTTGTAGATTATTGGTCTTATCATTACCTAGATGTTTCTGACAAGTTTCTTAAAACAAGTCGTCCTTAAATAGGCCAGTTTCAATGTTAACAAAAGTGTACGCGTTATAAAGTGCGATATTCTGCATAGATGTGCTGGACATTTGACCTTCGTGAAGTTGTTGTTTCCGACATTTTGCACAGCTGACGTTAGCGGTTTCAACGTTATATAAGTGTGTAACGTATATATTCCCATATTTTTACAGATAACTTTACTTAGATATCTTGTACTGGTTTTAGCTGATTACCTTTAAATAAAATTATAGTAGAATCATAGCAGTTAGGAATAACTCAAAATGATATGTTGATAGATTAGTGGAACCAAGGCTGAAAAGTAATTTAGGTATAGGATTTCTATGCATTTGCATGTTTTTTCTACTTATAGCAAACATATACAGAGTTATATTTCTACATGTTTAAGCCACATATGAATCACATATGTCAATTTGAAAGTGCATATAAATGCATATTTAGGTGTTTTTTATAAATGCATGCATATTTTAGCATTTTTGAACGAGTGTGCATATTTTACCACTGTTTGAGCGTTTTACATGCTTTAATTATGAAATTTCTAATATTTTTTAAATAATTTTAGCATTTTAGACAACCAACCAAGGGCGGCTTAGTTGAGTCTAGGGGAAACCCATAATTTAAGCTTATTGTTAAATACTAGGCTTTAAAATATTTTACTGCCTTAACCATCTGTGTACTTGTTAATATTTCCTAAGAAAGAAAAAGTTTCAATTAAAATTTAAATACTTACATCGTGATAAATAGGTATTAGAAAATTCCAAAGACCCTTTGACAACTTCCTGTTCATAGAAAAATTTGCCTGTACTTTTGTTTACTAATCTTGTAATCTTTCAATTAAGACAGTTCAGAAATTGCAAACTGCATTTCAGTTTGAAATTTTAGAGTGTAAAGATGGGTAAAGAAAAACGGTCTGTGTCTGTTACACTTCGAAGTTATGTTAAGGAATTCAGTTTTCTTACAATTGACGATAAGGTGTTGTATTGTACAGTGTGCGATGATAAAGTGACTGCAACGAAACGCTTTCAAGTTACACAACATCTGAACACGGTTCGACATTAAAAATGTGTTGCCCTGAAATCAAAAAAACAAACATTGTTACCGGGATACCTTAATAATTCGCGCGGTGAGTCCAGCAAATCGATCGAATTTAATAAAAAAGTATGTAGTGCATTAGTGGCTGCAGATATCCCGTTAAGTAAAATTAATCACTCAGCATTTCGTAATTTTCTGGAAAAAATTTCAAAAATGCCAATACCCGACGAGTCTACACTCAGGAAAAATTATTTACCTCGTTTATACGAAGCGATCATAAAAACAATTAGAAAATATGTAGCGAATAACTACATATGAGTTTCCATTGACGAATCTACTGACACTACTGGAAGGTGCGTAGAAACTTCATTTCCTTCGTTTTGTTAGTAAAATTTAACTAATTAAAGACAGAAGAGCAATTTACGGATGTGTTATTTTCTATTTTGTTAGTTACATATTTAATCACAACAATATTTTTACTTGATTAAAATATAATTTTTTTAAATAACTGTTTTGCGCTAATTGTTTGTAACCGACTAATTATGTAGTTCGATAAAATAAAAATCAAATTTTTGTTTTCAGATACGTGGCTAACGTTATAATTGGCGTTTTAAATTCGGAGAACAATCCCAAATCCTATCTATTAGCAATGGACGTTTTCAAGAGCACCAATCATTGTTCTGTGGCAAAATTGTTTAATGATTCGATGGCTATTTTGTGGCCGGACGGCATACAGTACAACAAAGTACTCCTGTTCGTCACCGACTCGGCACCGTACATTATCAAGGCTGGAGCAGGCTTACAAGTTCTGTACGAAAAAATGATCCACTTAACTTGTCTTGCCCATGTCCATGCAATGCATAGAGTTGCGGAAAAATTGCGGCAAATATATCCTAACGTAAACTCTATAATTTCAGATGTAAAAAAAATTGTTTGTAAAGCTCCATATCGCATACAAATATTTAGGGAAACTGCTCAAGAAGTGCCTCTCCCACCTGAGCCTGTAATAACAAGGTGGGGTACTTGGCTTTCTGTAGCAGAATATTATGCAACTTATTTTGATATTATTAAAGCATTTAATAATAATAATAATAATAATAATTACTACAACCCATAACCTTAACCAAGGCCCCAGAAGCTATAAGCTTGTGCGGGAGGGAGGGGGCGATTATTATTATTATGTAGGCCCAATGTGCGGCTGCAGCCGACTTATAGATGGAACAGCGCAAATCCCACATTTGTGTTACAGCTAAGGGAAACTGCAGAAAATCTTAACCAGATCTGCCAGCGCCGGGAGTCGAACCCGGGCCGCTTGGGTGAAAGTCCGGCACGCCAGACATTACACTACCAAGGCTGTTTAATTTGTAAATAAACTCAATAAACACGATCCACTATGCATACAAAGCGCACAGGATGCTTTTAATACTAAGGAGGTGAGGGTGGAATTATTGTTTGTTTTGACAAATTTTGTGCGTTTAGCTAAAGTAACTCAGAAATTAGAAAGTCAGGGAAATTCATTAGATGAATCTCTTGAGCATGTAAGATTGTTAGGTGTTTCTTTGAATAAAGTAGAAGGGCCAAAGGGTTTAACTATAAAACAAAAATTTAAATCCGTTATATACAAAAATCCTGGTTTTCACTTAATTAAAAGCATAAACGATGCATTATCTGGCCAAGACATTTTAGACAAGCTAAAACATTATTCGCTTGTAGAATTAAACAATTTTAAGTATACCCCAATTGCGTCTTGCGATGTGGAACGGAGTTTCTCAAAATATAAAACAATATTTAGTGATAAAAGGCATATGTTTACTTTTGAAAATTTAAAAATGTACGTCATTGTGAACTATAACGCTCTATGTTTAGAAAATATAATTAATTAAATTATTGCATAGGATGGCTAATTAAAATAATTTCTGTAAATAAAATGTAAATAACGCTAAACAGGTGTTTTTTTAATAACGAAAGTGCATATATTTATTAAAAATTTCTAATAAACGCATATTTCATGATTTTTAAGTACGTATTTCACGTTTTTATAGTGCATAAGTGCATGTATATTTCAGCATTTTTAAGTGCATACAAATCCTATACCTAGTAATAGTAATACTAGAAATGCAGAAAATACACTGGTATAGTCAATCCATACGCGGTGAATAAAATAATACACTGCAAATAATAGTCTTTACGTTTATTGGTCACAAAAGTAATTAAGCATGCATTTATTTCAATATTGTATGTGTAACACAAACAGTTATTAAAAGGAGTTACTTAGATTATTTTTGATGATAATTAATATTCACTTTGCTGTAACTAAAACGATTACTTATTAATTTAATACCTATATACCCAAGATCTTGGTGTTAGATACCTGGTTTAATTATATCAACATATATAACAAGGTATTTTATTTGCCAATAAAAAAACTACTTGTGTTATTATTTTACAAATAACTAATCACACAATTACTTGTTACAATATTTTAAATATAATGTGATAAAACTGGTCCATTTTTCCATAATACAAATAGATGTTAAAAAAGGTTAAGTTGTTAAGCAAGCAGCTAACGATAATTAATATTCGTTTACTGTAACTGAAGATATTACTTGCTTATCTTGGAGTTATATATTACGGTTAATTATGCCAATATATAAGGCACATTAATAGCTAATAAGAAAAACATGCATGCTTAGAAAACCTTACCAAAGATTACAATTAAAGGCCTTTTAAATTGAATTAAAAACTAATAATTTTATTATTCAGCTGATCTATGGTTTTTTGTTCTTTAAATATCCGTAGGGGGAGAAAGCAGCCTGGTAAAAAAGAAGTTCCAAAGTGATTACCATCAAGGGAAATTAAGGGAAAAAAAATTATCAACAGAGATAACGATAAAAGAAAGTGCCCATCAACGGAGAGCTAAAGTAAGATATATTTCTGTAGTCAAAAGATTAATCAACCAATATCTAAATCATTATGTTTTTCGTGGTTATGTTACCCAAGAAAGGGGTCATTAATTGGGAAACAAATCGATAATCAAATATTAATTGCAGTTAATTCTGTCGACTTTCGGCCAACTAACGTGAGGTCGTGGTTCCCACGAGGTTTCTTTTCCAGTACCACGCAAGAAACAACTTTAATAATACTTAAATCAACACCAACAGTACCTGTGAAGTTCCAAAACACATCTGCGACTACTGCAAGATACAAAATGCTTTATTACAAAAAAGATAAATTAAATATTTAAGTAGAGTACAGCGAACGCTTCAGTTATGCTACTATTATAACGTCTCAACGCGATTTTAAAGCTCAGAAATATAATATTAACTAGATTACCTTAACTATATCAAACATTAGCTAACTTAATTAAATAATTGTATTACAATCAGCATAATAATTGATCTACTGGAATTATTGAATCAATGCGATCTCAGGCAATTATTAAATTTATTAGAAAAACTCCGAACAGAAAAATCAGTCGCGTTCTAACAAGTTACAATAAACTGGCCAACCCCAGATGATACCAATAGATTATTCTTCATCTTGTTTTCAGCGCCTCCTTGAGAAGTTGCTGACTAATACGGCTATTCTAATTGCAGATATAGCTGTGCGAGATACTTCAGTTGATGAGTGTCCAAACCAATTTTTGTATATTACGTAGCCAGGAAATTCTGCGTCACCCAACCCTATAATTTCATTAACAACATGGTTCATGAGCCAATTAGATCGTCATACTTAGATGCTTAGGCTTTTCTGGGATGGGAACAAAGCTGGAAAGAAGCTATTTTTCTGGAATGATAACAGTTCTGTATATGTCATTAAACAAGTATACAATAACAGAAGTTGATCGTTCGTTCATCTAACAGTTTTAAGAGCTCGCAGTACACTTCGTCTGTTTCTGCTGCTTTTCAAGATTTTATAATTTGTATACCATGTTACAATAATTATTTGCGTAAGGGTTACAAAAGTAACAACTGAACCCAAGAAAAAGGCCTGCAATACGCAAACAAATAAAAAATAATGCAACTAGCAAAATGCAATACAGTACTTACTTGAAAGATAGTCTTTATAATTTTGTTGCAAAGCATACATTAATTTTGTGTTAATTAACGTATGGGTATGAAAGCAACTTAAGTGTGGTAAATAAATCATTCCACAAAACCTTGCGGGGTGTGATGACATACTTCATAACTTTAAGAAAATACTGATATAATATCCCCAAAGGAATCCAAAATAAACTGGATCAATACACCACTAAATTACGAAATATCCGCAAACGCGTTTCCACACAATCAACTAAAAGAAAATGTATTTTACAAAAGTGATGTTAAGGATGAGATCTCTAGCTTACTACTTAACTCAATTAAGATAATGAGATGAGAAACCTGTAAATCAAAAAAACTACAATTGATTGATTGAGCCGTGTGAAGTGAGTTAAAATGTAGTCAATTTGTGGATTTCATAAAAGCACAGCTTCATTAAGAGAAATACAAAAAACACGACAGACTAATAAGCGACTTGTTAGTTAAGAGTGAAATAGAAACACGTAACTACAATAATCCATAATAACATAGTTAAAATAATAGATCGCTCTAAACTTGAGTCCATCGGATATAGCATAACATAATAACACGGGTTCAGGCCTCCTCATTACACGGTGGGTAGCGATGGTCACGACTCTGTAATGTGTGTACACATACCAGCCGATAATCACTTTTATTATAAACCATCTTAAGTATTGTACATCTTGTTTTAGCTTCGCACTTTTTCCTGAGATTTATTTTGTTCGATTTTTGCCGCTAGCTATATTACACTCACTCATTTGTTCTTATACTTTATTGCGAGATGTGAAAGAAAGCTATTAATGTGAAATATTTGATAATATTTAACCTATTCCGAACACTGATTAATAATTTTGAAGGAGGTTACACCTTTAGAATATTACCAGACCATTCTCGAAGGGGCAGTGCAAAAATAAATCAAACGCTTACAAATTATAACCAAAGATATTTGTAACGCGATGGTCTTTTAATAAATAGTTGCCCGCAAATAGCATTAACTAAATCTACTGAAGAGAATGTGTGTTACATTTAAAGAAATTACAGAGCGATAAGAATCGCAATTTGCCAGGAAATGGTTACATAAAAATTAATGGCAAATTAGGTGAAATTAATGGTTTCTTCTATAGACTAAAACAGCACTAAAGTTTAGTTACATACTACCGGAAGATTTTTAAAGTATTTTCTAATATATCACTGCTCTCTCTAATTATATTACCTTTCCTACATTTAGATCTACTTTGTCGAGTTATGCATTTGATTTAAAATATTATGGTAAAGATGAACAAGTTGCATAGCTTCCGCTTCTGCCATTTAGTATCACATTATGACCAGCTTTTAATTAAAAGCAAAAAGGTAAATGGAAAAGTTCAGGAAGACTGAGGTTGCAGATTAACAAAAAAGAATGAGATACTAATTCGATTTCTTGAGGCATAACTGGAGAAATCCAAGTTGCTTTTCCGAATTCAAATCGAAGAATCGGATTCGAGTGTTTTGTGACTAAGGTAACGAAACATTTTAAAATTCTCAGTCAGTGAGAAGTAGAATTATTGTACATAAGTTTTTATCGCACGCGTTCAAGTTTGATAAATGAAGCGCGAGTTATGTAATCAATACTTTAGGATGTATATATTTTTAGGAACGTTATTATTTTTCTTGTAATAATTATATTTATATATTTATCACCTTTGTTATTTCAACGTTATAATATTAAAGCTCCTATAATGTTTAATAATAACCCAAAGTCTCTCTACTCTAGGTCTCTACGTGCTTATATTTAACAAGCTATATTTAGACCAAGATCTTCGGTTACACCACAGGTTTTCAAACGCTAATAGTAACTTTCCGAATTCCTACGTGCAAAATCGGAAATGGCCTCTGACATTTGCTTAGAAAGTCAAAAGTCAGAACTGAAGAAAGAAATATGACGCGATAAAGATTTCCAATGAAAGGAGTCCAGCCAACCCTAAAAATCTGAAGTGAACAACATACAAAATACTTCGAAGAGAAGTAACAATATTGCAACGTGTGTAGATATATTATTTGACAAACTGGCAAATTGTATTTTATAAATAAAATACTTTTAAAGGTTCTTTATTCGATTATTATAAAAATAACTCGTGTACTACCGGAGAGTGTAAGAGGATGAGTATAATGAAAAAGCCTTATGAAACGAGTTTTTATACTAAATATTTTTCTATTTAGATGATAGATATTAGTTCGTTTCTATTTCTTTGATTTAAAAAAATGATAAAGTTATTAACAGTTCTGTAGATTTACAACAGTTTTACAAACTGTATTACAAAAATTCTGCATTTCTTAAAAAATAAAAGGTAACCATTGTGGTTATATAACCAAAATACAGCCCGATGTGATCGATTACGTTCGAATCATCTTGTGTCACACAAGAAGGGACGGATTTACCATTTTCGAGACCGCAAGCTAATATTTTTTGAGGTCCCTCCCTGCCGAACTGTCAATAATTATATTGAATAATGAATAATAGTAAATAATTAGTTTTCGTAATAAAAACTGTTTTGGAATGATTAAGAATTATTAGAATTGAGATTTTAACTTTCTTGTTCAAAATTATTGAAAAATTTGCACAAATCTACGAACACTTGCGCTTTTTATTTTATTTTTTGCAAACTTCATACAAATGTTACATAAATCAATAACTCTTGCCATAGGCGCCGACTAGGTGGTGGCTGGAAGGCTGTGGCCCCCATTAACATAATTCTTAATGTTTCTTAGGTAATAAAAATTCTAATTTGAAAATCTAACGAAGAGAGTCTATAGTCTACGCACTTACGCGGCTGGAATATTTTTGTAGTTTGTTTGCAAAAAGAAAAAAATATATTTCAATCTTTGATGAACCTACCTATATCCACATGTACAGCTGAAAGATCGTTTTCAGTACAGTCGTTTTCAGATGATTTCGTACAGCTGAAATGTTTCAGCTGTACTTTTTTGAAAAAGCAATTCAAGTGTTTTCCGCTAACTGTTGTTATTAGTATTATTATATTATTGCAATGCCTTATAATACGCCTTAAAACCAGTACAAGTACCGTCACGAATACGGAAAAGGCAACATGTACTACAAACGGTGTACTGCCCGTCAGAAGGCACTGATGAAAGCCACATGTCTGTAAAATCTTGAATTTGACAGTACATTGAATTGTGACATGTGGAGGTGGGGTTGTCTTAATTAAGAGGCTGTGTCTTAAGTTTTATATTCGTATCAACACCCTTTAAAGGTAATCCCCGGGTGATCCTTGCTGGCAACATCCGGATAGATCTTGTCCATCGAATCCGGAGAGTCAGACTGAAGAGATGTCACTCTACAGTCGCAATTACACAAGAGCGGCGAAAACGGTTTCTCCAAAGACAATGACTTAAGGGATTACTACCGGGATAAAGCTTACTAGTTGCTGTTCGCGTACTGGAGTCCAGCCGTTCGGGGATCATCCCCAAACAGAACAATATAAACAATATAAATAATATGGTTTTCTAAGATAACATTTCTATTGGGGGGGCCCCTTTTGACAGGACTTAGTGAGTACAAATTTAAATAATAATTGGATTTTCACTTGATGATCCAGTGCACTTTACAGTCATAGAAAGAAGCTATAGATTTACTAACGTTTTTGGTTTTTGTTTGAAGTTTGGTTAAAGAAACCGCCATATTGTGTATACAGAGAGTTTACACCACCCATTGTAAATATTAAGACAGGTGTTTTCATTTGCAAACGTCTTGCTATCATGGCTCAACTTCCTAATAATATATGTACTAAATGAGGCTACTCAGGCATGATAGATCTCGCTGTCTTGCATGTACTGGGCAAATTTAAAAGCTATGTTGGGGTTAAGCTAAGGCAACTGATGACGGTGGAGTTAATAGTAATATTTAATATTTAATTTCAATACATATTACATTTAGATTTAAAAAGCCTTTCATGTCTGGGAGAGGGGGGAGCTATTTAGTTACTTATTACTTTATTCTTTTAATTAAGCGTCTCAATTAATAAGTCTTTTTGAAATACTTATATATGTGTTTGATAGCATTGGCACAGCATCAGAATATACAGCAGGTGCACTCTCGTAAATATCTTCAGCCGGCCGAGTGTTGGCGGGCTACGGAATAACGATTATGCAGTGATATTCGATGGTCGTCATTACCAGCATATGATGACGATGACAATCGGCAGGCCTCGGCGAACTGATCGTTGTGTGTGCGATATTCGAAACTAGCTGACAAATTTCAAAGTGCCGACAATCGAGTGAATCTGCTGTATATTTTTATGCTACGCCGTTGGTACACAACTCGAGACTGGCCAGCTCTCATTAAAATTGTGAAAGTCGGCGCCTATGTTTCTTGCATTGCATCCTGATTATTAAGGTATTTATGCAATTTGTTAACGTGAGAAAAGACTAAAATATTTATTATTAAAAACGTTAAAAATTGAAGTAACACGTTTTGCACATTACATAAATATATAACCATTTTTTCATTGTAATTTAGCAAATCTGTAATGTCGTTTGGTAATTTTTGAGGCCTCCAGGAACCCGAGGCTCCAAGCTGTAGCTTATTTAGCTTAATGGTAAATCCTCCTTCCTTGTGTGCATGATTTGCTCTAACCATGTCATTAGGCAACTCTACAGAGTACTTTAGATCCGAATGCCGAACGTACCCTTGACATCTGGCTACTAGGTGTTGATTGCGACATAGTAGGCGTTAGTTCAGTTCAGTCATTCTTATTCATAGAATTCTTCAAAAGAAAAAACGTTTAGTATGGTTTAATATTGTTAAATCAATTCAAATATCTACTACTAAAAGTCTGAAGATTTAAAAATAATAAAATCTTAGGCGATACTTTAATTGCTTGGTACTTCTTAAAGGAGCCATCGGAGAATAAAATATCATTAGAATTTTTAACTTAGTTTTCATCGTAGAACACCACACTGGAGAGTTTTACCAATCGAATAGTTACACCCTGTAGAGTGTAATGCAAGTTTTATAAATGCAATTAATCATAAAATCCAAATTTGGAAAATATAGGCTGTTCCACTAAAAATAACAAAGTTGATCGTGCTTGCGGTTAGATCGGAAACGACAGTCAGGTGTTTGAGCACTCAAAATGTACATCTGACTCAACTATACAACTCAAAATTTCAAGTCGATATCTTTCTTTATAAGAAAATGACAGGCTCGATAGTAATCTCCTTGACACCCTTTATATAATAAAAATAAAAAAACCCTAAAACAGTAAACTCCAAAAGAGTTTCCGTTTTCGGTTTCAAAAACGCAAATCAATGTGAAATAAAAAACATATCAACATAGCAATATATAATTTGATAAATGAAAATTTCATAAATGAGAAGACTATGAAAAAATAAAACTTATTAATTTTAATCGATACATCGCAATATTACCGTGAAAAGTCAAGGCTCGTTGGATTCAGAAATTGCAGGTGGAATCTAATAAAACTTTTTAATAGATTTCATGATCTTAGTGCCCACTATAGACCATGTAAAATATCACGGAAACTATCTAATTTCCTTTAAATGAGCAAAAATAACCATTTTTTATGTACAGGATATACCGTTATGTGATTAGTAGATAATTTAATTTTAAAGGGGATACACGCATAGGTATCACATATGCATTTTTGTGTGTATCTTTTAACTCAAAGAAACATTCGCATATAGAATCTGAACAGCATCTATATTAAATTCCGTATTCCGATCAGGCAGGTATCGTTAATAAAGTACCAATCGGTATGGCAGCGGCCCATTCTCGCGTTTATCAACTTTCTGATATTAATCAGAGTTAGCAATGAAGTATGGTCCACTAGTCTGGTTATTGGTGCACCAAACACTATACTTAGCACAATCGTGACATGATATCTCCCGCGCCCGTAATTATATACAACGCCACCACCCGGAGACGGTGTGCCATGTTCCATGTTGCACTGTGTGATTTTATTTATTTTTATTTTTTTATCTAAATTTTTTTCTTTTCCATGTTCATATTACGGTAAAAATTATGTGCAAATAACCTCTTTATGATTTTTAAAATATCAGGGTATATACTTGTTATTGAGTTGTGAACTGAGATTGTGAACCGTTACTACCAACACCAAGTGGTGATTAGTGATTGTGATTATTTAATTGAGTTAGTACACTTCAGTAATTAGTATCAGCGAAAAAAAGGTACTACAGTTATTTTGAGATTATCGCAGCTAACATTATAGTCGGGAATCTAGCGCCGTGTAAGTAGTCCTTTAAAGGAGAGGGTGTCAACTAAAGGATATACAAAAACAAAAAATTACTGCTTATATAAAATTTCTTGTTGTATTTGAATCTGGATTTCGCCAGTTCATATCATCATTCCCAATCTCATCTATCAAATGATATGAGCCATCTACGTCTATTTATCCAAAACCAATTCATTGTTTTGATTCGTTTCTTCTGTCTTTTACGAGTTCTAGAGCGATTCACTTTCCCTTTTAAAGGGTTAACTTACAGAATCGCACCCTGATAAGTATTAAACGGCTAAAATAATATTTTTATCCACAATCAACTCATAACTGGCTCCGAATTATGCTCATTACAACAGTGTAATGCGACCTATTATTCACTAGTGGAATAAAGTTACTTTATTTCACTTTTAGAAAAATGAGTCAGATTTTTACATGTATCTTGCTTTTTGATAACTTACAAAATTTTAAAAAATGGAATTTAAATGAATATATTTTGGATAACACTTTCGATTGTGGATAATTAATTATATTGCATTTGTGTTTTAGTTGCGTTTTATCTACTCAAAAAAATTAAATACTCGAACTTCTTTCTTGCATGTAAACATTCTTGTGTCAATTTCTAAATTCTAAAAGCTTAAATTTAAATTTTTTAGTTTGTTTAGTATTTTTATGTAATGTGAGTACAATGGTCGTACTTAAAATTTAAATGCGATTTCCTCGCTACCGCCCATAGGAGGTTTCTATTTACATTAGGTACACCCTGTATACTTGACTACAAACAGTACGAAGACTAATAAATGTGGCTAAGTAAATATAAATGTAGTATATAAATGTAGTAAAAGTAGTGTAGTCAGAATACTTTACAATATAATTCAATTTTTAAGGTACATTTTATACTACAGTTTTGGTAGTGTAGGGACTAGCGTGCATGCTTCTCACCCAAGCGGCCCGGATTCGACTCCCGGCACCAATAGAACTAGTTAAGGTTTTTTTTGCAGTTTCCCTTAGCTGCAACACAAATGTGGGATTTGTGTTTTTACCTGTGCAGCCGCACGTTGGGCCTGTGTAAAAGTAATAATCGCATCTCGCTCCCGCACTAGCTTCATAGCTTCTGGGGCCAGGTTCACTAGGTAATGGGCAGTAGCAATTCTTATTATTATTATTATTATTATTATAACTCATTTAGTTTTTCAAAATAATGCTAGAACGGTCAGAAGTATTGCATGAGATTTTTACTTTAAAAACAAATTCGATCTATAGTGCTTTACCCACAGCCCCATATTCTACTGTTGCAAGTCAGTACCCACTAGTCAGTAATCTGAGGCTACTCTCATATAATATAAGCCACAGTTCTATTCCCAGTTCGTTTATTTCTTTTAATAAATTATTTAATACATTTCATAAATAAACAGCTTTTCTAAAATTATATTGTTTATAAAAACGAATAATTACATAAAATTATCCTTTAATTTTAAGTCATTGTTTAAACTACATACCTAAAATATTTAACGTTATTTAAGAATAAAACTAATTATTATACATTACCATATAAGTATTTAATTGTAAGTTACTCCTTTTTATAAATATTATAATTATAAAAAATTCTTTATTTATGAAATATATTAAAAATTTTATATTAAAAAAATTACCCCAACCAGGGATACAACGCGGGTTATGTAGTCGAAAATCCAGCGCGGCTACCACTCGGCCATGCTGTTTGTTGATGACGTTTGCTTCTTTAATGAATTTTATTTACTATCCTTTTTTGTTTGTTTCTGTACGGAATTGTTTATTTTATAAAGAAACATAAAAAACATTACATAAAATCATCCCTTAATTATATAGTCATTGTTTAAACTACATATGTATAATATTTATGTTAATTAAAAATAAAACGAATTGATTGTACATTCCCATATTAGTATTTAATCATATGTAATTCTTTTATATATTAAATATTTTACTAATAAAATACCCCAATCGGGGATAGAACGCGGGTTATGTAGTCGAAAATCCAGCGCGTCGTATACTCAAACAAGCTGTCTCTGTTGATGTCGTTTGCTTCATTTTCAATGTCATTTATTATCCTTTTTTGTTTTTCTTTTTTATTATTAATTACTTTTTGATGATTTTTTACAGTTACTAAATGCAGTATATTCACTTATTAATTGATTAATGTTAATTAATAATAATTCATTTACACATGTAACTATGCTTTGAAATCTAAAATTTTGTGCTTTGACAAAAAAGAGACGTCGTCATGACAATGAGTTGTCATGACGAGGGCGCCACCGCTCACCAATAATTTTTCTATTTTTGCGATATGGCTTATAGGATTACATTCAGATTTTGCACGGTGCCTAATAAGTATATTTACAAACTAAATTGCCTGAAAAATCTGCTATTTTAGATTTTCGAAAATCTGTAATGCCGAATATCTGCTTTTAAATTATTTTGATAATATTATTTACACTACCTAACAAAAAAACACCGCTATACCACAATTCTATAAATAACAATAATTCAAAAAACTTTGGTTTCTATAACAACTATCCCTTGAATTTATACTAAAGGTAAACTCGTGTATATGTGGAAAAAACCGCTTTGCGAGTATTTGAGAGAGAGCCCTTAAGGGCGGTCTCGTATTCACATGAGTTATCACTCATACACCTTTCATACCTTATCCTAAGGAGCTCATACGCGACTGTACTAAATTTTTTTAAATTTAATCGCAATCGAAGTTTGAACCCCTGTTCCTCTGAACGAGAGGTAGGATCTCTACCACTCGACCACTGAGGCTTTAAGTCATAAAGGTTCTTAACAAACATGTTATGAAAATTTTAAATATAGTTTTGTAGAAATTAATTATCCAGGTTTTGCTGTAATTTACTGTAGTGCTAGTTTATCATACAAGTCATAACAAATACAATCACTTGATATAATAAGTACACCAAAAAATATAAATGGGGAAAGTTGCACGATTACGTTAAAATAAATTTATTTTCTATAAAGGCAACATATTTCATGTTAATTTTTATTTTAGATTAGGTATCGATATGCCAATGAAATCCTTTCACGTTTATAGCAATAGAAATTCATGTAATATAAGAACATTATATTTTTTAAATTTTACTAGACTTTGTCTTCCTTTTACACAACTAAATATATATTTACTAAATGATATTATACCCTTATATGGAATTTAAAATTTTAAGTAACGATTATTTCCTAATCATGTCTTATAAATTAGAGAAGATAAATAAAATTTTAAGAATTCATTAACTTTTTTTAGTTTGGTGTAGGTTCGTTCATTCATTTGTTTTTATCTTCATAAGCATCATCACTGCTAATTTTTGTCTAAATTATGGCTTTATGGGCCATTCTTTTCGAAGATAACAACGACAGAAACAAATTGTAAAGAATAACAGTTTAGTAGCATCCCCTTGTCAAGATAAGAACAAAAGTACAGTCAGCTGAATATACCTTTCTGAATTTTTAATAAAGAATAATAATTAATTGAATTGTATTCATGGATAGCCTAAATCCAACATAACTAGAAATAAATCAAAATGATTAGTAAAAAGTTTTACAAATTTATTATAAGCTCTCTGACAATTATTTCGACAGCTAAGCTGTCATTATCAAAGCTAATATAAATATAAACAAACACGTCGCTAAGGTAAATACAAAAATAGATAAAAAGATAAAATATTTAAAAAATTAAACATCTAGCACTTCCATTAACGGAGAATTACTGAGCTCAATCTGTTTATTTATTAAAGGTACTCTGAGTTTGTATTTGTATATCTCAAAAGCTTCGAAAATGTCTACTTTGGGTTTATTACTACAAAAATGTAGGAATTTAATATTATTTTGGGGAGTGGGAAGTTTATCATGAAATCTTCGAATGCATGATAAATTTACTGTTCGAATTGTTCTTCGTATAGTTCAGTATAACGTATGTCACATAAGTTTTGGGAAAAAATAAATAATGTATTGAAGATAATTGTAACATAATTTATTTAAATGGTCACTTTACGAACATTTTACCTTACATCTAAGTTAATTAAAACTACAGTTAAAATAATGACAAAGGGCCATGGTCTTCAATGGTACGCAGTTTTTGTCTAACTTGCCCCATCATGTTTTGGACAATGTTTATATCGATTTCTCTTATCTTTTGGTATATTCTACGTTTTAATTGTGCTTCATTTTGAGCTTCCCACCCATTATCATACACTTTTCTGCTCAATAGTCCCCAAAAATTTTCGATGGGTCGAGCCTGTGGGACATTTGGCAGATTGTCAGCTTTTGGCACAAAAGGTATGTTTTGAGCTTCTAACCATATTCTAGTCGTTCTTGCATAATGGCAACTTGCCAAGTCTGGCCAAAACATTATTTCATCACGTGGATGAGTCGTAGTAATAAATTCGAGCAACTTCGGTAGACATCTCTCAGTATAAACGTTGGCATCGACTGCTTCACCCCTAACATGCTCAATATAAGGTCGTGAAACTCCGCTCTCAGATATAGCACACCAAACTAGTATTTTGTCTTCAAATTTTTTTTTTGCTTTGTATTTTACATTATCTGGACAATTTTCTACATTATCGGTATAAAAACCATCATTGCCTTTTATTTCTGAGTGAGAAAATGTAAAATATTTTTCATCGTCCATTATGATCACTTTATTGTTTGCAAAATGAATTCGGCGTAATCTACGACAACAAATTGGAATTCTTCGTAACTGATCCTCTGTATAACGTGGACATTTACGTCTTTTACGGTACTTTAAGCTTTTTTTCTGCAATACTCTTCTTATAGTTTCATAAGAAACATTAAATCTTCTGGATAACTTTCAGTATGACGTTCCAACTCGATCTTTTGCAGTTCCACAGATTCGGTTAACGCGATTTTCGGTCAGCAAATTCGGACGTCCACTTTTTGGTAAATTGAGGCATGGTATACCCTGTTCACATTCTGCAATTGTTCTATAAATGGTTGTTTTCGAAATATTTTGATTGCGAAAAATGTTTACAATTTCTCGCTTGGACACATGTCCAACCAGGTTGTAAATGCTTTTTCGGATTTCAAGCTTGTACGACATAACGGCACAAATTATTTGACATCTACGGAGTGTCATAACAAATTTGAGTATTAATGAATATTTGTTTACAATGGTTACTAGATTGCAAGTTATTTACATTTATTTTTAAGCCCATGAAAATTTTCCCAAAACTTATGTGACATACGTTAAATTAGGACGAATTTTTTACACAAGATATAAAGAACACGTTACAGTTACGTTACACGTTATGTTACAGATATAAACATCCAGATCCTTGAGAAGACAGGTAAGGAAACTGTTCAACAGAGCAAAAATATCAAGTGATTGGGACACATACAGGGTGTCCTTAACCGAGTAAATAAAGCACTGAGAAGGGCCAAGAGGGCATCATGGAGGAGGCACTGCGAGGAGATTGAAACTACTCCAGTATGTGCCAGACTCCAAAAGGTACTCTCAAAGGACTCTCACCGCAGAACGTTAGGTACTCTGGAAACTCTATCCGGAGAGTACACCAAAACAGGCAAGGAAACACTGACCAAACTTACTCTGGTTCACTTTCCTGGATCTAAAATTATACAACAGTCACCCTCAGATTGGAAGAACCCGTTACCCTGTGACCTCGGTAACACACCATCAAGGGAAGACTGCTAGAAGAGTGGTAACTTTTGACAAAATCAAATGGGCTATAAACTCATTTGAAGCCTACAAATCTCCGGGATTGAACGGAATTATTCCTGCCATGCTACAGAAGGGTTCGGACCTTCTCATCACTAAGATTTGCATGGTATTAAGAGCAAGTTTGGTCCTGAGCTACTTGCCAAAGATTTGAAGACTGACCAGAGTGATATTTATACCTAAGCCCGATCGGGCCCAATACTCACAGGCAAAGAGCTATAGACCAATTAGTCTGATGTCTTTTCTGCTCAAGACATTGGAAAAACTGTTTGACAGGCATATTAATGGGGACATGCTGGTACACCACCCGCTGTATGAGAACCAGTTTGCCTACAAAGCAGGATACTCGACAGAAACAGCACACCACTGCCTTACATGGAGAGTGGAGAAGACTCTGGATAACAAAGAAATCCTTCTGGGTGCTTTTTGGACATAGAAGGGACTTTTGACAACACATCCTTCAACTACATTAATAAACCGCGGGCTAGAAGAGACTTGCTGCAGGTGGATAGACTGGATGCTCAAAGGAAGGATGGTGTATTCGTCTATAAGTGACGAAACTTTAATGGTCCAGGTATCTGGGGGCCGTTCCCATGAGGAAGTACTCTCTCCCCTATTGTGGAACCTGGTGATGGATGGGCTAATGGAAACTAAAAGACGAAGGATTTTCTCCCTTAGGGTATGCCGATGACCTAGTCATACTAGTAGAAGGAAAACTTGCAAGCACGATCAAGGAGCGTATGCAGAGGGCCCTGAACGTGGTAAGTGAATGGATCGAAAGGGAAGGTCTTAGGGCCAGTACCGGAAAAACCACAATCGTACCTTTCACGTGTAGGAGAAAACTAGAGGGGCTCACACCCCTCTACCTTTGCGGTAATGAAATAACTCTATCGGGAGAAGTAAGTTATTTGGGAGTCGTTTTCGATTCTAAACTTACCTGGAACCGACATATTGAAAAAGTAGTCAACAAATCGGTGACAACCTTAGCGTTGTTAGATGTGTGTATGACAAGTCGTGGGGGTTGAGACCAGGAATGGTGTATTGGTTATACACCAGAGTGGTTAGACCTTCTCTTACATATTCAGCTTTGGTCTGGTGGCCCAAAGTAACACAAGAAACCGCCAAACTCAAACTAGGCAAGGTACAAAGACTTGCCTGTTTGGGAATTATAGAGGCTATGAGAACCACGCCCACTGCTGCAATGGAGACTTTTATGGACCTCCCACCTTTCACTTAGTAATTCAGGGAGAGGCAAAGGGTTTCTATAGTTGGAATACTCACTGTACAAGATACATTTGGGCACAGAGCATTATTGGTATTCTAGGTTCTAGGAGGTCCTCTGCTTGAAATGAGGACGGACCAGATGACTCCAAAAATCTGTGATAACCCTCCTTTCGAAATGTTGATACAGGATCGAGGGGAGAATGAAATATCCAGACAGACAATCCCGTCGGGAGGTGTAATCTAGTACACGGACGGCTCTAAAACCGAGGCGTGTACCGGAGCAGGTATTTATAGCGAGACCCCCAGGACGGAGCTGAAATTCTCCCTGGGACAATACGCCTCTGTCTTTCAGGCAGAAATATACGCCATACAATGTGCGTGTGAAAACAGAAAGGGGTCTTACAGAAATAAGCGGATCTATACATTATGGGACAGCCAGGCTGCTTTAAAGGCCATATCAACCTCTAAAGCTTCATCAAGACTGGTATGGGAATGTATTAACGAGCTCAATGTGATTGCAGAACATAACACAGCTAAACTGTTGTGGGTGCCTGGTCATTGTGGCATTTACGGTAATGAAGAAGCCGATGAATTGGCCAGGCAGGGATCTGATGAGGTCTGTATTGGCCCAGAACCTAACCTAGGAATTTCGCGTAGCGTGGTTCGAAACTTCATTAGGGAAAGAACACGCACCCAACATGAAATTTACTGGAGAAATCGATCAGGGCATGAGTATAGCAAAAGCTTTAATAAGAGACCAAGCAAAAAAGAGCTGAAAAACTACTTAATCTAAGTAGGTCTCAACTCAATTTAACCACAGGTTTTCTCACAGGGCATGTGACTGTGAAAGAACACCTGAGGAGAATTGGCAAATTCACTGGCGACCTTACATGCAGACTCTGCAATATGGAACCAGAAACAGCCGTACATATTCTATGCAGATGCGATGCGCTGTGTAGAAAAAGGCAAAACATATTCAGGAACCCAATCTTGAAACCGAAAGATTTTCTAACACACAAGGACTTGTATCTATTGATTCAAGGGACGTCAATTACTGATTGGTTGTGATCATGCAATTAGGGTAACCACAATAAGCGTTAAGGCTGCAGTGTCCATGGATCCGGAAAGGAAGACATACTCTAAGCGAGGAAAAAAAACGTATCCTCTCGAAAACATGTGAATTCTGCTGAGCAGATACTCTGGAAGTTTATGTATCCGATTAGATGTATCTAGGCTTCATAATATTAAATCTATGTATGTACCGAGTACGTCTCTCGAAATCGAATTGAAGCAACTCTCGCGCGGTACTTTTCTGATATGGGTGGAAATGGAATTACTCTTTTGGAACCCTTTTCTTCAACTTCATTTTCCAGAAAATATTCTTCCGGTAGGAATTAATTTTATTCTTCGGAAAATGTTCATTTCCGAGCCTAAAAAATAAACAAAATCTTCAATAGAGGTTATCCGGCCTGAGATGTGACCAAGCTAAAGTACAATATTGTGTTTATTAAAAAAAATAGAAACTAATCCTTATAATGATGAAACATCGCTAGAAATTTTGCTCAACGTACAATGTAGAATGTTACAAAATATGTAATATTTGGTTTTAAGAAGCGTCGAGGCTAGGTCATATGACAAATTCTTTGTTCTCTACACCTCTGCCAACTTTTTGTTTTAGGAAATGATTACTCTTACGTTACTTAGCAATCTAATGTGTATCTCGCAAACCTCGCACTATATACTGATCCCGTGGTATTTTGTTAAGTCCTAGTCATCCCAATGAATGTTCAAATTACCCTCAATATGATTATATGACAGGTTGACCCCGTTTCAAGGACTTAAAGGACAACTGAAATATACAGTCAAAACCTTGTAAAAGCGGTAATTCTGACGTGTCTTTGGAAGGGTCTTCGTTTTTCGATCAAAAAAATATATTAAAACAGTTTAACTAACTGCAAATTATAAGCCACAGATAAGGGTCCCACAATATCTGTTCTCGTGTTAACCCGATCAAGTGGGGTGTCCTTAGAAAGATCTTAGTCTTCCAATCAAGAATATATGAAAATCGTCTACCTGCGACATATAGGTTAGAGATGCAGTTGTTATATATTCTTGATCGGGAGACCAAGAAAAGTAATTAAAGTAAAGTAAAATTGGCCAATTAAAGTAAAAACAGATTTGTGGCCTTCTTGGAGCCCTTACCTGTAACCTGTAGGCAACCAGTCATAGGATCATGTAAAGGGTAATTTAAACATTGATTACGACTTTAAAATTAAGACTAGCCTTCCTGGGATCGGCCATTCCTAAAGATCTCAAGTCACCGTCCTATGCACAGTGCAATGCGACTACCCAGGGAGAAGGACTTGGCGATACAGTCTCCAGTGAGACAGCGATCAGGGGGCCGCAGCCGGGATACACTTTGCTAGTGTCAGTCGCATACTGAAGTCTAACCCCGTTCTGAGCCCATCCCCAAACTAAGGGACGGAACCCTGAGACTATTCCAGTGATAGTGTAGCGATATCAATCGCCGGCCGGACCATGCATACAGTGGAAGGTTCTTTTTCGCAATACTTATCTGTATATACGCAATCTGTATATACATATACAGAGTAAGAATTTATCTTTAAATGGGTAGGACACATTTGGAGAACATTTTTTCTCTGGATTAATGTTATTTTCGGATATCTACATAAGCATAAGTGCCATCCGTCCGTAGATGTGTGCGACATAAGTGGACTGCAACGGAATTCTTCTTCTCAAAATTATCGTTTAGAGATTCTTTGTAACCGCTCTGGATGCCAGATTAGGATTCCCAGAAAAAAATAAAACCCCTTCCCCTTCGATTCATTCTATTCACCGATGACGTTCAACAACTCTGTTCTAAGCCGAAGAGAATTCTGTAGAAAATCCTCTTAGTCATCGAGATGCTTTCATTCCTCGTTGATTATTAATTCATCTCACCCCTTTCTTTTTGAAACCGTCTACTTTGGCTCGTTCCGAAAGGGATTAAACGTCTCCAAAGCTAACTTTTCGAGAAAACCGGAAAATTGGGGGATTTTGGCCCTGCGAGCATCCAACTTTCTTCCTTTACTGTTCATCTCGTAGGTTAGATGACGAACAAATACCTGTAGATTTG
This sequence comes from Agrypnus murinus, assembly GCA_929113105.1. Lineage (NCBI taxonomy): Eukaryota > Metazoa > Arthropoda > Insecta > Coleoptera > Elateridae > Agrypnus > Agrypnus murinus. The sequence goes on from OV816030.1 coordinate 84,235,851, forward strand.
GATTGGATTAGATAATTTTTATGAACAATTAATTGAATATTATTAGAATTATTAGATGACTTTTTTTCTATTAATCTTTGTTTTTTTTTAATTAATATTTATGTTCTTTTTGCCTCATCTTTATTTTTGTTTTAAGTGAACCAGAAGATAGAAGTAGCATATGGTGTGTAATGCAAAGATAGAGATTGCTATTCTAATTAATTGTAAGAATTATGGATTTTCCATCTTACAATATGCTTTCATATGGAGAACTAGTCAGAAGCTGGAGGAAAGTTCACTGAACACTGCTTCAAGCAAATTAAACTGAAGTTATGCATACATAGAGATTTTGAAATTTTTTAAATAATAGTTATTTGTATATCAAAGCTGCCAAATCTCTTTTTAACGTACCCAAAGAATAATTGTCGCGTGCCGCTTGCGGCCGAGGCAAAGCCATCTCAAGGATGCTAAAGAATTTTGCGGACAAAATATGCACAACATTTTTGTGCAACCACAAAAAATATTTAATTAAGTACAACTTCGATTTAAAAAAAAATAAAAGTTTAATTCAATGTAAATAGAAAAACGGATTTCATGTTACAGCGTTTTTATGGAAACGACATAAGTAAAACAATTAATTTTGTAAAATATCGTAGAAATGGCTGGAGATACTGGCACTAAGTTATATTGCGGCTGTTAGTCGGTTGCATTTGCACCTCCCTGAATAGCTAAATTTGAAATATGAATTACAATAATTACCTTACAGACCAAGTATTAAATAATTTTTACTATTGACAATTCTTTTCCAAATAACATTAAGTACGTATAATCTGATTCTTGTAGTTCAATTGGCAACAGCCGTAACAACCTCAACCCCAACTTTGTTGGTCGGAGAAATATAACAAAATATTTTTTTCAAATTTTTTTTACAACAAAAGATTCATTGACGACCGACGTTAATTTGACTAGTATAACTAAAAAGATCAAAAACTTTACAGTGCAACATCGGAGTGGTGTACCTATACCTAAAAATAATGCCAGCATATATCGTATGATCAAAGATCTTTGGATCGCAATAGCCATGGAATATAAAAAACCATCTATATAATTATTTACTTCTATTGTCCGTAGTTTTTGTGAACTGTACAGAGTAGCGCCAATGTATCTTGAGTAGCGCTAATGGAGACACAGCCACCTGTGTCAAGAAAATACGACGCGCTAACACCAGAGATATGCTGATACCGCTAAGCAGAACCCCATAGTACACAGAAAATGTTAGGTTAGCGTACGCTATTATTATTTCTTGTGCTTGCAGTTATTTTAAGTATTACTTAATAGCATTTATAAAAAGAACACAGAATGGAATTTATTTGAACTATTATCTATTGACATGACAGTTGTGAAGTAAATGTCAAAAATAATAGAAATAAATAATTTCATAGGTAGCTTGTTAATTTCATGGCAACCCTGACCCTAAGACATTTTGATCATACTATACTTAGGTAGAACATTTCTGAGTTAGGTGCCGGAAAATAATAAAACTACCCGAGTTGACATATTTCAGATTTCAGCGCGTCTACTCAAATCCAATGATTCCTTGCTTTAAAATGTTGTAAAAGTTCCAAACTTCCTCACTATTACTTTAGCATACTTATTTTACAACAAGAATAACCACATTGTTTACGTAACCTTTGTGCAGCTACTACATTAACAAAAGAAAACGGTTAATGGGTGATTGTTAAAGCTTTACTTAAATCTTGATTGACTACAAACCGGTACCTAACTGAAAGATATACCTACTATAGGTACTACCTATTACATATTTTTGCTTTGCATCCTCCTAGAAAATATTCTATGGGCTCTGACACTAAAAGATCAAGTATACATATATCAGTCCCTCCAGTATTTCCTCGTTTGTATGGTTAATTGACGTTTAGATTTCATAATTTTTTAAAATCAAAATAAAAATTATAATTCCTAGCCGTTTAGAAAAGTGTATATTGCTTGTCATACAAAATTGTTTGGTTAACACAAGCATTTTTTGTAATTAAATATTGGACAATTGATAAATTAAATCGTGAAAATATAAAGACCCGTAAAATCCTGCATGGTTTACGATCCATACAAAATGCCCCCCCCCCCAAAAAAAAAATAGAATCCAGTTTTATTTACATCACAATTCGCTGAGGCTTGCATTAATGAATGCTGGGTTGTGCAGTTTCAATACATCTGCGGTTATCCAAGTGGTACTCAAACTGTAATAGCTATTTACACTCGAATGCGGTAAGTCGAACTTTACAGGGCGACAACTTTGTTTAAGGCACGAGCCCGTAGGGCGAGTGCCTTATTAGTTGGAGCCCTGTAAAATGACTTGACGCATGAGATTTGTATAAGATTTTTTGGCCGACAAGTTTTATAGAAAATAAAAAAAAATAATTCAAAACATGCACATAATAGTGTGCTCTTTCTTGGATGACATTTGTAGTTTCCAAACGTACAATAGATGGCGCTGCGGCGATTTAAATTAATTAAATTTTAATTTTTTCTATTAAAGCCCGAAATATTTTTAATAATAACTTAGGTAACATGTATTTTATTACATAAACTTAATTATTACAAGAATAGTTGGTTTCTTAAATATCTCTAATTGCCCAGTGTTTCTTAGTATTTTTACCACATTCGCTTGTCATTTTACGACATCATGCGTAAATATGAAGCTACAGTTGACGTAAACAAAACTGAAACAAACGTTTTAAAATACAGGAGGCCAAAATAGTATATTTCGTAACAAGTGTCGAAAGTAACAAATATCACGCGAGTGTTTATAATAGATATACGAGTGCGTAGCGAAGCGGAGCACGAGTAGATCTATTATAAACACGAGCGCAGATATTTGACTTTCGAACGAGTTACGAACACTATTTTTTAGACGACTGTAACACAATAAAAAAAATAGTGAAAGACTGAAAATTGAAATTATTAACCAGGACCTATTCAACTTAAATGAGCGTACTCTGCAACCCTCAAAACAAGCAATTTATTTCCTGTATAGACGCATATGACGTATTTAAGACGATAAAAAGTTACTAATACGATAAGAAATTACTAGTATGATAAAAAAGTCACTAAATAATGACATTTGTAATTATTAATCAGCTTCTATTCAACTTAAATCGTTCTCTGCATCTCTCAAAACAAGCAGGTTTGATCTGTTGCATAGGTACTTTCTCGTCACATTTTTATTTGTCATTACCTATTATGTTCTGTGCTGTAGGTATTTATTTCTCTTTTGCTTGAAAAATACAACAAAGTGGGATAAAAAGAAATAAAATCATCATGTTAACATATGAGCGAAAAAATTAGTTTAGTTTAGTCGGAAGTGGTACCTACCTGTGTTGCTTCTTGTGGTTTGTAAAAAGATTCCTGAAGGTAAGTTAATTTAGGTATTAATTTATATTAAAGTACTTGCAGTTTGTGGGTTAGGTTTATTATTATTTTGTGTTATTAACAATATTAATAGTAATTTGATTGTTACTACACTTATAAAAATTTACAGGATGGCGCGAGTCATGTAAATTTTGTTCAGAAACTGCTGAAACATGGGAAGGTGGATTCTCTGGTGTCACAAAAGAAGAACCATAAGCTGTTGGAATTGGTGAACTTCTCGAACAAGATGCAATTGGTGAACTTCTCGAACAAGATGGAATTGGTGAACGTCTCGAGCAAGACGGAATTGGCAAACCTCTCAAGGAAGATGGAATTGCTGGTGTTGTTGATTCATTGACAGAATTCAAGATCGTATTGGCAACTTTAAGTTTGTTCTGCAATGAATCATCAATATAGCTTTCGGCAATTGGTGTTGATTGCCAGCCACCATGGCGTTTTAGTGTGGTAATATCGCCACCAGCATCCACCAAAATTGTAGCCGAAGAACGTCTATAACAATGACCTGTGTACATTTGTGGTTCTTTTAGACCCAAGTAAGTGGCAATTTGTTTTGGAACACTTCCAATTTTATTGATGCCCACAGGTTGTTTGGTGCAACGATTTTTTTGATAATTCACGAAGAATCGTCGTTCAGTTAAGTTTGCGGGTCTGAGAGCGGCATACTTTTTATATATTGTATAAAAATTTCCTGTTACTGTGAATATTCTTTGTTTTTTTGTTTTCGTGTCTGGTATTCTTATAAGTACTGCAGAATTGAGATCTTCTATATCATCTATTTTCAAAGTCAGTAATTCTTGTTTCCGGCAAGCCCCACTAATTCCAATTATTAAAATTACCTGTGTAAAGAAAATAAAGAGATTGTTAACCTATTTACGTGTTTTATTGTAGACTTACTTTTTGCAGCAAATAAGTACTGTCAGGGGCTTGATTAATAAATTTATTTATTTCTTCTGCTGTCAGGGTCTTTGATTTCTTAGGCTTGTAGCCTGCCGATTTACGTTTCAGGAGTGCTTTTAGTTTCATATATGAAGCAATATTTATATTTTGGTTGACGAGTAGCGTCGTTCTGAGCATTGAATATTGGACCCACAGCGTGGTTGGACAAATTTTATTGGATAAAACTCCAAAATACGCCAGAAGAGTATTCTCAGAAAATGATGTTACAATACCTTGTTCTTTTCGCCACTCCATGAATTGGTTGTATGCATAGTCATACCTCTGTTTGGATTTTACAGGGAGCAATTCTAATGTGGCTTCTTTTGCCGCTTCCAAAACTGTAGGCGGTGTACAAGTCAACTCTTCTTCACTATCACTCATTATTATTTGGCTTGAGAGATGAAATGCATGAAATGTCAAATTGACCTATTTACCTGCTTGATTTTTTGAAATAATTATAATTATTCCTGCATAAACACACAGGCACTAAGGCGTATCTAAGACGACAGAAAGTTACTAACACGATAAAAAAATTACTAATACGATAAAAAAATTACTAATACGATAAAAAATTACTAATATGATAAAAAAGTCACTAAATGATATTCGGAACTTTCATACATAAATTGTAGTGCCGAAACTGTCTGTTTCGTAAACAGTCGTCTAAAAAATACATTTACAAACATATACACTAATAATTATATATTTCTTTAATAAAAGATACCTATAATAATATATTAAAGAACGAGTGTCATAAGGCAAGATTTATTGCACGAGTCCAAAGGACGAGTGCAATAATGACTTATGAAACGAATCTTTTTATGCTATTTTTCTATTTTACTTATTTACCTTTTAATCCCTTTTTATATAAAAAAATCGCAATTTCAAAATGTAGGAAATTTTGTGGTTGTTGACAACACTGATGTGACATTTGAAAATTCAAATTTTTAGAGTGAAGTTTTTGTCAATTTTTTGTTTTTCCAATTCTTTTTTTCAATGCTACCAACTTTGAAAAAATTGGGCTATTAAAGCACTCAAATAAGCTATTAACGCACTGTTTTTGGTGCTTTAGCAGCTTTATTATAGACACAAAATAGAATAGTATATTATATACCCAGGGACTAAAGTGCATCTTTTAATCCCGAATGTGAGTTTATTAAAAAAATAAATAAAGAAATAAATAAGAAAATAAACACATGGGGGATTAAAAGGCACTTTAGTCCAGTGGTATATACGCTATTTTTTGGACGTCCTAAAGGACTTAATCGCAAAAATTCACGAAATTTCCGAAAATTTCATTACATGTCATTCGGACAATTGAACTCCACAAACGCCAAAATCACATAGTTTCAGGATAATAAATCCTTTTTTAAAAACAAAATTAAGCAATAATCACATAATCTAGAAATCACAATAGATTTGTAACCTAGGTTATTTGTAAACAACCGGTGGCCATTATTCAAAATTGTGGTTTTACGAATTGTATGCTGTTCGTGTTTAAAAAAGTTTGATATTATCTTCTGGAAAATGAATGAAAATATATGTGAAAGCAATTCAAAAATAGACGAAACGGCGGCGAAGGTGAATATTAGATTTGTTACCCCCAAAATTAAAAAAACTATATGAAAAAACATTAATCATGAATGGTGTTTCAACAAAAACATTAAAAATTACACAGAAAATGTATTTCTCGTTTATTTTGCCGAAAAGGCTAAAATATTCAAGGCATCCACGTTATGGTCGCATTACTCTATGATTAAAGCTACAATGGTGGTGAAGAATAACATAGATATGAGGAGATTTTCGAAGTTAATTGCGTTTTTGAAACGGCAGAACGTTGGATATCAACCAAAAAAAGTCGAAGATCCTTACAAAAGAAGAAATCGATCAATTCCTGGTTCAAGCCCCTGATGAAATATATTTAATGGCAAAAGTAAGTCTCTTCATAATTTATTTCAGTTAATGCAGAAATGTGTGTCTATAGTTTTTATGAATTTCAGGTTGCACTGATTATGGGTATAGCCAGGGCGAGCCAGGGCCTTGAGATCTGATTACTTGCAGATTCTGGTGTCGATGTTAGTGTTTTAAAACGTCACGGCGGGTGGAAATCCGCAACCGTCACCGAGGGGTATGTGGAAAATTCGTTGGCTAATAAAAAGATAATAGCTGAGAAAATCCTTATGGGAAAAAACCACCAATCAACTTCCAGTTCAATAATAGATCAAGCGTCAATTTCCAATTCTATCAGAAATCCGCTAGATTCAACAAACTCCAATGGCGTCAAATTAAACTCACTATTTAACATAAGTGGGTGCAACGATTGCCAAATTGGTGTTAATACTAATATGAAATAATAGTATATTATTATACGAGTTGTATAAGACGGTCTATTGTAGCACGAGTTGTTTGGGACACGACGAGAGAGGCGAGGAGATGTACGCAGTATTTTTTAGAAGTGCGGGTCTGGTGGCAGCAATTAAATTAGAAGAGCAGATGACAGTTACCGCTAAATGGTATGTTGAAAATTGTTTGCCTACTGTGTTCAGTAAAGTGCCAAGAAAAGGAAGCATGTTACATTATGATAACGCATCGTCCCATACAGCAGCGGTAATTCTTCAGTATTTAGCTGAAAACAAAATCAAAGTTATAGAACATCCTCCTTACTCACCAGATTTAGCAATGTGTGTGTGACTTCTGGCTATTTTTCGAGCTCAAAAAACATTTGCGAGGGAAAAGGTTTCAGTCAGAAGAAGAGATTGATATCGCTGTTAAGTCTTATTTTGATAGTATTACTAAAGACAACTGGCTGAACGCTTTTAAACTATGGAAGGGGAGAATGGTTAAGTGTATTATTGTGAACGGCAATTACTTTGAACATATTTAAAACAAAAATTCTGAAAACTTGTATCAATCTTTCTATTCTCAATAATTGTAGCTTGGCTCTCGTATGATACAAAATATGAACAGTTATTTTGAAAAATACATAAAATAAGAAAGTCAGAATAAGCAAATTGTGCATGCTATATGCTAATATATTGTTCTAGAACTTCTGTAATTCAAAAAGTGTCTGCAATATCTAGTTTTTGCCCATAAGATTAAACATACTGAGTTATATATTTTATGGTGAGGTCGACTAATACTTTTGCTACACCTTGCATACGGATTCGTTTGTAAAGTTGTTTGACACTTTAATAAAACTTATCAGGGATTATAAAATTTTATCTGATACGTTTTAAAAGCACAATACTCCATATATCTAATATATTTATCTATCTTATGATTTTTCATTGGAAATCAAACTTTTTATTCTTATTACTCGAAGGTGAAACATTGACTGGATTTTATCAATATATCCTACATTATTAAACCATAAAATCTTGTTTGTTTTAAATATTTTCATTTAAAATATTTTGAAAAATTGAATAAGCATCTTCCATCTACCATACACTACCAAATTTAATAAATTCGCATTTCTGTTGTCTACCATTCCATAGATGGTACAACTAGCAGCCATTTTAAACAGTAAACTGCATTACCGGCTAAATTGACAGCGGTTTAAGACGTTTACAAATAACGAACATTTTACATTTGAATGCGTTTGTAGGAAGGAGGGAGATTTTTATTTTTTCAAGACTATTTAATTGAAAAGATATTCTTGAATTTTTTAAAAATGTTCTCAACACCTACTTTTAGAACTTTTAATCGTCAAGAAAGTGAGTTAACTTGAATAATAGAAAATGTATTATAAGTAATCGATCAATCTTGTCTTTTTAGATAGAGATGCCCTTACAGCTCGAAAACCTGGCATTTCTAATTCTGCAAGGAAACCATTAGGAGACCGTTCTAATAAAGAAGCATCCCAGAATGAAATGAAATCGTTAAAAGCACCTCTGGGAGATTTGAAGATTAATACAAAAGAGACATCGAAAATGGCTACCCGTAAAAAGATTAGTCCCACCAATAATAATTATCCTAGTTGGTTTGCAGATGTTTGTTCATTTAATGAAATTCCAGGTATTAATAATGATTTTAATAGGTTTAATAATGATATAATAATATGGCCATATTTTGTAATGATAAATGTTATATATTTGCAGATTCGTATGAAGATATCTTGCCAAAATCGCAACGTTTTAATAAATTTGATTTTCTTAATATGGCTCAGCCAAAGACACCACCTCCTGTCATAAATATAGAAATAGATCCGATATTATTTGAACTACCTAAGGAGAGTTTCTACAAATTCGAAGAAGAACCGAAGCTGGAAAAACTTGTGATAGAAGATGTCGAACTTCCCGATTTTGAGGCATTTGCTAATATGCCATTTTAGAATATTGCTTCTTCTCTTAATTTATTTATTTCGTCTTTTATATGTTATTATTATTGTTTAGTTTAAGACTATAATAGCTTTTATTAGTATTTACTGTATTTTGTATTGATAGTTGTATTCAATAAACAACTATTTGCAATTAATATTATAGATAAAAAAAGAAAGTTGCTGAATTCACTAAAACTGTGTTAAAAAATTAAAATGATTACATTATGATTTTTATGTATTATTTCCCTATACTTTTATCTGATTACTTGGAAATAATATTAGAGTCAATTTTTGCATTAAGTTCTTATTTTTTACTATCTAAAGATAGAAACTTGAAATCTTTTGTAATGGACCAATATAAAATGTTATATGTTTAAAATGGGGGCACGTCCCCTCGGGGGGGTTGAAACCCCCATTTTGTACCCCTAATTTAATAACGCAACCAAATTGAGTAAGATTTATGTTGGGAGGGTTCTTGGAGTTGCTGATTATGAATCCAATGAGAAAATTAAATAATTCAAAATTGCGGTCCTAAAATAACGGCCTTTGAGATTGAGAATGCGATTTACGCCGTTTATATTGATTTTAGAGAAAAACTCAAAGAGTCAAAAAGTGTTTAAAATCTGATTTTGCAAAGGAATACACTATTTTGGTTACTTTATTATGTAACCCCTTCGCTCTGCCCTAGTAGTAGGGTCAATTTTTGCATTACGTTCTTATTTTTTACTATCTAAAGATAGAGACCTGAAATCTTTTGTCATGCCTTCAGTACTGGACCAGTATAAAATGTAATATGTTTAAAATTGGGGCACGCCCCCTCGAGGGTTGAAACACCCATTTTACACTCGCAATTTAATAACTTGGAAAATTTTCCATCAACTTGAGCGAAATTCATGTTGGGGGGTTTTTGGGGTTTCTGATTATGAATTCAATGAGAAAATTAAGAAATACAAAATTGCGGACCCAAAATGGCGGTCTTTGGGATTGGAAATGCGATTTTCTCCGTTTCTATTGATTTTAGAGAAAAATTCAGAGAGTCAAAAAGTGTTTAGAATATGATCTTGCATAGGAATACACTATTTTAATTACCTTATTATGTAACCCCCTTCACTCACCCCTAATTGGCTTCTCAGTGAAGAGGCTGTATAACAAGGTAACCGAAATTACGTATTCCTATGCAGAATCATATTCTAAATGTACTTTCTGGCTCTTTGCATTTTTCTCTAAAATCAATAGAAACGGCGTAAATCGCATTTCCAATCTCAAAGACCGCCATTTTGTATTTCTTAATTTTCTAATTGAATTCATAATCAGAAACCTCGAAAAACCCCCCAACATGAATTTTGCTCAAGTTGATGGAAAACTTCCCGAGTTGGGGAGTGTGGAGTAAATTGGGAGTGTAAAATGGGGGTTTCAACCCCCCGAGGGGGCGTGCCCCCATTTTAAACATATTACATTTTATATTGGTCCAGTACTGAAGGTATTACAAAAGATTTCAAGTCTCTATCTTTAGATAGTAAAAAATAAGAACAGCAAAAATTGACTCTACTACTAGGGCAGAGCGAAGGGGTTCATAATAAGGTAACCAAAATAGTGTATTCCTTTGCAAAATCACATTTTAAACACTTTTTGACTGTTTGAGTTTTTCTCTAAATCAATAGAAACGGCGTAAATCACATTCTCAATCTCAAATGCCGCCATTTTGGGTCCGCCATTTTGACTTTTTCAATTTTCTCATTGGATTCATAATCAGCGACTCCGAGAACCCTCCCAACATAAATTTCGCTCGATTTGGTTGCGTTATTAAATTAGGGGTACAAAATGGGGTTTTCAACCCCCCCCCCTGAGCCCATTTTAAACATATAACATTTTATATTGGTCCAGTAATGAAGGTATTACAAAAGATTTCAAGTCTCTATCTTTAGATAGTAAAAAATAAGAACTTAGGGATGTTTTTTGCAAAAATTGACTCTACTATAATTATGTGGAAACAATATGACTAATAACCTTTACTTATTATCACCTTTTCAACCAACTAGAACTGTTTATTTTAATCACATTACATGGCATTGCTAAGAAACTACCCCAATATAAAATAACTAATTAAAATAAAAATGTCATTTTATTGGAGGTATTGGTTTCCAGAGTGTGGATTGCAACTAGGGCTGTGCGACTATCGAAAATCAATTGTATGATTATGATGATGATTGATAAATTAATCAATTAATAAATCATTTAAAAACATAATCGAAGGTCAGGTTAATCATGTGTTTTGATAATTCTTATCTTGTATATTATGGTATAAAGCAGGGTTGCCACAGAGTTAATTTTAAACTTCTAGTTGCTATAAGTCACTTTATTTCATACTGTGTCACATTTGTCAGTTTTACGTCAAACTTTTTAGTCCAGAACATGCGATTTTACGGTCTAGTATGCTTGTAAAAAATTTTACAGGACTTGTGACTGTAAAAAATTTTACCGGACGCAAATACAATCAATCACCTGGACAACTTTTTATTACGTAATCAGTTACCATGGAAACTCGTTCTTCATAGATGTCCATATTTTGCATTCGGAAATTTATTTTATATAATTTTTTTAAAATTAAACTAATATTCCAATAATTGCAGTATGAAATAAAACGCATTACGTCATACGTCCTGGAAATGGTCTTACAGTCTCGTTTCGATGTTCCGGACTCGGCTCCTTCGTCGCCTTGTCCGTAACATCTTACTCGACTGTAAAATTCCATTTCCAGGACTTATAACGTAAATTACTATTTCTTAATCAAAGTGCATTTTAATAGTAATTTACATTATAAGTCCTGGAAATGGAATTTTACAGTCGAGTAAGATGTTACGGACAAGGCGACGAAGGAGCCGAGTCCGGAACATCGAAACGAGACTGTAAGAACATTTCCAGGACGTATGACGTAATACGTTTTATTTCATACTGCAATTATTGGAATATTGGTTTAATTTTAAAAAAATTATATAAAATAAATTTCCGAATGCAAAATATGGACATCTATGAAGAACGAGTTTCCATGGTAACTGATTACGTACTAAAACATTGTCCACTTGATTGATTGTATTTGCGTCCGGTAAAATTTTTTACAGTCACAAGTCCTGTAAAATTTTTTACAGGCATACTAGACCGTAAAATCGCATATTCTGGACTAAAAAGTTTGACGTAAAACTGACAAATGTGACACAGTATGAAATAAAGTTTGTTACAATATTGAATATTTTTACATATCGGTCATTCCATGTGAAATCATGAAGTGAGTGAAGTTGCACAATTTTTTTATTTTGATGAAAATGGGCTAGTTTGTTACCCTAGCCTTTAATAATAATAATGTTTATCCAACACCTCTATATAAATACCATGTTTACTATGGTCATTTTAAATAAGGAAAGTGATTGTTTACTCTTATGTTACATTATAACCCACGTTGCCCCTAGCAACGTGGGTTATTTTTAAAAAACTCACTCCTTCAAAGATAACAACCAATCACCAGCTTACGTTATTTAATATTATTAAAATCCAGTCATCGTGCTAGAGTATTGAATTTATTACCGTCAAAACTACAGACTAACTATACATTGCAAATTCGATGTTGAAACTTAAATAAAGCGGTGTTGGATAAAATTTTGTATGGCACGCGCGAGTTAAAGATATTATCTTACTTAACTCACTTGTACCATAAATAACTATTATTTGTAGAGTGCTATAATAGTTATTTATGTATTAAGGGCATAATGAAGCTTTTATGGCCAGAAGCGTTAGCCGAGGGCTAGGAAAAGGCTGTAGAGCCATAAAAGCAAGTTATGCCCGCTATACATACACTATTTTATGCACAGATTAAGTTTTTATCTCAAATCTATTATTGTGTAAAAAATATAATTAAATGAGTACGTAGGTACATCATGCCGCTGTGCGTATACTTATGTGCTTATACGAAGTACGTTACTATAGTTACTATTCCAAAATATTTAATTTCAACTTATTTTCATTGGTGATAAGTTTACAAATTATATTAAGAACCAATCAAGTTCTACAAAAAACTTCTGACATTTAATTGACGTTTCATTATTGCCCGTCTGTCTATAAAGAGGCCCTTGGGCCATAAAGAGACGGTTATGTTTAGATGAGTCTAGCAATAATAGTCTAATTATAATGTATCTGTGCATAAAAAATATTGCAACTTAAAAATGCCCAATTGCAATCTACAAAGAGAGCTGACAAACAGACAAGTCTGATACACTTGAGTTCATTTTCATACGTGACAAATTGCTAAGTAAAAGGTTACAAAATAGAAATAAATTTATAAAATGTAAAAACTATTAGATATGGTTATTTACAAATACAAAAGATTGTAATCAAAAAAATAAATAAGGAGTTAGTTTTATAAATTAATGATAATAATTAATTCAAAAGAAATTTAAAAGTTGAATGCCGCGTGTAGCCGAGTTTTTTTAAAGTTGATTTTTTTATTTATGTGAAGACATTTGTTTCAAATTGGGTGGTAGTCCATTATATGAAGCATAGATGTTCTAAGAGAAGGACCTCCTGAAGATGGAAGTACGATGCAGAGGTGGAGAAAGTAAGCCACGAGAACGAACATTTAAATTATGCACATCACATCTAAAAGTTAACTTGTTAGCAAGATAAGGAGGGCTTTTGAATAATTAACTCATAAAACACAAGCTGAATGAAATATACGCCTGAAATATGAACATATTAATAAGAATAGAAAATTTTAGAGAATCATTGTTACACAGATGTGGTTATTAAGGTTACATAGATGTGGTTATTAAGGTTCAACAAATAAACTTACATACAAAGTCATAATGATATCCCATGAATACAAAAATTTAGTATATAATCATAAAACAAGGAAATAGAACGTGATAGCATATATTTATTATAGTATTTTGATACAGTATTAAAATTAACAAGGATAATAAAAGGAAAGAATATCCTAGCCATAAGTCAACCTGAAAATAAAAATCATGTAATAATTTAAAGGTATATTGATTTTCTCTTGCATAATTAAAATCCTCCCTGTACTTCAATAATAAGATCTCAATCACTACTATGGTTATAGACATTATATATTAAAAAACTAAAAGAATGACCAAAGATAGGGAGTATTTTAATAAAATAGGGAAAAAAAGAAAAAAATAGTTGAAAAAAGGTATCTCAGGGAGATAATAATATTGAGAAAATTTAAGAAATAAGAAGAGTTTTTTTTATGGAATGAGTTGAAAAATTAATTAAAATTTTACAAGAAGAAGAAATTTGTTTATATAAAAGATAATTAATACTAAATGTGTATCTAATAAATGTAAATTGATAAAGAACCAAGAAGAAAATTTGTTAAATTAAAACATATAAAAAAAGGTCTGGTGTTTTATTGAATGAAGGAAGAGAAAGGGCATTAAATACAGAAAACAAAATTAAAAGGGTATTATGACATGGGAAGCGTATTGGATAAAGGAAAATAATATTTAAAACTGTCTTCGAGCTGGGTTGGTTGATCATCGAGGTGTGGAAGATTTGAAGTAGTAGTAATATACCTGAAAAATAAAATAATTATTAAGGTAACTGAATAAGAAAAAATAGTTTAGAAGATACTTACTGAAGGTGTTGGAGAGCTGGCCATCATCGATCGAGTCCTGGATGAGAGGGAAGTCAGGAAGGCGTTTATGAGGCAGTCCAGTAGTCAGGAGAGGTGGTGTCTGCTGAGTCAAAGGCTGTTGATCGCGGTTCTTGGCAGATAGTGTTGATTGTGGAATTTGTAGGTTGTGATTGTGGAGGTGGTTGTTGGAACAGGAAGAAGATTACATGTGTCAAAGTTTTAATAAACTATTAGATGGCCATACAAGGAATACTTACCTGAGGAAAGATAATACATGTAAGTTGACAAAGGGTAAGGTTTCTTTCCATTTCAAATCCTAAAATAAAGATTTATATAAAATAAAAAGCTAATAAACCATATATGCTATACTTACTTATTCTGTCTTGGAAAATATTTTGATTGATTGATGAATGTCATGTTTGACATTTCAGATATAAGTGTCAATGGCTATGATTAATAACCAAACTTTATGTGTTGAAAATTAATAACCAGTGCATGTGTATAAAAAATTTTTAATTCTTGGTTGGTAATATTTAATCTTTCAGTAACAGAAGCCCATATTGAAGGATTATAAGTGAGTCTCATATTAAAGGTATAATAAACAAAGTTTATAGGTAACTTTTCTGATTGAATATCAGATAGTTCGACCCTGAGATCTATAAGAATAAATAACAACTTTGCACGATACAAAAATAAACTTCACAATATATAGGTACTTGAGACATGACCGTTGAATTCTTTCAATTCTGTTAGTGT
The DNA here is from genome assembly GCA_929113105.1 of Agrypnus murinus. Classification (NCBI taxonomy): domain Eukaryota; kingdom Metazoa; phylum Arthropoda; class Insecta; order Coleoptera; family Elateridae; genus Agrypnus; species Agrypnus murinus. The sequence goes on from OV816030.1 coordinate 84,250,931, forward strand.
CATTGTTGTCTACACAGCGACCATAAACCACATCACAGAAATTGAAATGACTTAACACTAGAGAGTCAGTAAGCAAAATTTTTAAATCATTGGTCAAAATGTGCCAAAAGAGATATAATAATTTAAGAGCACTATAGGCCCTTTGCAAACATTTATTTACATGTGGTTTGAACCTTAGATCTGTATCGAATTCAAGACCCAGATTTCTAACTGTATCAACACATGGCAAAACTTTATTATCAATAGAAGTACGAAGCAAGTTTTTAATTTTATGCCTAAATTTACCAAATACTAATACATTAGATTTATTAGGATTAATATATAACTGATGTTTTTTGGATACATTTACCAGAGATTCAAGATTTTGGTTAATTATTATATTAGCTGTCTGATATTCTTTACAATCAAATAAAAATTTAATTTGAGTATCGTCAGCATACTGAAAAACTTTGCCATCTTTTATACATCAGTCCATAAATTTTGAGGTATATATAGAAAAAAAGAACAGGCCCTAATATTGAACCCTATGGTACACCACAAGCAATGTTTCCAGTACCCGATTCTCCCTACTGGTACACACAAATTGCTTTCGGTCAATTAAATAACTTTTAAAAAGTTTCACTGCATCATCAGAACAACCAATAAAATGTAATATAGAAAGGAGCAGTTTATGATTGATGGTATCAAAAGCCTTGGAGTAGTCAAGCAACATCAATGCCACAGTTTTGCCTTGGTCAATACCTATAAATATATCATCGGTTACATCCAACAGTGCGGTAGTGCAACTGTACCCAGCGCGAAAGCCAGATTACCGTTTGGGTAGTATATTAAATTCTTGTAGAAATGAACGTAGTTGAAATTTCATAGTCATTTCAGTAATTTTAGACAAAATAGATATTGGTCGCAGCTCAGAAACATTTGACACACTTGTTTTCTTAGGGAGCGGAATGACTAGAAACTTTCCATGTACTAGGAAAAGTACCATTAACTATACTTGTATTAATGATGTGTGTAAATAATAGTAAGTAAAATCTCAGGACAACACAAAAGCAGCATTTCAATGCTTAAATCGTCTGGTCCAATAGCTCTAGTTTTAATATCAAACAAATACTTATAAACTACTGTTGAGTCAACAGGTTGAAATGAAAAAAGGTAAGGTAACTCGACTTTTAAATTTTGAAAATTAAAATTTAGTAACTCAGCATCTGGGTCAAAGTTTTTTAAAGTCATGTAATATTCCCAGTGATGGGGGTTATTGGTTTTTTATATTTGCTGAACCCATTATCTCGAAGCCTCATCAACAATCAAATGTTATCTGTTAGCCAAGGTGGTTTGTATCTTTTTGCTTTAACATAATGTAATGGAACAACTATATCAAAAATATTAATAACAAGAGAATTGAAATATTCAATTTTATCATCAACACTTTCAATATAAAATACATTTTCAGAAGGCGTAGCAGAGAGTATTTGATTTAAAAAATGTTAAAAAAGAATATTAGTTTATGACCAGCATTTTGAAAGAGATCCATCAGACCAATAGAAAACTCAACATTATCATCAGGTATTAATATGACATCACTTCGACACCGAAAGGTATAAGAAGTTAAAGATTATATATATTAATATGACATCAATAAGCGAAAAACTATTTCTCGTAAAATAAGTTGGGTCCTTAACTATTTGCTGCAAATTAAAAAGACTAGCAATATTTAAAAACCTTTGTACATAATTTAAACTTTCGTTCAAAAAATCAATATTAACATCTCCTCCACAAATGATTTCTTTATTCATTACCACAAACCTAGACAGATTATCTTCCATATTTAACAAAAAATCAGGAATGTTTTTCTTTGGAGGTCGATAAAAAACTCCAAAAATTAAGGAATCATTGTTTAGCTTTAACCACACTTGTTCAACAGAATCAGTTGTGGATACATGTAACACCTCATAATTCTTTATATAAATTCCGACACCACCACCACCACCTCTTGAGCCTCTATCATACCTGATAAAATTATATCCTTCTATTTCAACAACATCATCGAATATTCTATCCGTTAATCAAGTTTCACAAATTCGCAATATTTCATACTCTTCTTGTAAAACAATTGTCTTCACATCTACAAAAAAAGTTAAATTTCTCATCTATAAAACAACAAGTAATCTACAAATTATCAATTATAACAAAGTCAAAAGAAATAAGTTACAAACAATTACTTAATAACTTGCATGGTTATGATATAAATAAATAAATAACTCTTCCACAAAAAAGTTATTATGCAATCCAATGTATACTGCTTCTAGAACAGATCATGAATGGCTAAATCAATAATTTTAAATAAAAAAATGAGCCGTATTCGCATCTTTCTGTTACATTAACAGCATGTTTAATTACCATGGTGACCAATTCTAATCTTTTCCCACCTATTAAAATTGGACAAAGCTATCTTTATTCTTGTTGATTTTAAACGAAACTTTAGTTAGAGACATCTATAATCGTGGCTCGTAATACGGCCCATGACATTTATATGGAAAATGTATAAATGAAAATAAATCATAATAAACGTAAAGTAATAAACGTAAACTTTAGATGAAACAAAACATTTTTTAACAATTCTTACTGGCAACTATTTGATAATGGCGGTTATTCTTCATCAGTGGCATCAACAAATTTTACCAATTTCAAAGGTTTATGCATTTGATTACAGCTTGTTGTGCAGTTGGCCAATTTGGAATATTATTATGTCATTTTAAAACTTAAGATATATACATTTTATTTATATATTTACAATTTGATAGTAACTTAATTTTTCAAGATGGCATTTGTGTGCTTCTGTCACTGAAATTGCTATTTTTTCCCGATTTGTACCCCATGCTGCAGCCCGAGGCTAAATTTGCAGGTCTGGTTTTTTGTGTACATTATCCGTACATATAGTACAATAAGTTCATACAAAAATATCTTCTTTAAACCAC